>OU015524.1:86784294-88163460 GCA_907165065.1 Caprimulgus europaeus | reverse complement strand
TGCTGTCTCGGGAGGAGCTAGAATCTGAACAAGCACAGTGAGAGGTTGGAAACCCCATGCTCCACTGGCATAGGAAAGCACGCAAGCTGCTACACGCTCTAGCTAGCTAGGGCTTGAAAGTGATAAATCTCATAGCTTCAGTTTGAAGCATAAATAAATTGTTATTAAGGAAGTCTAAGGACCAACTGAGTTTATATATGAGCTGATGTGCAGATGTATGACTGAGTCCCAAAATTCCCTCACAAATTTCCTAAATGCCACTTGGTTATGATGATACAGTAAGTTATTTCTTGGCCCAGAGAGCTGACATTTACAACTATACTAGAGGTTTTCTTTTAGGAGCAAGAGGTAAATGCAGTCTGACCTTTCTTCTCCACAGTTTTATCCCTCTAGATTGTGAGCAAAAACCTGTTTGCTTGGACCAAGACTGAGCACCCGTCAAGCTCTTTTTTTCTTTCCAAGTCTCCATGCCAGCTGGTCCTGCTCCACCCTGGAGTCCTCTGATTTTTCTCCCAGGGTCATGCTCTGTGGTTTATCCACAACCCTGCTTTTGTTTATCAGCTCTCTGGCTCTGGGAAGGCACTGCAGTACCAGGACCAGGTGCCACAGGGCCACATGGGATCCAAGTGCCCTGTCAGCTTCCCCAGCTCTCCCCAGCCTCACCCTGACCCAGGACAGCAGCACTCTGTCCAGCAAGGACTTCACAAGGGTATTGCTCTTTGTGCTCCACTTCAACTTCTCCCTATGCATGAGTGGCACCCAGGCACAGACAGGCGAGGCATATAGGGGGTGCTTGTTGAGCCTTGAAAACACTGTTTCTATAAGCTGTCATTATGGTCCAGCGTGGCAATGCTACTTCATAGCACCATAAAAAATTACACTAAAAGAATTACTCTTACATACACAAGATTCAAAGGTATATTTTCTCACAAAATAGCCCTTACTCAACATGATTAACATTTCTTGGGAATCCACTATCAGCTATCCAATTGCATAAATGTTTCATAAGAAATTTTACCCTATTTAAGATAATGGAAATTTTCATAACTTCTGCTAGCTCTGATAGCACTGTGGCTTTTTTTTTTTCCTGTACAGAATGTGACTTTACTCCCTAAAGCTGTTTGAATAAAATATGAATCTTAATCTTACAGTCACAGATTTTATAATAATTGTGTCTTCTTTGGAAGGAAAAAAGAAAAATGAGCAGGTGATCCTTTGGGATACCAGAAACTGCAGTCAGAAGAAAACACAAATTTTTTAGAAGAAAATAAATGTATGATGGATAAAGGCTTTCTGTATATAAACAGTTTGATTAATAACACTGTCAGTATGTTCATAGAAGTGTCATAACAATTTTGTGGCAAAGATGATATATTATTAGACTATGACTTCTTTACAGAAAGGTCAACATCAGCCTCAAGATTGCTACACTTAGACTTGCACCCTACTGCTGTAGTGTTTCCCTATTTCTGCCCCTTTTTTGGTAGCTTGAAATTCGTATCTTTATAACAGAAAAAAAACCTAATTAAGTGAATAATGGCCTACATAACAGTCATCTGCTAACCTGGAGAGAACACCCAGAAGAGGACACGGACCAATATATGCAACCAGCTCCCTCTGAGGAACACAAAATATATGAGAATTTGGACTGGTACACAATTTTGCTATAGATCTAGTCTCTAATCTTAGAGAAGGTATCTTCAGCAGATCCTTGAGATTCTGCAATTTAAAATGTGCATCTATTACATCCTCTCAAAGCTGGGACACATTGAGCATGTTCTGTCTTATGGAACACTTTAAAAGTCTTTTTACTTTTCAAAAGCTTAGCAATGACAGAAACTTGGCTACATTGAAATAATTTGTTTAGACTCCATTAAATCATATCAATGGATCTTCTTTGATGAATCATTTTACCTATAGGTAGGATTTACTGTCAAAGTAATTTTTTCATGAGGGTCTTTTGTATCCTACTGTTTACAGGGCATCATCTTTGGCAAATTCACATGAGAGAAAATAACTGTGTTAAAATGTAATGATTCTTTTTCCCGACTTGTGTATTATAAATTAAGAAAAAAGAAAAAAAAAATAAAATAAAATGTAGATTTAAAAAAAAAAAAAAGAAAGAGAAAGGAAAAAAAAAAGAAATGTAGCAGTAAAGATACTGCTTCTATGAGTATACAGAAAGCAGCTGGAGTGTGGCATGTTGCGTAGCTGGATCACCAGCAGAGCACAAAGTGTACAGCTGTGCATATCAGACAGCCAAATGTTGTGTTTAAAGCATGCTAATTAACCAGACCATTCCCGGAATAAGGAGAAAGAAACTGCCCAAAGTGATTGCACAATATTTCATTCTTTTTAATTTATCCATTCAGCTAAGCAGTTCACATGCCAATAAACTTCAAGTATTTTTAAAGAATGTGGATTACTTGTCCAATTGTTGAAAGATCTGAAGATATTTCTCAAGTATTTGTAGCTATCCTGAGTGATTCTTTGTCAACTTATGGCATTGCCTTTTCTGTTACAGCGAGTAGATACTAAATATTAAACTAATGAAATTTATTGACAGTTGTTCAGTAGACTAGATTTGTATTGCATTGGTAGAAATCCATTAAAGTTACTGATAAAAAAGAGTTGCTTCCAAGGCACCTTTTCCAGAGCACCCGAAAAACTTAGCTCTCCAAATTCTGCTAAATTATGGTGCAACCAATCGGCTCTCTTCAAAGGTTTACCAGTAGAAGATAGTAAACCATAAAACAATTTTCAGTTGGAAATGTCCAATTGCTTTGTAATGACATAGGATGGACAAACCTCAAAACATTTGGTTTAGATCCATTTAAGTAATGAAAAGTGTTCATGCTTATTCCAGTGTTTTAGACTATAAAAAATGGGATGTACTTGCTATGATAATTGTGTGTCACGCAAGACATCTTGTAAAGCTGGAAATGTTGCTAGAGAAAAGCCTCATGAGGTTTCACGCCCTCCACTTTAAAGCTATATTTCCTCTGATGTTTTAATAAAAGTATATGCTGCACATATGATATTTTTAACATCCACCAACTGCAGAAATACTTTGGTTATATAAGTGATACAGCCTTGAGAATATTTAAGCAAACTTCCTAACTGGGAGCCAAAAGCTTCTTCTTTTCATAATGATCTTATTTTAGTGAACGATTGTCTGGACCACTTCTCAAAAGCATGAACTGGGATTGTTCTACAGTTAATTCACTCCCCAGCTGTGTCCATCATCAACTGCCAGTCCATTTTACCAGCAGCCAGAATATATACATCTTCATTTGAAACCTTAAAATCAAACGATAAGACCATTCTGGAAAGCAATCCCAGACATTGGCTTTTTCAAGACAAGTGTTTTCTAACAAATAGTATATCCAGGGCTAAATATAATACAACTCTACCATGGAAGTATGCAGCTACTCTTGCTAAGACAATCACAAAAGTGCCTTTCCATCCAAATGATTTGCTTATTTGCCTGTCCCAAAGATTTACATGGTTTTGGACAGGAAAAATAACCAAGAGACTTTATCAAATTAGCTTTCCTTGGGGGAGGTGGGAATACACATTGTCAGAGGAGAGTTGTTTTTGTTAATTAGAATACTAATAGCAAACATGTCTATACAATCGGCTTCTGTCTAATTAATTTAAATCTAATCAAACACAACATGAACTCCGAGTACAAAGGAATTGATCTTATTGTCAGGACTTTTCATAAATAAAAACATTTGTATTTGCCTTAGCAATTAACAACCAAAATTGTAAGAAGGCCAGCTCCTAGTCAGTATAAATTAGCATAGCTCAATTAATTTAAATATGGCAATATCAATTCATGCTAGCTAAGGACTTGACGTCAAATAGATTTTAAAAATGCATAAGCAACTATGAATAATGTGTATAAGCAACTATAGTGAGTAAAATCCAACAAGTAATACAGTATTAGACACGCTTACAGACCTAGGGAAATATAAGTCCTCAGTATGTCCTCTTCATCCATATATGACAATGTAAGCTGCCCATGAAATCTTAAGTATATCTTTCACCAAGGCTACACCATTAGTGCACTCATCCATAGCCACAAAGCTGACACAACATCCTCCTGTATTGTGTCTATTTGTGGTGGTTTGGGTGGATTCACCCTTTTGGCTTTCACCTTGCAGCCAAACACAACCTGGTCTCTCACACCTGCCTCCCCATCCCGCAACACCCAGAGAGTAGGGGAGAGAATTGGAAGGAAAAGGGCAAGGAGACTCATGGGTTGAGAGAAAAACTATTTATGAATTAAAATAAAATAAGAATGATAACAACAGTGATAACAGAATATACAAATGAGTGATACACAGTGCAATTGCTCACCACCTGCTGAACAATGCCCATGCTGTGCCAGCTAACGATCCTGGAGCCGAGATAGTCCCGAAACTCAAATCCCAGAAGAGCAAGCCCAAGTGAACCCTGAGAGAATACCCCTAGTCAGCCCTGGTCAATATACTGACATGATGTGATATGATAGGGAATATTTCATTGGCATATCCAAATGTCAGTTTGGGGTTTGCTATTCACTGTGCTTCTCCCTCCCTCCCAGTCCTAATGCAGCTGTGAACCAGCCAAGCACGGTGGCCTTGATGCTCCAGCAACAACTAATAACATTAGTACTTTTATCAGTGATGTTCTCATAACAAGTCTTACGCTGAAACTCAAACACAGCTATTCTAATTACTAAGAAGAAAATTAACTCTATCCTAGCAAAACCAGGACACTATTCTTTGCTCATGTGCAGTGCAGAGACTAGAGAATATGCATGCATGTATGACAAAAAGAATTCTCTTCAGCATCAGAACAAGCTGCTAATCAAGGCCTCATAAAGGCACAGGAATGACATTTGAAATTAGAGGGGTCTTATGACATGGTACCATAAAGATAGGAGCCAAAAAACCAAAGAAGGAGATCTAGGAGCCAAGGAGCTCTTCCCCTGGAGGAGCTACCCCCATGCAGAGGTGCTGTTATTGTGAAGGCTTCAGGTAATGGTGGCTTGGTGGTTACTCACAGAAGGGCAGTTCTCATGGGGAGCAGGAAGCCACACAGACAGTGCAGCTGAGAGAGAAGAGAATTACTCAGTTTTCACCTCCACAGACTTTATTTCTGCAAAGATGAGAAAATGCTCACTTCAAAAAAATCAGCCATATATACCAAGATTTTCCACTGAAAAACAAATGAGACATTTTTTCAGATCTTTATCTGATATCCCTTTTTATTTAAAGTGATCCTGGAATGTTGTTTCAAATTCACTATCTGCACATAACTTTGTAAGAAGAAAGCCTAGACTCTGCTTCTACAGGTCAGGCTGCATGCAGGGCTAATGTCTCCTATAGCACAATACAAAGTGGCACCTGTGGTGTCTGCATGGATATGGCACTCAAATCCAATACCAGGTGTACTGGAGCACAGGAGCAGTATTCAGGACTTTTGAAGTCCAACCCCTGTGAAGTAATGTGTCACTGTGGGAAAATCCAGCTTAATTTTGAAAAGAAATAAAAATAAAGCATCTCTGAATACTTTAATAAGCTGAGAGATAATACTTCAACTTAAGGAATGTTAAAATGTCTCTGGATTCATATTTTTCTGGAATTTTCATTATAATATTTTTTGTCTTGATTTGAGGAAAAAAGCAAATGTTAAAATACACAATTTTCCTGTCGGATAGAAGTTCCAAATTTAGCAGACATAAAAATAGAGTTGTCATAATGCAGAAAGATATGTGTTTTCCATGCATACACATACTTCAGTACTACTGTCTTCCCCTGACTTCTCCAAGAGGATTTTTCCTACCCTAAGCAGTAGGAGATGGCCTTTCCTTGTTAACATTTATGTAGATCTGTGTGCTTGGTGTTTGTGTCCCCAGGATTCTCAAACTCAATAAAAAAATTAAAATTATTTGTCCTTCAAAGTAAATTAAAAGAGACATACCTGGCAACACCAAGTTGCCAGCTAGTGAATTGTAATTATCTGAGTGGGCCACCAAAAGAAGATTTTATCAAATCAACAAGGTACCTTGAGAGATAGATTCCAACCTGTGCTTATCTGCCAGTTCCAGTGCCTTTCTCCTAATTAATTTGTATCTCTTCTTCCCAATGGCATCTGGTCACTCTTTGGTGCTACCTCTGCTGCATCCTTGAGAAGAGCTATTTCTAGTTCATCCCAGAACTCCTACACTTGAAAGCATCCATGGAAGCATTGATAATTAAACCGGTGCCAGCTATGCAGATACTTGCTCAGTTTAGGGCCTTTGTATTTTCAACATTAGAAAGAAGGACATATATATACAAGGGAGCTAAGGATAGGGAGAAAAAGTCCTGTGAAGATATAGGAAAAGTGTGAGTCATTGTCTCCAAACTGAGGTCCCAGACAAAGGCACCTGGGATTTTTGAGGATGCTTCAAACTCACCACAGTGCAAATTCCTGGACACTTCTCCCAGTTCCTTTCAAAATGTAGGGCCCACACCCTGGAGTTATCATCCCCTTAACTCCCTCTTCCCAAGCCTGCAAATCCTTACTCCCCTATCTTAATAGTCTTCTTTATCCAGCTTAGATCTACCAACTTTATGTCTCTTTTTGTCTCCCACCATCCTGTCTTTCCCGTTACAGAGATGTCGCTTTTCTTCTACGTGACTCAACTTCACCCTCTGTAAACCCAAATGCTCTCAGGAGCCTCTTTGTCTTCTACCTGACACAATGTGCCCTTCGTTTCAGCTCTCTACCTAACCCATATCTCCAGTTGCCCCAACATCACTGATATGTAATATCTTCTCTTTCTCCTTGCTGCCATAGACAGCCAAAGCCTCCAGCCTTGACATCATCTCTGGTTTCTCATTGTCTCTCCCCACAGGAGGAAGTCCTGGCTCCTGGTCAGGATTACCCACATAGTGTTTCAGGCTGCAGTTAGCCAAAAAGTCTTTGTTGATCCAAAGGGAAAATATCAGGGCACAAAACAGCACTACCCAAATAAACACCCCATTTCCAGTTAGAGCCACCTTCTCTTCTGATTTGTGTGAGGGTAAATGAGAATTAACTTCATTTTAATAAATTAATTTAAATTATTATGAAAATCATACTACAGAAAGGGAAAGTCAAGCCTATTTTAATGAAGAAAACACTATTCAGTACATCATACTGTACACTGCAATGGTTCTTATACATTTGGTATGTTCACTTACTACCAGCACACTCAAAACAAACTAAGCTTGAGGTTATCAAACCATGTTTTCACCCGCCAAATCTGACTTTACAAGCTTCTGATGAAATGCTAAATGCATCAGTTATGAAGTGTTCTCATTCCACACAGATACTTGGGAGCTATTTCAGTTGCAATGTTTTCCTTCTAAAACCTCATTCCCTGACTGAAAAAAACATTTGCCCAGGAAGGTTTGAGCAAAGAAAATCTCCTGGGTGTACGCTATAATTTCCCAAACAGAACATAAAACAGGAGAAATGTCCACACCTTTTTCTTTTTTTTTTTTTTTGGTAGTGATATTCAGCAATTCACACAAACTGCATGAAATAAACTTCTGTGTGAAGCTGGCCTTCAGCTTTAGGCATTTCCATTTCATAGTCAGTAAATAGTGTGTAAGTCCCAAACAACTTGGCATCTTGTACAATCAATAAACACATGACTTTTTAAACAGTGGTGTCCTTGATGCATGCTATATGGTCTGCATAGGAATCATTCTTTCACCACCCTCTTCTGTTTTATTTTGGTTTTAACCCAGTTAAAACAATTAGATCAGAAAATTAAGTATATATTATGCTGTCATCTGACCACCATCTGAGACCTTCATCAGGCCCCATAAAGGTAGAAGCAAAGGGACATTTTGTCTTGGTGCCAGCCTGTGATGGACACTGCCATCTCCCTCCTTTGCCAGGTCAGGAGTCCTCAGACTGTGGAAGCCAGCAAGGGATGCATGGTAACCAGACACTCAGATACTCAGTCTTGCTCATAAAGCAAGGCTATAGATAGTCTTTTTATTTCTTGTTGACATGCTTACTAGACTCATACGGAATAACTAAACATTCTCTACCGGGTACTAAATTACTTTTGCAAGGCCTGTTTTGTCTACCCATACTCATCATATTAGCTGCAAATGAAACAAAATCCAATTCTTTTTCCTATTAGAGCCCAGCATATTACATTATAACACTCATATTTTACCTCAAAATTGATTTGTTAAATTGATCTTAATCAACTTTTATATACATGTATCAATGAGCATGCAGCATTTGTGATAGTTTTGTGCCTTTCTTGATGCACTGGTAAGAAATGATTTTAGATGATTGTCAGATGTGCAGCATTAAATTTTAGCTGGCTCAGCTATTCTGATTGAGGTTTCTAATGTCTATTTCAGATAACTTTATACAAAGTAATTTTTAAAGCTAGTTAATTTGAGAGGACAGATATGTTTAAAGCAAACATGTTGCATGGTATTAGGTCCACAATATCAAGAAAACAGTTCAGGATCATCTTCAGTCATACCCCAGGAAGCAGACAAATTAACATCCTGCAACACAAAAAGCACTGGAGGAACCTGGTGTAATAACAAACAGCATGCCTTACTGGGGATATCTCTAACCACTGGTATACTGCAAACTGCCAAGTACAGTTTTACTAGCCACAAAACCAAAAAAACCCACAAATCCATCATTTGGCATCTCTTCCATGTACCTGTGCAGATTTCTGAATAAATACAATTATACTCAGTTATCCTACAATTTACAGTGTAACAATACATAGATTTTCTATTTTGTTCTCTCCAGCAGAAAAGCATGAAAGTCAATGACAACTTAAATTAAATTAGTAGATCTGTTTATGTGTAAATAGTCTTATTCATGAGTAGCTCACATTAACCATGTCATGGATAACTTAGAACAGATAAACTAACAAGAACTGTATGAACAAGAGTGATAAATTCCTTGTCTTCTGTTTGGTTTTTGGAGTTGGGGGGGAGGGGTTTTTTTTTTCTTTTTCTTTTTTTTTTTTTTTTAATGGGAAGATTGTGCTAGTTGGGCTACTCAGACTAATCAAGTTTTCCAATGATCCCAAAATAAAGGCTGAGATTTGTTTCTTTGACATTTTTTATTGCCTTTGAAATGCATCCAGGAAATGACTCCTCCTTCAGTCAAATATAATTCATGAACAGAAAATGAGAACTGAGTTTGGAGGTTCAGGACCATTTCTGTAACCAACAGCAAGCTAGACTTGCAGTTTTGTATGTTCATTCTTTTCCACCATCAGGATACAATATGCATTTGTATCATAGAAAATTATTTAATTATTTAACAATGTAGTTCAAATTATTCTTTAAATGAAATAACAGTTTGGGTTTTCAGGGCCTATGTTTGCCCAAGGTCAGAGTCATATGAACATAGGAGTCTAGGAAAATATGGGTTCACCTGGCATATCACAGCACTTGAAGGGTGACCAAGCAGGAGCCTATTGAGCTCAGGGCTGTTGAAAGGTGACAGCTCAAAGCTCCTTGAAGTGATTTTACTGACTAGGCTTCTATAAAAATCAAAGCTAGAAAATATAAACTAGAAATAGCAGTTTTAAGAAGCATAATTAAAGATTATTACTTTGCACTCACACTAAATTAAGACAAGCATATTTAATAAAAGAGATGAAGAGGATGAATTAAAAGATTTCAATAATTTTAGTGCTTCTTTCCCCAGGATGTATTTGATTACTGCAGTATCCATGAATTATGGAAGAAGAAACAAGGCATATTAATAGGATTTAAAGTGCTATGTATTCTCCATTTACAAGTCTATTTGTTGTTTACGTTGTTCACATGTGGCAATATAAATGTAAGCACAATTGTTCCATGGAAGTAGTCTGATGTTCGAATAAAGCTTTCATTTATCTTCTCCAGAAAATAACTGCTAGGAGACACATGATGCTCTCCTCTCTACATAGCTGCCAAGGAGAGTATTTATCTACTGAGAAATTCTGAACATGAAAATAAATCATTCTTGAAAAAGACTTGAAGTTCTTCTCCCATATGCCCATCATATGAAGCAGCAGTGATTCTTATCAAAGGAAAAGTATTAAAACCCACACTACTAAAATCGGATGATTCTGCAGATAAAAACATTAAGCAAACATGGAAGAGTAAGGAAATAAAATATGATGACAATAGGCAAAGGTTCATTGGAAAATGAATCAGAACAAAAAAAAAGAGTCCAGAAATCAATAATCTTGATGTACCTTAGGCTGAAGGCTTCTGAAAAAAATCTAAGAAAAAGACTATTAAGAGAGTAGGACACAAAAGAAATCTAAAGAATCATTTCAATCTGAGAGGGTGCTTGTGGGGGTTAAAGAAACAGAAAACATAGTGAGAGCAGAAACTGAAGGGCTCTAATAAGGAGTGCAGATCTCATTATAAAACCAGAAAATTTGATATCACAGTATCACAATTCAGTTTATTTGTGTTCTTAAAGCTTGTTCCATATTTCACTAGAGGTGGCTATCATGATAAAGGCAGACAAGTTAAGTAATCATTTCAAAGTTAGTTTACAAAACCCCTTGTTCACTTCTTACCCAATTAATAATAGTATTGTTATCAACTTTATTGTTTCCATAGTAATATATTACAGTACAACTGAGGGCTTCCAACTCTGACCCTAGACATGGGAAATTGAATGAATACCCTTAACATGAAGAATGAATTTTTGATCTGAGTTGAAATATGGTAAGCGGGAGAAAAGAGACATTCAGCACCAAAATAAACTTATTTTATAAAAACATTCTATATGACCCATTAGTTAGTCGTATCTCAGCCCAGTGCCACCATGTCGCCTCAGCAGAATATATGTGTTCAGCAGTTGTTAAACCAAACAAGTTCTACAGCCAACAATCAAGACTGAAATCAAGTGGTAACTAATTCTGCTTCAGTTTCAAACCACATGGCTGCATATGCGTCATCATCATGACATACCAAAGAACTATGGTCAAAGTACATTTTTTTGCAAAGTAGAGCATGTGAAATTAAGGAAGACAAGGATCATCTAGAGGGTCCAGCACAGGGCCACAAAGATGATGAGAGTCCTGGAGCATGTCCCGTATGAGGAAAGCTGAGAGAGCTGGGACTCTTCAACCTAGAGAAGAGAAGACTGAGAGGGGATCTTATAGGTGTCTATAAATATCTGAAGTGCAAGGGCCAAATGGATGGGGCTGGGCTTTTTTCAGTAGTACCCTGTGACAGGACAAGGGGCAATGGGCAAAAACTGGAACACCAAGATTTCAACACAAACTTGAGGAAAAACTTTACTATAAGAGTGTCGGAGCATTGAAAAAAGCTGCCCAGATGATTTGTGGATTCTCCATCTCTGGAGATGTTCAAAACGCTCCTGGATGATTTCCTGTGAAACCTGCTGTAGGGAACTTGCTTTGGCAGGGGGGTTGGACTAGA
Source organism: Caprimulgus europaeus (assembly GCA_907165065.1). The sequence goes on along the minus strand of OU015524.1, from coordinate 88,151,995 downwards.
CGATCCCTTGAGGTCCCTTCCAACCTCTACGATTCTTTGTGATTCTGGGTGTGAAATGCCAAAACTGAAGCTTGCCAAGTACTCTCCCAGGTATGGTAATGATAGTAAGATAGTTAATTCCATGACCATGCAAATTCATGTTTGAATGTGTATACATTTGTATATACTACTCATACATATGGACATACCAATTTGCAGTGTATGTAAAGGACAAGTAACAGTAGAAAGGTGGAGACACTACTTCAGGCTTCCTAATTGCATCTTAGCATGAATTCTTCAAAGTATTTGTTTTATTTACTTCTATATTCATTAATTAATATTTGCAGAGTAATAAAATTTTCCATGGAAATCTAGATGAAAAGCAATAAAAAAGAATATGCTTCACCATATCCACGTTTTTTTAAGATAAATAAGCTTTTTCTTCCTTTTCCCTGTCTGAATGAGATCACCTTTTCTCTGTCCCTGTCCCTCCCCACACCCAAATGGATTCTTAGTTTTAAAAGACAGACTGGATAATATTTTTAAGAACTTAGACATTCTTCTGAAAGTTTGGCACATTGTTTAATGCAATTTCATTCTACATCTTTTTTTTTTTCTTTCTGAAAATATCAAAGACACCTACAATTATTTAGGTAAGGTAAAATAATTTAAAACTCTCTTTTGAATCTGTCAAAGCTGTTCAATGAACACGTGAAAGATTGTTGTAATATTGTGCAGCATAGATAAATGAATCATAAAATCCAGATACAGATGTGGTTCTAAAAAGCATTAAAACCAGATTATGATAAGGAACACAGTATCTGCTCTGAAGAAGATAGAAAACTGCCTTGATCCGGGGCTAATTAGCAATACTGAGTACTATTTCTTTGTGGAATAAAATATTTTTTATAAAATAAAAACGTTTTGTTTCACTGTTACTGTTTTAACTTTCTGGTTTGCTGTATGCTCAAAGCAGTGTGTTGAAATACATATGCTAGCTAGGTTGTGTGATAAAGGGCTAGCCTCCACATACACATGTGAAAGAGCCCTGAAGCACAGCAGTAGGCAGGGGAAACCAAAAAACCCAGCATGGAAAAGGAAGACCCCTACCCACCTCCTCCCAGGGCTGTCCCCAGACTCAGATCCATGGTCCAGGACAGGAACAGACAACACCAAGAGTCAGGTGCTTTTTAAAATGTATACAGGTACTCAGTAGGAAAACAGCCACTACAGGAAGGATGCCAATAGTTTTCAACTACACAGTTAAATCAAAGCAACATTGGGAAGCCTGTGGTTAGTACATTCCGGTCTGAACTGTATGTAACAACCCCTGAAAAAAGAGCAGATCCATCTCCCACTGGCTTGTAAATGATAACCTTTCCCAAATCCCAGTGCAGAAAAAGGCCAATTCAGTTGAAATTACAGTGAAAGCAAATCTGAAAAGACACTTCTGTCCTCCAAATTCCTGCTATCAGTTTCTGCTTTCTACAGAAAAAGAAGCTGTTACAAACTACTTATTCAATAAATATTGAGATCTTGCAAAGCATTTGTTGCCAAAGTCCTTCAGAAAACAGATTTCCAGGTACAGTAAGGTATGTTCAGATATTCATTTGGTCAGACTCAGGCAGTGCTGGCCCTGACTTCCAGCTCAGTGCCATAACTATGGCACCAGGATGTCCATTATGTCTGTATGAAACCCACTGCAAATGCATTAAACAGGGAAAAATCTATTATTGCAGGAATTGTTATGTGGCAACAGTTGTTAATATTGTAATTGTTTAGGACTCTCTTGAACAAACCCAGTTTAAAAATCAAAGACCAGATTGAGTGAACTAAAACAAAACAGCCGGCAAAGAAAGTAAATGTATGACAAAACATTTGCTTTCATTTGTATAAGCATACGAACAACATAAACACACATGTAAGCAATTGCCTTTCATTATGGTTGCTTCTCATTTCTCTTTCCACTGGTTCCAGCTATACTTCTATTGTGACAAAATTTAAATCAGAGCCCTGCTGTCCAGTCAGTCTCACACACAGCTTTAACAAACGCATATAGATATTGTGATTCGGGGATTGCTAAAAGCCTCTTGCCTAGGCAGACTCTCCTAATGATTTTAATAATAAGGCATCCCAGTGACCACCAGCAAAAATGCACAGTTATTGCTTCAAATGGGGCTTTAGAAAGTAAAGTGCTGGGAGACTTCATTAAAACTCAGTCTACACTTTTCATTATGTGCAGGGAAAGAAGTAAAACTTGTACTTGTTCAGGCTTGGTTCAGTCTGCAAAAAAAGAATTCCCCTTCAGCAAGTGTGAATGGTTAATCCAAAACCAATATAAAGCCCAACCTGTTCACACTGTTAGCTAACTGTGGAAATGCAGGTAGCTGTTCCCTGTGGATTCTCCTTTCTGAGCTTTAACCTCCATTTCGCATCTGATTTATGAAAAGAACTACTTAGCTCAATGACAGCAACAAGCCACAAACAAAGCATCCACTGTATCAGTGGTAAAAGTTTTATGTATGTTGCAGTTCTTTGTCTTTGGGAAAACAATCTTATATGCTGGTGTTAGGAAGTCTGGCATAGTATCCATAGTGTTTTTTTCATCAGTGTATGTACAGTAAATAACACACTGACCCATCCAGGAAGGTGCAGCAATGCACATATGCTACATATATATTATGTCAACTTGTGATATTACTCATAGGCTTTTAGCATTCACAAGTGCATTCAAGGTGCATCTTGGTCAAGGCTTTAGCTAAGATCTTCTCTCAAGACTAAGAACTGTTCTAAGGCTTTCAACACTGCCATTATGGTCAGATAAGTGATTATATTTTCTTCTTACATTGAAGGTGTAAGAGGCTTGCTTCAGTTTCTGAAAATTTTACTATTGTTTTAATCCTATGGACACTGGGACACAATACTCTCTGGGAGTGTAAACAGGACTCTCACTTCTCACATCCCTTTAGGAGATTGTATTAGTTCCAGTTACTAAATATTTACTAATGCTGTGATGTGATGTGATCCAGAAAAGCCAAAGGCTCATTTTCAAAATCCTAAATAAGACTAATATTTGGCAGGAAAGAAAGTTATCTTTCTACTTATATATTAAGTTCAGACTATGTTGAAGCTATTGAGAGAAAATCATGGAAGTTAATAACACCAGTGGTCAAGTGTGCAGGGTGTACCATGTCCAGAATACATCAGCACTTTAAAAAAGGTGATGCCAAGAGCTTTTATGCTTTCTTGCTACGTTGGTAGTGGTTGTGCCACTCCCATGGCCTTTTGGGTTGATGTAGGACACACCATCTATGACAACTACTTCTACTGTCAAAATAACTCAGAAAAGTTGCATAGACATATTGGGTGTACTCTCCTGTAGTTTTTCCTTACCAAAGGGCAGAACAGGATTTCAGTCACCACAAAGCTGAAGGTAAGTTACCCTTGAGTTAGTGAATTGAAACTGCAGAACCAATCTCAGCATCAACAGGGCAGCCTGTTCTCCCTCCACTTTTACTGGGCAGCTCTGAAACACTTGACTTGGAGGAGGTAATCTCCCCACTGAACATGAGTACTGGCACAAATATGCAGACTTATCCCAAAGTACAAGATCCCAGAGAACATAGAGAAAGCTCCCTTTTTTCCTTTGCACATTTGTAAAGCAGCAGCCTTCTGCCAGGTAATGCCTCAAGTCACCAGGCACAGTTCATTATCTTCCCATGATTATACTGAAAAACATAGCAGAACCAACTCTATTCAAAGAAAGCAGAGGTCATTCCTCAGGATGGAGTCCATGAATAAACTACGGACAAGGCTGCAACCCCGTTTGTCATGCTGGACACATGCTTTGGTGGGGAAAGAATAAGGAGTTTCAGTCCCTCACCTGAACCTGTCCTAGTTACAGGAATTGCTGCCCAGTATGAATGCCTCACTCATTACTAGACCTGCAGGAACAAAGTGTACCAAAGTGGACAAAAGAAGAGTAGGCCAAAATTTTACAGTACACAAGGGGAAGGGCATACTACAAGGTCCTTGTCCATCCCTGAAAGGCTTATGTATTACCCCAGGACCTTCCAAGCATGACTGAGCATGATATAATCATCAGCAAAATCTTTGCAGGCAATGCAGAATTTGCACAAGCATGTACCATCATTAGGGGAAGAAAACAGAATTATAGGATTAGACAGGGAGAAATGTCATGAAATAATGAAACATGTGCACATCCATAAAACTAAAAAGAAATCACTAAAGGAGAATTAAACAAAACAGAACAAGAAGTTTATTTATTTATTTTCAAGTGGAACAAATTCTTCATAATTGTCACCCTTAGAAAGTATCAGGTGACTCTGGAAAACAAATAATTTGATTCCAGCAGTTGCTGTGTTCTTCAGGTGTTTTCTGTGGGAAAACTATATCTGTTTATCTACAGCAAAATTGGCAGGTTTTAAAATGAAGTTTTGCCAAAAGCTTTTGTTAACCATAAAATATGAGAATACAGGAACATACGCCATGCCTTCTGGGCATAATGTTACTTATGGTATTGGAGTTACTTCAGAAAAGCTGAAAAAAAATGTTGTATGTGAAAGAAAATTAAAGTCAGAGTCCTCCGAGCTAATTGGGATACAGGTGTGAGGGTGTAACAGCCCTTTCCTGAACATATAGTTTGTTATAGTGACATAAAGTTGCCAAGAACCTGGCTATTCAATAAGGGAAAAAAATACGGCACAAAAGTGAAGGGGCAACACCCTACAAACTTGGCATCTTTATGTTACATTTTATTCCTGCCCCAAATATCTTGTCTCTTTTAACCAGCTGGCTGTGTACGATACTGACTGAGCAGGTCCCATGGGTTTACCAGGCTGTTTTTCTACCATTACTCCTAAGAATGGGCCTCCAGAACTAACACAGTATAGATACTGGCAACAAATGTTTGGCTTAGGACCTTTTCTTCACTCTCTCCCTCTTTTCTCTGTAGTTCAAATTATAACTATAAAACTTACAAAGTATTTAATGCTGAATCAACCTCATCTGCAACCCCCAATTTCTTTATAAATCACTGAAATTCTCCTGAAGCATGCAATGATGGGAAAAGAAAATAATCATACTCATGATTTTCCATGCAGTCTTGAGAAGAGCTTAGCTAAAGCCTTGGCCAAGATGAACTGGCTTGAATACACTTGTGCATGCTGAAAAGAAAATAAAAATGAGAATGGTTATTCCTTCTCATTTGTTGCCTCCCATTAACATACCTTCCAGAATATCCCATTCTGCAGGTCAGAGCTTTAGACAGATGGTTGTGTAGTATGAATTACAGTGTCTTTCCTCAGTGATCCATGAGGGATAAAAGCAAAGGCAATGGGCTGCAAGTCTAACTGACAACTTTAAGAAACCTTAGGAGATCCCAAAAATAAGGCACACTGGGAATTGCAGGAGGGTACATGTAAAGCTGTGCACAGCCCCACTCTATTCCAACCATTCCAGTAGGGAACTACACATTTCTCTTCTTATGGGAAACAAGGTTAACCTCTTTCTTTCTGGTCTTTTGAATATCTGGGAAAGAAGAGTCTATTAAACCACAGCACATAAACAGTTTAAAATTTCTGTTCCATACAGAAAAATGTGTTCAAGCACTGTTTTCCCAAGAGACAATTCGATGTTAGCCACGGCCATGTGTCTTCTCCCCGTAATAATGAACATCAGCTTGCACTGGCTGTTGGCCACCACTCCACAAGATCCCTTTTTGTAGCTATTAATACCAGGTCAGAAACACAATCACTTCGAGATGCAAAGTGCTGAGAGGTCCCACCAAAACGCAATCTCATAGGGATGAACTCTGTCAAAAAGACATCCTGTAGCAATAGTATTGTCCTGTCAGGCTTTTAAAAAGATTTAGTATTCTCTGCCCTCCAACAGCTTAACACTAGCACAAAAACTGTGTCATGTGCACTAGCTAATTTGACAAAAATGTGACTTTTAGCTCAGACTGGCTCTAGATCAAACCTGCCTTGGTAGGTGAGATGGTGAGGCAGAGCACTACTCAGTGTGGAAGCTCAGCCTGAGACAGAAGTTTGGCTGCAATATAGTGTCACTCAGATGGGTGAAAACATTTTGACAGATGAGTTTTAGACCAGAATATTCAATTCCTGTCCAAATAAAAACATCCTAAGGGAACATGTTAATTTTTAAGACATTTTTCTGCAAGTATCAAAATCTTTTCAACTTTTTTTTTTTTTACATTTTGTCACCATCAAAATATTTTGTTTAGATACAGCTAAAACTTTTTTTTCCAATTTCATCAGTTGGTTTTATGGCATTCATTTTGAAATCACATAGTAAAATTAGTATTTCCTATAGCTGATAATTTTATATTATGATATGTTTACATAATCATAAAATGTTGTCAAAACATGTTTTCCAACTTCATTCCTTAAAGGCTTTAAGGCATTTAATTTGCTTTAACTCAAGATTAAATAAGTGAGGAAATTACATCATTTGTCACTGAATAGGAATTCTCTTTTGTGAACTGCTCAACATACTGCACCTTAATTTTATAATGCCATATATGAAAGAGTGTACATCCCATATAAATCCTCCTCTACATGAAAATTACTGGAAAGGGTCTCCTTTATATTGCAAAAAATAAAGGAAAACTGAAAAAAAGATGACTGTTTGTCAATGTTGTTTTTCTCACATGTCGGAAAAAACCTTGAATTTGGGGAAAACAAGGTGGTGGACTAGAAGAACCAAGTATTTTAGAGATACTGATGAAGAACACTTGAAGATTAATTTTGTCTCATTTTAATTCTAGTCTAGCAATTGCTGTAACACCCCTAGCTCTGAGTTCTGAATCCCTAGTGACACTATTCCCATCTGCTTCTGAGGTGGGCTCAGTTGTGAAAGCTTATGAAATGAAAAGTTAAAATTTATAAAGGAAGAAACAAATATTGCAAATGAATAAGAGAAGGTAAGCAGATTTTTAAGTTTTAGTTAATATAAACCTTAAATCTCTCTTTCTGTCTTATTTTTTTTTTAAAAAGTGTATGTATAAAAGTACATATTTTTAAAAGTGTAATACAATTTCTAACCCAATGACCTTTCTTCTTAACCAAAAAAAGTGAAAATCCATTCTTTTCCCTTAGCCATAATTTGATAAGCCTTGAGAAGTTGGAAGCAAAGAAGCAGATGTTAGTCAGACCTTGGTTACCAAAATAGTTACTACTTAGAGTTACTCTAGCATCCTTGAAATTTTTTAATGAAAAAAAGAAAAAGTGCAAGGATGGTTTGAAGATATAAGGTTTTATTACTCTTTAATTTAATCCTTCTTTCAATTTCCAAGAGTGATGACAACCATTTTAAGAGAAAGTAATTCTTAAGTCAGAATTGATTACATGCTGTTCATCATGCGGGGGGGGGGGGGGGGGGGGGGGGAATAAAAAAAAAAATAAAAAATTGCACATTCTTAAAAGATTACAGTAACCCTTATGTTTATATGTCATAGTCCTGTAGTTAATATCTTACAAAAAGGCAGGTAAACTCCAGTTAATGCAAAGGCAACAGATGTTTTTTTTCTGGAAAGGCGAAACATGCTGCAGAGGCTTACACCCTGCTAGAAAGATGTTACATAGCATGTTGTGTATACACTAGATACATCATAAACTTTCCCATGTCTCTCACTTGAACCCAGGCTGATAACCTCAGCCAGTTTGTAATGGAAAAGGTAAAGGTCTCCCGTAGGTAACCTGTCTTATTAATCTTCTTGTCAATTTTCAGTATAAAAGATAAAGAAAAAACAAGGTTTTAGTTACTTTTTCAGGCCCTGGGCCAGCTTACTAACTACTTGAGGAATGTTTCACTGTCCAGTAGAACCAGGACTAAAATGGACAAACTTTCCCACAGATTCTGCCAATGTGTTTGAATTCTGCCTATAACAACAGTCTTGCTATTCCCAGTACCAGGTCTCTTGTGAGTAGACAATTTCAGCTCAGTCCAAATTACATAAAGAATAAAAATGTGTACTGAGATGCAAATTTTAAGTTTATTTCCCTTTGTGTTTTCCTCAGATATCTACTTAAACACTACTAACCTCTCTATCAGCACAAAAGCATATGTCTTTAAAACAAATGGGAGCTGCTTGCTACTAGGGAAAAGTAGTCTAATTAGCTAATAATATTTTAGTGTCATGCCACCATGGGAAGACTAGGCAGTGCTCACACCCTGTGTGAGCTGAGTAGGAGGTTAGTCTGAATGTGACTAGATTAGAGATATGGGGTAAAGACGGCTCAAATTGTTCCTCCGAGAAGTGAACGAAGCACCTAATTTTTAATTCTCTGCTTTGTAAATGCAGAAATAACAACAGTGTTTTATTGACTTACTCTTTGTCTGTTACCAGCAGTTTACAGTGTTTCCTAGATGCTGTAAATTGCTATAAACTTAAGAAAAATATTGAAAAATTAATAACATGTCTGAACTTTCTTGTTTACATTTAAAAGCTAGATTCTTTTAATTGTAACAGGGATCTGAGTTTGCCAGGATTTTCCAGACTATGTGCTCTATCTATTTTATTTCAATCTGTCTATTGCAGTGACCTTCTTTCTGCGTAATTCCTTGTAAGAAAATATTTTGGCATGGAGAGATTACTAAGGAGAAAAAATAGCATTGCAAATAAGAGTGTAATGGGTGGTTCTATGTAGATGTGATACTGTAATGCGGATCTGAGTTACTGTAGTTTTAAACAGAAAATCTACATTTTATCCTCCTACCTCCACCCTTAGGAAAAAGCAGGATAGACATGAAATAGCAAATCACTCAATGATCTATCCTGGTTTTACTATGGGGAAATAAAGGAAAAAATAATCTATCATTAACTAGAAGGTACTATTTCCTTTATACTATATGGATATCCATTAATGCAAGTTAAATTTGAACATATGCAAAAGTCCGGTTACTAAGTTCCCATTCCCACCAGTATGCAGCTGTCAGCTTCCTAGCCAAATAAGCCTTCTGACATTTGTTCCTGGCCTGCCACCCTTCCCTGAGATCCAACAGGGATCCCATAAACATCTCTTCCTTCGCCTGCACAAAGACAGGAGCTGCAACTCATGTGGCGAGCACTTACATGTGAGAAAAAGGTACGGGGCTGAAGGACGTCTTCCTCTCCACATGTACTCAGCTGAACTACAGCGGGAGCTGTCTCTGGAGGTGGGGAAAAAGCACTTGCAACCTGAACTGTGGTGGAAAACCAGGACAACCCGCTGCACACTGTGGCCCTTTCTCCAGACTCTCCTCTGGGCGGCAGCTCTTTCAGCACCATGACACAACTTTGTTGATAGTTTCTCCACCAACCAGGTCACTGGTTGCATACTGTTACCTTGTGCTACATCAGGTAGTACGGCCAGAGGCAGTGTGTGGCTGGAGGACCCTCCTACTCCCATTACCTGTGGGCTGGGTCACCTTGCTGTGGCTGCAGGAAGCCAAAGATAGAGTGGAGGTGTCTGAAGGTTTCTTGAGCTGAAGCTAGTGAGCAGCACCAGGCTCACATGCTGTTAAGTTCTCCTTAATTTCCATTTGGGCCATGTTCCCAATGAACCTGACACAGGCCCAGCATTCAGTGCCACTTAACACACAACATCACATAAGGAACTTCATTACTTTAACTACAGGCTATGAGAAAAACAAAAGAGGATCAATGATATATCCAATTGTGGCCAAAACATGTTCTGTGTTCATCAATACCTATGTACTTCGGGACAGGTAAAAAAAGCATCCTGCTCAGTGACTCATCCCATCTAAAGTCTTTCCGGCATCTTAGAGTCTATTTTCTGTATTTCATCTGCCCTGGTGGAGAGGTTTTCTTATGGGTTCACCCTGGAGGAAAGTTATGAGACCCAGCCTTGGCCTTGCCAGAGGTTTAAACAGATTCACAGCAGAGATTGGCATGGATCTAGGAGAAGTCTACACAGCTCTGTTCTCTTAATGTCACTCTTTGTTTCCACAAAACACAGTGCAGCATAGCTACAAGTGGCAGGTATAGAACTGTCTGTGTTGATAAACAGCCTTTTAGAGTGGGAAGGTGGTGGAGAGAAAAAACTTACTATTGGAGATGTCTCCCACAAAGGATTTTCTATTAACTTTTGATTACATTTCACAGGATTTATTCCTGCGGTGCCCTACAGATAAGATATGCCAAAACACTGACTGAGCCTTTTCCTAAGCATAAATCCTACAGAGTGCAATCAAAGTGTCAGTAGCAAGCTCTCTCTGTTCTGCATGTGTGTGCTGCAATGTAACTGTAAGTGGGTTTGATCAAACTTAATAAAACCTGCTGGTTTTGGGGTACTAAGGGCCTGGGACACCTTTTCAGGATTTTTTTCTATTTGCTCTCTTTTCTGCTCTTCATTGTCTAATTAGAAAATATTGGTGGTGGGGTAGGAAAGTGTCACTTAACAAATTTCCCAGCTGTTATTAAGTCATAGTTTTTATGCCATACTCCTCTGAAAACACAAAATGTGGGAGTGGAATAAAATGTTCCAACTAACAGAAGCGTCATTGTGACAGATGCCTCACTGGTTTCTCAAACTCCTGAAGATGAGTTATGGGACAAAACTGAAGGACCACTTTATTCCTCAACACCACATTCAGCACTACTGCAGACATGAAAAATATATTCCATTCTGTAGAAAACTTGGGGCAAAACCTTTACCTAGGCATCAGGAGTGCCTATCACCACCGCTTTCTAAAAAGACGTGAAACAGCAGCAGTACCTGGTTTCAGACACAGACATAAGTGTATATATGCACATAAACAGCAGAGAGAAAAGAAGTATTTTAAGTCTAGAAAAAGCAAACTGATTAAGTAAAGATTAGAATTTTTCAAAGAGTCTCAGAAGATTAAAAAGGTGATTTCCCAGATAAAGGGCTCACCTTTTACAGGCTGTTTCTGTGATTAATAAAACACATTCAGGAGCTTTTTATGTAACCTGCTACTGTCTTGTAAGGTAATCTTAAATCAGGAGATACCATTTAAACTTTGAATATTCTCCAAACATAATCAAAATTCCTTGAATTTTCTGCAAGGAAGAAAAAGACTTAAATTCAGTCTGTTTTTATTTCTCCAGGTGCATTCATTCTGTCCTATATGAAAAGAGAAACAAATTATGGTCTAACAACATATCAGATACTAGGGTGGATTCTTTTCTCTCCTTCACAAGATATGCTTGAGGCAGAAAAACAGAAAGACATTTTCAAAAATCCACTTATGGCTCCTGACTTCCATACAGTTCCAGCCACAGCCCTGCAGCGATCGGAAGGGATCATGAGAGAAATTTTTGAGGCAGAAGACTCATCCTGTACAGCTCAGGTGATACAAAAGGAAGCCAAATGGTGCCAAGAATTTACCTTGCGGGAGCTAACTGAGCTCAGCACAAATATGTGACCAGCGTTTTAAGACACAGGACTCTGGTAGTGATTATTATTAATGATACAGGAGACAGTCTAAAGAAAATGTAATGATATTTAAAAGGATTTCTGAAGGACTGTTGGTATGATTTATTATATTTTTATGTTAATAGTGAAAAAAATTTATTTTCAATATGTAAGTTGTAGCCAGAATAAAGTAATTTATCATTTAAACAACCACAGCCAAATTAAAGCTCATAATTTATTAGCTGGGAGCATCTAATCTCCATGAAATGTAAGTATTTTGAGAGATTTTTGTTAAATTTTCTTGCCTAAAATCAAAGTAAGATACAAGTCACAGATACAAGTCACTTGGCAAACTGTAGCTTTTCACAAAACCAATCCCTACTCTGATATGGAAGGAACAATGCAAGTTCCAAAATACTTCTGATTACTCAGACAAGAATGCTGTATATCAAATTAGCTAAGAATGGATGAACTAAGATTAATTTTGAACAAAATCTCCCTAGTGTCATGCCATTGTTGTCTGGCACTCATATTTTGCCTGCAGTTAACCAGATTACATATCGATGCTTGGATTTATAAACTGAATTTACCGCCCTTTAATCTTCCCTCCCCAGTGAAATCTGAGTACTATACTTGCATGCAGTAATTGAGAAATTGTTTGTGTCTGTAACTAGAGCTATTTGTCCAAGCCATGACATCGACTTCAGTCACTGATATAACCAAACCAGTATTTTTTGTGTGGTTTACTCTCCATCTTCTTTATTGGGTAACACAGATCTCTCACTGTAAAAGTCATGACCAGGCAACTAGTGGGAAAAAATATTCACAGTCGACATGCTAAAAATGAGAAAAACAACCAACAACAGTGCTGTTATAGGAAGTCAAAAATTTTGGAGAGAGAGGCTTACAGCATTTGTGCCACACTACTGTACATCTTTATGTAGCAGCTTTCTATTTCCACAAGCCATTTTGAAGACAGATGTTTTGCATCCTCCCAAGTCTTTATGTGAATAACTCCAGAGAATCCAAAATCAAAGTTGTGATGCACAGTAATGTGAGGACAGCAGGAGAAACCTATGTTGCGCTGTCTCCAGGAAGCTGATGTGGCATCGCAGGTAAGAGGAGTTCAACAGAGTATACCAGCACCAACTCAAAAAGACTGAAGGCCTCCTCCAGGTTTTGCTCTCATGTATTACTGATTAAGGACTGCTATAGCAAGCTTGCAGCAAAAAATTACACTCCAGCCATTTCTCTCTCCTTCTAGCTCTTTGTTTTCAAATGGTTAAGGATCATTTACTCTGTTCCCACACATACCAACAGACTATCACTTTATTAATTCTTCACATCATGTCCATTATCAACCAAATTCATTGCATTCTTTGAAGTATACCAATTATCTATTGGATTTCTCTTCTCTGTAGGTGCAAAGTAGGGAAAAAATTAATATCTCTAAAATAACAGAAAAAAGGCAATTAAAAACCACTTTCTATTCCAGCAGAGAAAAAGGTCTTCATTCTGTCATCCTTGTACCTCAGATAATATCACTAATAAACTTAAAATGCTGCTTGATTTTGTAAATTAATTAAAAAAGGAGGAACCTCCTTCCAAAAGATCAAGAGGTTTCTCTGCCCTGCTCAAAAACACTAGACCTACTAAAAAGTTGTTTGTTTACTGAATCTTGAGTTTTCACTAAAAGTTCATTGTTCCTTTAAGTCATGCTACTCATTGATCAAGCATTTATTTACTAAATAGGCTTTAATTTTTAGGTTTTTGGGTTTTGTTTTTTGGGGTTTTTTTGTGCACTTCATAATTGCTGCAGTGGTATTAAAATAAATACAGTTATTTGCTGAATAATTTTAATATTCACTATCCTTTAAATCTTTAGGAATTTTTTTGAAAACTTTTCCACTGTCAATTTTATAGTTCTCTGGCAGAAAACTCAAATTGCTAAAAGCATTAAATAAATATAAGATCTATAAACATACATTATGAGGGGGTTGTTTTTTCCCAAATATCCAATAAAGATGATAGAAAAAACTGCATCTCAAGTAAACTGCATGGATCAGCCATAAAATTGCATAGCTTGCAATTGTTTTCATTCTGCTCCCTCCTTAATGTCAACAAGGTATTATTTTTATATCTCAGTTTTAATTAGTGGATATGGAAAGTAAAAGTATTTTTGTCTTCCTTTTTTTGTACGTGGGTTTGGTTTTTTTGAGCACTGAAAGGTAGATTCTTCATGGTCTATGGACCTAAAAGGTGACCCACTTTCTATATATGAGCAGTAAAGGAAACAGACTTCCTTTTTAAAACACCTTTGCTGCCACCAGAAGTAATGCTTTGCCTCAAAAGTAAGTCTGAAAATTGATCCAGCCTCCAAAAAACTTATCACATACATCTTCTCCCCTCATTGTCTCACCAAGGGCTGGATTCACCTCTATTATCTGCTATCCAAAAGAAAGGCATTTGGGTAAATTACTCATCTGGATTCCTTCTATAATTGTCACAAAGCAATAAATACATCACAATATGATTGATCCCCTTTGGAAACATAAATGTAAGATGAAATTAATTGCTTTCTGGAATTATGTCTCAGTTAATTGACCATGGAGTGATCACAGACACCTACGTTTGAGACCACTAAAGGCAGCAAAATCCATCCCATCCCCATGCACTGTCAACACACTCATTTCACTTTTCCAATAAATCATTTCTTTACTCTTGGAATTTAGGGGGGTTTTTTGTTTGGTTTTTTTTACTTCCTGATTTAGCTTTAAAATTCAGGCATCTTTCTTCCTTCTCACTAACACTGAATCTAATATCCCAGCTCAAGGAGAAAAATAAAATTACCAGCATTGTGTACAGCAGCATTACCAGCCTCTGCTCAGACATGCAAAGGCTAAGGTGAAGGTATCTCTCCTTTCCCACACTCAACAATTACCTGCCTGTCCTCAGTCAAAAAAGGAGAGAATAAGAGCTGGAAAATTTTTCCTGCTTCTGCATTCCTGTTTATACACCCAGCACCTCAGTACTGTTCTGAATCCCAGTCAGGCAGAGTCCATGCAGCTCCTCCATGCTACCTGAGCCTTGCAAGCAATCTTGAAGACTACAGATTCATCCTATTAAAATTAGTTTGAACAGAAACTTTATTTATATGTACATATAAAAAATTTTATGACACACACATGCCAACGTAGGTTGGAACACACAATATCTGTACCCAGTGAGACTCAGTTCCTTACAACTCATTTGTCTTGCAGCCCCATTCCCTGTGTACTATGCTCTAGTAAGACATGGTGGGGAAAATGCCTTGCTGTGACCAAAGCCTTCTCTTTACAAAGCCTTCTGGGTCCCTGGTCCCAGGAAGCCTTATTTAGGTACTTAGTATTTTCATTTACTCATCTGACACAGATATTCTGAGTTGCAGAACAGTTACTTAAAATCATATACTACAGTTAAGGCCCTTTTACTTTGCATGTATGAGACACAAATGCATTTTTCCCCACTTAAAAATAATTTCTGTTGGTCTCTACAAGATCCTAGTAAAGACCTTTTGTACTGATTGCCTCATACAGCTAAGCCAGAAGGGTTTTGAATCCTTAAACACTCTAGCTTCCCCTGTATTTCGCACTTTTGACCAGCAGATCTGTAAGTGCTTTAACGATCACCAGTTTACACACACAGAAAAACTGCAGTTCTGAGGTGTGCAATGACATTTTCTATCATGACCTTGGCAGTCTTACTTGTTCCCCCTCTCTTTCCTGCTATGTAAGCAAATGGAAAGAATGGAAAACCAGCCAGTGGAATGATATTAACTGAGTTTTAGTAATTTCATTCCAAATGTTCTGGAATGTCTAATAAACTCCATGAAGCTAAGTTCATTGTCTTTCAGCTGCTTGAGATATTTCTCAGCTAATTTAACGTTTATAAACACACACAAAAATGAATTTTTAATGTTCTATTTGCATGTGAAATCCTGGCTTCACTATAAGCTTGGTTTGTTTAAGAAAACCAAATTCTCATTAGTAGAGAATAAAAGTATGAGCAAAATCACTTCTTGTAAAAACCACTTCTTGTAAATAAAATTCAAAAATTAAAAAAAACCCCAAACATGTAAATGCTCCCACAGACATGCAGGCAAACAAACAATGGTGCTGAGCTTTCTGGTGGGAAAAATGTATAATATTTTTGTGAAATTCTAACATCACTACTATGAAAAAATATTTTTTACAAATGAATTAAACATTATTTAAATATTTTAAAGCACTTTTTATATTATATTTGAAATTATCATACAGATGAGTAAGCAAAATCATAAAAGAAAGGTCTTCTTTAAGCAGACAAAAAGGGGGCATACACACATTAATTCCTAGTAGAAACACAGAGGTTATTTAATAGTTGTGTGGAAAGGGAGGTGATGTTAGTTTATGAGTAGTCGTCCTGGATTTCCAAGATAAATACATTTTCAGAGAGACATCATTTAAAAGAACCTCTTAAGACAAATAGAAATGTAAGAAAGAGTTCTAATTTTCTTCTGGCTGGCATGGTTCATGATGGTAGTAGGACTATCAAGTAAGTGGAGAAAACTTGCCCTAAACAAGGCACACATGGCTGATAGGCTTCCAGGTCAGCTGGCATACCTAGAAAGAGACTTCAGTGCTTCCTAAAACAGCTTAAAGATGGTAACTTCGAGTTCCTAAATTGGCAAGTCTTATAAAAGTAGTGAGAAAAAGAATCCTAAAATGAGAGGGAATGTAAATATTTATGCCTATGTGGAAAGTGCTAACCCACCAGTTTGTAATTTCATAGCAAGGTCTAGACAGTAAAAAGTATCATGATCATAAGTATCTCTGATCAGAAGTACCATAACTGATCATAACTATCTCTGAAAGATTTACCATGCATTTTGTTTATTCTACCACAAAAGATAGGAATGTGGTGCTGTAGTGGTTTAAACTGCAGGTAGGACCACATGGTCCTGCACTCACTCCCCTCACCTGAGATGGGAAAGGAATCACAACAAAGGGGGCAGGGATTAGGATGAAGTACAGGGATGGCTCACTCACCAGTTATGGTCATGGGCAAAACAGACTCAACTTTGGGAAGAAAAATCAATTTAATTTGTCGCCATTCATCCAAGTAGGATAGTGAGACATAACAACCACATCTTACACCACCTTCCTCCACCCCTCCCTCCTTCCCAGGCTCAAATCACTTTGCTCCCCATTTCTCTACCTTCTCCCCTCAGTGGCACAGGAGACAGGGAATGGGGGTTGCAGTCAGTTCACCTGTGTCACTCTTCCTGGCATGAAAGTCCAGAAACAAAGTGTCCCAATGTGAGCTTCCAATGGAGTCACGGACCTCTTCAAGCACAGTTCCTGGCTCCAGCATGGGAACATCCACAGGCTGTAGACAGACCTCTGTGCCATTGCACCTTCTCATCCCTGTTCTGGTGGTCCACCCTGGCTCTGGTGTTGAACGACTCTGGGGTCTTAATTCCAGTCACACTTGCCCTTGGGCTCGGCTTTCTGCTCCAGCATGGAGTCCTCCATGGCCTGCACATGGGTACCTGCTCCACTATTGAGCCTCTGTAGGCTGCAGGGTCCTTCTTTGCCTTTTTCTACTCCATGCAGTTGAACTGGGTGTCTGAGGTTCTCTGTCCTCCCTCTCCTCCTCCTTCCTCTTAGCAGCAAAGCTCTCTCTTTGTTTAGGCAGATGGTCATCTTTTGTTCAGGTCAATGGCCTCTCCTCCAGGTTCTCTCCACCTTCTTCTTTTCAAGACAGTCCTTCCCCTCACAAATACGGATTTGCAGAGGTGATTGTCTACTGTTAATTGGCTCCACCTGGGCTGGAGAGGTATGCCTTGGAGCCAGGGGAGCTCTAGCAGAGCTTCCTACAAGCTGCTCCCCCCCCACACACACAAACCCAACATAAGCGCAAAATCAATAACAACAGAAATTGTAGACAAATGAGGAAAAATAAGATATCTGCCACATTCCTCATGAGCAGCAACATGCAAAGCAGTAAGCTGTCTTGCTGGGTGTAATTGATGCCTTTTACATTATTTTCAGAAAGTGTACCTTAAGAATAAATCTCCGAGGCTTCCTTTTGGGATCCTTTAGGTCTCTTTTAGTGACATACTTTTGGGTGAAGGTCTCTGAAACATGAAATAACATGTAATATATTTAGCTCCTGCAATACAGCCTGTAAAGATCATATTTTTTTTTCTTTTTCTCTTTAGCAGAGTGTGACACCAGTGAAATACCAGGCTTCCTATAGTTGTAATAAGATAAAGTGACAGCCCTATCACAAAAAACATGCTAAGCACTCCATACATCAAAGATTGTGAATGAGGCAGCACTAACACAAAATCGATTCTTACTCACCCACCAAAGGGAATCACCCTGTTCTTGTGAATGGGGATGCTTACAACCTACCTGGGCTAAAGTAAAAAGACAACTAAATAAATAAAACCCAGCTGACTCTGGACTTCTGCCCCTGGGCAGGAGTCACCCATTAGCATCTGTGCAAGTGCAGATGGGCTCAGCCTCATCCAGGGGATGATCAGCCTCATCTGCCAGATCCCCAGAGGACCATAATCCTTTAGACCTCCTGGGGGCATGCATCATTCACCCGAACAACCCTGAATCACATGTAAAGCATTATTCTTCCAGCCAAATGGCTTCTGAGAGCTCATGTATGGACCTTGTGGTTTTCTACCCAAGAGCTGTCTAATGTGAAATGTTTCAGCTGAACTGAGAACACCCTCTTCTTCCTGAGAGCCCTTACATTTTGGCTGCCAAGTCAGGCCTTTTCTTGTTCACTCTTCATTCCAGGCATTCGATATGTGTGTGGTGCTCAGTTCACTCCAGGAGGTGGGGTATGAATGTTTCAGTCCCTTCAGCAGGTCAGAGAACCCAAATGCTTCCCTTTCAGGATGACTGCCTGACTATGGATGGTGCTATTTCCTCCATGTAACAGGAGAGCCCTGCTCAGTTAGGCATTTACCCTCAAACAAGGCACTGCGGCATCTGGCTTCCAAGCATACAGAAATGTCTAACGAGCTGCTGACCTCAAACACCTACGCCCTGCGAGGTGTGATTTTTCAGCTGTTTCTGATGGCCAGCCTCAGCTGCATTCCTGCTCAGCTGGAACAGCCCTCTGTGGATAACCCTCTGAGGCACTGTGCTCCTTCTCTCACTGAAGTCAGAAACCAAGGAGTACCTCTTTACTACCTTCACAGCTCCCTGATAGGAAAAGCAATAAAATTATTTAGTTTCCAGAAGTGAAACACGAGGTGTCTTCAATCTTAAGACTTCACCAGGGCACTAAAGTTAAACCAGAGGTATTTCTGACTTTGATATTAATGTTTTTCATACACAAATACTTCAAATACCAACATTAACTTATCAAAGTTATATGTAACTCATAACTCAAGAGTAAGGCAGGTGTCTTTCTGCAGCTCAGTGATTGCAAGCAGTAATAAAATAAATTTGGGAGAGAGTAAACTGACAAGGCAGAAGCATAGTCATTAGGAAAAACTTGATGAGAAGACAGATCCTAACATTCCAGGGTGCAAGGATTAGTACAGTCTGCTTCAATATTAGAAGGAGATCAATGCTGTTTTTCCTGGAGCCTGATCCTTCCTTTCCAGGTGTTTCTCTGCTGGCAAAGGAAGGCATCTCTCCTGCCCTCAGTCCTCCTGACCATGGAAGCAGGTTCAACGCATGTAGTGTAGTCAGAAACAGGTTTGATCTGTTGTCCTTTTCCAGGTTGTGGTGAGAAAGCATAAGGAGGCCTGAGAGGCACCCTTGGGCAGCTCTGATTATACCACTTGCATACCTTTGCATACCTTTTCCTGTTTCTTGACCTGCCCTTTCTCTACTCTTGTCCCTCCTTTTATCACCTCCATCCTCTCACAACTAAACAGCCATAATTACTTCTTCCACCTTGGTCCCAGTTTTGCTGCATCTGTACCCAAATTTGGTGCTTTTGATACAATTACCTAGGTATCCCTGGCTTCAGAGGCTGTTCCTCAAAAGGTAACTTAGATAGTGCTGGCTTTGCATGACTGTCATTCCAAAATGTCCCTCATATTCCCCTCCTGCTATGTGAAATCCAATCATTTCTTATGTAACCCACCCTTAAATATCTGTGAAATCCAATCCCCCTTCACAGCACTATCTGTAACCTTTGCCAGGTTCACATCTTTTCTTATCAGTCACATCCAGCAATTCCAGTTACATTAGGTCCATTGGTTTCTCATATCCCTTGAAATTATCTTCACCTGGGGCCAGGACCCCAACACCTGCCTGCAGCCCTGACATAACTGAGATGTCCCTTGGCCTGCATGCAGGTACCAGCTGTATAGCCAAACAAGAAAGAAGATAAACTGGTTGTACATGATGGAAGAATGGAGAAGTTCAGGTGTGGAGCATCTATCTAGTGTTTTGTCCTGTGTGAGTCCACAGCCTAAGGGAGGAAGACTTTGTCTTTTCTTACAGATTTTGAGAGCAGGATTCATCTCATTTAACACGAGGTATCTAAGATTTATCTAATAAAGGCCTCTGCATTTTCTTCTGAACTCAAAACAAAACAAAACAAAACAAAACAAAACAAAGTGAGAAGTTGTTTCTCCCTTGACCATTCCGGTACCATTATTTGGTTTTTTTCTGCAAGTTCTATGTGTCCTCTGTAAAGCAATGTTGCCTCTTGTGTCAATTCAATCACCTCGTTTTCTCAGTCTTTTCTTTCTTTTTTTTCTCTCCCTACCTCCATGTGGAAACACTAGACAAGCTTTAAGGGAGACAGAATTGAAACCAAAATATGGGGCCTTAATCAGTATTCCTTGTTACCAGTACTGGGGACAAAGAGAACTGGGAAGGAAGTGATCGTTGTTTACTGGCTTTAACTGACAGACCTAGTGCCTTCTTGCAGTTTCATAGGTGAGGACATCATGCTGAAAGTAATTTTTGGGGCAGATGGTGGAACTGGGACAGACAACAAAGAACAGATGGCCAATGAGAAGTACCAGAATAAAAACATGTGGTTTGGAGCTGGACAGCCTACTCCTTCCACATCAAACAGTTTAAGTGTTAATCTATTTAATTCTAAATTTAGGTTTTCTATTCTGTCTTATAAAAGCTACAGTTAATACCATTCAGTTCAGCATTTTGTCTTCTGAGGTAAATATTCTAACACACAAGGGGTAAATGAAACTAATTTTGTGGTTTTGCATTTAAACACTGGTTGAAAGTAGAGAAAAACATTTTTAAGATACGTATTCTGTTTTTTCCAGGGATATTAATTAAATGTAAAAATATTTTAAAGAATATTCTTCACTAGTTTCCACTCTTCCCACTTTCTCTGCTATAGAAGACTGGTTTCATAGCTGTAAGTTGAAGAGATATTTGTATACAAAGGTCATCTTCATCTGCTTCTGAGATTGAGACAACCAACATTAAGGGACATGTCTCAAATACAGCTTTATTCATTTCAGATTAGTAACAGCACCACACAGAAAATACGGTCAGAACACAATAAAGTGGAAAGACTGTCATTCAGGTACAAATTTGGAAGGTACTTTCTGATTGATGCATCTCAATGAACTTGGCATTAAATCACCATGGCATTTGAAAAGATGTGCATACGTTTATAGAGTAGTGATTCTGCAGCTATTATGGTTACAGAGATTTGATGCAATCATTTTTATTTCATTTTTTTAACCCAACAGAGCAGTCTTTGAAGATCTATAGAGGAATAAGCTGCAGAAGAGCAATATGTCTTTCAAAGGCCTCAAACTTCTGTATTCTTACAAAACAAACTTCATAAAACCCAGCCTTGATCTTATTTACACTGCTGCCAGCATAACTTTATGTATTTCAGTGGACTCTGCTGCTTAGTAGTAGGTTACATGATTAGAGTCAGCAATTACATGTTTAAATGGCCCAACCAATACGTTATTACTCATTTTAATGAAATGACTAAGAGTTTTCATTAAAGGCAGAATAATTTGAAGAGAACTGAAAGGAAAATTAAGAAAAATTGGCATAGCTAACTTTAGTGAATCTCAGTCAAAGTGAAAAAACCTAATTGAAAGTACAAAGCTTAATATTATTTCAAACAAGGGCAAGAAAAGACATAACTACTTTCTCACTGTGAACTTCTATACACAGAAGAAAAAAATTACAGTTCATTTGCCAGGACCAACCTATGTTCTGGTTGCCAGGATACCTGAACACTCTTGGTTTTCCTTTTGTTTTCAATTTAGGTCCTGTAAGTACTGATCCTCTTCTGTACACTGTATTTTACCTTAATCAATTTTCAATAAAAAGTCCATTTGAAAAAAACAAAAGCAAAAAACAGAACACATCTCCTCCCTGATTCAATAGCAGCATGTGTTATGTACTGTAATTCCTACCTGACTTATGGGGACACCAGTGAAACACGATAAGGTTTGGAGACCAAAATTTCCATGCTACATAAGCCCAAAACTATGTCTTCAGAAACGGAATCCTTGTTCAAGATCTAGGACCAGCACAGCAGATTCTCTCCTCCAATGTTACAGCAAGCAGATAAGTTCAAGACAGACTAAAGGTTATTGTCCATAAATACATCCTCCTTGTCTAACGATGTGCAGAGAAGATGTGGCCTCTACCCAAATCTTCTCCTCCAATAAGTATGCAGCCCTCTCTTTTCCCTCCTTCAGTTGCAACCATCCTGAAGAGCATTCAGACTGGCAGCTGCTGCCAGATTGCACTTTGTTTGCCCCTTAAGCTTTTCTAGAGTCTCCAGAGATGTCATGGACAAATTTACTAGATAGATAGGAGTTATTAATTTTGCTGAAGATTCTCCCAGTAATGCAGTTAATGCTAAATGTCTGAAACCTCCTAGGTATCCACTAAAACAGGTATGGTAGGACAATGGATTAACTTTAACTGTGAAAGGAGGTGTGCTGCATATGACGGAGATAGCTCCTATAAATCCACTGTCCCACATGATTCCATGGTAGCGAGATAAACATGATGGAGTTAACATTGTTTATACAACCTGCCTATGACAACACTCCTCTTTTTTATAATTTGTGGAAGTTACATGAATATCTGGAAACTACCCTGAGCATTTTCTGAGTTAAATAAAGTCTCAAATTGTCAATTAATATGATCTCTCTTTTAATTCTAAAAAACTTAATACCTTGGTCTTCTTGTTAATATAAAATCATATGCCATTTTCTTCTGAGCTTGGCAGAAATAGACTTTTCCACTGGTCTGACAAAATAAATAATTTTCACATCCTTTCAATCTGCATGCATAGATAGACATAAGAATATTATATATTCTATGTTTTTAACTTTGCCATCAGTGTATTTTTCTATTGTCACACAGTTTGGTATTTAACTGGTCTTTACCTATTTATCAAAACTTAAGAACATATATACGTGTATGTGCATATGTCTGTCATATTACCATTTCATTTTTTAAAAATGCAGGTGGTAGAATAACAGAGGGTCCTGTTATCAGCAGTTGTGCTAATTTCTCATTGATAAACATACACAAGTGGTCTGTTTATTCTGATGGCAAGACTTACTGTGATTATACAAGTAGATACATGCACAGGTTATGTTTTATTGAGGAGTCTACATAAATACTAATTACTCTCAACCTTAATTATAAAGTAGATAAATATTATTATTATTTTGCACATGTCAGAACTGAGAAGTTAAATAGCTTTTTTAAGGCTACTGTGAAAAGACATAGGCTAGATTAAAGCATTACTTAAATTCACTGTGGACTCAGCTGTTGCACCATGCTGTCTAGATTGAGTTTGATGTTATTATTTCCCCTAGAAAATTCTCCCGTAGATCAACAGGAAGCTTTTAAACACAAGAAAGGTTTGCTGTCTTCAGACTATCAGGCTACAAAGATGAGTCAGCTGTTGAAAATGTAGCTAAATAAGTAACTATTAGTTCTTGTTCTGCCCTTAGAGCATGTACATGTCAGTTTATTTTCTTTGCTAAAAAAACTTTTAGATAGTGTTAACCTTACTGACACTTCTGTCTTTCCTGTTACGTCACAATACGTCAATCAGAATCCAAAGCTTTCTCATGAGAGTTAGCCACTCAGCCTATATTTGTGAAATAAACTTCATCTGCATTCAACATTAATTTGAAACATCATTCCATGGCTGAGGACATCTCAATAACATCACCACAAAAGCCTCTTAATATAATTTAAGAAACTCTTCACATTCAGGATGTATCCATTCATATTTTATTTTTATCTTGAACTAGGAAGACAGGGATGAGTGCCCTGATCTCTTTCAGATCATGCCCAGTTCCTCACCCAGAGCTGTTACAGTTTATAGGTACCAACAATACAAAGTGCAACCAAACAAGCTGTTGGCCCTTGACAACCATTGTGTGATGTCTTATCTGGGGCTCTTGGATGACCACTCACTGTGCAGACTGCTGGGCTGGTTGGCAGGTGAATCATTCTTCTCAGGAGGGGCAGCAAAGCATTTCCAGCATCATTGGCTCTTATCTGACATGCACTAGTCAGCCTTTGCAGTCTGGCAACCTCTGTCATCAGACCCAGCTCTCTACTGTGTGCAGCAAGGACAGTCTGATTTGTGACTGTAATGGGCTGCCAGCTGGGAAGGACAAATGCCTGCCTCCACACTGGCGCTGCAGCTTCTACCTCTGTCATCTGGTACCATTTTCCTTCCTCATTTCTGGAGGTCTACATGTCAGTGAAACTCATTTGTTTCCAGGGCCTTTTCCCTGCAGGCATTTTTTCCTGCAGATTTTCCACTTGTTTTTTGATTTCAGAAAAAAATGATCCCTTATGTTGGCCTCTCACTGGTTTATACTACCTGGGACACTCTTCCTGCAACTAGAGGCCATGACATGACCAAAACCATCCAGGCTTAAGGTTACCATCTGGGAACAGACCTCACACATGCCAGAAAAGGCGAAACTAACAGTGAAGTTGAGAGATTTCTTTTGGGGGTTTGCGGTTCTAACTTCCCTAACTCATACAAACTTTTAAAAGTTTGCTTTCCTTAACTCCCTCACAACACTGACTTGTTTATTGTACTTCACTAGTGCACACTTCCCAGTAAGATTCTTCATTTTTATCCTCTTTTCATTTAGGTCATCCTCCCCTCATGTTAATCACTGTAGTGGTCAAAGGCCACTAACTAGGGTAGCATATCTGGGCACCTAATACCTTCTCAAGCATCAAACCACGAGGCTAACTCATGAGACAGTTCCCAGGCAAGCCACAAAAAAACCACCAAACAAGGCAAACTGAACTCTGAGAAATTAAGTTTCTTTTCTTTGAGTTTCTTCTCTTTGGGTCCCTACAAACTTCTTCACTCAGTTTCTTAATACCACGGAGAAACATGTCATCTTCAGTTTGATGCACTTTCCTGAAAAGAGAGTAGTGGTGTATGTTCATACTGGCAAAACATCTTAGTTAAACCTTAGTTAAAATGGAGAGATATGTATAGTTACTCAGCTTCACTCACTTACTCTTTATTACATTACTCTCATGGGTAAGAACGTAAAATATAAAGACAGAGTGAGAAAGAGGTTTTGGTCTCTTGAGAGGAGCTGTTGATAAAAGCTACAAAATGAGGACTGAGAAAGAGAAAATGTTACCATATGTGCTGATAGAGCACATGAAAGATTTATTGGAGACTAGCTACACAAACTGAATAAGAGGCCTTTTGTCTGGACTGACAACCAATTGACATGAATTAGATTACGAGATAGCTGCCTCAAAACCAGAGCTGCTAACAGAAACACCATTAGAAGAAAGAGGTGCAGACAATCAGCAAAAAAAAAGAATATTGTGTGTTACTTTGTGTCTGACAGCTTTTAAAAAGCCAACATGGCTCTGTCTTAGTGGAATCTAGTCCAAAAATGCAGCTAACAAGTTTGACACAGGAAAACATGAAAGTTATTTGCATCTGTTGTACAAGCACTGCTGGCCAAGTTCCTGTCTTCATGCACTGTGAGCTGCGTTTACAGTTTTTTACTCTCCTAAAAACAGGGTCAGGCAAGGGTATGGTGGTAATGCATGCGAGTGTGGGGTGGCAGAGCTCTTTGTCTGCAGCACACAGAATGCAGAGCACACAGTAGTCCTATGGAGGAGCAAAAGCAGCCTTTGCTCCACCTGTAATTCTGAAGGGGAGAAATCCTCACATCTGAAAACAAATGCATAATTTAACATCCATAGCTTCATATTGTAATAGCAGAAATTAACTGAGAAGGAAGCCTTACCTGTGAGGATAACATAGCGTTATAGTCTATGTTAAAAATAGCTGCTTTGTTTAAAACAAATAGAACAAGTTTTGTGGTAGGGTTATTGGGTTGGTTTTTTTAATATATTTTACATCATTCATAAAGCCTGACATGAATTTCAAATGTCTTCAGACCCTTAATAGTGTTTTTTGATCTCAGTGTTCAACTGTGTTCTACTGTCTAGTATTTCATGAGAACTGATTTTATGCGCTCAAAAAGGAGTGTAAAGTTCAGCTTCATTGGGATGATTACAATACGGAGTACTATGGTTCAGATCAGCAAGGTGCTCAGGCACTAGGGTAATGCTAAAGGTACGAATTCTCTTGGATATGGGTTTGTGATAAAACGTACTCCTGAAGTGTGCCTATAAGATAAGCCACACTGTCACTCACTCACTCTTTTCTTCTGCATTTTCAGGCAGCTTTCAGAACTCTTGTAGCTTCCCCTTTTTAAGAAACAAATAAAAAATCAAAGCACCTTAGAACCACAGAAGACGGTATTTTTTCTTAAAATGTCCTCTGAAAAACTCTGAAGCTCATAAATCACAAAGCACAAAAGCTGTCTTTCTCTTCATCTACCCTTCTGCCCTACTTTACATGTGATCCCTCCACAGAGACTGGAAGAAACTTGCATCTGGAATCTCAGTTCTGCAGAATCAGTGGGATTTACCATTTATTTCAACAGGGACAGAATATTTTTCAGACTGAAGGCTTTCAGTCATCTTCTCTCCAGAAAGCTTAATTACCAAGCTGAGAAAAATGAAAAGAAAAAAAAAAAAAAAAAAAGGAAAAGATTAACCAGAAAATAGTTTCATGTCAATCAAGAAAGATATATCTATTTTCATTGTAACCTAAGTTGCTACTAAACTCACAAGTAAGAGAAGTTCTTACAGCACTCTGTCTTTGACACTACTTTTTAATTGATACTTTGCTTTGAACGTGTTGCCTTGGGACAACTGTATTGATACTGGCTCTTATGAGTTTCTTTGTTTAGTTTTGTTTTTGTAAACCAGGAATGAATTACAAAGAGATAGAATAACAGTACTAGCAGCAAATGAAATACAGTTTTTGCTGTGATTTCTCAACAAAATTGGTTTTGGCATGCTAATTTCAGCTAAAGTATGAATACATACATTTCATCTATTTTTGGACTTATGTTGTGCTAAAAGTCAATTTTAAATACAGCTTAAGCTATACAGAGGGGATCTTATAACACTTCTCTCTTGTGATATAGGTTCCTCCATAATAGCCCATTCAGGGACAGGGAGCTTGGAGCAGAATGCAACCTCTCACTCTCTCAACATCAAAAGCTCAGTTGAAGCATCTCAGCAATGCAACCAGAAGACTAGAAACTGGTTGGGAAGAAAAAAAAAAAAAAAAAAAGTTAAAACCAAGAATCTTCATCTATTTCCCTTTACAATTTATCAATATATACCCATGTACAGTTGTTCAGATTCACTTTCAGCAGACCTATGGGTGGACAGGCCAAGATGTTGTGCATATCCCCATCACTGCAGATGGGGTGCTTTCTCCAGCTGCCTTTGCTGCTCTCTCACAGCTGGGCAGTGGTAATGGAAGTCATAATTGTTGGATAAAAAGAGAACTGATAGTTGCAGACTTCAGGGCTTAATGGATAAACATTTATTTCATATTCACTGATGTGGTACAGTAGTTAAATGGTCCTGACATCAATGACAAGCTACTAGTAGAAAAACTTTATTAAGGAGGGAGAAGGAAAAAGCCTTCTCATAAGGTGAAATGAATGTACAACAGAACAATAACCAAGGAGCCAAATGGCTTGCATGGTGAAAGCAAATTATTGGGAAATGTCCAGGCTGTGGACCTACAAAAGAAATTAGAAACTGAGGTGGACATACAGCAATTCTCTGCGATATTTAAAGAAAAACTTCCAAAGAATATATGCAATGGTGCAAAAGTTGTTTTTTCTTAAATAGATAATATTGGACATTTAATCCAGTCCAGTGCAGGTATGTGCATACCTCTAGCCCTATGACCTACAACCCATCTCCGCAGAGGGCTGAGGGCCTCTGGATTGGGCAAGTAAGGACTAGGATGGGGAATAGGCAGGGAACAAGAATGGGATTGCAAAGAGTCTTACCTCTCCAGTGTGGGATAGCACTGGGCTTAGGGAATAGCTGCCCTGGAGGAGTCCAAGCAAAGCCTAGTTGTTCCTATAAGTACACTTCATCCCACATCTAGGGTTTCAGAGTATTCATAAGACCTACATCAGCACAGTCCTACTACCAGTGGTCTGCTATTGCATGGGACTTGCACCTGGACAGACACAAAGGTTCAAGATTCTCGGGTAGGATATGTCTGTGCAGTGTCTGTATTCGGAGAAAAGACAGACCTGTAGTTAAGCTGGTGGTCTGGGACTCACAAAATCAAAATTCTCCCACAGCCTTCTTATCTAAACTTGAGCAATTCACTCCATCAGTCTGTCCTCTACTTCCCCACTGGAAGAAGAATTTATTTATTTATTTTTCCTACCTGGCTACCTTGTTTTTTCAGAGCACAATGTCTTTACAATGTTCTTCAGAAGTTCTCACACTGTAGTAATGAGTTGCACTCACACAAGAAAGTGATTGAGGCTTTCAGGCACTACTGTATCATAAATATGTATTAGTTACTGAAACCTAAAAGGTCACATTGAAAACAGAACTAAGATGACACAAGCTGAATGTCAACAGCCTTTTCTAGAAAAGTAAATATTCCAGAAGATATATAACTTGCTTTTTGTTCAACTAAATATTATCTCTTTCTAGTTTTTGGGAGGATTAAATGTGAGTTCTAAAAATTCAAAATATTTACAGACAGACTGCCTGAGAAAGAAGTAAATTGCATGAATACAGAAGTTCTTCAAACATTATCTTTCATTAATCTCTCTCTCTCTACTAAGTTAGCAGCTGGAAACATGCAACCAAAATCAGGGCTTGGCGATGCTATGTCCTTATGACAAGGACAATATTTGCATGCCAAAAGGAAGTATTTCTGTCTTTGTGCTGTTTATCAAGGCCATTCAGAACTTGTGATAACTCTGACAGAAGGTAGCTCTTCTTATCCCTTGATTCAAAGAAGTTTTTATTGCAGAGTCAGCAGTATGCAGCCAGGACTTAAAGCTTCGCATTCTCCTTCTATTCACAGAGGACAATGGGGAGAAACACAAAATCATATTCAAGTATTCTAGGCAGTTACTCAAAAATAGGACAGAAATTCCCTGCACACACTGTGACTTTCATTGGGTGTAAATATTTCCACTGGTCTGCAAATGTAACCGTGAAGTACAAAAAGGATCTTACGCAGCATTGTAACACCTTTCCAAATGAAAAAGGCATGAATTTCATCTCTTGCTGATTTTTATTATTATTATTTTGCATTTACCACTATGAAGCTCTTAGATCATTTCCTCTGAAAACTACTCTTCTCTGAATGCTAGTGTTAGCCTGAATATGAATAGCCAAGTTCTTTATTACAGACCTCTTCAGCCTCGCAGTAGCTCACAGGAGCACCTAGATACTACAACAAAGGCAGACATAGCATCTCATGCACCTGGAATTATATTTGCCTCAAATTGCTCTTTTCTTTGTATTCAATCGTTCAAGGTCATCCATAGGTATACAGCTGTTTAAATCAGACTATTCACTTCCAAATGCCTATGTCTGCTTTAGGGCTGACAGAGAATTTTACGTATTACCCACACAGCTTGTAGCTTTCCCCCACCTACTTTATGGAAATTATACCACTCTTCAAAGTCCTGGACCAAATCCCCTGGGTTTGCAAATTTAGCCACAACTCACTCAGCTGAGAATCCTCTTTTTCATAAATGAAAAGGGGAACTCCTTAGTAAAAAGTCAATAGTCCTGGCTTTGATTTTAGATTTCTGCTCCTCTCCAGTTGGAAATATGTGAAGGGGAGAGAGCACTGCCAGTGCTGAGGAAAGGTACAACTCCATTAATTCAAATTCAGCCCATTTCTGTGTTGAAAAAATTGAATTAAGTAGATATTAGTTAATTACTTCAATAATGAGTCCAACCCGGTCCAGAAAACTTGAGAATCAAGGACCCAGAGTGGGATACTTGACTTTTTTTTTTTTTTACATAAATGTTTAGTCTGTGTAAATCTACATACTGTCCTCTAAATAAGGATGCACGCATAATATAGAGGAAATAATCTTACAGTTTTTCACCATCTTAATAAAAAATAGGCATCAATAAAAAACATCAAAAGACAAGTAGGTCCTATTAGGCTCTCCAGGAACTAGAAATTCTTAATTTAAAGATGCATCTTTCAAGAAAAAACTGAAAGACTATTCAGTGTTCCTTCAGAGCCAGCCTGGGTAAGAGCAGGAGGTGGTAGGCAATCATTAGGCAAAGGATATGCATGGGTCATAGGCTGTAATTTTGAACTATTCTGTTAAAATACTTGGAACTATATTGAAATCATTTCGGAGAGCTGAAGTACAAGCTTGTATGCAAGTCTCTATAGACTGACAGATAACTGTGTAAACCATCTCCTCCACTTTTAGGTACTGACAACAGTCTCCTTAGATCATTACTTGGTCTAGTGTGCTTTGTACATGGGCATCAGTATCTTCCTCTTCACTACCATTTTTCATCTGTAGAACTTCCTATTACCAGGCCACTAATATAAGAACACTGGCTGACAAACCTCCCTAACATTGCTGTGAATAGCACTCTTCTATCTGTTTTATCCTGTTACAGGAAATAGCTAATAAATTACAGCTGTTTAATAAGCATGTTTGTTGTCAAACTGTATTTTTCACAATCATTAAATTGTTTGTTGTCAATATATCTGATAACACAATTCCTCTGTTCAGGCATAGTGTATAGGCCTAGGTGATTTTGTCAAGATATTGACTGAATAATTATACCAATCTAGAGGATATCACGCAAAATTCACTTATCTGTTTACTGTTGTTTTTTAAATAGGTGCCTCTATTGTGTGACACATTTTCATCCCATTTGGGTGATGGAGACTTTGTAAAGAAGATAAAATACAAGTACAAAAGCTTACAAAGAGTAGTGTTTTCTCTAGGTGTGGAACTATTCTTTTTAAGGAACTATGTCTCTTTGTAGATGTCTGCAGGAACAAATTGATACCTGCATGAACGTTTTAAATAGAGGCAAGAGGGGACACGGATGTGGTAGGATTGCTGCTGATGATGGAAAGTTTGTGGAAACATTTCAGCTACATTTGCCCTGCTTTCCTTTGAAGTTATATCTGTTTTGCAAGTTCAGGAGGACTCCATTTCTTTGTCAAGCTTCCAAAACACATTTGCAGATGCATATACCATAGTCCCTTTGGAGATAAACAGTTAAGTCTCTGGTACTTGACAGAGATCAGTGACACCAAACAAGTGTAGATTGGGAATTGTGCCATTTTAGTGACAGTCATATTAAAAGAGTTGGAAAGGAAACAGCTTGGCCTTCATAAACTGTTTTGTGGGTTTAAGAGCTGTCGTAGCTTTGTGGTGGTGAAGAACAGCCACAGTTTTAAACTTCTGA
Source organism: Caprimulgus europaeus (assembly GCA_907165065.1). Next base: position 88,120,746 of record OU015524.1, on the reverse strand, counting down.
ACTTCATAAATTCCAATCTGGAAATAACAAGGATGAACCAACAAGGAATCCCAAGAGAGTATTTCTACAAGTACTTTGCAGAGTAGAGCAAGACAGATTACCTTATTGTGAATAACACTCACAGTAGGTCCTTGAAGTTCTCCTCCCTCAGGAATTCATCCTGCACTGCAGCACAAGTGTAATCTATGTCTGGGATCCTCTGTTCTTTGTTGTTGTACAAATATGGATATTTGCAGGCAATGAGGTGCCCCCTGAATACTTAATGAACATAAAAATATACACGAGCTGTTGCAAAGTAGGGAAATGTTTAAAATGGAGGATATAGTTCCAGTGGCCAGACTGTGGGTTGTCTGTTTGTGTATTCTTTTAAAATGTGCATCACATTTGTTGCTGCATTCAAATGTGAAGTGTATCATCACTCCATAGCCTGCTTTCCAAGTGTGGCAGGAATCAGTTCAAAGTTGTCCAACGTCTTCCTATTTGCCAGCCAGTCAGCTGCAAGGAGGCTCTAAGATAGGGATCAGTCTTCTGCAATACCTCTCAAACAGCATATTTTGTCACTTTGATAGAACCATCAGTGCAAAGAGTAATGTACCAACTGCACCTGGGCAACATGAGGGCAGGAGGGTGATAGATAAAACACCATCAAATTCCATGACTTATTTGCCCTGAAGCAGGGAAAAGAAAGTTGAGGTACCCTTTACAGAAATCCTAGCCTGTATTTGGGGACTACCATGCCTCTTTCAGAAATCAATTTAGACCTTTTCCCTAGAAGCCTGCAAAAGTGTCTACCCTCATAGATGAGAAATTCCCCATCCTCCTATGCCTGCATGGCTTGTAAAAGGAGCACAGGCTGTGCAGGACTTGGCCATTCACACATCACAAGATGAATGGACTCTTATAGGTGCATGTATATACACTTCCAATTCTTTAAAACTATTTACAGTTAATTTAAAAATATCTTAAAAAATCATAGTTGACACTGGCTTTTTATAAATAAAAATAAAAAAACAAATAAAGTGATTTCTGATAGTATGGAGTTTTTTTAAATATAACCTGCAGCATGTGAACAATGTGCCTGGTTGCACTGTCAGAGATTTCTACCACCATATCCTTTACATTCTTCAACTGAGATGTAAAAATCATGTGGAAGTTTGAAAAGCTCATATTGAATTACTTGATTTATGTTCTTCCACATACATTAATTTTTAGTACCATGCAAATATTTGTATTGGCACAGTATCCTCTGCTCTGGAGAATTTAACTGGATTCACAAATTGTTACAATATCCCTCTGTTATTTCAGTCCTTTCACAGTATATATTAGCATATGACTATCTAGTAAGAAAAGATAAAGACAAATTTATCATGGAAATTAGGTAAATATTTCTAATAATTACAGAATTGAAATTCTGAAAAAAACTTCTAATAGGTTTTTAGTCTGACTACTCCTAGCTACTTGTAGATTTTGATCAGTTTTTATGAAGGGATTATCCATATATATTGACATTGGCTGCAACTGCAGAGGTCTGGATGCAATTATGCAAAGAGATCCCTTCTGCATCTAAGTTCCAATAAAAATGCTGTCAAATTAAAAATAACATCAAAAATGCAAGGTTGAAAGTATCTCTGCCTTTTTTTTACTGTGTGCAAACACTCCTCACAAATAACTAAATTTGGTGAGACAAAGATTGTTGACCTTTATATTTGAAAATAGAATTTAAAGCATTTTATGAAAGACCAGACTTTTTCTCCAAGCAAGGTATAAATAGAAAGTGTTTGCTAGGTCTTTTTATTTAATATTTTTATCTGAAATCTTCTGGTTTACTTTAATTTTGGTTCTTTCTATCAGACTCCAGGATGAACTCAAAGCAGTCAAGCACATATAAAGGCTAAAACACCCCTGAAAGGCTATCCTGTTCTTGCTTTTAATCTCCTCTTACAACGCACAAGCCCTGCCTATTAGTCTCTTTCACATTTCTTTTAGGTGTCCAAAATCTCTGTGTATTCTTTTTAAGTTTCTAAAGAGTGTGCAGGCAGGAAAATGAAAGTGTCATAGAAGAACCAGGCTAAGGAGAACCCTACAAACAAACAGGTTTTTTGCAAATATTTATTTTTCTCATCTTGAGGCCTCCAGGTACGTTTGATTTAAGGTGCTGAAAGAGCAGTGAGGAGAACTAGTAGAAACTTTGTCACTAAGCAAACAACCGCAAGGATTAGAACCCTAAAAGCGTTCACATTGCATCATACTTGGTGGTAGCTAAAATCTCCCCTCTTAACTAGCTCAATTGAGTTGCCAAGTCAGTTGAGTAATCTCACAGACATTTTTGTGACATTTCACTAGCAGCTCTGATAAATAAATGGATCTCATTAGAAAGTGGGTGCTGATTTCTTGCGGTAATTTTACTAGTATGAGAGACTTTGCAAATATTATCTACTGACTTATTTTTATGCAAAACCTGCTCTGCTTACACACATGCTTTGCGCAAATAAAAGTTATTGAGACAGATATATTCATATCTTGTTTGCAGAATTGTGCAAGTGCCTTTTTAAAGCAAAAATAAAGGTCTTCGCACACAACGGGCACGTGAAAATGATAGAGGTACCTGTTCTGCCAGAGTCCTGAGGGTCTGCATGACTTGTTTCAGAAACATCATTCCAAGAAGAGTCAACAGTAGCCTGCAGCCAAAGCTCTTTGAAGGACAACTCAGGGAGAAAAATGAACAGAAAGCATGTGGGAAAATCCCAGAAAAGTTCCCTATTAAGTGAATGAAGCTATATTTGCTCCAGGAGCAAGACTGACACTGGTGCCCTCCAGTAGCATAGATGACACTGAAAAGCATGGGCCACAGTTTGAAAAATATTTAGTTTATTCTGGCTTTGTTTTGTAAGGAGAAGACATATGTCAGAGGTGTGATACACCTGCAGCCTAGACAGACAGAGGGGCAGCAGTGCTTCACTTCCCAATTATGCTAAAAGCTAGCAAGATGAGCATGTTAAGGCTCAGGCTTCCCAAAACTGTTGATCCTTCACCCCTTTGGTTGCCATCCTCATCCCACAGTCTTCCCCAATTAACTTCAGCTCTTCAATGTTTCAGCATTCACTGTAGGGGAAGTAGCAAATCCCTGCAGAATCCAACCTGGAATAGCTGGGTCTTTCAAAATACGCTGCTAAGATCAGCTAAATCTGTATGAAGCCTGTTGTAAAAATCAAAAGCCTTAAGCGCTGACCTGGTATATTCCTACTAACCCAACAATCTGGATCACTTTTAGGGAAAATACACAAACTCCTGGAGAACCTTTGCCCATTCAGGAGAATGACAGACTGAATTGGAGCCATGGCAGCTAGTAAAGAGGATGTTCTACAGATATAATTTCAGAGTCACTATCCATGCCCCATTCTGTGCCTACAGTGAAGGCAGAGCAACACAAATTTGGGGCAACACAAATTGCTCAGACTTGTGCCCAAAGTCAGAACAGTTCTCAGAACCTGAGAGACTTAGTGGCAAAGAATGTGCCAAGTGACCTTTTATTCCCATGATCCTCATTATGTCTGCTCATGTGCATCAAGAACACAGCCAATGTCTCCACTCTAGAGTCATTTCTCATCCAAGTGAGATACTGGCCACCTGATGAATGTTTCACAAAGAGCAATTACTTCTGCACTGTAATATTATACACATTTTTCTTGAAATTTCATTTTTTTTTTACTTCTAGCTCACCATTAATGGGTAATCTCAGGTTATGTGATAAAAACCTTGTTTGCATACCTAGAAAGGAGTACAGAGAGATGGAGGGCATGGAGAGGAGGGCAGCCAGAAGTCCCAACCCTGCCAGGCCCGTTGCAGGAGCCATCAGGACACTTTGCCAGAGGGGGACCTAAAGGTGGGGAAAGGGAGAGATCTAGACAATTTGGGGAGGAAAAAGTGTATGAAAATAGAAGGGCAAGGGGATAAAAAAGGGACAATCACGTGTAAACAGCTGTTGGTTGATATGTTTGTCCGGACATGTCCTGTACCTGGTCAACACAGTCTCTCTTATCTTCTTACTAAATTCTTTTCTAACTCTTTTCCTGGGTAAGACATCTCTATTCTGTGTGCACATGTGTGTATGGGGGATAAGTACAGCAACCAGGGTCAGACTGCTGGTTGGAGGGGCTGTATACACAAATAACACATACATGTATATGCATATGTATATAAATTCTCACTAGTGTACCTCCAGTCTGGTCTGCCAGAGAATGGTGCAGGATGAGGCCATTAGTGCTGTCTGTGTTTGTGTGAGTGCTCTGAGTGTCTTTTAAAATAGAAATTTACCATAGGAACCAATTACTTTATGCTTTTTCCATTAAAAAAAAGGTCAAAATCCCTTGCTGTACTATAAACAAAACATTTAGCTTTGATTCAACGTTAATCACTGATACCATGCAATGCTATTTCCAGATACTTGCTATTTACCTCAGACCCAGCTCATCAGTCAAAATATCTCTCCCATAACACATCACAGTGTCTTCCTGGATCAATAAGGCTATGATGTCTTTTCAGACAGTGTTTTCCTTCAGAAGGGTGATAATATGGTCAAATAAGAAGAGGGTTTTGGTTACATTTTACTCAGGTAAAAATGTGGCTCTTATTCATCCAAAGGTGACTAGGCTTTCAAGTTGTATACTGCCAGCATCTATGCAGCGTATGGAGAAATAACCTGGAGAAGTCTGATGGGTGACTGCTTTTCTGAACTGAAACTATTACTGACAGTATTTTTAAGCAGCACAAGGTTTTCTAGGCAAAGTATTGCTCTTCCTACCCCACCCGAACAATTTGGCTATGTGCCTAACACTCCTAAGAAATCCATTTGAATTCTTCAAAATCTGCCATCTTATCTGCTTTTCCATACTAAGAAAACAAACAAAAAAGAGTTTGAAATGTTACAAGCCATAAAAGCAAGATCCCATAAGCAGGAAAAAGTCTAGTCCAGCAGCATTAGGATCCAGCAGTGGAAAACTTTTGCAATACAATTAACTGTTCTTTAAATTCTTATCCTTTTGTTTAGGGCAAGCTGAAATGATGTTTAATCTCAAGGTTGGGGGTTTTTTGTTTATTTTGGTTTTTTGGGTTTTTTTTTGGGGAGGGTGTTAAATAACTGGAAATTATGGCTAGTATTTTCAAAGCAATAGTTGAGGGGTTGTAAGATGTGAAAAGCAACAATATATAGTTTTGATATGGTAAAACTCTCACCAGGGAAATTAGACAGAGACATAGTGAACATTAAGCACATATTGTTGGGTGATGAACAGCACAATCCTGTACTTGTTAAACAATATGCTCAGTAACTTTTAACTTATAAAAAACAGCAGTGATTTGGTTACAGAAGATATGCAGCAGAAACAACATAGTTGGTGGTCTTAGCTGTTACAGACTGTTGCTTTAGCACAGTCAAATAGAACAAATTCTGGTGATTTATTGTTGGACTAGATTTCACTCTCTGGGCAACATGCCATGAAGTTGGGGTCAGGGCTCTGTAGGCTGCACTAAACATATCTTTTTCAAACCAACAGGCACATCTGACTGCTAATCTTTATGCACTATCCATTAGACTCTTACTGGCCCTATCCTACCCGTTATTTACTGCAAGCCTCTATGTATTAAGAAAGTAAAAACAATACATTTTCTACCAAAAAGTCACACTGAGTTTGTTCACCCATGGTCAAATGCATAGTTGAAAGTCAGAATCATAAGAGAGGTAGCAGAAAATATGCCTTCACATCCATGGGTTTAAAATAATATATCTAGTTAATATTTCACATCAGAAAGACCAGCATCTTAAAATGTTGGGACATATTCCTAAGGTTCAAGTATTCTCCCCATGTAAAGGTTGACCTGACACAGAGACAATGTTGCCTGTGGAGTGCTGTGCTAAGCCTGCTGCAGCCTTGCCTGCTATCCTGAGGTGAGACAACAGGCAGCAGGTTCCTCTGCAAGAACAAATATGCCCTGAGGTGTCTACACAAGGGTCAGAAAGGCAAATCAGAGAAAGATGTCACTTAAAAAAATGACCATCAGCTTGTACTAGTGGACTTTATAGTCACTGTATAAGAAAAACAAAACAAAACAAAACAAAAAACCCCACAGAAATCTCTGTCAGCAAAGAATAAATTAATAGCCTTCAAGTCACCAAACTAGGTCTTCTGAGATGGCAGATTAATGCAGCACTGCCCTCTGAATTTTGGTGCCAAGATGAGATAAAACAGCTATTTGCATAGCAGGCAGCTATGCATAAACTGTCCTCTCTGACCACATTGAAACTACACAGTCTGCAACCACAAAGTTTTGGCTAGAGCTTTCTACCAGTGTAATTACACTAATTCTATTTATTAATAGAGAGTTTACAATAATAGCAGAAAGTAAAATCTTAGCCAGAGTTCCAGTTACAATCCTTATTTGACAGGAAGTTAATATGATTAGATACAAATTATTGCAAAGCTATGTAAGGAGTACTGGCAGCCTCTTGTAAAGGGGAACTGTAGCAAAAAAATGTGAATAAAAGGCTCAGGCTTCACACAGTAGCACTTTATCCAAATATTTGTGATCAACTACCTGGATTCTGCAATGATACAGCTACTTTGTCACTGATCCTCAAACCCACTATCACCTGCTCAGTCTCCCAAAATAATTAGCACCATCAATCACATCTTCCAAAAACATAAAAAGAGCAAAGGAATAGAGAGATTTAGAGAAGAAAAAGCTATTAGGAGTAAATAATATCAGCACAATATAGCATATAATTCCAGTACATATACACTATAGTATCATTATTCCGTAATGTGTGTGAAAGAGCTAAGGAAACCCACAACATCCTTTCCCTTTCATCTTTTCTTAGGAGGTGTCACATTGAAATCCTCTCCCACACCACTGTGCTCATTAGGATGAGGAAGGCTGCAGCCAGAGGGAGTATTGGGGCTGGTTCTCTAAGAAAAAGGCAACCCACACAGGTACAGCTGCAGCTTAGCAAGTACACAGTGTTAACGCATAGGCACTGCAAAGTAGCTCAGTTCCAGTCTATTCCTGGTACTTTGTTGGTGTGTGGTGGCAGCTAAGGCTAAACATTTTTCATACCAATGCTTTCATCAGAGAAGATACGTTATAGTTTAGGAATCTCTAGGAATGTATTAGTACCAAAATACCAGAGACAGAAACATGACTTGTAAGTAGAAAGGCCAATGAATTAACATTGCACATAGTCAAAACATGATAAGATATGGTGAATGTGGTGAATATGACCTAAAACCAGGCCAAATTCAGTCCCAATAAAATACACTCTATTTTAAATTTGCACTTCTTTCTTCTAAACTTAGCATGCTCATAACTGATATTTTACCTAAGAATTTAACTATTTTCCTCTCCTAGGTAGAATAACTACCATAAGGATCAATTTCCTGAAAATTATCTAACAAATATTTTCAAATACATTCTTTACATTAAAGATTTGCAAACATATGGAGCCATGAAAAATATTTCATTTTCATTCTCTAAATGTTATTGACTAATACAATGAAACTGGTCTGAAGCACTCTGTGACATTCTCTCTCCCCTCACCAGGATAGGTGATCTGCTCATTCTGACATGAGTGGTATAATCTGACACATCCTTAAAATTGTTTTTCATTAATAATTCTAACAACCTTCACTTTTTCAAAGCATCTCATGCTGCAAGAGTTTGACAAAGGACAGTCTTGATGCATTATCATGATTCCAGAAATGACAAAATAAAGCACAATTAACTGAAAAGCCAGAGAAAAGACTAGTAAATTGTTTTAGTTTTCTTCTTTATTGATGTAATTTTCTGTTCAAAAATATCTATTTCTATTTTTCCCTCTGTTAGGAAGCATATACAACAGCACCTGGGAAGCTGGATAAAGAAAAATTGGTATATGCAAGAAAAGCTTGAGATACATAAGAAAACATTACCAAAAACTTAAATGAAATGAAGTAAAAAAGTTATTTTAGTTATCACCATTTGATGCTGTGAATAAAAAAAAAAAATCATAGTATTAAATTGTAGAATTAAGGAATATGGAAAGTAATAAGACAAGTAGGTGGCAAAAAAAGAACTGAGAAGTAAAATGAGAAACATTACTGATTTTACATTATTCACTGCTTAAAAAGATTTGAGCTTAATTGGAAATAAAACTACTGGAGTTATGATCAAAATATATAATACTAGCCTCAGTAAGCAAAACTATACAAGTATCTGGAGAGTACAGGTTTGACCTGTAGATTTACCCAGCCGTTAGTATTTAAGAATAAAGTCACTCATATGCAATAAAAATATTCTAATGAACTCAAATCTGCACTGAAGAAACTCTAAGTAACAACTCCTAATTGTTTTAAAATAGGTCCTCTCAGGATTTTAAGACACTGAACAAGTCACTGTAGGCCTTTTAGAACTTTTGGCTTAATTTGGTAAAACCAGTTTTGCAAAAATATTTTTGCACTATTTGAGGCAGCAAAGACAATGTTAGTAACAAACTGGAGGATGGCCATCTCAATGGCTGCTTTCTCCTCTTGAGTCTTTGACGGGAGGAATACAAGCGTGGAAAGAGAAACCTCCAGGGTGAGGAGCAAAGCATGAAATGTGCAGATCTGCACAACTTTGTAGCATTGTAGACTCCAGTCTTGTTAAAAAGAGAAGGATCTATATCTGCATTCAATTAGGCATTAAATATCCACTTGGGGGTCTTAAAAAAGTCACTGTAGACAAAGGAAGCAAATCCTGAATAAAAATGTAGTCTTCTTTCATGAGGAACTTTCAGTGTTCTCAAACAAATCCCTTATCTGTGATAATTTGCTATAAAAGCATCTTGGTTTTGGTATTATTCAGGCAGAATTCATAGGATTTTTTATACCTGACATTTAAACAGAATGCGTGAATTATTATGGAACATAAAGATGATATTATAACATTTTAGCTCTCTGATAGCTTAAGACGCCTGTTCTGAATAGGAAATCCTCTTGAATCTGAAACTTTCTTTAATTAATTTGTTTGTGTTTTAAATTCACTTTTTCCATAAACATACAACCCAAACTTTGTTACCTGCATACTCTTTCAAAACAAACATGAAATGATGAAAGTGGAGGTAGGGTTTTTATTCAAGGAAATAACTGTAGGAAATTACGAGTTTCCACCTCCCAAAGGCTGAGTGGCTGAGAAGGAAAGATTAATTTCCCTTCAAAGGTGCCTATTCCTATAAAGAGAGCCAAGAGTAACAAGCTTACACTTAACTTGTAAATGTCTGGAGGCAAGTAAGAAACACCTTTCACATGACAGAATTTAACCCGTTGTTGTAACTGGCTTTCTAGTGTGGCATGCAGGATTGGATTAAGGACAAGTCAAGCATAAAATACCTCAGTAAGAATGTAATTTCTCAGTCCTTTTGAAACAAATACATAAAAAATTTAAAACTTTCTCAAGTCTTTTAAAGAGGAACATAATGGAACACTGTAGTAAATTGCCCAGGAAAAGTGTGAAATCCTTCAAGTCAAGCAAATATATCACAGGAACATTGTAAATTGTGCTAAATGTACATTAAGTTTTACTAGATGACCCATTAGGAGCCCTTTCATTTTACTCCGCATGCTTCCATGCTTTTGTTCTACCATCTAGAAGGGAGTGGCACTGTTTAAAACCCCATTGGAGGTGTCTTTGACTATAGATTGAAGCAAAAGCCAAAACTGTGATTTTTAGGTTTCTCAAAAAGATATATCTTGTACAGTGAATGAGTTTGATCATCTTTCTGTAAACAGCTTCCAGAAAAGCACCGTTGTGCATTTTGCACCTAAAAAAAAGACTGGAAAATACTTGTTAAATTATAGATGTGTTTACAGATATTAAGTAGAGTCTTGCTACATCTCATCTTCTGCTTCTAAATTGGAACAAGTTTACAACCTAGGAGCCATAAGGTTTGGTAAGTCAAAGTATTCCTGCACAAACCATGTCACTATTGAGACAGATTTTCTAGAAAACTTCTGGGCTTCGAAAGACAACAACATTAAAGGGATGACAAAACACACTATTCCCACTTTAGGCAAAAGATATGAAATAGGTGTGAATCACTAAACTCTGTGAAGGATCATCCATAGTTGAGTGTCACTTACAAGTGAATAACTGCTCTGCATGTTTGAAACCATCCTTGCTGACAACATGTGCACCTGTGATCAATTTGCAGCTGATAATAGCAGCAGAACTGTCGGAGTACAAGTACTTGAAAAGTAACTTTAAATCCATCTTTTCAATAGTACTTTAAGTTTGCCACTTAGAAAAGCATGCTAAAAATTTTTATCCGAACTCCTCAGTATTTTGTTCTGTATTGTCTTATAAGATTTTACAATACAAGCCTAAAATACAGGAGATCTAATTTTACTTTGAGATAATAAAGAGGCTTAGGTGAAGTACCTAAGAAGTCCTATTCAGGTGCACATTTTACTGGTGCAGAGATTTCTGAACAGCTGGTCCTTACATAGTACATGCTTTCATGGAACTTCTGTGTGTCATCTCTAGTGTATAATATGATGCAATTCAATAATTAGGATTCTAGGGCTCCAGGAGTCTGTAGGATGGGTCAAAGGACAGAGGACAGACAGCATATTCTTAGGCACTTTGATCGCTTGACTGACTGCTTCCCACTCTCCTTCCAGCAGCTGCCTTTGCAGAGATTCTGCTAGCTGTGTTCAGTTATGAATCTCTGGAGAATGACTAAAGCATCAGAGTAATGCCTCTACTAGGAGAATAATTCACATATCTGTGAACAGTCCTCCAGAAGTGCATCTGAAATGTGACAGTACGTATGGAAGCTCTGTCTTCTCCATGGGGTCTATCCTGGGTAAAGAGCTGATGTGACAGGCAGCGCAGAGGCAGCCTAGAACCAAGGAGGCTACAGGAGAATGCAGTGCTGCAGAGCAGGGGACTAAGGTCAGATCTTACGATGAAGATGATTTCTACGACAGCTGCCTTCTCTTATTGCTATAATATAGCACTAAGTGTTCAGCTTTGATGGGAGGGGCAGGTAGGTGGGTCATTCCCCTTTGAGAGGGACTTTCCTTGGATTTTTACTTTGTTCAATAAGAATTTTTTCTCTGCTTGGTCTGGCCAGATGTAGAAGTTTTGAAGGCTGAAAAGCCATTTTATAGTTCTGTCCCCAACAGATGTGTTCAAGCACAGTCCAAGATCTCAGGTCACACTGTCCCCCATAAAAGGGGCAGCAAAAATGAACCCTTGCCCTTTTTTTTTTTTTTGGCTTGGGGGTTGATGAGATAAAGGCTGTGGGGTTTTCCTAGCCCATGGGAACACACTAAGTATCCATCCGTTTGTGGTGTGGTCTCTCTTAAAGTGGAGAATCATTCAAATGCAAGCCTTTCTGAAGATAGAACACTTAGAAGCAGTTTAGCAGACTGATAATAGACAACAAACTAAGAGCTACTAAAAAACAAGCTAACACTGGGATTAAGAAAAAATAAACAAAATCTCAAAATCTCTGAGTGCAGATCAAAGGTTTTGCTGGCATAGTGGGGTCAAACAGTGAGGAGCTCCAATCTGAGTCACAGCAGTAGTCCTGCAATTCTGTAGCATGACATGAGGAATTGTAGGCAGGTTGAGTCAATACAGAGACTGGAAGCCAAAAAGTGTGCACATGTGGGTGAACACATGTACACGTGTGGAACCAACATCACAGAGTTAAGGGGACTCTTATCTTTTAAAAATGAAAGGAAAAAGAGGGGAAATAAAAACAGAAAGGGAGTGGCATAGCCAGGTATACACAGCCATCTTCTGAAACCAAACCCAGTCTCCCTTCTTCTACAAAAATGCCCTGATCTGATAAATTGAAATTAAGGAAAACAAGATATGGACACTAAAGAAGAAAGTATATGCTTCTATTTCATACTGTTCTATGCATCTTCTGCTTACTGTGTTTCCGTGTCCATCTTTATAACACAACCTCCTACAGTAGGGGCCTGCTCCTTCTATTTTGTCTGAGGGTCCCTCAATACATAGGTGTGCCAAACAAGCCCACGCTCCATTCAATCAGGAAACCCTCCAGTGCAGGAAGCAGATGTTGAAGGTTTTTGTTTTGTTTTGTTTTTTCTTTTCTTTTCTTCTTTTTTTTTCCCTCTAAACAAAGTCAAAACAAGCTGAAAAGGAGAAAAAAAAAAACAAAACAACAAGCATGAAAGAAGTTTACTTTCTTCTAAAAGCCATTCAGGACTAGCTTACATAGGATCAATTTCTCTTTTAATTATTAATTAACTTGAAACTTACTTTGAATTGTAAGCAAATTAATAATACTAACGTATGAACTTTGAAGCTTACTCCTATGTAGAAGGGGTAACTTAGTTGGATCACATTTTCAGTGGCCAAAATAAGGAGCAGCACAAATGCAAATGAAGACAGTGTTGATGCAAGGTCAAAATTACTGCCATAGAGATTCTATTCCTATTTCAACCCTCATTTAATCCTATGATTTTTTTTTTTTCTTTTTCTCATTATCTTTAATGGTTGACTCGTAAAACAAAATTGTCAGGGTTTGGTTATTTTGTGGTCTTTGTATATAAACAACTCTGAATGACCATTTCAAGTGTTTTGGAGAAAGCTCAGAGTGAGCCAGCAGCTTCTCTGTCAAATCTGTTGTGGAGCTAACATACAAGTGGTTATGCATATCAAAGAGAAAAGATTTGATGAAGAGTCCAGCTGTCCTGTTCCTCATGTCGAATATGTCATTTTCTTTTCAGCTGCTACAAAACAGCCTCAGGATTCCAATCTACAACTCCAACTTTTGCATAAAGTACTTTTTACCGATTTATTTTTCTTCGCTCATGATTGTCTTTAATGATTTTTGTTTTTCTTCAGTGAAGAGGAGGAAGCAGTGAAATTACAAACTTCAAAACAAAGGCATCATTTATATACGACACATTATATATTAGAGGAACTTGAATAACTCTTTGGTTCAAAGCCAAGTACTCAGAGGTTGAGAAAGGCCAGAATGAAAATTGCCGGGGTAAACTTAATCAGGCAAGATAGGTTTTCATTACATGAATGCTCACAATCATTTTCTGTTGGACCCTTATCATCACTTGGCTATTGTACTGTGCTCCTTACTGCATGCTATGCACAACCTGTTTTTAAATCCTTAGAAGGAATTTCCTTTTGGGGCTGTTTTGTTGGTGCTTCTCACTTCTTTCATTTTTCCCTCTCTTTTTGATCTTACCAGACAGATTCTGCCTCCACATGTGTGAGCATCAGCAAGGTGGTTGTGAGCAGACAGTTTTATTTTTTGTCCGAGTAACCAAACTGGAACTAAGCACTCATGCCCAGACAACGTGTGATATATAATTTTCAAAGTAAGTATGACTTATAGTGCACCAGTTGTAGGTAGTATGCCCAGCTATCATACAGAAAGTGCATGGGAAAAGCTCAGCTCTTCCTAGGAGCTAGGAAGGAACAGCATTATAAGCAAGGACAGACTGCTGAGCTCAGGAAAATCTCCCAACTCTGTGTAAATTGCAATATTTCAGAGGTGAATTGGAGCAGATAATAATGTGATGTGGGGCAAAGACAAGTTTCAAGCCCCATTATCAAAGTGTAGAACTGTAAAGTTTCCTAAAAGAAGAGAAAAACAAAAATTATTACCTTATGTTCAGACAAGTCTGAATTTTTCCAATATAAAATATAAAACACAATCTGAGGCAAAGTTGTGGCATGGAAAATTTTAATCCTAGCTTGGCAAGATTAAAAGCAACTTTAAAAGCAAGGTTAAGAAGAGTTTGATGATGGGAAACATCAAGCAGGCTTAACCATAGATAATACTACTGAGTATGCTTGCCAAATGCCAAGATCTTCTTACAAAAAAGTCCACTTTTGGTAAGAAGATCTTACAAAAGCAAAGCAATCTCCTCAGCTTCAAACATTGTGCATGTTGTATTCTGTAGCAATAAATTCTGAAATATATCAATACATCAACTGAATGGCTTGAGAGATGGGGTCCAAAGTAGCAGTGCTCATGCCATTGCAGTAGATTGGGGAATGTCACAGGCCAACTGTCAGAGTAACAAGTCTTCCTTAGCTGCCTCCCATGACTGGAGCCAGGAGGTCAGTCAACTCAAGGGTGTGCAGAACTATAGGAGGTCTTCTTGCATCCCCCTGGGGATACCTGGATGCTCTACTCCCTTCTCCTCTCTTAAGTGTTTGTATACAAATGCATGCAGCATGGGGTATAAACAGGAAGACCTAGAGACCAGGGTGCAGTCACAGTGCCACAACCTCATTGCAATCACGGAGACATGGTGGGACAGCTCTTATGATTAGAATACTGTCATGGATGGGTATGTCTGCTTTAGGAAAGACAGGTCAGTAAGACTGGGTGGCAGGGTTTCCCTTTATGTGACAGAGCAACTAGAATGTATCCAGCTCCTAGAGGTGGATGATGAATGATTGGAGAACTTATGGGAGAAAATTAAGAGACAGGCTAACATAGGGGACACTGTTGCAAGTGTTTACTATAGGCCACCTGATCAGCATGAGGAGGTGGATGAGGCCTTCTACAGACAGCTGAAAGTAGCCCCAAGATCACAGGCCCTGGTTCTCATGGGGGAATTCAGTCAGCCTGACATTTGTTGGAAAAGCAACATGGCCAGGCACACACAGTCCAAGAGGTTCTTGCAATGCCTGAAGGATAACTTTCTGATGCAGGTGGTGGAAGAGCCAACAAGGAGAGGTGTGATTCTGGACCTTGTTCTTACTAACAAGGAAGGGCTGGTTGGGAATGAGAAGGCTGGGGGCAGCCTGGGTTGCAGTGACCATGAGATGGTAGAGTTCAGAATCTTGTGTGGGGGTTATAAGCCAATAAGTAGGGTTGCAACCCTGGATTTCAGGAGAGCCAACTTCAACCTCTTCAAGGATCTACTTGGGGGTATCCCATGGACTAGAGTGTTGGGAGGTAAGGGGGCCCAAGAGAGTTGGTTAACATTCAAACACCACTTCCTCTAAGCCAAAGACCGGTGCATCCCTAGGAGAAATAAATCAGGCAAGAGTGGCAGGAAACCCACATGGATGAGCAAGGAGGTAATGGGAAAACCGAAAGGGAAGAGGAAGGTCTATGAAATGTGGAAAAAGGGTCTAGCCACCTGGGAGGAATATAGAAATGTGGTCAGGGCCTGCAGGGATGTAACTAGGAAGGGTAAGGCTCACTTGGAGCTAAATCTGGCAAAGGAGGTTAAAGACAACAAAAAAGGCTTTTTTAAGTACATCAATAACAAAAGGAAGACCAGGGAAAATGTGGGCCCCCTGTGGAATGAGGTGGGTGCCCTGGTAACAGGTGATGCTGAGAAGGCAGAGATACTGAACGCCTTCTTTGCTTCAGTCTTTATGGCTAAAAGTGCCCCTCAGGAATCCCAGCTGCTAGAGGGAAGAGAGAGAGTCTGGAGAGAGGAAGACTGCCCTTTAGCTGAGGAAGAACTGATCAGAGATAGTCTGAACAAAATCAATATACACAAACCCATGGGCCCTGATGGGATGCACCCATGAGTGCTGAAGGAGCTGGCGGAATTGATCACTAAACCTCTCTCTATCATCTTTGAAAGGTCTTGGAAATAGGAGAGGTGCCTGAAGACTGGAGAATAGCCAATGTCACTCCTGTCTTCAAAAAGGGCAAGAAGGAGGATCCAGGCAACTACAAGCCACTCAGCCTCACCTTTGTACCTGGAAAGGTGATGGAACCAATTTGATGGATACTATCTCTAATCAGTTGGAAGAAAAGAAGGTTATCAGGAGTAGTCAGCATTGTTTTACTAAGGGGAAATCATGCTTGACCAATCTGGTAGCCTTCTATGATGTCATCACCAGCTGGGTAAATGAAGGGAGAGCAGTGGATGTTGTCTACCTTGATTTCAGCAAGGCTTTTGATACTGTCTCCCACAACATCCTTGTAGCAAAGCTTAGAAAGTATGACATGGATGAGTGGACGGTGAGGTGGATTGAGAACTGGCTGACTGGCAGAGCTCAGAAGGTTGTGATGAGTGGTGCAGAATCTAGTTGGAGGCCTGTAACTAGTGGTGTTCCCCAGGGGTTGGTCCTGGGTCTGGTCTTATTTAACATCTTCATCAATGACCTGGATGAAGGGATAGAGTCTGCCCTCAGCAAGTTTGCTGATGATACAAAGTTGGGAGGGGTGGCTGACACACCAGAAGGCTGTGCTGCCATTTGAGACCTGGACAGGCTGTAGAGTTGGTTGGAAAGGAATCTGATGAGGTTCAACAGGAGCGAGTGTAGAGTCCTTCACCTGAGGAGGAATAACAGCATGCATCAGTACATGTTAGGGACTGACCTGCTGGAAAGAAGCTCTCTGGAAAAGGACCTGAGTGTTCTGGTGGACAGCGGGCTGGCCATGAGCCAGCAGTGTGCCCTTGTGGCCAGGAAGGCAAACAGTATCCTAGGGTGCATTAAGAGCGTGGCCAGCAGGTCGAGAGAGGTTCTCCTTCCCCTCTACTCTGCCCTGGTGAGGCCACATCTGGAATACTGTGTCCAGTTCTGGGCTCCCCAGTTCAAGAAAGACAGGGATCTTCTCAAGAGAGTCCAGGGGAGGGCCACAAAGATGATAAGGGACCTGGAGCATCTCCCGTATGAGGAGAGGCTGAGAGAGCTGGAACTTCAATACGGAGAAGAGAAGACTGAGAGGGATCTTATTGATGTCTATAAATATCTGAAATGTGGGTGCTGCGCAATGACAGGACAAGGGGCAATGGGCAAAAAGTGGAACATCAAAAGTTCCACACAAACTTAAGGAAAAACTTCTTTACTGTGAGGGTGACGGAGCCCTGGAACAGGCTGCCCAGAGAGGCTGTGGAGTCTCCATGTCTGGAGATGTTTAAAACCCGCCTGGACACTTTCCTGTGCAACCTGGTGTAGGGAACCTGCTTTAGCAGGGGGGTTGGACTAGATGATCTCCTGAGAACCCTTCCAACCCCTGAGATTCTGTGATTCTGTAATATTGAGAGAAGTTTTTCAACTATGTAACCCTAAATGTCCTCAGTATGTTACAGCAGCAAATAGTAGTGCAGGTTGTGTCTTAGGAGGGAAATTTTCTTTGGCCACTCTCTTGCCAAGAATAGATATAAAATAAATATTGCTTTTTACAAATATTTCTTCTGAGACTGTTTCCCAGACTGTCAAAAGATTTATAGCATTTTCCCCATTGAAATTGGCTTATGTACAAAAAACCTCTTTATGCAAACAAGTCAGATGAAAAAGGTTTTTTACACCAAATATACATTGCAAAAATGCCCCATATTCATAAAAATATATGTATAAATTTTCCAAGAGGAAGAGATGGCTGACACATGCCATTCAGCTGAATGGGCAGTGCTAAAGGCATCAAGATGCTTTGCAGAATACAAACTAGGCAACCTGGCACGATATTGGAGCAGTTAATAAGTTCACCTGAAAGGACCTATAACTTTTACCTACCTCATGATTAGTGTGTTTTCTTTAAGATTATTTCCAATTTTTTTTAATTCTTCCTTTTTTTTTTTTTTAATAGGTGGGCAAATTAAAATACAGAAGGTACAAAGACAGTCTGTAAGATCAATCTAGTTGAGCCTAGACTGCATGGCAGATGCAGTCTTGGCAGGTGCAGCAAATCCTGTGGTCCTGCTCTCCTGTGCAAACCTTAGTTGCACTTTTTCCAAAAGGCTTGTCTTCAGAAGGAAACACTGGTACAGGATCAGGAGTTGCAGTGTACTCCACTAGGTCCTTGGGCTCCATGATCAAGAGAGGATACTAAGAGAACCTCCAGAGCTCATCTACCCCACAGTTCAGAAATAGCCACTATCCATGTTAACAGCTCAATACTTGTGACCCTCTTCAATTTGACTGAAATAAAAGATATTCTTAATTTTCACCAGGATGGAAAATACTTTAAAAATTCCCTTAAAAATAAATTACTATGGTAATTTTAATAATATAAATCAGTCTTGCTCATCAGACTATTTTCCACAATCTTTCCAGGAGAGAAATTTCATATAATTTCTGGTTTTGTCCCTTTAGACCTCTATCCCTCCAACCCCGTATCTTGCCTGGTTTTAAGTTTCCTAACATTTCCCAGTGATCTATGCTTCCACAATTCACAAAATTGTAACATTTTCCTCTCGATAACAACTCTTCAAGGAATATGAATGCTACAAATCAGCAAACACTTCAGGCATGTTGGGAGATACACTGTGTATGATATTTGGCATGAATCCAATGAAATCAGAGCATCTTGCAAAACTGAGAAGTTCTAATGTATTTATGCTTTGACTACTATAAATCATGTCATTGATTTGCTTCTCTATGAAGAAACACATCTAAACAAGCTAGTGCATATATATATATGTATATATATACACATACTCCTTGCTAAGTATATCTAGGAGGAAAGAACTTCTTTAGGAAGATGTCATTTTAAAAATAGAAGACTATACACAAAGGTGCAATGAGTATGTTTGGTTTTTTCCTACTATGAAATGTTTCTGATGAAAAACAGAGTGGAATGATATCATAACACATCCTCAGGGCAAGAATTGCACCAACAACTGTTTTGCCACCAACTGTTTTGTGAGAGAGAATTAAAAAGATCCTTGGACTACATCGCAGTGCCCACTTAGCATGGAAGTCTAATACAATGTGAGATTAAATAGTGTTTTTGTACCTTGTGTTTCCTCACTTGAACCCTAAATCTTTGCCTTTCCCAGGAGGTCTTTCAACTTATGCTCCCTACAACCTCCAGATACTATTGACCATCCATCACAGCTCCCTCTCTCCCATACCTAAGTGCACCTGTCTGGAGAGACACATAGTACATGTGCAATTTGTGGAAACGTTTCATCTCATCATCATTCTTAGAGTTATGTGTGAGTAAAAACAAGAGAGATGTTACTTTATTCAACACAGAAACTTAATTTCAAATGTATGCATTTTTAAATGCAAAGCTCTGACCTTTTCTATTTCCCTTATGAGTTTGCCAGGGCATCCATATAAGGTGACAGTGAGTCAACATTTCACAAATCTCTCTCTCTAACTCTGTGTCTACATTTGACTTGTATGGTATATCTAAGACCAGGATCAAAGGTTGAAATCTGAATCCTACTTGCACTTCTGCCTTTCGATTCCCAGGCTTAGTCATTTGCTATTGATCTGTGTTGCAGAATCCACCACAATGGCACATCTTAATCCAAGAACCCAACTGCCTAATGTATCTGCTTTTTAATTTCAGAACAAATGTGCCCAAACAACATATGTTGGACACACTCCTTGTTAAATTCTTTTTTTTTTTTTTTTTAATCTCAAGGAAATGCTGTCATAGCTTGGACTGCTGTGAAGGCAAAATAATCACAGATGGAAGAGCAAACTGAGTACACATTGTCTGTGATAGCTCTTTTTGATACAAAGTGCCTGGCAGACCCTACAACCTACAGAAAGTATATTTGCTTATCCCCTAACAACAACAGGATGGGTTTATGCCTTGACTGGAGTGTGAGTCAGCACCTAATGCAGGTAAACTAGTTTAACAATCTCACCTGAAAATGCAGACATTGCAAGCATACAACACATTGTGAAAAGATAGGCTTATTTTGACAGGGGGGGAAGAAAAACTTAAGTCTTATGCTTGTGGATGTCTGGAATATTTAATATCAGGTCAAATCTATAAAGGATAAATTTCTGCAAGCTGGAGGGAAAAGCTCTAGAGTTGTCCAGTTCTCTGTGCTTTGAAGCATTTTACATTTGTGAGATAAAATTATTGTGACACCCTGAGCACTTTTTTGGCAGGTGTTAACAGTTCCATAGTAACTGGAAACTTAGTAAGAAATCTAAAACTTGCCTAAACATAATCACACAAGTCAGACTGTTTCTTCCTTCAGTAGCTCTGTGACTGGTACTATTCATTGAATCTGTATCATTTTTTCTTTGGAAGTAGCCAGATTAGTTCAGGCTCCCTGTCATTGTCACAGAACAGAAAGATGGAATTGTATGATATGGAAGGAGGTATTTCACATCCAGAGCTTAAAATTACTTCTAGCCATTCTTATGTTGTTTAATTGAATTGGGAGAACAAAATATTTTTAAGGTGGCTTGTTTTTCCTGTGCTGTAAGACAACACTTTCCATATTCTTATTTTACAACTATTACTGCACTCTGGAAGCAGCCACTAAAACAGTTCTTGCCATTCTTTATATGACATCAGCTGTAAAAAAAACAGCAGTAAAGTTTTTAGCCAAGCAAAGAAGGACCTCTACAAATGATTAGATAGCCTCTGTATTCTAAAAAAACTCCATCCAGGGTGACATTTATGTCCTTTACTGCCCTCTCTCCTACCCGCTTTGGAAAGATAAACAAAACAGGTAGAACAGATCGTTCTGACTTTTTTTCAGATTCCCAGGTAAGCAAGATCCACACACAGTACCAGCTGCCTTAAACACAATGACAAACCTGCATCTCTACTTGTTTTGTGAATGAAGACTCCAACATCTCTCTTTTTGAATTAGAACCATTATTTTTTGGCTCTTGGGACATCAGTTTTCTACTCCTGAAAAAGAGTTTCTCTTTCGTCTGTCTCTCACCTTCTACTTTGCTCTTTCCAGTTGCTGCTGTGACCTACTTAGTCTGCAGCCTCTTGCCTTGGGCAGTAGTAACCCTACAGTGGCCCTATCACCCAGTTTCAAACTCACTTCAATAAGGCAACTGAGAATTTACTTAAAGAGGCAATTAATTCTCACTTATTCACCCACAGATTCCTCCAAGGCCATTATCCCAACACTGGTATCCACAGACGCAGTTATAGATTTATTTACATACTCTCATGTAACTCTTCACAGAAAAGGAGGTATGACTCCCAGCAAACTCTCCATAGAAACTGTCATCTCTGCCTAATTTCTCATATCTTTAAGGAAATTGTCCCAGTAATCTTCCTAAAGGTTTGACATTGCCTATCTGGTGAATTGAACAGTGGCAACCCAATGGAGTTGTCTCTTTCTGAATAACTTTAGGTATTACTTATATGTTTCTAGTTCCTTCTGGAGGGAAGCTGTTATTGTTGTGGTGTGATATACCCCTTTAAGAAAAGGTATTGACTGTTTTTTTCAATAATATATGTAAGGTTGTTCATTCATTGTTTGCTTCAATGGATCAAATCTTTGCAAAAAATTTTGCTTTTCTTTACTGAAATACATAGGAAAGGATATTATTTCATACTGCTTTCAGTTAAAATCAAGAATCTTAAGACTGGGATAAGAACGAATAAGGGCAAATTGTTCTCACACCAAGTATATTAGTATAATGTCCAAATGACTTTTATGAGTACTTTAAAGTGTTTGCTCTCTTGTCCTTCACCCAGAATAAGGTGTCAGTTTTGTTTGGGATCTGGGTTGGTTTTGTAACAGGCAGACCTGTTGCTAGGCATTTCTGTATGTGAGAGGGCAAGTTTAAAGAAACATGTCACACACATGGAGAGGAAGTGGCAAGATTAATAATATTGCTTAGATCCTGGCAAACCCATTAGGGGAGTTCTGTTAAAGGAGAAAAAAAAATCCCACACTGACATTGTTGTGAGACAACACAGTAGCTACCTAAATGAGCATACGAAATGCCTCGTGGGTCAAATCAGTGATACATTGGATCCAGTATTACCTCCAAAAGTAGCTTTAGGAGATGCTTTAGAGTAGAGGCACTCAAGCTCCTCTGTTATCTGTCATCTATTTTCCTCCTGTTCTCACAGTACTCATGGTCATTAGATTAGAGATGTTGTTGTAAAGCACGTTCCCTTTAGTATCTGTTTATGGACTGGTTGTCCAAATAACTAATCTTCACACACAAACAGAGGTTTGGCTGATAGCTTCTTAACTGCCATCTCTACCAATTACTCCAAACGTCCTGAGGCCGAACTATCCTTATCACAGCAGTAGCACTTCCCCATCCACCAGCCTGCACAATGGTGTCAGTGGCTCTCGCATGCTTGGCTCCAGTCCTCTGGGAAGCACTTTCTTGGCCTGTCCCACGACTTTACGATCTGTGCCCACTAATGTGATCTCAGTATTATGCAGAGTCTGAAGAAGAGAGACTTCAAAAAGATGAGTCAGGTCTTCTGGGTTCCTTCTACTCTCCATTTTACTGAAGATCTTCCACAAATGGGAACAACTTTGTGCTGTCAGGTTCCCATGCCTTTTCCCACTCAAGAGAAAAAACTCTACATCAGTGCTCAGTGGAGGCAAATAAAAAAGATGGCTTCTAAGTGTCAGCCTTTTGCCCATCTCTCACTGCATTGCCGAGTCCTGAAGTCTGTATACTTCAAATTAAACTTAGATGTCATACCCAGTAGGGTCTGAGATTAAGTACAATTATATAGCTAGTATAAACATACTTCCTCTGTTAATTGATGGACGCAAGAAAACAGCCTCTTTCTAGCTTGTCATGCTGTCCATCTGGTGTTCTTGATATAGAGCTTACTCAAGTGAAAAAGCACTGCAGCCTTTCCCTCTCCTGATGTCCACCAGCAGGGATCCAGAGACCCAGGGTCCATCCTATAGCATTACAGAAAGGAAAAGCATTTTAAAGGAATGAACCCATTTTATGAACAGCATGTATCAAAATCTCATCTAAACACAGGGAAGGTATTAAAGAAACTTGCCATGGCAGGTGGATAGAATACTTAGAAGTCAAACACTTAAAAAAAAAAGGCCAAATAAAATAAGTCAGTGACCTATACATCTACATAATGATACTATCTGTTTATTAATCTTCTGATACAATTCAATGTTTCAAATAAATTTTATTTTTTTTTATTCTGATAAGCAAAATATTGTGACAAAAACCAAGATGGATATGTTTATTTATCTAGTGAGATATGAACATGGGTCTAGATCTAGGCTACTAAAGAGAACACCCAAAGAGGGTTTGAATCTTGCAATTTGTTTCTGCTACATTCTTTGACATCACAAAGGACGATAACAATTCTTTACTTACAGCACCTCCTTTTCTCTGGCTTTGAGGAATTCAGTAATGCTTATATCCATCTAGGATGGTATTAAAAATACCATTATCTTCTCTTCAATTTCTCTCCTCTTTTTTACTGCACTTGTGCTTAGGCTACTTCTGTTTACTTTACAAGCTCTTCACAGTACATTGGTGTTGTATCTACCATTTCTTAGTCAGTAACCCTTGAGCTTAACTAGATAACAAACCTAGTCCCCATTATCCATCTATTGATTTTTTAAACAGGAAAGGCTCTGTTCAGTCTTGGAGGATGCATCAATGAACATCTGAATAGACATGCCAACTTTCTTCAAAGCTTTATCCCCATATCTCAGTTGTTGTGAAGTCTTCAGAAACATTGATAAGGGCACTTTGAAGGCTGCCTGTCATGACTGTCCCACTGATCTGTTCTTGACACAAACCTGGTCTTTTAGTAAAGCATACAATCATATAAAAACTAATCTGTAATAAGAATTCCAAGTTAATTGGCAGTACAAACAGAAGTTAAAGTCTGAAAAAGAAATCAATTGCCTTCTTCAGTGAAAAGTAGTGTCAGGTAAAGATTATGACTTGAAAGTATATTTCCTAAAAGAGTATAATGAATGTTTTTTTGTTTTACAAATTTTCATTAATGTTCTAGACCGTATCAGAAGGTGGATATGAATATCCATTTTCATTTTCACAGACAAACTAGAGAAGAAGAGAAATGTATCCCCTCTAGCAGGGAAGACTGGCTGCAATTAAGAGTATTACATACTCTAATAAATAGGGCAGCATATATCATTACTAGCAATTGCCATTAAAAAAGTGTCTATAGTGGAGAAGGAAGGGTAGGTCACTGTGGAGCCAGGAGAGATTAGCTTTTGGCAGAGATTATGAGCCTTGTTTTCTGAAGGAGGTAAGTGAAAAGATTTCTAATTTTTAACAGATTTCTGAGTTTAAAACATATAACTTTTTTTTTTTTTTTGACACCAAAAGTTCAGATTTGGTGATCATAAAGGTGGAGGTCTCCCAGGACTGACCACACAAGCTCAGTTACTCACATTCCCAGAATGATTAGCAAACAGCAAGGTTTTCTAGTTAAATATCACATGCGTGGTATTTGAATGCTTTTGTAAACACCACGTTTCTCACCATGGAACCAGAAACAGAACTTAATCATTTTCATCAGCATTGGGCACTTTTAAGATTCAGCTAGACAGAGTATTGGCCACCTTGTCTACACCGTATTTTTGCCAAGAAAGGTTGGACGAGATGATCCCTGAGGTCCCTTGCAACCTGGTATTCTGTGATTCTGTTATAGCCTTCCCCTTACGTCTGCAGCCCTTCTAGTTTCTCTAGTTGGCCAAAAGTGTTAGGCAAACACAAAGGCCCAAGCTCTGATCTCTTTCTAGCCTTAAGGCTCTGGTCTCACTCAAGTTCATCTTGAGAAATATCCAATAAACCCAGCACTGGTAAAAACGCTCTAGGCGTCTGCTAGCACAAGCCCCTAAAATCTCTCTTACAGGCTCTCTGATGATGTATATGAGCATCAACACTGTACCTTCAGATTGATTTTTCTAGCATAACAATCTTAATATTATAATAATAAATCACTAGCTGCAGAAAAGTTCAGCTTATACAGTGTGATATAGATTTTTCCCTCTTTTAATATATTAACTAGAGGAGTGTTGGTTTATTCAGCACTAAACAGCCATGGGGATATTTAGAAGTACCCACACACGCGGAGACAAAGAGTGAAGCTGTCTTGTGTTTAAATCTCCAGGCAAAGCAATTCACTTACCCTACATTATGAGAAATCTTCAATAACCTTTGGAAATTAACTTGTGTGTCATGCAGACATGAAGCCATCAACAGCAGCACTCTGAAGTTTACTTTTTTGTTGGCATTATTTTCTTATCCATGAAGTTCAAACAGCTAGACAGGGTAGTGAGTTTGTACCAAAGGGAAAAATCAGTTTATCAGAGAATGAAGAGACATTAGGTTATTAAGTAGAGCCTAAATCTTTCAATGTTGCTCCCTTCATGAGGGGAACAATGACATGTGCTTTCCTTAGGCTAACTGAACCGTAATATTATGTTATTTTCCAGGATAATACTTTAACATTTCCCTTCAGCTTCCTTATGAAATGCTTGAACTCTTTAATAATCATTCAGTGGGAATACAGGTTAAGAAGCAAAACACAGTGAACTCAAACTCAAAGCTTATTTATCCAGTCAAGTTTTAGGCTATGAATAAAGCATACAATATAGCATAGCAAGTTTGCTATCTTAAGCATTAACTTGTTTTGGAACATTGTATTGAGTCACCATTTGAACTTAATCTGAACTTCTAAAAATCATTTTAATATAGATATAGTAAGTGATAGCTCTTCATTGCTTACGAAAGAAAAGCAAAGCCCAACCCTGAGGAACTTGAGATGAGCCTCTTGTATTTACTTGAGCTATGGATCCTATCCAGCTAGTTCGCCTCCCCTTCATTTTCATAATAGTAGTCAATTAATTAGCTTTTACAGCACTGGGTTTTTTGCATTTTTCACTCATACATTTTTCCTACAAAATCACTCTAGCAATGACAGAAACTTCTTATGCATTTACACCAGCCCATGTTATGCTTATATGTGTTTGTAAACACAAGCAGTGCCTGGAAGGTGAAATAATGCCACAGTCAAGCCACAAGTGCAGTCTCCTCACCCTTTCCTCCATGGGGTTTGGTTAAATCTAAAACATCTCTGCCAAATATTCCCAGGAAAGTGACAAAACATCTGTAGAAGAAAAACTCTGACTACAAATCACCACAATGAGAGACATAACATGAAGCAGACTAGTCCACCATGTGTTAGAGAGGACTGGGTTGTTTTTAAAAAGGTGGAAAAGTTTTCCTAGCTTCTACTATCTTGAGTTTCCCACAGGATCTCTCCTTATGAGTTGTTTAATTCTTGAGCTTGCAGAAAAGCACTTTTGGAAAGTTGTAATACTATACGGCTTTCCAAAGAAGATATTTCTTTTTTTTTTTTTTTAAACTTGCAGTGCTGCATGAATTTGGTGAAGAATTAAGCTATAATTTATTACAAGACAGAGGAGTTTGATATCACAATAGCTTGTCCTGATACACAATATTAACACCAGATGAGTTGATAAGCACAGTATTGGATTATCTCAGGTGCAGCTTTTCACTTGCTGTAGTACAACTGGAAATACTGTTTGGATCCACAGTGCTAAACAGGTATAAACATTTGGAATTATAGTTAGATAATTTTTTAAACATTATTTTATTTCATTTTTAAGTTCATATTTACCCACGAGACAAGGTTGGCCTCATAACTATGCCCTTACTGTGTGCCAAGACGTTTTCCTCCCCAAAATGTCATCAGATTAGGCTTAGGTGTCAGCTTTTAAAAATACTTTTTTCCTGGCTCTTGGTGGTTTGCACTGTATTTAAGGAACTTAGTCAAGCAATATTTTAAACAAAGTATGAATTAATTATCTTCCTACTTTAAAGCTAAATTTTCTGACAAACTAGGTAGGATGAAACACTTGCAGAATTGCTTCTCATTTTACTCAGATACTAAGGCTGAGAAATCAGAAGTCTGGTTATCACATAAAGACACAGCAAAGATGGACAGCAAAGATTTACATACATAGAGGATAACATTTAGACACACTCCTACTGGACAGCTATAATTTTTGCAGGTTTTTTTTTTCAGGTAAAATATCAAATCTGTGTAACCATTTATCAACTTCAGATGGCTTTCCCCAAAAAACTAGTTCCTATTGCAAGGTTGGGAAAAACATAATCACATTGCAATAAAAACTAGGGTCATGTAATCACATTGCAAATGTTGTAATAAAAACTGGGGCCATATGCATCTCCTGTCAATTTAAAAATCACTTATAGACGTGACCATGTTAACTGTTAACAAGTGATCCACTTGAATCTCATGCAACACCATGGAACAGTTTTGTCTTTTTCTTTTTTGTTTTGTTAATCTTCAGTCTCCTTTCCTTTACGAAATGAAGCCAAAAATCTGTTTGTTTAGCTGCTTGCATGATTCTTTAAATTCCACTCAGTAAACATTGCACATGGAAAAAGTGTAAAATTGATGATTGTAATAACAACTCTGCTGTTCATCCACCCCATCTTATCTGTTTTGTAGAGGTAACATCAAGTCCTTCACTTTCTGCTTAACTTGAAAATAAAGCATCTTTATCTACTAACATTACTCTATTATTCCCACTGTCTTGGCTTATGCTTCAACTTCCACTGTCAATGTCCATAATGAAAGAGAAATAATGGAATCCCTCCTCCCCATGATAAAAGGCTTCTTCTCTTAGATGTCCCATCCTCATGTTTGCTGTCAGTATTCCAAATGGATAAAAAATTGAAGTTACTCATCTTATTAGGATGCTCAACAGAACAAGGCACAAACCAGGTCCATCCATGGTGATCCAACCCTTCCTTCACCCCTCCTTCACTTTTTAAATAGAGAATTAAATAGCAACTATGCTTTTACAAGTTATTAAATCCATTTACTTTTTAATAGGGTCTGGTTCATCCCAAGTTGGCCGTTTTATCTGGGATCTTTCAATAATACCAAAATTCATTTCTAAGAGACAGGGGGGGAAGGGGGCAGGGAAGAGAACATGCAGAACTGTTATTTCATTGTATTTCAAGGACCAGCTGTGACACGTAAGGAAGGCGTGGGGACAGGATCAGCAAACAGTCTTTTATTTCTTCTGCAAAGCAAAACAGAATTAAAACCAGAAACTAGAGATGGTGAGAAAGGGGAAGGGGAGGCAAAGCAGAAACAGTAGAGGGCACTACTAATCATTTTTTTAGGTGTTTAGGTGTACTTCTAAAAAAGTAAAACAAAGATCTGAAAAGAGAGTTTAGGTGGAACTGGGAAAAGGAAATGGTAACAGTAAAGAAGAAACAGACTCCATAAGCTGCATGAAGGTTTATCAACAAGTGTTTTATATCCCTTGCAGAAATGGTCTCCAGGGGGATCATTTGTGTAAGGAGCTGCGGTTCCTGCCCAGGATGTCTCCTCTGTATGATCTGCCCTGGCCAGAGAGGAGGGTAGGAGTGCACATGGACCTGGCTGCTCCATCTCCTTCCCCACGGCACCTCCTTGAATGTGGAGCTCAGCAGTTCCCCAGAGAGGAGTACTCAGATGCAGCAGGTCTCTGTGTCCAGGGCAAGAGTGGCCTGAACTGAAGCTCTGTTGTGCAATACAAAGGTGGTGATTCTCCCACCACCTTCTGAGTAATCTGCTCTCATAAGGCCCTACCTGGAGTACTATGTCCAGTTCTGGAGCTCCCAGCACAAAAAAGACATGGACCAGTTAGAACGAGTCCAGAAGAGGCCAAGAGGATGATCTGAGGGCTGGAGCACCTCTGCTGTGAGGACAGGCTGAGAGAGCCAGGGCTGTTCAGACTGAAGAAGAGAAGGCTCCAGGGAGATCTTATAGCGGCCTTCCAGTACCTGAAAGGGCTACAGGAAGGCTGGGGAGGGACTTTTCATAAGGGCAGTTAATGACAGAACAAGGGGAAATGGCTTTAAGCTGAAAGAGGGTAGGTTTAGATTAGGTATCAGGAAGAAATTATTTCCTGTGAGGGTGGTCAGACACTGGAACAGGTTGCCCAGAGAAGCTGTGGATGCCCCCTCCCTGGAAGTGTTCAAGGTTGGATGAGGCTTTGAGCAACCTGGTCTAGTGGAAGGTGTCCCTGCTCATGGCAGGGGAGTTGGAACTGGATAATCTTTAAGGTCCCTTCCAACCCATACCATTCTATGATTCTATGATAAGACACAGCTACAGCATAGAAATAAGAGAGTATTGAGCAATGAGAGAGTCCATCACCGATTTGTGTGGCCTGAACCACATCATGAACATCCTCCTAGCCTTGATAGGGAACAGTCCATTGGAGGACTGGCACCTTGATCACCCAAGGGATACTCCCTGGCTGGAGGTCTCTGATGGAAGAGAGCAGTTCTTATCAGTGAAGGTAAAAGAAGACTCCAGCACATGTTGGCTTATTTTCTCAAACAAATCTTCTAGACATCCATAGCATACAGGGGAAATGTTTGGGATCAGCATGGATGAGGTGGAGCCAAGCTCTGCTACATCTCATCCTGACAAAGAGAAGTGGGCACCTTCTTATGCTCCCTTTCCCTGGACAGGGCTACTCAGGAGCAGAAATATGAACTGGTCTCCTTTGGCTGCTGTTAGGCATCAAGGAAGGTCTGACATTAAAAGAGAGGAGTTCAGCACACAGAATCATCTGTTTTGGCAATGCTCAAAATCAAAGTATCTTGATAAGAAAGAAATCTGGGTAAGGAAGGAAATGCTACAAGTAGGGATAACAGAGAGCATGCAAGGAAAAGGCAGCTTTGTATTCCCTATACTTTCTATTTGTCACAAACATTTACACCCTCAGTGGCTCCCAAGTGAGTTTTCTGGAGCATTAGCCCAGAGCAGGGACAAAGTTGGGATCTTAGTTCCTTGCTCTCTGCCATTTGGCTAGTGGCTCTTGTTTCTGGAAGAGGAGCTTGGCCCAGGGGACTTGACACATCAGTGGGAAAATGACCTCCTTGTACAAGACAATGGCTCTTTGAAGTGGTTCTTCATTCCTCCCATTGGAATCCTGGCTGGAGAGGAATTTTGGGGGGTGACACCAGCTGACCCAAGCTTTGAGTGCATAGAAGCACACAGCAAATTTTTCTCACCCTGTGAGCTGCACTTGGAGGAAAAACTCATCGCTCACTGAATGTTCTTCTGTCCAAAACCTTGTTGCACATTTCCAGCACTCAGCAGGGCCATTCACAAAACAATGGAGGAATTCAAAACTGTGGTTGTATGAGAAAGGTGAAAGGCAAGTTGTTGACATTGAGCAACAGGCATAAGGGTAAAGAAGATCTACTTGCCACATTTGTAGTGGGATTAAAAAGAGGATGGATCTGAATAGAAAACTTACTAATTATGTTCTTCATAATTCAGAGTTTTAAGCTCATTGCCAAGTGCTCTGACTCTCAAAAAGAGAAGCCACAGGGGTCTGTGATCTGATCTCACAAGCCCACCCATGACACCCCACTGTCCCACAGCAGAGCCTAGTTACTTGTGCTCTGCTGAAGTACCTCTCACAGGAAGGCACTTTGTCTTCATCTGAAGATATGAAGAGATGGAAAGCCTATTACTTCTCTTTTACCTAATTTCAATTGCTCCTACCTCACTTCTAAAGGCACGTGCCTCATTTCCTGTTTGAATTTGTCTGCCTTTGGTTTGAAAGCATCCTTGTTATACCTTTTTCTTCTAAAGAGCCTTTTAATACCTGCTGTTTTCCAGACATGCTTATACACCAGTCAAGTCAACTCTAAACCTTTCTGTAATTAAAAATTCCTGTAAACTGCAGTATTTTCCTGTCCTGTTCTGATTTTTTAGACTCTTTTTTCAAACCAGTGTTAAACCTGCAAACAGGTCTCACTGATGCAAAGCACAAAAGTAAGACCATTTCCTAACTCTTACCACTCTTTTTTTTTTTTCATTTCCCCCTTATACCATCAAGGTGGCCAAGTCACATCACTTCATGATTTGTCTATTCCTATCCCTGAATCTACTACTGGCTGCCAAACCAGTTAGCTATTTGTCTCTATAGATTGCCTAACATAGTCTGAGATATACCATTTTCAAATAATATTTTGTGTGAGTCCGGGTTAATAAATTTTCCAGATTATTCTACCTGGAGCTTTATCAATTTATCATTTTACCAGTCATTTTAATGCTAACTGCTGCAAAACCAGCAGATCACGACAAAAATGTTTGGGCCCTTAGCAAAGACAACTGCATAAGTGCTTCATTGTACACCTTGAAAAAGAAAGAAAAACAGCTGAAACACAGCGTTTGGACAGTAGTGAGAAAGTGACTAGCTAATATTTTCTTTAATACAAAACCCAGATAACTTAAATACTACAAATAGTGAGGAATATAACCAGGCTTGCTAACAGTACATTTTGCTGTTAACACAGATACAAGTCTTAATAGTAGGTAGTATTAGAGCAATTTTTGAGATCTTCATGAGGTATAAGAGACAGTTTAGGAACAGATATAAGCTTACTGACTTATTCTTTTCAAATTAAATGCCTTTGTCAGTTTTGTTACAAATTCCATCATTCCTTTCAGGAAAAAGAAAATAAAAGCTGTGAAGAAATAGTATATTAATGGAAAGAATTATCTCAGTTTTGTCAGAGAACAACTTCCTTTATAGTGTACCTACAGTATCTTCCTTTTCAACATTATATAATGTTAAACCACTGTCCTTTCAAGCAGTTCTAATTGTCAGTTTCAACTGACTTTTTGTAAACTCTGACCTCAATCAAAATTCTTGAGTAAAATACTCCCTTAGCTATATGGGCCATTGGAATCTGAACTCAGATCTGGAGTGGCAATTAGCAGAAGCTTTGAAAACAAGTGTGAGAGAAGACTCTGCATTTAAATTTAGGAAATAAATGAGAGAGAAGCACATGAAATGCAGTGTTAGGCACTCTTCATGTGTTTCTTTGAAACTTTTTAGCTATCTTAAAGCTGTGTTTTCTGCAAATGCCCTTTCCATATTACATCTCCCAGACAGCTAAGTAACATTAAGCTGTAATTGAAAACTAATTGGGTTTGTTTAGTCTATAGCAGAGAAGCCTGAAGGAAGACCTGATAACAGCCTTTGAGCAGAGAAAGGGCTGCCACAAAGAGCAAAGGAATACCGGTTCTTCATGTCATTGGAGAGAGGAAAAGAAGAAACACACTTGAATTACAGCCAGAGAAATTCAGGCTGGATATCAGGAAAACCTTTTTATCTGTAAGAATCACTAGGCATGGGAATAGATTGCTTTGAGTGATTGTGAAATCTCTTGTCACTAGGAGCTTCTAAGGAGGGGTTAGACAAATGTTTGCCAGGGCTGGCAAAGGCAGAGTTGAATACTTGGGGTTGAATGCAGACTACATAACCTCTGCAAACCTCTGCCAACTCTGTTTTCTCTGCTCTTTTCCTTTAGTGCCTATTAATATAAGATAGTTCTGCATATTTATAGAAACTCACCAGTTTCATAAATCATTTGAAATGTATATCTATTCACAAAGTTGCATAAAGTGACAGGGGTAAAAGAAAAATCTTGTAAAAACATATAAAGAATAAGTCCGTCGTGTATTACAAAGGCGTGACATTACTGCTCATAGCACCAGCCCCAGAAACTCATAATGCATCACTACAATAAATATTCTTCATTAAAATATTTCACAACTCTAAACCAGTAAAGGCATGAAAACCTGTGGCTTCATATCATATACATACAAGTATCACCTGTAAAGCATATTTCTTGTAGTCCACACTTTTTCTTGACAAAGATCAAAAGTTCATAATGAAGAGAGAAACAAATGTGATGTAGGTATCCAGACCAGACAACTAACCCATAAATGAGCTCCTCTACGCCTGTCCCAGGGGAAAATATCTATAGGGTTAAACTTAATGGTTTAAAACATAAGGTATTTTTTTTTAAAAGCCACATACGTGATTTTGCAATCCAGACTGAGACATTATTACCTTAATAACTAATTCATAGTCCTCTCATGCAAAATTCCTACAAAGAAGACAGTCAAACCAGTCCTTTGATTGTTCATTTTGTAGCCTTTTAAAGTAAACAATTAAACCATTTTTCTTTCTCCTCAAATAGCCTCCAGACACTATTACTGCCACGTTTGTATCTGCAGTGTCATAATATTCAGGATTTTTTCTCAGAAACATAACTTCACACTGACCTGTGGCAACCAAGCAATTTTATCTACTTTTGTGTTTGTTTACAAAGCCTTTGCATACAAACAGAACTTCTATAAAGTCTAACCTAGAACCAAAGGCAATATATGCATAGGCATACCAATACCTTTATCTGAGGATCTGAACCAAATTTCTTTGATGACAAGCTTGTTCTTGGCATTAATGAAGGCAAGTATGGTCCCAAAATGGTCATTCACAGCACCAGTAAATGGCAGTTTAGTAAGAACAAGGACTGCATTATAAGGACAAACATTTGGTATGATTCAAATCTTATGCAATATAGAAATAAGCTTAAGGCAAGACTGTTTTTGATGCCTTAGCCAGTCATCCCCATAGTGTGACTTGTCATGAATCTTCCTTGCAGGAAACTACAGTGAAGAAGTAGAAGAAAAGGGAACACGCAAGTAATGGCTACATATGACAGTGATCACACCACATGAAAATCAAATGTAGGAAAATTTAATAACTCATATACTAAAATATATATCTGCTACTTAAAGATTTTTCATATTATCTTCAAGTTCTTGTCATTCAAAATTTTTCTTTAACAAAAAATATCTGCTTAAAAGGAAATTGGTTTAGTTTCCAAAATCAAAATAAAGTCTATCTTTAGGAAACATATTTAGTTAAGCACTCTGTTCCAGCATTCCTAGAAATCTACCCAGCTTCCTTCCTCAGTGCTCTGAATGCAGCCACATACGTAAGTTTCCTTACTTCTCAGCTAGCTCACCAGAGCTGTAGACAAAAATGGCAGTATGCAATTTTTCAGCTTTGTATTCATTACCATTATGATGCTTATACACTTCACTGTGCAGCTACTTGATACTATTATAACACTTGTCTTTCCTCCTTCTTCTTCCACCATTTTTTTTTAACTTTGACTCTTACCCATTGCTTTAATCCTTGTCCTTATCTTCTAAATTAAAAATGTGCCTTTATTTATATATGCAGGGGTGCAGCTCAGTTTTTTACATCTAAGGGTAAGTGATTAGCACAAGGACTGCAGTGAAAATCAGTTCTGATTGTGGGAAACAAAAAAATTTCATTTGTCTTCTTTGTGAGCTGACACATTCCCTAAGTATCTTGCTGCTTGGGTAACAGTCCTTCATGCATTTGGCTTAATTTTCTAACCTTTAGAGCTTTGATACTGCTGCCTCTACTTCTGACAATGTTTTAAACAATAAAAAACCTAGAGCATTCAAAAACTAAATACAAATCATGTTAATGATGTTTACAAACTAAGCCTGGCCTGTTCTTTGTGCCATGTGAATCTAGCAACTATGCAAGTTTTAATTTATAATTTAAAGCATATGCTTTGACATTAAATAAGGAAAAAAAAACATGTTCAATATTTTCAATTAACTTGCATATAGAAGCATTCCCTGAGCATAGTTACATAAACGGGCAAGCCTTACCGTCACTACAGAGGCAGAGTCCTGGCTGATGTCAGCTGGAAAAGTATTGGAATAATCATTGAAAACTGTACTGGAGGTGATTTTATTTTCAGGAAAAATATTGCCAAGAAACTAAACTTGAAGAATTTTTTTATACTATTATGATATTTTTTATTGAGAAATATATAGTTGTTGTCACTTTTATTCCATATACTTCTCTGTCCTGCAGCAATAGTACAACCTATGGTAAACTATCATGTCATCTGTCTTCAGGGCAACAACATGGAAAGTTATTTACTGTGTGTTTAAAACCAGTATAAGAATGTCTACAGAAATTCAGAAAATAATGAGTGTGAAACTGACTGCCACAACCTGTAAACAAAAAGGACACATCTGTAGCTGGAAGGGAGATAACCCAACAAAAAGTCATGCAAAATTATGGTGTTACCCTCAATACTTACCCACTTGCTAAAATTCTGTATGCCAGATGAGCTACCAGTGTTAACTTCCAGTGTTCCAGTGTTAACTGGAAGTGTGTAAGAGAACTGCTAAGCTTGCCAAAGACTTCTGATAAAAATAGACTTTTAATGACTCCTGAGGGTATTACTGTTCTTTATTCCTGTTGTAAAATGTGGGAGTATCAGCTACTGAGCAGCTGTCATGTTCAAACCTCCCAACTATTGGCTCCATTTCTTTGATGAGTGAAGCAATCCCTAAATATGTACATACTTATATACATGGAGTTTGTGACTCTTTGGGAAATAGATATTGAAATTTAATTGCAAGATGTTATTTTACTGCTATAAACACCCACCAGTTTTCCCCAGACTACTCAGTCTTGGAACTATGGCACATTGTTTTCAGGGAAAAAAAAAATGCTTATTGAGCTTATTTTACATTTCCTAAAACCAGTTACACGTGATCCTCAGCTGGATAGTGATGAGGAGGCAGTATGTGCTGGCTCATTTATGAAATAAACTGTATTATTGGTGACAGATTATTATATACCTCTGTCTCACCAAATAAGTGAAAGAATCTATCAGGAGACTTTTATGGAAAACAACTTTTCTGTGATTAATTCTACAAAGTAGTGTCATTATATTGACACAAGATGCTTTCTTATTTTCCTGTTACTTTTTACCACCTGTGCCCTTGAAGAAGTGTCTCCTCTTTCTGTATACCAAACAAGTCCAAGGTCATACCAAGAGGTGAAGACCTTTTTCACCTGACAAGATGGTCTCACAAGTGGTCTCACAGGATTTCTCCCATGCTAAGGGCTGAGAAATCTCAGCATTTACAGGCACCACAGAACAGCCAGCACTGACCTCACCGTGCCCCCCAGGATGTAATGGCTGTGGCTGTAAATTAAAGGCATCCCCTTCCTATGGGGATTCCTTTATGTCAAGGATAGATTAACCATTTGTCATCATTTTCCAGTTCATAATGCCTAAAAATAATGTGAAGGTTGTGTTGCATGCAGTCTGGCACAGCTGTATTTTTCATAGCATGACACCAAGGATATGTGCTGCATTACCACATGGGATAATGTGGGAGGAATGTCCTAGATGGAAGGAGTCAACCTTGGCGTGGGCTGCATCCAGGAACAGACCCTGGAACAAATTATCATGTCAACTGTTTCTAGGTCTCCTTTTGGAAGGAAATAGCTAGCTCGCTTCAGAGTGTAGCCTGGGAGTAAACCAGAAAACAGCTAATCATTAGTGTAGATACAGATGTGCCTAACTTCACCTTCAGTATGACCAGACTTTAGGCCACATTTGAGCACCAACGAGGTGCTCAGCTTTGAAATGGTTGGGGTTTTTTTGTTGTTTTGGGTTTGTTTTGGGTTTGTTTTGGTTCTTTTAATTTGGTATATTTTATAATGGAAGCAGAGTAGATCAGAGGAGCATAAACTGCATTTTACTGTAAAAATGATAAGGCTTTCATTAATTCTGACTTTTTCCAGATTAATGCCCAGAAACACAGACCAACTGAGGAAGAATCCCAGCCCTTCATACCAAAAGGTATCACCGCTGAAGGTAACATTTTCCTCTTCAGGTGAAATATTAGCCAATGTGGAAGAAAAGTTAATGGCATAAGTCACTCATGTTTTGATGCAAGTTACTGAAAACTTCAGCCTAGCTCTTTGACAGTCACACATTTCCAGAGAGCAAGGTATACTGCTGCTGTCTTCTCAGCAGCCTGTCTTGTTCATCTGCTGAATTATGAACCAGCTGAGCACTTTTTAGCTTAGTCATCTCATTCCTGCAGATGATAACCAAGCCCAGAGGTCACAAATGCATGGGAGGGTCTCTCCTCCTGGCATGCAAGACTGGCCACTGACAGAGCTGTAAGTGCTGTATCGCATGCTGTGGTGAAGCAAAACCAAGCAGATCCAAATGGCTCAGCAGTACAGGCAGGAAAGCCTGAACTTTACACTGAAGTGATCATTCTCTACTCCTCACCTGCCTTCACAGCACTATGGAACTCTAGAAGAGTTAAGCAGATCTTTGCCAATGGGCTGTATTCAATGGCCACATTAACAGTCAAGTTTCTACTTTATCCTATACTTCTCAGTTGAAGTTCTTCAGTCTTTGACCCTGAGGTGGGAAGACTGGTTGGAGAAGATTCACTGACACCCTCTCCCATGATAAAATGTCTGCCATGCAGAGAATTCTCACAATTCAGGATCTGAGAAACAGGTTGTGACACTCCTTCTTTCCAGCTGGAAAAATGCAGCCAGACAATCAAAGAACAACATATCCAGAGCATGGGACTCACACCATCCCACCAGCTCCCCTCTGGGACACTCACAGATTCAGCATGTGACTGCTCTAAGAATGTAAAAGACCACCTTTCAAGTGCCTTGCTCCTTGATACAAACCCAACCCTTCCCCCTCATTAAACACACTTACCATCTCTGTGGGGCTTCACTCTGTTTATATCCTCTTATCCCAACACTCGGCTTCTGTGTCAGCCTTTGGCAAACTGCCCGCTGCTCCAGAGCCACACCCCCTTGATCACCAAGGCCTGGGCTTGCCCATTACCCCAACGTGCTTCATGCTCAGTAGTTACCTGTTAGGATTTCATGACCACCTGGTCAGGCAGGTCTCATCAAGCCAGCCTGGACAGAGAGGTATTCATGATACAGCAATTTTCATAGCAGTAAGTCCATAATAACTTCATGATCCGCATTTACTGAGCTCACAAAACCAACATGCTGGCCAACATTGGAAATAAACTGTTAAGGCTTATTTTGGCATACAGACCTATCATTTGATTATGGTGTCAACTATTCTTTTGCATTTTTTGCTTCTTAAAACTATTGACTGATAGTGTAAGACAACTGCCTTAAAAGGCATAAGAGCTCAGGACACAATAGTAACTAGTTTAATTTTAAGAGTTAAGATATTTAGTATATAGTTTCAAGTCAAGTAATCACCTCAGTTTTAGTAAGAATGATGTCCCATGTCTGGAAACTCATTGAACACCCTTTTCATAGAAGCATGGAACTAAATCTCTCTCTAAGGGATACTTGCTTTCAATTTGACTTTATTGTAATGCTACAGGTGATTATCCAATATTAGAAGATACATGCTGTGTTATTTCTTTTAAACAAAACTGTTTCTTCTAAAAATATAAGGGAACCTGCTTTACTTCAGAGTATGCTTTATCCTCATCAACTGCATGAAATTTTGTGGCTTGTTTATGAATTAGGACTTCAGTTCAAATACTGCATACATTTTAAAAAACAGGATGGGAAATTGCCACACTGGGAACTGATTTAGCTGTTGTGAGGAGCAGTGTAACTTTGTCAAACTTTCTATTGTGAGCAAAGCCATGATTTACTCTTTGACCTATTCTCTTTCAGGTAATAGATGTACATTGTAGATATAGGATATGTGGATATCTGTACATAGGAATATAACCTAGTTATGGTGATTATGGATGGGACGAAATAGATAATCTCTTCTAGCTAATGCTCGTACTAGAGTTTAATGGTGGAGATGGAGAATACTGACATAAAAAGAGGCACCATTAAAAGTTACTGTTTAGCATTTTAAAATTATTTTTTTATTTTTTATTATTATTTTATTCTTAGTAGCAGTTGGATAGTGGACAAACCACTGGTTTGTCTGTTTAGCTATGCAGTTCAGCTTTTACTCTATTTTATCCTGGAAGATGTCCTATCAGCCTTGGTTAGCAGACCATCTTAGTTTGGGGGGTAAGTCTACAGCATCCCAGGTCAAACTCTGCACTCTGGGTGTTGATGTTTCATCTTGGCAAACTATCTGTTTATTTAGTTTCCAGGCAGGCACACAGGGTTGAGGTAATAAGACCAATGAACCAATTTTCCTCAGGAGAGCTGAGCTATCATTTACAGATGTGCTCTGGGCTTTTTGGATCTCAAACATTCAAAATCCATTATTTTAAAAAGCGAAAATTAAGAACATGTAGTATGCTTCTGGTGCTATTGCTTCATTCTTCCTTTCTTTTTGACACATAAACCCAAGGAAAAAAAAACATATGGCATGTTTTTGGATTCAGCATTAAAGCAACTATGAGGCACTGTGGACATGGTTTATGCTTGTAATTTGTGGAATTTGTGGCTATATGGAAATTAAAATTTTTGCTTGGAAAGGCTGACAACAACTACAATATATTTAGTTAAAACACCAGATGTACCTACTTCTTAATTAAATGCTTAGACTGACATTCCTTAAAATGGAAAACACATGCTCTTTGTAGTTCATATATATCCACATCAGGGCCCCTTTCAGTGTGTTTTGAAAAGTCATGTCCTGATATAACA
Source organism: Caprimulgus europaeus (assembly GCA_907165065.1). Next base: position 88,081,681 of record OU015524.1, on the reverse strand, counting down.
GTGAATAAAATAAATTTTCACCACCAGTAAAAGAGGTCAGTTTAACAGGAGTCGAGTTGTAACAGTGTTTTTTACATGACTGTCTTTCATACATAAGAAGCCACCTGCAACTGCTCAGGATCCCAGGCAGTGTGCAGCATACGTTAATCCCAAATGCAGTTTCCCGGAGTAGCACCCTTTGTAGATGCAGCTGACAATTCCTTTTCATCCAGTCTTCATGCAGCTAGGGTCTCTTGAGTCTCTATAAACCAAAGAGTGTATTTTTTTGCAAATTTCCGAATCTTCAGTAACAAAATAAAAAATCCTTTACAATTACAGCAAATTGTCCTTGTATAGAAATTACTTTCAGCTAAAGATAAGACAGGATAAATGTTTAGTGTCCTCCCTGGCCTCACCTCAGCCTGAAGCCTTGATCCATCTAATATACATGGCGTCAGCCGTCTGTCCTCCAAATTTCACCTAATTCCTCTCAAAGTTAATGCTGAAACTCTCTCTGATATCAGTGGTCCAGGAGTGTACCTTTCCTTACTTTGATTTAAGAACAGGAGGATGCAGGCAGCCATGGACTTGGGAACACATGGGAGTACCCAGCCCCCATAAAACCATGAAATACTAAATTGGGTATGGAAGGAATAGAGGAATAAGCATGATGTGTTTGGAACAGTAGCTCTCTTATCTCACTTATAGTGGACAAATTCACTCATGGTACAAAAGCACTCATTAACATACTCTTTTTTTTGGGTTTTGTTTTTTGGTTTGGTTTTTTTTCAAAACAAAAGTAGAAGGAATGAGCTATAAATCAGAAAAAGCTCCAAATTATGATTTTCATCTTGAGCTTCTGCAACATCTCTAAGCTGGAAGTCACTGGTTTTGTCCTTACATGTGTGTGATATCACACAGTACTCAAACATATTTGTCCCACAATGATGGAAAGCCATATTTTAATACAATGTGGAGCACTGTAACAGAACTCGTTCACAGCACAGGTTTGATCTAAGCCATTTTTCATCAATTGTGCCACTCTGAAAAGCAGCTGATGTTCCTTTTGAGTGAACTCAGCAAGGTATTTCTGAACCAGCTGCAGTAATGTTTCTGTGAGGAAAGGGTTGGCTGCAGTGGTTGCACTGATCACTATCAAAAGCCAAATACTGACCCTTCAACACATCTTAGGGCATCTCTTTGGGGCTGTGGTAAGCTAAGATTCTCACTAATGTTTGTGTATATTTCTGGGTGTGAGAAACTGAATTATCAGCTACACTCAGGAAAACAAAATTAGAATTTCCTTGAGTAGCTCGGTTCATGTGACCTTGCTTGTATTTTCTTAGGAATTTTTCCTGGAAAGGTCAGACATCCTAACTCTCTACAACTTTGGTTTTTCTAACCAGAATAAGCTGCAGTTTTCAGAAGATTGGATGGAAAATTTTCTGTGAACCTGCCCTCTTATTGCTGAAGTGTCTGGCCCGTGAAAGCATTTCAACAGATCATCTGTTTAGAAATTCTCTGTTCCCTCAGAGCTGAAAAGAACAGTTATTTCTGGTTTTCATTTTAGCTGCCTTCCCTCCCAGTTCAACCTCTGTTTCAGACTCTCACTGTAGACTTCACAGTGTCCTGTACTGAATACAAACCAAGATAACTCTCAGAGAAGGAATTCAATGCTTCACAAAGCAATTTTATTAGACAGGAAATATTTGCCTATAATTATAATTATTGTTTCATATTTTACAGTGTCCTAGTACAAATATTTTGCTTGGAAATTTTTACATTCATCTTGGAAACCATTCCAGTGACAGCTCTTCAATTAGAAAGACATTACAGGACCGTATTTCCTGGTTCATCCTATTGCAATGCAATTGCTACAGACAATGCTAAGTCTGCTAAATGAGCAGTGCTATGGAGGAACTGCCTGTGATCACTACAGATCCACAGATTTAAATTCAATGATATACCTTTAAATGCTAATACACTTTATACACATAAAATGAGACAGTGAAAGTTTCACGGCATTTCCTCCAACCTTGTACGTATAAAATAATTTTCTCTTAATTAGAAAGCATTTTTGACTCATCTGTTCTGTGTCCCCACACAGTGGGTTTTGGTTTCTTTTCACAACACATCACCCTATTCAGAGTCATGATTTTTCTTATTTCATTGTGAATAGTCAGATCTGAGAACTTGTGGATGCCCTTTGAAATATGAGGCTCAAATACCCTTGAAAGCATGGATATTAAAAATGTGTGTGTCACCGTTTGAGAAAGATGTTCTTCAGGCAGAGAACAGTCGAGCTCCTACTTGATCTGCAGAATCATTTTGCAGTGCAAGCCCTGGCAATAATTCATGCTAGCAAGTGCTTTCCTTCTAATCTGCCTTTGTCCTTGCTTCTAAGAATAATGAAAATCTAACACACTCATAAAAGTTAGTCAGATAAATGGAAATTAGACCCTTCAGAGTCCTGTTACAGTCAGTGTAATAAACTGGCAAGCAAAATTCATTTTACTGTGTGATGCTTAAATGTCATTTTATGGCAAAAGGCATAAAATGCCAAACAGTTACCACATCAAGCTACATGACACCTGAATGTGCTCAATCTGTCCCACCAACACCCAGAAGATAACTCACATCGCCGTTTTCTTTTTTTTTTTCATAACACTGGGAAGCCATAAGAGAGAGAATGTCTGATCTTGAACACCAATACAAATCATAATCACTTTGCCTACATATTTTATAATTTTCTACAATTTGTTTTGTAAAGGACATTTGTTAGATAATGTGACATTTCCTTTTTTTTCTTTTTAATTTCTTTTTTCTTTCTTTTTTCTTTCCTTTTTTTTTTAATTTTTTGAGGGTGGAAGGCTTTGATACTGCATGATCCTAAAGGAATAGCTGTAACTTGAAATATTACCTGCCATCTTACCCAACAGAGTTACACTACTTTCTACAGCTGATAGTCTGAATCATTGCTTGTCACCTAATATTTGCCCTTCACTGCTGTCTAAAATACTTCTAAATACACTCCAGTCATCTAATCAGAGGGCTGATTATTCTATGCCCTATGGATCAGGTGACTGATCATACATCAAAAACAAATAATTGAGAATAGGGAGGACACAAAATCAACAATCCATGGGCAACTGATAGGAAGAAAATTGTTAAACCAACTCGGTGACATGCATTAGTGCATTTGTATATATGATAAGCTTCCAATTGTTTGTGAGTATAAACAAGCATAAAGAACGTTAATTTTTAATATAAATGGGCTCCAAGGTCCATGCTATCTGCTGCAGTACTAAATGTATGCAAGAACACATCTTGAAAAGATAGGCCTTTTATTTGAAGTATGGACACGAACCATTTCTAGTAGTGAAAGCATTTATTTTTATAATGTCTTTTAATTAGTGATAACTATACATTCTTTTTCTGCAAAGTGTTACTTCCTAACTTACCAAAACACATGAGATGTGTAAGATGTTTCCTGAACTTGCATCAGAACATTTTAAGGAAATCTCTGTGACTGGGTGTACATCAGCAGGGCAGGCAGTCTGCTCTCTCACAGCCTACCTTCAATGTCCACCTAAACCTTTTTTTAATGCAAGTCTGCCAGCCGATGGTCTGCTTGGGACAAAATCACTGAGTGATTCTGCCCTTTGCCTTCCCTAGTGTCAGAAAGGTACATGAGGGAAAAACCATCTCAGCCCGTCTCTCTGAAGTGTTGATTCTAAGCTTTTTCACTAGAGGAGAAACCTGATGAATTCCTCTCCATTTACTGCCAGTAATTTGCGGGATAAATATAGCTGTACAGCTGATGTTAGCATATATTAATTCATTGAATTTTTTTCCAGGCACATCAGATATCCCCATACCTTCCTGATTGTTCAGTGTCTGTTCTGTAGAATTAGTGTGACACTGCGAACACATTAGAAAATTTATAAATCCTCTCAGCTCTCCAGAAAAATAAAACTAAATTTTCTGACCTTATCTTACAGCTAGCATTATAAAGTCAACACAAGAGTCAATGCAAAAGTCACAAAAATAGGTAAGTCCCATCAGCTAGCAATGCTGAAGCGGTCAGAAGCAAATAATGACTCAGAGTCCTTGCATGTTTTAAGCCATGCCTGATTGCAAGAGGGAAACAGGGAACTCATGAGGACCATTAGAAACAAGAAAAGGAAAGAGGTCAAAATTTACAAAAGAAAGAAATTGAGAAGAAAGATAAAGGAATGAAATACAAAGTCCTGGGCAGCAGAATATGATGAAGGGTGGAAATATTATTTTCCCCAAGGTTTAGTTTGGTGCCAGTTTGGGAGATGAGTGTATTTTGCATGCACTAAAGAATACACAGATGTACAAGAGCCTTGCCTAGATGTGATCTTATTTTAGCCTGCCCTGCTTTAAGTAAAGAGATCCAAGTTAAAAAATACATTCTTAATCACTTCCTAAGTAGAAAAGGAAGAGTGCAAATGTCAATAATTGTCTGAAAACATCTAATTTGGGGAAATTGCAATAACTCAGATTGCAAAAAGGACAATACCTGCAACTCCAATGTGGGTCTCAGTCTGCTTTAGAGAGAAAACCATGCAATGAAAATGCTACCTTCAGTCTATGATATTCTGCAATTTAGCATGTAAAAGGCAGTATTCTAACTTCATTTCAGTGTATCAAATTATTATTTTTAAATGATCTTTAATTTAAGTATTAACTGATTTTTATAACATAGAAGACAAAAATTATATGTACTTTCTACCCCACACCTTTTTAATTTACTACAAATATATTTATATCTATTTCTAAATAAATTAAAAAATAAACATGAAATTTTGAGGAGAAAACCCCTAATCCTGAGAAGTTTTCCTGTACATATTCTAAATAATCAATTAGAAAATTCACTCTTTGTCATTTTTTTGTCACATGTCCAAAAGGCAACCAGGACATTTTCAAAAATGTTCATGTGACTGAGGGATCTAAGGCTCATTGATTTAGTGGCCTTTGAAAGTGTCTCTCTCATTTAGAATGAATGCAGTTTTTACAGTTGATGAACTCTCTCAGTCTTTAGTGATTCCAGATGCTGCATGAACCCTGTGTCCACTTAGAAGCCTGAGACACTTATACCAATACTTCAGAATATATTTAGAAATCAGTTTTAAGCACCTCACTCTGAAATGTTTGGCTTATTTAGCCAAATAATTATTCTACATCTGAAAAATAAAACTTGTTAAGACCAGTCCAAATAAAAAATAATCTCACACACCAACTAACTGATATCAAGCCAAGACTGAAGAAAAACCTCATTAAAAAGAATGACAAAATTTATAGGGATTTAGTCGCTCACACAGACCATCTGCTTGCAAATCAAGGACTATTCATTACAGTCAGGTCATCAGTGCTGTGAACTGTCTAGCTTTGCCTGCCTCAGAAGATTTTGCTATCACTCCTCCTAAAGAGGTCATTGCCCTTCTAAGCTAATGTGATATTTTTAAATTACAATGTGGTAGGTAAGTATATTGTACTACTTTGGGGGAAAAAATATGCTATTTTCTTGTTATAGAGTAGACATCATACTTTCTACAATGATTTAATTAAAAATTGCAGTTTTCAAATTAAATTCTTTGAAACTAGGAAGTACCTTCCTTTGATATAAACCTGTTAGTTTTCTCTTCATACATAGCCTGACATTCATGTATAAATACGGCCCAGCATGGCAATTATTACTGTTTCATAAGGTACTATGATTTCTTGTTACATGTGCCCCACTTGGACTAGTTTGTAATAAAGCTACAAAGCATTGAAGAGAAAGATTTTTTTTTTTTATTTAACTTTTTGGCAGCAGCCTATTTAAACATTGTGACTCAGAGCACCAAGGGATCAATAAAAACACATTTATCTCCCCAGTTCCTTAAAATGAACTCTAATCCTACTTTCTGTGTTTCCTGTTTGCAAGAGGGTGGGAAGAGATTCCTAAGCAGCATTGGAAAAATAATCCCACAATTTTTAAAAAATTATTCTTAATTATAGATCTAGAAAAATCAACTTTTCATAGCATTTTCATCAGCTGTGGGGAGACAATTTTGTTCGAGTTGCTAGAGATGTAGTTCTAGAGTTTTAAGGAATTAGTAATAAATTATTATATACAAAGAAGAAAAAAAATGAAACAAATAAACACATTGCTAAGAAAAAAACAGACCAGCTGCTGACTATTGTAATTTTCCTGAATTTTTCGAGTAACAGAAATTAAGATGTAGGGAAGACAACAGTGAGGATAAGGATTACCAAGCATTCTACTATTACAATGAAGTAGGGCAGTAAGAGGCATTCCTGTCTATAGAAATCTGCCATGAAACAGAAACTACATTTTGACCTTTCCTCCCAAAATTCTGTTTCAAATAGTTTGTGAAGATAACTTTACTATAATGAAAAAATATTTTCCCAACAAAAGGGAAAAAAGACTGCTCTTGAGCCAGAGCTGCAGCACAGAAGACTAATTTCCAAGGCTGTAGAAGAAGGCATGGCAGTTAAAAGCAACAGATTTGCCTCTGGTTGAATGCATGAACTCGTCATGATTCTAGAATTAATTTGTACCTTTAGCAACGCTTCCCCAAGATTGATCCCCCCAAGTCAGGAGGTCAGCCTGAACTTGCGAAGTGAAAACATAGTGGTCTTTGCCTTGCAAATGTCAGCTCCTTCCCACCTCTTCTCCATCCTCCACAAGTTTAATTTACTCAGATGATATACCTGGCTACGCAATAATTTCAGCATCTTAGCATCTACTAAGATTCCTTCACTCAGTTTTCCAGCACTCTCCACTACAAAAGTTTTTGTGGATTAGCTGATATAGACTATAAAAGAAAGTTCAGAGAACTGAATCACGGAAATTCTTGAGTCTAAACAAAGCAGCAATAACTTAATAGATTTGGGGTAGAGCTGAACAAGTACCTTTTAATGAAATATTGATTTGCTTCAGTTTTCCTGCCCATGGAATAGTCATAAGAAGATTAGTCCATAAACTGACCTATTTCATTTTAGATTTTTTAATATTATTATTTGACTTTTTTGTGTGCAAATGCTTAACTTTTAATTGGTAACAAGGATTTATTCGAGTGTTCAATATTTGGCAGTCTAGTTTTTAAGATTAACTGAGATACTAATAAGTCATGTAGCATGTTTTCCTTCACCTGGCTGGATGGGACTACAGCCTCTTCCAAAACAAATATTCACATACGCAAATGGAAAAACAAATCAGATTATTAAAGTCCATTTACTTAACGTGTCAAATGCTCCTGGAGAACAAAGACAAAGTGACACTTGAAGGAAACGACCATAAAAATATTTGTTTGAATATTTTTTCTCCATTCATCCAGCCTTAATTACAGTGGCAGAGAGGTAAACAAAGTACTGCTGTTAAGAAATATTTGTGAATGTAAGAAATATTCACTATACAAAACCACCAAGCTCAGATCTGTCAGACCAGATGGCCACCATATAAAATCCGCATAAAAACTGATCACTGCAAAATTTCCAAAGAAACACACAAGACATGACAAGAACAATGGCTGTTTCACCAAGGGTAAGGGAAAAAAAAAAAAAAAAAGCAGCTAGTTCTTTGTAAGTTGTTCTAGCCAAGTAATGAAGAGATATCAGATCTATGGGGAGGCACAAACAGGTCTGAGATCCATACAAGAAGACTGAACGAGCTGAGGACTAATCAGATCCTGAGTTTATGCTGCTGTAACTAGAAACAGAATTTGGCCCAGCATTTTGTGGAAGTATGCCAAAAAAATTCTTGGCATTTTGAGTTAAAGCCGTAGGTGGTTAACAGGAAGATTAAGGTCAAATAAGAAGACCCTTAGTTGGCCTTGGTTCTATCAGATAAGATAGGCCACCAGGCAAATGGCAGTCAGTTTTCAAGATTTAAAGGGTTCTTCTTCACTGGAGTTCAAGACTCTTTCAAGCAGAATGTTACATTTCTAAAATAACATGAGTGTCTCCAAATACTGACATTTAATCATTCTTTATTAATATGCCAAGCTATTGAAGCAGTGTTCCCATCATAAATTGAGTTCTCTTTCATTCCCACTGTGCCAGGCACATATATCACATGGGTGAAGCTCGAAAGAAGAGTGTTTATTTGAGTTATATCTTCCCCATAGTTTGAGTTTCCTTGCAATCTGCAGTTGAGCAATGGGATTGAGGTGCTGAGAATATGTTGGTGGGCTGGTCAAGAGCCACCTCAGAGGAAATAAATCAGTAGGACAGATAAATGAGCTTTTGTGAATGTTTTTTTCCAAGTCTTCTACAATATATACTCTGGGTCCTCATTCTCTCATTGCAAGAAGGAAAAAAAAAAAATAAGTGCCTAGTTCAAATAACTAACTGAAAATCTCATTAAAAAGCAAGAATCTGAATATTTCACATATATCTGTAAGTCAAATTAAAGTCTATGCTTTCCCATGGTCCTGTTAACCTATGTAAAAACTATAGATTTCACGACTAAATTTGCTTCAAATGGACAGTATTACACTGTTAAGTTTCATAGTTATTTCGTTAGTTAATTCTGCCCAAAAGCTTATCTGCAGAAAAAATGACATGGTATTAAATTACTGTCCTACATAGTGCATTCTAGCTGCCAGTCATCAAGACTTTGGAGAAGGAAATATACTATTATTATTTTCCTTTTGCAGATGCCAGAGCCCAGATAACTGACATATTCAGCTACTTTTTTGTTACTCCCATTAATCACCTTGCCCAAGAATGTTTTGGATTACTACCAGCCTTGGGATAAGAGTTTAGCCTTTGCTGAGTGATTCCCTTTTTCTATGTCTTGAAATCACTGAAGACAGAGTCTTTATGAGTATTCATCTCATGGGTAAGGATTCTTTTGGGCCAAGTAATCGGGACAGAGTTATCTACATGCCATGTGTATAAATGCAACATGCATTCCCTGCATAAGGACACAGCAACGTCACCTGATGTTTGATCATCTTTTACTTAGGACCATAACCTCATCTAGAAGCAGTCTGAGGTTAGTATACACCAAGTCCTGTCCCGCAATACAAATCTTTTTGGCATGTCAGACTAAGAGACAGCTACTGATGACACTCATTGGCCTCAAGAAGGTGGCACTGAAATTATATTACTCTCTGAGATGCTATAAAGCCAGCAAACATTTCCAGGTCTTTGTTACAATGAGTCATCTGTCTACTCATTCCACCCACTTCAACAATGCCTTTCCCAAGTATTTAAGAATCCCAACAATTAAACACTTCAAAAAGTCACACTCTCGCTCTACCCATAATTTTAGGCAATTAAACAGGAGCCTGCTCATCTGTGCAATCCCTTCAGGCTAATAATTCTACTTGCTAACAAATCCTTCCTCCTAGGTGAACCAGTGAGTAGAGACACTGAAGTGCTATGTGGTTCTGAATTAAAAACCATCTTGCTTCTTCCCAGATTGGAGCATGGGTACAGATAGCACATGATAGTCAGCACTGACACCAGAGAGAGGCCTATTCTCTGTGGATAAAACATTCTTTGTATTGCCACATACACTTTTTCTGCAACATAATGAAGAGATCACTTCAAGGAGTTATAATACTGTCACATGTTAATGCTTCCTTTCCACAGAAGACAAAGCACAGAGCTCAACTGCTGCACACTGCAACGAAGCCCAGATATTTATTTGCCAAGATAATGGTATTTTTATTATGGAATCACTTTATTCTGGAAACTGTATTTTCTTATATCAGACTATGCAAGTGACAGATGTTGCTGCTGTCCCTGACAGATGATTGTTTTAGGGAGGGGGTTTGATAGATCTGCTGATTCTAAAGTTTTATCAATGTTCACTCTGGCTGTCATGCCAGATTACATAACGATCACTGTAATTCAAAAGAAAATTTATCTACAGACAGAATGTTTCTGTTAAAATGTTAAACACTAAAAGGGGAATGAAAAATTCACTGGGTAAATACAAGATCATTAGCACAGGAAGATCACATAGAAAGGGGAAATAGGGGGGAAAATTAAAAAAAAATCAATACTGAACGCATGTATATACTGTATTAAAATACATACAAGGTTATTTACAAAGAAATATCTTCTTTAAGGAAAAATATTATTAGTAGCTAATATTTGGATAGAAAAGTGGTTTTATTTTTAACTGAACTGCAAAACTACACATAAGCAGACCTTCCAGATATAAACATTTAATCACTTCTGTAAGTATAAATATTGTTGAAAGTTTTTCTAAATACAGGAGCAAAACATTAATTTCTTCTAAATAAGGAAGATTTATAAGATTTGTCTTCTGCAAATCTGTCAAGAACTGTAATCAAATATCATATTTGAAAGCCTAGTAAAAAAAAACCCCAAAACTTAGGCTCAAAAATTTTTTATCTGTCTCATTCTTCATAAAAGACGTAGCAAGCAATGCACTTTCCACATGCTCTAACTTTACTTGCCAACAGAAAGGAGTCTCTTTTATGATATTTGAAAAATGTTTTTCTGTGATCATTAAGTTTTGCTGCAATCTAGCTAGGCAGTCAAACTTCTCCAGGAAAGACTGTATCTTGAGCCTGGATGAACTCTTAAATATTCTCTGCCTAAAGATAAACATACACTCCATAAACTTTTCATTGTTCTAAACATCTGTTTAGACTCATGAACAGCTTTTCAGCCAAGTCCAGCAATAGGGAGGTTGACTCAGTACGTGCATCAGTTCTTTACTTCTTGCAAGCAACAAAACATTATTTCTGTAGTCAGTATGATGTACCATAAAGAATAACAATAACTAATCTTGCACAGAAAAACTTATAACCTAAAAAATACTAAAAAAATAACTTGTATACTTTCCTGTTTTCCCACCCTTATATGTATATATGTAAGTCCAGTCAAAAAAGGTCTGAAAGCAAGTGGATCACCCCCTACATTTCTTCTGAATGAGTTCCTTAACCAGTGTGTTACAGTCTTTGTTGTTCTTCTGGCTCAGTGAAAAGAAAATGTTGACACAAAACAGAACTGCAACAAGAAGACCTAAGAGAAGTATCATTTCAGAATGTCTTTTAGGTGAGAAAGTAGGTACTTACACTGAAGACCTCTCAGCTATGTTTGAGGCCATATGTCAGAAGATTGTTTTTGTCACTGACCGAAAGGTGTTCACCCACTAGACTTTGGGCCTCTGGTTATCTATAGGCCACTTTTAAAGGCTCTGCAAATAGTGATCAAGAAACTGAACTAAGTCTCAGCATCATGACTGCCATCACACACTCTTTGATTACCTCTTCAGGAAGTGTGCAACTTGAAAATAACCACATTGTATTGCAGATCAAGGCAGCTCCTCCTTTTTCTTTCTGCATTTTGTAAGAAAGGTGCATAAATGAGCCCTTTCTTTAAGTCAGACACAGCGTCTGGATTGCCTATATATGTAATTCACAGCAGACCCCATGTTACTGGATCATCAGTCATCTATTTCAAAGCAATTGGAGACTGGGCATTGCCCCAAAATGTACATGCCAAGAGTTTGATACATCTTGCTCAAACTTCCCCTTGGCATTTCTAGGAAACTAGTTTAAACAGTTCATCATAGTATTCTCTGTGGATCCTAATTTGAAAACTTCAAACTTTCTACAACGTTCAAGAGCATTGTTTAGATCTGTGCTCAGAGCAACCAAGTCCTCTGCTCACTAGACTGTCCTTGAGTTGGATCGTGAGTCCCATGATGCTGAGACCTAGGGACTTGAGAAATCTACTGACCAGTGACTTTCACAGCACAATTATCTCCCTTTTAAAGATGAGACAAGACAGAACAGGTAATGCAGATGTGAACATAACAAAGGCAAATGAAACCTAAGGAAAACAAGCTGCACATGTTTAACGTTAAACAATATAATGAAAAGTGAAAATTTTTTTTTTTTTTGGTTGGTTGGTTAATAATGATTCATTGAATGATAGGATTTACAAGGCCTGATCAGCTAACATGGCTTAACAATGATTTTTATAACCGTGGGATGGAAAACAATGGGACAGTAGGAAAGACTTTTGATCTAACCTTCATAAAGTTGTCAAGCAGGTCCATCGGTTACAATATTTCTCTTCTGAGCTTGGATGAACTTAGTGTCTGACAGGGCTGCACATTATCTTTTCTTCAAAAATTATAATATCTGAGCCCATGGAAATGCTGAGTCTGTCAGAGAGGCAAAGAATCAAGAGCCATTTGAAGATTGAATGTGACACTTGGCACCTTGCAGCCGAGTGCTCCCTAGGAAGGAATAAAAAATGCAAGATGTTATCATTTCTGGGCTGGATGGAGCAAAAAAGAACTTCTGAGAGAATGCGTACAATTTATTTAATGCTGTGCCCCACCCTTGGATTAATATTTTAGTTTTCTGTCATTGGCAATCTTTCAGCCAGAAATTTTGGTCCTGAGAAATGTAAAATGAAAGTTTAATTGCTGGAACAAAATATATTTTCTAACCCTGAGACCACAAAGCAGAGCAAGGCCAAGATACAGAATACTGGGTGCCAAACTGGTGTGTAGTTGAGTGCAGTTCCTTCATGCATTATTATTAAAACTCTGCTTTTCTTTTGTGAATGACTGCTTCTGTCCCTCACATAAATAAATAAATGTCACTACTCAGGTGAAACCACTAGCAGCTCAAGGGCTGATCTTCCCTTTTTTTCCATAAAGACTCTGGAACTGATATAAAGTATAGAATTTAACAGATTTCTGTGAGCACTTGAATATTATTTCCAATACTTTTGGCTGGTATGTGAACTTTCCTCATTGTCTCATGCTGTAGGGTAAAATTTACCAGTTTGAAACTCAGTCATTCCAGGCCATTTGTAAGGAGCAGCCTTCCCTAACATTCTTTCAAATTAAAAAAATAACTTTTAAAAAGAAAAAAAATGACATTATGGTTCTTCAAGGGGTTTTGTTTGAGGTTTTTTGTTTTGTTTTGTTTTGTTTGGGTTTTTTTTGTAATACAGGACCATAGAGAACAAATAATAAAAGCTGATTAGCTCAGGGGCTTTACTATGTAATCAGATGCCAGCTACTCAGAGTAAAAGAGGTAGAATTTATTTAGTTTTAGGTTTTATTATAAAATATTAGAAAATAATCTATTTAGTTAGGGGTTTTTTAGGGAAGACAAGTTTTGTTTTCCTTGTGCATTTGAAAAATTATACTTACAACTGATATTTCCTGGCTGAATTTCTCTATCAGTGTACCACTTCCATTCAAACACAGGACTATCAAATAGTCACCTCTTCAAAAAGTTAATCCTTCTGGAATCTTTAAATTCCACACGGAAAGAAGTCAGATGATTGTAGGCTTACTACGATATGTAGACAATTTTTCCTACTTTACAACCTTCTTTTCCAAGATCTCCAGGGGAAAAATTTAAAGAGCACAGCAATAAGAGAAAATGTTTCACCTTTTTATCTTACTGATTGTCTCAGTGGAGTTCACAATAGCATAACTAAAATATCCATTTCATGCTCAGGGTTCTGTGAACCATTTGTCACAAAATAGTTATTTCCCATGAAAATAGTTATTCCATATACATAGCTATTTTCCTTAAAAAGTACTAAAAAATTTCAGTCATATTCAAAAATTATTTTCAAAATAATTTTTCTCTTGCTTCTGAAAATATGTGCTATCTGAAATGTGACCTTTTTCCATTGGAAAAGGAGGTCACCTGGTACTGTATGAGTCACATACCTGAAGGAATAAGCTTGTGCCCTTTTCAGCATGAGCTCTCAAACATCATAAATACAACTTTCGCTTTCTAAGCTTGTGATAGTTGCTTGACCTTTGCTAGATTTGTAAAAATTCTTGACAGTAGATTTTTCTAGCAAATGCTCTGCAACAAAGAGTGGTACAAACACTGCCAAAGCAAATACATTTCAAAACACAAAGAAATACTAATACCTGCAAATATTTCTCTTCAATCACTTGATACAGAATATTTTTCCCTGCCTTGCACATCTGTCTGTTCATTTGTGCATTATGATACATGCTCTTGCTTGGTACCATGCCATTGAATACAGCGACCACTGCCAGACCACTATTACACTTCAGAAAGAATACTTTTTGTTCCCATATGCATCCTACCGTTCAAGCAGCTTGTGCTCTCCTATGGAGAGGTCACCTCTCCCTACACCCACAAGTTGCAGCTGCAAATGGTAGAAGTATTTCAGCAGTTAGTCCAGGGCAGACATGACAAGGGTTTGGGAAAGGCATTTACAGTGGGAAGCCTTCAACTGTGGCTGCCTTTGTCACTGTAAAAGTGCTTTCAACTAAAAGTTGTCCTCTTCAGAGCACAGCACAGGAATCATCATCATCTGGGCTGCCTGGACTCACCAAATATGTCCTGGGGGGTTTGCTGTGCACGAATAGGTGCTGTGCACAGCAGTGCCCACCCTTCAAATTCCCCTTAGCCAGCCCCAGACATAATTCATCACCTCCTCTTTTTAACTTTTTTTTTCTCCCTCTAATGATTAGAGAAGAAATGAAGTTCCACAAGCCATGAAAATACATTTTTATATTTTGATTTTGAGGCAAAGAGGAAAAGAACCCAAAAACTTATTTCATATCTGTCTCAGATTTGAAATCTAATTTCCTCTATTAAAGTACATGAAAAATCTAAATTCATCGTACATTCTTATTTTCTCAAACTTTCAGAACTTCAGTGAGGGATTTCTAAACCCATGGGAATCTCTGCTTTTTAGTTTATGTCATATATGACAGACATGCTATGCAGCTGATATTAATGTATAACTAACACTAACATTTTGCAATTAATTTAATATTATAATTACAAAGTTGAAAGCCCTATCACCTGGTACACTACAGTTAGCTCAGGAGATACAGCTATGACAATGTTGTTACCAAATGGCCTTACAGCTGTAAAGTTCACTTCAAATCTCTCTTTAACCATTTGCTTCAAATACAGCCAAGTGAAGATATGTTTCATCCCTCTGGGTTCCAGAAAGCTATCAGCTGTTTCCTACAAACAATTCTGCTGTGTCTCAGGCTGAAGGTCCATATATTCAGCATACTTTCTCCCAGAGCTGCTGGCAGTAGATGTTTACAGCATAAGAACAGAACACACATAAAAGGGTTCTTCCTATGTTGTAATCCTCTGTTTCTAGCTATCAGGGGGAGTGTCTGACATGAAGTTTGCATCTAAATGACTGTATGGACTATCCACAAACGGACTTAATCTTCGTTAATCTATCTAGATCCTTTCCAGCTCTGTCTATACTTTTGGCCTGCAAAATGTCCCACAAGGATTCCTACAATTTAATATGCATCATAAAGATTTCCTTTTGTTTGCTTTAAACCTGCTGCAGTGAAAAATGATGACTGATCATCCTTTTCTCATATTTTTCACATCATTCATGATTTAACAGGACTGCAATATACCCCTTCCCAGCTTTGCTTGCTGCAGTTTATGAAAGTCTAATTTCATTTGCTTTTATATGCTTGTTTCATACCTTTCTATACAACAAGATTGTTCTTATATTCTAATTCATAGACTCATAGAATCATATCATTCCTACACTTTTTTCCTTTTATCAGGGGATGTTGCAGAAGAATTCAATCCAAGTGAGGTGAAGAAAACAATTTTAATATAAGAGTGACTCTTGCAAAATCTCTAGCATTATCTATTCCAAAACTAGCTCAAAGTTTATTCCATCACCTCACATCAATTCCCTCGGAACCAAAAACCACACCCTTTAAATAAGAGTTTGGGAAAGAAAGATTATCTGTTGAGTGGGATATCCTAGAAGGTCTGCATCATGCTAGCAGATGGAGAGAATTTCCATGCCAAAGGCTCTCTTCCTTCAGTCCTGAAAAGTCCTGAACTGTTCTATAGCTAATTCTGTCTTCTGTTTAAGGAGTAGGATTATGAGCCTGAGAGGAATACGAATGCCCTTTATGAGATCTAGATACTCAGAATTAGAATTATTAATAATAATGATAACTCTTGTGGCACGTGGTAGAAAATATGAGCACAGAGAAAGCAGAATAGCCAGAAATAAAGAAAGGGAAGACATCACAGGTTTGCTTCTTAAAGTGCCTTTTCCACTGTGGGTCGGAATGGATGAAAAGTTGCTCACCTGACTTGGCAAATAATTTCAGCATTTTACATGGTAGAACAAAGCAACACAAGCTTTTCTTCTAATGATTCAGCTAAATCACCCTCTCTTATTCCCAGCCTGATGCTCCTAGATATTTTAAGAACAAGGATACACCAACTCTGTTAGCCTTTTCAGGATTTCTGAATCTCAGACTTTATTCCTTGTAGTCAAATTTGCCCATCTTTACATATTTTGCTGGTTTTAAGCTTTTTTAAAAAGCACTCCTCATCACACTCCCTCCACATCACTTACTTTTCTTGCTGCTCAGTGACAGAGTTCCTTATCTCCAGGATAGAAAAAGCTGAAGTTATCACATCAGGCCCATCACTTCCTGCTTGTTTAATGCAGTATTGGCAGGCCAATATCATCTTGGCTCATTAGGAACTGGAAAAGTCACTGCAAACTCACACTGCAAAGTCATAAAGTGTTAGCCTCTGCTGCTTCTTCATTTATTTGGGGAGTGTTGTTTTCTACATATCCCCCTCTATAGCTGTATTAAGTTAATTTTTCCCCAGGAATGCTAGAACTGTATTTAACAAAATTGAATATCTTACATTATTTCCCATTGATATTTTTATTTTTAAGATTAAATTAAGTGTATGGTTTTACATTTATATAAAAAATTAAGTACTACACTGAAAGAAGTATCTGAAGTTATGTATTGTATTTAAGAGAGGCAGAAAAATCTTAATTACATTAATAAACCTAGTAAGTGTTGCCCATATATGAGCCTCGGGCCGGTGGGGTGGGGGTGGGTGCACAGAATAATAACAATTAATGGTCATGGAGGAGTTAAAATAGTCTCAGGGTCAACTACATTTAAAATCATGGTCTATATCATACATTTTTAGGAAAGTGAATGTTCCACCTATTGCATTCCTTTCATTTTTGTATCTGCTACCCTCTAATTCCTGAGGGAAGGAAAATAAATATCACCCTCCACAATTAAACCTTAGTCACTAAAAGAATACACAACTGCACACAGAAAAGATCAATAAAGGCATTCCCCACCACTACTAGACTGCCATGCAAAAGAGAGATACAGCCAAGTACACGTCCTATAGCACAGTTCATCTGGGCTTTTTTTTCCTCTACTTACCTCCCTAATGAAAGCACTGTGATAAAAGTTACTGTTTACCTCTAATACAGAGCAGCAAGACCAAGAAAGATTTCTGTAGCAACAGAGCAGTGACCTGCTGTGCCATGAAGGTGCTGGTTGTTTCATTACCACAAGAGAGAGACAAGCACCAGACAGAGGTTTCTGATCCAAAGGACAGCAAGTGCTGTGAAAGAAGTGAAACATCTCTGGTAAGAAATGGCATTTGAGAGGGTCAGTGAAATCTGCACAAATCCATTAAAATGGTAAGAAGAAGCTGAAGCTTAATAGAATAAACAGAGTATCTTGGAGGAACAAACCCAGGCATGATGTTGTATGGCTCACTGCTCTAGTGTCCCTGCTTGGGACCACTGGAAGAAGAGTCATGTCAAAGGTGGAGGCTCCAGGAAGCATGTGGGATGTGACCACAGCATTAACAAGCACTTTAAAGAAAGGGAGAGATTATTGTTTTGGTTTGGGAGTGTGTTTCTTTTATCAAAGTGAAAGCAAGGCAGGGTGGGGGGGAAGTTTTAGCAGAAGGTGTAGGATGAAAAAAGAAAATGGTTTGGTTATGGTGACTCAATGTCTGTGCTTCTGAACTATCTGGTGTCTGCTCTTGATGGAGGAAAAGAGGTAGAACAGGTTGCCTAATTCCCTCATTTAAGGCAGACAGTTAATTCACATGAGCAGTCTGTTGAATCTAATAAGATATGTGGTTGTTGTTAGCAAAAGATGGTACGTGAAGCTATGGAAGCACCATAAGAGGACACTCTATAGGAATGGAGAGACGAATAGGAAAGGACATCCAAAATAACAATAAATAGTGAGATTTGAGAGAGCATCATAAGATATTGTTTTCAAGATGTAGAATCATCAGTCTTGCAAAAACTTCCTAAGGTCAGGGAAATGTCATATGAATCTTAACATGAGACTGGACTACAAGTTACTTTAATTTTTAAGACAATATATTCTGTCACAGATCTGCTAAGAATTGTTCATGTGTAAATAAGACAGTCTTTTTATTAGCTCACTTAGTTTTTCACCCTATTTATAAAACAGAATATTAAAAAACCACAGGGAGATCCAGGATGTTTTTCCTTCTTTATCTTTACATATTTACCATAAATAATGAAGTAGAGGATTGTGACTACCCCATCTGAGTATCAATAAACCAAAGAACTGGAAATGTTAACATTCAAGTAGCAGAATGTACTACATTTATATGCAAACATATGTGAGGAAGGACATTATCTCAGAGGGAAAAGTTTACAAATATAGTCTGCTCACCACAGCTGAAAGAGTTTGGACTGAGATGAGAGTGAAAACAGTGAAAAAACAACAGTTGTAAGGAACTGTTATGCATCTCCAGGGCAGGATTAGAAGGCAGAACAGGAAGCATTTATGCATGAAAAAAGGAGAATTGTAAAAGTGCCCAGACATTGATCATGGGGATTTCAATTATGCTGACATTTACTGGAACACAAGTGACAAGTAATAGCATGTTCTCAAAACACTCAAGGCTCCTGCCATATGGAGTTTTCTGCAAAGCCAACCAAATGGCAGCTTCTAAGCAAAGCTGAGTTCTAGGCTCTGTCTGCAAGGTGCCATGTGAGGGTGTCCGAGCTGGCCCGAGATGAATGAATTCAGTGACTGGAAGCACTAGGCTTCAGCCACACAGTAGTCCAGCTGAGTTTATTACCCAGCAGTTTTAGCAGCACCTACATTTTCAGTAGTTTTTGGAGGTTTGTTTGCAATAGGTACACAAAGTTGGGCATATTTCACAGCACTGTAAATGAGAGGAACAAGTAAAAAGAGAGGAAAAGCAAGAAGAACACTTCAAAATATTTTCAGTTAACTAGCTAGACAGGAACTTCAAATTCCTCAGATCAGTGAGACAGGCTGGTTAGTTAAAAAACTGACACTGAAATGATAACATTCACTTATCCTTGACAAATTAATCAGTGTCACTGAATATCCTCTACTTAAAGGAGACACAAAATTACTTCTAAGAAAAAAGAAAAATAAAAATATGGTAAGTGTTCCCAGAGGGTAGCACTGAAACTTTTGTTCAAAGAGAGTGATCATTGGCCTTGCTCCTGCAAGTGCTTTTTACCTAGCTTGGTCCTGACAATTTCAAGAAATAATCCTGCAATAAATCCTTTTACCAGTGATTTTTGCTGCTTTATTCGGTGAGGGATTCTCCTTTTAAGATCAGAGTATAGGTTGGCAAATGAGGTGGGATCAAAACAGACGTACAGCTAACCTTACCTAACTCTCCATGTTTTATTGCCATGAGGTTACTGACGCTTCTAAGCACTCCACTAAGCAGGGTCAGGCAAAAAATTTGAAACAGGGGCAATAAAAGAGAACACTGAATCTTTTAATTTTTCAAGTTCATAGCTACATAATTAGGGGGAAGCAAAGAAACCTCTTTTTTACAGACTCTGACCCTCATTTTACAGCTAACTTTTTTCCATTTGTCCTTCTGTGTATTTTCCTTCATAATGACAAGTATTTGCGTAGGACTAACTTGTACCAACAATTATATTTAAATATTTAAAAATATTTATCAAGTGGAAAGTAAGCCCCACCTTGAAAAACCTTGATAGCAACACCAAGGGGAAAAAAAAAAAAAAAAAAAAAAAAAAAAGTGGTTTGTCTTTACATAACTCCCAAGGGCAGAACCAGTGTTAAGGGAATAGGCTGGCAAGCACTGGAGAGCAGGAAGGAGAGCATTTCTCTCATACAACATGGTTCCTAGGCAGAGAGGGGAAGGATAAGAAGGTAGGTAAGGGTGTCCCTCCTCCCAAACAACTCTGGTTACCTGGATGCTGAAAAAGACAAAAGGTTTATTTTATCGCTTAGAAAAACTAACCAAAGTTTTCAGTATTTCCAGCAATGCAAAGAGGGTCACTGAGAGGTTCAAGGAGGAAAGACTAAGTACAGATAGTACTGAGTCCCTGTGCTAATGGCAAAAATATAAATAATTTGTTAGGCTATGTAATTCGTCTCATCAGACAAACACCATTAGATTTTTTCTAACCTGTAGAGACTACTCCTTGACAAAAATCTAATCATTAAATATCTCTGGTTAATTTATTTCAGAAAGATTAAATGGACAGACAAATATATATATATATATATATATATATATATATATATATATATATGTATATACTCACATATATATGTACATGCATAACCAAAAGTTATGAGTAACCACAACATAACTCAGACCTGAAGGAATTTGGATATATACAGATCAATGGGCTAAGAGAACACCATTGATCAAAGTAGGCTATTGATACAGGACTAGTGATCAAAGTACACAAAGGGATAAATAACTCCTCAAGTTCAAGTTTGTACAGGTAGAAAATTAGTGTTCTTTCAAGATACATATGGAAAAAAAAAAAAAAACTGATCAAAAGTGCTGAAAGGAATGGGAGAGAATTATCTGACCTAGAGGTGCATGTCAGTGTGAAAGCAAGGCAGGTGTTTCAGATCTCTTCATAATCAATAAAAATAACCCACTTACTAGACTGGAGCTGGGGTGAGCAAAGAAGAGCATCCACATGCAAGTGCTTCATATAAGTCTAGTTTCACAAAGCTCAGGATGTATCGACTAAATGTTTTCAAGACCAATTAGCCCAGATAACTGAAATCTAAGATTCATTAAACTGTTGACAAAAAATTTCGGAGTTACTGATATTTGTATGTAGCAAGTCCTGGAACACAGGGAAAATTACAGAATGGAAAACTCTTTGGTCTTTTACAAAAAGGGCATCACGAAGCTCAAGGTCACCTGACATCAATCCCAGGCATAGTGATGGAACAGATGACACAGGATTCTATTAACAACAAACTAAAGCAAAAACAACTAGCAGGTTTGAAAGGTAATCTGTACCAGTCACTATGATTTTATCAGAAAATGGCCACACAACAAACAAAGCCAATTTTAATTTTTGAGGGAAAACTACTTGCTTGATTGAGAAAGGAAATTGTGGGTTTTTTTGCATTTAGACTTTTGTAAAATATAAAGCCATTTGCCTTAACAGTATTACTAAACAGAAACACTTCATCAGCGATATAGATTAACAAATAACTAAGTTATGTATGAGGAAAATGTTGTCATTATTTAGGGAAGGAAATATAGTGGTATTTCTCCAGGAAGCCTAGCATTCAACATTATCAGCAACAATTTGATAGTACAGATTGAATACTGTTGATAAAGTTTACTGATAGTATATGAAGACTGATTAAATATTAAATGATGCAAAGGTCTGAATGGTCATGTAAAATATTTAAGACTTTGATCCGGAGAAACGCAACTACATATCACAAAATCATCAAACTCTGATTGGAGGACCTGTCTGGAGGTCATCTACTCCAGCTTCCTGCCCAAAGCACAGCAGTGTCCAACACGAGGTCAGGTCAGCTGTAGTTTTGTCTGGCCACTATATCCTCTCCAAGGACCTGTTTCAGTGCTGCACAACCCTTCAAATGAAAGACTCTTTTCTAATGTCATGGCCAGTAAGCCTCCCAAAATACAGATTTTGCCCTCTTTATACCATCTGCCATCAACAAAAAGAGCTTGGCTTCCTCACCTTTGCAACTACCTGTAAGTATCTGCAGGCAGTTGTTAGACTGCATCTCAGCTTCCTCCTGCCGGGTTCAGTAATGCCACCTCCTTTAACGTCTCCAGGCAGGTCACACACCGTAGGCCCCTGACCATCTTGGCAGCCTTCTGCTGATGCCAGCCAGTCTCTTAAAAGTCCTTTTGAATACAGAAGCTATTAAGTCTTCAAGTCTCACTTGTGCTAAGCAGAGGAAAAAAATTACTTGACTCAATCTGCTGGTTTTGTTTCTCCTATTTTTCAGGGCCAAGAGGGCATTTGCAACTCCTGGCTGTCCCTGCCCAGACTTAATGTTATGTGCTTTTATTTTGCCCCTGGTGTGGAAATTCATGCTTTTTATTGAAATCCATGACATTCCTGTTGACCCAGTCCTTAACATTAACTTCCTCCAGCTGCCATAATTTTTAGGGGTAAACTACATTGCAACCACAGAACCAAGGAGTCAACACAAAAGATAACTATGTCCTACACCACAAAGAATTTATCTATAGTCAGGGCTTTGGAAAAAAACATCAAGGCAAGAAGGATGTAGAATAGTAAAGAAAAAAGGAAATAAGACACTATCTGTATATGGAACATTTTTAATAACTGTGCTGGAACATACTATATGTGTCTTCTACATGTACTGTAAAGGGGACTTTTTTAACTATTGGAGAAAGCAATAAAGATCCAGAAAAATGACTGGGAATGGGAGAAAATGCCTTGAAATCAGAGTTGTAATGTTTAGTTTATTTCAAAGATGATGTTGAGAGTTCTGTAATTACAGTACATACGGGCCTTCAGAAAGGGAAGACTGGGGTGATTAACTTCTGTAACTTTCCTTGAAAAGTGTTACGAGAGCCACTGGATGAAAGCTTTTCTGGATTACATTACAATCATGACACTTGACTCAATATGTTAGCAACTGAATTAAATATAAGGAATCAAGGAAGATGATAAAATGGTTCTTTTTGCCCTTTTACTCTATGAATCTTAAATTTTATGGTGGCACCAAAATTATTTCAAGGATGTTAAATATAATGTAGCCAGTAAATCTATTTCAGAATATCAAGTGTAAGTCTTCTGATACATCTTTCAGAATATCTGATCTACAGAAGAGAAAGCCAAATGAAGTGTAAAGTAGAGGGCCTTTCCCCTATAATAAATTAAAAACGTAATTTTTCTTGTGGCAAGACACTAACACTGTGACCAAAGTATGGAAGAATTTAATGTAATACACAACCTTTTTTTTTTTTTAAAGACTTATGCCTTCAGGTCAATGTGCAGCTGTAGATAAAAAGTGAAACAATGCTTCGTTACATTAGAGGAGCAACAAAAGAAAAAAATCTTTAAGTTTTTTATGTAATAAGGGCTAGTATTGGGTATCAGTATATCCCAGTGGTCAAGTATATACCCACTCACATTAAAGGACAGAAAGCTCTTAAAATTTTAATTAACTTCTCTTTGAACAACAGATCACACACAGTTTTCAAAGGAAAAACAGAAAAATAAGTCATTTTATTAGCAATGAGACAATGAAGCAGGTTTCTGTAGAGCAGTAATACTCTACTGCCTTTACTCTTTGATAATGCTTGAGACATTTCCCAAGGTAACAAGTATTAGTGATTGGTGAATCAACCTTGGTAAATATTTGTCTAAATCAGAATGACAAATATGTAGAGAAGTTTAATGTTTCAGGTTTTTCCTGTTCTTTTCAAGTGACCCCAGATTTTCAAGCTGATAATGAGATTCTCACAGGAAAGTGATGCAAGCTCCCTAGAAAGTATCTGTAAAGACAATACCGACAAAGGAGTAGATATCCAAAAATATTTTTTCCTATACCAGACTGTGCTCAGCTGAACGACCAGTGCTTACATAGTTTTTGGATAGCAAGCCAAATAGGGGACAAAATTAGGGGACGCAGAAAAGTGGAGAGTATTGCTGGAATGCGATCCCTGAGGAGAGCGACAGAGTGAGTATAAAAAAAGAACAAGATAAGCAAGAGCTGAAGATATTGAGGTTAAATCACAATGTATAAAGCTGTAAGAAACATGGTTTCAGTAACTTTGCTTTTCAAAGAACTCCTTGTTTTTCTGAAGAGTAGCAGTGCCCACTGTCACCCCAATGCCAGGTTTGCTTTTGAATCGTATAGTCTCAAATGGCCCTGTTCTCACTTGGCATAGTTGCCAGGCAGGGATAAAGGGGGAAGACTTGAACAGAAGGACAAACATGTCTCTGTCCCCCTACATACACAAAGAAACAGATCAAGACTATAGCTAGATTAGAGAACAGTGGAAGAGGCCAGGTTTGGTCCAGTTAGCCAGTAGGACTGTGGGAATGATGCAGGGACATTAAGACACCCATCCATTTAAAGCCTTTTAAAGCCCTCCACACTTCTTTTAGACCACAGATCTGATTTACATAGGCAGCACAGTCCCCATTCAAAAAGTGTGAGTGAAATCTGAGCCAAACTGTTTTGTTTTCCTGCTTGCCTTGTACCACTGAAATTTCCCTTGCAATAAATTACCGTAGATAAACTAGAAGTGTCTTAAAAATTAGCATCTGATTGACCTTGAATTAAACCCATGGTTTTGCATCAGAGAGTTCAGTCCAGGAACAAGAAAATAGTATCACAGTTTTACTAGAATACTTTACTAGAAAGATGACACACAATTTAGAATCAATTCCTTAATAGCACAGGATTGATAGATAATTGTATAATGTAATTCTGGGAAAACAATCAGTAAGTGCATTTCCCAGTGTATTATTTACCTTGTACTAACTAATATTAAACCTACAAATCCAAGTGGAGAAAATTGTCATAGCTCCACTGCAAAATGTTTCTTTGCTTCTTTTGACTTAAACACAAAATAAATTATAAACAAACAACAACAATCAACACCATGAGTGGTGCACAGATGACACTGCTATGAATGGCAAGCCTTCCAGCAGGTTTAACATAGCCATGACTGTACTAAAGCAAAGTTCAAGTAAGTGAAATGTGCCACTGGACTCCAATCAACAAAGCACAGGTGTCCATTGCTTAAATGATCCCACCTGGCCTCCAGCTGCCAATCAAGAAGTACCCAGGTCTCCTGTAGGTTCCTCTCTCTTACCTGCTGTCCCTATACAGATGTCTGATACCTTTGGCACTCGGTGCACAATGAGATACTTGGCATACAGGGAGCGGAAAGAAGGTCAATTGTAACAATCAGGGCACCCAAACAGCATTAAAAAAAAAAAAAAAGTATGACCTGAGTGTGGATGAGAAAGACACATGCTTAGAAGCAGCCTGTGATCCCCTACAAGCTCTTCTCTCTTCCTTCCTAAAGTCTCTTTTCTCAGATAAGAAGAAGCTCCAGAGCTTGGTATATTTTATCTCAAAACCCGGTCCTTGCACACAGGGACTGGGCAGTAACCAGATCCTATGTAAAAATTCTCTTTTCATGTTCTCCTCTCCCTTCCCCCAAGAGGACTCCAATCTGCCTCTGAACCTTCACTCATAAAACTGGCTTGTGGCATCTGCTCTGGTTACACGTTTCAAGAAATAATACAATGATGTCAAACGTGTTTCTAAAAAGACCTCTCCATAGTCAGAGAGCCATTATTTCAAACTTCAGGTAGCGTTACAGATAACACTATGGCCAAGGTGTTTCTGTCCTTGGGGTCTGAGATCAGAGCTCAGTAAGGAATTTGTTCCCATACGTTCTTCTAGGGCGTTGTCATTTATTTCTTCACAAATAGCCTTCACATAAAACCTTCGTAATTCACCAGTCATTTCAAATATACGTGTATGGCACTAACTATGTGTTTTATTTTGTTTCTTTTTGCCCCTCAAATATTTTTATTTTGTTAATTTATTCCCCTTTGCACACAGAACCTCAGTCATTTCACTCTTAAAGGCTTGAGTGACTCAAATCTTTGATGACACTGCAGGATATCCCATCTGTGCTATATGAAGTTCATATTTTGATTATTTTCATAAAGTCTATTTAAAGGTCAAAGTTTGTTGAAGTTTATAATAAGACAGGTAGATAGAGTACTCCATTACAGGCCAGGGTACTATTTAAAACTTTCTAATGTCAGATAGTTGCAGGTAGCCTGAGTAAGTATTACAGTAGATTTGCATAGATTATTGATAAACCATGTTTGTGAAAATTTACAGAGAAAAATAGCTAATTCACACAAAACACATGCACACTTTATGAACTTCTACCTTATTTTTGAACTGGTTGTAGAAAGAGATTGTTGCCTTGGTATACAATAGCATGTTCTGCAAAATGCCAAATCCTATTTACCAAACTGACTTTGCTCTTTCTTTCTTCAGTCCTTTCCTTCTACAGTTACCTGTGTATTCTTTCTGTAATTTATCTATCTTTTCTGTCATCTCTTCTTGTTTGTTTGAAGCATGGATTCAAATCATACAAGGTGGCAAGGAGAAGTGGCTCTCTCTTTAGACAAAAAAAGGATGAAGATGAAGGGATTACTTTCTGAACTCTGTTAGCTACAGACTAATTCAGAGTCTAGAAAATTTCCAAAGAAACCTCATTATTTTCTACACTTAACAGAGTCCCTTTGACATAAGCACCAAAGCAACAACAAAGTACCCCATAAGTTAGGGTATGCAGCTTAAATAGACTGGATTAGGACCCAACACTTGCTCTTTTAGGCAAATGATTCCATATTTACATTTGTGAAGTGAGAACAAATAAGAATAAAAGTTAACTAGTACATGCAGAATATTTTCTGTATATGCACAAGCTAACCTTCATTTTCTTTCCACAAAGAAAAAAAAAAAAAAAAAAAAAACAAAGTATATATTTACTTCCTTTGAAAGGATTTTTGTTCTTTGTTGGCCCAAGAATACATCTGTCTTTTGAGAAAGCCTTCTAAATTTAAGAAATCACCATATGTTTATGTTTCCAGCTTGGTTTTACCAATATTGTTCAGATATGCCACCAGCATTCTTTGCTTTCTCCAAATTCTCAAGCAAGAGGAAGCACTAGTGACTTTTTAATTTCTAATTAAACATCTTTAGACTCACTTAAAACTGTAGGCTTGGGGTTTGTTTTGCAGAGTTTTAAATAGCTAAGGACCTGTCTGCTGGAAAAATGTAATATAAGCATTACTGCTATCAGTGAATTATCTTTTATGAAATACCCAGTGACTTCAAATGTATGGGCTTTGCTGTGAGCCTTTGCATGAAGCATCAGAACCTCCTGTTCTTCCAGAAGAGTCTGACCTATTTAACCTATGCAACATAGTCAAAGATATGAGAAAATATACAACATTTCTGAGGAAAGGAATGAAAAAATAAAAAAGTTCTCTGAAGAAATGCAATGTTAACAGTTGGCTGATTAAATGGACAAACTGTACTTTAAGAAAGTCCATTGGGGCTTAAGAAAAATAAGCCATCAAATAATTCTGTTCAGTCTTTGTACTTAAATCCATCTACTGCATGTGCTTTAAAAATAGTCCAGTTAAGCAGGATGCAGAGTTATTTAGAGAGAAATACTATTAGTACTGGGATCCAAGACAAGAAGATCAGGCTCAAAACTTGTCTAGTTATGGCACACACTGTGACTAAAAACCTGTTCCTATTTGCATGTGTCCATGCAAACCGCTGTGTGACAGTTTCACACAGGTCATGCTGGTTCTCAGAATGAAAGGATTCTCGGTATCCATCACAATCTCTGGATTTCAATTTCATAGAAATACACATAGGGTTTTTTTTCTTTTTGATTGAGAGGGATTTTTTTGTTTTGTTTTCTAAACAGTTTCAGGGCTTTATTTTTAATTAGTTTTATTTACTATGTCTTTATTTGCCTGACATTCCTTACCACTTTTTCAGCTGTTTCAGTACAGGAATAGGAATTATTTTTTTTTTCAATTTTTTAACATGGTATTTTCTGTATTTGATCTATTAACAAAATTAAAACATTCCATAGAGAATATTTGCTTAAAAATGTTTCAGAAAGTTATTCTTATGTAATTGTTTTCCACAAATAAAGAATTTTATCATAACATTAACAAATCTATATAAAGAATTTATCCATTATCCATCTGTGGGCAACTGGCCCACAGAAAAAACATTAGCACAGGCTGTGGCATGATTCCCAAGAAGGAATCAAGATGCCTCACACCTGTATCCAATTTGGACAACCACCATAGGGGCAGCAGTGTCAGCCAAAGACAAGAATACACACTCTGTAAATGATAGATTGCATCATCACCTGAAGCAATAATTGGTTTCCAGGTACCACAATAAGACAGATTCAATTTCTCAAAATTCCTTCTTATCTTACAGGTCACACACAAGAACACGATGTGCAGCTGAGGACTTGGCACTGACCAAAGAAGAAAAGAAGATTTCCAGCTGGATCCATGGAACACTTCCTTTCATCAAGGAGCACAGTGTGGTTAGTGTCAAAAGAAGTGTTCGACTTCCCCTTGTAACAAATGCAGGAAGAACATCCAGTGTACAATACCCAGCTACCCAGTAATACTTCTAGATAACAAATTTCTGTCATAAGATAAGAAGGTAAAGGGAAAGGAATAGTGTGAAAACAACAAATAATTTTGTAGGGAGGAAAAGGAATGGAAGGGGGAAGGGGGAAGGCGGAGAAAAGGGAAAGGGAAAGGGAAAGGGAAAGGGAAAGGGAAAGGGAAGGGGAAGGGGAAGGGGAAGGGGAAGGGGAAGGGGAAGGGGAAGGGGAAAGGGAAAGGGAAAGGGAAAGGGAAAGGGAAAGGGAAAGGGAAAGGGAAAGGGAAAGGGAAAGGAAAGGAAAGGAAAGGAAAGGAAAGGAAAGGAAAGGAAAGGAAAGGAAAGGAAAGGAAAGGAAAGGAAAGGAAAGGAAAGGAAAGGAAAGGAAAGGAAAGGAAAGGAAAGGAAAGGAAAGGAAAGGAAAGGAAAGGAAAGGAAAGGAAAGGAAAGGAAAGGAAAGGAAAGGAAAAAGGAAAGGAGACATTCCCAAACCTCTATATAAGTTACTACTAAATGACCAATTAAACATTTTATTTTTATTTTCCTGAAAATAAAGTTTTATTATGGGATCAAACACATCTCAGCAAAATGTAGTTAAAATGGCCAATCTTCAGCTACAAAAAGGTAAAAAAGTTTTTTGAAGACTAATTGTAATCTACATGGAAAGCTTTTGAAAAAGACAGATAGAGAGTTTGTAAGTAAAAATAACTGGTTAAGTGTCAAAACTCAGATGAAACTCAATCATTTTAATGGTAAGAAAGCTTCCCAGAGGGACAGCCAGCCAAACTCTGCAAATGGAGCTTGGATCAATGCCTGTGCCAATGTACATGCTCCGGCTGAGTATCCATCACAGTCTAAGGGCAGTACACTTACAGAGAGGAAATGAAAGAGATAGAAAGGAAACATATGCAAAACCTGTCACCTGCTATGTGTTTTAAAGCCCTCTTAGGACTGGCTTATCACATTGTACTCAGAAAACTATGCTTGCTGGGGACATTATTAGAGAGACCATGCTGTATAGATGGCTATAAAGTCTTTTTTTTTTTTTTTTCTTCATAACAGTGGAAAAAGTTGAGATCGGGTGGGAGATGGGGAAATAAATGGCACAAATAGCTAAGAGTGTTGGCTCGCTTCCTTCTGAACTCTTGCCATAAGCAATGTCTGGGAATAGCCAGAGGCTCCTCCAGGATAAGAGTTGTGCTTGTTCCAATGGCAGAAAAATGGAATTTCCAACATGAGCTCTGTACGAATTACAAGGTCAAGCTGTCCAAACCTGCACTTTTCTGAAGATCCAGAGAGAACAGAACCGAAGCACCCACATCTAATGTCATCATTATTATTGTCCCAAATCCTCAGTGAACTTCAGAGAAAACTGACTCAGCAGATCTGACAGATGGTCTCAGAATCTGCTGGGAAAGGGAGCTGGGTGGCTGAGAGATAACATCAGTTTTAAGCTTTACAAAGGCAACTAATTTTTTTCACCTTTGTTCATCACAGCTCATTGCATGTCCTGTCACCTTTCAGGATCAGTGTAACACCAAAGTAACACATTAATTTGCTTTTAAATACAAGATTTTGAAATAGCAGGAACAGAAGAACAGCTTAAAGACTGTGTTTTCAAATTTTTCCGTGAATAT
Source organism: Caprimulgus europaeus (assembly GCA_907165065.1). The sequence goes on along the minus strand of OU015524.1, from coordinate 88,051,720 downwards.
CCCCAGTAATTACCATTCAAATTATAGGAGAATGGGTTTTAAAAACACTCTACATTCTTTTTGTTAAAGTTACATCAAAGCAATATAAATAATGTCTTCTCGTTTTATGAAAATAAAAAATATGCTTAAAACTCTAGATATGCACCAGGAACACAGAGAACACTAATAGCATTTGGATTTTATAATGACGAATTAACAAGTAAACAGGAAACCATTATTTTTAAAGTCTCATGAGGCAGATAAGGAATGAAAGAGTTCTGGCCCAACATATATCTCTTCACATATTTCTATGCATACCTAATAAATACACTTTACATAAACATATATATGTTTGAGCACACATATATATGAAAAGACTCAGAAAAAAATGTCCATATTAGCTTAAATAACAAATACAAACAATTTTAATTGAATACAGTACTAAGGTAGCACAGTTAAGCTTTCAAAATTTAAAGTGTTCAAATAAGTTTGCACAGGAAATCTGACATTTTTCCTTTCTCTGCTATACTCAAGATAATGTTTCATTCACATATCATACACTTATTTCCCCCCAGAGAGTCTCTGTCTATTTAATACACAGGATGGACTGTCCTCAATGAAAAAACACTTATGAAAAAGAGATCAAAACACTTAAATATTTAAACATGTAGTCTCGTGTCTTACATGACATTACTGAAATTCTGTTCTGAAGACAGAATAAGCTTCATAAAGGTTTATTTCCATGGAGTTAATCCACCTAATATTTATTTTCCAATAAACAGCTATTAGTCAAACAACAACATCAAAAAAAAGCAACAGATTAATAATTAGCAAAATAGAAGTGTGGATTACAGCTCACAGCTAAGTCACACAAGCCATCTTCTCTCCTTCAGCAATCCCTCATCCCTCATCTTTATCTGCCACAGAGGAAAGGACTCTACAGGGAGCAGCTGCCTTTATGACAGAGTCCTGATTCATCCTCTGAGCACTGGACAAACTTGGAAACAATGGAAAAAAATATTAGTGCCCCTGCAGTTCAGAATTAACTCTGAAGTTAGTTAGTTCCTGCCTAACTGTATGCATATGCATACATGTAACTCCTCCAGAAGTTGTATAATGGCAGCATTCAACCCATCTTGCTATTTGCACAAGGCTCCTTTGCCCCTGGTCTCCTTTGTCCCTTTTCTATTTGCATGTTCTTGAATCAAGAGTTTCAGATCCCATGCCAAACATGGCAGCAGCTCTTGGCCATGGTGAAGACCCGGGGGTCCCTTGCCACCTCCAGAAGGGACATGTTCAGCCTGGCTCTGCTGATGGGAAATGGGTGCTGACAAGGCGTAGAGTACATAAAGCACACACATCATCATCATCAGAGAAATTTACTGCCAGCTGTCACAAGTCTGATCATCTGCAAACACATTTTCAAAGGCACAACCATGGGTACATTTATGAAGGAACAACCACAGAAAACATCTTCCATGCCACAAACACCTTCTACTATTCTTGCTCCTATAGGGAGCAGATTAAAAATATGAATGTTTTTATAAAAGAAAAATTGATAAAATCTTAACAGAAGTTTCAGCTTTTTTTTTTTAGTCTGTTTATTACCCACTATCATTCCTTCCTCTCTTCTTCTCTTCCCGTCACCCCCCCAAAAATAGAAGTCAAATATTTAGCATGGAAAACTACAAACAAATTAAACTTTGGACAAGTTATAAGCTATTTAAATCGGTGTTCTATAATGGAAATTGACAGGCAGCCTTTGCTATAACCATTTTACTTGAGTTGCCTGTAATAACTAAGTTAGAATAACGAGAAGAAGGCATTCAGACCCTGAGGTGGCAGGAGTGGTTAGTGTTGGCTGCACAGCATTTGGGAAATGCATTAGTCGAGAAGTTCCAGTCCTGTGGTCTGTGGTCCACTTGCTTGTGGTCCACAAAGAACTGCTTGGTTACATGATTCTGCATCTCCTTATTTCCAACTGTTAAATTACATTAAAAGACAGATCGAGTTTCCTAATATTTGTCTCATTGTACACAGGCCACTGCAGAAAGACATATTAGTGTAATTTTTTGGAGGAAGGTAAAATTGGTGTCCTTACAGATGAAAGAGAAGCACATCTGCAAGAAAGATTCCCTCTCAGAGAATGCAGCCTGTGCTGTGAAATTGTGGGGAGCCAAGCATTAGTCCATTACATTCACTACTATTTGTAGAATACTTATGGACTCTAAAACCTTCCCAAAACCATCCTGCCTCCCCCCCAACTACAAATAGTCTTTTACTCCATCGGTGGGGAAACAGCAGAGTCATTCCCTGTGAACCTAAAGCCTTACTGATTCCCCTGGAAGTCCTCCACATACACTGAGAAAGCTGCTTCTATCTTTCTCAACTGCGATAGAAATAAAAGCTCCATTAAGGTCTTGCTCAACTTTGTCTGAAAAACCGCTCCAAGATAAAAAATTGCACCAAAGGAAGTGAGTCCCTCCTTCACATTATTTAGACTGCTCAGCATATTCATTGCAAATGCAATACAGACACTTTATTGTAAACATAGACAAGAAACAAAGGGAAACAAAAAAAGCAGAACTAGCTATTATCTCATCCACAGCCATGCACAGAAGAGAACCATACAGGGTGGAGCTGAGGCAGGGAGGCAGACAAACAAAAAAGCTGTGACTCCTCAGGCTATCTCATACAGACAACTATGCACAAACATGCCACGAAATCAGGACTTCTCAAACCGGGATGAAATATGATGAAATGATTTGCTGTAATTTACAACACTGTCCACCTTTGTTGTACACCTTGCAATTTCTATATGGATTATGCTCATATATCTCACTGTTGGTCCAAGATACAGCAGGCCTCTCAGTGTTCAGAGAATCATTTTGTTTGCAAACATAGAGAATGAAAAGGGAGATCTGTGATCTTCCTCTTCGAAACATATTTGCCAGAAACAGTCAGAAAAAGAAATCAGGAAGAGAAAATAGCGATCAGTGCAACAAGGCTGAATGAGCCTGACTAAGAAACTTGTAATATTTGGCATTGCACAAGTGAAAAAAAATCCCCAAACATTTATATAGATATATACACACACATCTAGAAATGTAATATAAAGTGTCCATATTAGCAATTTAATATTTTTAAAAGCATATACATGCACACATTTATGCATAATCTTGTGTGCATATATATGCAGTGAAAATTTCAGTGGCTACTGTAATTTTGGATATATTTTTATTATCACGCATTACATACGGTATCATAATTTACCTGAAATGTAAGGTTAGAAACAAATTTCTGTACCTGAATTAATTCCACCACTGCAGTATTCATTAAATATTATTTCTAGAAATAATTATTGAAGGGATCATAGTTTGAATATACATTTTTATCACTAAAGGAAAAAAGGACTTCCTCCTGAGAAGATTAAAACATTTTTATACCTGGAAGCCTTCTGGTTAAAAATTGTGAGCAAGCAGTTGCTAATTTTCTATTCAATAATTCAGGAATAATGTTTTCAATAACCTGACAGTGGATAAGAAATTTATTAACATGCTCCAAGTCCCAGAAAAATACTTCAAGCAGATCACACAGGAAGAGTCAAGCATCCAAAATCTTTCAACCCAGAAAAAAAGCAAAAGATAGTCAAATGGCTAATCACAAATCAAATGCCCAGTATTGATGTTTCAAACAAAGACGTGATACCCATTGAATTCAGGGTGAGGGTTCCTCAACGGTAAAATGTTTCTCATTTCCAGCTAAGAACCACCTTAAGTGACATATGGGAACCAAAAACAAAGACATGCTATTTTGTTTCAATAAAAACATCATCTGCTTGCCATCTACAAACCAGAAATCCTACAGTGTTTACATGAGTTACATAGGAGCAGGCTGGTTTTTCTCCTCCACATGGCAGTGAGGAAGCACAATCTGGAAGCCAGAAGCGTATGTCAGAGGCTGTGGGTTTGGATGTGCTTCCAAGTCCATCTTCAAAATGAAGAAAACTAAAGGCCAAATTGCAGTCTTGATTGCACTGCCATAGGTTAAAAGCTTTATATATCACATTTTTATTATTATTGTTATTATTTTAACCAGTTATTTTTTTCTGGTAGAAAACAGCAGTTGAAAGATTTCCTCTGAAACATCTTTTGACATCTCAAGGTCTGGATTCACCTTATCTAATTTCAGACACTTGCCTAAAGCACTAAGTATCCTACTTTTAGTCAGTGGAGACTGCCTGCCTTTTCAGTCATTCTGAAAGATCTTCTGTCAACTACAGAGAAAACCTTGTGTGACTAGATTTATAATTCAGTTGTCCCAGTTTGAGTGGGATGAAACCAAAGTCAAGATTGCATGGTGAGGTTTCCAGCTTATTATATTCCTAATAAACTTGAATTCTAACTGAAGGATGAATAGAAGAATCCCAGCTATTGGATTTTGGTGGTTTGGGGGTTTTTTTGTTGTTGTTTTCTTTGTTTGTTTGTTTTTAATTTGTCAACATAAAACAATGACAGACTCTTTAAGAAGAGTTTACCTCAACCATATATTTCCCTCAATGTTTCAAAAGGTTTAGGAATGGTCTCATATCTTTTCCCTCTAATCACATCTAGTGATGGTTGCTCTACACTGTAGCCTGACGATATCTAAATAAATGTTATATTTCAACAAGACCATCTTGAGTGCAAATAACTAACCCTAGCCTTTCAATAGCCTGTCTTAGCCTAGCAGCTTTAAGTATAATATGGTATCATTATTCACATTTTATTTCAGGCCAGCTTGCATGTCTTTCTGTCATAGATCCTCCAGAAACTACAAGGCATAACTGAGAAATCATTTGATTAAATTGTACACCATAATATATGCCTGTCAGAGTAGTTAAGGCTGGTGGAACCTAATTGTATTGACAAATAAAACCAAAGACTTTACATTGGCTCTAATGGTGCGAATGACTGCTTCAGTGAAGGAAAATAACCATGATGTTCATTTACTGGAGCTGAGTAAAAAAGGCTCACTATCAACAACAGTAGAATAACAAAGGAAACTGGAAGGAAATTAAGTAGTTTGCTGGATCTGGCAGAAATATTTCATAAAGAATTGGGGATTCATTTTGCTTAAAGATGTTTCAAGTCTGACAGCAGCCACTTGATCACTGAATGAACAACTTGGCGTTCACTCATCACATAACACTCCTAGTCTCAAAGGCAAATCCAGAAGATATGCACTGTATTTTCCTCCATTCCCTATGAGCTCAATCTGTCAGTCTCCAAGGTCACAGGTCAACAGTGTCCCCTTTGCCCCCTCCCCAGGCTTGGACCTGATGGTGATGGGGACACATGGTACTGTACTGGCCATCTCACAGGCACATAGCTCTAAAGGAAAGGTGGAAATACAGTTACAAGGGGAAATTCTGTGGGAAGAGGTGAGGAAAGGCTGCCAGAAAGACATGCAGATGCAGAAGCAGAGTAAGGGTGGAGGTGGGCAGCCCAGCCAGAGCCCCTCAACACACTAGCATGCTCTAGAGAGAGAGGAGGCACTGAGATGGCTTCTCACAGCGCAGACTGAGAACTTTGGGCTGCTCACTGGTGCCTTCACTGCCATGACCTTCTTGCACACATTTCCCTTCAGAGTCCCTGTGATCCTACAGTGCTATTGCAGTCACTCATTTTTAGTCTGTTTCCTTGCAGCACCTCTTCCTACCCGCCCTGCCTCACCTCCCCCATTAGGTCTAGTTACATCCTCAGTGTTTGTTTTTCTTCTTCTTGTGAGGCTATTAACGCATCCTTTTTGGATTTCCATTTTCTTTTCAACTAGACAAGACTGTAAGTAAAAAAACCAATAAAAGAGTACGTGTAAATATTGTCACCAGACTGGCTGTTTCCATGTTCCCTTCCCATGCTATAAACTTGTGGTAAAGAGGTTGTCTCATATTAGATACAGGTATGCTCTCTGTAACTCTACTGTAAAAAGTGGCCATTCTTGAACAAGCATTCTTTTTAGACAATCCCATAGGTTAACAGCAACAATTAAAAAGCCAATCAACTTAAAAATACATCCTTTCATAAGCTAGTTAAAAGAAATGCTCTGTATTTGCTGTGTGCATGTATATCCTCACAGCATTTTTCCTGTCACTGTGATAGAAATTTAGTACATAACCTTAGCTCTTTGCTTTGGATTTGCAACAGCATGTACTTGGAGATGACTTACCCAATGGCATTCTCTAAATCCCATTAAAGCAATGAGCTCCAGCCGTGAGTTATACATGTCTCCCCAATTACTGTGAATCGGATTGCCTAAGGAGCAACACTTCAGAGTCTACATTACAGGTTGGACACATATCTGTCTACAATTTAGGCATAACAAAGTACTGCCCTTGGGATGGGCAAGTGGCCTGGATAAAACCTTCTCAACTTTTTTTGCCTATCCCTTCAACTAACAGAATTCTTCATGCTTCTCTGTACAGGGATATTCAAGCTGCATACAAGGTTGTTCGGTGCCTACTTGAGCTTTCAAAGGATTCCATCAATAGATGTAGCAAGCAAATGCAAGGCAAGATGGATGTTTGAGATCCTTCAATTTATAGCTATAATATGTTTTCTTAGAAGCAATGGCTAAAGTGGAAGGAGAAATTATTCCAGCCTTGGTTCTAGTACAGATCTCCTATAACAAGCCTAATCAATTTAAACTAACTGAAAACTTTAATCTATCCTCATATCCTACCTCACTTCAACTAACCAAACTTACGCTAAAACAAAGTGTTTGGTGGTTTGGTGGGAGGGGCCAAGTTCCATTAAAAATAAATCTTTTCAATTTAAACTTTAAAAATATATTAATATAAACTAGTGATGCAAACAATGACATTTTAAACTATTCATTTCCAGAATTCTTTCAGTCGTTCTGTGGAAAGAAGTAGAAACCACGGAACTGGTTAGTCACCATGAACATAAAGTTTTTCTAAAGCAGTTCCTGTTATTTATTACCATTGATTTAATGAAAAGAAGCTCAAAAATGTTCACTGATGCCCGAGATTGGAGTGAAACTTTAAAATGCATGCTGACTTTTTAAGAACTGGTCTTGCCACTCACTGAGAGAGACAAACAGACAAAGATTCTGAGAAGTAGCAACTGGAGAAAGAAACAAAAACATACTGCTCTCTATGTGAGGAGACATACAGAGCTTCCTTATTCTGGTCACTTCCTCTTCCCTCTTTCTCACCAACACACACACATATGCACAGTATGCACACACATCACCACAAGCAGCTCGTGAGTTTGTAATCCTCTGCTGAAAATCTTTCTCACTGCTTTAATTAGTAGAATTATCTTTGGAATGAAAAAGATTAAATAAAAATTCCAGTACTACAGAGCAGGCAAGCCTAAGGTAGGAATGAATGACCAGGGTGGGATAACAAAAAATAAATAAATGAATATACAGAAATGCAGAAATAATGTCAGATCAAAACTTTCATCAAAATATAGTCCTTGCATGTCCCCATTTCCAGGTGCCTATTAAATCATTTGAGTTCTTCTTGGGGTCAGATATCTCTTGGAGGCTGACCTGCGAGTTCAGGGTTTAAAGGCTGACAAAAGAGGAAATCTCATGAGTAAAAGCCCTATCACAGAAGTCTTCACTTTATTCTCTCACAAAAGAGGAAGACAGAAAAAAAACAAACACTGAACTATTTCAGGAACAGATTTAAAAAAGAAGAGAGTACTAAAATCAGATTAACACTACAGCACTTGTTTAAATTTTGAGTGTTTGGAAAACACTCTATTGCCTACCTCCATAAAACACAGAGGAATTTAGGAACAGTTAATTCTGCTTAATCAGGATTACATGACCTTTTCAGTCCTATGTTTTCTAATTCTTCAGTTCATGGCTGGAACCATTTGTTGCTTTTGTAGTGTCAGTAGGTAAGGTGTTGCAGCACTACAAACAGCAATAATGAGATCACAACTCCTACTAATCTGACCTGGGCTATCAAATCTTCTCCTAGGAGAAATATTCCTGCAATAGCAGGCAATTACTCTGGTGAAAATGCCTAGAGATCAAGAGAATCCATCCATTGCAGATGCAGCACTCAGACTGAAGTTTTGAGACTCTTATCCTACATGAAAAAGAGGATGGGCTGGCTGAAAGCTTCCCACCAGCTGGACTAGGGGCACAAGTAATTTCAAGCACTGGAAAGTGCTCAAAAACCAAAAACTCTCAAACAACAATTCTTGATAATTTGAGAGAAAATATTTTCTGTTTGTTTAAAAGTGGCCACATAAGACAGACATATCAGTGAATCATCTGAGATTTAAAGTGAAGCAAACAAAGAAAATATCTGGAAGACAACCTAAGCCATTAGCAAAACAGAGCAGGAAGGATGGCCCCTGTAGATGGCTAATAGGAACTCTAACAAGTGTCAGTGTTTGCACACAGATACAAACAGCTAGCACCAAGTCTGATTTCACATCTCTCGTGAGAGCATGATTAAATCCATGCACCCAAAGTCTTGAAGAGGTTAGAGAGTTGACTATGGAAAATTATGTTATCTGTCTATACAATTCCCTCCATGTGATGAGCAATAAGCATACTTGCGCAATATGCTTATTATTAGTATTTTAAAGTTAATATAAATTGACATATAGTTGGTAGGGGAGAAATGCAAAAAATGCAAACAGTCTTTCCCTTTTCTAGATTCAGTGATCCTGCCTCTGAATCCAAATATTCCTTGGGGAGAAAAACTACATTAATCAGCAAAAATAAGAAAAAACAGAAAACAATAAACAAATTCCCCTTACAATTGGTAAAAGTTTCTTTTTAATTAAAAAAATAACAATAATAATTTTAAAAACCCTCACCAACTTAAGAAAGATATCAACATATTCAAGAGTCAAGTCCTCACAAAGTCCTTGATCTCACTTAAAAATAAAAAGCAGTACACAAAACCATTTTATCTATGACAAACTTGCAGGACATGAATTGAAGAATGTAATTTCAAACTTTTAGTTATCTGCATGCAATGTCCATTCAGTTCCTTCAGTTGCATCTGAAACCAAACTTAAAATTACTGGTACATATAACCAAGAGTGATACCCATGGAAATATTCTGTTTTATTGGTACTGATAAAGACTCATCCTAAAAATTCATGTAGTTTCAGAAGCCACAGTTCAAAAAGAAGACTTAGTTTAACTGGAAAGTTTTTTGAGGCAAAAAAGAGAAAAATATTCGGAGGGGTAAAAAATCTCCAATTCCAAAATGCAGGCTGCTAAACCTATGGAGAAAAGACCAAAGATTATAAATAAAGTCAGAAAGACAGCACATGACTCTAAGTTAAACTAAAAAAAACCCTACAACAAAGGTGGATTTCAGTTCTTGTGAAAATGGACAAGAAAAAAGTAGTATAAATGATAATAAAAGTAGCATGGATTTATATATGTTGCAGTTAGACTTAAGGAAAAGTCTTCTAATTATAAGGACAGTGAAGTACTGGAATAGATTGCACACTCTGGGCCTTAAATGATTGCATCTATAAGTGTAAACATCTGTTAACTTGTTTAAAAGCCAGCTTAATTAAATTAGCACAAATCCCTGTGTGACATTTCATTGAGTCAGTTAAAGTAAAATCATAGACTCCTTAGACTGGAAGGGATCTCAAGAGGTCACCTAGTCCATTCCCTGTCCGCAGGCAGGATCAGCTTGTCTCACGTCATCTCTGACAGATGTTTATCTATCCTATTTTTGAAAGACCACCAAGAATGAAGAGTTTATAACCTCTTTAGACAATCGCTTTACTGTAAGGGTTTTGCTAATCTATGCAGCACAGTATTACACAGCCATAGCAAATTAGGAGCATTCATGGTCAGATACCAAAGTAATAAAAAGTAATATATTAAGTAACGATGATTGCTTTTAAGTATGTGAACATATTTATTACCATCTCTTAGCAAATTTCCATGCATCAGTTGACAGATGGTAACAAACCAAGTACACACATAAGCTATCACAAACGTGAAATAAAATAAATTTGCTTAAACTGAAGTTAAGCTTTTTACCTCCATTTACCAAGATCTAAAACTATGCATGTGATTAATTACTTTTCCTCAATTGGCAGTTGGGTAACTCTATTTTTCCTCTAAGCTCATAAATTATTTACATGATAGATTGATTTACATATTGTTATTTGAGAAGAACAATATTATTCCACTTAGAGTGCTAGTACACTTCATTTCTGCATCCTCATGACTAAGTCTGTGGGCTCTTATCAGGCTTTGATAAAGATACTGAAAAAATATCCTACCAACTATAGCAAATAACACTCCTTGCCACATTTTTTTTCCAAAAATACTTCTCACACTTTTGACACAAAAGGAGAACGTAGTCACCAGTACCACCAAATAACACCTGTTCTTTCCTCTGCATTTAGCAGATAAAAACCATGCTGGGGAATCATAGAACCATAGAGTAGCCCAGGTTGGGAGGGAACTCAGAAGATCACCTGCTTCAACTTTTCATGGGAAAGGGAGACTAGATGAGATAATGAAGCACCCTGCCCAATCACATCTTGAAAACCTCTGGTGGTGGGAACTCTATCACATCGCTGGGGAGGTTGTTCCAGTGACAGATTGTTCACACTGTAAAAAAAATTATTCTTCCTATAAAGAGGAAAGCACTCTTCTCAAGATTCTTTCTGTTGAGTTTAAATCTAGCTCAGTTTGCAGCTGCATTATTGCAGCATAATGTGTATGTTGCTATAATGCATTGCCTTGGATACAGAATAACGGAAAAAGCATTTTGAATATTTGTTGTGTTGAGCACAGATTCTTGCCTCTCCACTCAGCTGACAGTTGTGCACACTCCTAATGCCTACACCTCCTTCTATCATCATGGTAGTTCCTTTTCTGATGAGAAAGAAGAAGACCACAAGCATAAAATACATTTTTCATCATGTTCCAGTGTACTGACAATTTCAGACACAACCCTAGAAACTTGTATTGTCATAGAAAGACGTTATCCCTTTGAATGATGTGAAGGTATCTCACAAAGATTTTTGCCTTAAAATTAGGTTTGTGATATTTTTTGCTTTTTTACACTATACAAAAAGAAAAGGTTTTTTACTTCTTAAAACATAATGATCAGCAATAGTGAATCCTTTTATCCTTTGTTTGACAGAAAGATACTTAGCTCATATTACATTTGTTCATTGTGAAGTTTTACAGCTCCAAGGAACAAGTAAAGAACTAGGCTTACTTTCCTCCAAAAGACTGAGAGTTATAAAATTGACATTTTACAAATTCTTTCACTTTTTCAGGTCTTTTAATATTCCACTTTCATCATTATATCAATTCTAAGAATTAAGCAAGATAGTAAATCTATCACACAAAAGAATAGGTTAAAAAAGTTATTACAATATTTCATACTTTTTGAAATACCTAAAAAATAATGTTAAAGAGGTTACCTGAATATTAAAATCCAGTTCTCAAAATACAAAATATCATCTTCTAATTTTCAAATTTATAAAGTTACTTTAAAACAGAGAAATATATTGTTTATGTTGTAAATATCTTCGCATTTCATATAGAACACACATATTAGGGGGTGGAATGGGAAGGGTGTGGTTTCTTACAGAAGCACCTTAGGAAATTGCACTGTGTGTTCGTCAGTGCTAACAGTAACTTCCAAATCCGTCAAATGAAATTTTAAAAAATGGAAAAAATAAAATATTCAGTCTGGATAGAGGAAAGACATATAAATTACTGCCTGGACTAAGGATAAGGCAATAACTGTTTTGGAAATAAGATGCTACCATGTGCCTATGTGTTGCTACCAACAGGCACTTACCTCCATGGGAACTACAAGATGCACTGCCCTTTTCAAACCAAACAGGAGGCTGCGGAAACTTGGCGGTCTGGAAAGCAGCACACAAACCCATTTGGTACTTCCACTGCTCTTTGACCAGTTAGACGTTGTGTTTTTGTCTCATTTAAAATGAGTGAGAACTTTCTTTACTACGATTTCTGGCAAAGCATTCTCTTTTGTGAAATTTGCTTACTTTTTAGTATGTTGGTAATGCATCACTACTAAGTACATTCAAAGTTTCAAAAATATTGGACAAACTTCTCCTGACTTTCATAGAGAGACCACATATAATTCACATATAAAAACAGTTCTCAAATGCAAACAGATCCCTTGTTATCTGGAGTCTATTTCACTTTCAAAGTGTATCAATGTGTTAGAAGTTTATGAAAAACACTAACCAAACTAACTGATCAAGTAAGGATAATATGAAAATTTCTGCTTCATTGTTCTGTTATTAGGATTTTGAGGACAAAAAGCCCTAGAAGTGCTGGTTAACCATCACTGTGGATTACATGACACTGGATAAATACCTAATGGCAATCTTTTTCCTTGCTTTAAAAAAAGAGCACACATAAAAAAAAAAAAAAATCCTTTGGATTATAACAGGGACTTTGCCAGAGCTGAGAGGGCTATTTTCTTCATCTGTTAAACAATCTGAATCTGACAGCAACCAGCTAATGAACACCTGACAGAAAAGAAAGAAAAAAAAAAAATCACAAAACAAACTTCTAACAGGTTTATGAATTGGACACAAAATACAAAGTTTGACTTGGTTGTTTAGAACTGAAGTGGATTTGAAATTATTGAACTCCAGAGCAAAACACATCAGCATTAATGAGTTGTGCATTTGTAGTGTGCATGAGGTAACGCATGGGTAAGACTAATGTGGTGAAATTTTAAGCTGTGGATAAGTGTTCCCTAGACACTCATCATCTGAGCATCTGGATACACATACTCAACTGAAAATCTGTTCTAACAAATCTCTGTCACTGGCGTGCACGTTCATGATTTGCTGTGATGACTGAAAATTATCAGAATGGATCTAATCAATAAGTTCTGGAAATTCAGAAGACAGATGTTTCAGCAGGCCAGCAGCAGAAGAAACTATCAGGAAGAATAATTGCCTTTTAATTGTCACCATCTAGTTTTAACATGGAAACACATTTCTGAATTCTTATTCCAGACAAACTGTAAGACATATCCTTTACATTTGTATAAGGTATCTTATGAATATATCCCATGCATGCTAGTTTAGTGTGCCTTATCTTAAAGAAGGTGTTTTCTAAAGATTACATTTTCCCCTTGTGTCACATGGAAATGTGATAGCTTATTAGTAATTCATTTGAACAGACTTAAGCGATTTAAAAATCCTGTTTTATGTTTGTACAAGATCAGTAAAAAAACTACAATACCTTACACTAGGAGGTATACATTAAATCAAGATGCTTTTTCAGGCCAATGTTCACCACAGGCCCAATGATTTTTTCTGTCAGCATCTGGAGGACACAATCACTGCTTTCCAGCCCAAAGATGACAAAGCAAGCAGGGAGCCCTTGCCCAACATTGCACACATCATTTAGTAAGAGCTGTCTCTTGGACTCTCACAACCTTGTTTCCCCATTGTGTGGTAAAATTATTTGTAAGAGAAAGATCACTTTTAACGTCCTCCACTGGCCATGTCGAAAGGAACATAATATAGGACATTAATCTGATAGCTGCAAACTTACCACCAAAAAACTGCACTGAGATTGCACAGGCCCTGGAGAAGGACCTTAATGATTTATTGCTTAGGCTACACTTTGGTGGGAGTTAACATCAACTCACTCCAAGTCTGAACTTGATTCTCTATGTACTTACTCTGGGATCACACAGAGTAGTTATTACACTGACCTCACTACTTGCTGATGTTGACCAGAGATCCTGGCTCTCTGCCTTTTATCTTCTCTCTCATAGTAAGGACATTCCAAAAAGTTGAATCAGACTGTGGATCTTGAAGAGTCACTAATCTGACAGATCATTATTTGAATGTAAACTGCTGTTTCCATCTTTTTAGTAGCTTTCATTTTTTTTGCAGTCTGTATCAACAAGCAGCCATAAAAATAATTTTCTACAGAACTACTAATTTTGTACTAATTAAAACACTAAAGATTTCACTTTTAGACATATCTCTCTGCAAAAAAAGTGACCAAAAGCCTAGGATAAAAAGTCAAAACATTTTTCCCCTTGTTTTATTTAAATACTTCTAATACACATAAAGGCTTCCTGGTTTTCCTCAGTGGAATAAAAAGAAATCATATGCAATCTGAAGAGCTATTCATTCCTATGAGTTATTATTAGGGTAGGCTATTAATTTACTGCTCATTTGTGTGTGGATAATCAGTGTTATATACTCAATTTACATGTATTCCCAGTTTTTCCAGTTCACATAGAGTTCCAAGCCACCACTTAATTCACAGTCATCTGTTATTCCCCTTCCATATGACAGTGCACAAGGCAAGGTGGGGGGAGGAGGGAAGTAAAATTAGTCTAAAACCAACTGTTTGGATGAGCATTATGTGGGATGTTTGCACTTTCAAACAAGCTAAGTATTGCTTCAGTCAATAGGTCACAGTTCTGATGTAGATTATTCATGTGAGCTATCTCCGGAAGAACAAAGATGTTCTTCATATAAAGAAGTTTTATGCTCTTCACAAAGCATTTCCTTCTGTTTCATGATCTCCTTGAGTTCCCTTTGCTATCAACAGCATTTCAAACTAGTGAAACAGAAAAGGAATTCAGGAGCTGGGACATCAGGTTCATAACACTGACTTATCACCCTTCTTTCCCCATTTCTCCAAGTCCTTAAAAACAAAAAGACAAAAAAAAAATTCTTGGACCTGAAAATCATGAATGGTCATCAGAGTATTTTAAAAGAGTATTCTGGTAAACATCTGTAAAATACACAGGAAAGTAATTGCCTTACTCTATTTTTTTTTCTTTTTAAGAAAAAAACATTATATTAAGAAGATAAAAAGATGATTAAAAAAGCCTTCTCTTCCCCTCAGCTGCTTCACTTTTCCTCTCTGAGACATCTGGATCTGATGAAGTGCATCCTGGTTGACACACAAGAAAGAAATACATATGCTATTGGTTGTAGAAGTAAGGCATATTGGCAAAGGTTTTGTTGTCCTGCTATATCGGAAAAGACAATGAAAGTTACAAAAACGCAAATCTCTAAGCAAAGTAATAACAGTTGTTTTCTCCATCTTTACTTACACATATACCAGGTCAGGCCCAAGGGCCCTGTAATTAACAAGTTAAAACCTCAGGTGTCTGAGGTAGGCACAGAGAAGGCAGAGGGCGCATCACACTCCACCAGAACTATCTTCCAGCCTCAGGTGCTTTCTGACACAAAAGCTTCCTGAAACAGTAGTGGTGTCCTTGAATTTAATTGCCAAGGTGAATTTTCTTCCATGAATTTTGTTGGTCAAATTTGTAACATAAAGTGATATCTACTGTGACCCACACTAAGGAGATCTGCAGAGAAACACCCAGTGAAGGACTGCCTTGCCTGTCAAGTTCACTCAATGCTTCCTAGCTCCTCTAGTGAGTAAACAATGAGCAGTGGTTCACAGTTCATCCTCCATGTAGTGCTCACACCTGTATGGCCTTGTCATCTCTCTCCAGGTTGAAGACTTATAGTCCTGGGCCATCCTTGTTCCCCTCTTTCTTTTCCAGGTATAACAGTTCTTTTTGAACTAGACAATCCAAAATGCAAAAGTATTTTATAAATAGAAGAAACACTGATTTATATAACATTTTGTACTCTGATTCCTAATTCTTCTAGCATTGTTTGCTTTTCCCCTTGACCTCCCAGAGAAGCAATGAAGTAATGTTTTTGTCGACTATTTCTGGCCCAAGATCCTGTTCCCAGAGACCAATACAGACTGGCTCAGAGGCCAACACAGAGCACTCAAGGTTTAGATTGTTTCTCCCTCCAACTTGTTTTAAATTTAACTGGATCAAACTTCAGCTGTTATTTTATTATTTGGTATCAGCAAGTGCATCTGTGACTCTCTCCACTCAGCCTTCAGTATTTTAAATCATTTGGTGTCATCAGCAAATTCTGACATTTGACTACTATTCAAACCAGTTACTAAGATGTTGAGCACTGCAGTGTAGATCCCAGCATAGATTCTCGTAAGTTCCCACTAATGCTCTGACATTTTGTAGTTTCCTAGCTTTTAAATAGTTTTTATCCTTGTAAGGGCATTATCTCTTATATTGCAGAAACTTAGATTCTTTGATTTTCAGGCATATAGCTTGTCAATTGCATTAGGAAAATCAACTATAGTACATTAGCCAGGCCTCCTTTGTCCATAACTTCTGCTATAAATTCTTTAAAGGAGTCCAAGCATTTAAATATTCAGTTTACAAATACCATACTTGCCTTTTACTAGTAGCCTGCTCGCAGAAAGAGATGACTTCCAGTTGCGCAAATCAGATCCAGACCTTTATTTGCCCAAAATTCAATGGTCTTTGAATTCAGCATTTTGCTCAGAATTGTAAGAAAATAGTAGTTTAATTGCCATGAATTTATTCAGAGCAACGGGATGTTGGCAGTTCACATAGGCTATTTTGACTGAATGAGCAGCACTTGTGCTGCAGTGCTCATTTTGTCTTTCCAGTTCCATATCAATACAAAGATACAAAAAATTCATTCACTGCCTTGATTGTCGCTGATGGGTTATTGTAAACAAGTAGGCTCAATACAATGTAAAATGAGGGTGTGATTGATGCAGTGACAAACAAAAGACAAAGCACCACTGACAGAATTTTTCAAGAAAAAATAATACATGGAAATAATTTTTACTTTGATTCCTTGATGACAAAGACATTTAAATACAGTCATCGAGATGCTAATGAATTTATAGTTTGGAAGTAAAAGCTCAACCAAAATAAATGCTGAATACAAGCAAAGTGGGAATCAAAGACTGAAAAATTATCATGCAAGATTTAGGAATCCTCCTCATTATGTGACTGAAAACTTGAATAGTCCTGAATAAGTTATTTATCCCATATGCAATACATACTATTTTGTTGCTTTGTTTTATTTAAAAGGTCTGAACTCGAATTTCTTCTGTAAAAAGTGTCAGGAAAATATTATTTACATATAAATCAAAAGAATGCACTTCCAAAAAAGGAGTCCCTGTTCTAGGTACCTCTGCAAAAAGAAGCTTGAAGTTGCTTTAGGTCCCAGAATGATGTGTTTGCATCTCTGCTAAGAGAGCATCATGCTTGTTTTCTGCACCAGTCAAAGCAAGAAATGTAAACTTGGCTGACCTACTTTTGAGAAGTTACTCATACTGGGGTGTGTTCCTTACTGGCCTTCTTTATTCCTAGTAAAATCCAGTTAAATATATTAAATATAAATCATTGGCATGATAATTTAGTCTCTGTTTCCTCAGAAGACTTCTGTTCCCTGCATGCTGCAATGGAGAGGTGGGGCAATTGAAATGTGCCATCTTGGTCTGTGCAGAAGCCCCCAAATTAATAATTAATAATTACAGTTTTTTAAAAAATAATAACCTAACTACTGTGATACGTTGTTCTTCCCAGAAAAAAAAATGCACACTTTTTTTCATTTATTTTGTTATCAACTGCTATTTGTTCTGGTCTTTATGTTGTTACCCACTTTATTCTAGCATTGCAAGGACTGGGTTGGACCTTCTTCTGACTTTTCAGAGGTGGGAGTTAAAGGGGGAGTTAATTCCGCTCCAACAGACAATGCACCATTCTCTGTCCTGCCTCTGAAAGTCCAACGAATCCAAGCAGAAGATAGAGAGAAATCAACGAGAACTGAACACAGATGCAGAAAGGATCCTAGAAGTGACACTGCCTTCTCTCAAAGGTGTCAGTTCAGAATAGCTGTATTTGAGAGACCAAGGATGTTTCATTTAACCATAAATACCAGAACCCTTTCCCTGTATGCAATATTATGGTATGAAGAAGATACAGGCTATAAAAATTAGCATCCACCTTATAAAACTGTTTACATAATTTCCTAGATTTTCCATATTTTGAGCAAGTGCTCTAAAATATTACAAACTGTGACCCCACTGAGTTCAGTAATGTGTAATCTAACTCTTCAAGTACTCTGAAAATACAACACAGCACCCCAGGTGAGGTATCAGAGGACCTCAGACATCACCTGCTGTGGTCTGCCACACTAATATGTCCATGAGTAAGCAGTCTGTGACTTTCAGTTTACAGTAATTATCACCCCTCCTCTTCACTCTTGCCAAGTTTATGTTTTCCACCGACCCGATGTGGCAATTGTACCTCTATTGTCTGGACCCTCATTATCACACAGTTCCTGTCTGTGATGTTGATCTTCCTGATCCAAAATCACCAGTTGCATCTATTTCCTTTAGGCCATAAGCACTGCAACTTACTTCTTTGGTTGCATCTGAGAGAGATTAAATCCTAAAAGGATTCCTGGAACAGCTCTTTCAATTAACCCTCAGCATTTCCTTTTTATTTTTTTTTTTTTAATTTTTAACAGAAGGAAAGTCCAAATATTAACATTTCAAATTTGAAAATTCAAATAACTTTATGAATCCCAACAGCTGACTTCTTCCCAAAAAAGGAAAATGTTACCCAGTGTTGAGCTAGACTCTGGAGGTTCTCAGCCCTCTGAGACAACAGCACCAAGGAAAAGGATATTACTCAGTTCCCTCATTCATACTAAATCCCAAAGCCATCTATTCTAACTGAAACCACTTTGCAGTTAACAGTGGACAGTGAGAGGGATTGTTGTTAGTTAAAGGGAAGAGTGACTCTCAGACATCAGATTAGGTCTGACTGCCATACTCCACTGTTAGATCTGGTGATGGTGTGACATTAATAAGGGCAATCTCTTCTGTCCCACCTTCCTGATGTTTCTTTCATCTTCCAGTTGCTGTACACCCTAGACATTCTTTATCATCTCCTTATGGCTTCCCAGATAGTCTTTTCCACACTGCCATCTTTGACTTTCACTTTCCCCGCTAAGGAGTTTTTGAGCTGAGTTTTTGAGTTGGCTTTACTGACCATGCTTAACAGAGTTTGGGCGTTGGTAGTTCAAACCTCCACAGGTTCCCCACACCCACATCCTGTTTATTTCTGCTTCCCTGCACATATGGGTCCTGTATAGGTTATAAGAGCTCTAACGAGGTCAAAATTCACTATAATACCATTGAAAGTAATGATAACATGTTTTTTGTTCTTTCTACCTTTTTCCTTTATTTTCACTTTATTTTCAGTCCACCTTAGGTATCATTAGTTATACACGAAGTGCTTGCTACATGAAGCAGAAATTAAACATCTGGCAGCAGATTTACTGCAGTATTTTTAAACCTTGTCTTAAACTGAGACATGCTACATAATCAATCTGGCCACTGAATTCAAAGGGTAGAGTGTATATTTATCAAGAATTATACATATTTCAGATGTTTACATAGATTTCTGAGAAGATATATTCTAGTTCAAACTACATGTTGCCATTACAGTGGGAATGCCAGGCTCTGTAGTGTGTGTTTGGAGATTGAACGTAAACATGAATAGTGGTCTTCTATAGACATGAAGGAAATGAAGAAATATACCTGCAAGAGTGGGTGCAGAACACGGTTTTAACAGTGTTAAGTTTTACTAAAATTGGATAGTGTGGAAATTATAAACTCTCCCTTGAAAGCACCAAAGTCAGAAGATGTCATATATCCATCAATAGCCCAATTCATAATATTGTTATATTGGAAATCAGTTGCAAGTGAAAAACAATTACAGATAAGAAATTGTTTTGAAATGAAAGGAAGAAAAACAAAACAAAACAAATTATACAAATCCACACTCCGTTAGCATTTTTATTGCATTTGTCAGATTCCACTAAACTTCTTTCTAATAGTTTTCACTCGTCAAGCATTGAATACATTTTATCAACATTTTCACTATGTATTACTAACAAAAACAACATCAAAACAATTATGCTAGCATGTACCAACACTTTTAACTCATATATAAGCTTAATCTACAGTGTGTAAGTATGCATATTTTCCATCGCCAGGTACCCCAAAAAAACTAGCCAGAACCAAATTAAATACTTAATATTGCATTGAAGTAACAGGATATGAAGGATATAGTGTCCTAGTCACATGGAATAGAATTGACAGAATGGCACTATCGACAAATTGTATCATTGCATTATCTGTAGTGTAGACTACAAAAGCATGCATTTGAAAAATAAATTCTAGTGGCAAATGGCAGCTTATGAAGTTAGCCCTATAAATGCCTGGATATTTTTCATTAATAGGAATTAATATTCCTTTTTGCACTAGAGTCAGAATATCACACATGGTTCATATTGCAATACTGGCATATGTTGATTCCTTTCTAAGACAGTTTATCTGTTTAAAAATAGATTAGTATGTAGCCTGAGATTCTTCAAAGTAAAGCTTTAGATAGGTTACATTATTTTTGATTTTTGAATTAGTTACATGGAAAAAGAACAAAGATATTATAGGGAAGAGGGTCCTGAGGAGGAGAATAGTTTTATATTCCATTTAACAGATGTATGACATTTTGAGAGCAAAATCAGAAGAGATCTGGTAGAACAGCAGTATATAATACTCTAGACATTGTTTTCATGTCTATTGGAATACAGCATTTTATTAGCATGCCTTGGAAGTCAACATTCAGTGGAAAGCTAGAACTAGGTAGGGAAAGAGAAAGTGGGTGAAATAAGATCTTCAAGGAAAGGTAGAGCAAAGTTGTTGTGTTGACTCATACCAACATTGCTCAGCCAAGGAAACCATCACATGTATCACATGTTAAAATGCAGAAAGCCCCATATAGAGACTACCTGAGTTTTTGAACAGTTATCATATCAATATCATAAGCCTTCAGGTTGTTAGCTTTTATGTGATCTCTAAAATTATTCAGTCTAAGGGCAAGGAATCACCTGGCCAGCTGTAAGACTGCACAAGTGAAAAAGGTCACTTTGTGTAGTCTTGAAAAAGGTCAACATCCAGCACTGTTGTGCCATGTTCTGTGCATATTTTTAAAACTCATATTAATTAAATCAGTCCTCTTTGCACAGCATATCATAAGCTGATGGATGAATATCTCACAGTTTTGTCAAATATTGCAAAAATTGCAGTTTTGCCACTGTACATAAGTAGATAAAAAAAAAAATACATGGCCTTTATAAATTGATAATAGAAAAGGTTTAAAGCATGTTACATGAACACTTCCTTGGCTGCTACATCATCAGCAAAAAACTGAAGGAACATTATGCTAATGCCAGCACATTCAGTATTATCCCTGCACTCCATATCACCCTGTAGTCAAAGGAGTGGTATAAGCTAGTCAAAACTGACATATCTACCACATGCTGACATTTCTTCACTTCCCAGCAAGGAACTAGCCAGCAAAAATCTTGCCAGTGCAACCAGAAGCCTATAACACTTCTCTGCCTACACAAAGATCCTGGTTTAAAATACTGATGATGTAAGTTTTGACTGATGATACTGGCTTATGTAGTGTATAATTTCAGGTAACTGGAAGCACAGCTTGTTTTACATTATTATTTCAGGGCCCCATCAAAAGAGGTCCCAAAACAGAACAGGGTAGACTTGGACCTGTGACCTGCAAGCAGGAGGTGTACACATAACATGACAAGAAACTGTTTTAGCAATAGGCCTTGAATACATCATCACTTGATCTGGCATCCAGATCCAGTGTTGCAGAAGTTAACCAAGGTCAAATGAGAAGTTTCTGCTCAGTGTGATTATTCTATAATGCGTATAAGACAAATTCTACAATAACTCTGGAAAATGGTAATTTATACATTTCTAAAAATCGCTTATGGATTATACGTCTTGCATAGATTTTGAAGTTCCCACAATGGGTAGCAATGTTCAATTTTCAATTGATGCTGTTGGGACATGAAAGTTAATTTGGGTGTGCTAGCAGTTACTGCATTATTATTTTCAAAAGTGATGTCCTAGATTTTTTTTTTTTTAATAATTGATGCCCTACACACCTCAAAGAAAGCACTTTGTTATTAAATTTGTTATTAAATTTCATAAAAGTAAAATATAGTTCATACTCTAAATATGCTAGAAAACACTGTCTATTGCAATTTAAGTGTTCTTTGAGTTCCTGGAGGTTTATGTTCCCAAATCATAAAAATTTTTCATGCATACACAAACACATAAAATAACTCTACATGCATAGTAAAACTTTCAATACTGATAAAACCAGAGCTAGAATATTTGAAATCATGACCAAAATCCATTCAACCAGTTGGGTTTCCTAACTCTCAGCAAAGGAGTGCCTCAGCAACAAAAGCTATTTAAGGCAGGAAATCAAATTTTATCCTTTACTAAACATCTAAATAAAACAAAATAGGAAATCTCATTTGTGAAAAAATGAGACTATGGGTGGCAAACTCTGACAAGCCTCAGACAAAACAGATGTTTGCACAGAAGACATATTTGTCATATGGTTCCTTGTTATTGCTGCTGTTGCACTGCTGCCTGCCTTGCCTTCATTTCCATTGTCTCCTCTGCACTTTATTCCTTCATGCTGACTGTCAGACTATTTAACAATCCTGATTTCTGTAGCTGCTAATTGTCAGATGTGAAACAGAAGGCACTATTCAAAGTGAAAGGACAATTTTCCCCCTCAGCTTTTCATCAGGAGCTCATAGCATGAAAGAGTATTGCTGTTATCAAGCAAAGGAAAATAAACAGTGGGAGAGTAGTCCAAGAGCCTGTTGCTATTACTATGGAGTCCATGTGAATGGAAAATATACAGTGCAAGACAAATGCCAGATAAGCTTGT
This sequence comes from Caprimulgus europaeus, assembly GCA_907165065.1. The sequence goes on along the minus strand of OU015524.1, from coordinate 88,029,033 downwards.
ATCATATTTCATGATCTGTTAGTGACAGCCAAAATTAGACCACTCGTTGTATATCTCCTAAGCTTATGTCAGTTAACTAAGCTGTTAACAGGAGGATACGTAGAAACGGGGAGGGGGGAAATAAAAAGAAAATCTGTTGTTTGTTTAAATTCATTTACTGGACTAAATTAATTCCTTTTTACACTAGTTTTTGTCTGTGATCTATCTTCAGGGACTCTGCTAGAGAACAGTTGCAGACAGACAATAGCTTGCCTCGAAGACTTAGCACAGCCAGAAAAAAACACGGGTTTAAACAGCCTGAGAGGTGAAATTGGAGCTGGGGACTGCAAGGTGCACAAATTCAGCACATCTCTGCAAGATCGTCTGCCAGTAAGAATCCTTCCTGAGCCCACCCAGTAATAAGCAAACTCCTTCAGATAGACTGGCAGTGCTCCCTCACAACTGAACCCACGTTGGCACAGCTCACTGCAGAGCAGTTTCACTTTCTTGTGACAGAGCATGTCAAGGCCTTTTATTTTGCTAATGATCTCTGTATCTCTGTTTTAGTAACTCTCTCTGCTACACTGACATGGAAACTCTGTTGCTCAATTACTGCTAATTTTTACTTGGAACATCTCTCCAAGCACTTTCTATCCAGGTGGAAAGAGACAGCCACTCTAAAGGGCAACCTCAATCTATCAGGAAACCAGTTTATTTTTAGACTGTGATTGTTAGTTGTGCAAATGATACGGCAACTTGAGCTTGCAGTTTCCCAATGAATCAATCAGAGAATCATGCACTGGCAAAGCAGTGTAATGTTAAGACATTCCCCTGGCAACAAGATGATTACCAAACTAAAAGGCAAAGAAACACATGTACAGAAAGAAATCTTGTGCACACTGTCACCCAGCTTCAAAATGCAGTAATAATTCAGAAGCCCAGACATTAAAGACAATAGTCACGTGTACCAAGCAATAGCCCTATGAGGTAAAATGCTTAGGTGGCATTTTAGTAGCATAGCAGCAGTGCATCAGCAGGCAGCAAGAAGTCACACTAATGAAGTCACTACATTAGTTGTTCAGGGGCAAAATGCCGTCTTCAGTACCTCTCTAAACTCTATTAAACAGCATGACTACTATGACTGGGACACCAGCTCTATAGCTACTATACCTAGTTTTCTCAGAGGTCACACACAACCTCAGTCTCCAGTCAGTTCCTTGATCATCTCTGCAAAGCAAACCACAATAAAAAGTGCTGCTTGTCATGTCCCAAGAGGGGAAAATTGGCACATAAAGCTCAACTCTATTAACCCTTCAAGAGTAACATGTTTCCTTTCTTCACACTCTAATCTCACCTGCAAAAACCCATTAGTGTCTTGCATGATGGTAACACTTGAAGGAACTCAGTGACGGCACTCGAGGCTCTGGCTGATGGACATCCTCTGATGGCTTCATGAGCACGAGATCTAAGCTAGAATGGCATTACCACTTCTCTCATCAGTCAACTGAAGCCATGAGTGGTAGAGGAGAGAGACCAGCAGTGCACTGTGAAGGCCAAATTCTTACCATTCTGTGATAAATCGGTATTGTGACCACAACACTTTCGAGACAACAGCTCTTCCTGTGGCTCTGAGATTTTTGTTCTGTAGAAGACAGAAAATCCCTACACAGAAGGAATAAATAGAAAGAAACACATACCACCAAGTCTCCTAGATCTTTATATTTGTACATATTTCCTTACTCACTGGTGGGTAACAGTCCCCTCAGGAGACCAGTTTCCTAAAACAGGGGTGAAGCATCTCTCAGGCCAACCAAATATTGTTGTTCTTTCAAGGAAAGTAGCTGCAGTATCATTCCCAAATGACAGTCTACTGCCAGAGGAGCACAGCAAAAATTTGCATTACTGTTGCTTGCTTTCCTTATTTTCTGCACTGTGAACTGGATGGGGCAATCAGCTTCCCACAACAGCAGCAAGCTATTCATTAAGACAATTTAAGTACAGGTTGGTGCAGCAGACAGACTATGCAGAACTACAACATACTACAAGTACCGGTGTTTATAGCGCCTGAGTCATAGGCTAAAATAAGCTTAAAGGAAGGAAGCTACAAATGCTTTATGCTAAATAACCTACATGCACATGAAAAAAAAATAAAAATCCTGTTAAGCTAAGCTGAACAGCAAGTTGGCATAAACACAATCCTGAAGTAGTGACATTTATTCCACAACAGGATAATATCTCAAGGACAAACCTTTCCTGATGTCAGTGGAAAGCGGGAAGTTTGCAGAGAAATTTTCCACCTTTGCTTTCTCTTGTTCATTCTTAAGCACTCAAGAGCTACTGGAAAACAACTCACTGATTTTTGTATCTGTACTACCTGATTTTCCTCTCACCTGTTTTATGGCATGGCCTCAGAAACTTAGACCTTCTTCTCAGACCTTCTCCTTAGCCTGGAGAGAAGGAGGTTGAGGGGAGACCTTATCACTCTCTATAACTTCCTGAAAGGAGCTTGTAGAAAGGTAGAAGTCAGTCTGTTCTCCCAAGTAAAAAGTGATAGGACAAGAGGAAATGGCTTCAGGTTTTGCCAGCGGAGCTTTAGATTGGATATTAGGAAAAATATCTTCACCAAAAGGGTTGCTAAACATTGGAACAGGCTGCCAATGGAAGCAGTTGAGTGACCATCCCTGGAGATATTTAAAAGATGTGTAGATGTGGTGCTTAGGGACATGATTTAGTGGTGTACTTCACAGTGTTAGGTTTATGGTTGGACTCGATGATCTTAAAGGTCTTTTCCAGACAAAATGATTCTATGAAACATGTGAGGCCACAGAACAGCCTAGGCTCACCCAACTGCATAGACTCTGTTACCAATGAATATGGATGTTAAATTCTCAAAGGGCAAAAAGAAATCACATCAGTAAGCTACAACAACTACTAACATCTGTGGAAGGTGTCCCTACTGATGTTATGAATTCAGCTGCATAAGTTGTTACAGCCCAGAGTCTTGTGGTCCATAGCTCACAATTCTCCCCTCTGAGTTCTCCCTGCTGCTCTGAGCTCCACATTACTGGTGCTGAAGTCTATCATGGAGAGAAAAAAAAAAAAAAAAAAAAAAGGATATATCTCACAATTGTTGCCATCACCATTACCCTCATAAATCACTGCAAGGAGCTACATGTACCCCAAAAACCCATAACCCCATTTTCAGAATGCAAAAACACCTGTATCTTGCAACACTAAGGAAATAAACAAAACAAAACAAAAAAAAAGATGCAAAGGGGCAGTCAGACTAATGGTAAATGACAGAGCACTCTTCTGCCATACTTGATTTCTAGACCCAGTTAAGGCAGAGGAACATCTTCTTATGACTGTGCTATTTAGGGATAGAAATCCTATCTGGAAGTTCTGGTTTTGTTACAGTCTATCCACTGACAGAGGCCATCTTTCCTTCAGTGAAGTCACGTTGTTCATGCCCCAGAAAAGTCTGAGGGCAAACTACTACTTCTGTAGCACAGGCTATCAGGAGAACATGCCCTCAATGCAAAAGCAGACAGGCTAATCTGACAATCCACATGCATGAAGATTCTCCTCCTGAAAAAAGGATGCCATGTTATTCATTATCTGAGGAGATGAATTCACTGCTCCCATCCTCCAATTTCATGCTATGAAGCAAGACAGACAAAGGAGGGAGGAAAATGAATATTAAATAAGAAAGTTGGGATTCAAATACCTATTAAAAAAACAGAACAAACAAACAAAAAAACCACTAACAGTAAAACTGGACCATAGAGTTCTATGCTTGGTCACTCTGTTTCTCTGTGCAAGCTAATCCTTCACTATCAAAACACGTATGACTTGTAAGTAATTTTTAAGTTTCATTAACTTGCATATTGTTCTGACATTGACAGATGTCCGGTCACATTGTTAGCCTCTCACAGAAATGGCTGAAAACTAGTCATATTTGTCAAGCTGCATGCAAAACAGTTGCATTGCATGAAGTAATTTAGACATGAATTGGTAAAGGCACGGAATTAACCTGTGCTTGAAAGCTTTACTCAAGGAAGTTCACAAAGATGTCACAGCTTTGCTGTATTTCCAACAGGTTACAGAGCTCTGTTCCTGCCACAACAACAGTTATTTCTGTTTGTTAAGTGTATTTTAATAGTAAAGGAATATTATCCACTTGCACTTTTATATTTTAATTACTGCTTCTAAAAATCTATTCCTTTTCCTCGATGAAACCTGCATAGGCATGACAATGTTGCATTTCATTTTTAGAAGTGCAACATACATTAGCTGAAGCTCCTGGAAACATGGAAAGGAAAAATCAGTAAGTCAGAGCAGCTGCAGCAACATAAGAGGTTTTAAAAACATACATTTTTCTAATCACAGCAACAAGACCCTTTTTAAAATAACAAAAAAAGCTCTTACCTTAAATTCACAGATGCTACTTTTAACCTGTCTGTATGTTTTCCCTGACTGTGCTAGCATTTATGTAGATAGAGCAAATACCATAAAAGCATGTTGTATCTTGGACTGTAGAACAGTGCATGCAGGACACTCAGCAATGAATTTAATTTTTCTTACCTGTAGATTCACTTCTTGAGTCACATCCCTGAGCTGCTTTCATACTCCATATCTAAATGCTGCTACAGCTTAGTCAGAAACCAAGTCATCCGTGCATGTTGCTGACAAACCGCTGCAGGTTCTAGGGAATATGCAAGTCAGCTTGTGTGTCCTGGCTCATGGATTTTATCTGCTTAGATTTCCTGGCCTAGGGCTCTTATGCAGACTTTTATTGTCTCAGCAAATAAAAACAAAGACAAAACTGCAGACTTCCTAAAGAATAAACAACAGTTTAATTACCAGCACCTTCCAGCTCAGAGATTGACACAAGAACCTGTAAATTCCTTGAACAAAACATTTGCCTCTGAGAATGTGGAAGCTTATCCCACTTTTCAGTGGAAGGAAAAAAAAAATATTCTTGAAACAAAACAAAACATACACACCCCACCAAACACCAAAGTTCCTGATTTAAAAAAAAAAAAAAAAAAAAAAAAAAAAGTATATTCAAGCTTTAGTAAGGCAAATTTTCATGACTAACAAATACAGACAGGATTAGATGTGCTTTTTATACTTGCATTTTGCTGGGAGCAATGAGGGGTCATGCCAAAGTTGTCAACTTATACAGAAGGGATCTTCTCTCGCCATTTTTGTGAAAGTTAAATGTATCCCAAGGGACAAAATTCAGGCATGGTAAAACAAGCACTTATTGCAATATCTAAAGCATGGGCCCCAGTCTGTAAAAAGAAAGGATCCCTTTGCTGTCTGAAGGATATTCACAGGCACCTTGACATGAAGAGCACTACCTAGGGACATCCAGAAGGAAAGTGCATTTCTGCATCTGAACTCCCTGGAGCCCAAATCAGGTTTATATGAATTTTCATCCACCTAAGACTTGGGTGATACAGAACCGCAACCAGGGGAGGCAGAGATGACAACCGCTGCCTTTTTTGCATCATGGTGGTTAGAGCATGACCACCAGAAAAGGAAAAACCTGAATTCTGCTTCCTTGAATTTTGAAGGTTTTTTGTTAATTTTTTGTTAGTTTTTTTTGTTTGGTTGGGGATTTTGTCTTTGTTTTGTTCTTTGGGGTTTTTTGGGCTTTGGTTTTTGTTGTTTTTTTTTTTTACCTGGCAACTTTTCTTATGGAAAATGCATAATCCTGGAAACTGACCCTTTCAAACACTGTCCTTTCTGTCTGAGCTGCCCAACCAAGAGATTTGTAGGGATTTCTAGAGAAACAAAATGCCCAAGACACCCCTGTGAATGTAGGGCTGTGAAGTACAGTCAGTAGAATTAGTAAGGATCAAGCAGCATTGCAGCAGTCCCGAGTGGTCCTCCCGACACAAAGTGCTACATTCCCCATCCATCTGCCTCCAGTGCCTCAAGTAGGTGGTCTGAACCTTCTCCAAAGACCTCTACTGAGCACAGCCACTGTGTGTCTTACTCCGAGTTGTTTTTTTTGTTGTTGTTTAGCCTATACTGTTAATGTTACACATATTGCAATCGTTGAAAATAAGTTTTCTCCACTACTAGATCAAACTAGATATAAGGATGAAAGTTTTGCAGTTTGAAAAAGAACAGTTGTCACGCTAGATGCAAGCTTTGACTAGCAAAAAAGCACTGAACTCCAGCCCCTGCTAGCATCTACAAAAATGAAGTTCCAGCTGTGCAGCCAGCGATGCACAGTGATGATATTCTTCTGAATGACAGTTCAGGAAAATATCATCAAATGGCAGCATTTTCTACTACATACCACCCTTAATGGGGCAATATATGACCCTGTGGAAGTATACAAACACTTTTGTTTACAGTGTAAATCCACTAGAAGCCATAGGACACAACCTCAGAAAAATCAAGCCCAATGCTAAGTGTAAAAATCCAAAAATGTTGGTTTTACCTGATCAGGTATTTGGCATCATTGGAATCTGGCAGAGAGCAAATATATATTTTTCTCATTGTTTCAAGAGTAATGCTCTAGGACTGATATGTTCTAAATTTCCTTACTCTTGGCACCACAGATAATAGCTGCTGGTACTAATAGAATTAATAGACTTGCTTCTGTGCCTATTTAACTCTTTATTAGCATTGACATTTTCTGGCAAAACTCCTTTCCAAGGATTTAAGACTTCAAATTTGGCAAGTTTAAAAGTGAAGAGATCAAGAAATCTATGGATAAAAACAAATCCCCTAAAATCTTGCCAAATATAGGGATTCTCTAAAGCCTTACTTGAGAAGGAGAGATTCATTTTTTTTTCCTCACTAAGAGCCAAAACAATAGAAAGAATAACAATGGAAAATAAATAAGCAGACCAAAAAAAAAAAAAAAAGTTAAATAAATCTGTTTGGGTTTAGCATTACCAACGATAATTCTAGCATATTAGTAAAACTGATATTTAAATTGCATAGTGTAAGCCATTTCAGAGCAGGTTGCTTGACAAAAAAAACCCCAAAACTACTCTGTAGAATGATGGGCTAAATCAAGGAAATAACAAGTAACTACAGGTCCAGATTCTAAGAAAAAGTTAAGATTAGGAATAAAAATTAAATAACAGATGAGTTCAAGTCATGAAAAAAAATAGTTTTCAGATGCCTTATCAGAATCTATTTTTAGCATGTGTTCATTAAGATCAGATTTTTTTTAAGAATTAAAAAAAAATTGTCTAATTTTTTGTCTCAGTAATTTATGCTTAAGGCATGCAATTTCTATTGGAAGAGTAACCCTATCATCTTTGTACAAATTTCTATTGATTACTGCCACCTTTTTATATATAATGTTTAAAATTTTAAATACGTTTTGGTGATAGATAAACTGATGATAGAGATCCTCATCTATCAGACACTAGAGGACTACAAACCAATTTCAGTAGAATTTGTTTAATGTTTATAATAAGGTTTGAAGCCCTGTAATGGGGAAGGTTGAATGTCCCATCGTGTGTCTTCTTTTCCATTTAAAGTAAAAACAGTTTTACTTACTATTAGTACGCTCTTAACTATATTTTTATAAAAGGCCAGCTACAAGAACATAAGAAATGGTATGTATTACCTGTCTTCCCCAAATCAAAGACTGTCTTTATATCACCTCAGATGAGGGCCACAAGGATGATCCGAGGGCTGGAGCACCTCTCCTATGAGGACAGGCTGAGAGAGTTGGGGCTGTTCAGCCTGGAAAAGAGAAGGCTCTGGGGAGATCTTATAGTGGCCTTCCAGTACCTGAAGGGGCCTACAAGAAAGCTGAGGAGGGACTTTTCATAAGGGCAGTTAATGACCAAACAAGGGGAAATGGCTCTAAACTGAAAAAGGGTAGGTTTAGATGAGATATTAGGAAGAAATTCTTCACTGTGAGGGTGGTCAGACACTAGAACAGGTTGCCCAGAGAAACCGTGGCCACCCCCTCCCTGGAAGTGTTCAAGGCCAGGCTGGATGAGGCTTTGAGCAACCTGGTCTAGTGGAAGGTGTCCCTGCTCCTGGCAGGGGGTTTGGAACTAGGTGATCTTTAAGGTCCCCTCCAACCCAGACCATTCTATGATTTTATGATTCTAAGAGATGCAAGAACTCATATTGACAGTGAAGTTTAAGATACTAGCCTAAACATGTGATAAGAAAACACTCTCTAAATGTTGTTTAGATTCATGTGTGTAAAAATGCAAAGAGACTAAAATAAACTCTAGGCGGGAATATTTTTTTAAAAAATAAAAATATGACCGAGTACAGAGTACTTTCACAGATTTCTAAGTTTAATTTCTACTTAGCAGCAGTCCCAGCACAGTCTAAACTGGACAAACATTGTCCTTTTACCATGGTAAGCTCCAAAGTGAACATCACCCCAGGAAGCTCAAGCCCCAGATCACACAAGAAGCAGACACTGACAACTGCGCACACGTGACACTGTCAGAGGTAGATTTCTTACCTCTGGCTCTTGCATAACACTTCAGGGGAGGTTGGGAAGGATGGTACTTGGAAGAGAAGAACTCCTGCTCTCAGTCTACAGCTAGTCAAATTGATCAGAGTCTCAGTTTCTCTACAAATTGTAATTAATTTTTCATTGTCCCATTCTGCTTGTCTCTGACTTAGTGTTAATACTAGACCTTTCACAGCTTAATAGCACAAGTTTTATGTCTGCTGATCTGAAAGAAAGACATATGAGGCTCATCAACCCTCTTATTCTTTTCTGTTCTCCTCCCTCAAAGCCAGCTGCAATCAATCCTGTAACTGATCCTGAAAGTAATTGGTCCTGAAAGATTTTTGGGCACTCTACCTTCTATTAAATCCTGCCCTAGATCACATCATTGAGATATATCCACAACCATAACTATCTCCCCTATCATTATATATGAACATTATCACTGCAGTCACATTGGCAATGCTTGAACAGGCCATAGCATCAAGGCAAAAGGAGCTAGACAGATGTGTAGCCTTATCTCATCCCCAGATCAGTCTGACCCCAAAAGCTTGTCCACCTTTCACTTGCTATATTGCTTCCAGGAATAAGCATAAAATTAACGTCAAAATTTTAGATGGCCAAAACCCAGAAGGTGTCAGAAAAAAGCAGTTTTCCCTTAGACAGTCATCACACAAGAGCCAAGCATGACAACCAGCACTCCCTGTAGGAACGCAACTGTGGGTTCATAAGGTTCATTCAGCTTGTATGCCATAGCATCAAAGTTCAAGAGAGCAATGAGCAACTCAGATCTTCTGTTGAAGACAGGCCAATACCTAGCTTTCTTGACAGTTGATGTTGGGGTCTCACTTAAGTATCAGAAGGTCTAATTTAAATATATACTACAAGTTATCTGAATATGGTCCCAAGTCATTAAAACAAGAAAGCATTACAAAACACACTGAGATATTCTTTCAAGTTTTCCCTGCAGCCTTCCTGGAAAAAAAGTTGCTATGTAAATGAACAAAAGACCCATGAAGCAATTTGCCCCTGAGGGAAAACACTCCACTCCAGCCAGCCGGCAGACACAGCCCAGGGCAAGAAGTGCTGCTACAGTATAACCCACTGAACCGTAACGAACACCGTGAACACCAAGAGCTTTGGCAGGGTCAGCCCACTCATTGAACACGCTTTCTTCCAAAACAGAGTTTCTTGTCTTTTTACAAGGGACAAAAGAGGAAAGTCTTTTATTTATTTATTTATTTTTAAAAGAGGCTGACATATATTTGCAGAAACGGATATAATGCTTAATGTTATTCAACACATGTATGAGACTTACAAGTCCAAATTTTCCTATCTTTCTTCTATGGTGCAGCTTTTAACTTCTCTTATGTTTAACAGACAGTTAAAGTTATTTTTGCAAAGGTATTTAGTTTATCCATGGAGGAAGGCGGCAGATAGTACATTCAGGAACCCTACGTGAACCTTGACTTTTGTGAAAAACATGGACAGACAATAAATTGGCCACTGTGAAGGCTAGATGTTAGGTAGGGGAACGGCGCAGGTAATACTTAAGGGAGAAAAGCAATAAATTTTGTTTTCTATTCCAGCATCTACTTCAGAGTCCTCTTTCTATTGTTTGAACATAGTCTTTCCCCTCATTTTTCACCAAACTCACTCAGTGAAACTATTAAGCTGAAACTTCTTGTGTACTTTACTCATCAGTTTCTAAATCATCAAAGCTCTCATCAAGTCAGGGAATAAAAAGTCAGTCTGGGAATCAATGGATTATTACTCAAGGTGATTCATTTAAGACAACGTGGTTACATTAAATAACTATTTTTTACGTTATGATTCAATTTTATTTTAATTGCTTCTTGTTGAACTTGTAACCTTTCACTCCACCCTCTCCCTCTTGGGCTTGCTCTTACTGAAGTCACTTGGATCTCTGCCATAACATATACAGGCTGCAAGCAATGGTATAGAAAAAGCAGTACAGAAAGATTCTGTGATGGAAAAAATTGGCATCCTTTTCAATAGAATAATCACTAACTTGGTATTTGAGTTTCTAGAAGCTTTTTCCCCCCGTTCTTCACAGACCTTGGATCAAATACAAAAAAGCAAAAATAATCTTGATTTAAATAGTATTGCTTATAGAATCACAGCTTTTGTTGTAAGCAGTGTCTCAGGTCTGGAGTGATAGACGTGTCAAACTCAGGAATGAAGGCATATGTGAAAACTAATGTAGCCTCTATCCACACTTGGTCTTCTGCCTCTTAGCCAGTGCCATGTTAGTAATCACTCATTTTCAGATACTGTCATAATTTTTTGTTTAAATACTACCTAAATCAAAGGTAGGAGTACCAAAGGATCTCAGAATTGTATTATGTGAGTCCCACTTCTACATCTAATCATAGTTCATTTTAAGGCAGGCCTTCCCTCCCAGAGCTTGCTAGTAACAGCTTCCATTAAGATTCACTAAGGAAACCATGGAAAGGAAAGTCAATTGCACCAAGATAAATCCTTACTCACACCTCTAGATGTTTGTTCTTTTCCCCCTGCCTTTGATTTCCAATAGCATCAATTTAAGAAATATCAAGGAATTAAAATGCAGAGATACGAGGAAGGCTCTTTCCAGAGGTGCAAGTACCCAGAGGAGAAAAAATATTACACGTAAAACAGTATCTTCATGCACAAAGGAAATGAGAATTTCCTAGTCTTCTCACATACCAATGCAGTGAGAGATGGCAAGGTACTCCATGTGCAGAACTATTTAACCATTATAGATTTAACATGGGATAAAAAAGAAATGAAAGGAAAAATAATACTCTATAGTTGCCTTCAATTAGATTATTTTGATGTAAAATAGAAATGAAAATTTTTTTCAGCACCTACTATCTCTGAGCACAGAGACAGAAATCTGGTTTGAAAGAACCCACTTTACATAACAATTTTTAATGTTACTTTTAAGTGGGTAAGACTGACTCAGCTTTCCCTGTCTCACCAAGTCCTCACCACAGCTCACTTGCTTGGCAAATGTAAATAAGTAACATTATTTTTTAAAGACTGAAGAAAGACAGAGAAAGTAATTATGGAGCTTGATAACTTTAAATTTAAACTGCTAAACAGTATTAGATCATACACAGAGTGCAGAGTAGTAAAGATCTTTGACCTTAATGCAACCAGAAACATGATTAATTTAGAGAAACCCAGTGAGCTGAAAGATACCCACATGAGTGAAAATTACAAATTGAGAGCATATATGAAGGAGAAGGGATGTCAAAGAAGAAAATATTATGGAATAGTGTTCACTATTGAGTATTTATAATCTCACTTTACCTAGAATAATCCCAGCTTCACATGATGCCAGCTACATAAAAGGCTTGAAGTGACACCAGTTGGATCACTGCACAGCTTCCATGTATCTTAAACTTATCCCTGCCTCAAAATATGCATGAAGCAGCAATTTAATAGCTGATCATTATTTAAGACTCACATGTCCCAGCAGGCTCATTTCCTTTGAGCTCTTCATTTAGCTACATCTTGATGTATCCCTCAGCCAAGAGGGACAAATCTGATCATGGGTTCTGATCTTCTGGATAAGACAAGCCCATCACACCAACTCATCCGGGAGCTGAACTGCATGCCCTGAATTCTTCACTGGGACAAACCTTCCCAAAGCCTAGTATTCTCCTGTTAACAAAAGCATCTCTGGGCTGTGCATTGTTGTTGTGCAACCTGTACTCTACAGAATTAATCTAATACTGTTACTAAACTCTTAGGAAACTACACAGAAAATTTATAAACTTTATGATTACTTCTCCAGCATCCTTGAATTATCAAAAACACTCGAAGCAACATCGCCTATCACACAGGAGATGGAAACTTTGTGTCCCAAAGCAGCATAAACTACATAAAAGGGGGGAAAAAAAATAAGGAAAAAAGCAACAATCAAAGCCAATCTAATACACTGGAGACTCTAATTGGACTCAGTGAGTGCTCTTCACCCCAATAGACTGTGAAGATAAGAGGACAAAGTTTTCATTTAGACTTCTTTCATCTTTTTGTTGGCACATATGATAAAACCACTCTTGACTGCAATTGTCATACTAGGAAATGTAGATCCATAAGATCTGAGAATTCATTTTTCAGTACTGTATCTAAGAATCTGAATTGCAGAAGTTAGCACTGAGAATTAGGAAAAAATTTGAGCTCTGCCACTGGAAACTGGGAAAAATAATACATCCTTACCACAGATGTTATTATTACTTAGCAATTAATGGATAGAACACAAAAATTTTGGGCACATTTTACTTAACGCAATCCATTTTTTTTCTGAATACCTCAGTCCAGCTCCTTCATCTACTTAGGCACAAAACATCCTTGCAGATGGCATGAACAGCCAGAATAATATTTTCCAGATGTAAAATTAATGACGCTGTTTGGGTTTTGGTGTAATGGGTAAGGCTGAGACAGAGAAAACACCAGTACCTCTTGGAGCAACTTCTGTTCTAAGTTAATCCCCAGAACTTCCTAGGATGCTGGATGCACCAAGAGAGCTATAAGGTAATTCATCCTTTGTGACTGATGAGCGCAGCTGCAGCTACACTTCAGAGCTGTAGCTGCATTCAGCAGGATGGCATTTAGTTTTCATCAAACAGGAACAACATTTTCAGTTACAGTTCTCCCTACCACAAGACCACTTAGTGTCTGACCCTGTGAAGTAGTGATTAATCTCTGCAATGCAAGAGACTAATCCCAAAGGAACCAAGCAGTAGCTCCACTTGGCATATTAGAACTTGAAGTTTCAGTTGTAATCTTGCAGGTCTTTTACCAGGCAGACAGGCCCATTTTGATGACCGAACGGTATAAACCTTCCTCGCATCACTGGACAGGGATATTCATTCAGTCCCAGATCCTGCTGGCAAAGTCTCATCAGCATTTATTCTAGCAACCAAAAGTTATCCATATTACTTCATAGACAATCTGGATCAGCAAATATACACTGCTCATTAAAGAAATTTAAGAATGTTGACTGGAAAAAAAGACAGATTTTTTTCTCATTCCTTAGCTTCTTGCCCATCAGAGGTGTTTTTTTCACCATATTGGTAGTTTTCCAATCACTGATCTGTTCGATACATTTGGAAAAGGTTTTTCATTGTTTTCCTTTTTCTCCTTGAAATGGTCACTTTGGCTGAATTTCACTATAAGAATTTTGATAGCTCACAAAATTATTTTCTTCATGTAATTATTTCTTAACTTTCACTGCCTTCCTCAAATTGTTCAACTGCAATAACAGATTAGAGTTTCCTATAGTCTGGAAGTACATAGACCACAAAACCTTTCCGACTGTTTGCTTTCTGCATTCACCTTGAACCGCTGTCCCCCACTAACCTGAAGGAAAACTGGACCTTCCCTCTATGCCTACACGAACCTTTACTAACCACATCACTTCAACTGACTCATGTCTTCACATTTCATAGACTATTGACACTTCTTTACCTAGAGGTGAATGACATGGTCAGTTGACAGAGCTTGGTAGTTAATCCCCCTTGCAGCATCACAGGCTGAGGAAAGGTTATTAATACCTGTGCTTTTGCATGCATAGTTATATAGATATTAAGTTCCTTAAATCGACACCGCCTTACAAACAAAAGCATACATTACAGGATGCTATTGCAGAAAGACTTACAAGAACAGGCTTCCTCCCAAGAGACCCAGGAAGCAGATGAAGAGGACAGTAAGAGCAGGGAGGGCAACCAGCTGTAAGAGGTGGAGAAAACTGTAATTAGCTGTTTGGAGGGTGCCTCCAGGTGTTACCACCACATTTAAAGGGCTAGCACTAGAAACAACATGCTGAAGGAATGCTTCTATAAGAGAGTAGTTTTATATTAATAAGTTAGTATGAACTAAAAATAATGAAGGAATGGTTATGAAAGGACAGAAGAGCCCAGAACTGTGTTCCGCTTTTTACAGGAAGTTTTTTCTGTAGGCTTGTTCTGAGAATGCATATCAGAAGGAGGAACTGATCAACAGCAGTTGGGCCGAGACTCTCATGTCTATTAGTATAGTTCCTGAGACTTAATATCCCTAACGTATTCCAACATGTAGAGAACATGGGGAAACCACAGACCTTTGAAATATCTGTGTCCCTGCAGCAAGGTCACAACCAAATGCTGGTTTTGAATACCTACCATTTGGACTTCATAGAATCATAGAATGTTGTGAGTTGGAAGGGACCCACAGGATCATCGAGTCCAGCTCTTGCCCTAGCATAGGACTTGTGGTGGCATTCCTGTTGAGGATCTGGCTGAAAAACTATTCTGGGCCCCGAGAAACTCGAAGACGAAGGCAAAGGCGTGACTGGAATACAGGGAGTTTAAAAGCAGCTTAACCAAATCTAACTCTGTAAATCATGTGGTTTATCAAGTGATAATCTCCTCCAGGTCATTCATAAAGGTGTTAAACAGGACAGTGCCCAGATGTAGGAAAAGCACCTGATATTCCTTCCTATTTTTGCCATTAATGAGAAAAAGGGAGGAAGACGTGTTTTGGCTCTCCTGACACAATTACTGGCTATCAACAAAGACTGAAAATATCACGTGTGGGCATTTGCAAAGAGCTTTACAGCCCCCAGGAGTGACTTCAACCCACAGCAGTGTCCTCTCACACTCCTTGGTGCTCACTGATCTCTGTTCTGCTCCCAGCTGTATGCCACAGATGAATTCTTCCTAGCAGAAAGCTTTACTGACAGTATAGCAGTCCAAGAGATGGAGTGGAGGTGAAGCTTGCAGAGGTGTTACAGTCAGAATATACTTTATATTACCTCCTGCTCCTACCGCAATAGCTTCCCACCCTATTCATGCTGATCTGCTCTATCATGAGGACTTTTCTGGAAAACAGAGGTTTTTTTCAAAGCAGATGTAGGCTTCTCACTCTCATGATCTTCTTCCTTTTGCTTATGAACTCAAGGACAATGATTTGTAATCACAAGAGCACAGAAGAAAAAGCCACTTCTGGTCCAAACTCATTTCCACTCAAGCTCTGTCACTGAACATCCTCTGGGTATCCTGCTGGAGCAGTCTAATGCAATGAAAAAGGCTATTAGCTTTATGTTTTAATTTAGCCTTCTCATATATCTTCTAAGCAGCCACAAAAGCGCCTTTTTCATTTTTAAATCAGGTAGAAAATCACCATCTTGACTCCAGTGTAAGGGATGAAATATCAAAAATATCAGTGCCTGACTAAGTATTTATAAATGAATTGAGTTCTTTGTCCAACAACAAATGAACTTGTCCCTTTGGCAGAGTAATACAATCTAATCTGTTCTTATTTTTGGATTAATTTCAAAAACTGTCTCACTGCATTTGAGAGCTTTCTCTTATCCTTCTATGTGCAATTTTCTTTCTTAAAATAAACTTTATACCCTATTTTTACCTTCCTTTCTAATTTCTACTTGAGGGAAGATTTCTTACTCTAAAAAGTCTGGAGTTAAACTAAGAAATACTTTCCAATGTGTAGTTTAATTTGCATTTACCTTGCAGAAATATAAACGGTATATTTCTTGTTCTGGCTTGGAGTACATAGGCTCCAAGGTACTCAATCCATGGGTTCTACTGTGATACATGTATTTTTTATCAGCTGGACCATGCCATCTTTTTATCCTGTATACCTTCAGGAAAGCAGAAGACAGACATTGGTGTTGAAACCTTCTTCCAAAAAATATCTAGTATATACCCTTAGTTTATACAGGTTTTTAATCTGGAAAGCTTGGGCTCCCTTATTTCATTTTATATAATAGCTCAAATAATAGACACAAGTAAATACACATTTTATGTGTCAAATTGTGTGAGTCATAAAAGTCTTTTAAAAAAAGACAAAACATATTTTAAGTCCAGCTACTCTCCTGAAACTTCTTATTTTTCCTGTCACATCACAGTTCATGACAAATTCCTTTGTCTCTTTTTCATGATATGCAGCTATTTCTGTTTCAGTTCACCCACTGCCAGACTCTGATCTCAGTAACATTGGTGTAATTCCAGTATAACTCCAGAGTGGCCCCCAGTGTCTGGATGAAAGTCTGATACACTTGGTTCGATCCAAATAAAACAGTAGTAATGCTTGTTGGCAGAAGGAAGCATTTTTTGGGATTTGACAAGGACTGTGACCAGACTTCAGACTGAGGGCAAACATGTATATCCATCTGTTGTCAAGACAATCTGCAGTCCCGAGGTCTGTTGGGTTTGGCTGTGGAGGGTCTGCTGTCGGTTCCCCGGGCGGGGTTCACAGGGTACGTTCTCAGGATCCTGCACTCCAGCTTTCATTCCCACTGTTGTCTACTGCTGCAGGACCAGCCCCAGCTCGGTGCTCCATGTGAGAACTCTCTGGGACAGCTTCTTCCTCTTTGTCACAGGCCACGTCCTACCTTTAGGCAATCATCTCTTCGAGACACTGCTCTACTGAGGGTCAAAGAGGCAGGCTGTGCCCTGCAGAAGATGGGGACTTTTTCAGGATGTTGCAAGACATGGTAGCATAGGTGTACAAACTCCTATTCAAGCTATTGATTATCTTAGTCATGTCCATTAAGACTACAGAAAATGTGAGAACCTTTCTAAAAGAAGTGTAACAAATTATAGTATTACATACATGAAACAAAGTGCACATTAACTCCAAACTATATCTTTGTGAGCTTTCTAACTCACTGATGTCACCATGCCATTAGTGTCTATGAGAGGCCAAGAAAAAAAAAATATATTTGTGCTCTGACTAAGCATTTCACTCTTCAAGGAAGGAGTTACTGCTGAGGAAGAACATGTCATATTTCTTTCTATGAAAAACTGGAATCTTTAACAAAAGCCAGTGGACCATGCCTGAATCTGAGTCAACATCGACAGGCTGGGACAGATAATGAGAATCTGTTCTGTTCTGCCCTATCTTTTCAATCTCATACAACCCTTCCACTATAGAAAAATGCTATTTACTGTGCCTAAAAGACCAATGACATTTTTCCTAGTTGACACACCCACAGACATACAGATTTGACTCATTTATTTTAGCTTTTCTTCTTCTGGTATTTCCGCTACCATATTGTTTATGCATAAGACTGTTTCATGAATCAAAAGCCTGATACAAACCTATTCTAACAGGTCTGAAAGGGAAGAGTAAACTTCGCAGAAATGCCCCAAACTCCTGCCCAGACTCTGAATTCAATATATCAGCCCAGGAGTGTTCTGTAACCTTCATGCTAGGAATCATCTGCTTGCATGCTAAACAAAAGTTGCAAGACTATGACAGCAGCAAATTCAAAATATTACCCAGTTTGAAAACAAACCATATATGTCCTCCTACTTGCATGGATTATTGCTTGAATATTTACTAATTTACAGCAAGTGGTCAAAAGACATCCAGGGCAACAGTTGTTATACTCACTGTACTTCAAATAGTGTGATGGACTCTTAAAACCAGAATTACACACGTGGCGTGTTACTGAATCCCTTGCTGTTCCTCTGCAAGCTGACATCAGTCTGGGAAAATATCTCTAATTTGTGCTGGCTTTGGAGTTCTTAAACTCTTTGTATGGATACAGGTCTGGCTGCTGCAGCTGGCTGAATTAGGCTCTTGCAATGTGCTCAATACCTTAAACTACTCAACAAGACTGACTGTGCTCAATAAATGACAGCCCAGTTCATCTTGCAGTGGAAGTCACTGATGATACTAATGTTTAGCATTTGCTTTTATTGTCCAGAGACAACATAAACTGCAGTTTTGTTCTCTAAGTGCTGGATGGCTTGGACTCAGGTTACATCTTCTACTGAGGTGCCACCACTGCACTGATTAAGGTGACCAGAGGAGCTGGAGTCCCCACAGTTTAAAATAAAGTGACTTGCCATCATGATGTTGTGATAGCCCCTTGGCTTTGCAATTTCTTCCGCTTGTCTGAACTGCAATATCTTTTATCTGTCACTTTCAAGGCAAATTTAGTTTACAGAAATAGCAAATGTAAGACAGTCCGCTATTTATTCCTCACAAATGAGGCACTGTTTAGCTGATTTTATTTCTATAGGAAGCATATGTGAAGACGTGTGGTTTACTTTTCCTATACCATGCTTTCACAGTAGGATACTTGGGGGGGGAAAAAAAAAAAAGATAGGTACTTCTAAAACGCTTGTAGCAGTTACAAATCAATATAATAAATCACAGTGGTGTCTGCACAGACATGCTGCTGATGGGAGTGCAGAGCACAGCTCCTGGTGCTACTCAGCTGGACCCCGCAGCATGACCGCACACCCACTCTCACCCTCTTCTCCCAGAGCCCGGGCAGGCAGAGCTAGCTTCTTTCCTCCAGCATAAATACACCTTCAGACTCCCAGAGGAGTCTGATTCAAGTAGTGTAGGGGGAAGAAAGGTAACATACCCACACAGTTGCTTCAGTCTGGTAACCCAATTCCTGACCTGCACTGTTCTTCCAATTACTACCCCACAAGAGCAGTGCATCCATTACAACCTCCTCTTTTTCTCTGTCCCAGTTTAGGAAAACTTTCTAAATAGCATAACATTAGTATGCAAACTGAAGTGTCATTAGTGCTTTCTAAGTAAGGGTGGAGGTGGATAAGTAGGTACCCAAGTAGCTGGGAGGAAGAGTCATGATGATACAGAAGAGCTGAGTACTTAAATTCAGTCTGAAGTAGGAGACCAAAATATCCTATGAACTGAAAACAATCTTTGGAAACAGCAAATAAAAATGTCCAACTTTACTCCAAAAAACCCCAAAATACTTTACGGCAGGTTAACAAAAGGGAACCACCTGTGAAACAGAAATGAAGATATGATTATCACAAAAGATTGTTCATGTAAACAAGTACTACTCAGGGTTCAAGTAGATCCAAGATAACCTATGAAAAACATCAGAGGACTAGATTCCTCTGACTTTATTTTAGCTACCTAAAAGTTAAACGTCTGGTCTCAGCTGCACAATGAGGCTCCCTGGAGCCAAAGGTGAAACACACAGAAACCTCCAGATCTGTGTCCTATGCCTGCTGTCACTGGCCCACCTGGAAAGGATTGTGTTGCCTCTTCAGACAACTATTTTGTTTAGAGAATGCACAGGGTCAGCTGGATACTGAGCTTTCAGGTTGATCCAGTTCAGCCAGATGAACCACAGGATAAGGGATGAATTAGGTAGGGGTGCAAAGCGCTGTGCTGGTGGGAGCGGGCAGCCCTGGCTGTGCCCACAGCCTGTGAGAGCTGTTCTGGGCATCAGCCCAGCTCCTCCCAGCCAGCCCATCCAGCCGAAAGCAAGGGGACACCCCCTAAACCACTGTGCTATCGGATTTTAAGGGAGCAGGGAACATCTTCAAGCACTACCAAGCAGCCACAACAAAAGCAACTCCAAAAGTACAACAGAATGGGAATGAGGATTCTTACCTGCAGCCACCAACGTTGCAGCAGGAGCACATTTTCAGTTATAATACACTCTTATCCCCATAAAATTTAAAGAACCACAATCCCTTCCCAGTGTAACACTCAAACTAAATTCCGCTTACGTTTGCATTCACAGGCAATCAGACACAAATTCTTCACTTTCCTTTCTGCCCTAAACCAGATAAACATTAGTATGAGAGATGGCCGATTATTGTTAAATAGTCCACCTCTTTGCCACTGAACTGAGTAATGAGGGTAGCCTTGCCTGAAGGTTCTCTGACTTTGCACACTTTAATCAAGAGTAGAGGTCAACGATGAAAAATTAAAGTTCTCATTTTTCCAGAGCATGTAATTTCTCTTATAATTTAATCAAGACTAACATGCTGGTTTTTATTACATAGTATATCACTTATCATAGAAGGGCCAAATTTCCATTTCGATTTGAGCGACTGAAGACTGTCAGGCCCTCAGTAGATTTTTAAAATCGTTTAATGCTTTTGAAAACACCACCAAATATGTTCAAACCTGTAGACATTCTTTCAAAATCAGGCTCAAAACTCCTAAAATAAAAATCAAAGGAAAAGTTAGTTACACAGTATCAAATTAGCAAAGAAGCAAATGTGAAATGCATGAATTAAAGGAAGGAACAGAAAACCAGGGCTGCAGCCAAAACAGAAACCAACAAGTGTGTGCAAAGAAAGGAAATCAAATGCATCCCTTTGTCAGACAAAATCACACAGTTGCTTTTCTTCCCTGTAATTACCTCTGCCTATCCAGCCCTTTCTGGCTGCTCTTACACAGACAATCAGAGGTCCTACGCTCCCTTCTTACACCACTTTCAGGGGGGAAAGAGACTGGAAAGCTGCTATGTCTGGCTTTCTAAGGCTCTTAGGTAAGTGCCTGCAAAGAAGTTGTGCCACGGGCACATTACATCCTACACATTATTACTCAGTGGCTCTACTCAGTGTACTTTTTTGGAGTCATACTAGTCAGGAGGCTCAGAGTCAGAATTATACCTTAATTCTCATAGCAGCTATACTGCATCTAATTGGAAGGTAGTTTGCAGACTCCAAGGAGATAACTGAAAGTGCCAGGAAGCATCACCCTGCAGTGCCTACTAATGTTTGAAGGACTCCAAGACCCGTTTCTCCTCAGTGGCAATGAGTAGTACCATGATGTGCTGCAGGTAATGGCAAGGCTTTGGCAGTGTGTCAGTCAGCATTCCCATCATGGCTCTTGTTCTCAAACACATGCTGCAGTTATGGCCTCACTGGTCCCAGTGCTTCTCACTGAAGTCAGACAAGGAACCCCCATTGCAGGTTCACAGCAGGCAAGAAGAGTCCTTCAGCAAAACAAGTAACATGTTATCTACATTCCTGTTCCCTACCAGAATATCTGTATACATGGTTTAATGGTGGACTTGGCAGTGTTAGGTTTACAGTTGGACTTCATGATCTTAAAGGCCTTTTCCAAGCAAAACGATTCTATAATTCTATGGTTATCTGCATAACTATCACAATGGCCTCCTGATGTGATGAGCTATCCCAATGTTTTTTGTTCCAGATCCTATAAATACTGGGCTCTCAGCTGTTGGCCCACATTTGCTGAGCTTTCAGGCCCTCCAGCTCCATGATGGTTAGAAGAAAGAGGTCCAACAGCAGCTAAGTGAGAGGTTGCCCACCTCTGCATGGGCAGGCAGACAAGTGATTACAAGAGGTGTGGAAAAAGAGGTGACAGTATCAGAGGGAAGGCACCATCAGCTACATGGTAGCGATGGCCATCACTCATGTAGCTGATGGTGTGGACTCAATGGAGGTGGATCCACCTGAAGAGGAAGAAGAGCTGATGGAGGGCATCCACCTCCAGGATGACTGCCTTGGCACCATTATATCATGCCAGGGCTCCCCTCGGCAACACCATTGATGCAGTACTGCAGGAGCACCCAGATATCGGTCTGGCCTCAGCACCTGACACTAGCTGGGAGACCTCCCCTCCGTGCCTGGACAGCCTGCAGACTCATGTATTCCATCTCCCCTGCATCCACAATAACTTTTTTGATGGCTGTGGGTTTTGTGTGCCCTCCTTCCAATCCCATTCCTCTCCCCAAACCCCACCCCTTCTGAAGAATTACCATCTCCTCTGCTCTGAGCCCCAAGAAAAGGGAAAGAGACAACACTGGGCTGCTGCACCAGGAGAAGTCCCTCAGAGGGTCACTGAGGCCCCTGAGGCCTGGAGGTGGGGTTTCTTTAGCCTGAGGATGAGAAGGCTACCTAATGGGTGGAGATGAAGCTAGACTCTCTGTGGTGGCACACAAAGAACAGCAACAAGATCAAGAAGGGATGTCAGAGAGACAGCCATTTCTCTGGAGAAGCAGAAGACCATAGATCTGCCAGGAAGAATTGCTGGTCTTCAGCAGTAAGGCCCCTTCTAGTTGCTTCATTAGTTCTTTTCAAGATTGGGCAATAAAAATATTTTTTTAAAAGCCCAATAAATAATGAATGTTAATGAGGAAAAGCTTTATTATTTTTTCACTGTTGCTCTTTTTTGATCTACTTAATTTAACCTTATATATTCTTTTCAAGTAACCAACACTAAAAAAAAAAAGAGTCTATATTAATTTGATATTTACTTTATAATTAATCAGAACCATATCTACAAAAATCTTGATATTTCTATAAAAGGTCACGTTACCAACTCAGTTGAATTGCACATTTGGATGTAATGTATGGTTACCTTAACCAAAGCCTACCTACACTACCTCAGTTATCTAAATTGGCACATATTCCTTTCATTAATATATGGAAAAACCTTTGTAAATGAACACAAACTACCAAAGACAGCCAAGTGCCTTTCTGCTTCTGTCACTCTAAAAAGTTTAGACTCATCTAGGGACCTTGTAACCCATGAGAATAACCAAATTAATGCTCTAAAAAGCTGGTATTCAGGTTTTAGTAAAGCTACTTTTAAGTAATTTGTGTAAAGTCTTGTTGAGTTGTTCAACCCAAGAAACACTAATACACATGAAAACTTTTTTTTTTCTTCTGTAAACTAGCAATCTCTCTGCTTTAGTGTGAGGACTTGGCTGAAGTCTGGGTGTCTACTAGCACGGTTAAACTATGATGTATAGTATAACCACATATACAAGGGTGCCTATCGAAGATGTCCTCTCTTCTCTGCAGGGAGAAAGGCAGGATCCATGTGGGGGTTTTTTTGGAGACTTGGGACTGGACATCACCCTGTAATTATTTTTTCCTAAAATATAATATAACCTGTATGACCTGGAGGAAAGATCTTTAACTAGTGTTTTTAAGAGGCCAAGCAGAAAAAGAAGTCAGAAGTGAGAGTCAGCAGCATTTTAATCTTGAGGAGTAGAGAGCTGTGGGCACAGAGCAGGAAGACCACACAAGGCAGTGGAGAATGAACATACAAATATTTGCATCCATCCATTGCCTTCATCGGGAAGTGCTGATGTGGCTGAGGTGGGGTAAAAGCTGAGAAAGTTTTTTTTCCCCAAGACACTATGCAGTTTACTAAGTGCATGATGGGCTTCTCTCACTTCTCACTGCAACCAGTTCACAGGTCTTACAGCAAGGTAAGCCAGAAGCTAGCAGAGAAGGCATAAGAAGGAGAGCCATTAACCATGATGGTGCCAGAAATTTCATGTTCACGTGCTGAACCATGGGACCAACTGGTACAAAGGCTTCTGAAAAAAACAAACAAACAAACAAAATCCAACAACAAAAAGACTGCCACCAAAATGTGTGCATTTGTGCGTATTTCCAGACATAAGAACACGACACTGCTTAAACAAAACACTTCTCAGCCTGTCTCACACCCAACACATTTCCTAAGACTTCACCTAAAGGAGTAGTTTCTGAAATGTCTCTAGAAGGGCATGTGCCATCTGCCTACTTCTTTTTCAGTTAGACTTTTCAACATGTCCATCATTCCCTGAGCTGACTAGTGAGGGGATGTACTTCCCTGA
Organism: Caprimulgus europaeus; assembly: GCA_907165065.1. Next base: position 88,005,208 of record OU015524.1, on the reverse strand, counting down.
TCTTCTAGGGTCAAGTTAGATAGAATTGGTACTACTTAGACTTTCAGGCTAACAGCTGCAGCTGTTAGTGAGGACTTCACTGCACAAAGCTGGACTGCTGACTTGGGTCCATGGCAAGCTCCATAGTGAAACAGCAAATCACCTGCACTGTGTCTCCAGAAGTTTTGCATAAAAAGAAAGTTTTTCGCCTTCTTCCAATACATTGATGACTTTTCTGTGAGTGCGTAACCAGATCTGTGTGGAATGATTGGTAATAGCAGCTTGGAGTAATGGGGGGAAAAACAGCTTTTATTCTCTTGCATAAAATGTCAAAACATGGATCAGACTGGCTGAACATCCAGAAATTCTTTCCATCTGATGACCGGATTTGCCAGCCATTCTAGGATGTCTTTTTCAAAAAATGAAGACGACTTACGAAATTGTCTAGCTTGAGTAAAGACAAATACTATTCCCAGTAGGAGAGGTGAGTTTATTTTGGAGTTTTAGATTATTTGTTTTTCAAATCTTATATTTAGGGATTGCTTTTCATTCCAAAATAGTCAGAGATGTTTTATGTCATAGCAAGAAGTCCCTAAAATTGTCTTCTTTGTTTGTTTAAATGAGACTTTATCTTATTAGCATTTAATATAATCCTTTTGGAGTCCATTCGATCTTGTCCAAGTTGCTGATCACATAAAACTCAAAAATATTTAAACAGAGGCCAGCAACAGCACAAGAATTAATAAACAAAATATGACTGGCCAGTTTTATGGGCAAAGTGCTCATCTGTGTATTTCTTTTTCTTAGGTACACAAAAGGAGGGGGGGAAAAAGTTGATTATCCTTGCAGAGAGCAACTGGTGAAATTATAACTTTCATGGTAAATGGCTCTTTAACTATGAAAGTGAGAGGGAGAAACACAAGTGATGTACGGTCTTCAAAGATTTACCAAAACTCTCTGTTTAGGATTTATATGTCTGTGTGTGTGGCAATCAAAATGAAAACTGATAGGTATGATTACTTACTAAATTTGATGTTCTGTATAGCAGCTACAGATGGTGTGACAAAATTCTGTCAAATTTCTCTGCTCTGTATGCACACTCAGTAAAACCTCAGGAAAAAACAAAAGAGCATTTGGAGAGTCTGTGTTGTGTGTGCTTAGCAAATTTGAAGCCTGAACAATTAGAGATGTGGCCAATGAGAATAAAAGCTTCTGCATATATATACATGCATGCTGCACATGCATGCTGCACTGAATGAGCAAAAAATATCTGCCATCTGGAGAAGTCATAGATGGAAAGTCTTTGTGAGCTGAAACAGCCATAAAACAGGAAACCTGACATTATTTTTCCTACCTTTGGCAGTGGAGTTTGTCAATGTGTCCTTTGTTGGGACTGTGTTTTAGTGTCAAGAAGACACCTAACCTTTGAAGCCCTCAACTTCTTGAAGTTATCGCTTCTCAGAGGAAGGCAGAGCACATCTGAGAGCATTTGCTTTGCTGAAAGCAACCAAATAGTCCAGCTTGAACCCAAAGGAAAACCGCACTCTTCCTAAGCAGTCACCCAACCCTCAGACTAGTTCCTCTGGTTAAACCAAGTCTGTCCTTCCACTTCACTGTGCCCATCACCTTTTAATGCTTACCAGTATCATGTCAATGCACAAAACCGTCAGTCATCACTATGCTGTATGTCTTATTCAGCAGTACCTTGGCACTGGGTCCTTCGTTGCTTAGCTTAGGAGGTAATACATGGTTCTATTCAGCCTGGGCTGCCACCAGCTTGGTGGAGGTGTGGTTCCCGTGGTAGCAGTGCACACACTCCTGTTTCATCCTCATGAGAGAGTGGATCTTTGCATCAAGCAGCTTAGAATTGCACTGTTTTCATGCTGAGACTCCTGCTTCTGGAGGCGATACTTCAGTCATGGTGAGCTGAACCAACCAACTTCAAACCTGCCAGACTTCAAAGCCATATCACTTCTTTGTCAGCCTAGCCAGAGGCTTCAGGCAAGGACAGAAGGAAAGGCTGAGTTACTGTTACAGGCTAACAGGAGTTAGAGAAGGAGAAAACCCTATGACAGGAATAAGAGAGAGGCCAAATATCAAGAATCTCGGGCTTCTAGATTCACTGGAGAAGGAAAATGCCTAATATAAAATAAGGGTATTTAATTTTGCTAGATTACTCTTCATGAGTTTATAACAATTTTTTTCTACAACAGGAACCTTAGTGCATATGTAGTGTATATATAGGCCATGATTTGCCCTTGTCCCCTGCTTCCCCAGTTGCAGCTTTGGGCATGAGGGTAGAAAGTCAGCCCTGTGAATGTAGTGGTAGATGCTTTTTTTCAGTCCTTCCCAAGGAAATCAGGTAGCCACTTCAACCAGAGTATTTTTTGTCAGAAGACAGATTTACAAATAAAAGGTTTACCTCAAATTACCTCAGGCTAAAGATGTAACCCACTTCTCTCTGTCCTTCAGCTTTGTAGCAGCAGACTTCTATATGTGTAAACAAGCCAAGATCCAGGTGTTGACACCTATAATGATTTCAGAGCGTTACAGGACACTGCTTTATGTGTAGAGACTATCTAACTTGAGTACTTGAAATAAACTTATTTTTCTAAGATTTAGTATTAGCAACTTTTCCATAGGAAAGGTGATATTTCAATTGGCAATTTCCAATTGCAAATAAAATACTACAGCTGGAAAAATATACATACTGGAATTCACAAAATTCCCATGAAAAGGAGAGAGGAAGTCTTATCCTAGTTTGAAACTGTATGTGGAAAAGACATTAGATACTGTCATAATCTGAATTGAAGCCCGATATCTTTACCCTGCGATTAATGTGGAAAAACAATGACTTAACGGGTAAAAATAATGTCTATACGAGCAGTCTTCAGCTTTTTATTTCAGCTTCTCAGAACGTGGAACTTTAGGTACTGAAGTGGAGCACATCACTGGAAAATTCAGCCTAGAAATGCTACTGTTTAAAGAGACTGTCCTAGGGAAACATATAAAATCTGTTTGCTTTTATTTTTTTCCTCCCTTCTTCATAGCAGGATTTTAAGGTCATTGAGATCACAAGGAAAGAGAGATAACACAGAATATTTTGGGCACAGTTAAGATTCAGATATTTAGATAAATCCTAGACAAAGATCCAGAGTGGCAAGCAAAATCCAAACCTTCTTCCATCCATCCATGAGGCAGGTGACAGTTAGTCTCTCACTCAATAAATCACCAGAAGAAAGTCCACATATTCACGTAGTGCTTTGATTTTATTTCCCAACAACATCAGAAGAAATCCAGATGTTCTGATCTCACATAAGGGAGTATGCACTCTATATTGTTTGAACAATGTAAGATCTGGAGTCCAACTAGCAATCCTACTTAATAACCAACAGTCAAAACCGATTTATTTCAGTAGGTTTTTGAATCATGTATTTGGATCCTGTGGATTCTGCCAACTCCTGGTTAGCAAGAGTGGCGAAATTAAATGCATACTACCCGGGGGGGCTAGAAGAACACCAAAATACTATGGCATCTAACCAGAAACAATTGTGTACCAAACATACTGAGATCTAGAATGCAGGGCTGCTTGTGGACTTTTTTTCCTCCCAATAAAAACTATGGGCATCTTAGAGGGGCTAAAATTGCCAGGAGTCTGCAAGTGATCGTGCCTGGAATGCTGGACACTCAGCACTGGCAGAGAGGAAGAAGAACAAGCCAAGGGCACTGCGCTGTTGCTACAACTGATTTTAATTGCTCAAATTACAGAACAAGAAACAAGCCCAGGTCCCAGATCCCTACAGATCTACTTTTCTCACTATTAACTTATCCTCACTTTTCAGAAAATGGAGATTGCTTTTAGTGATATTCTAAATTCTCAGTGTGCTATTGTTACTTGATATTTCTAGGCAATTCTACAATCATGTACCATTCAATTTACAGAATCAAATATTGGCCCCAGTGCAAATTTCAGTTTTGTGCTTATTACCTTTCAGATTGCTCACTGCTTACACTTACGGTTCTTAGTGATGCTCCATGTGATTTTCATGTTTTCCACATAATGCCATCTGCTGCCATTGTCAGTTTATCAGTACAACAGCAGGATTGTATCATACTCTCCAGTATACTCAGCTGGTGTATTTGGTTTGTGTGGCAAGGTTTTGGTAGCAGGGGGGGACATAGGAGTGGCTTCTGACTGAAGCTGCCAGAAGCTTCCCCCATGTCTGACACAGCCAATGCCATCCAGCTCCAAGACGGACCTGCCGCTGGCCAAGGCCAAGCCCATCAGTAACGCCTCTGTGATAACATAATTAAGAAAAAATAGGGGAAGAGAGGAAAAAAAAGCTGGACACTTTGCAGTGAGAGAGAGGAGTGAGAATATGTGAAACAACCCTTGCAGACACCATGGTCGGTGAAGAAGGAACGGGAGGAGGTGCTCCAGGAGCCGGAGCAGAGATTCCCTTGCAACTTTTGGTGAAGACCATGGTGAGGCAGGCTGTCCTCCTGCAGCCCATGGAGGTTCATGGTGGAGCAGATGACCACCTGTAGCCCGTGGAGGACCCCACGCCAGAGCAGGTGGATGCCCGAAGGAGGCTGTGACCCTGCAGGAAGCCAGTGCTGGAGCAGGTTCCTGTCAGGACCTGTGGCCTCATAGAGAGAGGACCCTACACTGGAGCAGGTTTGCTGGAAGGACTTGTGACCCCATGGCGGACCTGTGCTGGAGCAGTCCCTTCCTGAACGACTGCACCCTATGGAAAGGACCCAGGCTGGAGCAGTTCGTGAAGAATTGTCAGTCATGGGAAGGACTCACACTGGAGAAGTTCCTGGAGGACTGTCTCCCATGAGAGGGACCCCACGCTGGTGCAGGAGAAGGAGTCCTCCCCCTGAGGAGGAAGGAACAGCAGAAACAACATGTGAGGAACTGACACCAACCCCATTCCCTGTCCCCCTGTGCTGCTGGGGGGAAGGAGGTAGAAATCAGGAGAGAAATTTAGCCCATGAAGAAGGGAGGGGTGGGGGGAGGTGTTTTACGATTTGGTTTTACTTCTCATTATCCTCTTGTTTGATTGGTAATAAATTAAATTTTGAGTTTTTTCCCCTAAGTTGCGTCTGTTTTGCCCGTGCCGGTAACTGGTAATTGAACTCACCCTTTCCTTATCTCCACCCACAAGCCTTTCATTATATTTTTCTCTCCCTGCCCATTTGAGGAGGGGGAATGATAGAGTGGGCTTTGGTGGGCATCTGGCATCCAGCCAAGGTCAACCCACCACACCTGGATAAAGGAAATTTTCAGCTCAGTTTTCACTATGAAGGAAAGATAGCACATGCAATTCCATATGTGACAAGGTCTGGCGCTCAGACTCCCTGACACAAAATACAGCAAAGCATTAATAGATTTTGCTGTATAATCGGTTTGAAAATTAATAGGGGATTTAAGCCATCCTTTACTGGTAGAAACTCCAGACAAGTGGGCAACTCCCAAAGGTTTTTTCTGAGGGTTTTTGGTGTTTCATGACCCATTGAATTTTGCATTTCTATGGCCCTGAGCAAACTTCTGTGGTTCTCATTACAATTTATGTATAACCTGAACGGTTTGCAGCCAAGGCCTAAAGATGAGAACAAATCCCCACAGACTTAAAAGTGGCTAAAGGGTAATCTGATCCCAGAGGCTAACAGGAGGACAGTGACTGGGAACAGGGTGGGTTCAGGTAAAATCTGAACTGCCACCCATTAACCAGGCCAAAGGAAAGACGACACTGGAAGATAGTCTCCATCAAGTCTGTTAGAAAAAGGACAAGACTACAGATGCTACATGATCAGGAGAGGCTCTCAAAATTAGACCAGTATCAATAAAAACCTGTCTATTCCTTCATCCTGCTTTCTACTTCTTCTACTAAAGCCACCATCATCTGCAAAGAGTGCTCAGATCTTGAAAAGAACTTTTACAAGAGTGAGATGTCCTACCAATAGTTTCCATCCTTTAGTCCTGTTCTCTCAGGTCAAGGGACTCTGCAGCCCAATTTTTTTTAAATATGTAGTTGGTTATTAGTTCTTGCAGTCAAAGACTGTGAGAGGAATGACAGATCAAATCCTTCATATCCTTCTCCAGTAACTGTACACGTGAAGCAGGTCTGCAGGATTGAGCTCCGACACACCAATTCTCACACTGACATAGTTCAAAAGAAAGAACAATAACCAATACAAGGAATGAGCCACCTTGATGTTATCAGTCCAAGCCTCATCCCTGCAGCCTTCCCCAGATATAGCCTCTCTTGCTCAGCCCTCTGCTTTTGGATTTTATATCACCTCTTCCTCTTCTCCTGGGCAAGAATGAGCTTGAGGCAGTAGGTGCTGCAATATCACACACGTGCATGGCCTCCCTCCTCACAGGTAGATGCTCACTGCTGCAGGCATGCCAAGCAGATAGCTACAGACCAAGACTCATGAGATAGAGGCATCAGGAAACAAAAACACGGCAATAATATCTGATGTCACTTCTCCCGTTATTTTTTTCTTGATACCTTAGGCAAAATCCCTGTCTTAAACCAGCCTCATCCAGTTTCTGTGTTGAGCCACCTCAAAGGCTCAGAAGCACTGGAATTTCCTGGGACAAACAGACCTTCCTGCTTGAAGAAGTCTTCACTCTGCAGATCCTTTCTCTCTGCATCTGTTGTGCAAAGTTTTTAAACAGAAATTTTTCTGCTCTTCACCTCCTGGACAGATCCTGATGAGATATCCCTCATTCTTTGCCTGTACCTATCCTCAGCACACAGTGTTTCCTGTTAGTTTGAGGTATGAAACGCTAATCATCTGTCAGCTTTGGAATATGATGGATCTCCTTCTGCCTTGTCCTGGCAAGGAGGTGTAGGACATTCACTTGCAGCTGCCTGGCTAGCCAGAGAGGGCAGAGGACTCTAGAGGCAGAGGAGCTAACATGAACCAACTTTCTCCCATCCCACTTGAAGGGTTTTCTACAAGAAAATATGTTAAATATTTATTTGCTCTGGCTGCAAGTGCACAATAAGGAAGAGTTTAAGGACAGCTGATCCTGCCTTTGGGCAAGGAGATGATGCAAAATACTCTTGCTGGCTCTTCCCATCCAATTTTCTCTGATAAGGAGATTAAGCAGACCAACAGTTTTAGAGTCACACACTCATAGCACCAAACACCTCCCCAGCCCTAGAAACAGCCTATATAAAAGCCCTTTGCCACTTTTACTGCCTCCTCCCCATCTCACTGCCCTCCAGCAGATTCAGATATTCCCAACAAGGGGCTGGGAGCAATCCAGCAGCCATGCCAGGTACTCATAGAATCACAGAATCACAGAATGGTTGGGGTTGGAAAGGACCATAAAGATCATCTAGTTCCAGCCGCTCTGCTGTAGACAGGGTTGTCAACCACTAGATCAGGCTGCCCAGGGCCCCATCCAACCTGGTCTTGATTGCCTCCAGGGAGGGGGCATCCATAGCTTCTCTGGGCAACCTGTTCCAGTGTCTCACTGCCCTGTGGGTGAAAAATTTTGTCCTAATATCTAACGTGAATCTCCCCTCTCTTATTTTAAAACCATTTCCCCTTTTTCTATCACTATCTGCTCTGCCCCATGTAAAAAGTCACTCTGGCTCCTGTTTATAAGATCCCTTCAAGTACTGGAAGGCTGCAATGAGATCTCCCTGGAACCTTCTCTTCTTCAATCTAAACAAGCCTAGCTACCTCAACCTTTCTTCATAAGAGAGGTGCTCCAGCCCTCTGATCATCTTTGTGACTCTCCTCTGGACCCAGTCCAACACCTCTACATCTTTCTTGTGTTGGGGGTTCCAGGCCTGGATGTGGTACTCCAGATGGGGCCTCACAAGGGCAGCGTAGAGGGACAACAACCTCCCTCATCCTCTTGGCCACCCCTCTTTTGATGCAGCCCAGGATACAATTGGCCTTCTGGGCTGCAATTGCACACTGCTGACTCAGGTCAAGCTTCTCATCCACCAGGTTTCCCAAGTCCTTCTCAGCAGGGCTGCCCACAATGAGTTCTTCTCCCAGTTTGTACACATACCCGGGATTGCCCCAACCCAAGTGTAGAACCTTGCACTTGGCCTTGTTGAATCTCATTACATTCTTGTGGGCCCACTTTTCAAGCCTGTCTAGGTCCCTCTGGATGGCATTCCTTCCATCTATTGTATCAACTGCACCACTCAGCTTGGTGTCTTCAGCAAACTTGCTGAGGGTGCACTCAGTCCCACTATCCAGGTGATTGATAAAGATGTTGAAGAGCACTGGTCCCAAGACCGACCCCTAGGGGATACCACTTGTCTCTGGCCTCCACCTGGACATAGAGCCATTCACCACAACCCTCTGGCTGCAACCATTCAACCAATTCTTTATCCATCAAATAGTCCAGCTTTCAAATCCATATCTCTCCAATTTAGAGATAAGGATGTGGTGTGGGACCATGGCGAAGGCCTTGCACAAGTCCAAGTAGACAACATCGGTTGCCCTTCCTTAGTCCACTGATACCATCACTCCATGATAGAAGGCCACCAGACTGGTCAGGTTGCCTGCCCCTGGTGAAGCCGTGTTGGCTGTCTCAGATCACCTCTTCATCTCTCAGGTGCCTTGCCATAGTACTCACAGGGTTTGCTGTGGTTTCTGCATGCTACTCAAACCACCCTACTTGTCAGCAGGGAAAAGGCTGGACTGCAGCAGGTCTGTAGCATTGTGCAAGGAGAGCCAAAACCTCCAGTACTTCCCTGTAAATGCTTCCACAGATACAATAGTTCTTGCTAGGAAGCTAAAAATCCCCATATCGTCTTTGTGACAGCGGAGCTCTGACACCAGACATTCCTTTTGTGGATTATTGCCAAAAAACAGATCCCTGTAAAGCAAGCTGGGAAGTGTCTGCTGGGGAAAGAAATCCCCCTGCCTTTCATGAGAAGTTAATAAATGTCAGAGAAAGAATCTGAAGACATAATAATGGCTGTGAGGATTAACTTTCTTTTATGGCAGCAGTGCCAGATTATTTATTGGAGATACATTTTTCCTATATATGGTTTGGGTTTGTTTTGATTTTTTTTTCCCTTAAAAATAGATAATCAAGGGTTTATAAATGAAAGCCATACTGGGAAAAAAAAATCAATTTGACACACAAAATCACATTTGAGCATCAAAAAGCTTGGATTTAACACAGAAGAAAAAAGAGCATTTCATGCAGGTACCCTGCCACAAAAAGGAAGACCATTGGAGATTAAAGAGAAAATAGGTAGGATTAATATATAAGGAGTAAATAGGGAAGAAGTTGGGGCCATAAGAGATTAATGGGGAACATATACTTGTTCTTGCTTTGCCCTCAGATGTATGAGCTGAATTGTATTGTATGACTTTCAAGGTGAATAGAAAGTGAAAGGACAGTGAAGAAACTTCCCAAAAAGTTTTCACTCATAGCCTTCCTGGGACTCTTTCCCTCAGAGATGGGAAAGGCTATATATGCTAACTCTGCAGACAATAAGCTAACTCTGCAGTTTTTGGTGATGAGCAGAGGAAGTCCCTACAGACAGCTTTGTTGGCATATGCTTCCTTCCTTCAAGCACAAGACAATCAGCGAAGAGGACTTGGTTTTGCACAGAAGCCACTGAACTGTGACTGAATAGTCCTTAGCTAAGTTGCCTTTTAAATCACATAATTAAAAGCAGCAAAGAAAAACTTAAAAGGCATTATCCAGTCTTCATGTGCACACAACCACATGCCCGCACACATATACACACACACATGCTGCCAGAAAAATTTGCTATTTCAAAACAAATTTACCACACAGCTCCAGATAAATGTTTAGACTATGAAATGTCAAAAGGCTTAATATAATTATTATTTTGGAAATCACATTTTTTTATTTCTGCATTGACCTATTTTTTAAAAAAAAGCTGCAGCACATCTAAAATAATTTGTTCTGTTTCAGATGGAATAAAATGCTTCAAATGAAGTTAGATAAAATGAAATGTGTAATTATCATTAAATCCCCTGTTTCAGAACCAATTTTTCCCCATCCCTGATCCCCTCTCTTAATTTTAAAGTCTGCTGACCTAAGCTGCTTCCTGTCCCCACCCGCCGTCTCAGGTTTTATCCCAGAACCAAAAAATGCTTTCCTGACTGAGCTCTTGACTTACTCACTCTCCTCACTCCTGACAGGAGGCAGCCATAACCAGAGGTGTCCCCCGAGACTGTCCGAGACCATCGGCTCTGCAGCATGGCAGCCCACTTCCATTTCCTTTGGTCACTCTCTTTCCCTGGATATAAGGGGATGTTCTGGTTCATCTGAAGTCCGTCACTGGGTGCCAAGGTGGGAGGAGGTATGTTTGAATTGCTCTGGTCACTATACTCGAAATCAGGGCATCCTGAGAGCATCATGGTCAACGAGGGCAGTTGCTGGAGTGCAGTGTGGGCCAGGCACGAAAAAAGAGTGTTCAGTATAAGAAAAGAACCTAGGCAGACCTACCTGAAAGCCCTGACCACCTTAGGTCCCATCATAAGCAATGTATGAAATCTCAGCTCCCATATTCCCACCAAGTAACACTTGGTTTCTTCCTATAGCTTCACCAAACCCCATCTCTCCTTCATAAGCAAAAAGTTGGCATAATCCAGCTCTACTGTAAAAAATATTTTATAAGTCACTTTTCCCCTGGTGCATGTCCGGTAAATAAGGTGTGTACCATGGCTACTGCACAGGTAAGGCCAACGACGTGGTGATCCCTTGCCTGTCCATCCTTATTCTAGGCTCTTCTTGCTAGTGTCCTGCAGTGGCTGTAGACACTGAGGATGGATTCTGCCCACGAAGCTTTGGGGTGACCAGATGTAATAACAAAAAAAGCAAGCTGTACTCTCTATTGAAAACCTCCTTAGGACCCAAGGGGACGGAGCAGGAGGCTTCCTTCAGCCCACATGCTTTTTACTCTCCTCAGTCCAAAGAAGAATGTAGAAATTACATCAACTCCATACTATGTAGGAAGGAGTCTGAGCCATGAGCTATCACTGGTCTTTGGGAAAGTCAGCTTAGACCATTATGAGAAGGACATTCCCTGTGGTGGACTGGCCAGACCTCTGATTAGCGAAGCAGTTGCTTCCCAAGAAATCAGTGAGGTGGTTTTTTTTAAGATTTGCCAGTTTTTGCTTTTACTACATCTAGGAAAAACTGGTTCTAAAATTACTGGTGCAAAATAAATATGTCTGAGCCCAACTTTTCCAAATAAGAATGTTTCTGTCTATTGCACAACCAAAATGAGCAATATTTGAAATACTTTTCCAAAAAAAGTTATCATTCTGGCCTTTCTTGGCATGTTAAACTATACCTAACAAATGGATCCATTTAGAAATCCATATGCCTTTCAGAAAGTAAATAAAGTTCTTATTTGAATAAGTTCCTATATTTGTTGCCAAGCTCACAGGGTAAATGTCCGCTAGTGTTTATTACAACATCACAAGGGTGAGCCAAACTTTTGCCAGTGAGCTACATTATACTTTTTTGGGGGATGGAATTATATATTAAAGAAATATCTCATATTAGCCAGCAATTGTACTGTGAAGAGCTGCATGGAGGAGATCACCCACAGACTATTCTCCCTCCTGATGGGCAGCGTGGCACAGCGCAATAGCCTGGTAGCAGGGCAGAACAGGGAGTTCCAGCCCTAATTCTGAATTCCTTGCCTTTTGTAGGCTTAAGCCATATGTGAACTCAATGAGTTTCTGGTGGGTGTTTTACAGCAAACTATAAACCCTGAAAACAGGGAATGATGATGGAAACACCGACTAACCCCTAACCACAGCACATGGCTCTCACGGGCGCCGCCATAGTCACAGGCTTACAGCTGTGTTTCAAATTATGCTACTCAATTACAGAAAAGACTGTTATTAGGCTCCCCTTCCCTTGACCTCATTATATACAGTGGTTTGCCATCATTAAACCCTCTTTCTAACAACTTTTGTCTATAAACTGCTTAGCATATCAAGATTTTTCTGAACACTGCAATTTGATATATTCAGGAGGTAATACACATTCAGTGAGACTGTGTGTCCCAGAATAATGATTTCCTGCAGGGTGGTTAATCTTTGCTTGCTAAGAAAATTCCTGAGCCTGATGCATTTATCTAGTAGCCAGCCTAACTTAAAAAAAAAAAAAAAGAAAAGTGTGGTATCACCTTCATAGAAGTAAAAAGCAATAAACCCAGTCAGGACACCCACTCATTTTGAGCAAGTGCAGTTTCAAGAGATGTAGAGTACAGCCTCAGCTTCTTCAGCATGTTTGCAACTTCTGGCTCTGCAGTCATTTAATGTTGCTGCACATTACTCCACAGTTGTTTCATTTTACCTCCTGAAGTGATTGCAATTCAAGATGGAGGGGAGCGAAATGCACCTGTTTCTGCATTGAGTATAAAGAAAGAGAACTGATTTCTGTTCTCACTGACAAAAATGCACCACATTAAGCACACGGCTTTTTAAGAGAGCAAGTGAGTTCAGTTATTCATGAACGCAAGCTGAGATTTTGATATGACAGTCTTAGCAAGTGAACAAATTTACAGAATTCAGTAATATTTCATGAAAATTGCTTCTTTGGGAATACTTTTTGTGGTGTATATCCTATTTCTTAGAAAAAAGAGAGCTTGCTTTGAGCAAATGAGTTGTCTTACTGCGAGACAGCTAAAGGAAAAGAATAAGCTCATTGAAATCCCCATACGGAGAAGCTCTAAAGGAAGGGACTTGCACATGGGTGTTTGCACAGTGCCTGGTACAATGGGTCCTAACCTGGTCATGCCCTTTAGCTGCTATTGCAGAGCAAACATCTGACAACAAAGAACTAGCAAGTAATGCTAGGGTCAAGCTCAGCTACCGAATCTGCATTGTGTGTTCCCTCCATGCCTCCTCGAGCACTAAAGGAGCTGTTACCGCCGCATCCAAAGTCCGTCTAAAACCAGAGGCTTTTGCTCAGGTGTCTGGTGCATCGGCCAGAATTTCACCAGATGCTTCCTGTCATTCATGGACATTCCCACTGCTGTGGGAGGGCATTTCTGGGACAATAGAAGATCATCATCCCAAAGGAAAGACTCCCATGCAAAGGTCTTCAGAGTCCAAAGAGCAAGCTCTTGGCAGTGGAGAATATCTGTGAGGCACCTTTGTGCTGCTTATAAATACCCTCTGAGCAGTCAAAGAGCACAGTTTAAAGAGTACTTCCATGTGCACTGGTGGGTAATGTGCACCCATGACAACTAAAATGCAAGTAATGCATTTTAGGTGATCTGTGGCAAATACGACAGCTGCCCACAAAACTCCAGAAAAAAAACTTATCATGTTCAGTGTTGAGCCAATACTGTGTGTGCATTTCACAGAAAGATTGCTAGTAGTTCCTCCCCAGGATCTGAAGCCCTTTATTCTCTCTCCTTACTGGATTACCTTTGGGATGGCCACCAGTCCAGCTCTGCAATCTCTGCTGCCTAATGGGTTGTCTTCATACAAGCATCAGCAACAGCCTGATCCAAGGCAGATGCTGCATTCTTCACCTGTGTATAAAATAAAGATATTCTTCCTGGGGTCAGAGAATGGCAGCTGACAAGCAGCATCTGTAGGACCCTGGAGACAAACCTGGGGCTGTCTAGGTTAGTTTCAAATTCTTGGGACTTCTGTCATTTTTTAATAACTTTATGAAATGTGGCATATGTAAAGACCCATGGTGGCTGCAAGAAAGCAGATGCTGCTCCCTAGACATCTAGCACACAGCACTAATGCCTCTGCGTGGCCCCACAGGGGTTCATGACTTCAGCAAAACCAGGAAAGAATTACTCTGGCAGACTAGAAAATCCCATCTTAAATTATTGGTGACAGAGGGTTGGGAAGAAATGAAAAGCATGTCAGAAAACTCAATCTAAAAAAAAATGTGCAATTCAATTTTACAGTTCCATAAAAAATGCAAAAGAGCAGCTCACAGCTGGTGAGAAGGAAGGCCCGAGCTCTTGGTTTCACTTCTGCCACTGGCTGACATTTATAGGGTTACTTACAAACTGCACTTACATAAATCAGTCAAGGCACAGTTCACACCACTATCACAAAGCAGACAACTATCATATATTTGTTGTTTCCTAAATGACAAAGCCTGAGGTGAGGAACAAGAGACGTATATGCTTCTCCAGGGGGTAATTTAGCCCAAAGCCAAGCGTCTGGTTGTAAAGAGTACGAACAGCCTGCTACAACCCAAATAAAAGCCTTCAAGCTGAGGAAGAGCTTCTCTACTAGTCTGGATGCTGACATTTTAATAAGTACTTTACAGTGCATTTTTTCCCCTGATTTAACCATAATTATTACTCTGCTAAATTTTTTTTCATTTAGGTGTTACTCTGCACATCTTGAGATGTCCAAGTAACTGTTTGTACAAGCTGTATGCATAATTCCCCCTGCACGAAGAACTGCTAAGAGATAAATTTGATTTAAATATTTCTGAAGAGCATTTCACAGGACATCCAGGAACCCCGTTTACACAGAGATATTCCACACCTCTTGCTGAACCTCACCTAATGACCCATCTAGCATAGACCTTACATCACTGGCTCTAAAACACCAGGGACCAGTAAGATTATTGGTAGCCTGAAGAGTACATGGTGCTGGTCCCTCCATTTTTGCTGCAAGAATCAGAATGCAAAGGCAGCAGAGAAGCAAGCACAGAACAGCAATGCAGAAGTGAGAGATATTACTCAAGAACTTTTTTTTTTTAAAAAAAAAAAAGCCTGTGGCTTTACTTTTTCCTCAAAGCATGAGTTAAATTAAGAACAGGTGCAATTACAGAAAATTTCCTTGCAATTACTTTTCCACATCAGAATGTGCTGCAGGAACTCCACGGATGTCATGGATTGAGGGAATGACTCAAGGAAGGGAGTCAGTTAAAATGAAGGCCATGCAGCCACTGCAGACACAACAGTGCTCTTCAAGTGCACCTTCTCTAACGAATATGTTACCTGTGAGAAGATCATCACACAACCGTGTACACCTCCTTCAGGAATGCCTGCCTTCCTATTCCAAGTACTTCTCATCACCTTCATTCAAATGGCAGAGAGGTAACCAGATATGCATATTGACAAGGATGAGCTAGATGTCTCCAAAACATATTCACTGTCTACTGTCTTTAGCTCTGATTTTAGAAGTGACTCTGTTCTACACCTTCCAAGAGAGGAGCTTAAGAGAAGAAAGTCTGTGTAGGTTAGATACAAAGACTTCACTTTTTAAAAATGCTGGCTGTTCTGTATTTCTCCATTTTCAGGAAGACAAACTTAATTATCAGGAGAGTTGCTCACACAGAAGAGTTGTTCACCCTCCAGTCCAACAGATAGCAAAGAATGTTTAAGCATATTATTCTCTCAAAAAGCAGTAATTTCCACTCTCCAAGACATTATGGGAATCTAAGCAATGTTTTTACCATGGAGATTATCCATGTTTTGCACACAATATTTATGTGTGCATTTAGGACATAGCTTTTTGCCTAAACAATGCAAAAGGAAAATTTTCTGGTGTGTACTGGCATTGTACGTCCTGATGAAATAGCAGCCACAAGAAATGGTGGAATTGTGCATCCACACAACAATCACTCTGAAAAGCCTAAGGTTAGTTAAGTGTGTAGGAGATGAGTCTGTTCATCATGCTTTATAGGGCTTTTGAAGGCTTGGCATTTCTTCTCTAAAGTGCAGATTTTGATTTTGTGCTCTTGCTTCTTACATATGCACTAGAGCCCTGAACGCAGAGCTGCTTCTGATCCAACTTCTACAGATGTTTAGGGGATTGCTGCAAAACTGCACCAGCTCCAGTGCATGGTGCACAGCTATAGACTGTGCTTTACCAAAGTGCATATGGCTACATGCACTGACCTTTCCTAGAAACATAAATAAAAGAAAGGAGGATGCTTGGTGGCAGTTTAAGGAAGGCATGACCAGATCCACACAAACAATTGGGAACAAGGTACACGCGACTGTGCTGCAAAAACCTCTGCAGAGGTTTCATGGGGGTTTTCCAAGAGCAAGTTTATAAAACTGAACTCTGCATTATTAATTTATTGCCTTCCAGGGACTGCAGATACATTTACTAGAGGATGTATGGTTGATTTAGCCTGCACTCAGCTTCATTCCTGGGCAAAGGGGTTCCTGGGGATTTTTTTTTTTTTTTAATGCAATAAAATAAAAATGTGCTGCTGCAGCCAAGAGAAACTGTAGACTGTTACTTATCTTTACAAGCGACAGTTTCCCTGGTCAGACTTATTTTAGCAGGGTGAACATAAGTTAACAACTTTAGCCATTTCTCCTCTCTGACTTTAATCTATCAGCAAGCTGTTCAGGTGATTCCCATTTTCACACCTTGCTTTTGCCCTCCCTCTTCCTTGATCCTGAACGCTCCTCCCTCTTTAAAAACACAACTCAATAAAGTGCAGCGCTCAGCTGGCTGCATCCCCGTCATACTCCTCCTTGGTTGGAGAAGGAGGACTTGCAGTGCTCCAGATACTCAACTGGTGTTCATCTCTCATAAAAATTCCCTAAAATTTAAGCAGAGAAACTGGAATTAACTCACTCCAAAGCATAATATCATCCATCCAGGCTTGAATTTTGAGAGACAAGCAAAGGCATTTGAATTTAGACGGTTTCCAATTTCCCCGATTTCCATCTGCGTCTTTGGGCTTTGCAGCCGCCTTTGTCAGACTGCCTAAAATATTTTATAACGGAGCAAGTTAACAGGAGGAAGCATTAGGCCACATCTCCCTCCCTTTCCTGGCAGTAATATAGGAGGAAAGGCAATGCCACACGGGCAGGGATGCCGAGCGCATCCCCCAGTCTGGGCCAGGCTGGCCAAGGGTCCCTTCCCGTGTCCATCAGGTTTCAAAAGAGGCACTGTGCAGAAGGCACCCGGCATTCCGAAAGGGGTCTGCTCCTGCGCCTGGAAAAACGAGCAGTCCTAGCAGCTTGTTTGTTTGTTTGTTTTACAGGGGAATACAGGTTCACTCATCATTACAATAAGCACATTCATGCTTGCGCTTAGCCGGCGTGAGCCTTCCAAACCCAGCGCTGTGTATGAATGAGCCTAGTAAGAGCAACATACTGCAGAGTCTAAGTCAATGTTTTTCAAATTTGGGTCAGTCTGAGGCACTCTGGTTGAAAAAGTATTGCCACAAGCATTGTAAATTAATATTTTATATTCCCTTGAAGTGCCTTTTGAGGAAATTAGCCTTCATTACAGAGGCATCTCCCTTGTAAACACAGCAAACAGAAAATACCTCTGCTGACAAGGACAGCATTGTAGGGCAGGGAAGGAGGATAAACACTGAATACGGGGGAAGAACTGGACCAATTCAGCAGCTGAATCGAATGGGCATTTGTATCCCCGCTCCTCAGCAGCCCCCCAAGCTGTGGTACCTGCAGCGCCCATCCACTGCAGACAGCTCTGCCTTTACACCCAGGGAGCAGCACCCCACTGCCTCCCAAAACCTACCAAAATGGTAAGGGGGAGGCGTCAGCCCCTATCGAATACCTTGCAGGGGCGTAAGGACCCTCACGTTATTGCCAGCACAGTGGCAGTACTGGGCACCATGAAAAGATCCCAGTCCTGATATTGGGGATCTAAACTGGGAAGGCAGCAAGAGTGTGGCACTGCTGTGGCACTGTTTCGGTTGTGGGATTTCAGACCATTTGTATGGCCTGACCAGCACTAGACCAAGTATTTCTGGCACTGGCTGGGGAGGTTCCCCTGCAGCCAAGCGCAGTCAGTCAAACTTGGCTGGCACAAGGCAGGGCTTTTCAAAACCTCTTGTGCTCCAATCGGAAAGCGGCTGAATGCTGCTCTTCCCAGAAAAGTGCTGCCCTTGTCCTTTTTTCATGAAAGCAAACTTGGTATTCATTAGGAGCAGGCCAGAGCTATTTCAGACACGAAAGACAGCAGACACAAATCAATAGAAAAAAATAACTTCTTTTTATTTACAAAAAAAATCCAAATATTGGATGCTGTAAACAAAATTCACAATCTGTTCCCTCTAGAGTCTGTTTTCCATCAGCTCTTTTTCTGTCTGTGACAAAGCCTATAGTCAAAATGTTCCAAAAGAGCAATCCAAGGAGCAGTTTGCTGCAACAGGATGCCTTGCAGAAGGCAACAGTTGTAAGGAAATCTAAGGGAAAGCAAATCTGCACAGACTCCTACAGACTGCAGGAGACTGTAGTGCTTTAGCTAAGGTGTCTTGAAATCTGCAGGCTTTTTTTTTTTTTACTATTTATTTTGTTAGCAAACCATTATTACAACAGCAAAACAGTACACTGATTTTCTTTCTTGCAAGGGAACTCTCTGCATAAAGAAAACCATACAAAAGAATATATTCAAATAGGAGCTGAATATGCAATTACAGTTTTTCCTTTTCTGTGCAGTTTTATCTAACACACTTCACTTTCTCAATTAAAAAAAAAAAAAGCTTTTTTTAAACTGGTAGGAGCTTCTCACATGATGCAAACCAAGCATTTAATAAGAGGTGTTTAGAAGATTTGTGTGAAGGCCTTTGTGCAAGATAAAAAATATTTTAAGTGCAATAAGAGAAACTAGAAAAATATCTTATTTTTGGTCTAATTACCCTTCTATTTTTAGAAAATATGTTTTTGCATTTGGGAGGACAGATACATCTAAGGAAAAGAAAAAAAAATCCCATTTCAAAGCTCTCGGTTGTTTCACGATCACTACATTTAACCAAGTTTAGTACCCTGTTGGTTAGCAGTAAATTCAGCTGTGGCACAAACAGTTTTACTGTAATCAGGTCAACGTTTTTAATCAGTTCAGCTCTTTAAAAGGGGCACTGTCTCTTGTAGCCCAAGTTTTAACCTTACACGTGACTGGATGGGAAAAATGAAGTCTACAAAGCAAGAACGCAGTCGTTAACTTTAAAAGTACCAGTGTGCTGAAGAGGAGGGGGAAAAACAGTTCAAGAAAAGTCAAGACTTTATGGAGGGGGAGGTGTGCAAACCACAGAAATAAACCAGCTTTGAAAAGGGGTTCTTATTTTACTCTTGGCCTGAACTCACGCCTTCTTCCCACCTCTAACACCAGGCGTCTTTTAAGCTACCAGTCATAGATAAAACAAAGCTCTACCAGTTCCACCACTTGATCATTAACATATGCAAAACAGATCCGGAATACCTATATAATATATATAAAAACATATTATATATGTATCAAAATGCAAATGCTGAAAGGTGCAGTTAGCTCAGAGCCCTGCTGCATGCACTATAAGGTAACTAGCTGCTGTCAATTATTAAAAACAAAACACAACAAAATTTGAGCTGAGAGGAAGTAAATCAAAACTTTTTTCAAGCAATGGAAAAAAATGGATCCTTCAAAGGAAAAATACATCATGTCATGTACTATCAGCGTTCTGCGGTTGTGGCACAGCTATAGATTCTCAAACCCTTTTCAAGAGCAGATGACTCATTTATTTGCTGCAAATAGTTGTGGTGAGAGAAGACATACCACATTACCAGCTGATCCTATTTCCCCAGCCCTCCCCGTAGCTTCCGCTAGCAAATCCTCCCAGGAGCTGGAGGCAAATAGCGGGCCAGAAGCACCCAGCCTGGACCCTCGGGGGGCTGCAGGGAACCTGGCGGGGATGAGGGGACCAGGAGCCCGGCGGGAGGCTGCAGCCAGTGCCGGTGGATGGGAAGGTGGGGATGAGATCTGTGAGTCAATGCCAGGAACAGCCATGAAACAGCTTTTACGTTTCCTGAAGGACTCACAGGGAAGGTGCTTCAGTAAACACATCGGGTTCCTGTCAATTTGCCTCCAGAGTGAAAAGTACAAAGCACGACAAAAATAGATGTACCTTCTTCTCTCCGTAGGAAAAACACACTGCCAGGACACGAGTCCTCTCCCCTGCTCCAACGCCAGACCCTGCCTGCAACCAGGCAGGGCACAACCAGTTTTCATTCAAAAGCCTGAATTCCCTTTTTTTTTTTTTTTCCCCCTCAGTAAGAAAAAGCAAAATATTATGAGTCAAGTGTCACTTGGTCATTAGGTTTTCAAAGCCCAACAAAGAATTTAACACCTTCAGAGATGGCACTGAAGTGAAAACAGCAGCGGAGGTTGTTTTTTTTTTCCCCTGCTGGTCTTTTGGGAGAGGAAATGAAAGTGAATAGTTATTGTTCCAATGTAAAGTGATTCCATTTAAATAAAGTACAGTACTGGAATTGTAAATGCAGTGTGACAACCAGATCAAAGATGTTTAATATTTGCATAAAAATATATATATATAATATATATATATAAAATATAATTTTAAGCAATCGTGCAACACTCTTAAAAAGGGTTCATTTCACATTTGCTAAATTCTAGTGGTCCTGGAATGCATACCGCATTCTATTAAAAATACTCCTTTAAATATTAACAATTAGTGTTCAAATCACCAACTAATACAATATTCTTTAGCTGTCAGGGGGTTTAAATAAACCTATCTTTGATCCACGTTCCACTGAATTACACATCATGGAGGTATACAGTCACAACATTAGTGGGTTAAATGTCAAAATGGCATTACAGTACAAAATAGTTTAAAAAAAACAGCTAGTCATATGTTTCTCCATCTGTGGAATTATTATGGCTCGCAAGCAACCCACTGAATTACTGTAATCCTTGTTCTTGCAACCAACGACATTATCTGAATCCCACCTTAATCCTGACTGGTTCATTTACTCCAAATTTCTCAGGTGGGGGTTAAAATTTCACTGCAAGGTGCCCACTGTCCTATGACATCCTGTTGCAAACTGGAAAACACATAGTACTTTATTTAAACATTCCTTAATTGCTACATTTTCCTAGACCACATTAATATATATTGTGTGTGTGTACATATATAGATATACACCTATAACATGTACATATATACACACACAAACATATATACACACATACACACACGTACCTAGGATAACAGCACACCGACATAACATTAACTCTATACAGGTATTTGCCAAGAAAAAAAAAAAATAGGGCATTTCCTCCACCACCTATTCACAAGCTTACGGGTTTTTTTTGTTTTTAATCCTCCTGTCCCTGATAAAACAAAATGCATGGTTAAACCACAAAACTATATTTTTTTCCTCACTTCAAATTTTATGAAGGCATCAGGCACTTTTGATTACTGTTGGTGTGTACAAATATAGCAACATCTTTCTTTTATATATATATATGTATATATACTCTACTGTATCTTCTTTGCTCGGATAACTTATTTGTGAAATCTTTGGTCCTTGAGTATATTCTGTTTGCCACAGCTGGTTTTCCTGCATTCTCACATTTTTAAAATGTGAGGCACGCACACAGCTGGAAATAATGGACTTTGTCATCGTACGTGTTTCTGTTTTCATAACTGTACCAATCCACTACTGTTCATTTGGAGCAAGCTGTTTCTGGTAAAGCGTTCTAGTCAAGCAAGCTATACATTCTACACGGTCAATCCACAGACGGCACTTGCTGCAAGCCCCAAATGCAGTAATTCCAATATACATTTTTATTCAGCTTATCTCTGCTTTATGCCTCTAACTTTTAATTCCTGAATATATATATTTTTTTTTGTGAATTTTTTCTTTTTGTTGTTTTTTTGTTTGTTTTGTTTCTTTCATATTCTCCCTTTTGCAGATCCCATTCTAGAGTAAGAATAAAAATAAAAGAAAATAAGGCTTTCCCACCTTCTCTATGCCAAAGCTATGGGAGCAGATATTGCCAACCCATATTGTCATCAAGCATTCCTCCCTCACTTATTTCAGGGGAAGCTGGTTGCTTTTAATGACAGGCCTCTTGTGCTCTGGGGTAGGATCCAATTATTTTGGGGTTCTTTCTCGATCATGCTCCTGTTATTTATTAGAAGAACCACAAGCTTTTCCCAAGCTTGAAAACTAGAGCAGATCATCACTGCACAAAACACCCCATTTCAAAGGGACGTATCGCCCCTTCCTACGTCTTAGAAAACCTTCTCCCCACCGGATCTACTAATTTCAGTCCTTAATTACAGGGCAGCCAAGTAGAGTATGTGTGCTGCTGGCAAGGGAACACCGTCTGAACCTGGGCAATATAGTAATTGCTGAAGTTGGCATCTGCTACATATGGGGCTGGCTGGTAATAGCAGGTGACATTGGCCACATTGGGGATGATATTTTGCTCAGCTAGGACCCGGATGGCCAGCATGGTGATCAGATTCAGAGTCTGTCTCCTCTCATGTCCCATCAGGCACACTGTGCTCTCATTCACCACACCGTGAAGGGTCATGAGATAGTCATACTTGCGGTCCTCTAATCCCACAAAGTGGTTCTGCAAGTAGGACTCCAGCTTTCTCTGTTGTTCTCCAATGTCTGAGAAGTCAATGAAAAACCTCGAACACATGTATCTCTGCAGGGACTTAATCTCGGATTCAGAGGCAGCCCTAAAGCCCCTTACCAAAAGGTTGCAGTACTTCAGCAGACCACCTCCTCTGATTTCTTCTGGGTTTCTGATGGCGATTATCTTGTTGCAGAGGTGATCAAAGGCTTCCTGGAAATCCCCATAGACGCTCTCACCAATGATAGTCGGGTGAAAAGTTTCAGTCATCGGATTCTCTGAGCACTCATAAAAAAGCAGCAGGGAGTCCAGCTTGATTTGAAAGGAATCGACACTGAATTCAAACTGCCGCCTCAGAGAGTCCACAAATTTCAGCTCCACATTTTTGCCGCTGTTGTTGGACAGGGAGATGAGACTCCATCGGTCTGAATCATTGCACACTTTTACCATTTTCTGCACATAAGCCTCCTATAATTGGAAAGACAAAATGGGCAAATGAAGACACAGATGCAAGAAATTTCACATTCGCTGAATTTGTTTGCATCTCCCCCACCCCACTTCCACCCGGTCCTTGAGTTTCATGAAAAATTTCATAGAGCCTGCAGATACAAACCAGAGAAGAAATGCTTCATGTGAGAGCCTAGAGTGCTGTCACTGCAAGGGGGTGATAGGGGAGGGTGTTCTGCTGGGAATGTGTCGTGCAAGGGAAGCATATGGCAACACTGCTTCTTTCAGTCACTTCTAAATACATCTACACATGAAGCCCATGGCACACATGGCAAACGTCCATGCACCCACACACAAAAGGTCACCGCTACAATCAGATAAGAAAGCTTTTTTATCGACTTCCATTTCTCTCTCCCCTCCACACAAACAAAAAAAAACCCAACAAAAAACAACCAAACCAAAAAAAAACCCCCAAATTGGCAAGCGTTCACTCCCCTCAACCCTGCTCTTACAGGGCAGGTTCCACAAATCTGCCTCATATTCCAAAAAATCCCTCTAAAAAATCTAAAAGCCATTTGGCATTCCGCCTCATTAACTCCGAAAGGAGTGAAGGTGCCTCTCCGCTGGGGCCTTCAGCTCACACGAGAGCGCGCCTTGCAGACGGTGTTTCCTCCGTGCAGACATTAAAGGCTTCTGAGCTCCCCCAGCCACCCCGGGGACCGGACCCGGCAAACGCCGCCGCAGCGCTCAGCCGGGAGGTGCGCTGCCCCGGCAGGGTCACACGCTCCGCGGAAGCCACCGCTGCCAGCAGCCTCACCGGAGAAGGAGGGGAGACTCAGGGACCCTGGGGAGCCCCGGCCGGGACGCCCGACTGCAAACTGCTCGTCGGTTTTAAGTGTGGCGTGAAAAAAATGCCACAGGGTCCCTGTGGGTCTCGGGGTGCGGAGGAAGCTGCGTCCCCCCGGGCAGCCCTCTGTCCCCGGAGGGGAAGGTGCCCCGGTCCTCGCAGGCACCTGCACGCTCCGTGCGCCCGGGCACAGGGCAGGTTTACCTTGAGGGTGAGCGGCGTGATCTTCTCCTTGTTCACCCCCTCGGGTAAGAAATCCAAGAGGCAGTCCAAGACCACGTCCTTCACAGTCTGAAACTCGGCTTCCCCTTTGAGGTCGGCGCAGAAGATGAGGTCCAAGTCCTTGTAGCCCAGGCCGCTGTCCTGGTGCAGGACGTGGCTGGCGGCCGAGCCGTTGAGCCGCACGTCCCGCAGGCCGATGCCCTTCTCCTCCAGCCGGCTCCGCACCACCTTGACGATCTGGCGGGGCTGCATGGCCAGCGTGGGGAAGTTGCCGCGGCCGTGGATGGGGATGGTCTCGCTGAGGATGCGGTCCAGCCGCTGCACTTGCTCCCAGCTCAGCACGTTGCAGTGCGCGCTTTCGCAGCCGGCCGCGTAACCCCCGCCGGGGCTGCTGCCGGCCTTCTCATCGTCTGCCATGGTGCGCGGCCGCCGCCTCCCCGGGCTGGATGGCACCGCTCCGGCTTCTCACCGCCCGCCCGGGGCCCCTCTCCCTCCGCGCCTGGCAAAAGAGGAGGAAAAGCCAGCGGTCAGCAGCGCAGCGCACCCGCCGCCAGAGCTCCGCTCCGTTCCCCTGCAGCCGCCCCGCACCGCCCCTGCAGCGGAAAAGAGGGGGAGACCTCCCCGCTGGGAAAACTAAACAAAAAAAAAAAAAAAAAAGAGAAAAAAAAAAGTGGGGGAGGGAAGAAAAAGCCCCCAGAGACAGGCGGTGCCGTGGAACAGGGGAAGGCGCCCGACCTGCACAGCCAGCCGGGGCAGAGGCCGCCCCGCGCCGCCTGCCGCCCCGCTCGCTGCCGCCGCAGGCTGCCGCCGTCTCCGGAGCTTTCGTAGTTCTGCCCAGGAAAGGTCCCCAGTAGTTTTTATACGGGGTTTCTCCGCTCTTCCGGGGCTCCGAGTCACGGCGCCCGTGTCCCGCCCCCTCCATCTGCATGGCCGGCCTTGGCGGTGCCCCCGGCACGCCCACGCCCTGCGCACCCACGGGCCGCCCCGCCAGCTCCCCGCCGCCGCGCCACGGCCCGGCCCGGCCTGGCCCGGCCCGGCCCGCCCCTCCGCGCCGGCACGGCGCGGCACAGCGCGGCCGCTCCGCCCCACACGCGGTCCCGCTGGAAAACCCGCGCAGCGCAGCCTCCCCCCGCACGGTTGTGGCCGCTCGCCGAGTGGGGAGGCAACAAGTGTAAACCCCCTCCCTGCACCCGGGGGGCGCGGACCCCCCGGATCCTGCCATGCCAAGATGTGCGCCCGGAGGCACCCAGCTCCGCGCTGCCATTCATTCCCTTTTTTTTTTTCCCCTGCCTTTTTTACCAGCCCCCCGCCCCCGACATTCCCGGTCATCCCAGGCACAGCCAAACTTCATACCAGAATGCCGGAATTTGGCAGGAGCCCCGCTCCGAGCAGATGCCGAGGATCCCGGACCGTGTGGTTTGAGCTGCTCAGCTCCTGACCGAGATTTTCAAAGCCGCCTGCGGCAGCGCAGGGACACCGCGGCGAGCCCGCCTGTCACTCCCTCCCTCCCTGCCTGCCTCCTTCACTCCCTGCCTGCCTCCCTCCCTCCCTGCCTGCCTCCTTCCCTCCCTGCCTGCCTCCTTCCCTCCCTGCCTGCCTCCCTCTCTCCTCGCCGGCGCTGGAGGGGGGGGAGAAATCCCCAAGAGCACGAACGAGTCGGTGCCTTCCAGGGGAGCATCCTGCCTGTGAAGTATAACTCCGGTAACTGTGGAGCGGGAAAAATATCACGGATAATGCGTACTATGCAAACATATATAGAGAGGTATTATTTTCAAGCACATTTTAATTATGTTAATATTTTATTTAACAGCAGTGCATGTATCTGCTTAGTTTTCAGTTTTCACCCGTTAAAGTGCCGCACAGACACAAAAACCCCATGATTTCAAACAGACTAAGCGCAGCCCTTCCGAACGCACCAGCACCCGTGCTCCCCGTCCCGGGCCGCGGCGCGGTGCAGCCGAGCGAGGAGGACGATGTTGCGTCACCGCTCGCAGTTTTGTGACGTCGGGCAAGAGGGGCCAATGGGGGCGCGCGGCGACGTGACGCGCAGCCTCCCCAATCAGACGCTTCGCCAAAGGCGGAGGGGGGGGGGGGCTATGAAGAGGGTAGATGGGGCTTACCGCCCCCTACTCCCATTTTTAGAAGCCCCCCCCATTATCTCCCGCCGTAGGATGAGACTGGGGGGGAGGGGGGCCTGCCCCGCCCAGCACGGGGAATCCCCTGACCCTGCGAGCTGGCAGGTTTTACCCCCCACACACCCCAAAAATCTCCGGGGGTCCCGCTGTGCTCTCAGTGCCACCCCTGCCGAGGCTCAGGGCGGTACAGGCGAAGAAGGCCCCCCCACCCTACAACCCTACACACCCGAAACCCCCCACCCTCCCCACGGCGTCGCAGGTCCGAGCCATGTGGCAACGGCGCCCCCTGCCGGGCCCCAGGCGCTCTCCCCGCGGGGCGGGCGCGGGGGGCGCACATCGGGGCGGTGCGGAGTCCGGCGGAAATGCTGCGCTGGGAAGTGCGCGCGGGTTTGGTGGTGGGGTTTTTTGAGAGGGGGATTAAGCTTTGATTCACCGCCCAAATTCCCCGTTACTTCATGACTGCGGTATAACCCTGGGGCTGGAACACAAGTTGATCCCAGCTGCTCTGCGGGGCAAGGAGCAAGGGTGAAAAAAGAAAAAAAAAGAAAGAAAAAAGAAAACGAAAAAAAAAGTAAAAACAAAAACCGAAAAAAAACCTCAAAAAAGAACAAAAGAAGAAAAAGAAATAAAAAGAAAATTGGAAAAAAAAAAAAAAGCAAGCAAGAAGTTTTTAAAATCCAAATGTTTACAGGCGAATGCTGCTTGAAAGCAGAAGTGGAGTATGGTGCGTCGTCTGGCACACTGAATGGAGTTTGCCAGCTTATTCCTTTATTTAAAATAAATATTCAGCCCCGGCTCTCCACCTGGGTGCAGAAGCAGCATCTCCTCCAACCAGCCCCTCGTCCCCTCCCAAGAGGAGGGTGCCGAGCAGTGCCCACTGCCCTGCAGGGTAGAGCTGGTGCCCGAGGCTCCCTGGGCCGAGCTGGGGGGAGGCCGACAGCAGAGGGTTCCTGGGGGTCTCACCGAGGTTTTGCCTGCCTGCACCCTGGGACATCACTGCCCTCAGAGCACGTTTAGGGAAGTCGAGGAGGTTAAAACACAACCAAGCTGAGCAACTCCCCGTTCCCGGTCTGGCTTCACTGAGGTGAACCACAGCTCACTGGGGCACATGGTTTAATCTTTCAAAGGGAGTAACACTCCTTAGTTTATGCTTACTAGTTTGCTTATACATAAGATAATTATCAATATCACTGCAGCCAGATAACTGATTTCTAGAACAAGGGCAAAGATCGAACTTATCAGCTCATCCCATACTAAGCTGGGACATCTGCAGGAGACTGAGAAAACCCTGGCTAGAAGTAGTCAACATGTTGTTTAACTTCTGTTTCTCGGCATGTTGCAATGAAATTTTAGTAGTATTTCAAATATTGCAGAATGCATTGGTGCATTTCCACTGGCCAGTCGGATTTAATGCAATTTTATACGAATTTTGTTTCTTTTCCCCATAAAATGTGATATCTAACCTCTCATAAGTTGTTATTATTTGTCCACTTAAGAAAAATAGGCTGAAGTTCATTCTGGAGAACACTGATCTGCTAAAGACAAGATGAATGTAGTTTGAAGGAAGCGATCTGCACTGTAGGGCTCTGCTAAGGGAGCAAGGCCAGCCAAGCCCTGCCCTGGCCTCACCCTCCCTCCTCGGTGTAAGCACCTGCAAATCACCTCCCACTCACTTGAAAGAAGAGGGGAAATCGTTTCCAGTCAGGATCATTGCATTTACACTTTCTCGGTTCAGAAAGGTACACAGGGATATTAATCATCGTGCTCTTCTTATAAATTAAAGATTATTTGCATTGATGTGCAATTCTTTTCACTTCTCTTCCCCTAATTAACAGACATAAAGAGTGCATTTTTTTAATAAACCATCTAAATATAGGGGAAATAGAACTTCATCAGGACAGTACATTATCTAGGGTACATGTATACTCTAGATTTTTTTCTCTTCTGCCCTACTTGAATGTGAAAGCCCACGTTGCTTTAAATCAGTAGAAATCATTAAGAATTGTAGCAAGAAATTGAATTAGGGTGAATTATGTTGCAAGAAATTTAGAAATATTTGCATGAGTTACAGAGATCATTCTAATTATGACTGATACTGGTAATGCTGCTGTTAATAAAAGCATTAATTCAGCTCATGAACATGCTGTGTACCTTTAATGTCAAATACATATTTTTGGAAGAAAAGGAGTTTTGTTTTGTTTTTTTTAACTTGTCAATGTGAGCAGTAATTCTTTGATAGAATTTTGATCCTGTTACTCACACAGGTTGTTTGGACTGCTTGAACAATTAATAGGAACGCAAGATGTGCGGTATGAATCATGTCTTTCTGTAGGTTCGCACAATATTGTTCAGTTAGTCCCTTCACCCATACTCTCAATCCTGCTCTAGAACAACTGAAGATTAATAGCAATAAATGTGTTTCTATATGCATTGTGTGTATTAGCCTAATAAAGCTCAGTGTGAGCTGTTGATTCAGCTCAGCTGCATAGCAGAGAGCACACTCTTTAGGTGAATTCCTCTGAGTTTAAGAATTGCCAGTATTTTCTTGACTGAACTACATATACCTTGACTCTAACATTTTTCTGCCTCCCTTTTGCCCATGACATGATGCCTAAAACAGGAACATTCTCTCTTTGGCAGAAAAAAAAAAAAAGGCAAGCAAAACACTGTGA
Source organism: Caprimulgus europaeus (assembly GCA_907165065.1). Next base: position 87,976,568 of record OU015524.1, on the reverse strand, counting down.
CTCTTCAGCTGTGCCTGTGCCAGGAATTGGTGCCTATTTGGTGCCCAGCTGGAGCAAAACTTCCAGTTTATTTTCTTTCTCCAAGAGGAATTGAGTTTGTGTGCCACAGCTGCTCTGTCAATACAGCCAATGTGTGGTACCTATGGACAACCAGGGGATTCACTTCTGAGCAGCAGAGCAACTTCAGTCCAAAAGCTAGTGTTGACTCAGAGGTGTTTGTTTTTGTTAAAAACATAATAAACATCAATACTGCTATCATCACTAGGTATTAAAAGCAGTAGTATTCTGCCTCGGATTGCCTTGGCAGAAACAAGGAAGCCTAGGAAGGGCCTAGGATGTCTAAACAACTCCCCCAGGAGAAGTTTAGAAAAAAGATACAGCACAATTTTATCACAAAGTTTAGTAATATCATTCGTCCTCTCTTCCATTTCTTTCTAATCCTTCCATTAAGGGCAGTTATTCACAGTGCAGAGAGAAATGGCAGGTACCACCATGGTGGTTTTCCTGATCTCATCTTGACAATGTTAAAAATGAAAAGAGATGTTCAATATACTAAAAAAGCAACAGGCTGTAGCAAGATGGACATCAAGAGGCACCATTTCCAGGTGGCTGGATGTGCAGCATACGGAGCGCGGACAATCAGACTGAGCAGAGCGGAGCTCCTGAGCTCCCAGGCCCCTTTGACCGCCCTGGTTGTGGCTGCGCAGGAGTATGGCAGCCCTGCATCCTCCAGCATAGCAGTTTCCTCCATCTCTGATTCATAATGCCTTAGCATGGCTGGCTTGGCCTACCTTGTACAGAGTCCAAGGACAACTCAAACATTAAAAATGAGATCTTGACTTAATTTTTTGTTCTCTGCCTGCTAGAGATGGAAAGACATCACTGGGCAGCAATCACCGGAAAACTTCTTTATATTATTCACTGTTGCTACACAATCTTGCTGGAAACACCAGCTATATGACTGAAGAATACTCCTAGCTGTTCTTCACCCAGATAGCACATGAATGTATCAGCTCGTCTCCAGATACAAATTACTGAAGAATTTAGGCTATTGTGCCCTTTTCCTTCCCTCCCTCCCTGTTGCCGGTACGTTGGGTGTATTATGGCTCTTCTCTGGGGGGTGCTACCAGAGAGCAGGGGAGATGCTGAGGAGTCATCAGACAACAGGACAAAAACTCAGAGAACTCTGGACTTAGATGGGAAATGCTGTGAATTAATACAAAGTCTTCAGATCCAAACACAACCCAACCTTACCCTTGCACGCACACGTGTACACACACATGCACGGCCCAAAACCCGAGTTTCATGAAAACAGCCTACGGCAAATGGAGACTCACTGGAAGTAACTTTCTGTACCAAAATGACTAGTACTGCTCTTGACCATAGCACAAAACACAGTACCTTCAAAATGAACTCTAAGACCTTGTGTATACCAGACATACTTGCAATCCTTTCCATATCTTAATTAATTCATATCTTTCCTCAGAACTAGGCTGGGCAAAGTTTGAGTTTGGATGTGGAAGCAGAGCTCAAAGGCTGGTTTTGTTGGAGTTTTTTGGTTGGTTTTGGTTTTCCTCACAAGAGTACTCTAGCCTGATTTTAAAACTCTTTTCAAGGACCTTGTCTTTCTTTTGCATGCATGCACAAAGTGGTCTTCTGATACCTTGATATTCTATTGTTCCCACTGATTTATTTCCAAAATTTATTTCCCTGTTTGATACTATAAAAAATTATTACATTTTGTGATAGGATATTCTATACTAGGAATTAGTACTGGAACTAACATTGACTGCTGGAATAGTCAATACTAAAGTTCTTCAAATAAAATAAAAATCAGATATATCTAGAAAATTATCTTTCAAAGATAAATAAAAGAAATCTTTGTGCTTTCAAAGTACTACTGTTCTATTAGTTTTATTTTCCTTCTGCCAGTTTTTACTGGAAAGATGTTTTACTCATCCTGGGAAAAATGTCAATGTTTGAACTAATGTTGTTTTGAAAAGGTACGGTTTAAAGCAGGCCAAATTATCAGAATTTTCTGACGAGCCTGCCAGTAGCTTTTTGCAATTCTGCTGAGAAAGTGTGTGTTAAATGAAATAGAAGCATCCAACATGTGCATTGCTGCAACAGTCACAGGCCAGATCAGAGATCGGGGCACAAAACAGCTCATCTATCAAAAGACATAACCTGGCCTCATCTAGGGAGTTCATAGCCTAAATATACCAGTAAGTAGCAGTATCTTCAATTAGATAAACCCATCAGCATTTGCTCCCAGAGGAAGGAGTGTCACCTCCTGGGGAAGACTTTTCAGAGCTGGGGATGCAGTCAGATGCAGGAGATGGCAGAGGCACCAGCAGACCTCTCCTCTCCTCCATGCCAGGCAGGCGGCCATCCAGCCCTGGAAGGCGCGGGATGGTGCAGTCCTGGCAAACTGCTCTTCTCTAGTTCACCTGCGTAAGAAATAGCCCTCTTCTCAGATTCGGCTGTGTGTTATGCTCAGATGCTGTTGTGTTTTAGCCCACATTGGCCCATGGGATCTAAATGCAATTAAAGTGAACTATACAGGATCCAGGTATTCCTATTCATATGGTAGCCAAAAATAAGACTTTTTTTTTTTTTCCTTTCCTTGAAGAGGCCATATTTTTCATTGGTATGTAGGAGAGTTTAAAGCTTCAGTCTTTCTACCCACATAGGAAAGACGAACCTCCAGTATTCATGACTCATGCATTCGTGCAATCCCAGTTGCTTATGACTGATAAGATTTTATGCCAATTTTACTTTTCCATGTTTTGTTTATCCTACAATGCATTAAGCTCATGTGGGAATACTCCAGTGGATTTCAGCATTCTGCTTTTTATTCAGGAGAGCTGGAGAAACTCATCATTTCAGATTTAAACAAGCTGTCCTGCTTTTGGAACAGCAAACCACAGTGTGAAAATACACAATGTGAACTAACAGAAATTGGGTTACTGTTCGCTCAAACAGGATTGGTTTCATGGATTCAAAGCCATAATTTAGTTTCATCTACAACAAAACAAAAGCCATTTTACCAAGTGCTTTCACTATCAAGACTATGATTCCTGATGGAGTCAGGGCACCTTTCAGTCTTGATTAAAGTCTATAAATGCTGTAAATTAACTGGGTGACTGCAGGAAATTTGTTCCATTACCTAATTACCCTCACTGTTAAAAATGTGCATAGTGTTCCTCATCGGAGGGCATGTTTGCACACAACAGGAGGGTTTGCACTGAATTTGGTTGTCGTACACTGAAATGACATGTATATTCACAGGATGCAATTCTTAGCAACTATGAAAAAGTGAGATATGTGGATTTGGTGCTCCTGCTGTTTAAAACTGTTTGTTGAATTAATACTTACAAATGTCTCAGCAGAGGCAAAATGTAAAATCCTCAGCTGGCATCCCCCACTGCTTTGCATCTCACTCAAGACTACTGAAGATAGTGAGGTGCTGTGAAAGAAGGTTACCTATCTCTAGCTACTCTCAGGGAGGCCAAATGGGTTAATTTACAGCTGCACATACATCAACAGCCAATACATAACCATTATACATCCTAGAGATGATTTTGGTCCTCTAGAGCGGTATAGATGCTCTGGGCCTTTGACATAGAGGCAAAGAATCAAAATGCCTTAATAATAAAGGAATGAAACCCAATATTTTAGGGCTGTGCAAGTGGGGATGGTCAGAACACTGTGCAGCAATGGACCAAAAGGATGTTCTATTTTGTTTCCTTAACCCTTTTCTTTTTCCCCACCGTAGATCATTTCCAGCTGTCCATGTGCTAACATGGACCTGCTTCAGAACCACACTGAAGTCACAAACAAGAATGCAGTGATGTACTTTGCTAAAACACTCACCCACAACACACCTTTTTCTTTCATGTGTCTCCTTTTCCTGCATGGGAAGCCCTGCTCCTCCACACGCTGCACTGCTTTACTGCTTTGGTATGCTAGATTCAAAGAGCACAACGCTGTCAGAGCAGAACATTTAGTTTCAGTATAGAGAGAAAAGGAACTAGGCAATTTATCAACTACATTTTAAAGAAACTGCATTTCAAAGGAAAAGTAGGGTATTTTGCAAAGATACCTTTTTTTGTTGTTGTTCAAGTTGGAAAGGGGGAACATGTTATGAGTGCAAAAAAAGTAAGGCATTTTTCCCTATACAAGATTTTTCCTCACGGAACACAAAAATCATAGAGATTGGTACCTGAAGTGGGTTATTGTGCAGCAGTATGCCCTGCCTCCACCTCACTGGGGAGGGCAGAGAGCTACTTCTGATGAGGAGAAGACTCCAATCTGTGCTGCCACTGCTCTTGCTGAGACCCTGCCAGATCCCAAATGGAGTCAGCTGCATCAAGGGCCATCGCCTCCCACAGCTGCCAGTTACTGGTCTTTGTGCCAGGCAAGGCAGGGACTCTGGGGCTCCAGCTCTTCCTGAGCATCACCCGAGCATCACCAGGGCTCTTTCCTGCTGGGAGGGATGGGCAGCTGTGTGACAGCACCTGCAGCCCAGTTTTAGCTCAGAGAGGGCTATAAACTCTTCTGTGAAGGGAGAAGAGTTGCTTCCTTCAGGAGCAGTTGCCGAAGCACAGCAATCTTCACTGAGTCTGCCACTGTGGCATGGGTCTCACCACTTTTGAAGACCCCAGAAATCAGCAAGACCTAGGAGGGGTGAGCCTTTTCTTGACTGGGAAAGTGCCAGACCAGCTCCTGCATCCAGCTCCTGCCAAATTTGGAGCTCAGCTGCTGCCCTGCTTCTCAAGAGGCCAAAGCAGCCTCTTCTTCAGAGCAGCAGCTTCAGCTCTTCGGTCCTGCTGAGCTCAGCAGTAGCCCAGCTGAGCTCTGAACCGTAAGCTGGCTTTGTTCACAGTTAAAAATAGTAAGGCACGAATAACATTAACACTGAAACAAGGGCAACTGTTGCATTTCTGTTCTTTTTTTTTTTTTTTCAATACAGTGTAGCCCTTAAGGCTAAAGGGGTAGAGACTGGAAGTCCAAATGCAAAAATGCTCTCTTTGCTACAGCACTGCATGGCCCTTCTAGCTCTCACTTGTTCCTGGGCCAGCTCCTTGGGCATGCAGTCTCAGGTGGACTCTGCTAAGGAATAAGGAGAAGGCATCCCAGAGTGTAACCTCAGCCCACTACTGAGACTGTAGGAAGGAGCTGAGCTGGGAATGTAGCCTTCCTTTCCAACTCCCATGTTTAAATGTTCCCCATCACAGTGGAAATCTTCTAAGACAGTTCATCTGAGCCAAAATATGGAGAATAATTTGTGAAATTTCATCCTTTTGAAACAGAGCCCTGAGTTTGCCTCCGACTCATACCCAAACCTAATTTTATCCTGAGCAACTGCCTCATCTCACTCCAGGTCCAGATTTTGACACCATCTGCTCCTCAGGTTTTTCCCTGACATTAGGGAGTTTCATTGTGATTGTATTACTGTGCATCTGAAAGCGCAAATAAGTGTCACAGCCCTATGAGGTGACCTGGTAAATGAAATCAAAGTGAATAATACTAATATTATTATCCCGTTTCTTGTTCCTCTGATGAGGACCAGTCTTGCTTTTTGGAATTAACTCCCAGAGGTTCAGCATAACATTTGTTTCATTTGCCACTGAATTTCAAATAATGCTTTCCCCAGGAGACTTGTCCTAATGCAGAGCTTCAAAGAAATATTTATATTCCACATGCCAAATGCTGCTATCATTCCTGCTAGAATAACAGAGCAAGGATTTTGGCTCTAGAGATACAGAATTTTATGAAGAGACAGTCTTTGCTTTTACACAGGAGGCCCCACAAACAATGCTGGAATATTCTTTGAGGTGGTGCGCAGAAGTCCTCTGTTTAAGAGAGTTAATTTCCCGTCAGCCTCGTCCCAACAATTCCAGGATATCCTTCTGCTAGCAGCTCTGTGTCTCTGAGCAGTCCACTAAAGAGGCCACTTCTTGTGAAAAAGCATTTTTGTGCTAGGCATTGCTCCACCAGCCGACTGACATGGTGTTTCACAGCAAGGGAGGAGTGGTTCATTATCCCTTTTCTGCTGATTACATCACACTGTGTGCCCACTTGAGGCAGGTAACACATTTCTATCTTTCTATGATGGCAAGCATCCACTGCATAATTTACAGCACTTTATTGCTCTGAAAAATTGCACCTTGATTGCTGTTAAATAACACATGCCCAATAACTGGTTTTGTTCCATGCATCATTTCAGCATCTGTCTTAGGTTCTATCATCACCTTTGTAAGTAAATAAGTAACATTTTAAAAGCAACTGATTCCTTGCAGGCAAAGTGACTTTGTTTTCCTGTTAATTGAAGTGTGCAGCTTTTCATCACTCATGACCTTCCTCACCTAAATTTCAGTCTTGCAGAAACTTAGCATTTTATTACAAACCACACTCACACTGGATGTGCCCTGAGACCAGATGAGCCCCTAGCCTTGCCATGGCATCCCTGTGAAGAGGCAGGGGCATAGACTCCCCCATTGCATCTGCACTGACCTTACAGCAAGTCAAACTAAAAGACCAAAGCAAGGCAGCAGAGCAGGTGAGCAGGCAGACAGAGGAAGAAACCGTGAGGCTCAGGAGAGTGGGCTGACCAAAAGGCAGTTGCCAGGAACAGAGGAAACCCAGATCTGACTGAGGAAAATGCCAAGGCCGTTTCTGCTTTGACAGCAGCTGCAACTGCTCTGCCAGCTTTAGTCTCTGGCTGCCTCCGCCTACATTTTCTCTCCCATCGGCGATGTGCCGAGGATTGGAAGTGCCAGGAGGCTTCTCACAGTGCTTCCAGCAACCACTCTGCTTAACGGTAGTTGCCTCTGATTGCTTATGTGCTCAGGTACTAAGAGCACAGGATTATCACATGCCCTTCAAACACCACACTTGGTGAATGCACAAAACTAGGGATGAGCAAAACTGCTCTCTGATAATGACAGTATGGGAGTAGTGGGTCAAAAAATAGCCTGGAAATGATTTTGCCATTTTGCCTCTAATAAACCGTAATCCCGAGCTAATTTGTTTTTAAGGAGTTCTGGCGTTACTCCAAAGGACTTCATTTTCCAGAGATGAGCTATGCATTTCCTCTGGTCTTTTTAACATGGCTGCAGCTGAATTTTTAAGCCAGATCATTCCAATTTACCAGGCATGAGATTATTGTTGATGTGCAAATGAGGCAGAGAATTAAAAATAGCCATGCCAGTAGATGTGAAGTCAGTTGTTTGAAGGCTTAGTTAGAAGTTTATGTGTCATTTGCAAGTATTTGAGTTCCAGAATAGGCTGTTCCATAAGCCTGTGCTGTAGGGAGCCCCATGGTACTAATCTGACTCCTTTACTTTCACAGGTTAGCTTAGGATATAGAAGCAGGAAAAACCACTCAGGCTCTCGTTTTAGAACAGAATAGGTCAGTGCTTTAACTGCACGTGATGACAGCCAGTAGGATAGTTGGATATACTTAGCTCAGCTTAGCTCAAAGTGACTGTATCGTGCATGTGTTAGGCTGTATCATACAGTGCAGCACAACAAACATGGTCCACAAAGGCAGAAGCGATTGAATTCAGTCACATAGGAAAGGTGCAGGTGAAATTTCAAAAATCTAATTTTCCGTTGGTTTACTTACTTTTGCAAAATGCATTTTTAAAATGTGATCGTTTCGGCTAAGGAATTAATTTTAAAAGGTGAGATTTTTAACCAGCCATCCAAGAGGAAGAAAGCAAAGTTCTAGGCTAAAAGAAGAGCATGTTCTTCCTTCCAAAACTTGTATTTTTTAACACAAAACCAATTTGTTTCTCAAACTATTTCTTACTTTTCCCAGAATGTGTGTGATTCTTCCCTTTTATCGCTGTGCAAATGCTATACATTTAAGTGCAGTTCATAATCCTTCTATTCCTGCTAATGAGGAAGACATTTGTAGCCCTCAGACACAGGACAGAGAAACTATAATCACATGGCAGCAGAAGCTGTTCATGTATCCTAAGCCCCTCTTATTTCTCATCTCTTTTTCTTGTGTATGTGTTTTATTCCTACATAAAGAAAGGGGACTTTCTATGACCTTTCCATACAAATTTAGTGCAGAAGGACATTTACTTCACGTATGTCTTGTGCTGTTGAAGAGAGGCTCTTTAATTTTAGACACTAGAACACATTAGCAATTCAACACAAGGCATGTGTAGTTTAATGTATCATTTTGCATTCAGATATTGATAGCTTTTCTTCACATTAAAAGAATTGCTATATTATAGTCAGTCTACTGCCAACCCAGGTAAAGAGCTCTTCATTACCTTTTGTTTTTAATTATACCTACCTGAGGCCTGGGCCTAGCGTGTGCTTGGAGCCTGTGGTCCCGCTCTAGCAGGCAGTGGTCCTTTAGAGGGGAAATGAGGGATGTTTAGCTGTTAGAAACAGTTTTTAGTGGAGATGATGTCCTAACTTAATCCTTCTTACTCAACAATTGCCCCTTTTGTTCCTCTTGCTAGCTAACGTATGTCTTCTTTTGGTGGCTGAGATGCCCCAAGTGTTAAAACTAAACTTCCTACTCATCCTGAATAGTAAAAATGCAGCAGTTACTATTAAATAGCTGTAAGTTTCCCCCCTGCTGTATCTGAAATATCCACCAAGGATTTGCTGTTCTGATACTGAGAGGCACAAACTGCAAGAGGTTGTGTTCGTTGATGGTATCCAACTGATAAAAATGTCACAGTGCCCCTAGCAGAGGAGCCAGGATGTAATAAACTTTCTGTGTAGATGATTCCACTTCTAATGCTTTAGTTTTTAAGGGCTTCTCCCAACCCTGATCTTCCCCACCCTGAGCAGAGTGAACACCCATCTTTACAGCCCCTGCCCTTTCCTACCAGCATCCTGGAGGAAGCATCTACCCAGCCTCTGTTTGAAGCCAGGTACTGCAGTTGGGGTGGCCAGATGCTGCTGGTGCCAGGGCACTAGCATGCTGGATGGGGTGACATAGGAGCCACACAGGTGGTTATTTCAAACAGCTCAGGTGAAAATACATCACTTTTTCACCAGTCCCCAAAATGGTTAATCTTGTTCCCCCATGCCAATGGCTGTCCTATTAAATGTACAATTTTCATGTGATATGTAAATATCAGTAAAAACAAGGCCATTTACAAACACCTCCTCCTTCTTCCTCCTCTCCCTCCCTGCCTTGCTACCAAGATATGCCTGTTGTCAGGGTGAACCGTGCCTGTCTTAGGCTTTGTCCATTTCACTCCAGTCCAAACAATAAAGTAGTGAAAGGTATAAAGGTGGTGAGCAGTTAAAGGCAAAAATGAAAAAAAAAAAAACCTAGAAGAGAAGTAGCTATAAACATATTGGTGCATGTATAACTCACCCAGCATGGACTAGAGCCACCAAATATGTTTCTGCTATGTGGTTTCCAGTTATTGAGTGCCCTGCCCTTTATGTACTCATGGGTATTTTCCACAAAGACTCACCTTCCATTATATTTAACATAACCCATTTATTTCAAAACTTGACATAGAAAAGGCCCCTCTGGGCCTCACAATTATAGCAAGCTGTGCAATCTCAGTATTGGCTATTTTGATAGAGGCTTCTTGCCACACAGTGGGTTTCAGTTCTGTTGGGCCACTGCTATTCTGGAGTAAAACAAGGACCATGTATGCAAATACACCATTGGCTTTGTCTGTCTCTCCCATCTGCAGTCACACCAACTGGGGGTTTGGGTTTCTGACAAGACACCTGGACTCTGGCATATCAAAACACAGTGCCTTGTCAGGCAGGAAGATTTGAGGGTTGTGTAATTTCAAAGCCATCTGGGTGCTGGAATAACTCTGGTCATTCATGTCAGGGGGAAACACTGAAGAACAAGATGACATTTGTATGCCAACCTCTTTTTCTGCTTTTCTACCTTTCTGCTCATGTAATGTATGGCAAAGTCAAATGGAGGGTTGTCATTCATAACAATAATCTGGTGCCAATCATGTAAAAACTTCCTTTTAACAGAGATAAGATAAAGCAGTCTAACAGTTATTTAACTAAATAGGATTAATTATCAGGAAGCTGGCTGCTTAATTCACCACTGACCTGTAAAACCTGGTAAGAATAAGGTCGCTGGACATAATAGAGCTATTTAGGAGATTAGGTCAAATTATAATAACAGAAAACATAATTTAAAGATCACTCTGATATAAAAAAATTGTGAGGTAAAAAAATATTGCTTATTAAGTAGAGATCTAATCTTTACAATAGTGTGCTCTGTATACTCAAAAGTGTATTGCTTCCAAAACAAACAGTTGCAACATCTAAGCAGTCAGTGGACACCAGACTTTGACATTCAAACTCATTGAGCTTTCATATCCTTTCCCCCAAAATTTGTTAGTAAAAGCTTGCTTTTTTATGACTTTAGGATCTCACAGGAGCTTCACATTATGAGAACCTTGTTTCATGTTTCAAAGCATAAGAACCAGAACTTCTCTGTGCATATCCTAAGTAATCATCTTGATTAAATGAAGTTTGTTTAAGGATCAGAAAAAATAGCGTGCATGTATTTCTATAGCTCTCCAGCTTCCACCTACTTTTTCACTTGTTTTTTTTCTGACAGCAGCTATTTGCAAATGACAGTTTCTATTACTAATACACATGTGCATCTGTATCATTTCTGCCAAAACAATGTTCCTCTTTTCCCCCAGGAACCTCTGATTTCTTCTTCAAAATTATGTCCTGTCTTTTCCCCACCTTAAGTCAGGAATACTGGGCAAGGTTTCAATTCATTTACCTATTATAGTGTACACCAGCTTGGTCCAGAACCATTTTCAGATCAGAAATTCCACCTGAAGCTGCTCTCAGGAGCTAACTGGAACTATTTTAAAACCTTCTGGTCATGTGAAAATGAGACACAACATCTGAAGTATGTAGCAGTCAAAAAATTGCATTGATTTTGATGTCAATTTGTGCTGCTGCTTCCAAAGCAGAGGGATGAAGGGTTACCCCTTAGCTACCCATCTGGGAACAAAAAGATTTTCCTCTTTATTTTTTTTTTTCACTGTTATTATTATTCCCTCTATCTTCAAAGCCTTCATGTAGTAACTGGCTAGTGTCCCACCTTTGTTTGCCAAGGAGGCTTGAACATATTCCTCCACATGGCCAAAGAGGTCGTTATGGTTTGAAAGAAAACATTTCTTCTACCCAGGAGCTCAGCACACCATGTCCCCACTTCTCCTGCTTTCTGCCAATACTGAGAAGTTAGATTGCTTTTCAAGCCCACAGCTCAATAACGAACCGTTCTGTGTGTCTACTACAAAAGATCAGGAAGCCAGACCCACTTTTTTATTTAATACACAGAGACAGATTCTCAGCTGGTATAAGCTGAAGCAGCTCTACTGGTGCGAAGAAAAATATACTGATTAACACCTGCCAAAGTTCTGCTCTACATATTATGTTTGCAGAGTAAATGGCATAAATCACGGAAACTGTACTTATTTTTTTCCATTTTGAGACATTCTGCCTCCAGTACACCCTGGGAAAACGTTATTGCCTTTACTAAAGTGCTAAGGATTCAATTACAAAAAAAAGTAGGGCCTAAGTGCTTCCATAGAGCTCAGAAACCTTTCTAGCACCATTCATCACAATTACCTCCACAGCCACAGAGTCAACGGGACTAGTTCCTCACCTACAGTTTTTCTCTCCTGTCTAGTATTGCTTTAATATGTTAAAACTAGATTTATGTGTGGAGGGAGGGATGCACACACGCACGCTACACTCTCCCTCATGTTACACATCTCTCTGTTTCTCTCTGGTATACAGGGCTCAGGCTACTGGAATTCCCATTAGTTCAGTCTATCCAAATGGCCAGATGATTCATTGGTAGAAAAGGAAAACACCTAAACTTTGCCTGTCTTTTAGGGAATGTTATTTTTAGGGTGTGTTGCACATAGAAAAATAACCCACGTGTTTCTAACTTTTATTGAATTAATCCATCTTCCAGAATAACAGCGTAGAAACTACATATCTGCACCTTTAATCAGGTAATGTTCAGGGTTATTAGAGCTGAAAATTGTCATTGCTTGTTAGTCTTGCATTGAAGATTGTATCTTCAGCAATATGCTGCTCATACAAAATTTTGGGGTATGGATGCAACTTTACAAAAATGAATGCTACTTGGTGGTAAATTATTAATGCTTTGATTCATTTTTTTAAAAAAGTAGACGTGCAAATCACTGCAAAGTTCGCGGTGAGTAAACAAGTACTCCCACGCTGCAGGAGAAGATAGGGATACGTACAAGGTGATAGCACATCTAGTTTACTTTGAACCTCAGCTTAAATAAGCATTTTTACTGTTTAATAGATATCTGAGCTGGCAAAATGAGGGGAAAATGGGATGAAGGGAAGGCGAGGCAAGGCAAGGCAAGGCAAGGCAAGGCAAATTTGGAGAAAGACTGTGACTAGTCTTTCCAGTCACTCCTGCCTACTTAGGACAGGGGAAGAAGGAAATGGAGACAGAAGAGAATTATTCTCATGTTGTTGCAGTCTGCCACAAGCAGAGAAACCCCTTCCAACAAGCAGTGTGTTGAAATGGATACACTCCCAAGTTTTTCAGTTCCTACGCACGTACCTCTGTCATCCTTATTAAAAACCAAAACCAAACAAACTGGCAATGACAAGAAGCCTTACTGCTCTCCAGCATGCATTAATCCTCTCCAGCATGCTCCAGTTGCTTGGGCTATAGCTGGATAGGCTTTAGTAGCCTCAGAGAAAATCCAGGCTATGTCAGATGTGAAACCAATTGTAGCTGAGGACCAGGAATTCAGAAGCAAATGAAGACTGCTGACATGCCTAGTTCATGCAGAGCCTCATATTCAAACTGATTGCTTGCTTAATTCCTGCTAGCATGAGCACAACTCAAACAGCTTGGTGATGCAGTACATCACAGCAAGTTTGTCCATGGTGATCTGGACCATGCACACTGAATTTCTGTGGTCCAGGGACAGAATATGTTGTAAGTCACAGCCAGGACTGGAAAACTGGATCACCTAATGGAAGACCTCCTGCTGGTGTTATGCAGACTCCTTGGACACTTCTCTGTGCTCAAACAGCTGTACAGGCTCCACAAAAGCACAGGTCCCTGTCCTCTGCTGAAATGGCCTGTGCCTCACAGATGCCTCTCAGTGCCCTGAGAAGGGATATCCACCCCAAGCTCCTCCTGGATGCTGTCAGGGCACATATATGGTAACTAAATACTCAGTGTCCAAGAAGACCTGATGGGAAGTTTGGTCTTCTGTTGTGGTTTAACTTCAGAGAGACACACAGCCATTTGAAGGTCCCTGCTCTAGCTCTTTTACATCCAACTCTATTATTTTTTCTTCCCTGCTACCCAGGAGATATTATGTTTGTCATCTCTGTCTGCATCAAGGTTTTATTTTGCCATTTTGTTCTTCCCTCTCATTACCCAGTTCATCTGTTTTCCTCCTGACATTTCTTTGCCCTCGTGAACTCAGGAGCCTGGAACTAACACTTGTTTCAAAAGTGATGGTACAGCCATCAGCTGAAAGCAATTTTTTTTTCCAAGCCTTGAACATCTGTCAGCAAACATTGCGGGGGAGTGCTTGTTACCGTAACAGGTTGTGTGGAAAAACACAGCGGTGCTTCTCTCCCCTTCCCACAGTCTTCCTCGGATTTGATAAACCAGGACTGTCCTTCATTTAAGGCCTATGAAATGGGTAAACAGGGTTGTTTATCAAATTAAAATGAGGGGGAACATTTTAGAGAGTAGACCACAGAGCTAAAGGGACTTCAGGAAAAAAAAACCCTGCTCTGGCTAGCTTAAAGGACAGAAATTATTGCTGCAGGCTGCTACTATCAAATCTACAAGACATAACCTCATTTATTAGTCATCATGTTGCCATTTATGAGAAAATTAATTAAAGTAGTAAGCAAAATCAAGTTTCAAAAGAGAAGTTCTGAAAATAGGTGTGTGATGTACCCCTCCCAGCACGTGCTGCCAGCTTGTAGGATCAGTTCTTGCTCAACACCATGTATGTGAGAAACCCCAGTGATGAGATATCATCAGAACATACAAACTCTTAACACGTCTGCTAACATGTGTCAGTCTTACTTTAGCCTTTCTTTTACTTGCCTTTTTTAATTAGAGATACAAGGTGTAAAGAAATAAGCTGCACAAATCATTATACCCAGAAGAATAACAAAGACCCAATCTCATGCACAGGAGCAACCCTGGGTTTTAACTGAAAGGTATTTGACTAAGAATAGTTTATTTAACCTCGAGGACCTTTCATGAAGGTGCTCTGTGTTCTGCTGCAGCAAAGGAAAAGTAAACATTATTACTTTATTAAAACCATTTATTCTAGCAAGTGTCTTTTCTTAGGGTATAAATGACCTGTACCCTCCAGGCATCACCTCTTCTTGCACATGCACACTGACTTTGCACTTGCACAGCAAGTGTTTTGATTTAAAAGAGAGATTCCCTCCAAATCCAGGGCCACTATGGCAGGTCCACAGAGTACTCTGTACTTGCTCCTCCCCACTTACAGGTATGATCCAAAGCACACTGAAACCAATGTGTGGCTTTCCACCCACTCTGTTGGGCTTTAGACCAGGATAACTACACCTTTGTCTCTTTGACTTCCCAGTGAATTTGGCACTAGCCCTATCCAAAAGTGGAAAGTGCCCGATACAGGTTGACTGGAGCTTGCATGATCTTGTCTTGGAGCAGTCATCTTTGCCACACCAATATTCAGCTTGTTCTGTATGCTTAGTTTAATGGGGGAGCTTGATGCTGATGGCATTTTTACTGATAAATGTTTGCTCTCATGAATAACATAATTCTTAGGAGCTGGCTTCCTGAGCTGTGACATGTCTGCAGGGTTAGAGGAGCTCTAAGAGGGATTGTTGCTCCTCAAGGGTGCAACCAGACTTGGGACTATAAGGAGGCAGCAATGGGGAAGGAAGGTGGCAGGGAAAAAAGGAGGGATGGTGGGGAGAGAAAGAACAGTCCCGATCATATTCACTCCTCACTTATTGCTTTCTGGACAGCTTTTCTGTAACTGGAGTTCTGTTGTACCAACAAGGTCCACCCACTCTTACTGCTTTCTGTGTCCCAGTGCCAGAGAAGTGCTAGCATTAGTAGATGACGTATTTGTTTTGCATTGTGTGTGCCATAAATAATATGAAGACATGTTATCGTGTTCTGGGACTGAGTCTATCCATTTGCTGTTGCTGTTGTATGAGGAAGAAAATTAAAGTAACAGCAAAAATGCAGAGAAAGAGTGCGACCTTTTCACCCATGCACTGTGCTTATGTGTCACTTACTCCCTTTTTCCTGAATCAGAAAGCAGCAAGCTTTGACTGGATTTCTGGTTTAGGTGCCAGATTAGACCTGTAGCAGTATTGAGGTGTTCAGCTGACTTCTGAGGCAGCATTAGCACTTTGGTGCTCACGCCTCTGAGGAGCACAGTGCTGGTAACTCTTATGCCTTTTCCATCAAATTTTCTTAGCCATCACGTGTGATGGAGCAGAGTCAAATGCAGACTGTATTTCCAGGCCACGTCATTAATCCATTTCTTCCTTGGCCCGGTGAGGTGCATATATAATGCCGTTACAATATCTATGTTTCCAAAACCGCTTTGCCTTTGGTCTCTATGGTGAGTTTCCCAGCCAAGGTAACACTCAGTTCCACATGAGCAGTCCTTCAGCCATCAGACAGAGCTGTCCTCAATGGGAGCAAGCAGAGCCCTCTTTTATGCCTGTGTTCTCAGCCTTTCCTCAGCAGGCAAAACAGAAAGTGCGGCTTTGATATATATATATATATTTTTTTTTTTTTTTTTCCCACCCCCACAAAGTCTTAAATGCCAAAATAAATTCAAGAATTTAAATTTGAAAGGTTCTGAAGGGTTGACAAAGCTGCTGTCTCCTATCTTCTCCTCTCCTCCAGAAAGGTGAGACCTGAATTTTCGCATCTAATGCCAGAATCAGTTTTATTCAGCAGAAATCCTTTGGCTGAGTGAAAAATGCAAAATCATACAGTTTTCTGCATGAGAAAAAGTGAATCATTGCTGCTTTTATTGCTCATTCCATTTATTAAAACTGCTGGGCCAAGATTTATTTTTAATGAACTCTGATCAGTCACAGCCAGTGATTTCACAATTTGTGTTAGTACTGTAGGAATTTGTTGCACTGCAAACAGCTCATTTGCTTATTTTCTGGAAGATTTTTTTTTTTTTTTCATCTGACTTTAAATTGGTCACACAGACCTCTGGGATTTTTCAGGCTAAGTATTTTTATTCCCATGGATAGAGGCCATATGTCAAAACCCTTTATTGTCACCAAAGGAAAAAAAAAAAACAAACACCTCTCATTTTTATTCTGCTAAGTCCTTCCTTTTTTTTATTTTTTTAATCCTTACTGTGCCTTGACATCCTGCCTTACTAAACGATAGTTCATCCTTTTGTTTTCTCTAATGTGAATGTGTGTGTAAGGGAAGCAACATACTTTGCTAATGGGAAAAGTTAACACATTAATCAAACTGTATGCCAAAAAGAGGCAGTCATAATGAAGGTTGTAGAACCTCATATCTGCATGATATATGTTATATATATATAATTTTAAATACATATATATATATATGTATTTAAAAGGAGCTGTGAAGTAGAAATTAATATGCTCGGTCTTTAACCAAAAAAGCTAAAAAGTCTTAAAAGCTTTTCAGTGGAACTGGAGCTTCTGGACCAGCTGCTAGAATTACAAAATGTATATATTAAAGAGTGCCAGCACACAAAACAAACCCTACTGTCCATGTTTCTTGGATTTTGTTGTTGGTTTTTCCCTCATGAGTATTTTTTTTTTAGAAATACAATGTGACTCGTCAGGAAATGCACTTCAGAGCAATTATTGCAGGTGGTCTAAGCAAAGCTATAATCAGACATAAATAGGTTGACTGTTGTGTATTTTGCTTAACAGCATGGATAATCCTTTTAAAAAAAAAAATCAAATAGAGGCCTTATCAGCTTGGAGAGAGATGTACCCTAGAGTGTGTGACTCTGCCAGATCTTAGGCGGACAAACAAATTCTTCATCCGTCCCACAACTGTGGAGTCTGGCTGAGGATTTTTTCAGGCTTCTCAGTTGCACAACAATGCAGAAGGGCTGGACAGAAGGGCTGGGGGCCGACACGAGGCCAATGCCTGGCAAGTGACACCTCAGCCCTTGTGCTGCAGCCGGCTCCTTTGCTTTCTCCTTGTGTTCCCTGGGATCAAGGAGAACGAAACCACTCACTCCAGAGAGGTGTTTACTTTGGTTTTCTGAAACAATTTTTAAGCAGCTGCTTGAAGATGACTGAACAATTATTACAGAAATAGCTTCAGCCCAGGTGAGGATCACATGGTGAGGTGCTGGCACCAGATGCCCATTTGGGACCAGGCTGCAGGTGCTGATGAAGCAGCACTGATAGCCCCCAGCTCAAGATGGGTGGCCAGCTGCAGGGCTTTGATTACAGCCCAAGTAGCCCTATTTCAATACCCTCCTCCTCTCCTGGGCAGCCTATCAAAGGGACATCACTCTTTAAAGAAATAGATTGTGCTACAAATCTACACAAAGCACTACTTTAAGAGAAGGTTCTTGCCAAACCTCCCTACTTCTTTTCCCTTTCCTCTTCCTGATATGATGCAGCCTTGTCTTACTTGGGAAACCATGGCAATCAGATTATTTGATACATCAAGTGCTGTATTTTAGTCATTTTCACACCTTTTTGCCTTGTTTACTGTCTCAGTGTCTGTGCCAAGACTGCCTGCGCAGCTGTCAGCAGTGGTATCTAATGGTGTAACAAAAGTGGGACAGGACTAGCACTCAGGTTATTCGTCTGTTTGTCTGCTTGGAGGCTGAGTTGTAGCCAAGATACAAATTTGGAGGATGTTGGGAGTTTAATCTTCTCTGCCCCAACATTTCAGTCAAATACATGTTTGCATCCCCATAAACTTCAACATTAATAATGTTGACCATTTTTGTGAGATAATAGGTATCCACTAGTAATTTGAGTAAACTCTCAGGGAATGTAACTGCAGTCCCGGCCTCCCTGTGAGAAACCTGGCTTCAGCTAAGCTTCAAGTGATTTGTTCCCTCTACATCTGGGAAGATGGGCTGGAGTGACATTCAGAGCACTGTGAAGTTTCCAGCTTTCCTCTGAGCTATGCTCAGGGTATGGCCACCTTGTTAGTGGGCTGGGTTGCACTCTGCCTTTCCCATCTGACCATCACACCGAGATGCACAGAAACAGTTACTGCCCAGACAAAACCCAGGTGTCTGGCAGTTTTAGCTCATGACTTGGGCTTTGTACTGCTTTACCTTTATCCGATACTACCAGAACTGTTGGTTTCTGCTACTTTACTTTAAAAAGAAAATAAAATTTACCAAAAAAAATAAAATACTTAAAATCCCATGTAACACAAATATTTGCACAGCAGAAACTTATTAAATAGATAGATCTATCTATCTAAAACACTAATATTTACTTTTACATAGTAGCACTCTAACACTTCAGAGATTTGGAAAAAAAAAAAACCAACCCCACCATTTTGGCAGCAAAATGCATGGCTGTGCTTGTACTACAAAGTATAATGACTATTTTCAGACACTAAATCAAAGACATCGCTCTGTTTTGCTTTTTAACACCAGTGCATAACAAGATCACTTGGTATGGGAATACTTATACCTGGCTAAAGTTCTGATTAATTCTTGTTTTTCTTTTACAAAACATCATAATTATCTGTCAGATACAGATTTTCTCTGTCTTTGTTTTCTAAAAATTAATGCTGACTCTTGAGGAAAAATCCACATTTTTCTCTTAATTTTCAGAGTCTTTTAGAGAAAAAGGTTTACTTTTAAAAATATTAAAATAAATACTATAAAATTCAGCCTGAGAAGTTGCTGTGGGTGCCAGATCTACTGCTGTAGCCACAGTGTGACCAGATGTCCAGTGGCAAAAAAGAGGACAACTGCTTTTGCTTAGTGGGATTCCCAGGCTGACACTACACTAGCTCTCCAACAAAGCCAAGTGATACATGACCAGGGTGAAAACCACTGCCGTTTTAGGCACTCCTCTTCTCCAAGAATAGCCTGTTTAAGTCTAACGGCATAGAGCAGCTGAGGAGGAGTAATGCAAACTGAATCGCTCCCAAAGCACATGCAGAACAACATTGCTGAGTTAAGGGATAGCCCTCCTAAACCTCTTCTCACGTGGATAAGTCCCTCATCACTTGGGTAATCCCCTTAACTTCCTCAAAGATTCAAATTCCCGGACAGTCATACAGCCTGGAGTGTTTGTACCAACGGTCATTTTTCAAGTTGGGAAATGAAGAAAGATTATATGGTTTTTTAGGGAACACAAGCCATCAGATAGACAACAGCCTTTGTATTGAAAATTTGGACTTTGCCACTTCTCTCAAAGCTAATGGTGGCTGTGTTTGACCTGAACTAAACCCTGCTTGGCAAATACTGTGGTTGACTCAGTGAAAGAAAGGTCAGAAATGAGGAAGCACCTTGTGCCATAAGAGTCTCATCAGTTTTGTATTCCAGGGTTCATAGTTCTCTATTGTCTGAGATAGATAAAGCTTTTGGATACAGATTCAGGCCAAGTCAGGAACCCCAGTTCTTACTTAGATGCTCAGCTTTGTTTCAAGAACAGAAGAGTAGTTCATAAACTCTTCAACAAAACCCAGCTGAATTTTAAATGTGCAACAAACTAGCTGAGTCTTGAATGGCTTGGAAAGTATCAACCTCAAATCTGAAAGTATTTTATATGAAACAAACATTGCAATAAATTCAACACTTCTTAATAGATCTAACTTCCTCCACTATCAAATGTACTGTTTACATGGGACAATTAGCCTGAGACTCCACAAACAAAACAAAGAAAGACATAAAAAATGGCTTTCTCCTTTCGCCACTTATTCAGAGCGTTGCTTGTGAGTCTTGTGGAAATCCATAGGAACTGACAGAATTGTTTTAATGCTCTCCATTGCCTTTTTGTCTTCACTTTTGCAAATTGACTTGCTGCTCTATTATTTACCCCTTAATATAACAAATGATGTTAATTAAGGCCTTAGGCTCCCCTGGTTGCCAAGTTTAACAAACAAGCATACAGACTAGAAGTTCATTTGCTCAAAGGGGCACATTTTCCTATTCAGAGCCAAGTTTCAGGCTAATCCATTGTGAAAACACTAACATAAAAAAAAGCAGGTTTGCAATGGAAATCTGAACACTTGGTGGGGTTTTTTTCTGTATACTACAATGATAATTTAGTGTCATGTTATTTGTCAGCTTCAGCCTTAACTCTTATTTTTACAATGATCAGACAAGTTCCATGTGACTGCAAGGCAACAAACATCATTTATTTGTGTCTTGATCCTAGAAACCTCATTCAGTCAAAACTCCTACTGTTCCCTGGGAGATTTTGCCAAGCAAGGGTTCAGGACAGAGTGTGAGGATCTTCTCAAGGCACAGGGCTCAACAGTCTTCATAGGGTAAGTGGTGGTCACCAGCAGAGCTGGCTCAGAATGAGCTTGCTAAGGGGTGTCTTGTCAGAAGCCACATACCCCAGTTGCCAAAGGAAAGGAAGCTACAAGGGGGCATTTACAGTCAGAATAGAGAGGACAAACCACCTAGACCACCTGGATCAGGGTAATAGACTGGCATTAGGAGCCCTGAACTTCAGTGCTAGAGACCATACGTTCCTACTTCTCCCAGGCAGAAGAGTCATTGGTGTGATTTCACACATCTATGCAAGCCCAAAAATCTGGCTATTAATGAGTTTGGTCTCTTAACAAATTACTTAAACTTCCTTCATCCTAATGCAGAAAGGGCCTATAGTGTTCTCATGGACTTGAGGCAGCGTGCCTTCGGTCCATGGTTTAGGTGCCTTTTGTATAAACAAAGCAGCAAAGAAAATTTTGAGGTGTATCAGGGATTTCTCCTTGCAATGGTCTTTTGGTGCCTTCAAGGCAGCATCTCACCAGCATTTTCCCTCTGCCATAACACTGTAGTTTTTAACAGAGGTCAAAGGGGTTGGATGTCTGAATTAGTTTTCAATGCAGGAATATACTGACACTGTAGAAATGAGAACCCTGAGATAATTCAGTCTTAATAAAAATCCACACATTTTAGAAAATGTACAAACATTTTGACTGTAGTTGGCAAAACTTCTTCCGAGACAGATAGGCAATGTCAGTGTGCAGAACACTAGTGCCCCTTCACAAGTGATTCTTTGCTTCTACAAATTAACCCCTTTTTCTCTCTCCATTACAAATATTAATCTGGGTAATTATAAAAAGCCCAACAGATAATCCTGCCTGGCAAATAACTTTAAGGAAGCCTGAAAAATCTAGGTAATGTAGCCTAATCAAACAATATGGCAGTTTAGCTGTGGTGTTTCTGAA
Organism: Caprimulgus europaeus; assembly: GCA_907165065.1. The sequence goes on along the minus strand of OU015524.1, from coordinate 87,955,138 downwards.
TCGGTATTTAAGTGTTCTGGTCAGGGGTGGTGCAGAGGATGGGCAAACGGAGCGGTTTCAGCAGGCCATGGGTTGCTTGAGCTGTATGTGTGGTGTGTTAGCAAGACAGCAGACCCAAGAGGCCTTCCTGAATATTTGTTTGACACTGACAGATAGCTAATGCTGGGAATATAAGACACCAATTCATCTCTGAAATAACACAACAGCCTCAAGCTGAAAAACATTTTACCAGTCCCAAATGAATATCTACACTTCAGTGCACTGTCCCCTAAACCTGCATTGTCACCCTTTGTCAGACTAGGCAGTGATATAAAGTGTGCCACAGAGACAGGCTGGAGAAAATATAACTGGTATCTAAAAATAACCAGCTGCCTTTTCTTGTGCACATGTCCAGCAGCACTCGGACTGAGCCTCGGGAAATGAAAGCGCAGAGCAGCAGCCTCCTCCTCTCTGGCGTGGGGCAGCCCTGGGCAGTTTCACTTTCCACTTCCCAGTTTGCTTGTGAAGAAGCCAGGAGGACTGGTGATTGGTGTCTCACCCTGCACAGAGACATGGACAGAGGACGCTTTCAGTACAGCTGCCAAGGTGCAAATAGATGAGGGCAAGGAAATACTGCTCCCTCTCAGCCACAGAGAACTGATCTAATTGTCCCGGATGCTCACTAAGCATGGACACTTAAAGCTAGACAGACAGGCAGAAGATTTAACTTCTAAAAACTCAGTGCAGTCCTAGGTTTTAAGCCCTGCCCCTGTTTTTGAAACAAATCCTCCTTTCTTTGTTCTTTTTCTGTACTTAATTGTAGGATTTTTTGGTCCTGTCTAGGCTAATTCTGCTTAAATATTTATTTTATTAGTTTATGTTGTACAGTATGTCAGATACCTGGAAGGACTACTATACAAGATAAATCCTTTTTTTTTAAAAAAAAAAAAGGATGATTAAGGGATTTTTCTATCCACTGAGCTTTAGCAATCAAATGAGTGTAATTCACTGCCTCTGCGTTCAGAGTCTTCAAAGCAATTTGTGAATAAGTAGATGCTTCTCTCTTTACAATATAATGATGCAGGAAATGGAATTTAATGGAAATTACTTTGTGAAAGACCAATCATATCCCATGAAGTTTACTTGGTAGTGTTGTCATCACTAAATCATAGTAACTTTGCAGTTGGGCCAGAACTCCATCACTAGCTGAAGACAGTGACAAAACCAGGGTTAAAGAGCATCAGGGCAATTAATCTATTTCCTTGCATTTTAATATAGATATAATCTTATAGTATCTGGACAGGCAAACTCTTGAAAAACCTGTGGTAATTGCAGAATATATCAGAAAAGTCACAATTATATTGTCTGAACATCTTAGTTGGTGGGCAAAGCCCAGTTAAAATTGAGGAATCTGAAACTCCAACGGCTTTGGGGGAAGCTACATGCTTATGGCTGGGTGCAAGTTCAGGAGTTAACTCACAAGGTGCAGCTTCAAACCAGTAAAATCACAGCTGGGAGGCAGGAGTTTGTGCAGTTGATGGCAGGAATCACCACACTCCCACACAGAGAGAGGAAACGAAGCACCTTCTCTAAAAGAGATTGTAGGAGATGTAGGTCAGTAGTCAAAAAGTAGCATATATTTCTTCTTTCTGCTGGCAAAATATGCATCTATAAAATGGTTGTCTGGCATCCTGAGACCTGTAATCACATCACAACTGATCAACACTGGCTAATGAACATCTGCCCAATAGGAAAAGAAGAGCCAAGACACCTCTGACTCCTGAAGGTCCCTGCTTAATCCGATTTTGTGGCTTGTGACAGAGTACAGAAGAATCCACGACTGTAAGGAAATCTGCCCTAGATTTTTAGAAATTATTAATGGACCCAGATGCAAAATCTGAGCACCTTATCAGTGTACTTGGTTGTTATAGGGTCATCAGTCCTTCTAGAAAAGAAACTATCTTTCAGGTGCCACAAGCTGAACACCAAACATCATTAATCAGTTCTAAATTGTAATGCAAACATGTAAAACAGATGTGTACACAGATGACTACATATACGTGTGTATGTGCTTGCACACCCATACTTAGAGTGAATCTGTAGTGTGTTCATATGGAATCAAGTCATTTGGTCATATGGGAGACTCATAATAAGACAATAGTGATTTAAATTATGTGTGAACTACACAAACGTCAGCTAATTCTGAACAGCTACAGTACTGGCTAAAATAATTGTTTGAGGATTAGAAGGATTAGCTGTTGAGATTCAGTATAAACAGATCACAGCAACAATGCAGTTGCTCAGAGGGCTTTGCTCCAACACACACTCATGCTGTGGCTGCAAAATGTACACAAAGCACAAGGTCTGGAAAATGCATGCAAAGGCAATGGCAATCCATGTCTGTATGCTGGATTTCTCTTCTAACGGGACACCGGTATCCCAAGTAGGGGATATTCAACTCCTCACATTTATTTCATGCTTTGTTAGGCAACCCTGGAAGACAGCATCTCAGTGAACCTGTACTAGATATATATTCAGTCATACCTACACCACCTAAATCTCATTATCTACAAGGCTTCAGCCTGGACGGTGAGAAGGAGGCAGCCCTGTCCATCTGCAAAGAGCAGCGCTGACTCCATGCCGCATAGGCAACAAGCAAGGATCCCCTCAGGGGTGACCCAAGGCCTCTCTGGATCTATTCACATACATGCACTTTTTCGAAACAAAGCCAAATTATTGGAGTCAAAGTGCCTGTATACAGAAAGGGTCTCTTTCTTGTTTGATCTTACAAGGCATTAGTTACAGAGCACAAGTGCAAACAACCAGCGCCATATTAAGTGTAATTTTGTTAACTTTAGCCTCTCTGGGGAGAGTGCCTGGAGCCCCGTTGTTTTTGGCACAGGCTTGTGGTGCAGTATTGCATGGGTGAAGAACCTGTCTGAGTCCAAGAGGTCTCATAGGAGTATATTTCATCCATGAAGAGAACGTACAACAAAGTACAGAGGATTGCAGCTACTCACATGCAAATTTACTGAGCTCTGAGGGGCATCCGTTTTTCATAAAATACCAATGTTTGTGCTCTCAAGTAGACAGAAAGTAATTTCACTCCTTTTGGTATTTCATGGCAATTATAGAGAGGTTTCTTGGCTTTGGATTTGCTTTTAAAAGCCAGTTGGTCTCCACTGTTTGCTCCTGTCCAGTTAAATTATCTTTCATTGCGTAAGGGTATATAAAAATTTGAAAAACAAATGGAAATTCTTCTATTAGCACAGTTAGAAAAAAGAAAGCAACACAAACTCTGGATGTGTTAAGCATCTCTTTCATCAGTCCACCCTCTTGTGTTGGACTGTTACCAATTAAATAATACAGTACATCAATCTTTTTCAAAAAACAATGTAATTCTTGCAATGCCTAGATGGCTTCTGGGATTTGAGACTATTTACTACGGTTTCTGAAATGTTAAGACAATGTTTATGTAAATGAAAATATTTATCTAGGTTACTGCTGTCAAGTACCCTCTGAGGGTAACATTTTGCATTTATAGATGACCTTAAGCAACAATAGCAGCAGAAATTACCAGCAGCCAGCATTTGGCATAGGCATAAAACACTACATAAATCTGAAAAACAATAGTCCAGATTCTACTGTTAGGGACCACCTAGTGCTTTTAGTTACACAGCTTTAATTCCCATTAGAAACACAGAATTTTTCCCTTGGATTATAATGTTCAACCACAGAAACTAAACTATAGCAGCTTTCCTGACAAGCAACAATGTTATTTCATGTCATCAGTGGCAAGTTGTACAGATAGTTACTGTCTATCCTTTTAGATAGAGGTGACAAACTTTTCTTTAGTATTTCAGTATATCAAAATTACCCAGTAACACCACAAAAATAAATTAATATCAACTTACATTCTTTGGACTGCTATGATATTGCACGGCTACAGGTCATATGAAATAAAGTCGTGACTGTTTTCAGACCAACGGATGGGGTTTCATTAGCCTAAAAAAAGGATTTGCCTGGATGGAGAGGATAAGGACAGTTAGTCTAAACATTTCAAATGGACTAACAAAACTTTTTTAAAACAGTGAGCAGACAGTGTTTTTCAGAATTAAAGCAGACATTCAATTGAATTTGTTCCACTTCCAACTGAGCTGTTAACCGATTTTAACTGAAGATTTGGTTCCATTTAAACAGGCAGACAGCATTTGAGATCAAGATATAGGTAGACAGTGCTTAAATGCTAGCATTCATTTCTTGCATATGCTCTCTGGCTGAAACAATGGAAAGAAATGGAGAGAAATTATGCATACTAATTTGTTTATCAGGTAAAACTAATACAATTGCCATGAGTCTTCTTGGGAAATGATGATGTTATTTTCATTATTTTTCAGTCAAGAATAAATTGTAGTTTCAGGGTGGTAGTCAGGGAGCTCAAAGCAGCTCATGCACGAAAAGAAGAGAAGAAAGTATGGAAGCAGAACCTTCATTCTCATCTCCATCCTTCCAGCACAGAACTACTCTCTGCAGAGCGCTGTGCAAGATACTCTTCTTTCCTCAGGGCAGGTTTCCACCTTCCTCAGCAGACCACTGTGGAGCCGAATGTATGTGCATGTGGCTGCAGGACTGGCCTGCCCAGACTTGGCCCCCACCACTTCATGCTTCTCTGACACCTCTGCCAGCACTTGTGCAGTTGCCAGGTGGGCAAATGGATCAGCTTAAAAACAGTTAAAAAGAGAAAAGCATGTTTTTCCTTTGGTCGGTCACTTCCTCACCCCAGAATGACAAGTCCCAAAACATGCTGCTGGCACTGCAGAGCGAGGGAGCATGGGAGGAGGAGCAGTGGAAGAGGGTGGTGGGAGCTGCCTAGGTGGCAATGCCTGGCACCAGGAGCCTTTTCAGCCCGGCACCATTCTGTTTTCTATCCAGTGCTCCTATTTATAATCTCCCATGCCACTGTATACTTCCAAGTTTGACACGACACCAAAGATGTCTTTATTCTCTGTATTTGCACAAAGTCATTACCCTCACACCTCTAATTATCATGTGGCTCTTCTCTGAGTACATTCCCTTCGGCTGACAATTTTCCTGCCAAGGTGATTCATACCAAAAGCATCTCCCACAGCCTTCATGCCGAAATGAGGGACAGACACAGCCTCCCCGAGTCTGTGGAGCACTGTGCTTCATCACCTGTGTAGTGACATCTCCTGCCCTAATCTGCAAGCAAGTGACACTGGCTGTGGTCTTGGTAGGCTCAGGGTCTGCCCTGAGTGGTGGTGGCACCCTGAAGGGTGCCTTCGCTGCCCAGAATAAGGTGTCCTGGAATAACTGAGAATAAAGTTGCAACAGGTCTGTCAGCACACATACCATTACAGATGTTAGATCATTTACTCTATCACTGAATCTAGTCAGACAACTAGATTGTAGGGAAAATAGTGCTAAAGGTCAGAAAACAGTTTCTTGGTGCCAGAAATTCTTAGAGAGATTTGTTAGAGTGTTTTACATTCTCATTTCCATATATGGACCACTCCTCTAGTATCATAGACTGTTTTCTTCCCCTAAAACAAGAGGAGTATATATACAGTAAGAATTGCATCATAAGTGTTGTATGATGACCAGAAAACTTGATGCCTAGAAGCAAATGGAAGTGTAAGGCCATTTAACATTCATGTCCAGGAGATTTCCACTAGATTAAAAATAGTTATTTTTGACTCCTGAAGAAACTGTCTTTCTGACACTGTCATTTTCTGAGAAAATGTCATACTCAGAAAGAAGACATTTTATATAAAGTTCTTTAGTGTAGAAATACATTTTGTAGTTATTAAACAATGCTGATTGAACATTTTCCTTGCCATGAGGGTGGTCAAGCAATGTGGCAGGCTGCCCAGAGCGGCTGTAGAGACTCCTTCCCCGAGGGTTTTCAAACTGGACTCAGCATGGCCCTGAGCTTTAAGCAGGAGTCTGGACTAGCCCACCTTGCATTTTTTTGTACAAGCCTGTGATTTTCAGCTAGTTACCACATGGAGGAAGCATGTACTTTATGCTGGCCATATGGCAGGCTTTTAGGATTTAAAAAGTGATGAGCTCTTTTTGCAGCCCTCAGTAGTAGCTAGCATACTTTTAAGCTTTCAAAGGATCCTAAAGGATTCCTGTCCTCAGTTGTCATCTAATCTTGTCTTTAGCTGTGTCTAAATTATTACATTCTGGCTAGCAGCCAACTGAAGGATGAGGACCTGACTGAAGTGGTCCAAGTTTTTGTCACTCTCACAGTCTGAAGCACATGAAATGGGAGCTGGCGACAAGCCCCTCAGAAGCAAATGCAGCTACTTCAGCATCTCCTTTGGGAACAGATACAGAAACACAGGCTCCACTTCACCCCTGTCCTGCTCTCACAAAGCTCTGGATGTCTCCTACAAGGCTTCTTTCACCCCTCTCCAGCCTGACTTACCACATTTGTGACACCACAGTCAGTGACACTCACTCCCCAAAATCTCCCGAGTCAAGCCGGCAGGACTTCAAGGGTCAGTGCAAATATCACTGCAAGAAGGTCTGGTACCTTGACAGGTCTGCCAGGAGGATTTTTGAGGGCCAACCTGCTGCCAAAGTGTTGAAGCGTGTGTGGTACATACCTTGGCCACTCTTCACATTTTTCTTGATACTGCTCTGGTTTTTATCTCCTGCTTCTTTTCATTTCAGTATTTGCCACCTTTCATGTTCTACTTGTGCAAATAAACCAGACATAGTATTAACACTTATTCATTTAGCAAAATTGTAGCCTTGGCAAAAAGAACCATTTTTAAAGAGAGCTGGCAGCAAAATAAACATGGGACAAAATAAAAGGGGAGTGCTAACTTTTTCTCTGAGTTGCCAAAGTTGTATTTGATCTTACTGGAGCTAATTTTTATCCAGAAGAGGAAAAGAAAACTCAAATGCAAAGTAAAATGGATTTTTACCTAGAAACTGTGTATCTCACAAGAAGAAAATCATCTAATTAAAAGTAGGAAGCATCTGACATACTTCAGATATCATGGTATTGAAGAGAGATAAATTTACAAGGGAAGTAATGCAAAGGTATGAGCAGCCCACTGCCAGCATCTAACTGCTATTTGTTCTGTGCTTCTCCAACAATAAATCAAATGGTTTGGTAACAGCCAAGAAAATCCTGGCTTGCACGTCACCATATAAGCAGGAAATTCCAGTAATGAAAATATAATCCTACAATAAAAAAACAAGTAGAGAAAATAAAAAATATTTGCAGCTCTGAGGAAGAAAGAAGAACTATACAGAATTGCAACACCTTCCTTGCACCTGTTAAATGCAGTAGCAAAATCATGTAGTATATTACTTTTTTACCCCTAAGTGACCAATATAATTTAGCTTTTTCTTATTGACAGTGACTCTTATTATTCTTTTTTTTTTTTTTTTTTCATGTACTCATAACAGTCTGGAGAAACAATTTACTTTAGGGACTAAAAATTCTTTAAATCTGGTCCCAGCCCACGGACATTTCTGGAAATTTGAACAAGGTGTTGTCAAGTATTTCTGAATTATGTCTAGATGTCTGTCAAAACATAAATTTATTTAAGGTTCTCTTTCTTTTGTTTTCTCATTCACAACTTATAACAAGGTAATTTTTTTAGCATAAAATTTATCTCCTGTGCCTGTATACTTTCATGGACAAATAAAGTAGCTCCTTATAAGTGATTTGAAAATAGATTTTTTCTATATAGCAGAGTAGTATATTAGAAACATTAAAAGCTAATGATGGTTATGATTGCCACATGAAGTTAGAAATTTTACATGTTTTCTGTGTCAGAAAATATATTTTTCCAGATGCTCATCAATGGAGAGAGGACACAGTAAAATGATTTTGTTCATGTGTAAAGCAAAAGTAGGTAATATAAGCAGAAAAAATAGAATGTCATCTCTCATTTTTAAAATAAAAAAAATTTAAACTATCACAAAATCACTTTTCAAAAACACTCTCCTGTTCAAACATATGCAATCTTTCAGGCAGTGTCAATACTGGAAAATATATTTTGCTGGTAACCTATTCACAAGGTATTGTGCCATTCATTGGATACAGGCTCTGGCTGATAATATTGAAATTAAAGTTTCTTTAAGGAGCTTGTAAGCACGGGAGATCCTTTCCTTCCTGTAGAACTGGAAATGTTAGTGGATACAAGCACAAGATGTACACCTGCACAGAGACAACCCTTTGTCAATAACTGTGTCAAATTCACATGGCCCATGCTCAGTGGAGCATCCCCAGGTGGGTGGGTGCGTGGCTGAGACTCCCTCCTTTCTCTGCTGGTACTGTAAGGCCATAGCAGCCTGGAACCCTGACCCAAAGAGGTCCCTCATGCAAGCCCCAAAACACTGCTATTCCCAGCAAAATGCGTCCGTGACACTGGAGCTGGAACCGTGCTCTTGCTGCAAATGCCTTGTGATTTTCAGTGACCACAAGTGGTCAAGCCCTTAGTTTTAAATTTCATCCATAAGCTGGGACAGGTTCACCAAGATCAAAACGAAATGCCAGAGAGGAGGGAGAGGGAAGTGGATGTCTGGGAAAACTAGTCCTTACAGAAGAAAAATCTTGAAATTCCCCATGGACTGTCTGGCTTTGTGTTTTGAATGTTGTTCACTTAAATTGGTCGCCTGGTGTAGTTGTATCTGCTATAATTGCAGCAGATTGCAGTTGCCGAAGCATCTCCTGTATGCAAACCCTTTTATTATGGCATATAAGCACAACATTTCCAGTAATTTAGGGGCACCTAAAATCTCCTGTTCTTTGGAAGCTGCCTTTCCTGTAGTAGTTCATGCAGCACCACTGGAGCAATACAAACCAGAATGAAGCACAGTAGTTACTATGTTAGAAGTTGATGTCACTACCTATAAGCTCCTATTTGGCATTTAAAAAAAACCCAGCACCTTAAAATCTGAAAAAGAAATATACAGAACTGTACTCAAAATTCAATTAAAAAAAACCTCACTGTGTTTTTATCTCTCTCATTTTATCTCTCTCATGTCAATTTGACAGTTTCTGTCTATCCTGCTAAAACTTGTGATATATGATTTTTCTTAGCATCCTTTGAAGTAATAACTTTTTTAAGAAAAAGCAGGTTCTTTTCCACCATATTATTTCATAATAACTTGAAAGTCAGCATGATTTACAGGAAAAAAGGCCCAGAGGGAGGAGCCTGAAGCCACCAATCTGGTGATCTCCATGTCACAAATTTTTCCAATATTCAATGTTTTTCAAGAAGCACCCTCTACTGGAAATATCTTTCATTAAAAAGAGGTAAATTGCTGGCTTTCATAGTTTTGGAAGGACACTTGAGAGTCTGAAGTGACTGCAGAAACCTTGAGGCAATTAAAATAGAATAAACTATTTTAATTCTCATGAAATCTTAAAGCAATCCCGTGATTTCTTAGGATATGCTTCATAAATTTTAATCTCATACAGCTGGTAGTGCTGTATTATTTCCCTAACTATGATGTGGCTTCTCTTTCTCATTATTTAAATGCAATATTTTATGCTTCAGTAAAGACTCAGCCCTTGGACTTATACAATTTAAGAAAAAAAATGGGCTCCTCTCTTCATCATTCCAGACAAAATTTTAAAAATATGAAGCCTAAAAATTAGGATGTGAAGACAAAAAAACCCCAACAAACCAACCAACCAACCAACCAGAAAAACCCCAATCAAAAACAAAACAAACAAATAAACAAACAAAACAAAACCCAGACACAAATCAAACACCAAATAATGTGCTACATTTTTTTAAAAGAATCTCTCAATGCTTCATAGAATCATAGAATCATAAAATGGTTTGAGTTGGAAGGGACCTTTCAAGGTCACCTAGTCCAACCCCCCTGCAGTGAGCAGGGACATCTTCAACTAGATCAGGATCCTCAGAGCCCCGTCCAGCCTGACCTTGAATGTTTCCAGGGATGGAGCTTCTACTACCTGCCTGGGAAACCTGTGCCAGTGTTTTACCATCCTCATTGTAAAAACTGTCTAAATCTACCCTCTTTTAACTCAAAATCATTAACCCTTGTTGTATAGTCTTGTGGAGAGCCAGCTTATGGCTTTTGGACCCATGAGGTGAGCACTACTGCTAGTTAGCACTTGAAAGAGTAATTAGGTGGTTTGTTTCCGTGGGTTTTTTTTGTTGTTTTTTTTTTACAGTGCCTTGAAAATGGAAAGCACTGTTTTCCAACAGTGCCACATATTGTTCAGACTTTTATATCCCTTTATTTTTTGTATTACTGTAGAGCCAGGAAGCCTGCAGTAATCACAAGCCCATTCCATTAGTTACTACACGGAGCAAAAGCAAACCTCTTCGGTAAAGACCCCACAGTTTAATTGGATGGTCCTGATCAATTTGTTCAATTAAAAGGCTTTTGTTTCACTTATCTTTGCTAGTGCAGAGGCACCGATTATGTTTTATCCAAAGATGACCCAGGAGGCTCAGAACAGGCATGATTTCAGGCAGACAAAGGGAGCCAGAACTCATCCTCCACTGGAAGAGGCTCTCAGGGGTGGCTAAGCTCTTGCTTCAGCTAGAGATGCCAATAGGCAAGGAAGCAGGGGGCTCTGCTGATTGCTGCACAGCAACATTTACAGGTTGTCTACAACACAGCCTTTTATACTCCCTGGCTGTGCTTTTTACCATCCTCCAGGGGTCAAGTACACAAATGTACAGCGTAATCCAGAATATAGCCAAGATCTGGTGGCATCTACCAGTGACTGAGGTAGTACCATAGCCTTCCTATAGCCAATGGAAGCTTCTCCATTGATTTGGATAGCGCATCCCTGACAACATAAACATAGCATACAACCTCTGTGTCCCAAACAGAATAGCCATGCCCTCTCTCCTCCACTCTGCTTTAAAAAGAAATACAACTCAGGTAGTATAGATAACAGAAAAATGAAAAATACCTCAATTGAAATACCAACCAGAATAAGAACCAGCAATGTAATAACGTTATTGATTGGCAATCTGATCCTAATCAGGTTTTGCAAGACCTTGCAGCTGCCAGCCACTCACAGACTTTCCGAAGCAGCTCCAAGCCATGCCTAGTTGAAGAGCTAAAACCTAGAGAGCTGATAACACAGGAGCTGCTGGTAGGGACAATCATCTGCTCAGCTAGGAAGATACTTATTTATAGAAAATCCTTTGAAGCAGACCACTACATTTTAACATGGTAATAACCAGTTATAATGAATTCAAAGAGTGGCAGGGTGTAACACAGCCATGCATTATATACCCCATTGTAAATGGTCTCTGAGGGAAAGCCTATAATTTAGGGAGGTTTGAATGGCAAAACCTGGGTCATTGTAACAGATACTTTTTCTTAGTTATTTTTAAGGAGAGGGTGAAAAAGGAAAGCTGGCCTGAAGAAGTTAGGCAGTGTGTGTTTTCATTCAACCTTAGTCAGCTATGAAACCTCCCGGAGCTCTATCCCTCTTGGCCAAATATTTGTTTTAGGATTAATTGTTCACACAGGAACTAAACAGCAACTTGCTGAATGCAAAACTTTTAAAGGAGATTTCTGTTCCTCCTCAGGACATTTTTCTTACATGTTGCTGGCTCTTTCATATGTTCTGTCACCTTCAGGAAGCAGGATTCGAGCAGAACCAAGGAAATGGTTCTGCTCAAATCTGTTTGTTTTCCATTTGTTTGTTTTTAAAGTTTATCCACTTATAAGTTATTTTTAGGGTTAATATTACAGGAGAACCTCAGGGCTCTCTTCAGAGGTTCCTGTTGTGTTAGATAACTTCACTGCAAGCACTTAGCAGGCAGTGTACCCCAGAGCACAGCCCAGGGAGCAAAAGCTGGCCAGTGCCATCTCCACAGTGCAACACCACCTCAGATAGGTGCCCTGGACAGGTTGAAAGCTACAGGCAAGAGAAGAAAGAAATGTGAGAAGGGAAGCAGAAGCTCAGGCAATGATACCCCATCTGCCTATAAGTCAGTGGTCCAGTCTGGCTTCCATAGATCTAGATTTTGGCCAGGGGTGAGTGTGACATAGGCATGTCATCTAACTCAGGTGAAGAGCAAGAAGAAAGGCTTACCCTTTCTTCTTGTACAGCCCCCAGTCTTCTCAGACCACTCCTTCAGAAGCCAACCAAACCTTAAATCTAAGCTCCTCAAGCCATTTAGTCAATTCAGAGCATAGTGTTCTTCTTTGCCTTAGTAACCTGCATCCAAGATCCATTTTCTGGCCAGGTGTAGATGTTCCCCATCTTGTTCTAGTCCTCGTACCTGCATCTTCCATTTCTCTTAGGCAGTTCATTTTTCACTGCCTCTCTTCTCTACACAGAGAATATATTTCACAGGCAATTTCCCTCTTTTAGTTGGAGGCTGTAAAGACATAGTTGGAGGCTGTAAAGACATATGCCTCTGCTGAGTACAGTTGTCAAGAGGTGAAGATCACTGCCCAAGAGTTCTGTTGTGGGTGGGCTTTGGTGTACAGCTCTTGCAGCACCAGAGAAAATGTCCTTTCACAAGCATTAGACTTAAAAAGTGAGTGAAACAACTAATCAAATCCAAACTCCAATATTAGAAACCAAGATATGCAAAAGTCAGATTTCAGTAATGCTACAGAGTGTTTCCAGGTTATCATAATTGAATAGGAAATTAAATATGAACACATGTAGTACAACACTGCTTCCTTGTCACTAAAAATGAGTTATTTTCAAATGAATTTAAGATCTCCTTATCTCCGTCTGCTTACTATTTAATGAAATTCTATCCAGAATAGGTCCAAATTTTATCTGTGTGATCAGTCTCTGCTCTCTTATCCTAATTTCCTGTTGATACAGAATAATCATAGCTATGAACTGAAACCCTTGTGTGAGAAGAGCAAGATTTTTTTCTATTTTTCGTGGATTGTGTTTATAGACTGAAAAAATTAGAAAAATAAAAGGAAATATTGACTTAACCACCACTTTTATTTACCTTTGTGTTTTATGGAAGAATTCTTCATAGCCCTTGTTCTCTGGCTTCCAATAGAAACTTGATTCCCAAAACTAACATTCAAAATCAGCATTAAAAAATGAGGTTTTATCACCTGAACCCCAAAATAGTGAAAAAATCACATGCCTTTAAAATGGTGCAAAAATAGGTTGTTGGCATCTTTTGTAGCTTTATCAAAGCACTAAATTATTTCTAGAGTACTTTAAAATTGCAGTCTTCTTTCTTTCTTTCTTTCTTTCTTTCTTTCTTTCTTTCTTTCTTTCTTTCTTTCTTTCTTTCTTTCTTTCTTTCTTTCTTTCTTTCTTTCTTTCTTTCTTTCTTTCTTTCTTTCTTTCTTTCTTTCTTTCTTTCTTTCTTTCTTTCTTTCTTTCTTTCTTTCTTTCTTTCTTTCTTTCTTTCTTTCTTTCTTTCTTTCTTTCTTTCTTTCTTTCTTTCTTTCTTTCTTTCTTTCTTTCTTTCTTTCTTTCTTTCTTTCTCTCTCTCTCTTTTGGAAGGAATGTAAAGTGGTAAAACTACACTGAATATCAGCAGAACCAAACTCTGAGGAACCCAGTAAAGTTATCTCCCCATGATATCAGTTGAGAGGAGAAGTGTCACCAGTATTAGGTGTTTTAAGGAAAGACAAGCATAACTCATACATTATGGTGAGGCCGATTCTCATTTACTATAAATCACTTCTTCATTACTCCACAAAACAAGCTACCTGAAAGTGAATATTAAATGAGAATTAGGGTCTCTATTATTGAAACTGAAGCTAAAACCAACTAAACAAACAGAATCCAGACAACATTCAATCCATAAGGCATTGTTTAAGATAATAACCAGAAAGTGATAATTAACCACTCTTCCTAGAATGCCTAATTAAACCCCTATGGTGTAGCATATTGGTACTAGCAATCTCTTACATGGAAAAAAGGCTATTTAGATCTATTGAGTTAAAGTAAAAAAACACTGGTTCTGTCTCACACTCACTAAGTCAAATTAAATGAAAAACATGACAAAGCTCTGCTACAACTTACATTGCAGCATTAGGGTGGAAAAGGAAAATCAAACTCTAAGTGACAATCAGTATCTCTGTGGGCTCTAGTGGCAGAGTACGAATCGTAACGTGAAATATGTGTTGAGGATTGAAGGCCAGAGTATCCAGGTGTGCTACATTGTATGGTTTGATTTGGTTTAGAGCGTGCTTAAATCTTTTTTTTTTTTTTTTTTTTTTTTTAGGATCTAAATTAGTAATATTACCATCATGCAGTAATGTCTGGAGTTTTTCTAACATTCCCATTCAAAGCACAGTCCAGTTTGTTGAGTTAAAGACCTTTGCAAATGCAGATTCTGGCTGAGTTTCACACACAGATCCCTGCTAATGTCTCACCTATCTCAGCAGTCCAATTTAACACTCCACCAAATAGGCTATTCATACAGTTCTAGTACAAACAATTCCGTTTGCTTTAACAGTCATTCAGCAACACTTTTTTTCCACCTAATCTCATGTTAATATTGATATTATATAAATACATTATGTGATCAGAAAGAAATTGCTAACAACCAGTGCCCTCCAGATAATACCAGTTATCAACAAGAAAATTTCCAAATACATTTCTTTTCCCCCAGAGCCTTCTGAGATAAAAAACAGAGAAAAATTGTGCATGCAGAGTGACTTGATTTTGTCATAGCTAGAGACTGAGATTCCCTGTGTGAAATTTGGGTTCTATTTAAAATATGTCATTAGTGCAGCTGTTGAAAGTGTTTAAACAAATCTAATTGCTGCTAAGCTATGTTTTCAGAAAGTACATTTTGAGGGTATCATTTTTGTCAGAGATCTGTAACACAGAGATTAATATTATTTAAAATATTTATTTTACACTGCAGAGGCTCAAAAAATGTGTCAAAATCAGACACGGTTCCTGGCCAAGATCATGACTGGAATTGATCCAAATACAAAACCAAGTGCAGCTAAAATCGTGCAGCTAAAATCACGCAGCTATTTCCTGGATTTGTGAGTGAACATGCCAACCTTTGCTTTTTATATGTTCCTAATAGTCAAGGGTTTTTCCATACTTCCTTGCCTTGCCTGGTCTCCCTTTTGCAGACCAGGCATGTAAGGAGTGTAAAGTGTCAATAGAAACAGCAGTCCCAGCACTGGTATCAGGGGAAGATTGGTTCTTGCACAGGAGGGTGCTCTGAAGAGCATGATAAGCAAGGTTAATCATGTCTAATCAGCTGCACTCACCCACAGTGCCACAGCACAGAAATCCTGGAAAACCAGGTGCTCCCAACAACGATGCAGGGCAGGGAGGCTTGTGCCTGTGATTGAATCAGGAATCGAAACTTGTAGTGTCTCATTTCTCTTTATTATCTACACGGGAATACCTGCATGACTAGGTTGGATTTAGACAGTTAATTTTTAACTCCTGAAGTTAGGTGTGATGAAGTCAATCTGAAGTCACCACAGGACACAGAAAATGCAAGCTGCATCTTCCAGTCTAGAACTGGATTAAGGTAGCAATAACAATAGTCATCAGGAGTTGCTAACTGCACCACTGATTTCAACATGTGACCTTTGCACCATCATCCTCCTTTTGCTTCAAGGTATGTAGTTTTATATAAGTTTTGGCTCTGCTCAGGAGAGAAAATGGTAGACTTTTACAAGTCTCAGACTGTACTACTGCAGTGCCCTATGTAGCACGTTTCCAACTTTCCCAACCAGATTTACATCCCTGCATCTGCTCACTGAGTCTAGGTAAGTCACTTATTTTTTTTCCTTAGGTCAAAAGGCCAGAAGGAACCAATACCAGAAGCTCAACCTTCTGAGAGTTTGTCAGAGGCAATACAATTTCCTTCAGCAACTCTAGCATCTGATGCAATGACTTGTGCTTGAAATGGAGCATATTTTTTAAAAGGTTTAACATACTATAGGCTTTACTTTATTTGCAGATTGTAACAGCTGTTAAGATCTCTTACTTAAAATACTGTGTTTTATACCATGTTTGATTTTGTCAACATCCAGATGCTACATCTTGTGCCTGTGACTCCAATGTTAAAAATCATTTTCCTACGGGACAGGTTTTCCTCACGTGATTATACACATACATACATACACACTCATAAAGGTTAAATTCAATCTCATCTTTATGTTCAACTCTACAGATTGAAGTGGGAACAGAACACCACTGTTGCCAATGGTTTTAACTGAAAATACAACTTTTTTCTGCACTTTTCATATGCTTACAAATTTTGAGTGTTTTAGGGGTACCCACAAGTGTCTTCTTCATGGGGAAAAGTACTCCTTAGGGAAAAAATCTTGAGATGGCTGGGAGGAGAGTACAGAAAATAAATCTGTTGATTTGGGAAATCCATGCATTGCCTTGCCCAGACCCTCAACATTTTTAGATCCTTCTATAATCCATTGCAATGAATCTGATTAATGGTCAGCTGTATATTATATCTGAGACCTCTGAATTCCCAGTGTGCGAAGTCCAGCATTCATCGCTTCAAAGTACTTCTTAATGAGCACTCCCACCACCACTAACACATAAGGGCATAAAAAGACACAATATGCAGGCCACAGTGTTTTTTAAAAGATGGCCTTTAATACTGAAGTAAAATTAAAATAATTTGGGGGATGGGGGGAGCTGGTTTTGTTGGTTTGGTTTTTTTAAAGCTCTCTTATAAACCATATTCAAGTAGCACTGGAAAATCTTAAATTGATCGATCCTGTTACCTAAGAAAATTCCAGACACTTCATTGAGGGGAGACTATAAAGTCATTGTTAATTCACCCCTAAAACCTGTTATTCTGTAACAAGTTGATTAGTCATCTGGCAGCCACTGGGTTTGATCTAATCATCCACAGAATGCAGCTGGTAGAAGAGCCAAAACACATCTTCTGTGCATGGCAGTCTTTCAAGTCTGAAAGTTGTTTCCAAAAATAACAAGAAAAGAGAAGAAAATTAAACTGACTTAGTACCAACACCAAGATGAAAGAGGGGTATAAAAGAAAAAAGCATGGTTGAAGAGTCATTGCACATGATCTTTTGCAAATCTTGCCTTTTGTGGGCTGTGATAGTTTCACTGGGCTAGCCCTTGGCTAGCACCCAACACAATCGTTCACCCATTTACCCCTACCCCCAGGGGATAGAGGAGAAGATTGGGGGGGCAAGGGTAAAGAGGCTTGTAGGTTGAGATAAGAACAGTTTAATAATAGAAAGAAAACTTAATATAATACTAATATTAAAATAGTAGTGACAATGTTAACAGTAACAAAATATACAAATGAGTGACACACACAGTGCAACTGCTCACCAAGAGCCGACCAAGCCCGGCCCGTTCCCAGATAATGATCCCAGAGGAGCGACAATCCCGAACCGAAACTGCAATCCCAGAAGAGCAAGAGTGAGCCCGAGAAAACCAGAGAGAGCAAAAGAGGAAGAGACCCTCACTGATATACTGGACATGATGTGACATGATATGGAATATCCCATTGGCATATCCAAATGCCAATTTAGCTTATTAATTTAAATATTCCTCACCCCCTTAGATCTTGCACTTATAGACTAACAGGACACAAAGTCCTTCACTTCCAGCAACAAAAATGCAAACACTGGTATGTTATCAATCTTTCTCTCATAACAAGTCCCAGGCTGAAAGCAAAATGCAGCACTATTCTAGCTACTAAAAAGAAACCAGCTCTGTTCCAGCTAAAAACCAGAACATGGGTCCTGATGGGAAGTTGCGTAGAATGAAGGAGTAACTGCCTGAGTGTTTACCACGAGGACAGCTCTTAGCCAAGGCAATTCTGCTGCCAAGAAAATGCAAGTTAAGGCCTCAGAGTGGGAGCCAGGGGAGAACAGTGCAGTGCAGTAGCTATATATGGAGAATCAGGCATGGGAACAGGGCATTCCACTGCACTGTATATACTTCTCTGCTTTCCTGAGGGATAAAAATTGGATGTCATGCATGGGCATCAGTGAAGCAAGGTTTATTAAGAAAGAGAATTTTTTTTTTTTTTATACTGTGTTATCATGCTCTACTTGACTGCATTAAAGGCTGGCTCGATTTTCAGTTCAAAGACCAATTTTAAAATACTGATTTTTCTGCTATTATAGTTCATGAAGTTCATCCATAAACATCTCACTTGATGCTGTTTATTATATTATATTATATTATATCCTAGCTTATTTCTAGTATTTCAATTTTTAACATCTTGAAAAATACTGCAAAATGACAAATTGCATTAATGGCAAAATATATCAAGTTCTGCAATCAGATCTTAAGCCTGATCTCCAGATTCAAAATATATTGTTACCCAGAAAACCATTTATTGAGAAAGAGTAGATTTGATTTGGATCTGATTTAGTGGGAACTCATTACAAACAAAACAAACAACTTCAAAATTTTTTTCAAGAATCCACTATATATGAACTAGATACATCCAAGAAATCATCTGATAATATTTTCACCAAAATGATCAGAATAATTTTGTGCAGTTGATCAAACTGCTCATTTTTAATCACTTCTACATCAAGATATGAGACATTATTATTTTAGACTTTGAAAGAAATATATACTATATATGAACATATACACAATAAATATTGCATAAGTATGTAATATCTACTGTAAAACTGAAATAGAAGTCTGTTTTAGGGGAAAAGTGTTTAGGCCGTATGATGTCCCCACTGCAGTATGAAGGAGCTTCTGCTTGCTAGATAAGTTACTTGCTTTGTCATTATGGGCTTCTAATAGTGCACTTTCACCTTTCCAGCCACCCTGTTTTACCACCAATGTCAGTCCACTAATGGTCCACAGAATCTTCTCTCACAGCAGTTACAGCATTTTGTTGAATTATTTAGTGTCAGACAGAGGAATACATTTTCATACTTTTTTATTTAAAACTTAGAGTGCAGGAAAAGAAAGGATAAAACAGTTTGCCTAGGATTAGACAATTCATGGATATTATGAAAACAAAAGTAATTTAATAACCATTTTGTACAATTTTATTGGGTTTTTTTCAGAAATTGAGAATTTCTGGCAGTTAATCTATTTTACTGCTCATATTTATTGTATGTGATTCTTGCCCTCATGACATTTCAGATCAGATGTAATTTTGCTTTTCTCATTTCTCATGTTCTCCCTGCCATCATAGAGTGTAAGACCATCATTCAAGGCACAAAGAGGAGCTGCTTATTATCCCTTAACTGACTCACACCCTCAGCTTCTGGATTTCAGGCACTTAAATTCTCTCAGCTAAACGTTACATGGTATTTTAGGTTCCTTTCTTTCATTCTCATATAGATCTTCACATACCTTGAAACCTACAGAAAGAATTGAGCTGATTTCACTAGGTTTTTAGTCAAACCCAAATGATTTTAAATATCAAAAGGGAAGAGGTATAACAGGAGATTCTCAGTTAAATAAGCCAGCTCCAAAAGCCAGCGTGCTCTTACATCTGAGATTAATCTCAGATGTTCATCATGCAGCAATTTTGTGCTTAGCACATGCAACTAGCAGTTACTCTAGGAGAGCTGAAGTGTCACAGCAGATGCCTACCTAATTTAGAATCCTAGAAAACCTCGGCAGCAGCCCATGAAGAAAAGCAGGGTAAGTTACAGCAAGAGAGTAACTCTGTATTGACTCAGCTGAGGAAGCAGGCTCACTCAACTGGCTGTTCCAGTTAAATGCCATGAGAAATGGCATACAACTGCCCTGGTATGACCTCTCTTTCTGCAAGACCACTATACTGCCTTATATGATCACTATATTTATGTAATTTATCCTGCAGCTGATGTGTGGGAGTGAGCTGGTAGATTTTTTCCTGGCTGTTCTTGGCTCTTCAGAATTGTGTCACTGAATTACTGAGAGATGGGAACAAACCTGCCAACACTGCTATTCATAGGTGTCCCTCACATCTGCTTTTTGGAGGCAGGAGGCATACAGGTCCACGGGCCCCAGTAAAACCTCTCCCAACACAGTCTTCATTAGAAGGCTCCTGAAGATTAGAGATACCAGTGCAAATGTCTTTCTTGCCTCTCTAGTGCTCCAGTTTCCCAGTCTAACCCCTATCTCACAAGAATATAGCAGGGCTTTTAGGGCTTTCCAGATCCAGAAATCTCAGTGTTAAAAATATTATGTTTCTGAACCTGCAGAATTATATTCACATATATCACAAAAATGAGAAAATGCAACGTAAGGCAGCAAGAATCAGTTGAGACAACTGAGCATTTAAAACATCTGTAGAAAATCCCACTAAATCCTTAGTAATTAAAAATATTGATTAAATACTTGAATGATACCTACAATTAGCACAACCATATATGAAGCTGTAACAAAGTTACATTTTCTGCAGGAATGCCAACCCAATTCCTTCTACTAACTTGCTCTATGAAGAGGAGTTATTTGGCAGATCTCTTGAGGAAAAGAGACCAAACAACTCCTTAGCTGCATTGCCATGGAAATACAAATAAAAACAGAGCACCTCCTGCCTCCACAGGCTCCAGTGGTTCACAGCTCAAAGGCATCATAGAACACAAGAAGTAACAGACTCAGGAGCTCAGGTAACAGTAGAATTCAGCTGCTGCCCCCTTTCTGGAACTTTTCCTGAAGTTCAGATCATTTCTGTGAGATTCAGCATGCTCTTGCTGTAATGCTCTCATTATTTTGCGTTTGTGCATGACTCTACCATTCTCTGTTCCAGCAGGGAATAAAAGCAGGAATACTGAAATGCCATATTAAAGGTTGGGTTTTTTTCTCTTTTTTTTTGATGTGAAATAGAAAATTCCAGAAACTTCTTGAGCGAGTCTGTTTTTATAAGGTTCTTAGCTCAGTTAACCAAGCAAGTCTTTTCTCCATTAAGCCACCAAATCTTTAGAGGGGCAGCCAATTATTCATAAACTTCAAGTTTTCTTCCTCCTGTTTCTCTCTCTGAAATATTGTTAGTGTGGAGCTATTCCAGACTGCTTCAGCAGGCATTCTAATACCTCCTCTGTTTCTGTATGCTGTGGAAGAGGAACTGAACCAGATGCTACATGGAAAAGCTATCAGTGAGATCAAAGAGGCAAGCAGGTGAAAGTCATAATCTTACATACTTACTGGAATGGGATATGTAAGAAGTTATTTGAATAAATGAGAATTAAAGGAAACCAGTGCTTTGTTAAATGCCTTCAGTAAAACTACCTGCTGCCTTTCACCTGGGACAAAAGTTGTAAACTGCCTATAAATACTTTTCCTTATCTATAGTTTTATTTTTGCAGAAGGGGGAGGAGCTGTATTTCACCCTGCACGTATGCAGCTTGTATCCTTTTTTATACATTTTTTGCTATATATCAAACTACGAGTTCAGGTTCCAGATGTGTCAGATGCTTCAGACTGGTGATACTCTCCTCCAGAACAGGAGCACAGGTGTTGGCTGTGAAAATATTAAAATATTTTACATACAAAATCTCTCCCTGGACATCTACAATCAGCAGCTTGTGCCTCTTTAAGAGGCTCTCCCAGGCTTGGCACCACCTTTTTTAAACAGTCAGTTTATCTTCTGATAAGAAGCAGAAAGACTTCATTTACAGTTGTTTAATGCTATTAGAGCCTATTCACGTAGTTCCCATAACAAGATAGAGAAAAACAAGCCAAGTCTTCTGCGTAGGATTTTTCTGATCTCCAGGATATAGGAACACACCTATGGTATCTTGGTGTATGAGTCATTGGGCTGCTGATGTCACGCAGCATGTGCTGTTAGGCTCGGATCAGTGATAGAGAGAGTTCACTACAGGACAATAGCTTCTGGAACACTGACGTATCACCCGCCCATTATAAAGTGGTAACCAGGAAGCAAGTTATTTTAAAACATATAAAAAATTACATTTAGAGACAGAAAAAAAATCCCATTCTATTTTCCATTCATAATGGGATGTTGTTAAGCCTGCAGGAAATATATAACTGCAGTGCTGAGCATGGAAAATCAAAATCAGCCAGCACTGCCCTTTATCCCCAGGGTCTGTTGCACTGCCACTGGGCTCCCTGGGCACCCTGTGAGCCTCTGAGGCTGTGGCACCCACAGTAAGCTGCAGGCAAGGAGCACTGCAGAAAGTGCAGCCAATTTTAGCCATTCCTCAAGGTCTTGGAAAGTTTGCTCTTAAATATGGCTCAGCAAACAAAGCAAAAACCACACTCCTGAAAACTTTGCAACATTTAAATAAGAGTCTCAGTTACTGCCGAGACTAACGTTTACTATCCAAACACGTGGTTGTGTGGGTGCTATCGGTGTGCTCACTCACACATACCAGATATAGTGACTTGCACAGGGTGAGAAGCAAGAGCAGTTCATTTAAACAGAAAAAGCATTAGGAAATGGCTGAGACCTTGGGCAAATGAAGATGAGGCTGCACAGAAGTCCCCGTCACAAGTGGGAACACGTACGGCGACCCCGTGGTGTGCAAGTGATGTGACTGTACCAACAGAAGTAAAAATAAGTGCAGCTGGCCACTGCAGTGAAGAGGAATCAGTTGCCTTCAAAAGTATCAAACATCCTTGAACATCCATCAGCTAACTTTGCTCTGTGGACCTCTCACACGAAGATAATAAATTTAATGAGTTTTATCAGAGGGGTGGTCGTTTTTCTCTCTTGTACACACACGTGTAAATGATACTAACCTAGACAGAAAAAAAGTGAATGTTAGTTCTGTTAAGCAGCCAATAAATCTAATTTCTTTCTCAGTTAGGAAGGAATCCATTTTCCCCTTTTTCTACCTGGATCTGGAATGATACACTGCTTTTTTCTATGGAAAAAGAGAAAATAATGTGTTTGAAGTAGGAAGTCTTCTCATTATTCTCTCCTTAAAATGCTCCCACACTTTCTTTCAGCAGAACAAATCATACAATTAACAACTAAGGCATAGGCCCAAGTTTTACAGAGTTTGACATCTAATGAAGGTATCACATAATGCTAGTCAAAGCGGTGCAACGCAACCAACCCCACATGAGGCTCCATCTTCTCCTCACCACACTCCCCACTGGAGTAGTGCTGCTAGGATTTCCACACACAGTGAAATACCTTTTTGTGACTTGGACTACTAAAATACAATGGCAGTTCAGAGTCAAAGTCAGTTTTGCCCATCATGTCCAATGTTCTCTCTTAAACTTTCTATTACAAGATCCAGGTCCTGCTACCTGGGATTTCCAAACGCCTCTTTCTCTTAAAACCCTGCTTCCCTTTTAAACTATGGAAAAAGCAACTCCAGCCATTCTCTGCCTCCTGGCTGGTGAGGTGAGTCCATTCCCGTATTTTCTAGGATCCCATTTTTTCTGTAAATAAATTCTTTCCCAGCTCTTTGTGCTCTCAGCTTCCGAAGAATTGCCACCATGTGACACTATCCATAGCAAACACCCAAACTCTCACTTACTCAACTTACTCTTTCCTGAGAAATCAGAACTACTACAAAATAGTTATATGTTGCCACTTCTGTGAGCCCTGAAACAGGAGGAAGATAAGTTCACATGAGAAACTGAAACCAGGAAAATTTTATTCCTGTAAATCGGACCTGTCATATTCTCTGGTTTTGCTATTCAAACTATCAACCACTTGAAGCAATGCTGTTAGTAGTGTTTAGAATAGGAATTAGAAAGAAAACACGTTAACCTTCACTCAGAAATAGCAGAAGTGCATCAGTCATAAAAATCGTTATTCTTTTCTGGATAATTTGCAAAGAAGGGAGAAATGGCTGAGTCTGAGAAATTTTTAATATAAATAGGTTATATCTGAATATTTGAAGTTTGGGTGGTTAGATGGATGAACAGAATATGTTCTTTGGAGGATCCCCAGAAAACTTCTTTGAATATTCAGGTTCGTGCTCACAGACCCTTAGTGTTGGCCTATTTTACTGTTAGAAGATATGAAAAAGGTCTTTCCCTCTCACACCTAAACTATATAGAAATATCTAGTAGCAATAATCTGACAAAACATTCAGAAATCTTGAAGAATACTTTGTAAATAATAATGTAAACACCTAAAAAACATATTTTGCATATGTTACAGAGATTGAGGGATGACAAAGAAGGCATTAGCCTGCTGCCTAGTCAGCCCCTGGAGAACAAGGCTGTGCAGTTAGGGTGAACCCCTCTCTCAGAGGCTCCAAGAGGCACAGTGCTTGCAGTGGTGGTGCAGAAGCTGGGATTAAGAACTAGAACATATGAAAGGTTATCTGTGGACAGGGTCAAAGTTCCCTTGAGGAAAGCACTCTTGGGTGAACAAGCAATCATCTTCAACCATCAGGCTTGCCCTTCTGCTTGCTTGTAAATAATCTTGGATCACGTAGGAGAGGTAATTTCCTTGGCCATGGCCAAGGATCATTTCACTCTTTTTTGCTTGTCAACAACCAGTTTCATTTTGAGTAAATACCTTTACTGTTGTTGTTGCCATGCTCAAATACAGGGTACGTAATCTGCAGCCACAAGGTTTAGGCAGGCTGATGAGCATACCTGACAGAGTCACTAATGCTGCCTGAATTTCATTGATGCTGTACAGCTTTGTGAAAAACACCTTTCTCAGCTGCCCTCAGTGTTTCTGCTTTTACAATGGGGCTCATTCAGATGCCAAATAAAAAGCATAACATTATAAATATTAATATCCTGCCTAGTGATTTTGATGGATTCCAGAACAATTGCTCATGACTCAGACATCAGTGGTACTGGAATTACATCATAATTGAAAGTAATGCAAATGTTGAGTGTCATTTAATTAACATTTGTTGACCAAGCACTTCAGTATGTATTCCTCTTGCCTAATGAATACCAGAACACAGAGGCAGCTGTATGAGTTTATTTATTTATTACTCAGTAATAACGTATTTTGGGATTAGACTTCTACAGCATTTACAATGGTGAACTGGCTCAAGACATATGGTAATACAATTTATAAATTACACAAATTGAGGATGCATCGCCAGGAGAGGATCTGAACTGATTCTCTAAAGAAGAAATGAAATTTATTTTTTTGAAAAGGACAATAAAATAAGCAGGAAGAAACAAAATGCAAATTATGCCCTTAAGTGGAGAGTGAGAAAGAATACATTACTTAATCTCAGGACAGCTTTGTGCTATTGATGTAAGGCAACCATGAACAACAACAACAACAAAAAAAGACAACCCCAAAACCCAAACCAATGCCAAATACAATTATGAAATGCAATCAAAAGGGAATTTCAGTTATTGGATGTTTAATAATTAAGATCTCATCTGAAATACCTTGATCATGAAAAGAAGAATATCAACTGTGATAGGTGCAGAAATGGCTACTGAGATGTCTGAAAAATTAAGAGTCAGTCTAATGGGAGAAGGCCATAGAAGTTATTTTACCAATCTGCAAGAGGTTATCTTGATAGATAAGAACTGCTGTCTATCAGTGCCAGAAGGCAAACAGGGGAGTCACAGGAGTAATTTCATTATTCGCAACACATGCATGAAACCATCTGGGCATAAACTGGCTGCAAAGAAAGTAATGTAGGGAATTTAAAAAGTTTTTTTTCCGATCAGGCTGATACTCTATAGAAATAATAAGAGCAGAAAACCAGTTTGTTTTCAAGCTTAAGTAGTGAGATGAAAAGATGTTTATTGTGATAGCAGAAAACAGGGCTTGAAAATGCAGTTCTCCTCTAATCATCCTACTTAATATTTGCTGAACTATACTTACAAGGACTGCAAAGAACATCTGTAAGATACGGAGAAAATAAAGGAGTTCATAATGCAGTTCATATGAATTAGTCAAGTGCTTAAATATGGCCAGTTGGATCCATATGACTTCACTGGAAGCCACATATTGCTATCAGACCTGTGTGATCCTGAAATACCATTTTGTTCCTCGTGGATGCCCATTGGTTTCACTGAGCAGGGCACATGTAGGCACTATTCTCCCCCTTTCAGCCCCCTCCACCACCAGCCCAGCATGTTCTGAGGCTGGTGGCCTATGGGGCCTCCTAGCAAGCACAGCCATCCTCCTGAAACCATGAGGAATCTGTTTTTTTTCAAATCAAGAATGAATACAGGGATTTGGTAATACTGATTTATGCTTGAGAACAAAGAGTCTGTAATTAAGTTGGTGAAGATACCTGTATTTAGTTAATTAGTAAAGATGGCCAGAGCACTGAAAGGCTACATGATTTTAAGCACTTAAAACAAATGAAGACCAGCTTTCAAACTTTGTAAGTAATAGGCAGAATTTTAACCATGCACCATCTATTAACTCTTTCATAAGCAATTTGCATTGGCTAATGCTGAAATACCTATCCATGCACATTTCAGAGTTATACTGACATCGATACATAACCAGATAAATGAATATCTGAACATAGTCAAGAATTTTACCAAAACAACTGGAAAAGACCCAGAAAACATATGGCAACTCTTGGTGACAACTTTCCAACAGTTATTCAGCATACTGTTTTTACACTACTGCCAGGACCTTAATTGAGATCAAATACAAATCCCAGGTACCATGGTAATCTAAAAAAAACACTAGTGAATGAAAAAACAGAGTGGAGTGCAAGCCGGTCAAAAAAATAGCAGTCAAATATATGATGAATACTTAGCATTAGCTGGTAATGCAGTATGAGTTGAAAATACGCAGTTAGAGGAAACTTGGAGAAAGATGACAGAAAATAGTCACTGAAATAAAAAAAAGACTCTTAAAATTGGAGCTACAGAGCTTGGAAATATATGTCTTAGAAAAGCTTCAGAGAAGTTATGTGTCTATTCTCTATCATATGAAGTAAGAGCAAAGAGACATTCACCTGTATCAGGAAGTAACAGGTATAGATCTTGTTATGCAACTTGATCTTGGAATTTATTGCTCCAGGACACCAATGAGGCTGAAAATCTAGATAAACTGAAATAATAAACATATTTTCAGAAAAAACAAATCTATCCATTATTGTAGTTATTAACACAAAAGCACAGGAAAAAGTATTAAATAACTTATCATAATTTATCCCAATCTTCAACATTTCCCAGGGGACAGAGCAATTCCCATCTACCAGATGAGATCCTCACTTTTTTATTATTATTAATATTTTCTTTTAATTATCTGGTTCTAGCCATCTTCAAAATAGACACAAAAAGCTATCTTTTTATATTGGCAATTCCAACATTAAAACTTAAACAGAGAATAGGAGGAGGCTTTGGGAAAATATATTAGCAGAAGAGGAGATGAATAGCATCTTTAAAGCTTATTAATTCTTCTTGCTCCACTAAAGGCAAGAAAATCCTTGCTATGCCCTCTGCACTCTACTGAGGAATATTCCCAAACCTTTACTATGTTCCAGCATTATGGATTAATGAGGATATGACACAGTTAGTTAAGAGCATCTCCCTATTAACCTTACAGGCTAACCAAGACAGTTAATACATTAGCCTTGATGGCATTACTTGGTGATTGTAGATCAGGCTTTTTGCCAGCACTTACCCACTAAGTGAACTTAAAAAGAGTAAGAAAAATAAGAGAAATTACGGTAAGATAGAAATGGATAGAAATTGGAGAGACAGGTGGCTTTAATTAAAAAAATCACTGCAAGAACTGTCCCCAAAGATCCTCCAGAAGACATATTTTAACCCGTTCATTCCTCCTCTCGAAGTTCAAAAGACTATAAATTAAGCTCTTAGGAGGCAGGGCTGGTATGTTGACTGGCCAGGTGTGTAGTGCCATCTGAGATGTCTTTGAGCCGGCAGATATAACACAGGACCTACAGGAAGGAGGCAGGTACCCTTCTGTAAGGGCAGCCAGAGGCCAGGCGTGCTGCTTGAGGGTATCTCATATGGCACCAGATGTACATGGGCAACTAAATTTGGCTCCCAGGACACACAGTTGCACTAGTTTAAATGAAACGAAATTAATTTATGATGTTTGAGAGTGTAGGTGAAAGTATTATTCAGAGCTACAGCACAGCATAATTAAAACTTGTCTGTTACCCAAATTTTATAATTAAAATCAGGGATCAGACTTTAAAACTTTAGCCTTGGTTCTGAATGAATATGACATGCTGTGTATCAACAATTAGGATATTTTCAGCTATCTGAAGTCTTACAGAGGAGGAGAGGAAAAACAAGAATTAAGGATCATGTTGTTATCCTTATGGAATCTGTATAAAGGAAACCTGCATTAATATCTTTACAAGTGTTACATAATTCTAAAAATCTTGATTAAAAACAAATGACACTCTTACACTGATGTTTGTTAAAATGAAGGGTAATCAGTCAAAACTGTTATGTCCAAAAGAATTTTTTTTTGCTTGTGTTTTTTAATAGTCATCTTAATATCTACTGAATTCATGACCAGAATTGCTATTTGATCTGGGAAAGCACAGCAGTGTGGAACCGCACTGATATGCATCCTAAAGTTCAGTGCCTTTAGCCTAGAAAAATGTAAGCTTGGGAAAGAAATGTCCTAATCTTCTCCTGACAGGATCTGATGTATTCTTTTCCTCCAATGACAAGAACTGAAATCCCATTTTATCAGACAAATGCAAAGTGTTACTGAACTCTAGTTTAGACTTGAACAAATTCATGTACAACTCCTTTCTCTGTATCATTCTTGATAATGTTTGTGTCTTAGTAGTCATATTCCCATATCTTATGAGCAAGAGATAAGGAATTCCAACATCGCAGACCAGGTAGGTCTTCAATATGAAGTTTCTTCTTGTAAAGTGAAATTTAGTTTTAGTCATTTATTAGAAGAAGTCAAGTCAGTTCTATGATTCCTACCATGTGTGAGTAATGTACAGGAAATTGGTGTATGGAGACAGACAGATAAATTGATAAACAGACATTGTATATGTGTGTGTGTGAACATCTTGACAACACTGAAGCAATCATGAGGACTCCTGATGACAAAATTGAATAAAAGCTCATATAAGATACTGGCAACAGATGTCATCTCCTGCAAAGCATCCTGACAGATTACCATTTTCCCCACTTGACATTATAATTTGCAAAAGCAGAATGTAAAACTCTACAAATTCTAAACAGATGCATCCAAGAAGCAGAGGCAGCCAAAACCTGAGTCCCTATCAATGAGTAAACTTTGAGCAGAAAAACAGACTTCTCCCTGTTTTCAACCCTTCAAGATCCTTATCTGCAAATGGACTTCTCTCCCTCCTTTCTACTCTCCCACTTCCTCCCCACCCAGGAGCTGGAGGAGCCTTGCTGACCCTTGCATATTGCTCTTTTTAGTTCAGTGCCTACAAAGCTGATCTCCCATCCTAAGAGAACTCAGCTGTACAGCAAGGAAACAAAAAAAGTTCATTTAACCCACCACAGGGAGCATAACAAAGCACCTTTAGCAGACCATGGTGTGGTTCTTGTAGGTCTCTGTTGTCTCTCCTCCCAGGAAAGGGTGGCTTTGAATGCTTTCACTAGTTCACCAGCCAGTGTACAGTTGCACTGCTGTCCTGAGAGCAGGGCAGGAGAACATTTGCCAAGAGGATGCTGGCTCTGTACCAACCAGCATAAATAACTTCCCTCTCTTACTTCTGTCATTCCTAATAGAACAGGGCCAAACAAAATGTTTTTTTCTTTATTTCCCCCCAAGAAACTTTTCCAAGATGTGAGGATATAGACTGGGGGATGGGACAGGATGAGACAGACGGGATCTATTCTCAGCACTGAGCCTTCATCTGCCTTGCAGAGCAATGCTGCAGGAGCTTAAAGCTTGCTGAAGAGCTTCAACTTAGTCCTAAAGCTTCTAACACTACCTTAGTAGCAGCACACTTAACAGCACATCCGTGAGAGAACTGGACATCACAAGCATGAATGAATCCACTTGGGGACTTTGGAAACACCAGGAGAAACTTTGCGATTAGGTTGGTTATTCTTTTCAAGGTAGCCGGACTTAACAATCATGGTGTCATTATCAAAAAGCTAGATAACCCTACAGCCAATTTACTAGTATCTCATCTCATGCTAGAAGAATAAATCTCACTTGTATATAATGAAGCTGTATAGCATTTTCCTTGCCAAAAGAGCATGTGTTCACAAAACTTTAATATTTATCACTTAAATACTAATAACTGAAGGCATGATTGGAATGACAGTCACTTGAGAATGGTTAAGCTTGCATACAATATCCAACAAGAAATCTTCCCTTGCCAAACACAGACACAGGCCTGGGATTAAAGACTCAAGGTTTCCAGCCCCACCTTTGCAAGAGCCTCTGTGCCTCATCTTGAGCAAGTCCCACATCCACTCATCTGCTTTCATTGGATGAAATGGGCAAACTCTACCCCCATCTTCACAGAGTTTTAAGGAGCTTTATCTATCCATTTCTGTAGCAGTGTTTTGCAGTGCTAGCATTAGGACCTTTGTGTAAATGTGCAACATATGCACCCAGGAGAGAAAGGACGGGAAAATCAGCTCAGCTCCTCTCAACGTGAAACTGGACCTCCTTGCCTCATCACATCTGGGTAATAAAAGTGTTGACTGCTCCTCCCACACAATACAATTATGTAGCATAGCTGCTCTTTAGTCAATGCAGTTTTAGATTACCCTCTCTAATAGCCAATATTATTACGTTTATCTTCCCACTTTATCAACCAAATTTCTAAACTTTAAACAGGCTATCATTTCTAGTTGAGTTACAAAATAAACAGCATAATTCTACCAAAGTAATTAAGCAAACATTGCACAATATCACCATCTGAGATTGTTAGTATACCAGATACCTCATATTGTCCCAGCTAAGCTAGCTGAAACTTGAAATAATTAGAAAACAAAACAATAATGGCTTCTGAGCTGTAGATAGGAACAAGTGGGAAGGAGCACTAAATGGGGACAAAAGATGAATGCTGACTGTGGATGCTGTGGGTCCATGTCAGTGATAGATGGGAGAAGTTAGGAGGGGATGTACACACAGGCAGGGAGCAAGTGCCATTGCTGCCAAATGTTCCTGTGATTGTAGTGAGGTCTACATTTTGGGTTAGGTTCTCTGGTTTAAAAAATTGCCCAGAGGAAAGTGAGAGCAATATCCATTTGTCTTTTGACCTTCCCATGCTCCACCCTTATGCAGGCAAAAATTTTGAGCCTTGAACCAAAAAGGAATCAAATTATATGTTATTGTATCTTTTGAAGCAAAATGTTTAGGAAGATTTTTGAGGAACCTAACTCATAGTTTTATATCAGTCAGAGCTAGGCTGTCATAAAGCACTGAGAAACAGCTGAAGTACAAGCTGCAGAGTGATGGAAAAGGCAAGATGAAAGACCAAGAACATTTTCATAAATGAAAGGACAGTAGAAAAAAGAGGAAGAGAAGGCAGACTTTCTCCTAAAAAGAACTGAGATCCTATAGAATAAGATAGAAACAGTCAACCTAAGGGAGTGCTAAACACCCCTAAGAGTTAAGTACTACCTAAGGCTGAATTTCAACTTGAGGAAACCAAAAAAAAAAAAAAAGACTAAAGACTATTTGTATTATCTATACTATCCAGCATATTTAAAGAGAGAGATAGGTAGAATTTATCTAAATGAATTCACAGAAACCTAGATGACTCCTTAATGAAATATGGGTATTGAGCACCTTTACGTTGTTTTGGTTCATTCCTTGTTCTTTGCCAACCCTTACATTGTGTTTTTCATTTTGCTGAGTCACATTTTGAAAGCAATAGAGTGAGGAGTTTGCCATTCATTCCTATTTAGTGTCTTATGGTCTTATTGGAGACTTTCTCTGCATCACCTAGGCTAAATATCTCTCTTTCTTACATCTGTCCTTGTCTGTAGAATTGGACAAACGAGAATTATTTTTCTTCTCTTCATTTCCCCATATTGAAATCTGGAAAATATTCAGGCAGTTCCAGTTCCTAATAATCTCCTTTTTTCTCCTTAGATTACTCATCTGGGACTCCTTGCAATCCATTTCCTGCCAGTGCCACAAGTAATTAGGTCTCCCTATAGAGTTATCATTTACCTGTGGATTTTATCATTTTTACTGAGTCATGCCCAATACAACTGCATTGCCCTCCACATTTTCTTGCTAAAGAAATGCTTGGAAGTAACATTCCAGGAGCAATTGAGTGTGAGCTAGAATAGTGTCACCTCATTTTTCTAGGTCCCACCCAGCTCCTTGAGTACAAAAGACATGTGCAGGGTATCTGTCAGGGGTGCCTCTCCGCATGCCTCTCCATTGCACCTCCTCTGCCAGTGCCCTTCAGCTCTGGAGTAATAGAAATTTAGACCAGAAGAGTTTGCTTCAGATAACTCAATACAGTTGTAGATTAAGACTTTTCATCTGGCTTCGTGTCGAAATGGCAATTGTTCTACATTTGCTGTTACGCTGCAGCAACTCTCAGTATTGTTTCTTCCCCAGAAATTTGGCCCAGATGGGTGCCAAGTCCCAGTCTCTGAGACGGATGGATATTGCTCTTCCTCCCCAGCTGGTGTCAGTTCCTCACAGCAGGAGTTGCCTCGACACTCCCAGGTGTATGTCGGGCATGACAACACAGTGTCTCCCTGATATGTCCAAATTATTCATTATTATGCCTTCATCCTGAGCTCCCCCAGTGCCCTCCCACCGCCACCGATGGTTCCCCAGCCAGAGCTCATTCCATGCTGCCCTTTCTGGAAGACGCTCACTGCCTTCTGCCGATCTGGGAGTGCCTTTTTATTTGTATCTTTTAATCAATTCAGATGAACGTTGTCAGTGTAAGGTTGCTACTGCTCACAACCTCTGAAACTTTTAACGTGTACCACATGTTCCTGCAATACAGCTGCCTCACTCTGCATTAGCATAAAAAACACACACTGCAAAGCCATCCAACTGCTTTTAAAATCAAAATGAATCTTTCCACTGAGTTTTATAGGAGTTGAATTGAAGCCTTGTGACCCTGCTACAGTGAAGTATTTACACACATGCCAAACTCTAAGCATGTGAAGAAGCCCTATGAACTCAATAGGCTTCTCAGATGCTTAAGCACTTCAGTCAAGGCCTTAATGTTTTTTTAGGTTGCTGCAACAGTGCCACTGTTGTACAAAATAAAATCCATGGGAAAATACCCCTTGCTCCAACAAAAGAAGGAATAGGTCCTTATATTATGCATAGAAGTATATATATAATACACCTGTTTATATACATATGCACACACATGTAAATTCATATATTAGTATCTCTTCTGCTATTCATATTCCTGGAAACAAGGCTTTTGCCTCATTTTTATGATTAACTGTGAAATCTAGTGTCTGAGTCCACATTCTTTGCACTGGAAAAAACTTCCTTTTAAATACCCTTGTCTGGGTGCTGATGGATGCTCTCCACCCTGGGACATTTTCACACAATAGACAAATTAAAAGCCTGAGGAACGTGAGAGGTAGAAGTATTGGCCTCGGAAAGCTAGAATAAGAAATAAAGACATTTAGGGAACATACTGAAAGATTTACCTCAGAGATCATCAAAGGGAAGAATAATTTCCTTTCCTGCTTTAGGGTAATGTTTTTTTAGATTAAAATGTAAAAGGTGCAGTGGAAATAAATCTCTTTGTTGTCTACAGAACCTTCAAATAAACCTGTATCTTATAATGGCATTCAGGGGAAGTTTTAGGTCTTCTCCTTTCATTCTCTTTCCCTCCTTTATCTCTTTTTAAAACTGTAATATGTAGGCATTAGTCTAAAAATTCCTTACTGAAATTGAGTGAATTCATGCATATCTATGCTGAGCAGCTGGAATCACCTGACTCAGAAAGAGGAAAAGCAGTATTTCAGCTGTAAAGTCTCCAAAAATTAAATGAGAACAATGAGAGTTAACCTTAGAGTAAGGGTTACTGTATTTACACTGGGAGAGAGACTAAAACAGTATGTCACCAGTTCTTCAGTCTTAGAAAAAAAAAGACTGAATTGCTGCATTGCCCCACTGAACAGATTCCTTCAGATTCACTGTAACTCATTTACAGCAGTACAGAAACAGATGGTTAGGTAGATATAATTTTCTACTTAATAGTAAGTTGTTTCTGCTCTATTTTTATTTTATTGTCTACAATACATAAATAAAATAAAATCAGTAACATCTGTGAACATCATTGTCCTCCTCCTCTGAAATACCCCAGATCCTTCCGTAATTTTCTTTATTGCTATTAAGCCTCATGTCAAGCTATCTTAAAACTTTTAGCCCAAGAGGAAGTATTACAAACACTTGGGTTTTTAAAACAGTTAGCAAGCAGGCAGAGGAGCAAGCACTCGAATTCAGGGGTATTAAAAAGATTATGAAAATGTTGGGCTTTGACGGGCTCTTTTGGAGCCTTCTCTCTCCTTCAAGTACAAAACACCTGGGAAGGCAGCCAGCCAGCACAGACAGACGGGCACTACAAGTTTAAAATCTACAGAGAAAAGTACCAATTTGAGTAAAGCCCCCTCCAGGGGCTTACTTCCAATGCAAGTCATCTGTGAATAATGCCAATGTCGTGAAGAGCAGCTGTGACTTCTGTCAGGCCCTGAGATAGTTTAATCAGTGACAAAACCACTTCCGTACCTCAAGCAGTTGGAAAGGTACTCACCACAACAGTCCAAGAGCTAGCCCAGTATTTTGTCTGTTCTGTGTTATTTCTCATCAAGGACTAAAGAAAAGAAGTGCATGGATATTGCCAGAAGACAGCTGGTAGAAGCTGGTAGGGGGACAATCCTGTGGCTGGTGAGGTCTTGTGGTACGGGTCAACGGGCATATTGCATTACAGCACACTACTTGCAGCACTGCTGCAACTATGAAATATGGAGGTAAAGTCCTGGACTATAACTTCTTAAGAGAGAATTATCTTTTTTTTTTCTGTTTTCTCCATTTAAAGTCTCTAAAATGAGAAGGTTGTGATGAGTGTGTTGCATGCCCTGCCTCTGGCAAGAGGACATGTTTGATGGTGATAAGCTTTGGGGTAAAGGTAGAAGACCAAATAGGATAGAGGAAAGCAAATTTATTGCAGTTTCACTCATATTGTCCATCGGGAACAGTCCCTAAGGTGTACTGTCACCTCAACCATGTTTAGGTGCTCTCTAGGAGAGAGGTGGTTGGAGCAGGGACAGAAACCAAACAGCTATCTGTATATAATGACCTGGGGTCTAGTTCTTGAACTCATTCCCTGGCTCTTTTTGGACATATCTATTTAGCCTAGACTACCCTCCCTCCACTGAAACAAAAAGATATTTTCCTTAGCACTGTTAATTCCCATGCCTGTACATACCAGGCATTTATAGATCAAACTTAATTTGTGGAGTAGATATGGAAATCAACTGGATCTACAGTCTGTATTCTGAATATTTATAATGTTAATAGTTCAATTTCTTACCCAAACTTATTAATCCTTTAATGAGTTATCACAGGGAGTCTTCTATGAACACATTTACACACATAAATTGTATTTCTTCTGTCACTACTTTCTCACTTTTCAGTTAGGTACAGGAGAATTGACAGCAACAAATCAAGCCCATCCTACATGGTTGTATACATATACCTCTAAACCTGAACATGAAACTAACACAAAAAAAGGTCAATTTGAGTGCAAGCTTGATATATAGTTGGAACTTTATAAGCTTCCTTGGTCTATGTCTGAATCTCATGTTGTTGCACTACATCAAACACAAGTATGTATAAGACATGAAGAGCTTAGATTTATCACTAAAAGGTCATAGAATCATAGAACAGTTTGGGTTAGAAGGGACCTTTCAAGGTCATCTAGTTCAAACCACCCCCACCCCCTCAGCGAGCTGGGACATCTTTGACTCTAGATTATTAGATTATGCTCTCCACTGTAACTTCTGAGCAAGATGATATCAGCCGATGCACAAGCACAGGCAGAGTATACCAGGGTAAAAGCAAATGCAACAATGAGAGCAATTTAGGCTAACCTATGCTTTGTCCTCGGCTCACTTGACACAGACATAGCTGATGTGAGACTGATGAAGTAGCTCCCTCATGGCTTCAGTCCTCATGTCCCAGCTGAAAAGCTGTATCTGTGGAGCCTTCAATAGCCAGGCTTTGTGAACATTAATATATCAAAGATGGACACATTCCAGGCATTTGTCTTGCCTTGATTTCAGGATCCAGTGGTCTCTGTGTAACCCTGCAGCCATATCCCAGTTTTCAGCAGCATTTTTCAAAACCCATCAGTTACCATTTGTCCCTCCAAAAAGCATTTGAGCTTTGTGTATTAGCCCTCTCACACTCTGAGAAAGGCTGAATCCTTGATTATACTGATCTTATCTAGTCAAATGGTTCTCACAAATGCTGTAATTTCTTAATACCTGTGCAATTTCTGTTTATCTAAAGATTTTCATCATATTCTTCTAAGAGGATCAGAAGCTGTAGAGTTACAATCCATAAAACAGGATCCAAAGCTAGCCTACTTTCAGCAAGCTTAAATCAGTCAGGCAGAGATCCACTAGAGATTTCTAGTGGTTAGCAAATAAAAAAGGTTGAAAGAAGTTATTTGTTGTGTCAAAATTATTCATTTCACTTGATAATTACCATGGACTGGGGTTATATTTAACTATTCATGTTCAGTACCATGTTAATCCTTGCTTTTTTAGTCTTTTTTATACCAGACACTTAGATTTATTTTCTTCCATCCGCCTGATACAAGCAATCACATCTCTAAAATGTCCCATTTTTATTGGCAAATTTGCAATATAGATAAAAAATCCAAATCCATGGCCTTACTTCTTCTAAACAAAAGATTATCCCAGAATTTCAAGATTATTTTTCATGCCCCTCTTCTTTCTTACTTTCATACTACCTCCCACACCCGGCTCCTGGCAAGTCAACAAGCTCTGAGAGCAGTCAGTCCCCACTTCCGTGACTCAATCTCAGAGCATTAAAGCCTTAAGCTTGGCAGGTGTCCAAGATGAAGAAATTTTAACAAATCTCCCACAAAGAACACTCTAATCGTAGCAAGCACTGAAGCCTTGAACATAATACTTCCTCCATAGATAAGATTCCCAATTTGCTTAATGGCCTCCTCTCAAGCTTTGCAGTATAATATTGCAAATGTTCTTTTAAAAATCCCAAGTCCTCCCCCAACACATAATCAGCATGTACAGCACATAAAGAAAAAACATAATTTACTATTCACTTCTGGCTTCTCCTGAGAAGTGTTCTTCCAAGTCATCATTTATTGGAAAATAAAAAATAAATACCATGTTCAAGCTATCTTTCAGAGATGCCTCATCTTGTAATTGCCATTGCAATAACAGAGGCACATACTTGCATGAAACTTTGTTTATCTCTTTTTGGGTGACCTCATCGAAGGTTATTTGGAAGAGGATGGAAATGCAGATAGACTTATTGATAGCTGCAGCCTGTGAATTTCAAGAAATTCAAAGGGTAGATTTTATAACTACAACTAAAGAGCCTCCATTCTATAAACTGTAAGTACCTGTTTAGTTGTCTGCACCACACCATGCACTGAACCCTCCTGCTTTCTTTTATGATAGGACCTGACACTACCTCCTTACAGCTACTTTCAGAGCAAGGATATCTTCAAATAAATGCAATTGCACCCATTTTTGTTCATACCTAAAAGGTGTGAACAATGCCCAGCTAAATCCAATTCTACTACATGCATATATATATAGATATATAGGCTATAGTAGAATTGTAGAAAAGACTCTGGGTATTGCTTATCTGATGTCTATAAATTCTTGTCTATGAAAAACTAGAATTTAGTTACCCAGGGAAAAATATATCATAGAAGCCTTATTCACCTTCTTCATTGCCATAGCTATGCCTTCCACTTTACAGACAAAATGTATGTAAGTGTAGAGCTACATTAAACAGCAAGTTTAGAGGACTTTTCCATAAATATAAGTAATCTAATCCTTTTTCCTAAAGGTTTTTTCTGTCTACAGTACTTAAACTCATTAATTGTTCTGTGATAATTTTGGTCATTATTTGTTCTTTGAACATTGTTCTTTAGCAGAAAACTGTTATACACTAAAAGAAAGAGCTGTGAACAAGCATTTTGTGACAGTGTGGTTACTCCTCTGGAAAAAGCAGACTATTGAAGGCAGAAGTGTCAGAAGAAATATAAAGGTCCAAGAAGAAAGCAAGGCATTACAAACTCCATAATTTATGTGGTGTACTGACACAATACAAATTACTGCAAATGACTACAGTTCTCCCTCTCATAAAACTGCATGCTAATCACAAAGCACATAACAACCCTATATAGTTTGTTTAAAGAAACAAGGACTATGGTCTAGCTCTGGAGGAGGATGAGGGAATTCAAATCATTTCAGTAAGGAGGACTAAATATTTGCTTGTCCAAAGCATATGAAGTAAGGAGCACCTCCTATGTCACCCAGTTTTAATGGAGAGAGAAAAACCTCTTCTTCTGTTGCTTATCTGCTATAAAATGTCATAGCTGCGTTTATTTCAGCTGCTTATTTATATTAACAGGTCTTTTCTGCATTCTTCAGCTCAGGCAAACACATTCACCTCACAGCAATCTCTTGCTATGCCTGATGTACTGAAGTCCCAGGCTGAACATGAGCTACTGCAACTCACCCTTGAACTGGCTAAGCTTTAGAGAAAAATTAAAGTCAATACAGCTCTTTATCTTATATTCTTCTTCCTATTTCTACAATTTGCTCATGCTAAATATCTGCTTTTCTTGTAACTATTTTTTACATCAGTGCACAAAAATGTGTTTTAAAATTTTTACCTTTTTTAAGCATGGAAAAAGTAGTGTCTAGAACACTTCGTGCAGACATCTCCATGAAATCTGGCACAGTCATTAAAAAAGGATACAATGCACAATTCAGTAAATGTGGGAAGAAAAAGTTTTGGTGAGTCTTGAGTCATCACTCACAAAATTAATGAATGAGATGTTCAAAACCCACCATTTTCAAGTTCAAAACTGATGAGCAAATCCTTCCCTTAAATGGTTCTGACTGGTTGCCAGTGGCCAATTCCTCACATCCTAGACAACAGACATAACTTCAAGATACAAATAACTCTCTTGGTAAAATTGGCATACAGACTTCTAGTGGTAGACTAACATTTGATCATGTCCACTGAGGAATTAATTTGTTCCTTTCATTTAAGAATGGATGGTGTTCTAATTTAAAAACAAAATCATTAGGTTTTAAAACCTATCCTACAGATTAAATCTAAATAATTTTTGACAAACACAGGCTTTTAGAAAGGAAGGGTTGGGACTAGGAAACATGAAGGAACAATTAAAGACCTAAGGAAAATTAAGCCCCTTGGTTATACTAATAAAATAATGCTAGTGATTATCTCCCCCACCCAGCCTCAATAGCAGTCTTTCATAAATTTTCCATTAAAATTAAACATTTAACATAGCCATTTTAATGAAACTCTTTGCAGCTGCATTTCTCTCAGCCCCATGTTAGTATTAAGCATTTAGTGAGTTTATTTTAGACGTTATTCAGTAGTGCTTGCTGCTATACAGCTACTATCTCATTTTCATTTAACCACTGAGACATGATCTTCCAGAATGAGACTGTTTCAAAAGCTATAAAGATTATTTGCTAAAGTTTATTAATACTCACTTGGCCATGGGTATTACTTTCAATGAATAGTCAATACTTTCTGCATTGTAATATCCTGACATTAAGTAGCCAGCTATTAATTTGCAAGACACTATAATCTTTTTATTACGCAGCTGTTGTTGTGTTATGTCCCCCTTTCAAAGTAACATAATTTATGAGCATCTAAGTATGATCTATTCATAGCATTTAAAATAAAACATATTTCAAAATTGGTCAGAGCATTCTTGAATTACATGTCTTCTGGAAATAATTTAATATGACTAGTGCAATAAAGGGTTGAAAGTTAAAAAAAAATAACAAACCCTCGCTGGTTGATTTAAGAGACTTTTTGTGGTAGTTATATTCAGAAATGTTGCAAGGTTGACTTTTCTCTTAAGCAGTTCCTTTCAACAATGTCTCTGAGAATGGGGAATTAGATTTCTTTTGTATCCTGGCTATATACACATAGATTTTGAGATGTTTTTCTTTATGAAATAAGTTAACAGAGCACACACAGAAATATGAGATGGTTTATTGTAATTTTTTTTTCTGTTAACCACCTGCATGGTCCCCCTCAGTATAGGATTAGATTGCCACTCAGCCAAATTCAGCCTTTCAGAAGAAAATAAATCTCTTCTCAGTTATGTGAGATGGATTTTGCTCTCATTTCACAGCATCTCATTTTGGGGAAGCTGGTTCCTGGCATAGAAAATAGTCATAGACTAGTTTATGGTGGTAGAGACTTAT
This sequence comes from Caprimulgus europaeus, assembly GCA_907165065.1. Next base: position 87,914,931 of record OU015524.1, on the reverse strand, counting down.
AGAGATCATCTGGTCACAACTCCAGATTATCAAGGTCCTGCTACATGCTAGCTTTGATCTGCAGCCTTTAAATCACTGCCCCCCGCCTTGGTGTCTGCAAACTTTCTGAACTTGAAGTCCCATTACCCAGATCACTGATGAGGAGTGCTAAGCAGTATCAGCCTCAGGTACAGCCCTTCAAGAAAGTCACTAGTACCCAGCAACAAACTGGATTTCCAACCATTAATCATGACCCCTTGAGTCCAGCAGTCCAGACAGGTTTCACCCACCTTGTAGTCCATATCTCTCTGTCTAAACTGCAAGGATGTTATGGAGACTGTTGACTGTGTTGCTAAGGTCAGTGAAAATGACATCCACTGTTCTCTTCTCATCTCATCAAAGAACACAAATACGTCAACAAGTTACAGCTTTCTCTTGATAAATCTGTTCTGGCTGTCCCCTCTCACCATTTTATCATTCAAGTGCTTGGATGTGATTTCTGGGAAGATTTGCTCCCAGAGACTGAGGTGAGGTCTATAGTTCCCTGGGTTTTCCTTTTTGCCTCTTTTGTTGAGTTTTTGTGGGTTTTGGGGGGGTTTGGGTTTTTTGGTTTTTTTTTTAAGATAAATGTGACATTTGTCTTTTTTAATCTCCTCCACTTTCTATGACATTTCAAAGAGGACAGTTAGCTCCCTCAGCTCTCTCCATGGAATTGTATACATCTAGTTCCCTTATTTGTTCTCAAATTTTATTATTCTCTACTACAGACAGAACCTCTTTCCCATAAACTTTGCCCAGAGATGTTGGAGGCCTGAAAACAGACCTTGCCAGGAAAGAGCAAGTGAAAGACAACACTGAGTACATCAGCATTTTTTCAAGTCCTTTTTCATTAGCTTGTCTTCCCATTTAATAGGGATGCCGCATTTTATCAGTCTTTAATTTTGCTGCCAACATACCCGTAGAAGTACCCCTAGTTAACTGTTAAATTCCTCCTATATCAATGCCAAATGAGATTTAGCTTCTCTAATTCTATTCCCACACATGTAGCTGGGTTTCATATTCTTTCTTTGTTAGCCCATGCCTGTGTACACTTCCTTTCTGCATTTGATTCTAGCTAAGAGTTCCTCAGTCATCCAGCCTGGTCTCCTGTTATTCCTGCCCATTTTCTCACAGATTGGAATGGATCATTCTTGTCCTTTGAGGAGATTGTCCTTGACAAGCAACAAACTTTCCTTCCTTCTAAAGGATGAGCTCCTCTACTCTTCAGGACATCCTCCTACATGATCCTTCTTGCTAGTTCCCTGAACAAGAACATTCTCCTGAAGTCCATGTTCTGTTCTCTAGTACTGGCTTGCCTTGCTTCCTACAGGACATTAACCACCACCATCTTATGGCCCTTGTAGCCAAGGCTGCTACTGACTTCCCCATTCACAACTAGTTATTCCTTGTACATTAGCAGCATGTCCAGCAGTCCTTCCCCTTATGGTTTATCCAAGGTTTTCATCAAAAATTGTTTCAAAGACACTTCAGAAATTCCCTGGATTACTTGCCTTCCATGCTCCTGCCCTTCTAGCAGATTTTGGAGTGACATGAATCATCAGGATCTGTTGTTTCTTCCATGAGCCATCTTTTGACTCTCTGAAACAGGCTTTATCCACCTCCTTTTCCTGATTGGGTAGTCTGCAGCAGTTTCCCACCAAAATGATCCTTTTTATCGACCTCCCCTCTGATCCTGACCCATAAACTCAAAATGCCCTTTCTTTCTTCTGTTAAAGAGCTCCCCACACAGAGTGCAGCCTCACACTCATCTTTCCAGCAAGTCCCTGGTAACCCCACCCGCTGCAGCTTTGCAGTCATGAGAACTATTCCACCACATCCCTGTAATCTCAGAGATGTCAGAGATCTGTGTGCACAGACTTACAGCTTCTCCTGTTTGTTTCCCAGGCTGAGCATGCTTATGTACAGGTGCTTGCAACAGGCCCCCTGTTGTCCTGCCTTCTAAAGTGTAGTACAAGAACTTCCCAGGTTGCTATGCCCCAGGTACACTTCCGCTCTGCTGCCTGTTCCTTCACTCAGCTGTGGGCCACAGTCTCCATCCTTTAATGAACATCTTTCAAAGCTGTCATTGCTAGCTAGGTTAGCAAGACTGTTGGCAAAGATGCTCTTCCCTCTCTTTGTGAGATGTATCCTGTCTCTCCCCAGTAATTCTCATTTCTGCAAGATGGTCCTATGGCCAAAGCCATGCCTGTGACACCAGTCACATAGCCAGGTCTTGTTCTGTGGGATACATTTGTTCTACCCAAACTTTTGCTTTTCACTTGAAGGAATGAGAACAACACCTTGAGTCCCTAACTTTTCATCCTAGCCCTTAGTTTTTGTGTATAAATGTGCAGGAGGACTGGGACACAAGAGAGGCAGAGCATTGACAGAAGGCTGCCAGAGCCTGTGGGAAATGGTGTCTTAACCCTGGGTCCTAGGGTGTGTTCAGCAAAAGGAGTTCGAGGCCTCCTCCTTCACTGTCTGGGAGAGTGCTCTGGCAGCAGATGTACAGACTATTTGAGGCAGAAGAAAATGTGGTGGTTTTAGTTCTTTCTACTGGAGCTGTTCCACCTTTGTAAAGGAATTCAAGATTTAGTGGGCCAGGAATGCTACTTTCCAGCCAAACCATTTAGGGCATTCTCTGGGAAACAGGAAAACCTGGGTTCCAAACTCCAATCCAAGAGACTGTTTATTTTTTCACATTAAGCAGTTATTTGATAAGACACATGAAGACTCCAAGGCAAAGTACAATGCATGTGTCTGCTGGAACATATATGGCAGTCAAACTGAAAACATCAGCCTTCAGGCAGAACGGCTCCAGAGAGAGACACCCAAATGCTTCCTTCAGCAGATTTTGCTATTTTTTAATCTAATTTGAATAGTGCACTCCCATCCAAAAAAACAGATTTCCCTGTAGAGCTAAGCCATTCGCTCAGAGTTGTTCTGCTCTGCCTGCTCTTTCCAGCAGTGACACTAACTAAGGAATCAATAGATTTTCTGGCAGGAGATTTGGAATGTACCTGTTTCTTTCAAATCACAGTATGTCTAGACTCATGTCTAAACAAACTTTTTGCTGCTAAAACTAGAAGCAAAGCATTTTTGGAAAAATAAACAAAAAAAAAAGAAAAGAGCTGTCTAAATTTCTTTTTAGAGCTGTGAATTGCATAGGATGCGGTAAATTGTCTAGTCAGTGTTTGTCTACATGTGGTCTGAACATTTCTTATGAAGGTCCTGTGTTTAAACACATATATTTTTTGAATAAAGATTAAAATCCCAAGGGTTGTGATGCCAATAGCAAATTACAGGGCGTTTTCTTCATCTACAAGATCACTAGCTTTTGCCATTGGTTTTGGGTACTGATTTACCCATAAAAATGAAATGGAACAGGCACTGTACCAGAAACATACATTGTGTTTTCAGCGCAGCTGAAGGCATGGTTCAAAGTAGAACACACATAGGCACACTCTCTGTTCCCACTGCAGTAAGTGTACTTAACTTTAAAAGTATAGGGTACTTTGTCCAAGGGCGTTTCAGAAATCAAACACTTTTCTATAGTAACAGAAGCTTCAGAACCGTTCAATGTTCTTTCATTTTTATTTTGAACTTTTTCCTTTTTTTTTTTCTGAAATGCTATACTGAATTTCACCATTTCACACTCTTCTAGGAAAAATAAATAACCATTTACGTGAAAGATGTCTTTCTTCATGTATAACTAGTCTCCTTAAAAGAGCTCCTAGTAAGTTGCACAGCTACTCCTGACGCCCCATTATCTTAAGTCAAGAAAAGTCAGTTTTGTACATTTAAAGAAATACAATCTTCCCAGAGAAGTGTAGCAAACCCAGAGTTTAAAATCTTCCTGGTGTGAATGTGGATGAGGTTGTTCAGGCAGCATTAGGCAGATGCACACAATTCACAGCATTCTTAGAAAATTCCTACACTATGGGGATGTCTCTTTGAACAGAATCTCTCCTAAGACTCTTCTTAGTATTACGTCTTGCTTTACTGTCCTGCAAACTTCTAGATTTTTATAGATATAAAGGCAGAACAGAATAGGGATACCAAGCTCAAAATAAGCCAAGTCAGTATAGTAGAAACAGCACAGCAATTTTAGGAGGCAGGCTAATCCCTCCTGCTTTCAAACAACTGGACTTAACCACACTAAGCTGATACCTTGTGCTTTTTAAAATTGTACTCATTGTCGAATCTTATGCAGGAACTTATTCAAACCTGGAAGGGTGAATAACATGCCTACAATAGAAGTTAAAAACATATAAATACCATGTAGGACACTAACTGATACATCCTTTTTGCCCTGAATTTGTTTTGTATTAACCTCACAATTAGCCTGCATGAACAGTAGGTCTTCCTCCAGCTTGAAGCCTACTGCTTTAGAACAGAATAACCTGACTGACTTGATTAGTCAAACTTCAGCCTGCTGCCACCTCTGCTGCTCTCAGGCCCACATATTGAATTTCATATATAGTGCATTCAGTTTATAAGTATGATTTCTTTCCTTTTATCTTGCGTCAGTATATTTTTTTTGAGTGAAGAAAATGCTCTAAGCTTACAGAAAAATACTAGTAACCACCACAGGGATACAAACTCCCACTAATCCTAGCTTTAATGCAGTCCCAAATTGCTCAGCAAGGTATTTCTGTATGTGGTTCAGACACTCTCCCATGCTGTGAATACTTTTCACAGATAAACAAAAAAAGAAAAGCATCACTTTACTTTTCCCCCAAACTTATCAAGGAGTGAAATTCTCTCTTTAAGGCCTTCTCCATCCAACTTTTTGGATAGTCTTTGGGACCCTTTTATGACCCATCTAAGAGTACATGGGTTCCCTCAGGACACTGAGAATTTCAGCAAAAGGCAGTGTTTGATAAGAGTGAGACTCAGAATAGTCCTATCTCACCACTTTCAGTTCACCGCTCTGCTGCACTCAAGCACTACCCTAGGCTTAGGAAAGCATGGCCATAGGAGAACAAAATGCACTTTGATACAAACAGCAGCTGCAACAAGCTGAGGCAAAAACACTGATCAGAGGAAATTTCTTGGAAAATATGTAAAAAGCACAGGTCGTGGCACTGGGAAGACTGTGTCAGACAGAGCATAGACAGCTGTGGAGAGCACACTCTCACTGCAGAGGATGAGAGGAAAGTAGAGGCAGCTCACACATCCATGGGAAGCCAGTGCCAGAACACCTGGGAGGCAAACTGGCTTCTGCTATGAAGAGGTAGTTTTGAACCACCACTGAATTAAACTAGGAGCTTCCAGAAATATGAGTTTGGAAATGGAGCTCCTTTACAATCTACATGTATCCTCCTACAGACCTTGCTCCCCTTCTTTCACTTTCATGTCCCAAATCTCTCCATACATTAGAACACAAATAATGAAAGTGAATGGATAATGAACCCAAGTGGAAGATACATTCAGACCAGCTGCAAAACTGAACTGAAAAATCAGTCCAAGGAAGACAGTATAGTAAATCATGAGAAAATAGTTCTCTCTGCCTGCTACCAAGACCCGAGTGTTAACAAAGCAAATATTATGATATATGAAAAGAAATAACTTCAAGATAAACACAAATAACACTGCACAGTCTATTCCTAACAATTAGCTGCATATATCCCTGAATATCCTGAATAGCACCAGTGCCTAAGCATTATACCCTCAAGACAAGTTGCAAGATGTGGGAGGGGAAATATAGAATTAAGGATAACTAATGGAAAGTTTATCCCTAGAGAAACATGTTAATATAAATCTGTGTCAGTTAAGTTGTATGTACCATTCTCACCACTGTCAACTGCAAGAAGGGTGTCATCCCCTTCCAATGATAAGTATTTGTCCCAATTTACCTAAACACATAACCGTAAAATTTTTTACTGTTGACTATAGTATCATGATAGATACTCCAGTGCATGGAGTCAAGGACAAGCACTGTTGTGCTTGAATAGTGCTCAGCCCTCTTATGGTGAGCATTGCACTCAGACCTGCTGACGGTCCTTTCACCCTGTTCAAGTATGTAATTTTTTATGGTTTCATTCAGTTTACACTTATACAAACAAAATATAACTAGAAAATGGAAATTAATAAATGGAGTATTTGGAATTTTTTAAACTGCAAAGGTACAGTTAAAACAAGTAAGGATATTCCAACTACTATTAAATATTTCCTTATTAAAATGGAGGAAGACAAATGGACAGATAGAATTAAACATAGAAAGAAGAGGGCATTTAGTTTTGTGTTGCTGCTGCTTCTCCATTCCTACCATGACTGACTCTGCAGTGTCCTTCTTCCACGAGGAGCACAGCTGAGAATGAACTGTTATATTCTACATCCTTGTGGTAATCCCATGCACAGTAAGACTAGACACAGAAAAGAACTTATCTGTCCTTGTATTTACTTTTGATGAGTTATTTCATGCCATTTTTTTTCACTTGCTATGCTATTTTTGTGGGGATTTAATTATTTTAAAATGAAAATAAAAATGTTATTTTAGCATGCATGAGATGCACCCAATCCCATGCGTTATGGCTGTTGTAATGTTTCAGGCTTACCTTTACTAACACTTTTTGAGACTTGCTGGACTTAGACTACATATTCAATTAGTCCATTCTCTGTTGTAGTCCGCTGGACAGATATGTACTTTACAGACATTTACTACAAGAATTGGTTAAGGGCTGGACCAGAAGAGATTCTTCTGAATTATCAGTAGTGCCAACGTTTATGCTTTGGTTGTCTGATTGCTGAAACAGCAAATTACCCCCTTGCTGCTAATAGATCATTGTATCTAAGTGTATTTAACTATTTTATTGCTGCCCACCGCACCAAGTATGTAGGACAAAATACCTACTGCAACTCTGGTCTTGTTGGTTTAAAGGAATGACATCATATTCATCGCCATTAATGTAGAAAGACAACTGCAGTTGATCACAGCAAGTCTCTCACACTACACTACCCTGTGTGTCATGCCATCTCCGTTTGTGGGTACTCTACCAGACTGAAGCAACAGGCAGTGATGGGAGGATCTGAGATATCTGCTTTTGAAACACAGGAAGGTTACAGAACAACAAAGACAAACCAAATGCTCCAAGGCTTGGTGAGCTATTTGCAGATTTGGGTATAAAAGATTGTCCCAGCACAAATAATGATATAAGAAAGTGAGAGGACAGCTTTCCCTTGTAGTTAGAAAAACAGAATGAGCTTTTCTGGGAAGGATTACAGGAACAAAAAGGCACACCTTCACTAGTTTCATCTTTGCTGCATGAACAGAAAGAATAAGAAATGATAATATGTGCCAGTACCTCCATGAGCAGATTCAGAAAGTAGAGAGGATGAATAGGAAAGGCAGCATTTTAGAGTCACTTTTCCTATAAATCTGTAGAGATTAACACTTTGCAAAATAATTTTCCATAAAAGTTGAAGGATTACAAAAATACCTCAGTTTGTTATTGCCTGTTCCTCGTCCTCCAGACCAGACTGTCATGCTAACAGCTGGACTAACAAAATCAGATAAAGAACGAAGGTGAAGTTTACTTTAGAGCAGGAATGTTATATGTTGAATATAAACTTACAGGTGATAGCAGAGTACACTCTCAAACCCATTAATGGACACAAAGAAACAGCTAAATCACTGTTAGCTATTGGTCTTAGTGGAATCATGCTGCAAAGCCTGGCATTCTTGAACAGCTGAGTTTAGAGTATGGCTCAGAAATGAGCATTGGACTGAAGGACTTCTGCATAGGAAGGATGCTGAATATTAGTAGCAAGGCAAAAGGTTAATCTTCTTACATAACAAAGCCTTTCACATGTTTATGCAAATGTATGTAGTAGGGTGACAAAGAAAACTCAGACTTTAGCTATTTATTCTAATCTAGCCCAAGCAGAGATACGTGATCAGGCATACTCAGAGCATTCCTCAGAGACGTTAATTTAAACCAATGCTCAGAAACTCTCCAGAATGGCAGAAACTCACCTGCCTAATATTTTTAAAAAATAACTCATATTATCCAACTTAAACCCTTGTTTTAAATTAAGTCAAATGTCTTCTTACATTTCCCCAGTAGCTGTGGAAAACGTCCCATCACTCTTAAATTGCAACATTAATAATTGAAAGAGCACAAAGCAAAAACTGAAGTGAGAAAGAAAGAAAAAACTTTATAGGTTTCCATGAACAGAGATAGAGAGAATAAATAATCTTAAATCATATTAAAACAATACACAAATTACCCCATCATCAGGAAACAAAGTTAGATTTATCTCTGCATTTCAGGGAAATCAGGCCCCCAGAGGTCAAGGAGGTTGCTAAATGGGTGGGGGAGTGAGAGAACATTTTACAAAATCGTCCTCTAATTTGGAGCCAAGGTCAATGATTTAAACTCTAATGCTCATCTTGAAACTGAACACACAATGAGTATAGGTGGAACCATCCCAACTAGCAATTACCCAGAGCCAGGCAAACAAGAACTGCAGAAGTAACTATTACTGTAAGTGAATTAAAGTTTTCAAAACATGACACGAGTCCTGCCAGTTTGCTAGCCACTGTTCACTTCTGATGGTGATAACTTGTTAAGCCACAATGCTCAGCCACATGACTAGAATCTATCTATATCGGGAAGTTGCAATTGCCACAAGTTGTCATACTGCTGGGCAGTCTTAGCTGCAGCCAAGACGTTAACACTCAGCTCTCTATCACTTCAGAACTCAATCCTTCGTGCCACAGTCAAAAACAAATAAAAGATGAGACAGCTGCCACTGCATATATGAATCTTAAGGCGTCTTTACTAATGAATACACCCAATTTCAGCCCTGCAAATAAGTCAGTGAAGAACTTTCTTTGCAGAGCTAAATTTTCTTGTAGGAAAGGGAAAGGGGAGGAGAAAAAACCCAAAGCATTCATAATGACTGCATTTCAGGACGCTCAACCAAATCTTTACCAGCATACAGTGAATCCCATTTCTATGTAATTATATGGTTCGCTGTTCACTTTTTTAGCCTAAATTTAATGCAGCGCACACAAACTGGTGTCATCTTAGTGCTTATTACCGTAAAATATTGACCTCAACATGCTGAATCATAAAACAAGAGTTTCTAGAAAAGTTTACAGGGTAGTGTATGTTAAGGAATCCCACACCCAGTCAAGTTTCCACTACAGACATTTAGTTTCAGATTTGTAGAGAAACTGAGAGCTATATTCCAGAGTATAGAACTTCGAGTTTTCTTATCCAAAGGAAGAAATTGATGTTGAATACAGTGGGATTTTATCTATCTAGGCAGAAAATAGGCACAATATTAAAAATACACTTGCTGGGCCATGGAAAAGCATAGTGTTTTTACAGTGAAATCCCTAAATTATCAACTTGCAATGAAAAACGGAAAGAGGCTGAAGTGAGACTGTAGAGTTTGGAACGAGCAGGTTCCTAAATGGGCTTATTAGAAGTGCATCATGGAAAGGTTGAGGTTGGAAAGGACCTCTGGAAATCAATTCCACTTTGACTGAACACACAGTGATTTTCCAGGATTTTTTTTAATACATAAAATGCCTTGAGAGGAAGAAGAAATTGCAGTACTGCAATAAATAATAAATATAAAATCATACTGAAGCTATAGCAACAGCAAGCTGAAAGAAGTCCCACTTCCTTCTTTCACCTCATCTTCTTATATTTTCCCCACATCAAGAGAAAGTCTGAGACTACATTTCACACTTCTAAGTTAAAGAAGAAGCAAGAGATGTCTGCTGTTATTTACAAACAGAGGTAGTATTCCTACCTCCATTTTCTTGGCATCTAATTTCCTTTGCCATCACAAGGTAGCAATATGTATTTATCACTTGCCTTGGCATAATCCTCCTTCCAAGATTCATCCACAGAATATGCTGCAGATGATTTTAACTCTCAAGATATTATGAAAAAAATACAACTACAGACATGACAGCATTCAGGTACGATTAATGTATTTTCTAAACTGGATTAAAGAGAACGCTAATGTGAATGCAGTATGAAGTTCCCTAGAAAAAAAGATTTCAACCATTCCTACCATCATGAATCAAGTATCCAACTTGGTAACCTAAGTTATTGTTGGTTGCTTCATTTTTAATCATGGCTGCACACAAGTAAAATCTTCAGTTCAGACTGCATTTAATCTCCAAACCACACAAATCAGGATCCCAAAGCCGGAAATGTTCTGGGTTGGCAGATGATGAGTGTGCAGAAGACACAGAAGAAATTTCCCCAAGTTGCACTAGGAGGGGTTTAGACTGGATATTAGGAAAACATTATTTACTAAAAGGGTTATCAATCGTTGGAACAGGTTGCCCAGGGAAGTGGTTGAATCTAGAGGTATTTAAATTCCTGGAGGTATTTAAAAGGCGAGTAGATATGGCATTTAGGGACATGATTTAGTGGGGGACTTAGCAGCGTTAGGTCTACAGTTGGACTAGATTATTTTAAGAGAATTTTCCAACCTAAATTATTCTATGATTCTGCAGCTGTGTGGTATTTAACTAAGATGCTCAAATCAAAGGTGGGGCAGGGAGGGGAATGAAAGGGAAGAAGCATCAGTTGGCTCTTAACCTGACTACATTGCTTCCAGACTACAATATTTTCTCACTTTGTCTTTTACAGAGTACACTCTTTCTGTTTAGAAAACATCCTGCATTTTAGAGATATACAAATTGTCTGGCTTGAGTGAGGCCATGGCTCATCTGTGCGTGGTCAGAATAGCTGAATTTCTTGATCCCATTCAGCCTCAGAAATCCTGATTAGGCCACTGCTAAATGAAGAACCAGCATCCTTCAGTTCTTAGTGAAAGACATGATCCCCCTAAGGTAATAGCCTGTGAAAAAATTTACAAAGTGGTCAATTCTGTGACCTATTTCCTAAACAGAAATAAAGGAAGCTTCTCCTCTATGAGCAATATCTGTTCCCTTCTTGGAAGTGTTGTTACACGTGTTCTGCAGACTGTTTTAGGAACTTGACCAAGCACTACTGAAAACCCCAATAAATCATGAAATTTTAAAGAAGAAAAATTGACACTGCAGGTCTTTAAGCTTTCGGCTGTCCTCTCCGCAAGTCCTACTTGTTGCTGTTCTCCATCTTTGTTTTAACACTGAACAGCAGGAGCTGATCAGATCCACAGACATAGAGAAACTCATTCTCCAAAAGAACTATCTTCTTTTGTAGAAAAGTGGTCAGTCTCTAGATAAAAGGCTGGCCATGGAACAATCTGGGGAACAGAGCAGAAATTTGAAAGAGAAAATCCTGGTTTATCATACAGCCTGATAAAATGGTCATGGTCATGTTGCTTGATCTGTACTATGCCTCTGTTGCTCATTTCTTACATGAAGAGAGGATTGCTAGAAATAAATCAAGTAATGAAGGCAAGGAACTCTGATGTTTCCCTGAGAAAGTCCACATAACTCTCTACTCTGTGGATTCTAGACTGATTTTCCAGACCATTATAGAGGTCCTTCATTGCCATTTGGGAACACGTGCTGTACACATCAAACCCCACTGGGGAGAAAAACTGAAGTTGATCAGAATTGTGAGACTGTTGCAGTGCCTTTTTACCTCCATATGCATGGGTTTGGCCTGTATCATACTCTGAAAATCTGAGGGTTTGTGTGCTTGATTGTTTTGTTTTCCAAGGAGGTACCCTATCTCTACAAGAACAGTGATTGTTAAACTTCCAGACAAAAAATCATTTTCTCCCTCACCTACCTGCTTTATACAGAGGCTTCAGGTTTCAATAAAAGAAACAGCAACACGAGGCTCAAAGCCTGTGAGACAATGCCCCACTGTGTCTTAAAGTCCTATTCATGCCTCTACCGTTTAAAACCAGTATGATAATAATAAAGTTTAGATATCTGAATATACTAGTGCTTATGAAGATTCTCATAATATTTTTGAAAAGTTCAGCTCCAGTAGATAATCCTGTATTTTATAAATAAAAAGAAGAGAGACTAAACTGGATGGCTTTGATGAAGAGCTACAAAGAATGACATAGGAACACCTTAAAAATTCCAGAAAGAAAAGAAAAATAAGTATAGAATCATAGAATGGTTAGGGTTGGAAGCGACCTTAAAGATCATCCAGTTCCAACTCCCCTGCCATGAGCAGGGACACCCCCCACTAGACCAGGTTGCTCAAAACCTCATCCAACCTGGCCTTGAACACTTCCAGGGAGGGGGCAGCCACAACTTCCTTGGGCAACCTGTTCCAGTGTCTCACCACCCTCACAGTGAAGAATTTCTTCCCAATACCTAATCTAAACTTACCCTCTTCCAGTCTGAAGCCATTTTCCCTTGTTCTATCACTATCTGCCTTTGTAAAAAGTCCCTCCCCAGCCTTCCTGTAGCCCCTTCAGGTACCAAAAGGCTGCTATAAGATTTCCCCAGAGCCTTCTCTTCTCCAGGCTGAACAGCCCCAACTCTCTCAGCCTGTCCTCATAGGAGAGCTGCTCCAGCCCTCGGATCATCCTCGTGGCCTCCTCTGGACTCGTTCTAACTGGTCCATGTCTTTCTTGTGTTGGGGGCTCCAGAACAGGACACAGCACTCCAGGTGGGGCCTTACGAGAGTGGAGTACAGGAGGAGAATCACCTCCATCGACCTGCTGGCCACGCTTCTTTTCTGCAGCCCAGGATATGCTTGGCCTTCTAATATACATTTTTTGTCTATATTTTCATAATGAAGTAAATCCAACAAATGGCTCATAATTACATACTCAATTTTAGGGACTTGGTTCCTGTTTGGTTAAGGGTTTTGTTTTGTTTTGTTTTGTTTTCTACATCAGGTTTGGTCTCTATCATCTCAAGGGTTTTGTTCTTGTGACAGGAAATTATTTTCCTGGCACCATATTTATTTACCTGTTTCTATTTTTAATGACTAAATTAGGTGAAAAATTTACTCACTGAAAAGCAGGAAAGAAAAAACAATTAGCAGAAGTATTTAATTTTGCAAAATTTATTCTGCAAACTGGCAAGGATGTGACACTGCATTCATCATAGATGGCACTCTCATGACTGAATTAATGTTATTAAGTGAAGAAGTTGTTCATAAGTCTGGAATATGTTCACCAAGTATTATGTTCTTTATAGGCTTAGCTTTTGAGAAATTATTTCACCAGTGATCATGGATATCAGGCTCTGAGGTGTGAGATCAGATGTTCCTTCCCTTTCCATCTCTTCTGATATGTACAAGAGGTCTACTTTTGGAAGTATTTACGATTTTTCATCAGCAGAAGCAACAATAAAAAATGACCTATTGAATTTGTACAACTGCAGCAAGAACTTAATCCTGGTAAATTCCAATTTCCATTTTTTTCCTTCAATTAACAGTTACTGATAATATATAATCTGAAGTTCAAGTTACTATTTTTCTGTCCCAAACACTTTGAGAATTATACAGGTTTTTGATGGATATTTGCTCTTTTAAAGCTGAATCAGGACAATCAGGAATTTGTGATTCTTTTGAAAAGGAATCACAAATGAGCATATTTTTGTCAAATTAATTGTCAATTTACAGTACAAAACCTGATTTTCCTACATAATGTGAAAATTGTCATTTCCCACTGAACAGCGGATTATTTGTCCTTAATGCTCCCTTAAAAAAAATGGATCAGATCTTCCCCCTTGGCAGAGATTTATGAATTTTATTTTTTTTCATAGAAAAAATATCCAAACAATTTATAAATTCAGAGGTGATATATAAAGTACTATGTGCACTTACTAAACTTCTGACTTCCACCAGCTTCCTATTTTGGATTAATCTTTTTGCAAAACGTTACTGATGTTTAAAGTGCCAGTATGGAAACATTAAAGCAATATAAAAATTTTAATGGAAGATTTGTTGTCTCTGCACATATGAATATAACAAATATAACAGAGATGCATGGGTAAAAATTATCACTTCTGGTCCTCTGGAAGATATAGACATCCAGATGAACTGAAAGTTGTTCAGGACTTTAGCGGGTATTGTACATTGACCCAGACCACAGTTGATTTCAACAAGGGAATCAATAGGGAATGGAGGAGGCCAAAGTTGAAGGTTCCACAGTTATCAGCAAAGCAAATACATGGCAGACAGCCCACACAAAAGGGCAGTAGATATCCAGATCTCACTGTAGGTATAAAAAGTTATATTACTTTCTTAGCTATAAATCCTTTTTCTGGGCTAGGGTCATGCAACCAACTGAGAAAATACTGCCACTTGCTTCAGAAGGACAGTGAAAGAAGAACAAAATGAAACTAGTTGCGACCTAAAGTCAGGGCCCTGGTGGCCCTGCCTGTCCGTGCCCACCTCGGGGCTCCCCCCACCCTGCTCACAGCCTAGGACCCCATTTCAGCCCCCAGGACTGATGGTCCCTGCCCCACCAACACTGCAGCAGGGCTGGTCCCCAGCTCCCCACAGCCCTGGCCGGCCTGGCCTTGGCCCCAGCGAGATGCCAGAAGCTGGGGATTGCCACAGTGCCCCCCAGATGCCCTGCTTCTGGCTGGCATGGTAGGACAGGCTTTGGCTGCCAGGTCCTGCCCTGTCTCCCCAGGAGCCACTGCCACTCCCAGCCCCGCTGTGCCCTGACAGCCCCACGGCAGAGCCATGCATTGTCCAGGCAGAAGCACAAATCTTGCAGCTAATTCCCAGTTCATTATAAAGGAGAAGAAGCCATTATCCTTCAGATGCTGTTTCTTTTCTGCAGCTGGCACATCAGGTATTAAAAGATAAACAGGTCCAGGCTGCAGACAAATACAAAGACCCATTGTTATCCATACTCTTAAACTGTTAGCCCAAACCCTAAACAATTTAGGCATACCTCCAGACAATGACTGGGCATTCAGGATGAGCACAGGCAAGGAAACTTTCACAGGAAATGTTTGGGATGCACCTGTCCAGTTCAGGGAAGTGAAAGGAGGAGAAATGGAATTTAGTAGTTTGGTACCATGGATGTTTTACTCATTGGCCTCAGGGTCAGAAAATAGCTCCAGGCCCATTTTATCTACTTGCATAGTCTGAGCCTGACTCTACAGTCAGACACTGAGGTTACATCTTTGCTAGTAAACAAAAGAAACCACAAACCATTCTTTGATCCTAGAGACCACAGGTTACAGTAGAGCTCTAGTTCATACAACTAAATGCCCCTCACGTACAAAACAAGGTGGTGACATTCACATCACCCAGCTGGAAACAGTCTCAGGTCCAGTGCCAAGCACTGTCTGGGAGCTTTGGTTGGCCTGGGTAAAAACAGTCTGAGAGAACATGCTAGCAATTAAACAATATGGATGATCAGGAGCTGTTGCTCAAGTGCTGGCCCTGTTTAATTTACTAGTTTAGGCAGAGCCTCAGAGCTGAACTGCAGGGTGAGAATTTTCGTTTGTTTGTTTCTAAACACAAGGATGTTTGAAATCCTACACGTATTGCTGAGATCTTGTTGCTTTTGCTTCTTGTTACTTATTATGAAACAATATAGATTGCTGTAATCTTTGGCCATAAGTGGATTGATAATGGGATGTCAGAAAAGAATAAGAACATAAAGAATGAAAAAAAAAAAAAGTGGTGCTCCCTACATACTCTCTCAATCACCATTTATTTCAGTATCCTAATTTCCTGGGCTAGAAGTGTTTTCCATATATATTTCAATAGTCCATTAATTTATCTCCCATAATTTTATCTCATATTCTTTTGGATGCATTTAGGCTTTCACAACAAAAACATACTTTGACAAGGAATTTCAAAAATTTATCCCCTCTTTTGTAAGAACCACCTCATTTTGTTTGCTTTGAATTTGGTTCCTCCACCTTAAGTCAATGTTTTTTTTCTTATCTTTGTTGTTGGCAGAAACAGTGAATGGTGGATCTATGTCCACTCTCTCCACAATAGCTGTGATCTTGGAGGTCTCTCTCATTCCTCATCCCTGCCCAAGTCACTTGTTTCATGTATTTAGCTAGTCCACATTTCTCACCTCCAAGTGTCTACTGTTTTTCTCCAAGTCTTTTCTAACTCTACCATGCCTTTCATGAGAAGTCAGAACCTAAACCACATGAAGAAACCAACAGGAAGGCAAACTATGGATACATACAGTGGTGTTCTGATATTTCATATTTTTATCTGTAATTCCCTTTTTGAGGACCCTTAATGTATGCTTTGTTTTTTTCTGTTGATCACTGAGCAGACATTTTCATGGAATTATTTATCACAGTACCAAAATATCACTTTTGAGTATTAATAGTCAGCTCACAGCTCACCACTCTGTGAGAAATTGGGATGATTTCCCCTGCAGATGTTCAAGATTTTTGATTTACCTACATTTAATTTCATCTGTCATTATACTGCCCAGCCTCACAAGGTCCATTTGCAATTCTTCAGAGTCAATTCTCATCCATAATACCCTAATTAACATTGTATTGCAAACAACTTTCCCATCTGAGTAATTATCCCTTTTCCAGAACACTTATGAATATTTTTACAGCACAGGTCCCAGGAGACATCCCTGCCAAACTCCCCGTAGCAACCCTTCAAGATCAAGGATGTATGTGTTTCGATACCAACACTAGACAACTGAAAAAAACAAGATGGGGGAATTCTGGCTTTGAACGAGGCTATAGGTAGAGTAGGTTGAAGAAAGCCACACTGTGCAACATCATAATACCAAAATACAAATTGCCATGGCCTTGAGTGCCCCAAGAGGCTTTGATTACCCCAACCAGCCTCATCTGAGACACTCACCCTCTGCCCTTGGACCCCAGGGCTCAGCTGAGCTCAGAGTCTGCCCCACAATCCTAGCCTGAATGGCATTGTAGGTAGTTTTTCAGCCAGCCTTCTCCCCTGCTATTCCAGATCAGATCTGTGTCATTGTCCTGCCCAGATTATGACCAGGCAGTTGGTGATGCCATCACCGTCACCAGCTCTGGGTCAGAGACCAGCAACACACTTGGTACTCTTTGACAGAAATGAGATATGAATGCAAAGTTAAAGCGATGCTATAATCCAATATGAGTGAGAGAAGGGGAGAAGACAAAGCTAAATGAGGAAAATAAGGTAAACAATTTAACCACATCCAGAAGGAACACAACAATTTGGACAGTTCCAAGTGTTTTGACTTAATAGGAAGTTTGGTATTACCCGCCCCGGGACTGGTAATATGACTTTAACTTGTTTAGAGAGAGATCAGAGAAGCTGCCAGAGCAGAACAGATAGTAAAAGTGTGATAATTCAATTACACTCATGTAGACTGAAGAAATGTGATAGTTAGAAATGATAGAGAGATACAAGTTTTAAATATCATGAATGACCACTTGTTAAAATTACTAGTCAGAAAACCCACAAGTAAAGAAGCAATTTGGCTTAGTCTTGAGAGGATAAGATGTGGTTTGCAATGTTACTTTTGAAGAGTTGCTTTGTAATTATGACTACTATATATTCAAATTTAGCATTTGCAAGAATGAAGTAGATTTAATTTCAAAACATAAAAATGAAGAAGCTTGTTAAAAACAAATTAAAAGGAACACATAGAAGAATAAAATTCTTGCAGGCAGACTTGAGATTATTTAAAGACAACTAAACTGGAGTTTCACTGTAAATAATACCTTCTAATCAAAGAGAAACAAAAAAGGAGCAACCAAAGTCAGAACCACTGAATAACAATAAAGGAAGGAATTTCAAGTTAGAAAGACTCACTCCAAAAAGCAGAAGTCTTATCTGAAGAAGGGAAAAAAAAAGATTATAAATTCAGGTAATTCAAATGTAAAACCATAAAAGACAGATGAAAACAGATTTTGGAGATTTACATGGGTAAATAAAATCTGTGCTCCCTGGCAGAAAATCTGTAGTCTGCAGAGCAAACAGAACTAAAAAAAGTTAAAGTCATAATAAAAAAGTTAGACTAATTCTCTTTATCCATGTTCACTTTAGAAGAGCTTAGGAAGATTCACAGACACTTTCTTTATAAGGGACAAGTTTGAGGAACCACCAAAAGGTCAGTGGGGGACATTTATGAACAGACTGATAAAATAAATGCTAAGGGCTCCATTACATTTAACTGACCACTGAATTGCTGCTGTAGTGATAATCTGCAGACTAACTCTCAGGAATAGACAGTAGCAAGTGAAAAACCCCTTTTTAAAAGGGGATTGAGAGAGGGTGCAAGTAACCTACAGGAGGAAGTCTGAATTCTGTGCTCATAGAAGCTGGTAGAAACCATGAGAAATGATAGATCTGCTCAACACTGGATGTCCTGGTTATGCTGGAGCAGCTTTTGTATTAGGAAGTCAAAGCTCATATATGTAGCTATTAGGATTCACTGAAGGGTCAGCAGGTTTAGAGACAATGGCAGGGTGATTCACAGAATTACATGAATTTCTAGAAATCTTTTGACAAGGAACCTCTCCATCGAATTGCAAGAAACTAACCAGTCATGCTACAAGAAAGAAAAGTTTTTTGTATATTTATAATTAATTAAAAGCAGAAACTGGAGTGGACATAAATGAAGAAACTATCTCAGAATTCCACAGGTTTCTGTACAAAAACTCTTCAATATATTCACATATGAACTGTTGAATTGGATAAGTGATTAATTTACAGATTATACAAAATTATCCAGGATAGTAAAAATGAAAGCAGCCTTTACATAGAGTGTTACATCATATAGCATGACTTTTTATACTCTTTCTAAGCATCCATTCCTGACCAATGAGACAGAAATCTAGAATAAACACATTTTTGTTCTTGTCCTAAGGACTGCACTGCTGTCCCAGAAAGGCTGACACAAAGATAAAAAAATCACAGTCAGATGACCTAAAGTGTATAGCAACATTTCAGGCTGGGTATGATGAAAAGATCTGATCCTTCTTTCTTGAGCATAACCTCTACTCAACCAGCTTTTATGCAGAACTTACTATCATGATTTCAAAGTGTTTCTTTCAGGATCTGCTATGCACTCGTGACAGTTACATGTTTCCCCTTTAACAGTTCACCTCTTTATGACCAAGATTAGTATAGAGATATTTTTAAATTGCAGAAATTTAATACATTCTGTCTTTGTTTTCCAGCCTCCAAGTTACTAACAAGAGCCAAGCTTTGCCACAAGGCCAGGACTTTTAGATACTCAGCCTTCCCAGCTGCTTCACCCCAGAGCAGCTCTAAAAACACCTTCTGAAACAATAATTTATTAAAACAATATCAGGTTGTATTCTCTCAAAAACCAACAGCTTATTACTACTGAAGATACTGAAAATCTCCCATGACAGTCAGACAGTCAAAATAAGGTGCAAAAAGTTTGTTTAGTGTAAAGATACTCATTTCTTTCTTTTTGGTTTTGTGGTTTCAACCTCAGCAGCAGGTGACAGATGCTCACAGTTTCCCACTAAAAGCGTCAAAGAGATTTGAGACTTAAGTCAGTGTTCTATAAATACTCAAGACAATGACATTTCTGTTTTCATTATAAGCACACCAAAAGGTCAAAGCTGAATGCTCATTTTCATCTCTCAGAAGCCTCTGTTCTTCCCAGCAGCTGTGTTTCCGTCTGTAATGTGCATTGCTTTGTAACAGCTACATGGTGGAACATAGGTCCAGTTTTGGGCTTTGCAGGATAAATAATGTTTCACATGAGCTTCCCTGGCTACTGGAATTCACATAATGCAACCAAATGTGATAAAGAGTACAAAGGAAATATGAAAATGTAGTTGGAAACATATGCATGACCACTATACAGAATAACCAAATGCGAGTGTTCTACTGTCACTGATAACCGTGTCTTCAGTCTATTATATTTTGTAGGATGACAATGCAGTAGTTACCTAGCCAATGTTTTCTCCTACTGTCCCCACAGAGGTCCCAAGAACCAAAAAAATTGTTCAGAGGGAAAAAGGCAAGAGGTTGAAAATGTGTATGACTGTCTAATGCTCCTTCATCTTTGTATTGTTTGTACAGTCTTCAAAACCAACAGTGAGAGCAAACCACCCCAGTAATAAGCAGAGGGAAATATTCAGTGTGGTATGGGTGGCTGTGGCATTTCTTCACTGTATGAAGAAATGACCATGATCAGATCTTTTGAAGAGACAAAGTGGTCTGAATGTACTTTCAGGCCCATATTTCACTTCTGATGAAATACAGTTGGGCTGTCATTCATACTAATAAGCCTTGCTGGTTTAAATTCACCTTTAGTCACATTTAAAAGATATCTTTATCCTGTGGCCCCTGTGGCCTGTATGCAAATACCCAATATTAAATCTCCAGGTGTCACTTTTAACTGATAGCCTGCAATTAGTGTTTGATGGCCCATCAATGCATTATGCAGTTCCTCCCTCTGAAAGAGTTTTCCCTTTCTTTAAATTGCCAGGATTGAAAGAATTATGTTCTAATCCCCTGACTTCATCCAGTTCATTTTGAAACTAAATGTTTTTCAATTAAATCTCCTATTGGGATCTCATTCACTTCCATCACACCAGCACAGCCAGGTTGCCTTGATTAATTACTAGCACTTACTCTTCTACTTCAGTAAGTCTCAGTACGATGTCTAACAACTGTGAAGCTTTAAATCAATGCTTTATGTCATTCCAAATCTGAAGCTCTGAAGAATTCTACAAAATGGAAGAAAGAAGGCAGGGGGGTATAAGAAGCCTGTATTTAAGAACTGAGAGTGTGTAAGGTTCAAAGCTCATTCTGTGCTCAAGCTAATAAACCAAATTCATACTGGAAAGACAGCTCACGTAGGTAACACAATTCATCAAACAGAGAATATGGGTTTAGGAATCAAATTATGCTTTCAGTCCTGAAGATGCAACACAGCTGCCAGATTTACAATTACTGATACAGGGGAGCTGAATCTTAAATATCTATGGGTTAACATAGGAGAGGAAACTCACCCACATGGCATAGATTAAACTCGGTGTTTTTCATTCAGGTGAAGTCTACAGTAGTGACTACATGGAGAACAGTGTTTATTCTATTCTAAGTCCAGTTTTAGAAACAGACCTTCACACAAGGACCAAAATTTGAAAAAAAACCAACCAAACAACCAAACAAATAAACAAAATATTTTCAACTGAAATTCAGCTTGATTATCCTTTACCTACAGGATAACTTGTGTGAAAAGTTTAAGATTAGTGAAAGGAAACAATCTAAAAACTGGAAGTTTTATCAGAAAAAAGTAGATATTCTTTTCTCAAAGTTTATCCTCATTATTTGCTGTTTAGCTGTGAATGAGTAGACAGGCCCCTTGCCAGGGGTTAGTGGAAAGCTTCTTTCCATTCAGTGGTAGACACAGAGATGGACAGAGAGTTTTCTTCACAGTCCTCAGATTAAAACTACATTTTTGCATATGCCAGTTAGACCAACAAACATTTAATCTATGAAAGTATCTTACACTGTGCAGTCAAATGGTGAACTGCATTTTGATGTTTGACCTTCAGGAACATCTGCAGATGAACTGACTCACTGAAGGAAGTTTTTTCCCCACCAATCTCACCATTCACTTAACTGCCCTGTCTCAGACATGTGTCTTTCTCTTCTTAGGATCAGAGCAGAAATAACAGCCACAAACAGAAAACAGACATTCACAAGGAAAATCCAAAGCAGAGAATAGGTACTGATATGTTCAAAGCAACTCATCCACAAGCAGCTTTATGCACAGAAGCAAGAAGAAAAGCCTCCATCCCCTTTCCAGTTCAATCTCTCATACAGCACACCAGAGCTCAGAAAGACAGCCATAACACTACTTACCCTGGACTCAGCCAGCAGTGGCTATCAAAGTATATACCTTTGACCAACAGCAACACAAGTTAATTCAAATTCTCATGACTTCAGTGAAACCAGGTAAAGCCAATTGAAACTATGTTCAATTTACCACTTGTGTGCATGCATCACCCATTGCATAAGCTTGGCTCCACAGAGCAGAGCTGTACAACCAGCTGAAAGGATGGATCTTGAGGGGCTTTAGACAAACCTGAGTCTTCCCCATTCATTCTAGAACCTTGCTGGCTTTTTGTCTCTTTTCCCACTGGATGGCCTCACATCTAGCTTTTTTTTTTACCTCTTCCCCACTCCACTCTCACCACTATTCATCCCCTACCCAGTGCCTACAAAATGCTATTTTTCTGGTTCCTTGGAACTGAGAAATAGCATGTGCCACTTTGTCTTTAGGTGTAAAAGGGGATGGCACAGGTAATGTCTCCAGATATGGCACAGATAACAAGTCTCCCAGACAGCTGCCCTGCACCTTTGGTTTGGGTAGCAGGCAGTCATGAGATATTATTGCCACCACCTCAGATGCTCTCAGTAGTGGGTCACATACACAACCCTTTGGCCAGCCCATCCAAAGGCAGGTTTGCCCTCCCTAATCTACTCTGGAGGTGAAAAATATACACTTTGATAAAGAGTTTTGCATATGCCCATTATCGTCATAGTGAGCTGACCCAAAATGCCAGGCTCAGGTAATTCCTAAATTGGAGCCTTCTTGTAATGAAGAGATAAAATTTGCAGTCTAATTTAGGAAATGCTTCTTTAAATTGTGTGTGACCTGCAAAGGCCAATAAAATTAAATTCTTTATTTAAAACAAATGAAAATTATCTATTTGTTTTTCTTAAGTGTCCTTGTTATTTGGATGCCGTGTTATATTTTCCTAAAACCAGCCTTTTCAAAAAAGCTGTAATTATCTTGAAACACATTTTCTGATTTATGATAAGGAGAGGATTACCTTGAAAATAGGATGATGGCTTCATTTACATCTCATATCTGATTCACCTTTAAAACTGTCTTTGGTTTTGCTTTCTGGATGCTTAGTAAGATAGAGTATTTTCCTCTTTCTAAGCATATGATCTAATGATTTATCAAGAGTCCTTAACTCCCACTGAGGTCAAAACTATCAGACAAGGCCAGCTCCCAGCAATACCTTAAAGAGAACTGGAAAATTTCTGCCAAGACATCACTGCATTAGAAACAGGATTAGTGGAAAAGTGGCTTCTGAAAGAGGCTTTCTTTTCACTTCCCAAGCAGAACTGCACCTTCCTCAGATTGTATTTCTTTTTGCTCAGTTTTTCAGCCAAATTCTGCCACTCTATCTTTTTGGGATTTAGGTTCACCTCTGTAAAAGTCAAAGTTGGCAGAGCACTTCTTTCGGGAAATACATGAGAGAGTGAGAGAGAGAGAGGCAGTCAGGAGTGGGTTTGTCCTGATGTGCTACCCTGAATAGTAAGGGAAAGTTTTCAGCTTTGGTGGATGTCACAGCAGAGCTAACAGTGACAATAACACAGCAAAATCTTCCACCGGTATGCTACCACAGGTGTTGGGTGGATCACTGGCCCTGAATTGCATATACATCAGGAGAACAGGGCAGCTTGTTTCTGCCTTCAGGTAGCAGAGGGGTGATACTACAGACTAACTAGCTACTCTCTTGCCCTAGCCACAAGTGACACTGCTTTCAAAAGATGTAATTCTGTTCTTCTCTGATGGACTGACAAACAGGCCGGGTTTTGAACGGTGTGGGAATGAGGTGGTAGTGCTGGACCACCAAACCAAACTCCTACAGAGATCATGAAAGGTACTGAGCCATGATTCTTCATATGGGAACAGTGCAAACAAAACCTATTGGCATTAGCCCTAACAGCTGCTTACTCTGTGCCTCTGCTTTCTGCCATAGCAAACCCATGGGTTTCTGCTGTGATTTCCTCATGCTGTGCCAACTCCCACACACTGCCAGGCAACTATTCAAAGCACCTTTGTTTTTCTCTTCCCAGGGCAAGTTTCAGACCAGCGTTTTCATTCCCAGTTTAAATACAGAAGATTGTTCCCAACCAGCTAGTCAGGTTCATTAACAAAAATTTATTTTCCTTAGGTTCTTTTTAATTTTAACCTTCAGACTAGCAGCCAAATAAGTGACAAGTACTTATGGACTGTGGGATTGGTTATAGACACTGTGTCACATCTCTTGTGTAGACACATACATAAAGAGACCATAAATTACTTAAGCCTAAATGTCTGCCAGTGAATAGGAACCTCACTCTGATAAGGGATAATACTGTTAATAGGCACAATCCCAGAAAGGTGTGGAGAGTGAAATTAGTAGATCTCAGCTCAGCAAGAGTGTCATGTTATATACCCACTGCTGAGTTGGAAAACCATTCCTGAACCAGTCCCTCCTCCCACTCCCTCAGCTCTGTCTTGTCAGCACTCATGAAACTCAGGGTGACATTATTCTCCTGTATAGGCTGTTCTGTTAAAACCTCAGGATATAAAAATAACTTGGGATAAATAATAATAATTTAAAAATAACTTGGGATAAATAACAATATAATAAACTATGAAATTAATAAATGAATGCATACTTATATGTGTGTATAAATATATAAATAATAATATAATAAATAACTTGGAATAAATAATAATAATAAATAAGTTGGGATAAATAACATCTAAAGCTGTCAAACTAATCTGTCTCATTACAAAAAAAATTTAAAATAAATAATTTTTATGTCAATAATGCAAGCTGCATATCTCTGCAAGCAAACAACAGTACCATCACTATTCAGGTGTACTAACACCTCCTTTGTACTTAATACTTTTAAATGGTATTGTGCTATGTACTTATGGATCTGAATATAGCTATGTCTATTAAACTTATTAACCATGACTGTAATCACAAATTGTTAGAAAATAATAATTGAAGTGGGACACATCTGTGCTTGGAGTATTTCTAATAATTTGACCAAAGAAAAGATCAAGCTCAAGTACCCTGAGTGTTCCCTGACATTGCTTAATCTGTTAATGCAAATGCAATCAATGTGTTTGTATGTGCCACACACTTATCAAATACCCATTCACCTCTTTTCACCACCCCAGAAATGTTGTCCATACCAGAGTACAATGTTGACTGCTTACAACCTAAGGGGACTTGGAGCTACTTTTGGAATTCTTTCCAGTTCTAACAATTGAGCAAGTCAGGGCTGGATTACGCTCCTAAAATCACACCCTGGGGCAGGGGATGCTTGAGCTACACCAGCAATGAAAGCAAAAGGGTATATAGCAAGGAAACAAGAGAGGGATGAGCCTTGGGCTGAGTTTTGCAGGGAAAGTGGGTGCTTGCCAAGGATCCTGACGGGTACAGTCTGTCCCTTTCTGCAGTCCCATACCTGGTCAGCACTTGCCAGGCACCAACCACAGCCCCTTAAAGACACCAGAGCACTTCTATGACAATTAGCTAGGCATGACTGCTAATAGTACAGGAATGCATTTGATGAGAAAGTCTGCGAAAGGCTGAGGTGCACTGGAAGAGTCAATACTGTCTTTCCCCACATCTGCACACTCATAAGTTGTCTTGTAATGATCTCACTATGACTATGATCATGTTCAGATCTCTCCTGAGCTATGAGAACTGGTAGCATGAAAGCAGCCTCACATGCACCGGTCGGCACAGGAGAGAGAAAACCAGGCAAGGCTCAGCCCAGCGGCTGCAGCAAACCAGCCCAGATTACAGAACTGACTGCAATGACTCTGACAGGCAGGGAGACCCGGCTTGCCTCACAACAATGTATGATGAAAACATCATAACTCTTGAAGCCTGGAGGTTAGCCACAGGTTGTGCAGAGCTGTAACAAATAACGTTATGGGGAACGGCCACACTTTGGCTTGCTTGAAGGGAGGCCCATATCTGCATGCGGATGGTGCACAGCTTTTTCCCCAGATGTAAGTTAAAGGAGATCAGCTGCATCTAACTCAGCACTTCTCACCTTTCTGCACCCTGCCAGAGGTGCAGGCAAGCAGTCAGGGGTGACATATGTTGCCACTCTCTTTTATGCCTGTCTGGAAAGGTGTGTACAGCTCCAGACCAAGAAAGCCACCAATGTGTTCAAAGGTGAGGTACTGCCCAACTTTCAGTATTCCTCCTTTCTGCCCACCTGGCCCATACTTCCAGCTCTTTCAGTTCAAGACAAGAAGCGGAGGAGGCCATATTAGGTATATATATACATATATACTTTAGGTAAGACTCTAGATAATAAAGCAACAAGTGCAATGTAACATCTAGAGCTAGTGGGGGCTTTAGTAGGAGGAAGGTTTATCAACCTTGTGCAAGGACCCTTTATTTTGAGTGTGAACCAAATAGTGAAAACAGCAGCATGAAGAGGAGACAGATCTAGACAGTAAAGATATACAATATAGCAAAACAGTCTGGAAAAATGCTAGGCCAAATTTAAAGCCACCTAACACTAACAGTGTATGAAAACACACCTGTCTGAAGTAGTGGTTTTGTCCCTTTAATTCCCCCGCTCCTCTATTTGTCATTTTAGTCATCTGTTTAATCATAATTTAGACATTATAGCAATACTTTTGTGGCAAAACCCTTATGATTCTCTCCCTTTTGATTACCTCATAGCACCCAACACCCAGGAACTCTGGTCAGTGGTCTTATGGTAAAAAAAAAAAAAAAAACCAAACAAAAACAAACTAAGTCTAATCATTAATTCTTCTGGAGGAAAGAAGAAGAAGCGTCAGAGTATAACAGGGTCTGATTAGTGACTGAAACATGTCTTACGCTTACCATGATGACCACCTGACCGTATATTACCAGGTACTTTTCACCTCCATCCACTTAGGACTGCTCGCTACTGTCTTAGCCATAGCCAGCATTTTAAAATGGACCTGTCAAATATCAGGAGTTTTCTACAAGCACCTCTATTTATTTATTTATTTATTTTATACTTCTTTTTCTTCTCGGTGAGAAAAGTAAGCTGCGAATCCTCCCACCGCTTATGGTTTCACACTGGTTATCATGACTAGAGCTTTTATAGTACTCAAAGCACAGGAAGTGGGGTGTAGTGTCTGTCTGTGTCAAAGTGGGGAATGTGACAGCTAAAAGTTATGGTGTGCATGAGCCTTAGATAAAGTTATGAAAATATGCTTTTCTACCCTTCCCTAGTTGTGTGTGATTCCTCCTACATATACTAGTTTCAGACATATAACAAATTTTTGGAAAGCTGCAGTCAGAAAAGTCTTCTTTCACACTTTCTGTTCATATGCAGAGAATCATAAAGGAAAGTTTCTGTTTAACATTTTTTCCTGTTCTTTGCAGCTCTGACTAAAGTGGGGTTACATTATAAACCCAGGCTTTTTCTTTTTTTTTTGTCTTATGTCACTTTATAATATCACTGGCCAAATTTATCCGCTTTAATTAAGAAAGAAAAAATTTGGATTATCTTGAAAAAGGGAAGAGAAAGGAAATTTCTTTTTAAAGGAAGGTCATTTTAAAGAAAATAAAGATCTGAATTTTGAAAGTATAATAAAGTCTCGGAAGTTGTAGCTGAAACCAGTGCAAATATAAAGAAAAATAAATTCTAATTTTAAATAGAAATGCAATGTTATTGTTTGAAATGCAATGTTATTGTTTAAAATGTGTATATTATCATTTGGTCAAAACATTACAAATAAAAGCCATGGTAAGTGACAGTTAGGTTACTCTTTCACAAGAGCACTGCAGTATGCACCAACATAAAAACTGAGACTACCCACAAAGCTTAACCACTTGATTTCCTAAGTAACTGCCTTTAAAATAAAAGACTTCAATTTGTTGGACAAGAAGGAAGCGGTAAGCCAAAGAACGATTGAAATCTATGATCTGTCACCACAAAGGGAGCTGATGCATGGCCATTGTAAAAACAGACAGTAGTAAAACAGAAAATGAGATAAAGTAGATAGTTTGAGTACAAGATGGTTGCTCTTATTTGTCTGTGAATCATGAGAAAGTGGTGACTTCATTGCACAGGAAGCCCTGTAAAATGATAATACTTAAGTATGTAGCTTTCACATGTCCAAAGGAGTGTGCAGGCTGCAAACTTGAAATTACCTCTTCGTGTTCTTGGGAAATCAGATGATTGCATCACAATTGCCCACATGGGGCAGTTATTTCTGGTGACCATGGGTTGCAGGCGTTTGGAGGGTAAAATATACATCTGAAATGATACCTATACCGTGCTCAGAAGGAAGGCTGGTACCTTCTCTTCCTACAGCAGTGCTTACTACAACTTCTCAGCCAAGGGTTTATCTCATAGCACACCAGTGAATACTTATTTCTGTATGCCTATAGTATATTACTCCCTCACAGACATACCCTTAAATACCTACCATACCAGTCTCATAATGTTGTTCCATGAAAAAAGAAGTAAACTTTCTGTAGGGGATGACAAAGGCTATTTTCCTCTCTGTTTGATATAGCAAAAAGGGGTATATAAGAAGGTATCTTGATAAGTTAGACATATTTAGGTCATAAAGCCATTTCTCCTGTCCAGGAGCTCTAGAAATGACTGCATTTTGGAATCTACAGATGACTGTGACTATGAACAAACTGTCAAAGTTAATATATGCTGATTCCTGATATTCCTGATCAGTGACAGAAATTTAAAACAGGCATTTCCAGGGTGCTTACAAGCACTGGTAGCACTCTGGCTGCAGAAGTATGATTCTAAGATTCCACGAAATGTGGCAAATGTATAAGAGAGGTATGCACTTTTTCCTCTGCTAACTAGTTGTATTAAAATTGTGTAAACCTTCTTCAGTTAAATAAATATGGTTGAAGACAGCAGTTTTGTGATTTTTGGTGTCTCTAGGACTGTACAACTGCCTCTGAACTGAAAATCCATTCTCTTCACAAGGTAGCCAGCACTTAGCTGCTTCACTGAAAAGGATCCTCTTTGAGCTTCTGGCCTTACTCTTCACAACCTCTCTCTATGAAACAAGATTAAGTTCAATAGTGCAGACAAGACCAACTGAAAAGTTTGAAAAAAACCCCATCACCTCTGTTATCAGAAGATGTATCAATTTTATTTTCTTGCTGACAGGAAAAACCCCTTCAAAAAAGAACTGGATATTTACCTCATATTACCAACATCTCCTTCTGACACAACTATTAACTATGTTTTTCTCTTTGACCAAGTCTGTCCTGCCTTGTCTTCTTTCAGCTTAACCAGCTTTGCAGCAGTGGATAAAAACCATATGGCTGAAGAAGTTATCATCTCTAGACATCTGTCTTTCCCCCAATAAGTGGAAAAGTCTACCTTATAAATGATCTCCTGAACTACAGCAGTATTAAGTTAGCATACTAAAATGAACCTAAATAACCAGACTGAAAATTATAGCAGCAAAGGATTTTCCCATTTCCAGTGACAACCTCAATATTGAAACAAACTGCTCAATGCAAAATACTGTAGCACATTTCAGCAGTTTCTTCTAATTGTAACAAGCTTCTCTCAGACACACGCACTTTGTTCAGTCAGTGTTTTCATGTCTACCCCCTGAAGATTTCATATTCTCCAAAACTATTTTTTAAAAAGACTTATAACACTAAATAATGGTAATCATAAGAATCATAAGCACAACTTTTTGGCATTCAGATATGTTTTAAATTCTAAATATCCCTTAATGAGAAGTTTTTTCCTAAAGTGTTCTTTATTTAATGCTAACATACTCTAGCAAGTTTTGTTCTTCCACACAGGTTTATAATTTTGAAAGCAAAAAAAAATAAGGAGAAGTCACTTTATATTTACTCCCAAATTTTCAAACTGGGAGAAGAGTTTGAACATAAAAGCCTTTCTGGCTCACTGTCTGACCTAAAGACTATGGGGCTAAAACCTCTCTCAGTAGTTTATAGGTGTTCCCCAGTAGAACTGGTACTATTATAACCCAACAGAAACACTTACCTGTCTGGACACCACTGTGTTATCAGGTGTAGTTTCTTCAGCATTTAATAATAAATTTTTATTACTTGAGTCCTACTAACTGATAATCATAGAAAACAACAGAGGAATTCAGTGCAGACATCTTCTCTCATAATGCTATCAGAGTTTGCCCCTCATGGAAGAAAGTAGCTTAGCTCACAGATTACACAGATAACCTGAAATCTGTAAGGATTTTTCAAGGGATTAAGGTTTTATGCCCATGGACACAGCATCTCAGGATACGACTGCACTTCCCAATAAGAGAGGATAAGTGTGGGAACCACATACTGAACCCTGATCACTCTCCTTGTGAAGTCACTTCTCATCTCTATTTCAGATTACTTCAACAAGCACCCTGTGAGGCAGTGCCTGAACATAACAGGAGCTGCTCCCAGTTCCCAATGGAAAAGGGAACATTTGTTTTGGCTCTCTCCCATCTAAACAGCCTTGTAACAGCATCCCAGTAGATGCTGCATCTTTGAACACACACCACATCCTAAAGCATACAACCTTCTAATTTGTGTGCTAAAAACACCCATCTGGTGGATTGTAACACAGCCCCTGTATTATTTCAGGCCTTCTGAACTGCAAAGTAATGTAAATGTGTCTTCAGGCGAGAGGGGGCCCAGGAGAGATTTAAGCCCATTTCTGCTTAGGGTCCATTTGAGTCAGTGCCTTGAACCTTTGGTCCAATGATTTGACCTGTGGCTGTGATTGCTTCAGCAATACAGGAATTGCCTAATGTCCACTCTATCTTCCTGGATGCCACAAAGTCCTAGTCTGAGGCAGCCCTTTGTAAAATCTAGTCCTGCAGGTTACAGCTTGTTAACATGGAGACGCTCACGTACACATAAGCTAAGGCATCATTTTACAGCACAAGAGATCTTCTGCACTAGGACATGGCGTAGGCACTCAGGCTATGTTTATTCCCTCTGGCTCTGAGGCACCAGTTTATAATCATCCAAAAAAGTGTGCCCGCATCCAAACTACATGTTGGGCACAGTGCCTGGCCCATGCTAATTCTCAAAACACGCCCAGGAATTGTTTAGAAGAGGTCTGGGCCAACTGCCCAGGCAAAAATCATTCCAGGGACTGCTCAAACAATTTAACAGTGTAGACAATGAAGTTGGTGCCTGGGCCTGTAATTTCTCAGATGAGCAGAACCTGAAACTGCAAAAAATAAGGCTGTTTGTTTCGTGAACCATACTTCTCCCTCAAAATGGCATGAAGTACTTCACATCTACGTTAAAAGTGTCTTCAGAGATCAAAAAGCTTCTGGAAGTTAAAATACATACAATTTACTGTATCTCAGGAACACCGCAAACTAGGTACTTGAAAGTATGCTAATGAACTGGTGAAGGAAAGATCCATATGTAAAATTTGTCAGTGCATATTCAATACATGGAGATCTTTGCTGTGGGCAGAACTCTAGTGGAGCTCAGGCAAGCTCAGGTGCCAAGGGGTGTGCAGAGGAACGTGCTAGAGGAACTAGCCAAGCCATAGAAATGGCTTTCAGGATGCTGGGGTATCATATCCATGGTGGTGAGCATGGTTTTCATCGCTGGGGTTTTCCCTGATTTGTGAGGAGACCACTTACAAATCGGGGGGAAAAAAAAAAAAAAGCTACCAACAAAATAAGAAGGGAAGCTTTAAAGGTTCCTGATGCAAACTATGCACTCTGTGGCCATTTTAAACCAGGTAAGGAAAGCAAAAAAAAAAATTTAAAAAAAAAATCTTCTCCTATTTATCCTTGCTTAAATGTTAAGAAACTGGAATAAAAGTTTCTATAAATTGTTTTTCAGATTCCAGCAGCCATGGAGATATCACAACACAAGATGCTTTCAAAACCCCATTTCTTCTGATTCTGTTGTTTGGGTTTTTTTTTTAATTTGTGCTAGGAAACTGCATGGTACATTACTTCTATAATAACTACAGGCATTTTCTAAAATAATTGGCAGCACAGTTCACAGCTTCATTTATCAGCATACACACATGCACATCCACAGGATAAAGACATCTTACATGGCAATAGCTAGAACACAGAAACTCAAGAGTGGAAGGGATCTCCTGGACCACTGGCTTCAGCTGTCTGCAATTGCAGCTGACCATGCCATATGGTACCAGCCATTTATCAAACTTTGTCTTCATAACTAGGTTATTTGCCTTGAATACAGAGATGCTCTTGAATATTTGCTTTCTGACAGTCAGAAATCTTGTAATTTTTTGGACTGAAGTTATTCACAGCGAGTGTGCACCATTGTTCTTCAACAATTGCCGTTGCTGAAATCTCTCTGCTCCCCTTCTGCTATTTACAGAGAAAAGGCCTATCCCACTCTCAGCCTTGGGACAAACCAAATTCCTTTACAGTATGTTGACACTGTTAATGATAAAGCTCTTTACACTATTAATAGCAAATCTTAAATAACTAGCACATATCTTTTGACATAAAGTTATCTCAGCAAGATATCAGATTAGCTTGGCAAAGTCTTTCTTTGGTAAATAAGTTGTACTTTTTGTTTTTCTTTCACTGTGGTAGCTTTTGTTCTTTATTCTAATACTCTGCAAACTGCTCAAGTAAGGCTAAAGGACATGAAGTCAACTTTTCCCTTTCATAGACATAGGTATTACAGCAAAGTTTAATACAAGGATAATTTCATGAGTTCACAAAGACTGTGTTAATTAAAATCATAGAAGTTCTTTATATTTTCTTGTTTACTATTTTCAGGTTAATTTGGGGGCGGGGGGCGGGGGGTGTTTGGTACTTTTAAATTATAATATGTACAATGAAAAAGCCAGCAAAGAAGCTAGTCCATTACTGGAGAAAAACATTGAAAATTTAATTTTTTAGCCTTCAACTTTGCATTAAGTTCAATTATAGGATTAAGGCCTTTCAATTAAAAGAAAAAATTGTCACTGACTTTTCTGTAAAGAAAAACATACAAAATCCAGATTTTTTTTTCTTGAGAATAAGCAAATACCACTGAATGAAAATCCAAAGGAGTCTCAGAGTACTACTGCAGTTCAGGTGTTAGTCAGCTGCTTTAATAAGTTGACTTTCTAAGACTCAATTTACTTGCAAGTCTCAATGAGTATGCATTCTGCATCTAAAGCAAAAATGGTCTTAGCAGATCGGAAAAGAAAAGGCACTTTTTATCCATAATTGAAAACTCCTTAAGTAGACTCATGGATTTAATTTAACGATCTGGCAAAATGAACTTTCAATGGAGAAAGTGTCAGCTGAAAACAATCTATTTGTGAATGCTATAAGCAATAATAATAATAATAATAAAAAGACTGGAAATTAGACTCTAACCATAACTCTGCCAGTCATGTATCCACCCAGATTTGCTTAGAAACTTTCAAAGTAGCACTGTAAGTACCCTTGATCTCCGTATGCATCGTATACAGAGATCAAGGGTATCTGCATGCACTGCTACGTCATGTGTCGTGTATGAGTATCATGTGAGACTTATCATGGGTTGGTCATCTGAGCTTTTGACTGTGGGTGCTGCTTTCTAGTAAAACCGCAGGCAGAAATACTGTTACAATTATGCTGGAGCTTAACCTCATTTCAGTTCTTTTATATTTATGTATTGCTGTCTTTACAGAGTGGTGCATCTGTTATGATGGCTTCTGTATTTGGGCTAAGTTTCAGCATTCTTTCTAATTTTGCATAAATCACAAGCTGTGGCTGCCTGGTATCCAAATTAACTTTTTGTCATAAACAGCCTTCACCATTCCCATCAAACATATGTTCTTTTTTATTTCTGCCACCTATATATCTGCAAATTATTTCTCCTCTTGATTCACATATTCTTCTGATTTTCCCTGAATTTTCCTTAATATATGTCTGCTTTTTAGCTTCCTGCCAACATCTACTTTCCGAGACTACCAGACACAGTCCTCACACTTTGCATTCTTCTGGTGTCCCTTCATAATATTATAGTCTTATATTACTCATAAAAATAGTCAAACATAGAACACTAAGCTGCACATACCTAGGTAGGTATATGCACTGATTTCTAGTGTAACTAACTAATCTGTTTTTACCATTTTCTTCATGCCTTCCTGTTCATGGTTAGTTCCATTTGGTTCTCTGTCCCCTACCTGTTCAGTGAGTGCTCAGATTTATGCAGAAAATTATTCAATAGTCTTGTGAAATTTAAAAGGTAAACTCTTCAGGGTATGAACTATTTGCTTCTCTCATATTTGCCTTTATTTGTCTTTGTTGAGTGCTAGGCATGCCTAAATTTGAAATACTAAGCAAATGCCATTAACTCCTCAAACCCCAAAGTCACATGCCAGTTTGGTTTTCAGGCTGTTTAGTCTGCATAAGGTATGTTTCCCACAGCCCATGGAACAGGCTGGACCCAGGGACTGGATTCATGCCTCTCTCTTAGTTTAAACATAGTGAGGTATTAAATGTCTGGAAGAACATGGCATGGTTTAGGCATAAATTGTTACCTTAAGCTACTTGAGAGATGCCAAACAAGAGCAATTTTTTTAACTTTTGTCATCTTCATCACTGTGGAGACATGGTGTCCAAGTTCACATTCCACACACACCCAAAATTCCCACTGGACCTGGTGCTCCTGCACAGACTTGATGAGAGTCTGCAGAGAAAAACTGCTCTTGGAAATTTATCTTAGGAGCTGATTTTGTCATCAGCAAAATCACACAAGTTCTGCTGAATGTTTACAGTAATTCCTTTTAGTGACCATTTAGTAGCCCACCACACATAAACACTTTATGTTACTGATACCAAATTATCTCCTGGTAATTTAAAAATAAGTCACAACAGCAGAATATCTACAGTTACATGTGTTATACATATTAGTAATCCACGAAGACATTTCATAGGATTAAACCACTGTCCAGTATCTCAAACATTAATTTCATTTAGTAAATCAACCTTTATTTCTAATTCCCTTTCCCAGAGTAGCTACACAGATCCAAAAAAATAGGACTAAGCATTACTGCAAGAGCAAATAAAGAACAGACAGAAACCAGAGATTACTTATGACCTGTGCACAAGGGAGATTCTTCTTCCCATTTTGGAGTGTACTCCATAACAATGTTGAGTCTCTATCTTGAAGTACTCACATTTGTTCAGGCCTCCCTGCCCTGATAGCACTTTATGTGCCTGCAGTTTGGAAGCTATAGTCCTCACCCTGTAAGCTAACATGAGACATGGAGCTCATTTAGTAACAGCTCTAGGAGGAAGCTGTTGAAGACTCTGGCATGCTGGGACCTCCCTGCCAAACTCAGCTCTATGGAAGCACTGGCATCTCTCAATCCCATCAGTTACAGACTGAGACACCCTTCACTGCATTACAGCCCTGGACCCCTTCACCACCACAGTTTTCTTCTGTTCTGACCTACTTTGCACAAACGTTCATTCACTCATTGCTGACAAATCTACAAATCCCATTTTCCTTGCTTTCCTTTCCCTTCTCTTGTCAGTCCCTTCCCCATTTCCACATCATCCTTTTCTCTTTTTTATTGTTATGCTTTCTCACTTATAAATAGATGTCTTTTTGTATCTGACCTTTGGTTTGCAAAGCCTTCTCCACCCTATGGCTCAGGAGAGGCCATTTAGGTCTTTCTGGTTTTGCAGTTCTCCCAAGAATGTAATTTCCTTGGGAAGAGGAAAAAGAAAAAGAAAAAAAAAAGAAAGAAATTCTTCCCCTTCATATCAAAATCCATTCATCCACTTCTAATTTTAGTTTCCCTTAGTGAACGCTACCCTGTAATTAAAACATTGGCAGATGAGAATATTATAGAGCTTTCCAGTTCAAGTGAACATTATTCCTAAACGTGATAATTTTGTGTCTGACAGTTTAGTAAACTGACTGACTGAAAACTTGTAGGACCATCCAGATTAAGGTTCACAGGGACTGCTTTACATTGCATTGTTGGAACAGACTTCACTTCCACAGGTAGTATTTGCAACAGGAGCAAAACCACTGAACAGCTGGTACAGGCCAACATGCCAGCCAGGACCAATGCTGACATCTACCAGCAGATGATTTAACTTCCTTCTTGCAGGGATGCTGTACACTTTATTGGAAATCCTTCATTCACATATGGGCTGAATGTCAAGTAACAGCACCACTGCTGTTTGGAATGGTTTCCTTCCCATGACCTAAGCATCCATCTTCCACAGACCTCCCAGTTTTCTAATCTGGGAGTAAGGATTAAAATAAATACGTGCAATGCTCAACAAAACAAATGCCCGTGTCCATGGGCATAGTCACATCTGCATTTTTGCTAGTAGCTCCACTTGCATGAGACCTCCTATGAGGACTCATTCCTATCCTTACCCAGCTTCCATTTCACTAGCCATTCCTTCCATCCTCAACACCATTCCTATCCCAATCCTAAATACAGTTGCACCAGCAGCTGTGAGCACCATTTCAGAGGTAGGAACAAATGCCTGAGGAACAGGCAGCACTTCTTAAACAGGCTTTATGCCAAATAAGATGGAACTATCCCATGACATAGAAACAATGTGAACTTTTTACAGTTCAGACACATCTGTGACAGAACTAAAAAGGGATTTTTGCCTTTTTTACATTAACAAAATGCAAGGGTGCAAATTAGCTTACTACCCACCTGTTTTAGAGATTTTAGCCTGACAACTGAAATCATAAAATCAGATACTTCTGTCAAGAAAAATGAAGTTGGCAAGCTCAGGGATATGAATAAACTTCAAATTTCAGAGCCCAAGAGGGCATTAATAGTTTTATCACTCTCTGGAAAATCATCAAGGATGTATTAAGGAACAAGCACAGCACGGCATGTGCTAGCTATTTACTTCTTCCTCTCATCTGCCTTACAATGCAGAATCTTGTCTAGTTTTAGCTGAGTACATCATCTTCCATCTTTGTGTTTTCTCTCGTAATCAAAACAATTCAAAATTTCTCACAATGCACATCAGGCCTCAGGAAAGGCGGAGGGAGAAATTGTTCATATATTTTCATGTAGCATTGCCTGGAGATAGGAACGTAGGGCTGTGTTTTCCTCTAACAGAAGGAGCAAAGTTGTAAGACACTGTTTGTTTTTTATCTCATGCAGGTGAACAAATCTGTGCTTTGCTTTATGTGCAGGAGAATCATTTTTTGATAAGTAATAAAACAGGCTTATTTAAATAGAAAACAGGGTTGTGTTTTTAAGTTTTTTGCAAAGCAATTGTCCTGTATTTCAAAAAACTCCAGCTCTACACCTCTAGAGCCTTAACTTGCTTTAACATTTTACTAATGCAACACACTGGAGCAAAACATGAGCAGGAGTATTTAAATTGTGCTGTTTCAGTTTTAATCTGAGTTCTCTGTTACCACCTTAATAATTCTTCCTTTGGGGATTCTCTTGTCACCAAGCTCCTGTAGGAGTCTGCTGGTGAATTTGCTTGACCTCCCAGTCCCTGTACAGGTGGTGTGTTGTCCTTCTCATTTTTATATTAGGTAACCAAAAGGGATGGTGGATTAGCTGACAATGGACATACCTTTCAAGCTTCATATATGGTTATTTAACTTAAAAGGTTGCAGGACCAGCCTGCCTAAAGGCTCCTGAGTAGTTAAAATAGGCAAATTTTGTCCTCTGGTGACTGAATCAGGGCTATGACTGAGAGTTATCCAGTATTTCATGTGCCTGTAGTGATCCATACAGCAGAACCTCAGTGGAAGTACCTGGAAGGAAAGCAGGGTCTTTGTCCTAAGAGTGTCTTTCCTCTGCTCTCATCTGCACACATCACGGCATGCTGGGAGAAAGTCTGCTCTCTCACTCATTCCCCCTGCCTGCATGATTTGCCTGCCCTGAGAGGCTTCAGTGCCTTTTACAAACTCATTTTTGCATGCCTGGGAAAAAAGGGTTAGCCTCACAGATTCCAGCAGTAATAATGCATTGGCCAGATTTTGAAATCCATGCTCTCTTTTGCATGTTCCCTCCTCCTGAAAACGAGTTCACTATCTTAATCCCAAGAGATTTTAATGGACAAATTGCATGTCAGAGGAGAACATTACACACCCAGCCAATACGCGCAGTAGGCAAGGTGAATCCACTAACTGATACGTTGCTACTTGACATGAACTTGCCACTGCTTGCTGGTATAGGAATATTTCCAGTGAAGGTATTCAAGGTCATCTTGCACAGAAAATAAGTATATCACACATGAATACCTGATTGCTCCTTGAACTACAGCTAACTCTACGAAAAGCTGAATTAACATCATTGGCTAAATTAAAACAAAACATTCCAGAGACTAAAATTACTGTGCAGGAGAGCTACAGAAGCTGTCCAAGTGGTTAATGGACAGTGCAAGCTATGGTGGACAAAACATTAGCAGTGAGAACAGCTTAGGCATCCAGTTAGAGACGTGCATTGCACTGTTCTCTGTTACTTCTAAAGCAGAGCAGAAGTGTACAAACCATATTAAACTCAATGGGTGCTTCTGTTCAGGGTTGATCTAAACACTAGCTATATGGCAATAATGCATAGTTTAAAATGGTAGGACAGATTGCAAGTAATATCATTTTCAAGTTAAGTGGATGAGTTCATATCTCATATCATATCACCTAGGATTAACACCATTACAGTTCACAAACCTTTCCTCAAGAGCTGAATTTCCCATCTTTAATGTCATTCAGACAGTCTGAATTTGTGCTAGATAGAGGTCCAACAATATTAATTTTTACTCTTGGCACATAAATGTTTCCCAACAGTGACAGCTGTTCGTGTAAAATGTCATTCATGTTTGACAACTAAGTAGAAGACAGCAACCCCTGTGCTGGAGTATCCATCCCATCACCCAGTGTTGAATCCCATACATTTTGCAGGCACTAGTTTGCTACATTAGTAGCATGGAAAACCTGGGCAATACTTGCAATATTCTAACTTTATATATATATAATATATGCATGTATATATTCTTATTCTCAACAGCAGTGTTTGGTCAACCTTTTTCAATGTGCAGATCTGTTCACAGCCATCCAATGAAGCTACATACCCCTCTATAGCAAATTTGAACTTGTACTTCTGTTTGTTACATTTTGGAAATTCTTTAGGAGTAGCCATTAGACCATGGCTTGCAGAGCATCTGTTGTTTTAGTCGGCTTTTGAGAGACTTTTTCCCTGTTCATGAGAGGGATTTAAAGGTAATCTGACAACAGGCATACACACAACATAAAATAACATCTTAACCACTCTTAACCTAGAAAAACTCCTCACTAGCCCTTCAGGGACAAGACTGATACTTGCAGTGCTCACTAAAAGGGTCAGTCTATGAAGAAATGTGAATTCCATCTAATGAGTGCTTGTTGCTTTTGCTCAAGTTTTTCACCCACAAAGTTCTCTTCTTCTTTTCCCTTTCACACAGAATGCTAGTCCTTCCTATTCACCTCCTGAGGAACCTCATACATAAAGCAGAAACCCATCCCATAGACAAATGAGAAGGAATGTTAGATTAGAGCAATACATTAATAAGGGGCTAGAGAGGCTGACACTGTAAAAAGAGAGGTTTTATAAGACAAATACAACACATTTGTCTGACTAAGCATGGATTAAATGATGAAAAGGCATGATCATCATCTCTGTAAACATTTTAAGGGTATGAAATGAAGAAAGGGTACGAATTGTAGTAGTTTACTTTCTAGCTTAAGAAATAATATCTTTGGCCATGAGTTACTGCAGCCAGTGAGGAAAGACTCCTATTTCTGGCTCAACAATACTTTTACCAGTTGCCCAAGTAGCTGTATGTGCACTATGAAATCATGTCTACATGCCCAATCCAACATAGGAGAAGCTCTTGCACAGCTGCCTGGGAAGATAAGAAGTACGAATGACTTTTCTGGGTATATGCATGAAATTTCAGATGGAGCCAACCAGGATAAGAAACACTAACAGGGGAGGCAGTGTAGTCAGGCTGTATTGTCCTGGGTGCATTCAGTAACTCATACCATGTATTGAAACGCAGTTTATCTCCAACAAATTTGACTTTGTCTAAGGAAATGAGCTGCTTTGGCTTTTAATATTAATATAAATTATAATCTATAATCTTCCTGTGCCATCCCAGCACAGGAAGGTATTCAGTAAACACAGGGTTATTTGCCTGTAATGTCTTCCCTATATTTCCTCCACACTGAAAGCATTAACTCCACTCTCTCCACATAAACAAGTACTATACAAATATATTACTCACTAAATAACATGACAGCTGGTTTTCCTCACACTTTATATAAATGGTAAGTCTTCTGGGGGGCAATATACAAGATGAGGATGCTGGCTTTGAGTCAGAAAATTGATTCTATGCATGGTAGGACAGCATGAAAGAGAAGAGAGATTTTTGTGGAGCACCTTGGTCCAGCATCCACTAATTACATCAGGAAAACTCATATCAAAGGAAAGCAGCAGCACTATTTGCACAGGTGAGTCAATTCCAGGCACACCCTTCCCCTTTATCTGAAGTGCAGAAAGCAAATGAGAAAGGCTATTCAGAAGAGATCCATGCATGTTGGGACAGTACTCAAACACAAAATGTGAACTATTGAGCAAAATTCTGTCCGTGTGGACAGTTGAACTGTGCAAAATTAACAGATTACACTTCAGATGTTTGGCTCATTTTGTGACAGTAATTTTTTTAGGCTTCTTGAAGCTAGACCTGTTTCCTACAGAGAACAACAGAAGCATCACCACCCAAAGCAGTTAAGACAAGACTGGACAACATTTGTTGTGAAAGGCAGCACAGCCTTAGCAGTGGGGAGCAGACACAAGAGATCTTTCTGTAACTAATTTCTGTGCTTTATCAGAAAGACAGTTCTTTTGGGTTTGCTGCATTCTTTTTAAGTTCATGCTCCTCTGTTGCAGTCTCTGAATTAAATTCAGAGATCATTACATGCCCCTTCACACACAATTCT
The DNA here is from genome assembly GCA_907165065.1 of Caprimulgus europaeus. Next base: position 87,874,313 of record OU015524.1, on the reverse strand, counting down.
GTGCTTTACAGTCCCTTTTCACAATACTAGTTTTCAAAGCCTTTTGAACCACTACAGACTCGGCCGAATCCACCAGATGACATCTCACAGGCACAGTCATTAGAAATAGAAAAAAAGCAGGACTTCATATCTGAAGTGCAATTCCACTCCACACAAACAGCATCTCAATTTCAGCAACATTCAGTTTTATTACAAGAATCTCATTTTAATACATAACTTATTCTCCTTGCAGCAACAAGTGCAGAAAAATATGTTAGTACCTGTTTCATATCCCCTCCTCTCTGACAACAGACCATTAGACAGCCCACTAGACTGGAAGAATGCCTTAGCTCTAGTTGACTGAATACTTGCTTTCTTCTCTATCAGAGAAATAAGGGGTTTTTTTTTTCAGTAACAGTCTATTCATGGCCTAGGAACAGACATGAGCAAGACCAGGCAGGGGCCATGCATCCCACAGGTGGCCACAGGCCTCTCAGTAGAGTAGCTAGGGTCCTTCTGGATGAGTTCCTATCCTGAAGAGAGCAGTAATCACAATACAGATTATTAAAATTGATCAAATGGGGATTTAAGGTCTGGATCCAGTTTGCAGGATTTATTCCTTCTGACCTCCTTGCCTTTTCCTCAAGGTCTCATCACCTCTTAGCAGCTCTCCTGCTTCACAGGAGGCCAGTCCTTGACCTCATGAGAGGAAATATATAATGGTGCATGTCTCAATAAATTAATTGAAGAAGGACTCCAAACTTCTAGCCCCCAGGCTCTTGGATATCTGACTTGAATAGATGGATGGCTCAGGTTTCACTCAGAAAGCCCCCCAGCTGCATGCTCATCTTCCTTGAGTACAATCTAATTTGAGAGAAAAATTAATTGCAAAATGATTCCCAACTAAAGTTTTATTTGTTCTGAGTAAAAAGTTTTAACATTTTTTTTCCCCCTGGGGTGACGGAAAAAAAAATTTCAACTTTCTACCCCAGTTCAGCGTGAAAAAACTTTTCACTAGAAATTGAAAGTTTGTTTTTTTGGTGTTGGTTTTCTTTTTTTTCTCAGCTTGATTTCTCTCTTTGTAGGTGAGAAAGAATGTGAGAAGAGAGCAGAATACAGATATGGTGATGGAAGCTGGAAAATAACTGAAAAGGATTGTGTTAGCACTGTGCATCCAGTCTGAACCACAGAAACTTCTATGAGCTCTTACAGACTGAAACACTGTCAATATGTACAGTGCATGCACTTACACAAGCAGAAGAAACCTTTTGCTTGATTTTTCTTTCCTTTTTTTCCTATCAGCATCAAAAACATGAGTTTTGCCCCTTGTTAGAGGCCTGGACTCCTGCTCTGGTAAGTGTTTTGGAGTATGATTCAGAAAAAGTACTTTTTTGTCACTGGCCCCATTACCTAATGTTTTACAGCCCTGCCCAATAAAGATTTATTCATCTCATATGTTCCTGGTTGTGACCTTATGTTCAGCCACAGTTGGACTGCTCTGCGCTCCAAGGCTCTCGCCTCAGCGTTCCAAACCCAGGAACTGCTGCGCCTGGGAAGACCATCCTGCAGAGCCCCGCTGGACAGTAAATCAGGCCTTCAAGGCCCAGCCTTTTTAAATCAAGCACTCAACCTCAGCTGTTCTACTATTGCACTAATACTGCCCCGAGGAAAATCAGAGAGTCCAATATATTTTAAATATGTTATTTAACTGAAGCATGTTTTGCCTAGAGTCAGTTTGAATACTGCATCGCTTAACCTTTCTTTGAACACCCCCTTCTCTATGTGCTGTGCATGAAGAATGCCTCTGAGTCAACTTTTATACTGAAAATAGGGGCACCCTGTGACAGTTTACATGCCTGAAGTGGGCACTGTGCCCAACTCTCCAGCCCCCCGTTTCAGAATTGTTTCACACATAAGTTTTCTGCAGTTAAATCTCATTCTTCCACAAGCTACATGAAGCTGTGCGGTTCAGAAACATGACTGAAAAGTTTTCTTTCAGAGTATTACCTCCTTCCCTACTCCTTACCGGCCAGAACTTCATGGGGATCATCCTCACTCCCAAAACACACTTCAGTATTCAGTCCCTCAATCCATTTGAGCCTCACTACGTTTCCCTCCTGATGAAAACCCATGTTAATACTTGTGCTGAGAATTAACAGTGGTGCTACTTTCTCTGCTCAGGGAAACTGTCTGAATAACACAGGAGGGGCTCGGTGCATCCCATTAGACAGCTATAAAAATGTACTGCTGGCATGCTTCAGAAAAGGTGGCATTTCTGCATCATGAAAACGGTTCAGAACTATGCGCCTTCTAATAGTTATTTGACAATGATCAGAACAACTTTGATATTAATTACAACTGACTTTCCCTACTCACTGGGCTGAAAGTGAAGATCAAATGATGCCAGATTCATGGCCCTTTGCTATTTATGAGGTTCTTTATGGTTAATTTGTCACTATCCATCAAGCTTTGTTCATGCTTTTACTTAACAAAATGAACAGGGCTTTAACCAGGCAAGGTGAGATATTTAGCTAATAAAAAATAATGAAGGATATTTCTGAGACACTCTGCTGAACTCAGTACTTGAACCTTTCAACTTGTGCATACTCAGGAGAATATTTGATGAGATCTTCCAATTTGCTTTAATCATTTCACTCAGTGTATTTTTTTTCCATATATTTCACTATCTGCAATGAGAATAAGACACCGAGCACATAAGGAAAATAAGCTGTCAGTATTAGCACAGTGGTTTTGATGAAGGAGGCTAATAAAACAGTTATTTTATCTGCTGAATTCACTGTAGATTTTTCAAGGGACTTATCTTTTGCCCTTGGCTTAAGTAGAAGAAAGTTGTGGTCGATATGCTGCTGGTATCTGAAAAGTACTTTTAATTGATTTGAGAAGGAACATATGTGAAATTGGAATCATTCTGTGTTTCTTCAAGAAGCAAAAGTTCACCATAATATCATGACTTTCCTTCAGCTTTTCTCTGTGAGAGAGGAATCATCTGCATTTGACCTAAAAACCTCAGACCTAGTTTTGAATAACTACAGAAAAACAGTTTTTAACAGGATTGTATTTCACTGTTTCAGACAAATGTGAATTCCTTTCCCTTTGCGTGGATTTCTCTAAAGAGGGAAATCCAATTCCCTTTGGATTCTTCCCCTCTGAGTGAAGATGAGACTGAGTCATCCTCCATTTGTTTGTCTTTGATAACAAATATTACTCTCAACTTCCAAACAATGTCAGCAATGAAAACAGGGCATCTGGAGCTTGGTTCAGTTGTACTTACACCCTTCCAAAATGCTTCACAGAAGATATGCATACGCTTAATTTTAAACACCTGAATAACTCCACTGGCTTTAGCTGGAATATTTCTAACAGTAAAATTTGGTGCATTAAGACCATCATACTTATTAAAGTTGTGCCCCATTTGCAATAGTAATTTCATACTGGTCCCGCTGTGGCATTCCTGGCAGTGAAATAGGCTTTAAAATTTTTTAGTTTAGACATACTTTTCTGGGAGCACAATGACATTCATGATTTAACACAACCACTTACATTGTGGATGCCACCTACATCCAAGTAGGTAGATCTTTGGACAGGCCACACTTCATGATCACCCTGCAGAGAGCACTGATAAGCTGATTCTTTGGCAGACTTGTCTTTGAAAACTGCTGATTCCATGTGTGCACCCATGAATGCAAAATGTATGATGAAAAATTTTCAAAAGCATAGCCTGCTCTGCAGCAAGCAACAGATCTAGTCTGGAATTTGATGTCTTCTTTCTTTAGTAATTCAAGTATAATTTAATCTGAAGCATTTGCAAAAGCAGAATGCTGGAAATTCTATTCAGCTACCCAAATTAGAAGCAAGTAATTCTGTAGCAGACTATAGAAAGCCACACACAGAAAATATGAATATGAATGTATTGCAGTTTCAGTTGTCAGAGTCTTTTCTTCTTGCTGTCATTTGCTCTGCTCTGCAATGATATAGGTGTTCCGTAGGGCCAGGCTCTTTTCACAACAGACAGGATGAAATTGTTTCCTTGGTTAGACAGCTCACCCTTGAGGTATGCTCAAAGAATATCCTTCTTTGCACATCTATACTGCAACTTCCAATTAGGGAGGTAATATAAGCAGCAAGAGGCAGCAGGGGAGAGAATAAGATGTTCTTTCTCTCCAGACAGAAAATTTCATGCTGACAAAAAAGTTAGGATTCGGCAACTCAAAAAGCTTCTCTGCTTTTATTGTGCATGCATGTGAGAGAATTCACATAGATGTGCACCACTGACTCCTTTCCTGGAGGCTGTTGGAACTGCAGCTCTAAGAACCTGAACTATTCAGAGAGCTGGAAATGTTTGTCTGATCCTTTGCAGTAACAATTTTATGGAGAAAAGCTCTTTTCTCCCAAGAATATTCTCATCTGCAAATGCAACACAGCCCCTTCTCCATCTGATAGTGGTTTTCCACTTAATTCTGTCTGGGAAAAATAACTAAGCAAATCCTGTTGTTATTTCTACTTGCTGCTGAGTGTTGATCTTTGTAGTCATTCCTAATGCAATATGAGATGAGAAAAAAAATATATTTTTAAAACAGGGGACAACACAAATACACTGCACAAGATTATTTCCAACTTGTTCATAATCAATGAAGTTTGAGATGGCCTGACAGTGATAAGGCAACATCAAGCAATGAACAACTCAGGTTAGATAACCAGGAAAGCTCTATCATCTCACCTGAGATTCTAATAAAAGCCTTTGAGCAAATCTTCGGGAAAATCAACAAGAACACTCCTATCCTCATAGTCCATGCTTTGTTTTGAGAATACAAAACTGACTTGACTGTTTTCAGGCTTGACTTTATACTACAGTATGTGTTCATGTCTGCAATAGATTGCAATGCTTTAAAAATATGCTTGTTTTTTATTTGGAAGTAGAGAGCCTAAGCAGCACCTAACCCAATCCAGCATGAAAGCTGAAGCAGATTTGTGTTAAGTTTGGGCTCTTCATGCCACCTCTGGAGTTTCTGAGGTTTCTTTTAACTTTTGGCTTTGTAGCTTCAAAGTAACTTCAGTCAAAACAACTGAGCATTGTCAGGTTTCAGGTCAAAAATATGTCAAAAGTAGAGTTTTACATTATTTCCACCCAAGAATAAATCCCTCCCTGCATCTGATTTTCAGCCTAAGTTCACTTGAAATGTTTTAGGTTTTGTGGTGAATGTTTCTCACAGCTCTAGGTTGAAGAAAACTGAAATGTTATAGTCCTCTCAGCAGGTTTCATCCAAATCCCAGCTAATTTGATAGGCATCTTCATGACTCTCAGGAGAAGTAGATCAAAACAAAGATTTTGCTGGTGAGCAGAGTCAGATTCTCAAAGAGTGTGCACAGGACAGTGCCAAACAGAAGAATGAAATAAGATAGCAAGGGTCTTTTTTTATTCACTTACTAGTTTCAAGTAGAAAATATTGAGGGCAAAGTTCCTGGGAAACGCCCTATGAAACATATTTCTTCTTTCAGACTCATTACTACAATAAGCATCATTTTAGAGTCACAACAACAAACATTTTCTGCAGTATAATAGGCACACTCAGAGACAGTCAATTCCAAAACAAGGGGGACCCCCCCTGGTAGATGCTGCTTGCCTCGGGTTGTGTATTCTGGCATAGTTTGGAAAGACAGCAGCACACAGCTCGCCTCACCAGTACGTTATTGGAGTTTTCTAATATCCCAGGGACACAAGCTATCTATTGAGCAGACAGCTGTGAGTGACACAGGCAAGAATATTTCTGGAGTGTTCTGCTTAAAATTATAAGGGCGTAGTCCAGAAAGAGATTTAGACACCTAAGAGTCTCAACACTGCAGCTCAGCTGCTACCTACCTTCAAGCATGACCAAAGCCCCTTCTTGCCTGTGTTTATCCCAAGAAAGTTCCCTGGGCTGCTATATTTCTGCTGCTAGGCACCAACAGAGCTTCCTTTGTCCCAACCACACAGAGCAACACTGCACGGAAGTTCTGCATCAGAGGGATCCGAGAGGATAGGTGCATTGTCCTCCAGTATCAGACACACGTAGCTCAGCCAACAAAAGCCCTGAGCTAACATGAGAAGATTTTTGTCAGAGGTGTGGTATAACCATGCACAACCTATGTCTGTGCAAGGGGGCTCTAGTGAGCCCATTGTACAAATGCAGCTGTCAAAGCAGTAGCTTTGGATGGCAGATAGGGCCCATACTTCAAGAAGGGGATGATGTCCCATCTCACTGCCAAACTGTTATTCAAAAGGCAGGTTGCCTGCTCCAGGCTCAGGCAGCATTTTTCAGTGTTAGTGTCAGCCTTGGATGCTGGGAGAGGGGCTTTTAGGAGACCATGCCCCCTGGACATAAATGGCCACACACATAGGAATGTGCCTGTTCAGTTTTGTCTCTCATTGTCTTGAATGAGGGGCAAAGAAATTATTTTACAATACATTTCATTAAAAGGAAATAAGGGTTTTTTCCTTTCCTTTTCCTTGCCTTTATTTCCTTGCCTTTTTCTTCATAACCATTACCCAAAGGTCATGAAAATGGAAGCAGCTAAATATTAGGAGTTATTTTCCCTCATTTGAAAATTTGAATCACTATCTCTTACCTGTAATGAAAAACTTTTGCAACATGATTTTTAATTTATCATGTACAGATTTAAAAATCTGAAGAAAATACATTGGAAACATTGCAAACCAGAAAATAATCTTTGCAACTGTCCTTGTTTAAATTATTTCAAACATAACACCTCATATTGCAAGTTCTCTGACATCCTACCTGTATGTTTGATCACCGGAGGCAAAGATTCACTTTCAAGGAAGCGGACATTCAAGGTTTCCCATCACTCAAAGTGTCCTACAGGAAGAACGATAGACCAGATGGTAACCTGATGGTAATTTCTGAGCAGGCACGTGGTCTGTTAAGCTGCATTCAGAGGACAATTTCCTGATCCTTACAGGCTTAACAAACAATACAGCCTGTTACACCGGTTGAAAATGAGGCCCCGTGGGTCAGTTCTGCAAAACCACAAGCATACCGCCAAATAGAAAGGATTACCAACCCCTATTCAAACAGGGCTCTCTTGGCAGGTTGTGTTACGCAACTTTTCCAAAAGCATGTTAGATATTGGCAGACACTGAGAAATATAATCCAAGTACTTTTCTCTCTCTCTCACTCTTTTTCTTCTTTCTTTAATAGTCAACTTGGTGTCCTGGAGAGAGAAAAAATGTTCCATGAAGAAATCACTTTGAAGCTTAATTTTTCACTGCCAAAGTCCTCGGGACACTCGTTTTTTCCAGTCTTTCTCTCACTCTTGTTATCACTACTGCTGATTCATCTCCTGATGCTGAGGGAAAAACAGTTTTATGGGAACATTAAGAGGTCACAACTGAATTATTTTGGCTGTTATAGAAGACTCTGCAAATCATTGTCTGCACTGCTATGAAACAGATTTTCATAATTTCTGAATTAAAGCTAGTATTCCAGGGCAGAAGGACGCCCAGAGTGGTGGAGAAGCACGTAGTCTTACCTCTCAGGCAGAATAAGCACCTCGCACCCAACTGTGGTGAACATTACTCTCCAGGATACTGCTGAACCAGTACGCCACAGGAATCCTATCCAGCTTTCTCTGGTGGGAAAGAAATGTCTCTAACCTCCCTTGTAAGTCGTTATAAGGTGCAGTATATCAGGACTGATACCTCAAGATGCTTCTGGAGAATACAAAAGCTCTACTCTTTTTTCCTGAGCTCCAAAACTTGCACAAGGATTTTCTTTGGATAGAAACTAATAAACCACCGAATTGTTTCTTCACTTTCATAAAATCCCATGTGCTCTCCACACATACATGCACACAAACATATTTAAAAACAAGATTAATCATTGCAATAAATCTCTATTTCAGTGAATTTCACTGTACATATTTCATAGAATCATAGAATGGTCAGGATTGGAAGGGACCTTAAAGATCATCTAGTCCCAACCCCCCTGCCATCAGCAGGGACACCTTCCACTAGACCAGGTTGCTCAAAGCCTCATCCAGCCTGGCCTTAAACACTTCCAGGGAGGGGGCAGCCACAACTTCCTTGGGCAACCTGATCCAGTGTCTGACCACCCTCACAGTGAAGAATTTCTTCCTAATATCTAATCTAAACCTCCCCTCTTCCAGTTTAAAGCCATTTCCCCTTGTTCTATCACTACCTGCCCTTGTAAAAGTCCCTCCCCAGCTTTCTTGTAGGCCCCTTCAGGTACTGGAAGGCTGCTATAAGATCTCCCCGGAGCCGTCTCTTCTCCAGGCTGAACAGCCCCAACTCTCTCAGCCTGTCCTCATAGGAGAGGTGCTCCAGCCCTCGGATCATCCTTGTGGCCTCCTCTGGACGCGTTCTAACTGGTCCATGTCTCTCTTGTGTTAGGGGCTCCAGAACTGGACACAGTACTCCAGGTGGGGCCTTAAGAGAGCGGAGTAGAGGGGGAGAATCACCTCCCTGGACCTGCTGGCCACGCTTCTCTTGATGCAGCCCAGGATACGGTCATTGGCCTTCTGGGCTGCAAGTGCACATTGCCGGCTCATGTTGAGCTTCTTGTCCACCACCACTCCCAAATCCTTCTCTTCATAGCTGGTCTCAAGCCAGTCATCACCCAGCCTTTATTTATGCTTAGGATTGCCCTGACCCAGGTGCAGGACTTTGCCTTTGGCCTTGTTGAACTTCATGAGGTTAGCACAGGCCCACCTCTCAAGCTTGTCAAGGTCCCTCTGGATGGCATCCCATCTCTCCAGGGTGTCAACTGTACCACAGAGCTTGGTGTCATCGGCAAACTTGCTGAGGATGCACTCAATCCCACAATATAATAACAGTATGTGTAATTGCATCCTGTTAATCAACCAGATTATTTTATGTCTGTTCCCTTTTCAGAGACAGAACATTGTGTTGAGGATATAAGCACACTATGCAGTTGAACATAGCATTGATCTGCAGTAAATCGTTAAGCCTTTTGACTTTTGTCAAGATTTTTTAAGATTATTAATCCAATTAATATGTGTGTGTGTGTGCTCATGTTAAGATGCCAGAGACAGGTGAGTAAGACCATAAAACTGAAAAATCACTTCTTACTTTCAAGAACCACTTCTGGATATTTTCCTTACCATGAGCTTCACTATACAAGCCATGAGCTAACAGGCTGTGTAGTTAATCCTCATCTGGTGAAATTAAAGAGTATTTTACAGTCCACATGCTAAACTAAGTCTCAAATTATTTGTAGGCAAAGTGACATAGTCTCAGTAAGAGACAACAAGCTCACTCCTATCTTAAAATAGGTTTGCCTTGCAGTTCTCACACTCATCAGACAAAATATCCCACAAGCAGACAGAGAAGAGCATTCACTGGACTGCTGTATTAAAGGGACATGGTGCCAGCACGAGGACGAAGGCCGTTGCTGCTCCATGTTGTGCATGAGACCACCCTGGATCAGGTGTGCCATTTTCCCATCACTTACTGCATTAACACCTTCAAGCAAAGCAGACAGAGGAGGGCTGCGCATGTTTGGCTTCCTCTTAGGTTTTAGGCATGGGATGATTGTTATGCGATTACCGTTACCACAAAGAAGGTTGTTCTGGAAAGAGCAGAAAAACTTTGGCTGCTCAGAAAGTAAATGACCAGGGTGCCAACAAATTTTAAGCATGTCCAGAATTAGGCTGCAGCTGAGAGGTCTTGGGATTGCAGTGTTGGACATAAGCACCTACGTCTCTCCTAAGTCCTATTTATTTCACATGTCCTCTTCCTCAAATCAAGTTCCTGGTGCACTTTGTTCAATCTCAGTTAGTTACTTGGAATTGTCACTGAAATTTGGAATATTTTTCATTAAGGTCTGCTGTGGGAAAGCTGGAATAAGCATAATGAAATAAAAACAAGAATAAATCTTCTCAGGATGTGTTCAACTGAGGGCTGATGGCTCAGATTACTGTTGGCATCAGCTGCTTCTGAGCATTTCCAGTACTGGCATTCATGAGAGTAGTAATAAAATATAAGTAACGTCTGTCAATCCCTATTTCAGCAGTGGACTCTGCAGTTGAATAAACATACTTCTAAGCACTGCAGTTTGATTTTCTTTTTAAGCACGTAGCTTCTTTATCCCTTCACAGAAAAATGGCTTTCATAGGAAATTTATGATAAATAGAAGAGAAAGTTCAGTATAGACATATGGTGTTCATCAAGGAGAACTTCCAAATCAGCACTTTTCCTTCACAGAGCTGAAAACCATCACCATACCATCATCATCTGTTCATTTGGATCCCACTAGCTACCATGACTGAAAGCTGCTAGCCCCCCATGTCTGCTGGTTTGACCAACAGCACTTTCAGGACTTTAGTCTCCTGAGGTTGATAAATGGGGAAAAAAATAACCTATCATGATGGGTACTTGCCTGTTTGTTTTCCCAGGCACAGGTCTTGAGCCAGTTACTCCTTCAGTTGGTATTTAAATACCAGATCACTATAGCAATCACAGCAGAAAAGTTTGCTTGCTATGACACTGAGACACTTGTCTCATATGGAAGCACAGGGCACACTTATCTCTTCCCATCAGATCGGTACACGTGTGGCCACTTCAAATTTCCAGTGATGAACAGTCTCTTCCTTTAAGCGTGGATGGCTTGTTTTGAATTGTCAAGGTAAGCATTAGGTAGCATCTCCACAAGAGATCACTGTGTCTCTTCTGTCTAGTCTGTAGGAAATATGAAAAAAAAAAAATGGGTGTTGCTTCTCATAGGTAACATCACATTGAATTTTCAAATGCCGTAGAAAGAATTAAAACATCACTAGCTCATAGCTTTACTCCAGAACATATTTATTTCTGGAGAAAAGCAGTAAGGGTCCTTCTGATATATTTATCTACTCCTGCAGGTTTCTTTTGAAATCTTTCCTTTTTTTGCCCTGATGTTTCCATGTAATTTGCTTGTTCTTTCTTTTTTTTGTGACTATATTAGCTTCTGTCAGTTTTCAATTAGTTGCTTTCAGTGCTCATACTCCTCAGAAGTTGTAAATATTTTTTATCCTATTACATTCCTTTCCTAGTTTGCACATTGCATATATTTACAGTAATCCAGTAGAGGCTTTGTAAGTTGCGGTCCCCCATGTGATGCAGTCTGATACACAGGATATCTCCTAGGCTACTACACAAAGAGGAGATATACTATAGAAGGCAATTTTACTTGTCAACATGAGAGATGCCTTCTATGGCCTTGTTGGATGAAAAAAGTCTGGGTATGTCAGGTGAAATCTTGGCTCTGTCGGGAGACATTTGTCACAGAGCTACAGTTTCTCTGTTTTTATCTCCTCTCACCACAGCTCTGCCTTGAATTTTATAGAATAAGCTAATCCGTTCTCCAAAACACCACAGTTTCTAATATAGTTTCAAGCCATGATGAACCCCTTGTTGGAGGCCACAGAATGACCCTTCTTCCAGCATACACCAAGTCAACCTTTGTGCTTTAAGTGTGGGACATTTTTCCTTTGTGGACCACAACAGGGAGTCTGCATCCAAAGGTGTTTCTAGGGTGAGTTATTCTATGTGCACCTTTCATAACATCCTGACAACTAATCCAGAGCTCCCTGTCACAGAAACAAGGTGATCTCTAAAGGTCACTCACACAGAAAATTGCCAAGAGACAGCTCCTTCCAACCATCTACAAATATGAGATTTTCTTTCCACTTTTGAGTTCTTTTCCCGGGAAACATGTTGAAGTTTGTCCTCAGGACAGTTAACCTCTGACCTAAAGCAGATTTAAGAAGTTCAAGAAAGTGAATTTGTAAGTATAATAATGGCTCCATGCCTGCCAGGGGATTTCACTGGATACTCACAGAAGATGCTACAAAAGTTTTCCTAGTCTGATTCATCCAGAGTTATTTTCCCAGTTTCCATTTCTCTTGTTCTGATATGCTCTTTGTCCAATAGGAATTATCATTGTCATAGAATTTTAAAATTAATTTTATAGGCTAATTTGATCATGTGTTATTGTAAGGAAAAGATTTGATTCAAAAAAATCTGTAAAACTCTTTGCTACTTTTGGCAACACAATTTTCTTCTGCTGTTTCAATGTACAGCCAGCTATACCTGATTCTTGTGGAAATCAGGCTTGAAAGAAGCTTCAATATCAATACATTTCCATCACAAATCTTTTGAGCATTTCAAAGCCCATGGACATTATGGTAATAACTTACAATATGTCTCGATGAAGACCTTAACCCAGGATGTCAATACCAGAGAAGCTCTTAAGGATAGATATCACTGTGCTTAATACTGAACAAAAGCCATTGCCTCTTTCTCTTTCAGGTTTTGATAGCTAGAGGACACAAGGAAAGTGACTGTGGCACAGCTCCAGGCATATGGGATTCCCTCACCTAGCTACCTTGCTAATGAACTGGATGAAAAATGGCAAAAAAAACCCCCAAAGTCAGTCTGAACTTAGCTTTTTGTTCAAGCAGTGTTCACTCCTGCAGAGGCAGCAGTTATTCCCCATGTCAGTAGCCACTAGCAGGATTCTTTGGAACAAAACTCAAAAGCTTTGTTCAGCATCTGAAATGAATTAATTTTGTGATTGAGCTGTGGCAGCATGTAATGAATATTCTCTCTGCCGTTACTCATTTTCACTTGAAATAATCTTCACTGCCTGTGTATGTTTTTACTTGTCAGTAGGGCACTGAAACACTGATCACAGAAAAGTAATTGCCATTTATAGTCCAGCAGAGCAACAGATAGACCTACACTGAAATAATTTCAGTTCATATGGATCTCAGTTCATTCTTTCTTCACATTGCAAGGCAAAAGACTCAAACCTGGACATTTTTTTAATCTGAGCTTGGGGTCACAACTCATTTTGAATAGCCAGCATGTTCACAAACCTTTTATATTTCTGTTCTCTAAGAGGGGCTAGTGGGGTCACAGTGCAGTCAATTAACCCAGATTAGGTCTTGATTTCATATTTTGCTACAGTGTATCTGATTTTGAGCATGACACTTAAGTTCTCAATGTTTTTGCTCTCTTGCTCAAAGCTAAGCATTCAGATTGCCCATTTCACATAATTTTTATTAAGATTAATTGATTATAGTATTTATGATGTTCAGCCATTGCAGTGAAGAAAGCATCAGGGTGTTTTTTTAAACAAAGAATATTTGTTGTCTTCCAGCTGCAAGTAAATTAAAATCAAGCCCATTATCAAAGAGTCGAATACAGCACCCATACTTATAAAAGAACAGCATCTTCATCAACAAGTTTTGACTGTGTTAGAACTTCCTACATAATCAGTTCATTCACCCACATTAAGGATGTTAATGGTCTGCTCCAAAAGTGACAACATCCTACAGTGCAGGTTTTGCACATGCCTACTTCTGTGAAAAATCCTGACACCGATATACACAGCACGCCAAGAAAAGTACATGCCAAAAGAGCAAGTACTAGATTAATCCATTCAGATGATGACTAGTAATGTCAGAGTTTATTGAAAATATCTGCATTTGGATAGTCTCCTATTTCCCTTTTCAGGGCCTAAGCATGCTATTTCTCCAGGTTCTATGAGGTTTTGTTTCAACTGTCAGGAGAAATGTCGTTAAACCTTTTGTTTTCTCTCATTTTTAATCCATTTATTATTTCTAAAAAAAAAGAATGACCACAACTTGGATTTATCAAGAACTATAGTTCAGCTTCTTGCTATGAGACATCATTTAAAGTCATTTATGTACTTCACATTTGCTCATATTACTAATTTGGGTGATACAGTGTCACTTTATAAAGGACCTGCTTAAAAATGTCTTTGTTTCATTTTTGCTAGAGCTAATACCAGAAAAAAAAAAGTATAAAATAAAATTGCTGAAATAAATGACCTGGATTTGTCTTTAATGGAAAAGGTTAACTATCAGAGAGAAGGAAGGCTAGTTATATGACTAAGTGATACAACTAATATTTAAGAGAAGTGAGATGCTGATTCTACCAGATCCTCAGAATCAGATAATCAAATGGTGCAATTAGGTGTTTCTCTACTGATTTAAACAAACCTTTATCCATTTTCACAGGTGGGAAATTCAACACTGAGATTGCAGATACATCTGGCTAATAAAGCCCCAGATGATACTGGCTTCTCAGACACTGTAGCACAAGTTGGCCTGTTGCACAAGGGGAGTGTCCAGAATACATCCAGAAAGAAATTTTGTTAGCTTACTGAAGAAACAGCTTTTGAAAGATTTAGAGCAGAAATGAACCAGATCACCTGTAAAGCGCAGGTCAGTATGGATGCAATTTCCCAGAGCTCTTCTCTCCACAAAAGCTCCATAACAGGAATCAAAGTTCAGTTTCAATTTAGGTCTTAACATGCAAAGCACTTTGAGAGATTGGCTTGTTACCTGATCAAGAAATTACCTATGTCCAAACCAGGATCACTATTGTCACCTTTGCTGTGATGTGATGTGGCACTTTCAGCTTGGCAGAAAACTGTTGCCGAGGCCAGAGACACAACTTCCATCTTCATCAGGAAACTAGTCTCTTAACTGATGTTTCAAATCTAAAAGCAACTTCTAATGGACTTATATTTGTGGCAAGCTCACACTAAAATAGAAGGATATAAAAGAAGACCTGAAAGCACACAAAGGCATTTATCTCATACAATGTGGTAAATGAGTTTTAAAAAAAACCACAAAAAAACCCAACAACTACAAGTTCTGGAAGATACTCAGATGATGCAGCTGATGCAAAACCATATCAATTTTGTGTTAGAATGGCCTTCAGATTCCTTGATTAGAGTTCCCTTCTCCTGCTCTCTGTTTCTTCATTTCACGAAAAGGTTCAAATATGAAGTAAAACCAAATCTTAACAGCTATGCTTTAGAATGCTGATAAACATTTGTATTTACTGTGAACCAAACCAAACTTATCTGGAAAAGGAACCTCTACTGCAGTAACCTGAGCTCTGAAGTATGTTTTTACAAATCTTTTAATTTGATGAGTTAATTTTCTAAAGTAATATTTACTATTGCATTAAGTTAATTTGAGTTTCAGATAGTAATAGGATTCCTGAGTTGGCTTTACATTCTTCTTGTATTCTTAGCACCAGCTTAAGCCTGTCATAGCAATCCTGCATAAAAGTCTGCAGTTCACTTACTCTGTTACTTTGCTTCCCACCTTCATACAAATTCTAGTGATGTTCTAACTGTGGTTCAGTCCTAACTAAATTTTTATTTTGAAAGAATCAAATGCTATTACAAGTTTTTAGATTTATTGCTGCTACAAACCTGATAGACATCTGGATTTAAAATTCCTCAGTGTGAAGACATCTGAATCAAGGAGTCTTGGTTGGGACACTTCTCTACCTCTAACTTTTGTGGGAAAGCCTTATAGAATTTAGTACAGATAAACCTATACTCTGGCATTTACAAGCCCAGGCACAAAATCTACACATTCTGTGTGCCCTAAAAATCCATCTGGTTTCCCAAAATCTATTACTAGTACCAGAAAAGGTTAAGATGATAGCTCTCCCTAAACACTTGCCCTTACTTTTATTCTGAGATTTTATTTAATGTTCAATATTCTATTGGATATACAGCAGCAAATCCTCAGCTGCTTCAGAGCAAAGCACCTTTCCCCTCACCTAAGCCTTGACAGTTTTGACCTGCTGACAATGCGTCCCAGTGTCTTCTCCCTAAATTTTCCTAATATAGCAAACTGCTAACAGAGTGCAAATAACTCTTTATGTCTCATGGGGTTCCCTGTTCCATGAACAAACAAGGCAGGAATGTTTGTGAGTGTACAAAAGTAAGGAACAGACCCTGAAATCAGAGAACTGTCCCAGATGGTCACAGGGTGGATGGCACCTGGGGCTCAGGAGGGAGCAGGGCAGACAGCGAGATGATCAGAGCTCTTTAGCAGACAGCCCCCACGAATCATATGATTTTTCAGACCTCATGGCCCATAGAGTAGCACCTCAGCTGTAAATCTCAGTAGACCTCTTAAATAAGGAGGCTGCTCCACTAGAGCCAATGATTTTTCCAACCTGTGATGAAAAATAAGTTTAAACACGTTCTTATCTCAGCAGTAATCAAGCTGGTTTCTGAAACAATTTGACCTGCTGGTGTTGCAATGGCTGAAAAAGATTGTAGTTGGGCTGCAGTAACTGTGCTGGCAAATCTCATCCACTCATCTAAACAATGAAAGCCATTTAAATACATTTGTAGGTGTTCTTTGGGGTTTTGTTATTAAAAAGAAAACAGGAAAATTGTTTATAGGATGCTTTATGGAAATTTGCTGTTTAGTTGTAAACTACCTCGTGCTGAAAAGGCAAACAGCTAAGATTAATTTCCATTCAGGTAACACAAGAGAGGATTTCTATCCCAAACACACAATATCCATTAACTGTAGTTAAACATAAGTCACAACCAAGAAGAAAAAAAAAAAAAGAAAAAAAACACCCTTTGGAAAATTTGTGAAGTATTCCAAAAGAACAAGAATTCAGCATCTAAAAGGAATTTACTTATTTACACCAGATGTTACGGATGAAATGCAGCATTGCAAGAGAAGATGGATGGTCTCCAGACATTCAAACGTCAATGATTTTGAGGTGTGACCAGAGCGTGGGAATCACAAAAAACCATCTACGGCACATCTTTTCCTTGTCTTCTAGATCATGAACTTGAAAAACTTAGATAAATGTTTTACATTTAGGAGTGTCTTGTAAGTAAAAATAGCAAGATGAACCCCAAATCTTAATCAGTGCAACCCATTTTTACTGTGCTAATATTTCTATTAAGTTATGTAAGCGTGCGGGGCATGCAATATATAAGTACAAGACATGTCAGACCTGTTGTAGGGGTGGGAGTTGTAGGTTCTTAAATGATTACTATATTGCCATAAATTGTCATATTGTCATCATACAGAAATATTTATCTTTTAAAAGCTGTTGAAGGTACTATTAAATACCTGGATGCTCCCTAAACAAATTCAGATGCATATTTTAAAAGAAAGAAACTTACTTGACTTTGATTGTCACTGGGAAACTGAATTAAGGCAATACAGTAAAGATATCCTCAACCCAATGTAAAAGCATGCTCAGTAGAAATTCTGCTGTAACACTAATTGCAATTGCAAAATTGTCTCATGACAAAGGCCCTGGGAAGTGTTTGTGCTATAAAAAAGCCTCAGTCCAGGTTCTCAGATAACAGAGACTGCTGCATAGAACTACCCAGAGCAGTTAGATCAAGGGTAACAGCTGGGTTACTGATTAAAAAGAAACAACCCTCATTTTACAAACTTGCCAAAATCAAAAGCTCTCCCTGATGTTTCATATTCTGAAGACCGTAGTGATTCATCATTGATATCTGACCCAGAGTTTTTGTCCTTTTAAGTTTGAAAGCTGTCTGCTGAAGCTACTGCCTTAAGAGGAAAGGCTGGTTGCTTAAAGCTTGAGAGGAAAGGATTAAGCCCTCCACAGAGCTCCAGAAAGACAGAATCCCAGCAGGGGAAAAGCACTATTGAAAACAAGGAAAGCAGACTGGCAAAGGCCAGACTAAATGTGTTTGGTTTATATCTATGCTTGACAAAGTTTGATGACTTCTTCTGTTAAAATCAGCTACATTTACCAATGAGCAAGCTGTGAAGTTAATAAAAATATAAGACAACCACTGGAAACTCAAACACATCGAATTCCCAGAAAGTAGGTGCCAACTCAGTCAATGTTGTGATATTGGAACTTTCTTGAGTAGAGGTTCTTTAAACCTCACTTTAATTTTTGCAAAGGGAAGAAAAAGCCTGTTCAGGAAGCATCCTTTCTGTGACAGATTCTGCAAATCCATTTGTTATTCCACCTCATCCAAAGGAGCTGAAATCCACTGAAGATCACTGCACGCTAAGGGCCAGCACAGCCTAGAAACTAGGAGTAATGGTGAGAAAGAGCCATGAAAGCATGCATGTCACCTCCTATTCAGATACAGTTCACCAAGAACTCACAGGGACCTCCATCCTAGAGTGGGGAACAATGAATCCTTCTGTCCAGAGGGAGCTGTAGAGGCTCCAGAAAGTTTCATCCTTTCTTATCTACCAAAATCTTCTGAGGCAGCCAACAGGCACCAAGTGGGGCTCATTTGGGCAGGAAGAGTGAAAAGTGACTACTCTAATGGCCCCCACAGCACTTAGGGGAGGCCAGCACACTCTAGTTGAGGGGAAAGGGATATTGCACAGGTTATTCAGGCTTTCCAAATGGCACTGTAGCTTTTCTGCTTTCTTCCTCCTTCAGTAAAAATCTGTTCTGCTATGGCCTTTCATTTAACACAGAACTGGCAAAGGGAAAATGCTGCTCCTGGGAAGCCTAGGCTGCCTGATTTCCTAGCAAAGGCTTTGGGATGAAGCAAGTGAGCCATGGTAGTTTATGCTTTTTAATTAAACTGGCTGTAAAAGCAGAGCTCTGCTGCTGACCGTGCTGCTCAGTGCCTAGGTGAGGGTTTGTCTTTGTCTTTGCATTTTAAGTTTTCATCAATTGCTTCTGCAACATCTCTCGGTAAAGCTGATGGAAGTTCACATTACTAAAACAGAAAAAAAACATTTCAACAACATAGCATCTCATTCCTTCCTCCTGCTATGTTTGTGGGAAAATAATGGAAATCTAGCATGAGTTAGCATTAAAGTTACAGAAATGTGGTGTGGAGGCCTGACCACCAGGATTCAAACAGGGATGTGACCCTGAGAGAGACCATCAGAAGCCTATTCTGAGAAGTGAGGGATGTTGTGGTAGAGCTCTGACACATCTGATGGCAATTTTCAGAGCCACCAGAGAATCTGACTCAGTTCTCACCACATCTGTCACGCTTGGATGGGATCCGGCACAACAGATTAGCACTTGAAAACTAGTTTCTAGAGATGTAGGTGGGCAGCAGACTACAGTTGCCACCTCAGAAGAAAATTCATCTTTGGAAAATAATTTGTAATTTTATAACTAGCCCAAAATTACATTTGCATAATGCCCCAAGTGAAAACAGTATTGCGTACTGGACTTGCCATATAAAAAATGTGCAATTGCATTGCTAGCACTCTGTCATGAATGCGTCACTACTGTTCAGAATTAAGCAACATCAGCAGCAGATGATGGGTATACCAAACAGCTAGTCGTTGGGTTACACTGTCTTCTTTCATCATCTCAAGATGTGATCTGTTCTCAGAAAGTCTGATAGTTCAGATCTCCAAGGAAAACATAAGAAGAGGTGTGGGTGACTTAATGTGTGACTTTTCCTTCTGAGTAATGGTCCAATTCAGTGGTTCTTTCAAAAAGAAGACTCTTTCCTCTGATGTCAACAGAAGCTGACCATCATGCCCCAAGACAGAGACGGTGGAACTTCTTGGTCTCTGTGGCTATGTTTGTTTTTAAAAATAGTCCAGTTTCCTTGTTGGTAACTCTAGGCCAATACACTACCAGTGTTGTTAACAGTTTGCCATGGCTGTTAAGAAGGTGACTGGCCCATGCTGCAGGTCCAATGGATCTTTGAAGGTCCTTGCAAGTTTTGTAAACCAGCTTATTGCTGTTTAGTGATGCAGTTACAGACAAGGACAGAAGGCAAATGCTGCACAGCAATTCAAGAAAAGCAGGTCATGGAAAGAAATTACAGCTCTAGAATATATTAGAAGAAAGTAAAGGGAAATGGTTATAGATAATAGACAGCTGCCTGATGAAGTCTCTTTAAGCCAAGGTGCAACTAAGAGTCTGACCTGTCCCTCACTAAAGCCAACAAGATGTTTTCACATAAACCTGGTAAACAAAGGCTACAATTAGACAAGCAAATAGAGCAGAACTGCATTTTCTGGCTCAAGTTTTATACCATGGTTTGCATCCTTCTCCTACATCCCATCTGTCTCTCTCTTCTCCCACAAAAGAGTATTCCTGTCCAAACTGCTTATTAGAAATAATCCTGGGCCATGCTGTGCCTGCACCATGACAAAGCACTACCCGGACACACACTAGTTGCCATTGACCAAAACCCATGCCTGGGAGCATGTTCTTACCTGTGCCCCAGCCCTCCCCTCACCTGCTCATATAAGCATTATCAGGAAAAAATAAGAGAAAAGCCCCATGAAAACCAGCTATAGTACTCCTCACTTCTCATCATTAGGTGTCAAAATGTACTGCTATTTGCTCTTCAGAAGGCTCCAGGTTTCATTTTGACTTTGGCTTGAGTCTAAAGTTCATTCATTCAGAAGTTGTGTTAATGTGAAATTACATTATTAAAACAAAATGGCATGTTCACACCTTAACAATTTCAATAATAAATAAAATATTAGTCAGCACATATCCCTTGAAGAAAAAACATGTCAAAAAGGTGCACTTGTCCAAAAGACCCTTTGGGGCCATAGATTAAGCTTGGGCTGCCACTTCTAAGAAACTGTGCAGCCAGGAAGAGTGTGGTTACAACCACAAGTCTAAGCTTGCTGGGCAGCATCTTTAACCAGCTGTTTGAGATATTTTAAGAAAAAACACAGAAAGTATATCTCTATAAATTATATACATTATCTTGCAACAATAATTTCTGTTTTTAATTTTAAGCTTTTTGTATTTCTATGGGAATAAAAAGGAAAGACAGCCGTTGTGAAGACAAAACAGCACTGGAGTTTCCATTTTCATGGCACTTTTTAAGTACTGCCATCCTATATGGTGAATTTTTGCAAACCACTTTGAAAGCAAAGAAAATGTAGTGGACATGTTCCAGGCAGAGGAAGCAAGGAATTTTCAAGGTATATTTGAGATTTACAGCTTTACAGTAAGCTTTGACACAACTCAGAGCTGCTTTTTTAATGGAATGATCAGTTTGGATGTTCTTGGGTTGTTGGTTTAATTTTTCCTTCATGTGTTTCTAGAGCTCCCTCCTGACAAAGTAATTTTACCTTTCTATTCCTTTGGAAACAGCACTGAAAAGCATACAATAATTATAGAAAATTACAGACCTTAAACCTGACAATTTTGGGAAAAGAACTAAAGACTACTGTCAAGATCAAGTAAATTTTCAGGACAGAAGGAGTCTCTACTACCGTACATGATTTACCGTGACCTGCTGCTTCCACACTGTTTGGATGTTTGCATTTGTTCAGCTGTGTTTGATCTCTTATCGCAGCTGGCTATGAGCCTGCTACAGCTGCTCCTTCTTGACTTTTCACTTGAAGTATATTTTCTTCCCAAAGCCTCCTAGGACACACAGGGCTGGGCTGCACTTCCTTGAGGATGACAAATTACATTGGCAAGGCCTTTAGTACTTGCAAGGAGGTTCATTCTTAATGTAATGTGCATGAAGAGGAACACAATTACATATAGCAGAGCAAGAGGAGTGCAGAGGAAGAGAGGAAAGATCTACTGTTTCTTACAGTCTACAGTTTCTTACAGCAAACTGGTGAAACTAAGGAATTATATTAGACTAAATATGTATATATTACTACCTTAAAATATATCACAGAATCACAGAATCACACAGAATCACAGAATCACAGAATATTAGGGATTGGAAGGGACCTCGAAAGATCATCTAGTCCAATCCCCCTGCTGGAGCAGGAACACCTAGATGAGTTCGCACAGGAAGGCGTCCAGGCGGGTCTTGAATGTCTCCAGAGAAGGAGACTCCACAACCTCCCTGGGCAGCCTGTTCCAGTGCTCTGTCACCCTTACTGTAAAGAAGTTCTTTCTCAAATTTAAGCGGAACCTCCTGTGTTCCAGCTTACACCCATTGCCCCTTGTCCTATCATTGGTCATCACTGCAAAGAGCCTGGCCCCATCCTCCTCACACTCACCCTTCAAATATTTATAAACATTAATAAGGTCACCCCTCAGCCTCCTCTTCTCCAAGCTAAAGAGGCCCAGCTCCCTCAGCCTTTCCTCATAAGGGAGATGTTCCACTCCCTTAATCATTTTGGTGGCTCTTCGCTGGACTCTCTCAAGCAGCTCCCTGTCCTTCTTGAACTGTGGGGCCCAGAACTGGACACAATATTCCAGATGTGGCCTCACCAGGGCAGAGTAAAGGGGAAGAAGAACCTCTCTTGACCTACTGACTACACTCCTTCTAATGCACCCCAGGATGCCATTGGCCTTCCTGGCCACAAGGGCACAGTGCTGGCTCATGGTCATCCTGCTGTCCACCAGGACTCCCAGATCCCTTTCCCCTTCACTGCTCTCTAGGAGATCATTTCCTAACCTATACTGGAACCTGGGGTTGTTCCTGCCCAGGTGCAACACCCTACACTTGCCCTTATTATATTTCATCAAGTTTTTCCCTGCCCAGCTCTCCAGCCTGTCCAGGTCTCTCTGGATGGCAGCACAGCCTTCTGGGGTGTCAGCCACTCCTCCCAGCTTGGTATCATCAGCAAACTTGCTGACAGTGCATTCAATTCCCTCATCCAGGTCATTTATGAATATATTGAATAATACTGGTCCTAGTACTGACCCCTGAGGGACTCCACTAGACACAGGTCTCCAACTAGACTCCACCCCATTGACCACTACTCTCTGGCTTCTTCCCACCAGCCAGTTAATAATCCATCTCACTACCTGCTCATCTAATCCACACTTCCTCAATTTATCAGCGAGGATGCTGTGGGAGACCGTGTCAAATGCTTTGCTGAAATCAAGATAGACCACATCCACTGCTCTACCATCATCCAGCCACCTGGTCGTGTTTTCATAAAAGTCTAGAAGGTTGGTCAAGCACGACTTCCCCTTGGTGAAGCCGTGCTGACTGCCCCTAATGACCCTCTTATCCTTGATATGCCTAGAGATGGCACCAAGGATAAGTCGTTCCATCACCTTTCCAGGGATGGAGGTGAGGCTGACCGGTCTGTAGTTACCCGGGTCCTCCTTCTTGCCCTTTTTGAAGATTGGAGTGACATTTGCCTTCCTCCAGTCCTCAGGCACCTCTCCCGTTCCCCACGACTTAGCAAAGATGATGGAGAGCGGTCTAGCAATGACCTCAGCCAGCTCCCTCAACACTCGTGGGTGCATCCCATCTGGACCCATAGATTTATGGATGTCCAGGTTGCTTAATTGGTCCCTGACCCAATCCTCATCAACTGAGGCAATCTTCTCCATTGTCCTGTCTCCATCTGGGGTCTCCAGGGTACAGAGCTCCTCAAGACAACTTCCGGCAGAGTAGACAGAGGCAAAGAAGGCATTCAATAGCTCTGCCTTCTCTGTATCCTCTGTCACCAGGGTACCCCCCTCATTTATCAGTGGGCCTACATTGCCTCTGACGTTGGCTTTATCTGCCATGTATTTGAAGAAGCTCTTCCTGTTGCCCTTGAACCCTCTGGCAAGATCTAATTCTAAGGAGGCCTTGGCTTTCCTAGTTGCCTCCCTACATCCTCTGACAATATCCTTATATTCCTCCCAAGTAGCCAGCCCCTCCTTCCACGATCTGTAAACTCTCCTCTTCCACTTAAGTTTGCCCAGCAGTTCCCTGCTTAACCAAGCAGGTCTCCTGGCTCCCTTCCCTGACTTCCTACATATCGGAATGCTTTGATCTTGAGCCCAGAAGAAGCTGTCCCTGAATGTTAACCAGCTGTCTTGGGCCCCTTTACCTTCAAGTAATCTGTCCCATGGAATTTCCCCTAACAATTGCTTGAAGAGGCCAAAGTTGGCCCTCCTGAAGTCCAGGGTAGCAATCTTACTTGTAATTCTGCTTATGCCACATGAGATTTGGAACTTCACCATCTCATGATCACTGCAGCCCAGGCAGTCCTCAACCTTCACAGCCTCAACCAGACCCTCCTTGTTAGTGAGGATCAGATCCAGCGTCACTCCCCTCCTGGTTGGTTCATCCACCATTTGCATCAGGAAGTTATCATCGATGCACTGGAGGAACCTCCTGGATTGGGGGTGGCTGGCCGAGTGGTCTCTCCAGCAAATATCTGGGTAGTTAAAATCCCCCACAACAACCAGGGCCTGGGATTGCGAGGCTGCTGTCAGCTGCCTGTAGAAGGCCTCATCAATTTCTTCACCCTGATCTGGTGGCCTGTAATAGACACCCACGACAGTATCAACCCTACCAGCCTGCCCCTTGATTTTTACCCACAGGCTCTCAACTAGCTCCTCATCCGCCCCTGGATAGATCTGAATGCACTGCAGTTGCTCTCTCACATAAAGAGCAACTCCACCACCTCGCCTCTCTGGCCTGTCTTTCCTGAGAAGGACATAGCCATCCATGACCACATTCCAGTCATGATATGTCTATATTAGACATATCATGACATATCATATTATATGTCTATATATGTCTATATTAGAACTATATTTAGGGCTACACTGTGGAAGAGGAGAAGGACAGTTATCAGGCCATCTTGTAACACACTTACCTACAGTCTCTGGATCTCCAACCCTTGGATGCAATAACAAAATAAAATTTTGGAAAGGGATCTTGTGGTAACACTAGAGGTATGAGGATCAGTTTTCTCTTCTGCTAATAAATGATGCTTTCCAGTTCCTAGTTTACTACTGTCTGACTCAGAAATTGCAACACAACAATCAAAGCAGCAGAAATAAAGCAGACCAAATATCCAGTTCTCTGGATTTAATCTACTCAGACTGGTGGGACTATAAGGGATCATTTATGTCATTGTGGTGTTACCTGTAGAGAAGTAGAGGAAATGACAGAGGTCACCAGGAGCAAACAAAGAAGAACCCCACTTCCAACAGAGCTAAAATATTTTTTTTCCTTAGGCTCCTCCTGAGGCTCTTCAGGTCCTGTGGGTGGGTGAGGACACACCACCCCTCTTGCTATATTCCTGGTGTCTGCCAAACGAAGCAGAGATTGAGGAAAGAAGTTGTAGCTCAACATCTTATGATTTTTTTTTTTTTTTTAATGAAGTAAAATATACAATTTAGGCTTTTAGTCCCTGCCTATGCAAAGCAAATAACCTGCATATAGGTGGGATCAGGCTAGGTAAACCCCCTAGCAAAAGAATCTGCAAATCTGAATCTTCCCTGGCATTTCCGAGTCAGGCAGGGAATAGGAAAGCCCCAAGATCAGCATGTTTGCAGCTCTGAACTAACTGGTACAAAGCAAGTTAAAATTATGCCACTTCTGAATCCCCAAGTGTGTGCATTTGTGGGGAAGGGAGCAGGCAAGCAGTATAAGCATCTCAATCTCAGCATGGAAGACCAGCTCAAAGGACAGCAGAAGTGCCAGTGTTGACTCTGAGGATCACCTTGTCTATGTATTCATTTAATAGGCCTGACTTCCACTTTCAGGACATTTTCCAGGGCTGCACTTGGTGTTGAAGAAGAATTTTCTCCAGATACACACTGGCAAATCCCTGTACATCCTCTGTGGCACATCTCACCCCTCAGGGCCACCTGAGCAGCCCCCGTGTACTGACCTCCCCACCCAGCTGCAGGGATGTAGGCACTGGTGGTACTGATCTCTGCTGAGCTTCCCAAAGCCTGCACCTCACCAGGTCCTTCAGTTTCCTCTGGGGTGAGACTTAATGTCCCACAAATTAGATGTTAATTTTGCAGCTTTCACATCTATAAAATTGACAGGCAAGCAACAACTGTCTGGAGAAACCTAGAAAGTAGCTACTAGAAAACAAGGGACAAGGATGACACTGACACAAGGCTTATGGGAATGAAATATTTTCCAACAGATTATTAATTAACAACAGCATGGTAGGATGGAGGGATTTAGACTGCAGTACTACTGGGAAGGTCTCCTTCTTTTCCTTCTCCTCTTGTTGGCTGTCTCTTCCCAAGAAGGCTCTTCTCTCCCTGGTGACAATAGGGCAACTCACAGCTGATGCCTTCAGAAACTTGTGGGTTTTTTACTCACAAAGCTCAGATCATCTCTGCTCTTTTCATTCTGTCTGGAATTCCCCTCAATGTCATAATACAACCAATGGAAACATCATTATTTCTTTCTTGGGGATGGGGGAGTAGTAATCTGCTTTGAAAACACAGCATAGTCATTCATCTGAGCCTTACCAATAACTAAAACTACAAATCAAGTCAGTCTGCTGACAGCTCTGCAATATTTCCCACTTTGTCGTCTGTAGGGGAACTAAAAGCAAATCAATACAGGCCTGCCAGTTCCCAAGCTCCTTGGTTTGGAAGGCTACTAAGGTGATTCAGTGGCCAGCCTAACCACAAGTCAGTAACTCATATACCACACCAAGGATTTTGGCATGAGCACCAGAGAACACAATCACATGCACACATCTCTATTTTGTAACAGAGTCTCTATTACTCAGTGAACAAATGTGAAATGTTAAGCAATCCCTCATTTTCAAAAGCAGAAATTGCTATGACTAGTGGCAGCATCCTCTACCAGAATAACTATGTTTTGAAGAGCTCTTGTTAACTTACCCAGACAGCACAAGACTGCTTACTCAAGGAAGAAGCTGTAGACCCCAGTCACATACCCATCAGGAAGTCCAAGAGCCAACCCACTATGCACCCTTGGGGCCAAGATGGGGCTGTAATGGGCTTAGCCCAGACCCCACTGCCACCAGGCCAGTCTGTAGTCATGGGACTGTTTGTGGTCAGCCAAGGAAATCCCATCAGCGGGTCTGGGTCAGCCAGGAACATGGGGGATAGAACATACCTGTGGGGAAACTTAAGCAAGGATGGGGCTGATAGTCCCAGTAGAAAGGCAGCTCTTTGAGGAAGGAGGGGAAGCTGCTGAGGTATCCTCAGCTCTCATCAACCCCCAGTTCTTTAATGGTGCCCACACAAGGCCTTCACATCTTTTGGGGAACAATTCTGAATGTTCTCTGTTGGGCTGCATCTTCACTGTTTCATGCTAGCTTTACTTCATATGTTTTGAAAACCTAACACATTGTCTAGCCCAGCAAAAACAGAGGATGCTCAGCTTTGAACTCACATTAGGGACGTGTCCCTTTGTTTCAGCTCATAGCTGGGGAGACAGATGCTGTCATATACATGTGCACGGGATGCTTCTGCAGAAAACTGAAATGCAAGCATCACAGTTTGTACTTTTTCTTGACTCCACTTTTCCAAGCACAGCCAGCTATCACACTAGGAGAACCAAATTATTTAATTTTATAAAATTTTTATGGGTTGCAGGGGAGCAAGCAACCAGTGAACTCAGGCAGCAACTTACAGGTATTTCAATTCTATTGATCCAATCATCAGTATCCTGTTCTTGCTGTTTAAGCATTCCTCTAAGTATTAGGTGGTTAATTAACTTGTTCCTCTTTGGTGACATCAAAACAATGATGACTCAGAGACTGGAAGTCACTGTCATTTTGTATTTCTTATATAGTTTCTACAATTTGCACAAGATTATTCAAAATATACACTGAGAGAAGTGGAACAAGTTTTGAGAGGAAAAAGGTGTAGGGGTGGGTTACATATATTCAAGGGCTTCATTCTGAGCATTCTGACTGTAATTCAGCAAGACAGCTAAATGTATTGCAACACAGCAATATCTGCTTGGAGTTAGATGTAGCCATAAAGAGCTTCCAAAACTGGAACACATGGCACTATGACTCCACTAAACAATTAAACGCAGGAAGTGAAAATGCATTTTATAGTTCAGGGTTTTTTTCCTGTCAGATTCGAAGGAGCAGAAGGAAAGAATAAAGTGTGGGAAAGATGAAGTGCTAAAAGCCTCTTCAGAAAGGGCTTTTTGTCCTTAAAGAAAAAATGTGCATCCAAAAAAAAAAAAAAATCCTCATCACATCTACTTTTCACAGTAGACATTTCTTGGTCATTTAAATTAAACATAATGTTCTGAAAAGCACAAAGATTTATATGTCTGAGAGACTGGGAGGAAAAGCCATTTATATGGTTATACAAAAATTTTCAGTTTATTTTATATCTTGGGATCACATCCTTGGCAATATCCCATCCCAAGGTTTTTAAGTTCTCTCATTGGTTTGATGGAAGTACAGTGCATAGAACAATGACAGATATGGTTTATCAAAATTCATATATTTTCACAGGTTGGACACAGGCCTTCGAGATGTAAGAAAACCATATCTCAGAGTAAAGAAAACAGCTGGAAATAAAAGCTATTCTGAAATTAGTTACTTTTTGTAACATTTGTTATACAGGAGTCCTAGTTCAATAGGGATGTTAAAAAATAACTCCACCTTATAAACAGCAAAGGCTTTTATTTTTCTTTTATCACCTATTTAAAGATATCCAACCTGATATACAAAGCTAAATTTTCAGACCAATAAATCATATGGAGTGTTTTTTTAAAGAATTTCTTCAGGAAATTCAGAGCAAAAGCCTTGTACCTCTAAGAACATTACGAGTTTCCTGGCATTCACTTGGCTGGTGCCAACAGGCGAGCTTAGGAATGCCTCTATTTCAAAAGAATTGGACAGAGAGCAACTCATTTTTCCACAGCAATAAACCCTCTCCAGTATAACAGATAAGAGGCAGGTCTTTTGCTTGACGTGCAGACCTATATGTTCTCATCCAAGTGCTGGGCTGGAAATTTCAAGCCATCAGTTTGCTCTAGACCAAGAGCCCCTAAAGCTCCAAGAAATCTCTCTGGAACTTGCCTCAGAAAAAAAAAATAATCCAAAAGCAGAACAGAGAGGATAGTTGGGAATTTCCTTTGCCAACACATACAACCTCTCTTTATGCTGTAGATAACATGGCCTCCTTTCCTATTGGTGGTATGTACAGAGTAAAACAATATGAAGGATTACAGATAATTTTTGTTTTTCTTTGATTAAATGCATGACATGCTTCCCTTTCTGGAGCCAAACAAATAATTGCTCGTGGCAATGACCATGGTGGAACTCTGTTGAACCCCCCAGCTTTTATGTTTTTTTAAAAAGGTACTGAATGCACAAGAGAATAACATCACAAAAAAATCTCACACGCAAGCTGGAAACAAATTCAAACTTTCCCCTTACAAGGATGACCAACATCCTGGCTCCCTTTAATCTGCCCACATTTAATCATTTCCCCCTTTATTTCTTCTTCTTCAAATTTCCTGAAGTAATTTAGATTTTATGTAGACCATTAGTAGGGCTGGTAGAGATTCTGCTCTTTCTTACAGAAACATGCCAAACAGGTTAACAAAAAAAACTTCCTTGAACTTTAGTCTGAGTCTTGAATTTTCTGTAAGCCCATCATCATGCTCAAACAGTTCATCCATCATGGCCCCACTTGTGCACTGGTAGGTGACTAGGATTGCAAGAGCTCACAAGACTAAGAGGTGAAAGAAAACTTCTGAAAAACACTGGGCAGTTTTGCTCGTGGAAGATAGCTGGAAAGAAAGGGCAGTGGTAAAAACAGTCCATCAGGCCTTCTCATTATCTCAGCTCTTCTTGTCATGCAGTGGTTTGGTCCATCTGAGCTAAAGACACAAATTTAACTGTCTTCAAACCCTATATGGTGATTGCTTTTGCAATATCTGTGCTGCTTTCTACTGGTAATGTATGTCTCCTTACAAGATCCCTGTGAGCTAGGAAGTGCTGTTATCCCTATTTTGCAAATATATACATAAGCACCAACAATGCTGAGCGTAAGTGGAGCTTGCTTCTAGCTCCAGAGTAGCCACAGCATTGCAATTCTCATCTTAGGCAAAAATGAAGTAGTCAGGTTTGAAATATACCTCAAAATCCTATAGGAAGCCTGAAAGTAAGGCAGGGAATTAATTCAGTGCCATCAGGTCTCAGGGTAGTTCCCCAACCATCAGGCCTTTGAGTTTGAAAATTGGCTTGATTATATTACAATATCTGCCATAAAACCTCTTCATTTTATTTGTAGTATACACACAGAGGATAGAATACATTTGACTAAACAAACATTCTCAGCCAATTACAACTAGAGCAACTCTTTCACGGAGATAAGACTGTGTTCTGAGTCCATCCCAATAAACTCAGACCCAAAAACATTGGATTGTGAGATTGTTCATACTGTTGGCAGTAATAGCTCATTTTGGCTCCAGATGAAGTTATTGCATCTGAATAATCATTTGAACATCTGCACTGAAATTCAGAAGCCTGTGAACAACAAGACTCTATGCAGTTCAGTAGGAAACTGTGCTGCACAGCAGGTGCCACAGGAGAGGCAATCCCAGCTCAGCACGCACCTAAGGTTACACACATGGACAGAGTTGTTGAAGTGAGTGGGTGCGTTCAAGTGTTTATCTATTTAACTTTCAAGTGGAAGTGGGCCAGAGCAAGAACAAGCAGTGAAATCCTGATGTGTTGCAACCACCAAAAGCCTCACTGAAGTCAATGCTGTAAGGATGCCACCTGTGTTAGCAAGAGTTATACCTGGCAATGCCTGCAGATTTGAGATGCTGTTGTGTTGCTGTTCCAGTCCGTGCTAGTAATGCTGAATACATGCTTTTGTTTCGTTACTTACCTTCTTCCCCCCACCCAATGAAACAGTGCAACACTATTTATGTTATTGCATGCCCAGGGATTTTCTGTATTTCCACAGAAATTCGTGCAAGTTATTTTTAAGTCTTCCATTAGGTACACTGTGTTACCTTATGTTTGCCATGGGTTTATAGTATGCCTGTGAATAGTTACCATGACTCAGATACTCACTGTTAACTTGTTATGGCAGAGTACTAACGGAGGGTTCAGAATGTACAAGATGGTGCCATGCATCTCTCTACCCATCACCTACCTGCTGATAACTGACAAATACCTTAGGTGCTACATCCATTTTAACAGGTAGGAAGTGGAGGAATTTCCTAAAAAGTGTCACACAGCATGACAGGAATAGCCACAGAGCACATCAGGTCCATCAAGTCCAATAGAGACCCTTCAGCGTATGGCTCTTCAGTGACCATTTTTTATGTTCTTTTATTACTTATTCCCTGTATAGTGACTCGTTAGTGTCACAAATCCACTTTCAGAATCTAGTGAGACTGCAACATTTGTATCTGCTAGGCAAGGCACTCTTGCATCTTAAGATTCAACAATCTCAAAAACCAAGTTATGATGTACTTGCTAATTAACCACAATTCTCCAAGCCAACTAGCCATTCGTGTGCAAAAAGCATGCATCTGGCTTGTCCATAGCCTTATGAACAGACACAATAACAAGGGCCTGTATCCTGGTAGCCCATATTTTGCATTCAGGGAGATCCCTACAGATATTTGGCTTAAACTGCATTCCAGACACTGGTTAGTAGCCAAGGAAAGCACAGCTTCACAGAGCTTGTGTTCCTTGTTCACTTGATTTATTTCAAAACACACATACATGCGTACAAAACTCAACAGATAGCTCCAACCATATATCTGTTCATCTGTGGTCACATTAAAAAATACAAGATCCCTACTGTGCAGGAGGCATAGACTTAAGTATCACACTAATTTTTCCACTGGAGCAACCATCATCATCCACTACAAGCAACAAATCCACTCAAAATTATAGTACTGGAAGTGTCAAACAGACACAACTTTCCAAAAAGCTCAACACTGCATAAATAATAATCTAAAATTATACATTTTCTAATAAGGAAGAAACCATTATTCCAGTGTCAGACTCGCTCATTGACTTTAAAAGAAAATAGCTGACCAGGAATGGAAATTGTCATCACCAATTAATGCTTCACAGTAGATAACCTATCTAAAATCTAACTCCATGTTTTTGGGTGCTTGTAACTTTCAACCAATTCCTGCTTTTGAATTAAAAAAATTTCCATGGTGTGCAGGGTATGTACAGTGTCAAGGCTCAGATACATACATCTCACACTTATTCCTGCCACATGGCTTTGGTAAACATTTCAACCATGATTTCATCTCTAATTTGTTTCTTTCAATAGAGGAATGGGAACCCTCAGAGCAGCACAAGTAACCTTATGCTTACAGAGCACTAGGAGATGTATGCAATAGTAAATGCAAGGTGAGCTAGTACAAACAGTGATACCAGTGCTAGGCACATTAAAGCAACACATCTATAACTCAAGTGAAAATGTGATCCCACTGTAGGCTGAGTTGTCCTCTCTGCTTCCATTTCTTCCCAGTGGGAGCTGGGGATCTCAGGGGGCACACAACATAACCTCTCACAGACTTGATTGACAACTGCAGTGCCCAAACCATTTCTCCTCTCTGGATACACTCCCCCTTTAATCTGCTGATTCCTGTTTTGACACAGAGTTATAGTTCGCTTCAAACCCCATCTCAGTGCTTCAGTCGCCAAAGCGTGGTGGTGTATCAACATAAATCAACAGAGATAAGCTGATAGTTCTTAAGAGCTACAGCAGCATCGGCACTCACAATAATTCAACAACCCACACAAACAACAGCTACATCTCCTAGCTTTATGTTTTCATAAGTTAATGAAGAGAGATAGGTTTCCCCCGAGAGGTGCTGAAGCTCCATAAAGCATTATTTACTCTTCTTTCAAAAGCATAATTTTTGCCAACGGAAATTACTCAGAATGCAATAAAACATGTTTTTCTAACAAAACGAAGTCCAAATTCTGCTTCCTGGACCAACATGAACTTTCCAATGGAGGACAATAAAACTACCTCTTAGACCAGGGAAAACATTATTTGGGCCTTTCTTTGAACCATTAAACAGTTGTAAATAAATACAGAGAGACATACATTTCACCTCATTATGCTTTGGTTTATGGGCAACACAAAGATTCCTTAATGATCTCCATTTGATCCTGCCTGGTACATGCTGGAAAGCTTTCTCTGCTCCACTAATCCCAATCAAGTAACAGCTGTCCCAAATCTTTTTCAATAAAAACACTCACATCTTTGTCAGTGTTTTCAAAGAATTAGCTATAGATCAAACTAGTTTAGATACAGCTTTAAAAAAATTAAAAGGCAGCAATTTTTTTTTTCCTGTATGTTTTTAAAACTGTATAAAGAGTGTTTTCGTGGCTTACACAGCGAAAGAGTATTTTTATTACTAGTATGTCTGCCTCTATATCATGGAGCTGTTTTCCTTTAAATGTATTATCCCAGGTCTGCACTAAAAATTTTTACCACTTTTGTACTGCAGGGTGTGGGTGGGATGATCGATTTCTTTTTTAAGTGACAAAACCATAATGGCTTTTCAGTTCTATCATCAGGGGGAAAGTACTTCAGTTATGTATTGCTTAGTGTCTACTTGCAATACTATCAGTTTCTGCCAGTAAAATTGTTCTTTTGTCATCGTAAACTATGTTTACATTAGATGAGTTCAGCATTTTAGTTAGAGATTAAGCTTTTGTAATGAGACTGTTGAGGCCATTAAAACTTTGCTTAGGACTGAATGGCTGCACTGTTTTTAAACAGAAATTTATTTCTATTCAAATGGGCTTTTCATAGAGCATTTTCCCATGCTATAATCTTAGATATTTGATCCCAAGAAGCAATAAAACACTAAGTAGATTTAGTTCTTCTCATGTATCTTCACAAAGAAGCACACAATGGTTTATGTTACTAATTTTTTAAAGTTCAAAATCCTAAGAAACAAATAAAATTATAGGCAGTCTCTAGCAGTAATGAGAACCAACACAGAGGACCAGGGATGACTTTTTTTCCCCTGCATGAATATTAACTTTCTGGATTAAAAGCCAAAGAATATTAGCCAGATATGACTGTTTGTTATTTAATAGACAGTTATTATAGTTTTTCAGAGAAAAACAAACAAACAAAAAACCCAAACCAAAAACCACCATAATAAACAAACATCTCAATAGGAAGTGTGTCATATTAACGTAATTGCCTGATGTCCCAGACTTGCAGGCATCAAAGACCACTGCCACCAGCGGAACTGGGAAAGGCAGAACAAACAGAGCTTTTGCACCACAATAAAAAAACAATGATTAAATCAAAATGGTGTGTGATCTCTCACAGGCCGAATTATGCAGATGTCAATTCTAACCTGGATTTCTAGCCTCTGAATTGTTTGACTCATGTTTTAAAAATACACACCTAGATGCAGATGGATGCAACTGCAGGGACAGGTGATTCTACCTAAATACCCACAAATATTTGTGAAATTATGAACTTCTGAACACTCCAGAGAAAATTGGATTCTCCAAAAGTTATAGCCTTTACTAGGTTCACAATTTAATTAAGTCTATTCAGCCAGCAATCATGGTGACAAGCCAAGTCTTGCCCTTTGCAGGCACTTGCAGTGACTCCTGATGCTTTTTTTGTGACCACCAGGCATTTCTGGCATAATGAGTAAAGCTCTCCAAGTATCAACGAGAAGAACCCTGCCATTCTGTGTGCAAGTTTTCAGAGGATTTTATGCTGAATGTGGACTGAGATGGGGGCCCACACTATACACGACATAGAGACCTCTAGCCCTGCACAGATGCTGTATGGTAGCACCATGGCCCTGACAGAATCCCAGCTACACTTCACAGGCTCAAAGCCTAACTTGGACCTCGTTGTTTTCATAAGCAGTTCAGCTGCTCTTCCTTTGCCATGGAGCCTTTTGGAGTTTAGATTTTTTTTTTTTTTTTTTTTAAGAGAAAAAGAAAAGTAATATTTGTTTACCTTATAGGAACTCTATAACTTTAAGGTGAATTGTGAACTTGGATTCTACTCTTTGGGGCTTATTTATCTCAGGTAAGATTGGTCTGCTTTGGCATTGCCCAAAGGAGTGTCCTGCCCCATATACTTTATCTACCCCTAATTTCTTCAGGATTCAAGGAGCCCAGAAGCATAGGGATTTAACACCAGGGAAGAGTCACTAATCCATGCTAACAAAGTTTCTCAAAAAGACTGGTTGCTGTAGGTTAAGTAGCCCTTATGTTACCTACATGGATCCCACCTACCAGTTATTGTAATGCATAAGTACAAGCACACAAAGTTTTCCTTAAATGTGATCTTCTGAAATGGGCATCTGATCTAGAAGACCAGGCTACATAAGGAGCATTTAGAATATGGACCAAGACCCACACAGGTGCTTTGCAATTTCAGAAATGTAGTTGTTTTTCAAAACAGGCAACTGATGCTCTACAAAGGATACAGCCATTTTTTCATAGGTTTGCTCTGCCTGACAAGTTGGATTTGCCAAGATGTTCTGAAGACCAAGAAAACAACAGTTTCAGAACCATCCAGTCTCCAAAATGGAACTTCTCATCATCTTTGTTGTGATGTCTTCCTGTGCCATTGCCTCTCAGTACTGGTATATCTTCAGACAGACAGGGATGTTCACTTATTAGACAGAGAGATTTTAGGTCTTGGATGCTGACAGGAAGACTAGATGGTTGAAGAAAGTCTACATCCTTATTTTAAAAACGTTTTTAAGAACTCCCCATTTCTTACAGTGATTTTTTTTAAATAGAGATAGATCCAAGTAAAAGTTTTAAAAGATATAATATGTAGAATATTGAAATCTTGAAAACATTATGATCAGAAGAAATTTCACATAAATGAGATGGAATATACTAATTAGCTAACACAACTGACCCGTAAACTCTATGAGATCCTGTATGCCACAGTTGCATTGAATGACAGCTTGATCTGATTTAAGAAGCAAAACAGAGTCAGTTTTCCAGCTTTGGAGTGTCAGGTGAGAGGCTGAATATCTTCTGTGACAAATAGCTTGTAACATCTCCAGTAACTGTGTTTAAATTATTTTGTAATAATAAGATTTAGAAATGTTCTCTATTTTGCTGCAAATCTTTACTAAACATGTTAGAAGAATACAGAGATATTCAGATAAAAATGAGAATAAATTTAAAATACTAAGAATGAATAAATATGATCTACTTATTAAAAAATAAATCCAAATTACAGAAAGAGTACAATAAATCAAACTAGTTGAAAGAGAATTTTACTGTCTCATTGGCGCTAACTCTTTCAATGCCCAGTTAGCCATTACTTCATCAAAACTACAAGTAAAAGAATTATTGGTGTGCTCAGGCTGTCTTCAGATTTCCCAGTAATTTTTCATTAATGTTAATATACCACTAGAACATTCTATATTCAAGTTAGTGACTCACAATATTAGATATAGCCCTAAAGCAATCAAAAAAAAAAACCAACCCACAAATACCTCATAGCACACTTTAGTAGCAATGTCCTGTAAAATATCCTTTGCATCTGAAATTCATCAATTCCTAAGCAAGCTCATAAAAATGATAACTTTAGAGATGCCTGCAGCAACGTAGACTGAACACAAGCCTCTCTTCCACAAGTCACTTCCCAGTGTTGTTATTAGCATTCATGAGTGGTAGAGCTGACTGATAGAGAGCAAAGTCACCCCCTCATGTTGAATCACTCACCACTGATATGAGCTAGTGAATAATGTAGTATTAAATGAGCACTTCTGCAGATAACGACAAAACATCAAAGTGACAGTAAGGTCATTACTGAGTGTAAAGCATGATACTCATTTCACAATGTGTTTTGCTTAATACTGACAGTGAATAGAGCCTTTTAAATGTAATAAAAACAACTTATTTGGTGGCATCTGAATATGAGGCATTAGAGAAATCCAGCCTTATGAAAAAGGAATAAAACAACCAAGTTTAAGACATTTTTGATGGAGGAAGAACAATGTAAAGATACCATTAATAGGGGAGAAGAATGTAAATATATCTCCAGTTCCACTTGATGCTAGCAAGTGTTGAACACTATAATCAACCAAGAAAGGAAATTAGCAGATGTTATCTATACAAGTCTGCCAGTTGCACACCTTTCCCCAGGCTCTACAAGTTTTTATTTATATGGAAAGATTCCTTTTTCCTTCAGTACTCATTCCACTAGCATTATCAACAGTAGTGTTGATCTGTAATTTATCATTGCACTCTTTTACCCAACTACAAAGCACCCACTCCATGTGTACACAAAGACTTCCTTACATAGTACCAAATCTGATATGGAAATAAAAGAGATTCTTAAATTGTGTGACAGAGACCTAGAAAGAAAGCTCAAAGTAATCTAGGAGCTGTGTGTTGTGCAGGAAGAGTAGAAGAACAGATAAATATCTCTAATTACAAAATGGAGATTATCTTTAAATGCTTCCATTTGGATGGGTAATTAACTGAGATAATGGTTGCAAATACATGGACAGAAGTGTTCTTACCTTTCATGGTAAAGTAAGGCTAATATCCTAAGGAAGAAATGTTCTCAAAGCATACCACATTAATCAAGTTTTCCATGTGGGAGGACAAATTGTCTCCCCTAAATTATGAAGCTCTTCTTCCAGCTTTTCTCTTTAAACCATAGAAATCCTACAGTGACTTTGTGTAGAGAGCTTGATGGCTTGCTACTGCATGAGCTTCAGCAAGATTAATCTGACTCCAAAGCAGGCAATGCTGTTTCAGTACTCATTTGCATGGAACATCGTAGTGAGGAAAGAAAGTTATGCTGCATAACTTAACTGAACATTAGTCTTTCATCTGTCAATTGATAAGGCACTGAAAATAAACTTTGATTAAAACACATAAAAATGCAGATTATGAAGACAATTGTCATAGGTTGGTATGACTCAGTGTTCTTATTTTTTCAGAATGGCACATTCTAATAAAAACCAGTGCAAGTGACTGACAGGATATTACCTTGTTGATATAATAGGATAGCTGGACTGGAAATCAGCTAACAGATCCTTACGTGGTAGAGATAACAGATAAACTCAGAGCTGCACATCTCATCTCAGCAGCCAAGGGGAACCAACCAAAACTTCAGACCTGGCATTTATCTGTGGAATATTTTCTTACTCTGTACTTTTCAGGCTCACAGTTTGGTTTAATTTAAGCTAACACATGATATGCAACATTCCAGTTTCTATTCCAGTTTCCAGACCAAGTATATGTTGCTTGTTCATGGTCTGTTAAAGGCTTTTTGGATCTTCTCTTCATTTCCACTTGCTAAATAGCCTTAAAAAGGAGTTATGTTATAGCATGGATTTTCACCTTTGGCATTTTTGAAATGTCTAGCCTTAAGCCTTCTTGTTTTTCATATTACTTCCCTGTGTCAGCAAGAGGTGTAGCTTCAAGAAACATGCTATGTAGTCATGATTAGCTGAGGAAAACTCCTATGGCACTGTGAACAGGAAGGCCAAGGAGCAGGTGTGATCCACTTGCTGGTTTGAAAAAGTTCCTGCTTAGTCATTATACTTTTAAGGCAACCTTGCTTAAGAGAAAGGGGCCCCTTAAAAGAAAATCCTGATTTCTTAGCCCTACTGCTGTATGTCAGTGGTGCTGGCACAGAGACACTCAGACTCTTCACAAGACCCTGTCCCAGCTCTAGCCCCAGATTCTTCTTCATCTTATACAGTGGTTTACCTCCAAATTCACAGCTAAAACTCATTGGTAGAGACTCTTGATTGAGAGATCCACCAAATCTCCTCACAAGGTGTCATAAAAGATATGATGGGGCACCATGGGAAGCCACATCTTGTAACTGCTTTTCACAAACATCTTCATCAGATAAAACAGGAAACTAATAAACATATCTAGAGTCAGCAATGGATAGAAACCTTACAATAAAGGAGAAAAAAAAAATAGGTTTACAAACTGCAGACACAGGAGATGCTCTTAATGGGAAGATGCAAGTTCAAATGTACTTGAGGTAAATGGCGTGAGAGTGCAAGAGGTCTGAAGGCAGAGAGTTTTCCTCAAGGTGGAGAATGCTTTTACAGTAGCTTTTTTATTTATTTATTTAAAACTGGTTTGTTTTGTGCATGTTTAGCTACTCAAAACTTGCCTTGTCCATAGATCAACACAAGGTTCCATTGTACTGTACAAGGTCTAAACATCCTCTCTTTACTGCAACGAGTATCCCTCTATTCACTTGGAGATCAAGCACAAATTGATCACATAATGCTGGGCTAATACTAATTGTACATATTGTAAAAGCTGAGCCTGTGGCACTAAATCCAGGTGCTGCATACTGTCTGTCTCTTGCAAAGGTGTCTGGCCCAAGCAATCTCAAATCGAAACAACGCATTTCTTCAATGTCTACTCAGTTTTGCTCTTGCTTTTCTCAATAAATATCAATTTAGTTCCTTCACTTAGACTTCATATTTGCACCTCCTTAATGACATTCAAAAGGGGAAAATAAAAGAATAAATAAAATCATCCAGGCTACAGTTCCTTTAACTGAGCTAACCATAACTGCTAACATGTACAAAAAGCTTTAGGAAACCATCACCACAAGAAATGCAGTTAAACTAAAAATATCACAATACAGTTTGACTGGGACTTTGATGACTGTGTTTTAAACAAAGGTTTTTCTTTCACTGTTTGTTTTCATGCAAAGTTCACTAGAAAGTCAACTCTTGTGTTCCATAAGTCTAAACTCTGAAAGATATCTCAGCTTCATACCAAAAAACAGTCTAATACCCTCTGTTTTACTTGTGGGAGACTAATTTAACCTGAAACTCGCATTTACTATCCCCGATTAAGAGGTTCAGCACTCCAGAGCACTTTTCATAGAATGACTAAATTTTTGCTTCTGTTGATGATTTGACACAAAAGAAGGTGCTAAGAAGGTGTCAAACAATTAACATTCAGTAACTGAGGGAGTTAAGGACAGCATATGAAGAAGACCAGGGCTGAAGAGATCATGTAGTTATTATAAACTATGTAAAACAGAGCAGATGCAATCAAGTATTTGCATCAACATGCTTTACTTTTTCATACACACTTGCACATTCATACTGCTATTGTACATCTCCACTAAAAGCAAGGCACTTATGTGCTATACTTATACTTCTGGTTGCCAAGATAAAAGCATCTGGCTCTCTCTTCAATTACTAGAATTTCCAAATCACAGTTATCCTTTTTTAAGAACATAATGGGTTTTAAAAATTGATGTTTTACATAAATTCACACAAGCACAGTAGTTTTAGTACATTATTTTCATTGAGACAACACCAGTCTCTAGCAGCTTTGAATGGCACTTCAAGTACATAGATGCATATTAAAAGCCACTTGCTGAAATAAACTGAAATAATCAAAATAAATTCTGATTATGCTTAAAGAAAAGTCATTTCAGAGCAATAAAAATAGATATTCAGTCAAATCTTGTTATTCAGCCATGGCACATGAGATTTATGTTTTGATGTCTATTAGTTCTTTAATTGTTTTCCCTTCAAGCATTGACTTGTTGAGATTTGATAGCTCTCTAGGGTTGCTATCAATT
The DNA here is from genome assembly GCA_907165065.1 of Caprimulgus europaeus. Next base: position 87,834,280 of record OU015524.1, on the reverse strand, counting down.
ACTCTAAAATAATTTGTCCTGAAAAATTGTCAGTGCTCTTAATAAGTGGCAAATCCAAGGGCTTAGCTGCATGATTCATGAATATCAACTGTTAATAAGAACTCCTCACTAAAATTACTAAAAGTTCATCACAGTAACAACAGCCTTTAATGCAGAACCTTTTCTCATAATAACTGACTTAATATAAAGGTCTCTAATCCATACAGATGTCAGCAGTGGCAGAAAGTACTTCCTTTTTAGGAGGATGCTGTCATGATTTCAGGCAAACTACTAAGCAGGAGGGTATCTGCATGAGAAATGGAAGAAATTGTCTGGACTGGTACCTGGTTCACCTTATCCTGAGTTGGGATTAGTTACACCTGTCTTCATCCAGCCTATTCTTAAAGACTTAAGTGATTAAGACTGCCTAGGGAAATCATGGCTTCACTATATTGCTATTATAAGTACTTTTTGAGTGTTTAAGCTGAGTCCTTCATGGTCCAGTTTATTTCCTCTTTATTCACTGTAGACATCAACAGTGATACTTTGTTCCCTGTGCAGTATACTCCTAATGGTTTGGAAGATTCATTACTGTTCTTTTCTTGAGGTGAAACAACTTTAATTTTTCTGTTCCTTCCTCAGTGGTGAAATTTGCTACACCTGAAATGATTCTTGGTAGGAAACGTGTCCATCTCAGCCAGAAACTAGCACAGGAAAGCAAGTCCAGCCAGCTTTCATAGGCATCATTTTACTACAGAGACATAGTAGGAGGTGCTCCAAAAGCCCACTGTGATGTCTGAATGCAACAAGCACCCCGTGTGTTAGCAACTAACAAAAACTTGACTCCATACATTTATTTTAAATCATACATCCAGAATTTAAAAGGAAAACCTCATGTCAGTATGAGAGATGACACAAAAAAACAGTGATGACAAAAAAAAGTAGGTACGCTGAGATTTACATAAGCACTCAGTACACAACTACTTTGAAGGGTTGTTGGGATTTTTATGCATATAAACAAGTCAGATGAGAAAAGCAGAGAAACTCTATATATTCCAGCATTTGGTTCTACTATAACTTCAAAGGAGTGCTGTACCAGATCATGGCACCCAAATATTCACATTTCAAAGAGGACTTTAGGAAGAAAAAATTAAATCCAGAAAGTTTCAAACAAGAGCTGCTAAAAAAAATAAGAGAAGCAACAAACAAATCCAGCATATTTAGTTCAGAAAGTTACTCAGTTACCTCCTTTGGGATTATAAATTCATTTAAGTCCTGCAGACAATGCAGTATTGAGACAAGGGATTGGAAGCTGAAGCTAAGGAAATAAGATTAAAAATCAATTCAACCCACTAGTGTAGGAGACAAGACTGCTCAGAGTATTTTATTGGACCTATAGATCTGTCAGGTGAATTTCAGATGGTAGACTGTGTGCATTAAATGTCAAGGAGCTGCACTTATATCAAGACTTGATTTTAATATAGCAATTTCCAAACTTGCTGATTTTTTAATTCACTGGGTTGTTGACATTCTATAATTTTAAAATACAGCATTTTTCTCCACTGAGAGCAACAAAAGAAAGTAAGAATATGAATTTTCATACTGGGAGAGACACTGACCTTTTCAAGTTGAGAAACTCCATTCCAGTCTTTTTATCACAAGAAAAGTAGCATTCTTTTCATACACAAAAATACTGCACGGGTAGAAAATAGTTTAAAAAAGAGAGATGAGAGGAAACAAAAGGACTATAGGCTTTGACTCTGGCACCCATCTATAGCACAAACAAAACTCAAATATGAGCCTTGCTGACAACCAATAAAGCTCCATTAGTGCTCCTTTCATTCACATCTTGCAGTCCTCTGTGCTTCTGTATCTCTTCTCAGACTGCAACACACTGACATAATGCCCAAAGCAGCATTTCTGAGCTCCTCTGAAGCATCACAAAGCATGTGAGAAAGCCTTTTCTGATATCACAGTCTTGCAGTCAGGCCCACAAGAAGAGGTAACTCGGAAGAGACCTTCCCCTGAACTGTCCATTTTTGGGGCAATTCAGTGGCATGGCCAGACACCATTGCTGAGATAGAAATGTACTGTTGTTCTCCCCATAGCAAGCTCTACACATGCTCCTCCAGCATGTGCTCACAAAAACCTGCATCCTGTTTCTCCTAAATTATGTCAGTTTGTACAAGATCCAGATGCAGGAATCGGGTTTGTTACTGGTGATTTGCAGCTAGAAGTAGCTGAAAGATTACTTTCCCAGGCTGGCAGAATTCCTCTATTGTTTTACCTTATCTTACTCAACTCTCATTGACTTCTCTTAATTCACTTTCACAGATATTTAATTTAGGTACTTAAAACATGAGCACTAACTGCTGAAAATTTATGCATGAGATCAGACATTAAAGTGTATCAGATAAGGGGGTTCCCAGCTGGGTATGAAATGGCTTTGACTGTCCAACGCACTGGCTAACGATTAGCAAAGACTGTAGGAACAGAAACCATTTCCAGAGATTTGGCAGGAGCACCAAGTAGATAGTAAACTTCAATCCAGTTTCTAAATTGTATTTAAAAAACCTCAATATAGGCTAAAAATGAAAGACAACCATTTGCATTCAGATATAATAAAAAAGTTAGGAAAAAATTAGAGGGTGATCCTGGCTTCATGATAAAGCCAAGCTAGAAACAGGTCTAGAAACAATATTGCAGAATTCCCAGAAACAGGCATGAAATCAGACAATATGAATATTGCAAGTGAGTATCTAAATAAAATATAACCAATCAGAATCTGTTCAAAGATCAGATTCTTGCTTCCAAGCAGATGAGCTTTAGAGGGAAAATATTTAATAAGGAGGTTTCCCTAGATAATGAGAGACACTATGAAATTGCAGTAAGAGAGAAAACGGGTGGGAGGTGGAGACCCAAGTGCCGTGTAACAAGGAGCAGGAATTAAAAAACACTGCTACATAATACCAGATCATTTAAATAAAACAGAAGATTGGAGGTGGTGAGGGAGGCAAATTCTGAGAATTCTCCAAAAGCGCTTCAAATCCATAAAAAAAATGACATGGATGAAAGACATTTTTTAACAGCGTAATGAAGAAGTTGAAGGAACCACACAATAATATTTCACCAAGCTATAAAAACCCAAAAGACTCATGTAATTATCCAGATCCCAGAGATGAACAGATGGCAATAGTAACAGAAATGGAAAAGGCAATAGCTGAAATGAAAGCACAAAAATTTGATGCAAACTCTACCAAACAGTAGAGACTTGCACAAACCTGATAAACAAGCTTGTGCGCATACACAAGTCACAAATTAAACACAGGCAGAGACGATACACTGGGGAGAAAGGGGCAAGCAAGCGACATGGAAAATAAACCTTCATTCAGTCAATAGCAAATGTCCAAGATGCAAAGAGAATAATAGAAGAAAAGCAGTTTTGTAGAAAACTTAATGGAAAAACCTTATATATAGAATCATTCTGTCAAGGGTTTCGGAAACAAATTCACCTCTCGGTGACTTTGAGAATTCTTACATAAGACATTAATAAAATGCAAAAATACAAATTAAAGATTTGTCAGCCCCAAGTGAAAAAAAAAAAAGCAATAAACAAACAGGAAATCAAAAGCCAAAGACATAAAATCAACATTCTTTTTCCATGCTAAAGTCTGTACTAAATAGTGCAAATTAAAACTGTACTGTGTCCAGCTCTGGAGCCCTCAAGACAAGAAAGACATGGACCTGTTGGAGCAGATCCAGAGGAGTGACACAAAAATGATCAGAGGGCTGGAACACCTCTCCTATGAAGAAAGGATGAAAGAATTGGGGTTGCTCAGCCTGGAGAAGAAATAGCTTCAGGAAGGCCTTATTACAGCATTTCAATACTTAAAGAGGAGCTATAAGATGGGGACAAACTCTTTAGTAGAGCCTGTAGTGATAGGACAAGGGGTAATGGTTTTAAACTAAAAGAGGGTAGTTTTATAGTAGATACAAGGAAGAAATTTTTTACAATGAGGGTGGTGAAACACTGGAACCAGTTTCCCATAGAGGTGGTAGAAGCCCCATCCCTGGAAACATCCAAGGTCAGGTTGGACGGGGCTCTGAGCAACCTGATCTAGTTGAAGATGTCCGTGCTCACTGCAGGGGGGTTGGAACTAGGTGACCTTTAAAAGTCCCTTCTAACCTAAACCATTCTGTGATTCTATGAGACTGAGATCTTTATTATAAGCAACAGTTAGACAAATGAAAAGGTAAAAAGGTTTAAATTTCACAGAGGGTGGAAAACTCACAATTTCCAACTAAAAGGAAGTACACATATTAACTTACACTAAACTTAAGATATATAACAAGTAAATGTAAAGTGCAATAAAAAAGGATGGTTAAGAGTCAGTCACAAGTTCAGAAGTGAGAAATTTGTTTATCACTGACCCTGAAGAAGTAGAAGGGCTACTGCAGATACCCAGCCTTAGCATTATCTGTGCAATAATCATTAGGATTTTAGACTATCTGGTATTTTCTCAAGACCTCCAAGTACATTCGGCACCTGAGACAACAAATGGAGTAAACTTCTACAGGATACTGCCTCAGCACACTGTAACTTGAATGTTGACAGGAGCTGGAAGCCAGCTACCACATCCTGAAAAATAAAGTGGTGAATGAAAAGGCAATCAGCATACAGCATGAGATCAGCCAGGCAGCGCATAAGTACCGCTCCAGCAAAAGGCAATGAGCTGCTGGATTGCACATCAGCTTCATTATCAACAGATGGTCAAGAAATACTTGGAAAGAACATCTTAAAACAAATATCTGCTTGACAAAAGTCTAGCCAGAATTTTGAAGAGTTGGTAAAAACTAATAGCAAAGGATAGTAGACAGTGAGGAGAGACTTGTCTTTTTTTTTTTTTTTTCTTTTTTTTCCTCGACTTAGTTGATTATGGAGTTGTGGGAAATTTAAGGGGTATTTTTTTGTTTTGTTTTTAACCAAAAAACCCCTCCAAAAATATCACAATCAAAACAGGTACTTTGCTAAAGTGACTGAGAGATAGCTAGCTAACCGCTGAGGCAGAGTCGTCTTGCGATATGAAAACACATCAACTGAAACAGAACATTGAATTCACAATCAAATGGAAAGCACCAGCTGTCCTGCTTAATTGAGAATTTTAGGTAGGCAGTAAAAGGAAACAGCAAAATGAAACAGAGGTACCCAAGTACTCATACTCGTTATTCCATCAGGCTGACCCCACAGAGCGAAGAACTCTTCTCTGTGCCCATAAAGACAAGAACCACAGAGACAAGTTGAGCCAGAGTGAAAGTGTTACTTAAAAGGTAGAGTGGATCATCGAGAACAAAAGTGCTGTTAAAAGGCAGAGCCACCGTCAGAAAGAAGGCTATTTCTGAAAAGCTAGAATTACCAAATTCAGCCAAGGACACTTACACACTGGGGTAAGGAGTCATGATACTTGCAGAAGTCAAGCTAGGTGGTAAAGAGATAACGACAACTCATAGTGCTAGCAGCTGGTCATGGAACAAAGTGGATTTTGCTGTAAAATTATATGGATCTATCTCTCTATAACAGGAAACTAATCAAAATTGAGAATTTAGAGTATTTCTGTCCCAGAGAAATCTTTACATAAAGAAAAAGAGAAAAACAAGAAGAAAAAACAAAGAAACAAAAAAAACAGCATTTAAATGGAACAGTATCACAAAATGGCTGTTGTCTTGAAGTGAGTTTGTAGAAATATGTGCTTATCACATTACCACCATATCACCACCACATAAGAAGGAAAACCAAATCCTCTACTAAAATCCCAAAGAATGCATTTTTTAAATGGAAAGGAAAAAATGCACTTTTGGGTTGAGAAAATCTCCCTCAATAACATGAATGCCAAACTATTTCAACACGTGATATCAAGACAAATGTATATAATCTATGGAGCTCCCTGGCTCCAGTGTGTCTACAGACAGGAACAACAGTAGGACTGATCATTCAGAAAAGAGATGATTGCAAAGGTCATAATCTACAGTGCCCAAGAAGTCCAGGCCTGTTAGAAGTACAAACAACACTTTGTCAGCATCAGTCTTTCTCACCAGGACACGTTGCTACATATGCAGACGAGCTTCTTCCTGATTTCTCTTTAGAGCAGAAGGACTGAGAACTTCAGTGAAATACCATTAGTTCTTTCGGGTTAAAGTTAATTTTATATTGACAAATATATAATAAAGTCAGCAAATCTACCCTAACACAATGTTATTTGGTTTTAAATTTACTGTCTCAAACAAGTTATACAGGCTCCCCGTACAGGGTACTATGATTTTACATAAAGAAACAACTTTCAGGACTTCTTACTTGGTGAGGACAGCGAATGGGGAAGAAGAAACAGGACCAGGACACTGCACTCATGTCTCTTGTCTCACATAGAACAAGAAGGAACTGAGAGAGTCTATGGGATAACTTATTTGTTTTAAATGCTTTTATACACAGGAGATAAAATTTTGCCTGGAATTTAGCATGCTCATTTGGAAGTATTTTCTGTCATGCATGTGAGTGTGTGAAGGTACATGGGAAGGGAATCGGTTCCTGATTTCAGTCTACTCTCCAGTCTGCTCTTTCATGCTTAGCTGCCTATGCCTCCATACCATTACCTAGGAGTTATTGTAACCTCTCTGTCATGCAACCAAGAGCAGGTATAAATAATAAGTGAAATATTACTTTCCTCTTTCCATTTCTTAAGTTTTAGCTTATTCTAGTTAAATATTCCTTAGCCTTTTGTAAAATGGATGCACTTATAGAGCTTAAGTCAACATAAAGATTTTTAATGAGAAAATAATTCTGATTTTTTCCCTTTCTTTTCAGGTCCTATATAATTTACACTTACTATCAAAATATCATGAGACAATCTTAACCCAATCCTTGGTATTTTTGTTATTACTGCAAGGCAGTGTTTCAGTCAGTCTTGCATAATGCATTAAAATGCATGCAACTTGATGTTTTTCTCCCTCTCAGCCTGATCCAAATTGTGTTAAACTGAAAGAAGAACGCTGGGAATGCTGCAAAGGCTCAAGCTCAGCATATTGCACCTACACCATAGCACAGCTGAACTACATCACAGCTGCAACATCACAGAAGCATATATGAAGAAGCAGCCCATACTTTCTGGAGATTTTCAAGGCACAGATACTTTTAGGAAAATGGGACTGGCAAGTTGGTATCTGATTTGAATTTGTGAAGCTACAAGAGAAATATTCTATGTGTAAAGCTCAAGAGGATGTAGGACTCCGGATTCATTTTCCAGCCATGTTTCATACTTGAACTTCACAAAACTTAAGCTTTAGCTTCTCTCCCCATGAACTGCTCAATAAGGCTAAAAGGAATTTAATATCCAGTAACTGAAATTAATCATCATTACACTGTCAGCAGTAGAACACAAAAAAGATATTATTGAAGATGTTATTAAAAATGTTAGAAATATTTAGACAAGAATAAAAGTCAAAAAGACAATTCTTGAGTTTGTTGGATGTCAGCATGTTGCTCCAGAATCCAAAGCAGCATTACAGACATCCAACCCTGAGCTTAGTGATGCCACTTCTAATGAGTTAATTAGAGAAATGTTAAATACCTATTAATAAAATCTTCCTTCTTCCAGAATGGATTTTTATTAATTAGTTCTCAATAAATAAAATATCATCAGCTTTTATTCTATGATAAATCTTTCAATTGCAATGTGTTTGCACCCTCCTGTGCTACATACTGCTGTGACCTGCTAGTAATATTTCCAGAAGGAAAACACAGAACTGTTTCTGTCTCTTCCCAAAGGCCAAAACTGACAAAAATTAAAGAGTGACATCAGCAACAGTTTTTATCTGATCCTATCATTCCTGTGGAAAAAATAAGTGTACAAATAATAATAATGCAAGGCATAACTCAACCCTACTCCTACTTAAGTTAGTAATTTTTTTCCTTTGACTGAAGTAGGAAGACTCTTCCTATGCCAATGCACAACCTTAACCTGAGCAGTTGTCTCTATACCTCTCCTTACTCATCTGTAAATTCATTTGAGGCGGGAAAAAAGGGGGCTTCAAACTTCATTTGAGGGGGAAGAGAGGGAACAAAAAAAAAGCTGTGGATATTGTCTACCTACACTTTAGTAAAGCCTTTGACACCATTTCCCACAGAATTCTCCTGAAGAAACTGGCTGCTCATGGCTTGGACTCTTCACTGGGTAAAATACTGTCTGGATGGCCATGCCCAGAGAGCTGCGGTGAATGGAGTTAAATGCAGTTGGCAGCCGGTCACAAGTGGTGTTCCCCAGGGCTCAGTACTGCGGGCCAGCTCTGTTTAATATCTTTATCAAGGATCTGGATGGAGGGATTGAGTGCACCCTCAGTAACTTTGCAGATGACACCAAGGAGTGTTGATCTGCTTGAGGGTAGGAAGGCTCTACAGAAGGATCTGGACAGGCTGGATCGATGGGCTGAGGCCAGTTGTATGAGGCTGAACAAGGCCAAAGACTGAGGCCTGCACTTGGGTCACAACAACCCCATGCAACACTACAGGCTCAGGGAGGAGGGGCTGGGAAGCTGCCCGGCTGAAAACGACCTGGGGGTGCTGGTTGACAGCCGGCTGAACATGATCCAGCAGTGTGCTCAGGCGGCCAAGAAGGCCAATGGCATCCTGGCCTGTATCAGAAATAGTGTGGCCAGTAGGAGTAGGGAAGTGATTGTGCCCCTGTACTCGGCACTGGTGAGGTTGCACCTTGAATACTGTGTCCAGTTTTGGGCCCCTCACTACAAGAAGGACATTGAGTTACTGGAGCATGTGCAAAGAAGGGCAATAAAGCTGGTGAAGGGCCTAGAGAAGAAGTCTTATGAGGAGCAGCTGAGGGAACTGGGGATGTTCAGCCTAGACAATCTTAAAGGTGTTTACCAACCAAAACAATAAAAATCAAACAGGCCATGAACCCCAAAAAACAAGTCATAGTCCATACATCATAGTTTAGGGACTGTCAGTGTTGTCTCTGGCCATGACAAGCAGTCTACAGTTTACAGGTGCCTGTTACACAGCAGAATTTGTTATTTCCACATAGCCATATGACTGTCACACAAGTTGGGGCCAATGACAATTCTTCCATGCAAAAAGCTTGTGAAGAAGTAGTCTAAAGGAGCAAGGTTTTACAGAGAACTATCTTAACAAAAGTATTTCTTTTTCAAAATATTCCTTTACTTTGTAGCCAGAGACTACTAAAGCAAAGAGCCTTACAGTCCTTCCAGAGAACTGTTTGGTAAAGCAAAAAAACTCAACAGAAGCAGCAAAAAGTATAAGTGTGATAAAGCAAATCATTGATTTCCAGTCCACTAAATTGCTCCTTTCAAAGGCATTCACCTCCTTACACTGGCTACATGGGGAGATTAAGTTCCTGTGCTTTCCTTGTCTAAAAATAGCTGATGCAGAAATCCTCTTTTCAGAGCTCCTTATCTCCAGGATACCCATCTTACAGTATTACTGATAAGTCCTTACCCAAGTAGATTGTCTTCAATAGCTCATAAATTAATTTTCTTTCCTATTTAATATTCAACACATTTTCTGCTAACAAAGCTTTAAGAGCTTCCTGGAGTTTCATATTTCTGTCTCTGCAGTAAAGGCTTCTGAGAATCTGGTCAAGACCTCACTGCCAGCACAGAATCACAGCAATAGTAATATTTATTTTACAAGGTTATTCAATTAGTGACACTGTAACCTGCTTTAAACTATTGTTTAAGGGCAATTCTGACAGTGTTGACATTCCCTAGCCACAACTCCATTAAGCAAAGCTGAGAAGGACATACAAATGCAGATCTGGGGGGAGGTGATGAACAGAGAGAAGATTGGTTTTGGGTTGTTTTTTTTTTTGCTACTGTGTTTTCATAAAGACTTTTCAGTACTTAGTGTGAATCTTACTCCAATAGCTCCTTTTTGGGGGACATTTTTTAAATCTTGGTGCCTTAATGAGCTAAATTTTACCATCGAAGCAAGAGACTCACTCATGCTTTAACTTACATGAGGTATAAAAGCACAACCCAGGAGAAATTAAACTCAGTTTCAGAACTACATGAACTTGGACATTACTGAAATTAAGGTGGTAATTTCAGACTCTGAACAACACAAAAAAATGCACAGTTTAATGATTGATATACTGGGAAGTCTTTCATTTGAGAATATTATTAACATCTCTGCTACTGCCCCCCACTCTCCAGCTAAACTCTTGGGAATCATTTTTATTTTATTGCTTCAAATAACAGGAATTTCAGGTCAAAACTTTACTAGAGGGCATTTTAAAGACTCAAAAGATACTCACTGCCTGTTCTTGCAGGTTAGCTGAAAGATGTTGCCTATTAAACATCTAGAAGAAAATATCCATGTTGAGGTTAATACAAACTGTGATTAAAATCTTCACATTATCTTTGCTTTTTTTCTTCTCTTGATAATACAATATGTTTAAAATAGAGATGGACTGAAATTATAATGACAAAAAAAACCCCAAAACAACCCAGCAAAAAAACCCCATAGAAATGTATAAAAGAGGTACTAGAACCTACTACCATGCTGTCAATGAGAAACTGTAGAGGATGTGAACTCAATTTTCTTCTCTTTGCAGCTCACCTACAGACATGTCACAATTGTCCCAATACTTCTCTGAGCAGGTAGCACAGGCTGCTCAGTGCAGCTCCTGCCTTACATCGGTGTGCCTTCCCCCAAAGAATTCATCACCACCAGTTCAACTAGTTAACCTTCCCTGTTTAGAGTGAAATTGTCACACCAAAACTTGCAGGTAACAATCATCATAGACTTGCCAATAGCAGGTCAAGCACTTTTTACAAGAACATTAGTTTACAAGACTAACAATTGCTTGTGAACATAGAAACAAAATAAAAAGAGAAATATGACCTGATCAGCTTGTGAAGGACTTCAGAGCAGGAACAGGCAGCCCAGAGGAACATTTTCCAGCAGCCGAGCCACTCACTTCAGAAGGAGGGTCAGAGAAAGAGAGGAAAAAGTCCTGGTTGAAAAGAATTTTTATACAGCTGAACCCAGAAAAGCTACAGGGTCTACATGTGGCTGGTACAGGCAACTGGGAGACTTTCAGATTCTCCTCCAGGACACGACCATAAATTTGCTGCTTAACCTTAGACTAGCCAACTCATTACTTGTGTGTTTATAGCTATCACCTGGAATCATAGAATCACTGAACCATTTCGGTTGGAAAGGACTTTTAAAGGTCATGTAGTCCAACCCCCATGCAGTGAGCAGGGACATCTTCAACTAGATCAGGTTGCTCAGAGGCCCATCCAACCTGACCTTGGATGTTTCCAGGGATGGGCCTTCTACCACCTCTATGGGAAACTGGTTCCAGTGTTTCACCACCCTCATGGTAAAATATTTCTTCCTTGTATCTACTATAAAACTACCCTCTTTTAGTTTAAAACCATTACCCCTTGTCCTATCACTACAGGCTCTACTAAAGAGTTTATCCCCATCTTTCTTATAGCCCCTTTAAGTACTGAAATGCTGGAATAAGGCCTCCCTGGAGCCGTTTCTTCTCCAGGCTGAACAACCCCAATTCTTTCAGCCTTTCTTCACAGGAGAGGTGTTCCAGCTCTCTGATCATTTTTGTGTCACTCCTCTGGATCTGCTCCAACAGGTCCATGTCTTTCTTGTGCTGAGGACTCCAGAACTGGACACAGTACTCACGGTAGGATCTCACCAGGGCAGGTTAGAGGGGCAGAATCACCTCCCCAACCTGCTGGCCACGCTTCTCTTGATGCAGCCCAGGATATGGTTGGCCTTCTGGGCTGCAAGTGCACATTGCCAGCTCATATCCAGCTTTTCATCCATCAGTACCCCCAAGTCATTCTCCACTGGGCTGCTCTCAGTGCCTTCATCCCCCAGCCTGCATTGATACCAGGGATTGCTCCAACCCAGGTGCAGGGCCTTGCACTTGGCCTTGTTGAACCTTAAGAAGTTCACATGGGCCCACTTCTCAAACCCATCCAGGTCCCTCTGGTGGCATCCTATCCCTCAGGTGTGTCAACCACGCCACTCAGCTTGGTGTCGTCATCAAACTTGCTAAGGGTGCACTTGATCCCACTGCCTATGTCATTGATGAAGATATTAAACAGTAGTGGGAGCTGGATAACAGCCCACAGTTATTGTGTCTCACAGTCAGGCTTAATTGCTAACATTTGCAAAGTGCAGAGCTAAAGTTCAGATGAAAAGGTTCACTACCACTCAGTATGTACAGATGGAGAGGAGAGATAACACGTTAACTCTGTTTGCTCAAGTGGTGCAATGTAATTCAATTCTACAACTGCAAACAAAGAAAAGGAAGAGTTACGGTAACGCAGACATGCATGCACACACATTCTCTTTCAGCCCTGATGCTATCAGCTGTTTGTGCAATACAAAGACACCACGTTCATAGCCTTACAGCTCAATTTCATCTTTGCAGTATGCACAAACATGGGTAGTATGTCTTGTAAACACCTTAAACTACACACAGTGGGAAAAGGACTAAGATTCTGCATAATTTTTCCCTTCTATTGCAGTAAAGGCAGCATATAGAAGGCAGGATAAACAAAAATATCTGTACATGTGCATAAGGAAATCACAAGACAATTTTAAGCTTAATACTTTCTTTATATTTTTTTTTCCTTTTGCTAATGTATCACCTGTTGTTCAGGCATTGTGTCACCAGATGGCATGAGCACAGTTCTCACAATGAAGTGCTGTGCTGCCATCAATGACATTTAGCAGAAGTGGTAGGGTCCCCTGTAGCATCAGACAGAAAATAGCCCTAGAAGCTCAGTCACACTGCAAGACAGTCACAGCTGATGAATCAGAACTGGAGAGAGCTGAGCAGGAAGCTCATATTCCCCTTGCAGTTCTCATGACCTCTTCACCTACCATACAGGGATTATAGCCAGGCTCACGTCGCAGATACAGCTGCTGTGCTTAGAGCAAAGGGCATCTGGCACCCTCCCACCTTGAACCACATAACCTATGAGACAGGCAGCTATTTCCTCGTAGTCAGAGTCCACTGGCTGACAAACATACGTGACCTATTCCCCCAGAATTACAGGACAGTGAAATGACTAGATGAGGAGGAAAGGCTCATCTTCTACTTCAATGGCACATCAGTCTGAGGAGACAGAGATCTATAAACAGATAACCACTGTGAGAAATTAGTTGAGAATCCAGCCTCAGGTGTGTCATTCTCTATATGTCCTGGTTTTAACTCTATCCTAGCAAAACCAGGACACCATAACTTCCTGGAATAAACTTTTAAGGGATAGGAAGAAAAAAAGAAAAAAAAATGGCAAGAAATATTGAAGTATCAAGAAAGATAAAAAAGCTTTAGGCCAATTTTCCCTGCTTACTTTCTTATTTGAGAAAGTTTCAAGAAAATTATTTTTCCTTAGGAGAGGAGAGCTGACTCTTGGCTTTCCCCAGCTGTACATTATTACTTGAGAGCAAATGCAGTACGTCTGTTGAAGTGTGCTCTTACATAAACTTGCTTTTCATTTGCTTGCTTGCTTATCTGTTTTTCATGCATGCAATATCCTTTATGCAAAGGAAATAAGAAAAAAAAAAAGCCCATAGCTAGGCCTTTAACAGTTATATTCCCTTTGCAATCTGAAAAGCTCATGCAAGATTTAGAAGAATTGAGCCCTAATATTAAAAATATATTGGTCTGTAGATTGCTTTAAAATACAAATAACTCATTTAAATAGAGATCAAGGAGAGGGTGATTATCTGTTCTGAATCGTCACTTAACTCAGACCACATCATCCTCCTGGATCACATTTCCCCTCAAAACCCTCCACTACAGTTGAACAAGAAACCTGGGCTCTCCTGTTCAAATTCCCACTCTGTGAGATTACTGTTCCCATAGAGGGGCCCTGTTTTACCTGGATTTTTCCAATCAAAAGCATCCTCCTAGAAGAGCCACCCAAAGGCATATAATTGCACAAAGCTTATGCATTTGACAAACTGATGTGTGTTCCCATAAAAATGTAACCAAGAAGATCTTCTACTTCTTTGTTATGGTTGAGACATGCAAATTCAGGCACCCTCGTGCCTGAATGAAGCTGTTTCTCAGCTCTGAACAGATCTGCTGGAGAGGCAGGCACCAGAACCGAGGGAGAACTCCAATGACCAGCACTCAGGACCCCACTCCAGGATCTTCACACTCCCTTGACTTGATTACCTAATGCTTTGCCGACTGTAACACGAGCTCAGTCATCTACCATCTACCCTGAGGCCTAATTTCAGGTTTCAGGCTCTGGCTGAAATGCATACATTCTGCATCAAACCAGAAAACTGGTAGCATTTCAGTCACTCAAATTACAGGAAACAAAACGTGATTTAAGCAACACCTTGATAGACTTGGGTAAATCCCTCAAGGCTGACATACAGAGTGCAGTTGCAATTTGTATTAGTATTATACATTAGTTCCTGCTAATTCTTATCTGAAGTCCTTGCTAAAGTTTGTGCAATTTATTTTCTCCTCTTATTCAAGCAATGAGAGAGAAAAAATGGTAAAAAAGCAGACCATGCTTAAGAAAGAGAATTCTGTATGTGCTTCTAAAAAAAAGTAAAAGAAAAAAAAAAGAAAAAAAGAAAAAGAAAAAGAAAAAAGAGAAAAAAAAAAAGAAAGGTGGAATTTCTGCTGGAAGAATGAAGATAGCTCACCTGAGGAGTAGCTTCATCTCCAGGAGATACTTGTTTTTTCACACCCAAATTCCTCCAGGCAAGGCCTTTGATGCTTCTAGTGCTGCAGCACTAGTGCAACATGAGTCTACGCAGCTATCTGAAAGCTGCTACAAAAATGGTATTTTTTGGTGCTGATATACACCATAGTGTAGGAAACAGTTGCTTGGAAAGCAAAAACTTCCTAGGTAGAGCTTGTGTCAGACACCACTTTCTCATCCAGGAAAAATCTCATACAAGCCATTAGAGGGACTCCCTGAATTCAGAGAATTCCTTTGTTGCACCATTACTAAAAACTTCTTCATTTCAGACATATATTGTATGCATAGAATTTGTTGGCCTTCCACAATTAATAAGCTCTTTCTCAAAGTCAGACACTTAAAACGATGCTACAAAAAAAGCCCCTTCCCTCTTAGCATTTCTGAGGTTTGCCACAGCTAGAACCTCAACGGGAGATGCTCACCTTTTGGATGCCTCATCAACGTCTCACTTGACCAGTGTCAAGCACATCAGATGTTACAGATGGAACTTTTCCTTTCAGTTTAACTAACAGGCTCTTTGGTGGAGTTATACAGATTTTTCTTGGAGTATAATGGATGGAATCCATTCTGAGATCATTTACCAGATTAATGATTTATAATTAATTTTACAATATTTACCTTCATTAACCAGTTTCCTGTTACTGCAAAGGTCTTCATGCAAATCAAGGGTTAAGGGTTAAAGTTATTTTATTCCAATATAAATCTTTTACCTTTATATTTAGAATAAGATGTAATAATCCAGTGTTCTGTTCTGACTAAAGTTGTCATTACACTAGAACAAGCAATTCTTCGAGCAAGGGAAAGACTTCAGATTGTATTCAACGGTAGGATAATCAATGAACTTCTCAAGTTGAGCACTGCTGAAAGAGCTCAGAGTCACTTTCTGTATTATTTCCCTATTGTAAGCACTTTTTTTTTTTTTTTTTAAATGGGGTCAGGGAGCAGAGACACAGACGGACACATTTGACATCCAAAGGCATTTAAAGAAGTTCATTCCATAATTTGACTGTAGCAGATAACTTCAGTACAGACTTAGTGAAAACTTTCACTTTAGAATATATAAGTAAAATGTCCTGTTGCCACCTATAAATGAGGTACTGATTGCAGCAGGGCTGAGGGGAGGGGGGGAGAATTCAGTTAAAGTGCATATGGTAGGAAGGTATCATTAAGGTTTACACTACAAGTTAAATTTGTAATTTAGTAAGTTTTTGTCAATGCTCTTCCTCTCCTAGGAAAACAACCAGAAGAAATCGAAGTATGAACATTCACTCAGCTGACATATATAAGATCTCTAGACAGATTAATGGTTATACTTCTATCTACCTATACAGTTATTAACACACACACACTTATTTCTTCAGCCTTAGGAATTCTGATAGACTAAAACAAAAAAGTAGGATTGTAAAAAAAGAAAAAAAAAAAAAAAAAGAGTGACAACATTTTGAAGGAGGTAATCTGAAAATCCATCAAGAGAAAAAGCCAATGTAATGTCCATAGACACATTTCCAAAGATCATTAAAACTACTGGGCACTCACTTACTATTGAATGAAGTTAGCCACAAGTCTCAACTCATTTCACTAGATGAATATTGATCTGCTATTATATAGCAAACAGCCATAAACAGAATTGCTTAGGCTGGAAAACTCTTCAAATGCCCCTAAATATTCTCCAGAAGGCATCTGGTAAAATAGCACTCATGGTGAGCATGGACATACTGGAGAGGTCAGCAAAGGGCAACACAGACAACTGGAGCATTGATGTACGAGGAGAGGCTGAGAGAGCTGGGACTGCTCGGGCTGGAGAAGAGAAGGTTCAGGGGGACCTTACACTGTGTGTAAGTATCTGATGGAGGAGCCGGGGAGAAGATGGAGACTGTTTCTTCTCAGTGGTGGCCAGTGACAGGACAAGAGTCAAGAAAGGGCACAGAATGAAACACAGGAAACTCTGTTTAAATATAAAAGTGCCTTCTTATTGTGAGGATGGTTAAATGCTAGAACAGATTGCCCAGAGAGCTTATAGAGGCTCCATTCTTGGAGATGCTCAAAACCTGAGTAGAGAGGGCCTAAGAAACCTGCTCTGGCTTCTAACTTCTTAGGAAGTTGGACTGGGCAATCTCCAGAGGTTGCTTTTAATCTCACTGATGATACAACTGTCACGTCTATCTATTCAAACAATACAGACTGACCTCACATTAATACTGAGGAATGACAGGTTTTGATCAAAGCAAAGTACACAACTGAAGAAAATTTAAAGTTCTACCATTTCGACAGAGAGACATTTACATCTGTTGATGCAACTGCCTTGTTCTAGATTTTTGTTTGGGTTTTCATGTATACCATAACTGAGGGACTTTGAAATTTTTGTTTCTGCTTCCACTATAATTCTGAATTTCAAACTCTGTTAATTTCCAAGTTTTAAGGAAGTTAAATAAAAATGAAATCTTTAGCTTTCTGTGGCACGTTTTAGCCTTAACTTTAAGCTGCTCTAACACAACAGTTTAAAATATGTTCTCAGTTTCAGAAGAGTGGTACACTGATCATTCCTCACTTTGTTTTTTGAATATTAAATATAACCAGTGACAATGCATAAGCAAACTGCAGCAATAAACCCAGAACTTAACGGTCAAGCTCCTTGGCACTGTGGAAGCATGAATCTTCTTCCAATAACAGGAAAATGAAATTTTAAACAGCATATTGTAATCAATTTTGGAAAAAAATGCAAATTAGCAACTTTACATTAATTTTATATTTGAGAACTTGTGTTCATACCTGGAAAGGCCCACTGCTTTTATACCTATTTCTCGCAGCACATAAGCTTTCTTTTAATTCAGAAGGATAGTTTCAGCAGGTCCTACAGCCCTGCAGTGCATCAAGTAAAGCATTTAATGCATCTATTCTCATCAGTATAGTGAATGAATCGCCAATAGAACTCAAAATTAAAAGCTACATCTTCCTTTGCCTGTGTACCTTCAAAAGGCCTACAGATCTTGTTTTATACACAAAATAAATATTTTTAGATTACTCCATAGTTATCTATTGATTATATATAGACAGTACATAAAAGTATACTAACTTTGTATAAATCAAGATTTTATGATTTATTGCCATTTGTTTACAATTTTTGTGGGGGATTTTTGGTGTAGCTTGACCTGAAACCATTAGACATATCTACATAGGTTTTTTTCAAGATTCAACTTTTATCACACAGTGATCAATTCTCTACATTCATCTTTTGTAGCTCTCTTCAATTCCAGTTTTCCAGAGTTCATGAGTTACCGACACTATTGGAAAAGTACAAGTTCAAGCACACCTACATAAACAGACAAACTAGACAGAATATTGTAGATAAGGCTACTTTTTTTTTTTCCTTTTATATATATATAAATTTGTTTAAACCAGGCACAGAGAACTTTGGAACGCACAATACTGAAAGCCACCTATGATAATCTTAGAAGGTTAGGCGTTTGCAAATTCCACACTCAAGCATTCATCCCTATAGATTTAACAATGAATACACAGATCTTCATTTCCTCAGCACTTCAAGTGAATTGTACCTTAAACACAGTCATTCTAAAACTGTACCATATGTACCAGAGTAAGACTACAGATGAGCTAATTAAGTGCCACCATGTTCTATTCAACTGTGTGCTTTACTTCACAACAGAGCTGACTTGCTCAAAGGCCAGTCTCACAACAGGGAAAAAACATGCACAACTGAACTGAGAGCAGGCAATGGCAGGGCACGGAGGTACAGCCCAGAGGTTCATCGTGGAGCATGACAGTAAAACGTACTGGCCACAACAATCAAAGAACCAGTACTTACATAACTTAAGGAAAACTGCATTACCAAACTGTACTTTTACAGGAAGTTCAAAGCACAGACTTTTTCCAATATTTCCAATTTGCCAGAAAGCTCTGAAGAACATACCCCCCCCTCCCCCACCAAACTTTAAAGATGTACAATTCTGCACACTCAATTCCACATTAAAACACAAAATAAGCACTCGTTTTTCAGCCACCTGTGAATTTAACAAAAAACCCTCACAATTTAAGATTAGCAATTGCATTTCCAATCTACAGCTCCATGTAATATTCTTAATAACATGTCTTGTTAAAGAAATTCTCTCAAAACATACGTACAATATATACTGTGGGTAAAAGACACCGTGAACAAATTAACTCCATTTTCTCTAACAAATACCTAGTGATTATGTGCAGTGTTTTAATGCTGATGTTAAAAATTACATTATTCCTGTTCTTCCAGTCCCATTCTACCCCTAACAAGAATTAGAACTTCAAAAGTGCAGAAACAACATGGACTGTGAACAGTACAAATTAGTGCTTGTTCCACATAGGTGCTGCTATAGGTCCCTGAGGAGCCCTTTCAACAGTCACAAATTCATCAGGGTTGTCAAAAGCTTCATAGTGGATTAATAAATCTTGAATAGCACACTCCTCGATCTGCAAGGAAAAAAGAACATCTATGTCAGTGTCAGGTCTACAGTTACACCAGTAGCACATTTATGAGCTTGCTTTACCAGTCCTGAATGCCTGTCTGCTACAGACCTCCTCATCAGGAAGAAGTAGTAGATGAGGCTTTCTTCGGACAACTTCAAGAAACCTCATGCTTGCAGGCCCTGCTGCTCATGGGAAACTTGAGCTACCCTGGTATCTGCAGGAAAGGCAACACAGCAGGGCACAAGCACTCCAGGAAGTTTGCATTGGTGGAAAACTTTCTAACACAGATGATCAAGAAGCTGACGAAGGGAGCCATTCTACTGGATCTCATACTTACAAAAAAAAATAAGGACTGGTAAGGGGTGAGAAGGTTGAGGGCAGTCTTGGATACAATCACCATGAGATGGAGGAGTTCAGGATCCTGAGAGATGGGATCAAGACACATAGCAGGATAACAACATGAGACCTCAGAAGAGAAGACTATGATCTGTTCAGGGACCTGCTTTTAAGGTCCCTGATTGATTGGGTTTTTTTAAGGACAACGTCCTCCAAGCTCAAGAATGGTTCATGCCAAGCAAGAGCAAGTGACTTGAGGCTAGCAAGAGCAAGCAAGTGGCTTGAGGCTAACTCTGAAGAGAAGGATTTGGGAGTGGTGGTGGACGAGAAGCTCAACATGAGCTGGCAATGTGCACTTGCAGCCCAGAAGGCCAACTCTATCCTGGGTTGCATCAAGAGAAGCGTGGCCAGCAGGTCAAGGGAGGTGATTCTCCCCCTCTACTCCGCTCTTGTAAGGCCCCACCTGGAGTCCTGTGTCCAGTTCTGGAGCCCCCAACACAAGGGAGACACGGACTAGTTAGAACGAGTCCAGAGAAGGGCCACAAGGATGATCCGAGGGCTGGAGCACCTCTGCCACAAGGACAGGCTGAAAGAGCTGGGGATGTTCAGCCTTGAGAAGAGAAGGCTCCAGGGAGATCTTATAGAGGCCTTCCAGTACCTGAAGGGGCTACAAGAAAGCTGGGGAAGGACTTTTCATAAGGGCAGTTAATGCCAGGACAAGGGGAAATGGCTTTAAACTGGAAGAGGGGAGGTTTAGATTAGATATTAGGAAGAAATTATTCACTGTGAGAGTGGTCAGACACTGGAACAAGTTGCCCAGAGAAGTTGTGGCTGCCCCCTCCCTGGAAGTGTTCAAGGCCAGGTTGGATGAGGCTTTGAGCAACCTGCTCTAGTGGAAGGTGTCCCTGCTGATGGCAGGGAGGTTGGAACTGGATGATCTTTAAGGTCCCTTCCAGCTGAAACCATTCTATGATTCTATGATTCTAAGAGTGGCTGGAGGTCTGCATGGATGAAAAAAGAGCCCCTAACAAAACTCAAACAAAAAGGAAGCATACAAGAAGTGGAGGCAGAAAAAAGGTGATCCAGAAGGAAAACGCAGACACTGTCTGAGCACGCAGGAACAGAACTAGCAAAGTCAAAGTCCATCTGGAGTTGAATCTGGCAAGGGACATGAAGGGCAACAAGAAAGGCTTCTATAGCAGCAAAAAGACAACATAAGTCCACTGCAGAATGACACAGTACATGGAAAAGGCTGGGGAACTAACAGCCACCTTCATCTTGGTCTTTAGTGTTAAGATCAGCTTTCAGCAGCCCCAGGCCCCTGAGATCAGAGCTGGCCAATATGACTGCAAGCCCACCCTCAGAAAAAAAAAAAGAAAATTAAAAAAAAAAAATCTTTGAAAGGATGTGGCAATAAGGGTTGGTTCTTGAGGAGGACTGGAAGGAAGCAAATGTCATTGCTACCTTTAAGAAGGGCAAGGAGGATCTGGGTGACTACTTACCAGTCACCCTCATCTTGATCCCTAGGAAAGTGGTAGAGCTTAAGTATAGACTAAGAACTTAAGTGGACAAGCTTAAGTACACAAAACATAAATGAACAGTGAGACGGACTGAAAACTGGCTGAACTGCTGATCACAAAGGGTTGTGATCAGTAGCACAAAGTCCAGCTAGAGGCCACTCACTAGCACCAATACTGAGCCTGAGACTGGGGCTAGTACTGTTTAGTATCTTTGTTAACCACCCACATGATGGGACAGAGTGCACCCTCAGCAAGGTTGCAGACAATACAGAACTGTAAGGTGTGGCTGGTAGGCCAGGTGGTTGTGCTTCCAATCAGAAGGACCCAGACACACTGGAGAAATAGGCTAAAAGGTACCTCATGAAGTTCAACAAAGGGAATTGTGAAGTTCAGCCCCTGGGAAGAATAAATGCAAGCACCAGTACACACTGGGGGCCACCAGGCTGTAAAGTAGCTTAGCATAAAGGGATCTGGGATCCTGGTGGACAAGATAACTATTAGCAAGCAATGTGCCCATGTGGCAAAGAAGAGTGACAGCCTCCTGTGCTCTGTGAGGGCCAGGTTTGCCAGCTGATTGAGATGGGTGATCCTTCCCCTCTACTGAGCACTGGTGAGACACATCTGGAGTGCTGGGTCCACTTCTGGATTCCCCAGTACAAGAGAGACATGGACATACTGGAGACAGTCCAGTGAAGTGATACAAAAATGATGAAGAGCTTGGAGCATCTGACATATGAGGAGAAGCTAAGAATGCTGGAGTTGTTTAGCATGGAGAACAGAAGGCTTAGGGAGATCTCCAGGTGTATAAATATCTGCCGGGAGATATACAACTGAGCCACACTCTTCTCAGTTGTGCCCAGCGACAGGAGAAGATGCAATGGTCACAGATTGAAATACAGAAAATTGCATTTAAATATAAAAATCTTTTTCACTGGGAGAGTGGTCAGACACTGGAATAGGCTTCCCAGAGAGGCCATGGAGTCTCCACCTTTGTAGATATTCAAAAGCTGCCTGGACATGGCTTTGAGCAACCTGCTCTAACTGACCCTGCTCTGAGCAGAGGTCTGGATTACACAGTTTCTAGAGTTTCCTTCCAACCTCAACCATTCTCTGATGCTCTGAATGCACTAATCATGAACTCAGTGGTCAAATTGACTTTAATACAGGCCTACCTTATAAAATAGCAATGTCAAGTTATTATTAAACAATATTTAATATCATTATGTAAACGATATGAAGTGTACCAATACACAAGTAATCCTAAAAACTGATCTCTGAAACAGCCATTGGAAACTCCTTGTGTTACTTCACAGCTGCAGTAACATAGCACTTTACCTGGATCAAAGCCAAAGGTTTTTCTCTGCTCCTAATCAGAGCAGCTTCTTGCTGGAGCTCTTCCTCTACAATAGCTGAAAACATGACAGGCGCTATCACAGGAGAGCTAATAGGTGATGCTGATAACCAAGGACTGAAAAAAAACCCAAACAAGTGATGTTACGAGGCAACACCAAGAACAAGATCAGAAAAACATACAGAAAACAAGCTCCAGAATCTAAGCCACTGTCAAACTTACTTCTGACTCTCCGGTTGTGGAGAATCCAGAGCATGGTCTTCCAGACCTGGACTACTTCTGGTGGTGCACCTGGGAAAAGGTAGGAAAGGAGAGTGACAATCACTGACAGAGCATTCTTCTACACCTTACTGTGAAGTACAAATATACAGTAGGCAATTAAAAATGTGCAAGGTTTTTCCAGAAGAAAGCATTAGGATGTAATGCTGAATTAGCCTTTAAGTGTGACACTATGACTAGAGGAGACACTGATGTTAATTTCTGACCACCAGAACTTAATGGATTTTCAGCTTGAGCATTAATTCTGGCATTTCCTAACATTTGGAATTTGCACAAAGGCATGCTTTTTTTTTTTAATAAAAAAAGGTTTTATTACGTGTAAAATAGTCAACTGAGTCATGCACTAACAGCACTGACTACAGATTTTTGCAATTAATATGAAAATAATATGTCTTTGAGATTAAAAAAAAAAAACAACAAAACCACAAACAACTCTCCTGTATTCAAATTAAGCATTTCATGTGAAAGAACCAGTGCTACAATAACACTAATAAATTATTTCCTCAAGTGTAAGCCCAGAAATTATGGACTTTCAGTACAAACCCAGCAACCACCTCCCACATTCACAAGAATAGCATAAAACTAGAATTAAAAGAATTGAAAAAAAGAAGAAAATTCTGAAATATCAGTAGTTCCCAAATGGAAGATATTTTATTTAGTTGCAAAATGTTAACCTCTCAACAAAAAGAAGTCACATTCAGTATACTGTATGCCTTGAGAGACAAGTATATTTGTCAGAAAAAATCCTACATCAGTAGGAAGAGAGGGACCTATTCTTGTTATTTAATACCTATCTTTGGCAACTTTTGAGATTTCCAGAACTCTTAAGAGTGTTACAGCATACTGTGAAATGCTAGCAGACTTTTTGAATTATTATATGGGATTGTGAAAAACTCTAAGGGTGTTGGTATTTCAATAAATCAGTTTCAATTTTCTTTAAGGATTTGGTAATCCTCTGTAAGTGGCCACAAACTCTTGGAAAAGAGGAAAAATCTATAGAAAGCTAAAAGAATTCCAGTAACTGCTAAGTTCTCTGCCTGGAATATTTTCCCCAGAACACAATTCCAAAGACAACAAGAACCATGACTCCTACTGCTAAGCAATGAGGGCAAGGTCTCAAAAAATATGAAATGAAACATTCATCATAAAAAAATGATATTTAAATGAACCATGTCCAGCTTTTTGTGACAAAACATAATTTTGCCCACCAAACAGCCAATTACTCAAAGAACAGGATGAACAGAAATGTAACTGCTCAGAGAAAAATATACATGTATCTGCAGCAACAGCTGCCAGGGCATAACACTCGACTTCAAAAGAGGCTTTCTACAGTGTCACTCCCTTGAATCAAATCCAGCAGATATACATTCTGCCAGGTCATATTGCTTTTCTGTGTTTCCACCAGGAAAGCACAGCTCATGCTAGTCAAGACAATCTCTCCCCTCCATTTTCAGTACTGGTGATGATATCAGGCACCGGCAGGACAGCCAGTGGTACACTCCATGGACAGGAAACCAAAAAGGTGTGGTACTTTCCAAACTGGACATTTCCAGATAACTGCTATTCCAGAGCTTTGAAAGAAATGACACATGAAACAACAGCTCCATAGTAAGAGTGGTGAAACCTGCTGTACCATTCCCCAGATTACCTATATAGGTGCACTTCCTTTACTTTGACCTCATTAATATACAGTGCTTTTTCCATAAGTGTTGAAGAATAGTTAAAAATTGAAAAAAAGTAATAAATCAGTATCTTGTACACTGTTTTTCCAGTTTTATCTTTGTTAAAAATGGCAGGTTAGAGAATTCTATTTTATTTAAGAAAGATATTGAATTATGCCAGGCAAGTGTGATAAATTAATATGGAAACTCTGTAAGAATAACCTTTTTTTTTTTTTTTAAACAAGTTTCTCATATCTCTCATACCTAGCTAACTCTTTACTCACTTTACAGCTGGGTTAATTATTATCTTAGAGAATAAGTTAACTAAAAGAAATATAACTAAGTTAACACTGGTGGATATAATAAGCAGCAAAGCTCAAACCAGTAGACAATAATAAGAGATGTTACTAATTTAGCAAAGGATAAAAATTAACAGTATGACAGTGGAACAAAGCAATGGGAAAGGAGATTCAAAAGTATGGAACAAAAGACTGTGTGAAGGCTGTAGTAGCTATAAAGTGGGAATTTTCCAGCTTGAAGAGAAAAAGAAGAATCTGGGGTGTACTAACCATGATAACAAATCAGAAGTATGTGGTTGGGTAAAAAACAAAGTTGTTTCCCTTTAAAACAAATACTTTTGCCAACATACACCACACTGGACAAAGCTTATTTGGACAAGCTTTTAGTTTTGGTCTCCTATGTTCAAGGAAGAATAATCTAAACTGTCATAGATGCAGAGAAGAATAACTGATATTGAGTCTTTCACTGATCATCTTCTGAGAAAAGATTAAAAATTACCTCTAACTTTGCAAAGGAAAGAACCAGAGAATGACTACACTTCATATAGACAGTATCTCGACTGAATTTTGATATACAAGGACAGCTCCTCCAAACACAAAACCAGATCATTCCAATGTGTCTTAAGTCAAACAAGCATGGCAGAAGGTTGGCAGGAATGAAAAGGCAAATCTCTATGGACTTCAAATTCAAAAGGGACATAAATGAACAGTGCTAGTGGGGACAGTCTACACCAAAGGAAATAGAAATACTACTTCTGTGTACTAGGACGGAGTTGTAAGAGCAAATGCCCAGCTAAAGCTGAAACAACTGAGGGATGTGCAGGATAAAACAAAGGGTTTCCATATTAGCAAGAAAAACAAACCAAACAACCACAGGTGCTTCCTGATGACTAGAAAAAGCTAAATGTTACACCCATTTTCAAGAAGGAGGACACAGGGAACTACAGACTGATCAGTCTCACCTTACTCCTGGGGAATGTTGTGGAGCAAACCCTTCTGGAAGTAACCTCTGAGCACATGTGGGACAAGAAGACGAGTAGAAACAGCCAGCATGGATTTATGACACAAGGCATTGTATCTGACCAACCTGATTGCCTTCTGTGACAGGATGACAGGCTCTGGCAGTGGATATCATGTTACTTGGCTTCAGCAAGGCCTTTGACATTTTCTGTTGCCATATTCTTATACTCAGTCTGAAATACGGACTGAGTAGGAAAATGGGCTGGATAGAAGGGCTTCAGGGGTTGTGGATTAGCTGTACAAAGTCCAACTGGAAACCACGTACTAGTGGTGATCCTTAGGGAATGATACTGGGACCAATCCTGTTCAGCAATTTTGGCAGAACAGAGCACACTCTCAAGCAAGGCCATAGATGGATGGGGAGGGTGCAACAGTCCACATTCTGGGTGCCAGGCTGCCATTCAGAAGGCCCTCAAGAGGCTGGAGAAACACACAAACAAGAACTGAAGAATTTCAAAGGCAAGTGTAAAGTCCTATATTTGGAAGAGAACAGCTCCACACAGCAGTACGTGCCAGGGGCTAAAGAGCAGCTCTGCAGAGTCCTGGCAGCGGCAAGTTGGAGATGAATTGGCACATGCCCTTGCAGCAAAGGTGGCCAGCTGCACACTGCGCTGTACGAGCAAGAGTGTAGCCAGGCAGTCAAAGGAAGCGATTCTTTCCTTCTATGCTGTATTCTTTAGTCTACATACAGAGTATCATACCCAGGTTTGGGCTCCTCAATACAAGAGGGATGCTAACAGGCTGGAATAAGTCCAGTGTAGGGTCACCAAGACTAGGGGCTGGAACACACAACAGGAAGAACTGTGTTTTGTTGATTCTAAAAGAAAGTGGCAAAAGGGGAGATCTCATAGCTGTCTTCAACTACCTAACTGCAGGGTAGAGAAAAGATGCAGCAAGAATCTTCCTAGACTTGCACAGCGATAGAGTAAGAAGCAACATACAGAAGCTGCAAAACAGGAAATCCCAGTTAGATATAAGGAAAAAAAACAAAACCCCACTATGGGGATGATCATACACTGGAACATGTTGCCCAGAAAGACTGAGGTATCTTCATACTTGGAAGCAGTCACAGCTCAACTGGACCAGACCCTGAGCATCGTGATCTAGTTTGACTTCTTTGGAGCAGGAGGCTGAACTAGACCATCTAAATTATTCAATTATTTCAACAGCAGGGAACTACATTTTAGCTGAATTTAGATAAATCAGCTTCCAGCTTTTACTGTACTTAAGAAAGATAATAACATAATAAAAACCAGAAAAGAACCAGAGAAAAGGAAGGAAGAAAAAGAGGAGATAAAGGCAGTGTTTTGCTTGCTGGTTTGTTTCATGAAGAGCAAGCTTGTACAACTTACTAAATGCCTTTATTCTGGTGTTATCTCTCAACTTTATCTCTTTTTCCACTTGCTTTAATAATGCTCACCTGCCTGCACATTTCACAGTAACCAACACCTATCCAGCCCATTTGACAGCTACAGTCTTATTCCCACTCACAATCCAAAGGACTCACAGCACTACTATAAATGTATCCAAGTATATTAACAAGCCTGTTTCAGTACTGATAAAAAGTTCTTTCCAGAGTAAGACTTATAAACAAAACAAAAAAACCCAAAAACCAAAAAACCCCAAACAACAGCCAAAAAAAAAAAAACCACAACAGAAATTTAAAAAAACTGGAATTAATCATTTCAGTGTCACAGTACACTGTAGTGATCAATTAAAGGGTAAGTTTAAATACCTGTGTCATCTCCCTCAGTTTAAATGTGGTTTTAAAATGTAGGAAGCACTTCAGATATTTTGAAGCTGTTTGCACATACATATATCTGTTTCTTGCTAGCAAGACACTCAGTCCAGATATTAAATCAACTGCAGATATTTTAACATGCTAGATTAATTCCTCAGCTGGCATCAAAATAACTAGGAGAAATGGAACAGATGGGAAATAGGAAGCTAGCATATACAAAAAAAGAGAAGAAAAAAGCCTCAAAAATATAGAACTTGGAAATCTGGAAGTCTTGAAAATTAAAGACTGATGCAGAGGCATAAGTGGTTCTACACAGAAACAAACCAGCCAAGTATCTTGAGTACTGAACCAACTTGATTAACTCAGTTGGCTGAACTTGCCATGACTCCTGCATTGCCACCAAGATGTCCCAGCACTCAGCTCCCCAGTGTTTCTTGAGGATTTGTTCATTTGAAACCAGTTCCGGTGCCTCCCTGATCTAATGACTGCTCTCAAAAAAGGAACACAAAGCCTGGTCTCCTGCAGAATCTCTTGGGTTTTGCTGTACCATTTGAGTCATGTACTACTTATTATCTCATTATTAGGCATGCCAGAACTAGGCCATTCCCACACAAAGCCACAAAGACTTGTTTCCACCAAGACTCTTCACTGCTCCCTGGAGTAACACAGTGAAGACAACCCAGGCTGCCACAACAAAGTTAAGTTATGTCAGGCCTATGTTTCTTTCTAGCTTGGACTATGAGTTACACATGCACAGCTGCACAGCCTAACTCCCAAGGCTGAGCTGTCCCTGGAAACAATGCAGCCACATCCACACAGCCCAGCTTTTGGGCTGATCTGCCTCTGGACTGAATCCAGTTCACGTCTCCACATTCATGACATGCTTCATCTACAGAAAACTTGTGGGTCGCATAAACTGGAAGGTGACAGTATATGGAAGAGTGTTTATGCAACCACAAAAAACCCCTCATCCAGAGACTTAAGAAAACTGTCAGTTTAATTACTGCACACTTTATCCAAAGAAAAAAGACAAAGCAGGAACAGTAGCCAAACAAGTATCTTCAGCATCCCATCAGTAAATCTGACGCCAACAGATTAAGATTACTTATGCTCTACACACAGGTAATTCCCTTTCCTTAAAAAGGAAGGGGTAAGGGTGTGGATAATTAATCTTCACAGAAATAGTAATTCAGTGCTGCAGGCAAGAATCAGAGCCTACTGTGACAGGAACTGTACAGTCAAAGAATAAAATTACCTCAAACTAGAAACTCAACTCCTAACTTTCAGACAGATGAACTAGTCATCTAGGCTCTTTATACCTAATAGAGAGAAACAAGTATCTTCAGACACAATTCAAAACAACCTGAAATAGCTCTGGAAGTGCCATCTTTTCCAACTGATTACAGACAATCTAGTCATCTAGGCTGCCACTAGCTTAATGTATCCTTTTCAGACAGCTAACGTATTAGGTCTGGATTCATCTCAAATAATCCACTTCGAGAGCGTGTAGACTGGCCAGACTGCACAGACTAGACAGAGCAATGCAAAAGGAAAATAATTTACTTTATGAAAATCACAGAGCATGTGTGACAAAGCTAATAATAGCACCCAGTGCAAATTCCCTTATCACCAGACCTTGCCATCTCCCATATGATGAAAAGCTTTATAATTTTGCTAGCAATGAAATTAATCATACCTGTTTTTCTGTAGACTTGTGCTTCCTGTCCCTACATCTCCACTCACAATAACTTCAGCTTTATCTCTGTTCCTGAAGAATGCCCACCCATCACATATACTCTCCAAATCTTTCCTACCTCTCTTCTCTAACACAACCCCATACACTATATTCCTATATTTCCACTTTCATTTTGTTCTTTATCTACCAATAGGACACATACTACTTCTGTTCTAGAGAAATACCAGTTTCTATCCAAGCTGAGTAACCAAGAGGGAGGCCTCGCAGAACTTTCTTTTCCTTATAGAGGGGACAGTTTTTGGAGGGGAATGGAACACGAGTTCATAAGAAAAACTGGGAGGTAACAGGTGTCATGTCTTCCTGTGCACCAACAGGCTCTGCAAACTCTTCTCCCTCAGCACAGTTGTGTAAACTTGAGTCAGGCAGCTATGAGCACAGGTAAATTGTAAGGAAGATCTGTGCAAAGGCTCACAGGGGCTCTCTCTCTTTACTCAGGAGCTGCATTTAAGCTCAGTCCCTCAGTCCTAGGCCTTTCTTGAGCTACGCTGCAGCTTTGCCCAAGCCCAGACTTGCTGTTCCTGAGTGAGACTTCACTTGCAGATTTCACCTCAACTCTGCCTCATCTCAATGGACCTGTCTGCACTTACTGACTGTGGCTCACCCTGCTTTCCATCACAGAGTCTGCCCCTGCTCACCTCACTCCGGCACAATGGGGCTGTGCCCTTGCCATGGAGACCACTGCCCAGGCGGTCCTGCTGTCACCCATGGCTGCCCTACCACCTTGGGGCAGCTGGCCTGCACTGCTTCCAGGTGGTGAGTGGGGAAGTCTGTAAGATTTTCAGGCCCTTAGTCTCATAAATATTTTTAAATGCATAGCACTCAAAAGTTATTGATGAGAGGAAGAAGAGATGCAGGTGGGGGGGCAACTCAGTCACACAGGTACCTTCAGGAATAAGGCTAAGATTTCTTTCCTCAGCTCAGATGGTTATTTTAACCCAAAATAGAGGTTTCATTGGAGGTAGCAAGAGGATGTGTAGCTAAAACAGTATGATCAAAGAGCAATATTGTCTAATAACTAGACATATATTTCATGTGCACCTCAGAAAAAGTTATTTTTGTCCTTAGATTTGTGGTCCCCCAGTAATTATAACACACAGACATAACCAATGCACTAATATTTCAGTAAGCCATATTAACCCACGAAAAACTGCAACTAAACAATTAAGTCAGCTTATAAGAACACTCAGATCAGGAAATGCCAGAACTATGTTTGAATGAACTGATTTTATCCACCCAGTGGTTACACAGAAATACTCCTAAGCAAATTCTGTTTCATGCATGTCATATCTGAATGCTAAAGAATATCTAATTTCTCCAGAAGTCAGAAAAGTTTTATCATTTTTATACATATGTACACATATAAATGTACACACATAGACACACATTTTGTTTGGAGCCTGGAGGGTTCATGTCCATACATATATATATACACACATATATATACACACGCACATATATACATGTCCATACATACAGACATAAACACTTTGAACCTCAAACAAAATGTTAGCAATGGCACAAAATTGCCTCAGACTTTAAGCTTCCTATTCACAAGAGTACTCTGTTAATAAAATCCTACTAACAGAATCATTAAAAGAATGCTTATAGGTTTTTTTGTTGTTTTTTTTTTAAATTATTTCAGCAGAATTTAAACAGGTTACTGTGGTTCTTCTGAGATGGCTGATTAATTAGGAAAAGACTGCTCTCTTACCTCATGGTGTTTTGGACTGATGAATCCTCAGTTCCTTTATATCCAGCTCTTTTGATACCAGTACCAGGTGAACTATTTGCACTCATACATTTTTCTTCTTCCATTACAAGATCACGGAATGACTTTGGCAAAGCAGAATGTAATGAAGACGACCTTTTTTAAAAAACAAAACAAAACAAAACAAATTTTATACTTGCATTTTCCAAGACACCACATTGTTCCACGATTCAGATAGCAAAGAGGGCCTTTTCAGTTACTAAAAATAAAAACACAATATTACTTAGCTTTTTAATTTGCCATTATGCCTGCAAGACCCAATTCACTAAAATAAGTTACTTTTGGTCAAATAGGCAAACATCAGGAAATAAATACCTATGAGAGCAGAACAAGCCAGTAGTACAGAGAATTCACTAGAAGGAAAAAACAAACAAACAAAACAGAACTCAAAAACCACCCCTCCATCTATTCCCTCCGTAGCCTATCCTCATAAGAAGCAATTTTATTTTCACAGACACCTTGTCTTAGACAAGCTGTGTCTTGTCCAATAGTATTATTCCTTGAAAAGTATTTTCATAAATCACACAATGCTCTAGTACTTTCGTTCTACTACTGTTAGTTTACCACCATGGAAGCCAAGTATAGCCGGTCTTCTTTCCCCAAGATATTGAATGAGTTACTCATACCTGCTGGAGGCTCTCTACACTTTACAAATCACTTACATCTACAGTGAAATTCATAAAACTGATATGCTTTATTTTCTTTTACTTGCCCAAGTATAATGGACACTGTTACTGAACATATCACCTGCATATCACCTTTCAAAAATGAACCAGTATGAAAATATAGCAATTCAGCTTCACAGCTATTCGGAACACTTTTTGTTTCTGTCCAAAAGCCTTTTTATGTATGGAATTCAATGCAGTTATCAATAGTCTTCCCCTTACTCACCAAGATTTTGTAAGTAACTCTTTGTACATTTGCTTATGTTTAACTTTAGTAAGCATAGTAGTTCCACTCATGGTCAAATATACAAAATACATACTGGAAAAATAGCTCAGCTCATTGTCTACTCAAAGAAAAAAGAGATCAATTATAAACACTACAGAAGTAAAACAAGCTTTCTGTACAATCTTAATTGTTTGTGCAGCTACCATAAGAAGGAAAGCATTTGAAGCCAAAGACTTTCAAACTACATCTATTTTGCATACAATTTAAGATAACTAACATAAGGGAATTAAAATATTGCAACATTGTCTCTCAAATCTTAAAACAAAAGCATCTGAAAGTTACATATGATGTCTGAACTCCATGCTAGACCAACTGGACTTCAGTTTGGAGGGTTTTGTTGTTGCTTTTCTCTTGTTTTTTAATACTGCATGAGCACCACAGAAGGCACAGAAAGCAGAATGGGAACCTCCAGATGCAGAGGCTCAAAGGCATTTTGCACATCCTCTGTTACTGCTACCAGCCGGCACACAAGAATCCAGGCAAATGTTTGACTAGAACTTCCCCAAACTTACTATACCAAGTAGGCAAACTGGGTTGGGTTCTGCTGTCACAGAAGCTGCTTCTGCCACTAAAAATTTAAGTATCCTATCCATTTTGATGAAAATTCTGTACTGCAATCAGATTCACTTGCAACACATCACCAAACCCCCACCTCAAAAGAAAAAAAACCCACCAAAAAAAAAAAAACCCCACAAAAAAAACCAACCCTGCATCATTCTCAGCTTGTGAATCTTCCCAAAACAATTACCAGTGGCGTAAAATGTTTCAGCATAAACTGGTAGAAATTCTTCTAATAGTAACAACTCTAAATTTCAGCTTTTACTGCCTAATACAAGTTCTATGGCTTTGACTATATTGCATGTGTGGAAAGCTCCATCTATTGCTAAATGCACTTTAATAGTCTATTGTGAATTTACATTATGTAACTTTGAAAATATAATATATGAGCAGATGAGTAACACCATTCTACCTTATGTACAAAAATACTTTAAACGACTAGGAGGGGCAATGAAGTAATTGATGGCTTGCCTAATGCAGCTTAAAGTTTATTCAAAAATGCTCTCTTCCAACAGCTAGACATAATTTTAAATATTCATATACCTCCCACTGGTTCTTTACTCAAACTCTTGAGCTACCAGCATTTTCCAGATCAGCAGCCAGAGGCACACTACAGAGGAACACACAGAATCATGCGTGGTGACCACATGAGTGTTAGACTGGATTCCATCCTCCTCAAGTACACTCTGGCCTTTCCACCTAAGATGGTTTGTGTAACACAGTAGACCCCAGCTACTTTCAAAAATTGTTTAATCAGAACCTGAAGAGCACAATATATTTTCTAGAGACAGTTATCTAAGCATATTAAAACATCAGCCCATGCTTGCTTTTTAAATGCAAGGAACAGTTCATAGGTAGTTGGTAGTTTAAAATTAAATAACATCCAATAGGTAAAGAATTATCTATCAGAGAGTATATGATTAGCATGAATAGTCAAACTATTCAGATGTCAGATCAAGAAAGTTATGCTCTATATTTTTATATGCCTTTAATCAGAGCTTCTCTTGATATCTTATTTCCTGTGTTCAGAAGTAAATTATTTAACTAGAGGCATCTAGCTCATGTTCTTAAGTCAATCAGTACAAATACTTCCAAAGGGTCATTTATCTTTCTTACACTGAAAACTAGGACTTCAGGAACATAAAAAACAAACCTCCTGAAGAAGCCCAGATAAGCTACACAACATCCTCCAAAACCTCCTTCAGGCTTTGTTGTATCTAAAAGTTGCATATGAAGGGGAGAAGGGCAAGAACAGGCTAGAGAAAGACAAATGTCTTGTACAAACATCCTCCTGTGAATGAGTTTTCATAGCTCCTTCCCCTGAGACCCAAAGTCTGTCAGAGACAAGTATATAAAACTGCAGATTGAAGATGTCTAGTAAATAAAAACAGAAGCTAACTGATGATATTTAAGATGACTGGCTGAAAAATACCCATGAAGTGCCTACACCAGTGATCACTAACATCAGCCCAAGCCAGGGCATGGCAGGTCTGGGGAAGTTCCCTTGAAGACTCCAGAGACAACTTACTTGTGACCACCGATCACAGAAAGGCTCCTGACTGCTGGGTGCCTGAGGAAAAGGATTGACTCATGCAGGCCCCAGTCCACCTCATTAGCAGCACCCCCTACAGCTGCAGCTGTCCTCCCACATCTGTGTGGACACCCCTCTGAGTCACCCATCGGGTACTGCACAAGAGCGTGGCTTCCCTGCCGCTGCCATGCTGAGTCACTGATGGGTAGAAAGGGGGTGGGTTTGCAGCAACGTGTAAATTAGTGTGTGAATGAGCCCATGTGATTTGTGTATGTAAGACTGTGTACATCATCACTGCAGATGTTAGGTCACATAGTGTATATGCATAATTATAACATTAGAAGTAAAATTAAAAATAGTAGATGGTTTTTTGGTTTATTTAATGCAAAAAAGGATAGCAAAACTCAGTATTTCCTTTGTTGGTCACCATCTGATTCAACTGTTAGTCTCTCCCAGCACATTTTAAGCCTCAGAGCTATAATTGCCCTGTGACATCTCCAGTAGCTAAGTCAAATAACTAACTTGCTGCTTGACCTGCGGTATCACCTGTGTAAAGTAGGTGGCATGTTCTTTGGAGCATTTGAGAGGATCAGTGTTAAGGATTCTGTAATTCATCCACTTATCAGAATTCAGAAGACAAATCTTGCAAACTTAGTTTCTCCTATTGTGAAGGTCCCAATTACAGTTCAGAGATCAGGCAGAGTCTGAGTCCTTAGGTACAAATCAATTTATTCTATATCTCCTTTACAACAGAATTGTGGGCTTTGCCCAATGTTCTATCAGAATAACTTTTGTGGGCTGGGGCAATAAATGAGACCCTATACTTTGGCATTAGGTGTCCACGGTTGAAAACAAATTGAGAAGATGGATAGTTAAGTTCTGCTTGTATAAATCAAAACAAAAGAACTCAACCTTTTTTTAGATTCACTTGAAATTTAGTGTGCTGGATATTTTTTAAACCAGGTCATCTTAGGCAGTCAATTTTTGTAAATAACTACTGTAGTAACATACCTCTATAGCTTGTAAGCTGGACACTAGAAATACATGGCATATAACTATTCTTTTTGGTTACAATCCATGACATACAGATGCCTAAAGAGAAGATTTCTTGTCTCTGCTTTCACTGACTCTTGGAGGAAACCCAGCCACCACTTTCAGAATTACTACTTGAAGGACACTTCAAGTCACAATACCTTTAAATCATCACACAACTTCCCGTGCCATATCAGACTGACACGATCCTTGATAGACCCTGTAAAATACTAAGGCCCTTCAGCCATAAGGCTGCATATACTGCATGGTGTCCACTACAGAAGCAACACTTCTTCTGGTGTCATAACTGTATATAATATATATATAATGCATGATTTTGAGATGATTACAACATACTCTCATTGGTTTTCCAGTACATTACTGATGAACATTCTGAACACCCGCTCTATTTTACTATCATTATGTTCTGTGATATTACTGCTATTACTGTGGCCTAAGATAACAGCATGACAACAGACCTATGTGGAACCTCAAAAAAGCCCTAAAGACACTTCAAATTCCATGTGCTGATTGTAATGGCATCCATCCAAGAAAAGAAAGGTGAGATACATAAAGTGGAGCAGAGAAGCAAGCAGTTCTACATATTACCCTAAACTTTTTGACACAGAACGCCTCTCAGGAAGCGACTACTGATGTGATTTTTTTTTTTTTTCCTCTCCATACACTCATTAAACAGCTGTGAGGCTAAATGTGTTTTGAATTTACAGGGGCATAGCAGAGAGGCAAATATTCCAACAGATGCTTAGTACTCTTATATCTGAAAGGAGCAATCAATTCATAAAAGGGATCAAAGGAAAAAGAGCCAAACACACAAGAGGAAGGCAGCTCTAACTGTGGAAAACAAACCTGTCCTTTGACAGACAGACTCCTATTTTACTTTGAAATCTATCCAATACAAAAGCAAAGCTACTACAATAGCAACTTAAACAGTTAAACTGTCTAAAAAAAAAAAAAAAAAAAAAAAAAAAAAGACTTCATTTAAAATACAGTGACTGTGGTGGGTATGCAGCAAGCTTTGTTCCCACTGAGGCACAAACAGATAAGCTCTTATAGAGAGCAGACTCACTCACAGTTCTTCTAGGGTACCAGTACAGAAGCAAGCTGCAAAAAAAGTCTAGCCCTTCTTGAACAGGGAAAGTGGGAGAACTGCCCAAAATTTAACTCAAGTTAAAAGCATGCACACAGGTATTTATTCTGCAGTAATTAAACACATTAAATTTACATAGTTTGCAACTTTTACAGTTATGCCTTTATGCTTTCATCCAATGCCAACTGAAGAACAAAGCATGAATCAGGATAGCATGTCATTACATTCATTGTTGTAAACCTAGTTCATTGAACAGATGATAAACCATTTTTTTATTTGATACAGTGATATTAACTTG
The DNA here is from genome assembly GCA_907165065.1 of Caprimulgus europaeus. Next base: position 87,797,847 of record OU015524.1, on the reverse strand, counting down.
AATGTCTAAACTGTGTGTAATCAGCGTTAAAAGTAATTTTAAACCCACTATGCATCCTTCTACCGTAAGAATTCTTAGCAGCATCCATCACTCCCTTCAGCTCCTAGCCACCTAGATAACTTTGTTATCTACAATTTTGGTCTATTTTTGCTCTACTCCAAAGTCCTTCTAGTCCTTTCCCCCAGGAAGGGCTAACAGTTTTCTTTATGTTTTTGACAGAGAAAAAACCATAATGTTTTCCAATAATCTCTTCCTGACTAAGTTTCAGAGCTTGTGCTCAACCTTCTTTTTCTATACTTCACTTTGATACTATCTGCAAATACCACATCACACACAGGCAAGAACCAGGTGGGATGCAGTCTTCTGACTTACTACAGTAAAATTCCGAAGAACAGTTAAACTGCAATCGCTGCATTTCCCTGCCCCCTTCAAATTTCTAGATTACTACCAAACGTAGATACAAATAGTTCAATGCTAGTCTTTTTAATGAACATAACCTAGGCCATTTCTGTTTAAGAAACTGCTCCTAACAGACTATTCAATGTAAAAACTCCCCAAAGAAAAAGAAGTGATATTTGATTTGTAACATACCATGCATTCCCTAGTTTTGCAACTTTTGTAGGCGGGGGTGGTGTGGTTATGAGCATAGTAGACTCTGTGCTGCTAGTTACGGATCCATTATCTTTTGCTGCCAGGGCAATCATTTTCCTTTGCTTCTGAGAAAGCTTGATTCCATGAGACATCATTCTGCTGTGAATTGATATTGCAGAGAGAGAAGATGTAAGATCAGTGTCCTTTGAGATCACTCGCCTTCAATCATGCAAATTAAATTGAGAAATAATTTTTCCCCAGATCAAAATACTTTGTCTAGAGGAGTGCCAAAAAGGGAGTATGGGGCGGGGAGGGGTTTGAATGGCTAGGGAGCAAAAGGAGGCACAATGAATATCAAAAGCGACAGAAAGAAAAGCATCATAAAACTAGTTTTCATGTAGATGTTTACAAATGTAAACATGAAAAGTAGAAATCAAGTCTCCAAAAGTGATGGACTAGCACCAGATGAAAGCTATTTTCTAACTTTGTGACTTTTTAGAAACTGTCAGAAGCTTAGCTCCCTTAAAAAATAAATATTCATACATAAGAAATGTATACAACATAATATAGCCATTTTCTCTGTTTCTAATAATTTGTCTTCTAAGTTCTTTGGATTCTTCAGACTTGGCTGTTTTGTTCACAGCTTCTGAATCTATCTAACCAGCAGCCTTTACTAGGCTCCAGGACTACTGTCCTAGCTTATCCTCTACAAGAATTATATACTTCAAAGGTCATGAAAGTCATCTCCAGTTCTCTTCCATATGTCATCCATTAAGAAACACCAGATTTAATCGACTGCCTCCTGAAAATGTACAGTTATCTCCCTGTGTCTTTGGGATGCTTCTCCGAGTAAGAACCACTCCTGCTCCTGTCTGAGGAAGAATTGTCAGTATCAACACATGGGTGCTGGGGGAGGTCAGAAAATGTGAGACAAGAAACAAACTTAGGATGAACTACAGTACTAGTCCACAAGTAATCTCCAAAGTGCTAGGGATAAGAATTAATTCTTTTTGCTTGGAAATAGGAAAGCTCAGCAGAGCAAGCCACTGATTTAAGATACTAGTTTACTAGCTGTTTCACATTTCAACAGCTAAGACAAGCTTTTGCAGTAGTTGGCCAAACAAGACTACAGTAAAATAAAGAGATAAACTTTGTGTGCTCACAGAAACACCATAATGAACTGAAGTAAACAAAGCTCTTCAAAAACAAAGAGGACAACTTTTCTCCTGCTTGTTTTTAACTCTGAACCACTAAGTAAATTCATAATAGCCTAGTATATCACGTTTCTCTTTTATAGACTTTGTTTTTTTACCAACCCCGAGTTTGCCTTTGGCATGGTTCCACATTTCTGCATACTTTCTTCAATTTGCATGATGGTTCTAAGATCCATAGCAGGAGGGCTGGCAGGGCTAAATGAAAAATAAGAAGTTATCTTACAAGGCACTCATTTTTACTTACATTCCACAGTCCAGCCTTCACTGAAATCCTCTAAATAATACATAAGACTGGTAACCGGATGTATAATTTATGTCTGTTTCCTCAATTATGGCAAACCTCAAATAGAATGTTTCTGACAAAACTTTTATAAATATATACATATCTAAAAGCACACTATAAAAATACTTTCAAGACTCATCATACTATGAAACAAGAAGATGTGAACTATGATTACTTTAAAAAAATTAGATACCTAAATCCAGGATACATATTTAGTAGGCAACTGCTCATACTAAGGATGAGGCATTGCTTTCATGAAGGCTGAATTAGATCTTTCTTTAAAGAACTGGATTAAAATTATTTAACATGGCAAACAGAACACTTTACAAAGTTAAAGCTCTGTACAAACACCAGTAACATTCTCAAGCTTTAGGAATCAGTTTCTTATTCATAAATGACGCGATTTTAAACTTCCACAGAAATGAACATTAATTAAATCCAAACATTTCCAAGCTTTACATAAAAATATAAATTAAAACCTGTGTACTTAAAGGCATTTGTAAACTAAACTGTGTTACAATTACATTGAAGGACAAGCTTTGAAATAAAGAAATGAAGGTGGAACACGTTCCAACCAGTCTAAAGACCAAAGAGTTGGTTGTGGGATATGTTGCCCTCTCTGCACAGACTAGACTTGCACATTTACATAGTGAGACAAAAAACAGATTCCTAACAGACCCTGCTCACTGAACAACGTGTTAATGTGTTTCAGAGCCACAGCTTCTAATTTCTACAGCTGCATCACCTGTATTAACAAAGCCCATCAGCCACAAACCAGCAGAGCCTGGAAAACAATCGCTATATGATTTCCTAAATCCTTAAACCCTTCTCTATTCAACCTTTATTGACAACTGTCAGAGACAGGACACCAGGCAAGAGAGAACTTCAGTCAATCACAGTGCTGCTCCTTTTTTTCATATGCAGATACTGCTACAGATAAAAATTAATATTCAATTTTTTTCTTACTGTATTATTTAAATCTATGGTGTTGATTTTCACAGACCGTTTAAGTGCAAAGTCATGCCTTAAAAATATCAAAGTACAATGGTGCTTCTAATGACTTCAAGCATGGTCTGATTCAACAGAAACTGCCAACACATTTTACAAAGTGTTAACCAAACAGGCCTTCTAAAAAAAGATACTAGAAGTCATGACTGGTAGCACTTTAAAAAATAAATTAAAAAAAAAATTAATCTAGCAATTGCCTTTCTCAAAGAATAATTTGTGTAATTATTTTTGTAAAAAGTGCACCAGTTTTCTTAAACTACCAAAATCTTTAGTTCACATGTCAAGTAATGTATAATCATTTTGAAGAACAGATAGATTTTTACTCTGAGATTACTAGCATTCACTACCAAGTGTGGAACAGTGATTTTAAGTTAGGTAGGTACCACAACTATCACTCCACCTGAAACTGGTTGCTACCCAATTGGGAGAGCTTGCAGAGTTGTTTTTGGCACTGGGAATGGACTGTGGAACAGACTGTGTCAATGCTGGTGATCCCTTGTATGACTTCATCTCTTTATTAGGTTGAGAAGGTTTCATAACCTGAGTGCATGCTTTGTCCTTCATCTAAAAAAAAAAAAAAAAAAAAGACAGAAAAATGTTAAATAAATATAAAATGTTAAATAAATATTCTCACATTTTTTCATTTAGAAAAAAAAAGTGATGATACAAACAACTTGAATGACATGTAAGTGAAAAGATTTTAAAGGATACCTCAAAAATAGCAATAATGTAGTGAATCCCTGATCAGTCTGCTATTGGTACCTTTTGTTTTTTGCAGGTTTTGGGGAGGTGGTTTTTTGGTTTGTTTGTTTGTTTGTTTTTCTTCATCTTGAATCATTCAAGTCCAAATATGCACCTTGACAGTGGGAAAATCACTTGGAGATGTTCACTTCTAAAGCTTTAACACTAAACATAGCCATAATTCTCTCCAATTTATTTCTCTTTGCCAGTTATGCCTTAGTTATCTTGCACCATACTTCTGTCCAACACTACTGTAGTTGAAGAACAACAGGACTTTCCTGGAGTTTTTAGCTTCTGTTTTTTTGTTTTGGGGTTTTTTTTGGCTTCTGAACTTCAGATTTGCTCTGCATTTTAAATGAAGTTGATACAGACTTTACATAATTGCTCTTTCAGTTTGAAATTTTCTGACTACTACAGCATATAAAAATTCTTATTATGATACCACATGAATAAAAGATTTAATAAGGAATACTCATTTTTACTTGCTTTATAACTACTTGAAGTTGTCTACCCCATTTTAATGACAACAGCTTCTCAGAAACATTCCAAAATACAAATTCTGCTTTTGAGGGACTAAATAAACAAAACCAAATTAACTGCTAGGAACAAAAGCCCAACCTCAGTCCTCTCTGGATGAAATCCTTTTGTGAAGTCAGGGGACTGCAAGTCTCTGGGGCTACCCACTCCTGCGTAACTACCTTCAGAGTCAGACGTTAAGAGTTCTGGAAGTGATTCTACAGAGTTAGTTTTATCCAGTTTTACTGAGCCTAAGAAATAAGAAAAGACAGCAGAACTATAAAATCATGAGAGCCAGACTAAACAATGCTTAAAAAAATCCAAAACTTATTCATCCCATATGATGAATACAACAAAACCAGAAGTTTACCTTATCTAGTATACTAAACTGTAACAAGTATAAGCAAAAAAGACTCTCTTAAATATTTTTTTTCAGAATAAGATTACTCCCAGTTTTCTTTCTCTGTCTCACAATACACAGTTTTAGGAAGTAACACCACTATTTTTCTGTTGAAAATGAAGGCTTCTACCATCTTTTCAATAAACAGTGACTAATTATTTTTTTATATTCCAGAAAAAAGGCCAAAATGCATTAGCAGAAATGTTCCACTTATTATGGAAAGTGTCCATTAACTTTATTTGACAAAATACACGCTTTTACAGAATCTGAACTTTGGGCACAAGCTTAATATGACAAACATCCTTTCAAATAAAACTGAACCTTAAAAATTCACTATTCAAATTCAACTATGGCATTCACTAGAAAAGAAACAATCTTTGCAAGATTTCCTTAGTGAAGTATAGAAATTGCACTGCATTGTACATTAACTTTATGTTCTGTTTTTATACCTGAAAGGAACCTCTTTCCCACTGACCTGTGGAGGCTGGACTCTGAATAATATCTGATAGATTATATCCTCCAGAGCTGTCAGATCGTTTTCGTGGCTTCTTTTTTGCCTTAGTTTTTGCTCTTTTGAAAAGGGCTTCCCTATTAAAAACAAAAACAACAACAACAAAACCCAAACAAAACAAGATGGATTAAAGACAAAGAAATTGAGCATCACAACTATCAGTGCCAATGTCAAGTCCTTCAGTCAGCAGCAGCAGTTATACTTCAAGCAGTAATACCTGGTCCCAACAGCTGTCACGAGCTGCTTGCTCTTGCTCTGCCTGTGCACCGGCACAACCATTCAGTAAATAAATTTAAAAAAAAAATCCATGAGGAAGAGAAAAAGTTCTTTCCAATCTAGATCCAGTCTAGTACACTGCACAGACTTCTGCTGAGACAGTGGAAGATACAGCAGCTGTACAGGCTGGCACTGCCACCTAGGTCAGATTAAACCTGCTACACATTGCAGCAACTGACATAAAGCAAACTACATCCAAATCTCCACTTTCTTCCACTCTTGATTTCTCTTAAATTAGTGAAGTTCAATAAACTCCACAGTTGGTCTCATTTTTCCCCAACACAAATATTGCTACTGAGATAATACTACTTCTACAATAACGTAGGTACATAGTAATGTTATCTAAACATCACATGTTCCTATGTATGATATTAGGAAGAGTGAAACAAAATAAGAGGCATCTTTAATTTTAACAAAACTACTAGAAATTCAGAATTATATGAACCATACCTATAGCAACCCTATTCCAAAAAGCTTCTCTGAGAAGCTCTTTGTAGAATAACTATATACATACTTATTCCTGCATCAATACTGTAACCTTATAATGTTTGGGTTTTGTTATAATCCTTGGACTGCCCTATTCCATAAAGGCTCCATCTAGCCTCTAAAAAACACTGAAAGGCTTGAAGTCTAATACAAAATAGCCTCTCAGTTCCCTTGATCAACTAGTCCTTATCTGTGCTAGTTCATTTAGCATAACTTTTCTTGATGCAAGTAGTCAGAACAGTACTCAATACCACAGGTGATATCTCACCTGCACAGTGACATCATATTTCACTATTTGGAAGCATGTTACCAAGCCATCCTAACAAATTAACTTTTCATAGTTGTGATGTCATAGTCCATTTCTCCAGATTAAAAACTGTACCAAAAAAAGCAATTGTAATTTTATTATTTGCTTGTCAGAGAAAAACAGCATATTAAGCTAGTCTGACAAGGCTTTACAGATTCTATTGCTCTCAACTCCATGTCTCCAGAACAAATGTTCAAAAACAAAATACCAGAAGTCCAAAAAACCACCAAGACCAAACTACCGGATCCACAGTTGTTTGGATCACATTTTCTAACACCTCTTAAACACAGGTCACTTGTTTTGTTATTCTACAGCCAGAAAGTAGTCACTTTAAACTGAAAGATTAAAAACCCATGCTGCAAAACTTCCTATTTCAAAAAATAATTCTGTCAATATTAAGAAATGTAGATTATAATAATTTTCCAGACAGATCTACAGTACATTAAAGTGTGCTTTTATCTCTTTTGATTTCTCCTAATTGAGTGAAGTTCAATGAACTCCACCATTGGTCTCACACATACAAAGGTACTCTCCTTACATGCACAACTCCCAAATATTACTGTGAATGCTTGTTCTGCTATCTTTTGCATCTTTACCCAGATGCTACTTATAAATTGAAAAAACTGCTCCACTAAAGTCCTGTAACATTTAAAAATACTTAAGGAAACTGAGAATAGTCTTTGAAATCTCAATTTCTCCTATTTCTTAATATTTCAATTCTGAACTCAAAGGGAGTCAGGCATCATCCAAAGAGGGATAAATACCATATACAGTTCACTTAGTTAAAAATGTTGATGAAAAATAGATACTTACTGAGAATTTTGTTCTGCATTCATTTCTTCCCTTAAAAAGACAAAGTTCTCTCCATCTTCAGGCTCAAAAGAACTTATATCAGGTCCATCTGGATATGGAGTAATTACTCTCCTGACCATAGCTGGAATCTGTAGTTGAAAAAGCCATTGCACTAAGTTTCTCTTAAGTTGTATGCTAGCAAATATATGATCTCTTGTAAAAGGACCAAAACTGACTGTCATTTAAAACACTTTTACAGATCAAGTAATTAGTTATTGAACCAGCTTATAAACTTAAGTTACATCTTTAAGCAAAACAGAAGGAGAATTATTTTAAGTGATAGAGCTGGAATTCATATGCTTCAGCTGCCTATAACTCCTCACAAAAAAAATGCTTCAAGGTTTGGCAAACATTAATCTTTTACTACTTTACGGTTAAAGAATACTTGATTATAATGTGCCTTGGCTTTCTCCTTCGCACTAAAGTTCAACTTTCCCATTATTTTTCTTACTGCTTTTAAGATCCATGTGATCATCATGAACCTTACTTTGGAGATGTCTAGTTTGCTTTCTTCTCCTTTCCGCTAAGTAACAGATGCTCTTTTCCAGAGGTATTGCTTATGGGTTTTTTCATACAACAATTGTTAATTACAGAACATTATTATGTTTAATGTGTATAATTAAGACAATATTGTTGTGGCAGTGGCTAGTGAATAATGAGAGTGATAATAGCAGCAGCTAACCTTAGCATTTGAGTCAGACGTTCCATATTCAGCCTGTCATCTACAGACCCTGCAGGTATATATTTGTTACTCATCTGTTCTCATTTGAAACCTAATCAGCTTACAGTCAAATTGTACAACTTACCATTTTCCTGTAATAAACAGAAAGATCCTTTACAACTTCATCACTTAAGACATCCAGAGTCCTAAAAAAATAAATATGAATTTATCTTACCAGCTTAAAAAAAAAAAAGCACATTAATGGAAAATTCAAACGAACGTTTTAGATGAATCTCACCCACAGGCATTATTATCTATTCACGGTGGTCACAGTGAAGTCAGAAGGAAGAAAATGAACAGAGAATATAAACTAGTCAATGTCCATGTTGTAAGGCAAGATTAAACTCACCAACTTTCCAGCTACCCTACCTTTACTTAAGCCCACAACCAATACAGACCTACACTGTTAAGTTACCATGAACTGGTCATTACTTTACCTATTTCTGCATACTTTCAAATCTTCCTGATATGTATCTAATACTTTGAGTCTATGTAAGTTATTCTATAAAACTCAGACACAACATCACTTGACATTTATGCCAAAAAATAATACTACAGCAAAAAAATTTTACTCAACAGAATTGTCTCGCCCATATGAGCAGCTATCCTTGCACAAAGCCAAGTTCCAGACTAAGTTCTACCTGTCTCAGGTGTCTCAAATTAAGAGTCTTGCTACTCAGTAATGATATTTTCAGATTTTCACTAAAATGCAGATATAGTCTTACTTCTGTTAAGAATGCTGTGTGTCCTTTCCATGCTTAAGATGAAACAAATCTGAATTCAGAATAATACTTAAGACAACGTTATTAGATTTTTATTCTTCTCTTCAAATCAAAGGTTAAAATAGATGTGAAGAGGAAAATTGCTAATATGAATTAATTCCTTTATCTGTGATACAAGCAGAGCAGTTCTGTGGCACAGCAATTAAGTGCTGGCATTCTGAACTGGTTCAGATCTCTAAGAACTTCAGTATGTAAAAGGAAGCACTGCAAAAAGGCTAGGAGTAGAGAGAGTGGACCAACAATAGAGATGGGTTTTTTTTTTTTTTGTTTGGTTGTTTCTTGGAGGGTTTTTTAAAAAAATCTTTGCTAGAATAGAATTTCAATCAGTGCTGAAAAGGCTTGCTCTGAGAAGATGACATGTACTCTGGAAGCAACTTGAATCCCTGTCCAAAGGCATCAAGAGAAGGAAGGCCAGAGCACACCTTCAACTTCTTAGAACCCTAGATGAATCACTGTGGAAAGCAAGGGCAAACTAATTTGTTCAGCAGCCCTCACTGCAGACAAAGCAAAGAGACTACCAGAAGGCAGGCCCATTCTCTTAGGAAAATGCACCACCTATAATAAACCTACTTAAAATAAATTCAATTTGCATAGTAATCATCATGGTTAAAAAAAAAAAAAAAACAAAAAACAAACCAAACCAAAACATCAAAAATAAAAAACACACAAAACACCACAGCAGTTTTCACGGAAAGGTAGGGGTTGGAAGGGACCTCAGGAGATCATCCAGTCCAACCCCCCTGCTAAAGCAGGTTCCCTACACCAGGTTGCACAGGAAAGTGTCCGGGTGGGTTTTGAACATCTCCAGAGATGGAGACTCCACAACCTCTCTGGGCAGCCTGTTCCAGTGCTCTGTCACCCTCACAGTAAAGAAGTTTTTCCTTAAGTTTGTGTGGAACTTCCAGTGCTCCAGTTTTTGCCCATTGCCCCTTGTCCTGTCACTGGGCAGCACTAAAAAGAGCCTGGCCCCACCCATTTGGCCCCTGCCCTTTAGGTATTTATAGACATTGATTTTATGCCTCTTGAAAAACAATTTAAAAAAACTAAACAAGACTAGGCCTAATGTAAAAGCCCACTGAAATCAAGAGAGGCTTTCCTCCTTAATTCAGGCTCTTCATGTCACACTGTAACATAGGGTTTTGTACTATAGAACTGGTACAGCACATACAGATATTGAATTGTTTTTTCTCTCCCTGTTCGGCAAAAATGAGCCTCCTTTTAAACTAGCAGCATTAAGTTGCATTTTAACATTTAACTGCTCTTATTAGTTCTTCCAACTCTTTTGCTTTTTTGGGATGCTTGAATTTAACAGCTAGTACATGAACACATTTGCATTCCTCCTTACCTTGCTTCAAGCAAAGCTGCCATGTTGAGTCCTATGAACTGCAAGCAGGACAGTTTTAACTGGTCAGCATTATACATTGCTGAGAACTCCAGCAGCTCGGCAGCATTCCTTAGGGTAACTGCAAAGAAGAAACATAACAAACTAAGTTGGATAACGTGTTGCAATATCACCCAGCAGTTTTTAACACTTATTGCACAGTGTGATCTAGTTATTGAAACATATCATAAACTTCATTCTTAGAAAAAAGGCTAATGCTCAAATGGCCATCAGTTTCAGCAAGCTCCATGCAACTTTGCAGCAGCTTGAATGCAATGGCTGCTTCACAGAAACAGAAAGGCTTTACCTACCAACTCATCAGTTTCAATACACTAGAATTCAGCAGAACAAAACAGAGGGGAAAAAGAAACTAAAAATTAGCAAGTTTCATACTACATAAACAGTTCTTAAATCTCTAAATGGTTCTTCAGCAGGGAGAAAGAAAAAGGGGGATGTAGGAGTAGGGTGTGAGGGAAAGAGAGAAAAATAGAAGTCACTAAGAAATGCCAAGCAAAAATTGCACGCTGACTTCTTGCATGAAGCTAAGCAACAACACTTAAGTGTTTTCCAGAAGAGACAGATCTTCATAGTCATATAGAAACAGCACTGTGTCAAACAAACCACAGAAGAAATAGAAGAACTAAACAAAAGGGCAGAAGTAGAAACATAGAATTTATTTTATTATGTTTTAAAGACAAAGTTTGAATTCAATGAAATAAAGGGTTTACAAAAGTTTGCTTTATCTGTTGTAGTGGTTTTGTTGTTTGGGGTTTTTTGCTCTTTTAACTTTTTTCTTTTTATTAAAGAGAGTGAGATGAAGACAATGATGCATAGGAATGGAACATTATGCTAACATAAGACATCACCCACACTAAAGAAGCAACTGTTAACAGCTATGTAATGAACAGCAAAAGGTAATCAGAGCAAAGGAATATAAGTAAGTAATTCTGTGCTGAAACAGGCAAGAACATTGACATCTAAAAAAAGGCATTTTAAATTCTTTAACCCTTTATAATACATGTGGAAGAACTCACGTTTTTCTACAATGGCTACTTCACAGATTTCTTTGAGTCTGGATATAAGAAGTTGGTCTGCTACCACAAGAACATTGCATATGAACTCCACATTTTGAGAATCTAGAAAACAAAGCATAACATAAATGTTGTGGGCAAGTCAAAAGCAACTGTAACACATACAGCCTCAATGAGATTTTACCAAAGGACAAATGTAATAGCTTTGCAAATTTTGATGGGATTTTCAGAGCACAAGGAATAGCTTAGAAGAACACAGTCATTTTTTTGAAGCAAGAGAAGGAGGGAAAAGGAAAACTGCAGTTTGACAAACTAAAGAAAGGTACAGCTATCACCTCAAAATCTAAAGCAAGAGTCACGAAACTTTAGATTTTCTACCTGAAACTTCAACACATGCCTATTAAGTATTGAATTTCTACTTTAAAAATATAAAAATTGCAGGAGCTACAGCTGAGTTGAAAATATATTAACAGCACCTTTTATCGCAAGAGCTTCATCTGTATACAGGTAATCTACAATTATCTGTAGTATGTCAGAATGGATCGGCATCTCCAGAGCTGAACAACAGGAAGCCTAAAAGGCAAAAGATTTAAAAAAAAAAAAAAAAAAAAAAAAAAGGCAAATAAGTTGACTACTTGGAAAAAAATACAAAATTAAGACACCAGTTATATTTAGCAAATGACTCAGACTGAGGGTCACATTTTCAAAGTTAAACAATTATTTAAGCATTTTCACAAAATCTGTTCTTCAATTAGGAATTGACTGTAGCAGAGCAATTAAAATCTGCCCAAACTTCTGAATAAACATTTGAATAAACATGAATAGTCACAGTTAACATTCTGAATAAACATGAAACATTTCAGTGTTTCACTAGTTTGAGCATCTCCTCTAACAATCCTCCTTGATACTACTTTACCCACAACTGTTTAAAAGTAGAACTACAGGAATTCCCGATGCAAGTACTGTACTGCTTTCCTTTCAAGGTAAAAGACCTAGTGAAAACACAAGTTCCCATGCAAAACTAAAACTAAAGTAGCCATTACTGTTAATCCCTCAGAAAACACGGTCCTCTGCAAACTCTCTTTTCAAAGAACCATTTTAACCATTAAGGCAAAGCTTCTGTATGAGCAAACATCAGCCATCAACCCATGTAACTGTCACCATTCAAGCTCATGCAACATCACTGCTTAACAACTTTGGTTTCTTTCAGGTGGCACTAAACATCTCTTTTGCTTTAGAACATACTACTGGTACTGCCATTATTTCCCATCTGAAGTTTAAAAACTTCTTACAGACATTAAGATTTTTATAGACTAAACTAGAGCACTTAATTCACAAAATATTTACTTATGAATTTAGTAAGATTTAGATTTATTTATGAAATAATAGATAATGTAAGAACTAAATACAACTGATACAGAAATCAACAATACAAATGCACATTCAACACTTTAAAAAATAATATATCAATCACTGGTGTCTCAGTGTTTTGGATACACTTCCTTGGGGATGACTGAGGAAAAGGCAGCACAGTAATTGAGAGGATATGCAAAGTCCTGTTACCCAGTAGAAGAGAACTGCCAGTACTTTGCCAAGTTCTTAGATTTACATATTGACAAAAAGCTATGAAAGTTGAGAAAACTCTTGCATGATGTTTCAGCTTTCAGTCTCTGAAAAATGATTCTCCATTTATAACTTCCTTGTCATTCAACAAGCATTATCAATACTATTCAGACACTTAAACAGAGGCATTTAGTGAAATTACAATGTCCAGGAACAACCAGGGCGCTGACACGCAGCTAGCAAATAGGAACCAAGGCAAACAGAAGATCTACACCTTTTGAAGCAGCAGCTGGTGACTAAGTGGAACAGTCCTTGATATCCTCTATTTTATTAACAGTAAAAGTCAAATAGAGATTGTAGACACTGACTCTCGATGCTGCTGTATCTGTCACTCAGTATATATGAAAAGCTATTCCATACTGCATACAATTAAAACTGTAAGATCTTCTACAGAAAGAAAATGAAAATTCATCCAAAGCAGTATCCCACAAGAACAGTCCAGCAAGTTCTATAAATCCATGAACTAGCTCAAAATAAATCTCTAAAACAAAATACTTTTTTCTTTTGATATACATTATTACATTTATTACTTTCATTTAATACACAATCTCAATGGTACCAATATAGAATAACCACAAATGTGAGGTGTTTTTTTTTTCTTGCAAATAGGATCCAAGAATCCAGTCTTTTTGCCCAGTATTTAGGATATGTTATTCTAGGAAAAACTGGAAAGCTGACAGTTATTTGATGCAACAAAACATACCACCACACGTTTATTGGCAAGCTTACCTCAATCCACGAGCTGCTTAACATGCTGTGAAAATAATCTGTAAAGAAAGGCATTTCAGTTCAAGATGAAATAAAATTTCAGTTTAAAAAGACAATACAACTTCTATTTTATACACATATATAAATACACACACGTACCAAGTCTTGCACAAAGTACACACTTATGACACGGGAATTCCTTTCCATCTGAAGATTTCAGAGTCACATCACAGAGGTACGAACTAGAAGATAATGAATAGATCAGAACTGACTATTCAGAAAAGCTACAAGTTGTAAACTCTGCCAACAAATGCTTACTTTAGCAAGTTAGGATTTATCCTTCAAAATAAAGAACAACTGAACTTTAATAACAGCATAGAAAATGAACCTAAAAGTACAGGCAAGTTAGTTTCAAGAGAAATATTTTGTCCAAAGCTGAACTCTCAAAATTCCATCTAAAGTATTTTCTTCAAAACACAGTCAATTACTATTTCAACACTGCTATGACCAAATAAACTAATTATGGCTAATTTTAGTCAATCTTAAATGGTCTATGTTAAGTTAGTTATTTCTTTTACATTAGCAGCTACTATAAGCTTTGACAATGCATTTTAAGAGTGAAGTGATCCAAAATCTGTTAAAAAGCTACTTTTATGCAATGTAGCTTTTACTACTTAGAGTATTCAAGTCTTTGGGTATAAATAACCCAGTCACATCAATGGAATTAAATAACAAATATCACTTTGATAAAAGCATAAGGATTTTTTCTATTGAAAGATATTCCAGAGATTTTCTTAATTAGGAAAAAATATTATACATTTGCTTATTTCCAATCCATGTAGTCTTATGTCATAGCGAGCATATTTGCAAAAGTCACACCGTTTTTAACTGTATTACCCACAATATTTCTCATGGCATTAGTATCCTATGACACAGTTAATCCACAGAACACATTAATGTACAGCAAAAAGAAGCAAAAATATACCATACTTAATCTATCCCAGACTACTAATTCATATATCAGTCTAGAAGCATCTACAGAGAACTTCCAAACATGTTACTGTGAAAGAGACAAGTGTACCAGAAGTTAAAATACAGCTGATCAACCTTAGCCTACACTTAACAGATAAAGAGATGACATAGGAGGAGGATAGTGGAGGTAGGGGAAGCTTGATTTTAAGAAGTTTACCATTTCTTCTGATTTAACTTTGGTTTGTTCCCATTCTTCTTGTTGATAACATTAATTTTTCCATTTTCTAACCTGACTCCATCCAACCTGCAAATCATTAACATTAGTAATAAGTAATACAATTAATATACATTTCAAACCATTAAGAAGAGCAGTTTTACAAAGTAACAACGTTTCAGTGGGCTCATACTATGAACACAAAAAAGGATCAAAATCACTCATCACAGACAACTAGAAAGGCCCAGTTGTTCCTTGAAAGTCTTCTCTGCAGATGTAAAATGCAACCAACATTCTTTCCACATCTTTGCTATCTTATTATCTGAGATGAAAGCTACTCTGCTATAGTTAAGGCCAAAGTTCAACACCACAGGGTCAAAAATCTAGGAGTTATATATGTTACTACCAGTCAGTTATCTGAGCAAAGACAGTGATTTAGAAGAGATGCATGTTTCAGCATAGGCTTCTTTAGCACCTTAATTCATCAGGGAGGGATGGTAAAGACACAGGAGTGCTGCTGGTGGAATAAAAAGCAATAAACTTTCAAAGGGAAGTGCTTTAACATGGAAATTTTACTCGGGAACTCAACTTTAGCATCAGCTTCACATCTTTGCCAATTAATTTCAGTGTTTGCGAAAAATACAGTGAAGAAAACTGCCCTGAAAAGGTTAATAACCTCCTTTGAAATGAAAAGACAAATGCAGAAAAAAAAAAAATCCAAAAAACTTAGTTCTACAGAGCCATTTGGTCTCAATTCCATTAGTTTCATCAAGTAACATTAAAAATGTATCAGTTAAACAATAATTTAACTTTGCTTTGTGTTGTTTTACACTAAAAATGTTCATTCTCTATGGAAAAACTGGTAGACTACAGACCACCACCTAAATATTAATCAAACCAAAACTCAGTTAATCAGCCATCTCTAACAAAACAAGTACTGATGTTTTATGACTGTTATTCTGGAAAGTCAGATGATTTGCATCAGATGTCAAGTCTCAGAGAGCTACCTCCTTAAAAGATACACAGAATAGATGTCTTAAGTACAAATGTCCACATGGTTCTAAGACACAGTAAGGGCCAACAGCATATCTCCATCATATAGAAGTCTACTGAAAAATTATGCTTTAAGTACATAATCATGCTAGAAAGTCTGCTTCTGACGTTACTCAAAAAGGTCACACGTGCCTTCTCTTTGTGAAGAGCATCAGAACAAACTGATGTTGCTTTAAAGAGATTACATGGTGTATGCTGTGAACTTTTATACTTCCAAACAATAAAACAAGCAAAAAAGGGCAAACTTATCAACTCTAACTAGCTTTCTGATCTAAAATCAGATCGGCTTACAAAGAAAACCCCAAAACACCTCTGTGAAGAGTTTGTCAGAATATACATATATTTCCTTTCACCTACCTTCCACTTAAATTGCTGAGTCCAAACTTCTTTGCAGCACTTTGCAGCATTTTTATGAGGTTAGCTTCTTCACCAACAACTTTGGTTTTTTTAGATTTGCTCTTCTGTTTTTCATTTATAACTTGCACTTGATTATTTCTATAAATTTCAAATGCAGACTTTCCATTAACATTTTCATCAAAACTCATTTTGCTCAGGTTAGAAATTAAAGTATCTTGATATTCTTCTGATTTTCCTTTATGCAGGATTTTTGGTTTATAACCATGAGTCAAAAGATCACAAGTATCAGTGTATATGAACTGCAGAAGGTATGCAAACAGATCTGGATGAACTTTCTCTATTACATAAAGATCACATCCAACAGCGTCTTCATCTTTTCGGTAGACGTCTGGAGTCTCTAGCTTGTTGTCACTGGAAACAAACAGCTTCTTGAAGAATTCAGAGCGTACCGCCAAGATGTATTTGTGCACGGGGTAAGTTCTTGTGCCAATCTGAAAAGTCACATCATGGATGCTGTCCATTTCATCTGTTTCATCTAACAGTTTGCCAAAATCCTTTCCAAAACTTGATAATGACACACTTGGAATTTCATAGAGACTAGAACAAAATGAAATTTATCAAAAAACCCCACTATTTACAAGCTCCATAAAATTTTACATAGAATGTTTAATGAAAAGGGTGAGGTTATTTCCATTTGGTTTGGTTTGGTTTTTTCTCACATTGTTGGACTACTCAACATTTCTTGTCCTATTCTTTACTAAAAGAACTAATAATATGGTATTTAGGCAATTAAATCACATATGTAAGATCAGTTTAGCTTCAGAATATTAAATAATAGTATTTTGTCTTTATAATGTAGCCAGTAAGTATGTATTATCAGAACCATCTTATCTTAATGTCATTTTTCCAACAAGAAAACACAGGAATCTTATAAATGCTTATAAATATGAATCACAGAATCACAGAATGTCAGGGATTGGAAGGGACCTCGAAAGATCATCTAGTGCAATCCCCCTGCCAGAGCAGGAACACCTAGATGAGTTCACACAGGAAAAGAGCGGGTGTCAGAAGGATGGGGCCAGATTCTCTTCAGTTGTGCCCAGCAAAAGGACAAGGGGCAGCAGGCACAAACTGGAACAGAGGAAGTTCCATATGAAGATCATAGATTCATAGAATAGTTTGGTTGGAAAAGACCATCATCTAGTCCAACCAAAAACCTAGGACTGCCAAGTTCACCACTAGAGCATGTCCCCCAGTATCACATCTATACATCCCTTAAATATCTCCAGGGATGGTGACTCCACCACTTCCCTGGCAGCCTGTTCCAATACTTGACAACCCTTTCAGTGAAGAATTTTTTCCTAATATCCAGCCTAAACATCCTCTGGCACAACTTCTGGCCATTCCTTCTTGTCCTATCACTTGTTATCTGGGAGAACAGACCTACATCCACCTCTCCACAGACTCCTTTCAGGTAGTTGTAGAGAGCAATAAGTCCTCCCCTCAGCTTCCTTTTCTCTAGACTAAACAACTCCAGTTCCCTCAGCTGCTCCTCATAAGACTCCAGGCCCTTCACCAGCTTCATTGCCCTTCTTTGCACACACTCCAGCAACTCAATGTCCTTCTTATAGTGAGGGGCCCAAAACCGGACACAGTACTCAAGGTGCAGCCTCACCAGTGCTGAGTACAGGGGAACAATCTAGTTCTACTGGCCACGCTATTTCTGATACAGGCCAGGATGCCATTGGTCTTCTTGGCCACCTGAGCACACTGCTGGCTCATGTTGAGCCGGCTGTCAACCAGCAACCCCAGGTCCTTTTCTGCCAGGCAGCTTCCCAGCCCCTTCTCCCTAAGCCTGTAGTGGTGCATGGGGTTGTTGTGACCCAAGTGAAGGACCCAGCACTTTGCCTTGTTAAACCTCATGCAGTTGACCTCAGTCCATCCATCCAGCCTGTCCAGATCCCTTTGCAGAGCCTCCCTACCCTCAAGCAGGTCAACACTCCCACCCAGCTTGGTGTCATCTGCAAAGTTACTGAAGGTGCACTCAATCCCCTCATCCAGACCATTGATAAAGATAAGGATGGCCCCAAAACTGATTCCTGGGTAACACCACTTGTGACTGGTGGCCGCCAGGTGGATTTAGCTCTGTTCACCACAGCTTTCTGGGCTCGGCCATGCAGCCAGTTTTTTACCCAGTGAAGAGTACACCTGTCCAAGCTTTGAGGAAAACTTCTTTACTTTAAAGGTGACAGAGCACTGGAACAGGCTGCCCAGAGAGGTTGTGGAGTCTCCTTCTCTGATGATACTTAAACCCAGCTGGTCATGATCCTGTGCAACCTGCTCTAGGTGAGCAGGCTCGGACTCGATGGTGTCCTGAGGTCCCTTCCAACCCCTACCATTCTGTGATTCTGTGAAACGTTTCATATTAACATCTAAAGTAATAAGGAAAAAAAGATATTATTTATTCATTTATCAGATATATTGGAATCATATTGCGAGAAACATGGCTCAGAATTCCTCTTATTCAAATTACTTTAAATATTTTTTCTAAACAAATTAAGATCCACTTTTTACTTTTATTTAAAAGCTGATTATTGATGATTACTGAAGAAGTTAATTTCTATAGTATTTAGAGCTCTCAGTGTTTTAAGAAATACATTAATGTTAAGGCAAATGCTTGCCTTAAACAGTTCAGATAAAACATCAACACTATCTATACTAATTATGCAAATACATAAGCTGAGGTCTTTGGATAATTTCAACACCGTTGTTTACTAACAAGAGTTATTCTCTAGCAGTATGGAAAACCACATTTACTTTGACTTCTCTATGAGCCAAAAATGGTTTTGAAAAGCAGAATGATTTAATTGCAATTACACACAAAAAAATGCAGTTGTTGATATTTTAAATATACCTTGTTTTAGGATCTGACTGTAAAACAGCAAAATTACAGCCATTAGGATCGGTGGCAATGCTAACAGCTCGGTGGGCAAAAGTAAGCTTCTGAAGTCTAATTCTTTCATACACGCTGTTTGTATCGTAGTCACAAGATGCATCACATGAAGAATTCTGAAGGCTCGATACAAGTTCTGCTAAAAAAAAAAAAAATAATGAAAAAAGACAGAAAGGTCTAGCTAATTATAACAAAAAGGCAAGATTTACAACTTCTGTAAGTCCATTAATGGAGTCACTGAGTAAGGCTAAATTATGCTAAAGATTTCAGCCCACTCAACTGAAATGCAGGAAGACATTTTAAGAATAAGACTTTATTACTTTACATATAGGACAGTTTTTATCCAGAACTTACTGTGGAAGTGTTTTGTCACTTATTCATATAAGGGAAAACGCCCTATCTAACATTCAATGCAACCTCTTCTGGAATGGAGCAAGCTCTGCAGAGTACAGCAGTGCAAGATTGCTTTCTTTTCTTGTCATATCAGTTACAGCAGATAAAATACAATGGCCTTCAGATTTCATATTTTATCTGTTTAAATTATACACAAACTAACAAAATACTATTAAAAACATTATATTCTCTGAATACTGGATAATTTTTCAAGAACTGGATAACTGAATACATGCACACTATTTGCTACATTCATCAAAACATTTTTAAAAAAAACCAAAACCAAACAGAATCTCTCATTCATTACAAAGCAGTGACAAACATCAACTAGACATTCAACTAGTCAACAGGTCCGGACTCTGAAGTTTCCTTGAAAATACTAAAACTACAATAAGAACAGCAATAAGCATAACGAGAGTGCCTTCAGACACGTACTAGCACCAGAACACACACAGTGAAAAGGAGCTGTATTTGGTGCCTCAGTAATGACAAAACTACTATGTGATGTGTAGAATAAAAGAAAGTGGCAACGGAGTAAAACTAGCATGGAACTCTTGATTGAGTAACAGAGGAAAGATTTTTGCTGTGAAAGAATGCAAAAATGGACCAATAAAACTAAAGATGAAATCTCAGTATCAGAGGAAGAAGAACTGCAACAAAAAGCTATAAAGTTCAAACACATTCCAGGTTGGAAGTAAATTCATTTCTATCCACAGAGTTTTAAGACCCCGACAGAAACAGAGCTGACAGTTTCAATTAAAATCTCATCCTATAGTAGACGAGTATCTTCCCTGCAACAAAATAATCCATAAGGACAACTTGCAGCAATATGAGACACATTAGTAGGGCAGAAATTGCTCTGGACCCTGAATTATGCTCAGGTAAGGGTACATGCTCCTTCTTTTGTTCAATGCCAGTCTCTTAGGATTTGTCATCTCATATGTGACACGATAATTATACTGGACCACTGTGCTACTATTACTCTTCAGAAGGACTTTTCTTCCTGGAAACCATCTGAAGGTTAACTGAAGGCTGCAAAGTAAGTAAATCTTAGTATTTATGAGGAAAAAGAATAGTAGTGGTCAATGCTACCAACAGTCAGCCACAGAAGAAAGAACAAACTCACCACATAATACTGTCAGAGAGTGTTAAAGATTTTATTCAACTATTATATTGATTTGAAACATTTTAAAACCATTAAGAAATCAGAGCTAACCTTTCTTCTCTGAGGCTTTTTTCTCTTCTTCCAGCCACTTCCCTGTAAAGGCTTCACCATCCTGTGTGACAAACATTATTTCATTCCTATTTAAAGCAACATCAGACATGAAGACTTGCCGGCCATACACCCAACGACACTGCTTCATAGAGTTGTTCGATGACTTCCAGCAAAACACCTATAATATTTTTTCAGAGAAAGGAGAAAACTTCATATCATATAAAAGGAGTTACATATTACACATGACTTTATTAAGCACAAGAACATGCCATCTCAAAGTTGCATATAAAAGGAGAAAGACATTCTTCAAAATTATATCCTGAAGTGTTCTATTACAAAGAACTCACAAGTAAGACAGGGAAAATCTATTATCATATCAAGATCCATTTGCACCTGAAGTGTATTTGAAAAGCTTCTTTGAATATTCAAACATCTTCACAGCAGTCATCTACACGTTAGTTTTTACTGACATTTCAACAAGGACAGTAAAAGGTATCAAGTCAAAAACCAAGTTTAATCTAGTTCTTAATTCACAGATTTGTCCAACTGATTTGCTTATAAAGCAGGCAAAATTAAAAGCTAGCACACCAAAAATTACAACAATTTCCTAATAATTGTTTGACAAAAATGTAAAGTTTCTCTGTACCAGCCAAGGTTTTGGAATGGAGAGCATGACCAAATACAAACTTGTAAACATTCAACAGAAATGTGAAGAACTGCATGCACAGCAGGACCCCAACTGTAAATGTCTGAAAAAAGGGAGCATGAAGCAACAATCTCATGCAAGGTAAAACCCAGATGTGGCATTAGTGGTGCTAAAGTCAGGCTTCTGTTAACAGACCTGCACAGGTCTGTTAACACCTATATAAGGAGGGAACAAACAAATGTAACTAACCTATTTTCTCTCCCTTCTATTGAGCCCTAAAGAATCACAGAATGGTTGAGGTTGGAAGGGACCTCTGGAGGTTATCTAGTGCAACCACCTGCTCAAGCAGGGCCACCCAGAGCCAGTTGCCCAGGACCACAATCAGACAGCTTTAGAATATCTCTAAGGATGGAGACTCCACAACCTTCACAGGCAACTGGTACCAGTGCTCAGTCACCCTCACAGTGAAAAAGTGCCTCTTGATATTCAGGCAGAGCCTCCTCTGTTTCAGTCTGTGCCTACTGCCCCTGGTTCTGTCACTGCACACCACTGAAAAGAGTCTGTCTCTCTCTTCTTTGCATCTTCCTTTCAAGTATGTATACACATTCATAAGATCTCCCTTGAGCCTTCTCTTTCCTAGACTAAAGAGTCCTCCCTCAAAGAAGGTACAACCAAGCTACACAAGGAAGCACTGATTCAAGAAACAGAAGTATTAAGATGCCATCGCCCTCCTTAATTATTTAGAATGCTTAAAAGCACTAAAGATCCCAGCATTTGCCAGTATTCAGTGTGGAAAGATACGAAATGTACGTTGACAGCTCCATCGATGCAGGAAGACAAAGTAGTTTCTTACTGCTAAAGTAGTGTCCCAAAGACGTTGAAGGGGCAATTCCAATACTACAGATGCTAGAAGCTAAATCTCACATGAACTGGAAGTTTATAATCTCTGAGATAACTAATGACCTAATAAACAGGTAGGAACACCCCAATACATAATTCAGTTAAATGCAAGGAAAGAAAAGGGAACATCCACACTGCTCCCTATTTTGATATCCAAGCTCAGCGTTTAACATTAAGAGAACAGCATTTCAGTAACAAAACCTTTTTGTACACACCACTAGATGGCACTGATGGTTTAGATCGCCCTGTAAGCAGACCTAGAAAAGACTGAGGTTTTGAAGGGTCCTATAAACTGCTACCCTATGAAAGAATGAGGGAAGTAAACAATAAATACACAACAGTATTCCAGTTCTAAGTCAACATGGTGTCTACACTTACCTATAAATACTTAGCCATTCACCAGATTTAGCTGCAACTTTTCAACAATAAAAGGGACACCCCATCTACAGAACAGCTGCTTTTTAGCAAAGGCTCTAAAACTTGAAGTCTAGAGACTACTTCTGAGGCTATTTCTGGAGGGTGTAAAGGTGACTGGGTAGATGAGATGAGAGGAGAGATGGGGGAGGAAGAAAAATAAAAAAAAAAAAACTACACCACCAAAAACACACGGACTCTGTACTCTATATAACCACTTACATATGTAAAAGTAAAGGAGTATGCACCTTCACTGAAAGGCCACAGATTTAAAAATTAATGACTGTACATTACTTTGGTAGTTTTCTCATAGCCTTTTAAAAAAATCACTGGCAGCTCTACAGAAAAGAATTGGGTATTTTCTATGCACAATTTCGTTCTGTCAACTTCTGATGTTTAAAGTTTGATCAATCAGGATGCAGCTTGTTATATAATTATGATTTCTAGGGACACAACTTACTCTTCCAGCTTCATCCAGTGCTAGAACGCAAATCTTCTCACCCCCATTTTCTTCAAGATGCTGGGTATCTACCTTATATTCCAAATATCCCCCATTAACAAGAACTTTTTTAAGGTTCAGTTGTCTGAAAGAACACAAAAGGTTAAATTAGTATTTCTTCATTGTATATTGATGTTGCTTCTGTGACAGAGCTCCTTTTTCATTTAAAGAAGCAATAAAAAAACAATATAGCTGAGGTAGTGACACTGAAAAAATACTTAAGTTTAGTTTCTCCCCACTGGTGCAACTAACATAACTGTTACTAAAAGGTATATGATTTAGCTTTGCTCTTCAGCATTACAAAAGTTACAGTGGTAAAAATTTCATTTAGGTGTTTGTACTAAAGATATATCCTATCCTAGTAGGCTGTTTCTCAGGTTTTTATTGGGTTTTGTTTTTTAGATAATCAAAACTATACTAACAAACTGAAAAACTTGCATAAGAGTGCAATACATGGTTTTACGTGCTAGCACCTTCACCTATAACCATGTTGAAAACAAAGTATAAAATAATAATTAAGCTGTAACATGTCAGTAAATACTGCTAGAATTTGAAGTGAAGCTGAAAAGCTAACTGGGAGTTTGCTGGGCAAAAATGCTAATTACAGAATCACAGAATGGTAGGGGTTGGAAGGGATCTCAGGAGATCATCCAGTCCAACCCCCCTGCCAAAGCAGGTTCCCTACACCAGGTTGCACAGGAAAGCGTCCGGGTGGGTTTTGAACATCTCCAGAGATGGAGACTCCACAACCTCTCTGGGCAGCCTGTTCCAGTGCTCTGTCAACCTCACAGTAAAGAAGTTTTTCCTTAGGTTTGTCTGGCACTTCCAGCATTCCAGTTTTTGCCCATTGCCCCTTGTCCTGTCACCAGCCACCGCCAAAAAGAGCCCAGCCCCATCCATTTGGCCCCACACTTCAGGTATTTATAGACATTGATAAGATCCCCTCTTAGCCTTCTCCAGGCTGAAGAGTCCCAGCTCTCTCAGCCTTTCCTCATATGGGAGATGCTCCAGGCCCCTCATCGTCTTTGTGGCTCTCTGCTGGACTCTCTCCAATAGTTCCTGGTCTTTCTTGAATTGGGGAGCCCAGAACTGGACACAGTATTCCAGATGTGGCCTCACCAGAGCAGAGTAGAGGGGGAGGAGAGCCTCCCTCAATCTGCTGGCCACGCTCTTTTTAATACACCCCAGGATACTGTTGGCCTTCCTGGCCCAAGGGCACACTGCTGGCTCATGGCCAGCCTGCTGTCCACCAGCACAACCAGGTCCTTTTCCTCAGAGCTCCTCTCCAGCAAGTCAGCCCCTAACCTGCACTGGTGCATGTTGTTATTCCTCCCCAGGTGAAGGACTCTGCACTTGCTCTTGTTGAACCTCATCAGGTTCCTTTCTGCCCAACTCTCCAGTGTGTCCAGGTCTCGTTGAATGGCAGCACAGCCTATTCTAATCAGTTATTGAAAACTACTTAGAGAGAATGGGATCAAATTATTACCTAAATTTACGAGTCATGGGCCCAGTTTCTTCAACAGGTTTTACATTCAGGTTTTTGCATATGGACGAGATGATGTCATAAGGTCCCCCTTACAACCTAAATTCCCCTTTATAACATACTATATCCACACGTTAATTATGAAATTCAGACCCCCTGATTCAAAATCATAACAACATAACTAATAGAATATCAGAACTTCAATGTCTATTCCAAGATGCATTTATTCAAATTCAGGCTAATATGAACAGATAATAGCAGTTTCAATATTTTTAAACCTATGGCAAAAAATATTTCCTCTTAGTATTGTTTTTTTTTTTTAAATATCTTTGGTAAACAGTGAGTGGCACCTTAGCCTCATTTAATAACAAAAGAAAAATAAACAAGACAGCCACAGTTCATATGAGAGAACTGCAAATGAAGAAACTCAGAGGACCACTGTACTAGCTCTACTTTATGCAAAAAATCTTTAAAATAGCTTGCAGGTATAAAAACACAGTGAAATCTTCACCTATTGTTCTTTATGATAAATTAGAAAAGTAATACATACTTTGAAGCCATCTTTTTGCACTGATAGTCTGCAAGTAAATAAATATCTCCTCTTTCAGTAACACATACGGTAGCACCATCGCTTGCAGAGACCAAAGACATAGAGATATCTTTATGGTGTAGAGCAGAAACTTGGCGAGGTGTAGTTACACATCTTTCTCCATTAGGATCCAGCAGGTAACCTAGAAAATACAACACACCCCAAAACCATTATTTGCCATCCCACACATTTGTATTTAAAGAACACTTTGATACACTACTTCGAAAATATCTTAAAATTCTAAAAGATTTTTTAGGTACTTAGATAACTCATCTTCAAATTAGACAGATAAGAGACCCACCACACATACTTGTTAGTTCAACACAAACACCAAAAAACATTCAAGATTTGATGAAGAAAAGGAAGTATGGCATATTCTACAGGTAAAGTTTAATGTGGTTAGACTCTGCAATGGTACTGCCTTTGATTTCAAAGAAAGAACATTTATTTGATCACATTACAGTTCGAGACACTAGAAATACTATCACATTGGCATAAACTATAGATTAATTCAGCCATTGGAAGATACCAAACAAGCTTGTCATAGAAATTACTGCAAGTGCACGTAAGCATGAAGGCAGGCAGTTAAGTGAAAGAACAGATAAGGCTGGAGTTGTAATGTAAGGTCTCTGAACACTTTAACACATATTAAAAAAAAAAAGTCAAACCAGTACTGCTCTCCTGCATCAAGAAATCTAACACAAAGAATCTCACATGTAACATAACCCTGCTCTGTGCGCATATACAACCGCACCACAGAGGAGATCAAGGCACAAATATACAGGAACAAGCAGCAGAGCTACCTCTAAAGCCAGAAGCAACTCTGTTGTATGACAGTGTAGTGCTACGCCCAGACATCTTGGAGAAGCAAGGTTTATTACCACAGGTCTATCATAGTGCCCAGAACAATCCAGTTACTCCCTCCATATGGTACTACCCTGGGGCACATGCATACCAAAATAATCTCAACAACACAAACAACCACAGTGAAACTTACATGACGGATGCACATTAAAAAAAAAAAAATATATATATATATATTAGCAAGATACTTCTCCAACAAAGACAATTTTTTCCCCACATACCTTCACAATCTTAAATAGGAACACAAAAAAGTGTCTGAACCTGATGTCAGAACTGATGCAGATTAACTGTAAGTACCAGAGCTAAGTAACTGTTTTGTTTGCACAGATACAGAATTGAGGAAATGCAAATCCAAACCAATATTTCAATACCTGTTCATTAAAAAAAGACAAAAACAATTAAAATATCCCATTCATTCAACAAATCAAGAAGTTCACTAGATGATAATACGTTTCCATTAGGTTCTTTCTAGACTTCAGATTAATACTGAGTTAAGTGAAGTGAAGATTCTGGTAATGTCATTGTTGAGGAAAAAAAAAAAAAAGAAATCTATACATGGGCAAGCATTTCAGTTTAAAAAGTTAGTAAGGAAAAAGTTATCAGTTGCATGTTTACAGTGCGTGGTGAAAGAGAGACATAGGCAGGACAGCTGAATGCTAGTTTATAATTTATTAAGGGCAGTACCAGGCAGACTGCTGGAAGGAGACAAGCATGCCTTGGGTAATGTGCAACACAAAACAGCAACATTCTAATTCCTGAAAGTCTTCAGTAGCAGGACCACAAAAGATACATGGAAGGCAAAAGAATTACAAAGAGTTCAAGTAAGGTAGCTAAGCCTGACTAGCTCCCATCATCCCAAAATGTGAAAGTGACTGGTACTAATGAAAAATATTCTTCAAAAGAAGTATGAAGGGATGATGTCATCAGACTGGTAAAAAAAAAAAAAGATACAGAAAAGAAACCTTTAACCAGGCTTCTGTTGTAAGAAGCAGATAACAGCTTTAGTACAAATAACATCTTTTAACGGCTGGGTTTTACTTTCAGAACACTTCTACCTTACCTAGTTGGCCGCCATTCAGCCCCATGGTATACACAGCTTCCTTAGTCCATAGCACTGTATGGAATCTGCCTGCAGCCACTCCAACCACCGTTCTACCTTTCAGGTTTTTGGCCTGAACCTAAGCACAAATCCAAAGTACATCTTAATATTAAGCCGCAACAGGTGAATTTCACATGCACGAACTTCTGACAACGTTTAACTCCTAAAGTGATTAAAAATGAAGCATTGGTATCAATTCACACACAATCTAGTAAATCAGGATTATTTCAGAAGTTTGTCAAGTGTGGCACTACTGCACTAGTGACAAAAAAGTGAACATTCCAGTTTATCTAAATCAGAACTACAATCAAATCAGCTTAGGCTGGCTTCATATGTAAAATGATGAACAAGATTGCACAGGACATGTATAAGACAGCCAAAGAAGACTCAAGTGTCAGCTAAAAAGCTTCAGCTTGTAAATCCTAACACCCTACACAGAGATACACAGAACACTATGCTACTAATTCCACACTGCAAATTTAACTTGATTTTCCAGATCAAGATGATCAAGATCAAAGCAAATACCGGGGATACACAGCTATCATTACACTATTGAATAGCATTGCGTTGTATCCCTAAACATCATCCTGTTGCACTTCGGACAATTACTCTTTCCTACTTTTATAACACTGGTAGTGCAATGTTGTTCTACTCTAGATGAAGCTTCCTTATTAACTTGAAAATAATAAATAAATCAGAAAAAGTTATAGACTGATGTGATAGTTTCACAGCTAAAAACCAGGACAATTGAGCATAGAAATATAGTCAAGTTGCTGGTGCCCATACCCTCTCTTCCCTGTCAATACTCTTACCAAAGCATTATGACTCCAGAATCAACAGCACTTCCAGCAAAGGACACAATCATCAAACCCTGAGACCCAGTTATTCAAATGGAGTAAAGAGCATGAATCTCAGGTAATACTTAGCTATTATCTTTATGTCATTTCAGCTACAGAACAGTTTGGGGAAGAAAAGGGGATTGTCAATTGTACCTTGTATCATACTTAGCACTACGAACTTTAGTACAGTTCAGGTTATAAACCAAGATGTTTATCAGGACACAGGTAAGTACTTAAGATTGAGATGGATGATAATACAGAATCAAGATTTTCTCTGAAATCATGTCTGACTTTATTGCACTGAAAAAGTTTAGAAGTTATTTCCACAGTCTTCACATTTTACTATCTGTTAAACAAAACAAACAAACAACGAAGCGTTGATTGATGTTATTTTTACCTGTCTAGGAACACTGCAGTTAGTAGGAGGAGGAAGAATACCCAATTGATGGAAAGTATTTAAACCAAACGTGTAAACATATCCATCTTCTGTTAAAACAACAGTATGATCCTTAGCTGCAGCTATCTGTGAGCAGTGATGGCCAGCTAAGCTTTCCACAAGTCTTGGAACCTGAACAAGATAAAAAAAAAAAAAAGTCCGATATTAATCAGCAGCCATCTACAAAACGAAAGTTACACCAACAGAAAGTCACAACCAAATACTGAACTACAGATGTAAATACAGTTGAACATACAACATACTTATTAACATAATTACCACATCCAGTGCAATAAGACAAACTACTTTAATTTGAAATGCATCTTCTGCTATCAAGGGAGATGATTTTTCAACTACCTGCTCTGAAATTAGGTTGGAAACTGTATCTTCAGGACAGCTGGACAAATATCAACTATTACCTCTTTTATTTTTCTTTTTAAATTACGATAAGCGATAAAGATTTCTCCTTTCCTCCAAAACACAGGATAATCCTAAGAAAATTCCACAGAATAAGGAAGCAGTTCTGTATCTTCGACTCTTCATGTACTCTGATATGAGTTCTCCTTTATTCAACTGGGTAACATCTCATTTCAAAACAGCAATTTGCAAAACATTCTAATTTAACAGAAATTCATTTTTTTAAAAAAAGTGTTAAATTGAGCTTCTGTCTTCACTATAACATCCAGCAAAGTAATATCAAGTTCTACCAGGTATTTGATATTAGAAATTTTTAAAAATATAATGGTGCAAATTAAATGCATGCTACTGGGTAGTGCACACGGGGTAAGATACTGAAGTCTAAGAACTGTATTGTCATCATATTTTAGCCTTCTCAAATTTTGTTTTTGCATATTGCAACAACCTACTATTCAAATGAAAATGACACCTGAGTTTTCACTTAACAGCTGTCTAAGTCTAGTAAGAAGCAACCCTACCATTGCTTTTTCATGCCACTGCAGCTCCACAGTACCAGTTTCCTTTGTGCCAGCCTTGACACTCATCAGACAGCATCACAAACTTTGAGAAGCCAGCTCAGCCAAAAAACAAGTGTTTCCACTTATCTGGCATCAGCTAGCCTTTAAAACAATTCAATCATAACACAGAAGTTTGATCACAGTATCCCACTATCTTAAACTAAAATATATTTAAATGCACATTCTTTTACTCTCTGACACCTCACTACTAGTACTGGGGAGGTTTTTTTCTGTTATTTGGTGGGGAACAAGGGGGTTTGCTTGAAATTGACATCAAACTGGTTTTGAAAGTACACTCACAGAAACTCCAATTCATTTTAGACTTGCTGTTTGAAATAGAAGACATACCATGCTAGACTACACAAGATATCATAAGATAGCATACCAGGCATGTTTGTTCATCACCATGACCCAAGCGTCCTCCTTGTCCATGCCCACATGTATAAACGTGACCTTTGTGGGAAAGGAACACAGAGTGGAATTTGCAGAGTACCACCTGAAAGGAAAAGGGCAGAAGAGGGGCAGGGAGGAGGCAGTATAGGACAAATTAATTTTCTTGGATAATCTGAAAACTCCTGCAAAAACTACTTTGTTAAGAAGTTCAGCTTTAATAAAGATCTGTTCATGAAAATACGAGTATGATACTAGTACTAAAGCACAGGACTGCCAAATCAATCTCAAGAAACACAAAATATCTTCTTTAAATTTATTATGTACTGCCTTAACCTACTTGAAGAGACCTACAGTTTGTATTTATTAAAGTAAGTTCAAGCATGGCCTTACAGCCTAACAGAAGCCCAGTAGATTGAGTTTTAAGGGCAACAATATCATCTCAGAAGAGCTGAAGGAAACATGCTAAGACTGCAGCACAGATTGTCTGCCCTAAATGCTCGTTCAAGTTGTACTTTACACTTTCAAACATTCTTAAACTGTAGTACCAATAAGTCATTAGGGACAAAACTACTGTGACAGGAAGAGTGCTTAACAGCATATGCTGCTTTCAACACATATCACACATACTCATTGTCACACTTCAGTTCACTAAGGGAGTCGCACAAAACAGAGAAAAACAAAACAGTTACAGAAGTATTACGTTTCTGAATTTATTTAATGATATGCAAGACGTATATCCAAGGTAAATCATACCAAAAAACATTTTCTCAACCAAAACAGAAAACCGTGATTTAGAGAGGAAGCAGCAAGAATATAATACAGCAGGCATACTCTAGTACTCTTCAGCTGAACTAAGCTGCTTGCCAGATCAATGGAAACTGCTTGCTGAGAAACAACTAGGAACAAATAAAGAGGGGAAACAAATGCAAAAGCAAACACAACAACAAAAAAAACACAGACCAAACTGCGTTTTTTTAATGCAAATTTTCAAAAAATGATAACTAACATCTTTGATAGTTGTTCCCCCAACACATCCTTCCAAGTCTGCTAAGAAATTGCCTGTGTAATACTTTCAGAATACCTGTTTGATATACACGCCATTCCGAGGAAAAAAGTCCACCAATTCAGGATGATGTTTACCCTGTTGGCCACCATGACCCAAAGTGAAATTTATATTGTTTCCCCAGGTGTAGACTTCCATAGGATCTGCAATGAAAAAAATTCTCTCTGAAGCTTACATTTACCAGTCTCGTGCATAATTACTTCAGAAATGAACTCCTGGTGCTTCCATTTAAAATTTGAAGAAAGCTGTTTTTTATCTAAAATTTAACTTTTAGAAGTTTAATTCTTATGAGAAGTAAGGAGCTATGACAAAATTTTAACACCATGTCCTGGTTTTGGTTGAATAGGGTTAATTTTCTTCTTAGCAGCTAGAAAGCACTGTTTTGCTTTCAGTGGAGATTGCTATGAGAACAATGCCAATTTTTATGTCAATAAGATATTTCAGATGCTTACTGTTAGGCCAGTAAGATATTCCACATCATATTACATCATGTTTAGTATATTAACTGGGCCTGACCAGAAAGAGGGGGATTCTCTCAGGAATCACTTAGGCTCGCTTTTCGGGGATTGCGATTTCGAGGTTCCTTTTTGCTCCTCCGGGATCGTTATCAGCGGGTGGTGAGCAAGTGTGCTGTGCATCACTCATGTGTTAAAGTTGTTATTACTATTATTACTATTACTTTAATTTTATTTTTACTCTGATTATTAAATTGTTCTTATCTCAACCTACAAGTCTCCTCACCGTGACACCTCCAATTCTCTCCCCGATTCCCTGGGTAGGGGGAAGGGCACTGCGAGTGGCTGTGTCTTGTTTGGCTGCCAGCTAAGTTGAACTATCACACACCAATAAACAGATGATGATCAACATTACTTATATATATTTCCCAGCTGCAGAATATGCAAGCTTTCCTCAGCAGCAAATTTACTTGTTATGTTTTCAGAAAACAACTACTACTACCTTATATTATACATGCTTGGTTTCAATTCAATTAAAAGTCCCAAAAAAAGGTTATATTGCCATGTATAAAAACCACAAACACTTCCAAATGAGAGATGTGGCCAAAAAGTAGCATTTCTTATTTTTTAAATAACCTTTAAGTTACTATGATATCTGAACACCATTTTCTGAAGATTAAGAAGCTGAAATCAAGGTATATTTGAACAGGTTGAGCTACTACTAAAAAAATTTAAAAGTTTTAACTCATTTTACAAAGTAAAATTAAAAATATACAAAATTCAGTATCTGTGTAACCAAAAGTACTTAAACTTGACTGGAAACAAGCTGTAAAGAACAAATTTCACTGTGCAACAAGAGTGAGGGGTTCTTTAGTCTGGAGAAAAGGAGGCTGAGGTGAGGCCTTATCACTCTCTACAACTACCTGAAAGGAGGGTGTAGCAACGTGGGTCTCAGTCTCTTCTCCCAAGTAACAAGCAACAGGAGAAGAGGAAACTTCACCAAAAGTGTTGTCAAGCATTAGAACAGGCTGCCCAGGGAAGTGGTTGAGTCACCATCCCTGGAGGTATTTAAAAGAACTGCAGATGAGGTGCTTAGGCATATGGTTTGGTGGACTTAGCAATGTTAGGTTTATGGTCAGACTTGATGATCTCAACGGTCTTTTCCAACCAAAACAATTCTATGATTTTATAATTCTATGAACTTGGGGATATGAAGAAAAGGGAAAAGAAACAGGACAGGAAAGTATTAAACAGCATAAAAATAAAGACAACTGGAAAAACTATTTCCCTGTCAAAGAAAAATCTGTGTGCTCAGGGTTATTCTTACATACTAATTTCCTACTTGAAGAAATTGTATTGTAACTAGCTTGTATCAAGCTACCTGGCCTAAAAAATGTTTTGAAGATTCAAAAACATATTTCCTCTCTTTTCACAAAAGACATGGAGGTGATGTAAACTACTCTATCAAATTCAAAGACACTGAAGTCTCTCTGATAAATTGAATTAAGGTAAAAGAGAAAAATCACAAAATAATTGAGGTTGAAAAGCACCTCTGGAGATCATCTAGTTAAACACCTCTGCTCAAGCAGGGTCAGCTACTGCAGGTTGCCCAGGACCATGTTCTCTCAGATTTTTATATCTCTAAGGCTGGAGTCTCCACGACCTCTTTGGGTTACCTATTAGATCACTTGTTTGGTTTTTTGTTTGTTTGATTGTTTTTTGGCCTTTTTTTTGTTTTAGCTCTAAGCCAGTCATTATTCCTTCATTTTTAAAATGCAGGTGCATCCTGTGCCTACTGTCAAGATTCTGTACCTGCTGTCTTATGACATTAGTGACTCCACATCATCAGACATCTCATAACTTATACAGTCCTAATTAGAAACAGAAAATACTGTCTACACTGGTTCATACATTAATACAGTGTTGAGACATATTGTGTTGTAAAATATAACTTAAGCTACTCAATTTCCTACCGGTTTTCTTGAAGACCACATGAATTGGCCTGTCTTTCATCACCAGATCCAGGGCTGATAAACCTTCTTTATCCTGAACGTACAGACTAACGCCATGCTGAAAGACAGGAGAGGAGGGAAGAAGAGAGGTTAAAATTAAACTTCACAGCTTCACATACTTAAATGCCAGGTAATCATTTAGGAAGCTAAACACATCTTTAATATTGACAAAAGAAAATCTTCAGATTCTTTTAAGTAAATTATAAGCAGATCTGAGTAAAACAGTGCAGTTCTGTTCAACTACATATACATCATGTTGATGTATTAACTGGGATTTTACTGTATGAATGCTGATTGAGTAATAAGATGTAATCAGAGAAACACAAAGGAAACACACTTGAAGATAAAACACAGACATCTAGGAAGGGCAAATATTTCCCAAAAATGCATTACCAGCTTTTCTTGTACTGTGTTTACACAATCAGTTTTGACAAGCTAGTAAAAAAAACCAAAACAAAACAAAAAATCCCACTACTATGGTTTTGAAAATAAGCAGGGAATAGTAGTTCACAGTTGTCGAGAAAGAGTAATAGGACATGAACAGCCAGAGAAGAGCAGAGAAGACAGCAGCAAGGAAGTTTCAGAAGCACAAAGCATGAACAGGTCATTGCTTCACAACTTCAAAAGACGTAGATATCCTCTGTAAATACTGTGTTCTTGATACAAAGAAGTGCTGCTACATCAGCATTGGTTTTAAAGAAGACTCGTCAACCATATCACTGCAGATGTCCCCAAGCAGAACCTAATGGATAATATGGCTCTACCTACATACCACAGCTCATGGCTAATATAAAAAAAAGAAAAAAAACTTACAGAATTTCATACTTAAGAGGTAAACACATGAAATACAAAAAAACAAGGGAGCACAATTCATTCAAACATGACAGAAAGACAGCTAGCCATATCTGCAAGAGGGATTTTAACCTGTAACTTCATTTGAAAAACACTAGCCAGAAGGACAATGTACATTCTCCAAATCATAAAGGTAACCCCACTAGCACCAGTGCTGGTATTCATTTACTATCTGACAGAAGGATCAACCTATTTTTAAGATTTAACAGGTAGCTGGATATCTTTCTCTTTGTGGTTGCATAAGTCATTTCCAAGCAGAACAGAAGCTACAGTGATATTCATATGGTCTGAATTTGTAAAAAACAAACCCCAATCTTAGATGCAGTCTGAAAATAAGCCTTGACTGCCTCCAGTCTGCAACAGAAGTCTGCCTCCATGTTAGTTGACCACCCCAGAGTTGATACTGGGGCCAGTACTGTTTTAATATCTTCACTAACGACCTGGATCATGGGACAGAACACACCCTCAGCAAGGCTGATGATGATACAAGACCAGGAAGAGTGACTGATAAGCCAGAGGGTTGTGCTGCCATTTAGAGGGACCTTGACAGGCTAAAGCAACGAGCTGAGAGAAACCTCATGAAGTTCACCAAAAGGAAATGCAAATCCTGGCCCTAAGGAGGAACAGCCCAGTGTACCAATACAGCTGAAGGCTGACTGGCTGGAAAGCAGCTTGACAGAAAAGGACCTGGGGCTTGTGGTGGACAGCCAGTTGACCACAAGCCAGCAATGTGTCCTCGCAGCTAAGAATGGTGAGAGCATTGAGGGCTGCATGAGGGAGTGTTGCCCGCAGGCATTACCCAGCACTGGCAAGCCACAGCCAGGAGTGCTGGGTTCAGGTCTGAACTTCCCAGTACAAGGCAGACATGGACATACAGGAGCAAGTCCAGGAAAAGACCATGAAAATGATGACAGAGGCATGTGACCTACAAGGAGAGGCTGAGAGAGCTAGGATGCTTAGCCTAGAGAAGGTTTGGGGAGTGGGGGTGATGATGTTAAGTGATACATCTTATCAATATGTAAAATAAATACCTGATTGGAGGCGGGGGGTGGCAATTCCAAGTGATATCCAGTGGCAGAACAAGTGGCAATGGGCACAATTCAAAATAAATTCTGTTTAAACTTGAAATCCATTTTTACTGGACTGGCATTAAAACATTGGAACAGAGATATTTGAGCCTCCGTCCCTGAAGACATTCAAAATCCAACTGGGCACAGTCCTGGGCAACCTGCTCTAGCTGACCTTGCTTAAGCATGGGGGTTGGACTAGACAATCTTCAGAGATCTCCTTCGAGCTCAGCTATTTCATAATTCTCTTCTATAATCCCTTCCTGTTGTTGCTATAATACCTTAAGAACATACTCTCTCTATACACAGCACAGCAGAGAAACTTCAGTTAAGGAACTGGGAGGCAGACCACTCTCCATGAGCTGTTTCATTCTGCTTCTTAGAGGGACATCAGCAGAGCTAGCTACCAGAAAAAACCTCAGTCATTTATGCAACTGACAGGAAAGTAAAATACATCTGGGGAAACCTGTATAGGCCTCCTGTAAGCAATGATCAAAGATACAGATATATATACACACACATACACACACACTAGAAGACTGAATACTTTTTCATACATCACATACACCGTTTCCAGTTTTCTAGACACCAGAAACATGCACAATCATCACACAAAAACCTACTTTTGTGAAGTTTAATTAAAACCTCCTCACTATATAAGGGATACAGCACATGAAATCCATATTTAACAGTTACCAGACCTTCAAGAACTAAGAACTACTAGAACTGCAACCTTTTTGTTTAAAATGCTTGTTGAAAGCAGAGAGTTTAATGCTTACAGCAATTTTAAAAGGTTGAATTCAAAATGGAAAATTCTCTGCCTTAAAAGGTTTGCTTTTAAGTAACCCTGAATTACAAATAATTCATTTTTTCATGTGGTTAAAGGGACCCTGAACATCTCAATTGTATGTAGCAGTTCCCTTTGCTGCACTTGAGAAAAGAGGAACAAAAGAATAATCAAAAACATACAAAACTTGCCAATTGGTAGGACACAACTTTCTAAATGGTAGGGAAGAAACAGCAATTCCAAGAAAGGAATACAGGAGACTGAGCAAAAGCCCTAGTTAAAACATGAATGAAATGGGAATTTGCTTAATAAAATGCTCCGTATCTTGAAGTGTTTATCTCTCAAAAGTAAGATTCATTTCCAATTATAACTCCATTTAAGCTTTTAATATTTCATGTTCTCTAAAACCACTAATTGGCATAATTACTGAAGAGTCTAGAGTATCTTTAGTTTCATCACTCTCTGCTTTTACGATTCTGATCCTGATATCGTCCACACAAACCAGTCTTCAAGGAAGTCAAAAATTAATCAAGGATCCTTACTCAGTGGTGATTTTTGCATGGGCAAGGGCAGACATCTTTATGAAGACAGAGACAACTTTCAAGCAAACCAATGCACTGAGATCTAAACACAGACAATCCTCTAAGACAACCCTCAAGAGGCTTTCACTTGAGTTTAAAAACTCACTTTTATATAACCAATACAACTCTAAAACCTGTAGATATCAACAAAAGCTACAGTTGCAAATCACTCACCTTCAGTAATGACAAAACACAATCAATGTATCCATAAAATATACTTCTGTGCAAAGCTGTCCATCCAGATTCTTTGTCTTTTGCCAAGAGATCTACTCCTTTGGTCTCAGCCAACCAGTCCAGCACACCTTTTTTGCCACAAGATGAAGCAAGATGTATAACGTTTCTGCCAAAGGCATCCTTTATAGTTGCAGCATTGTAGCAGTAAGAAGAGAGAAAGGCCTTGATCTGGCCTTCACTTCCTCTAGTTACTACAGAAATAACATCCAAAGCATGCTGTAGAGATCGACACTTGGAAGTGCAGTCTGGCATGAGAGAATTCATCTTCACTTCCTAAAGCTGCTCCTCTCCTTAAGGGGAACAACCCTTAAGTGTATCAAGGCACTCCAATTCAGTACACAACACAGTGCCTTAAAAAAATTGTAATTCCAAGATGTAAATCCAGTTTTATTGAGCTGCCATTAGAAATCTGTATAATGTTATGTTTGGCACTTGATCCAAATAAATATTTATAAATATATATATTTAGAAGTCTTATTTCATCATCTTATATAACAAATATTCTTGTCCATAGAAAATTCCAAAAGTGAACTACCTCAAGTGTGGAGAGGGGGGTTCCCCCTCCACACTACTTTATTCTTCTAAAACTCCATAATTGCAAGGGAGACCTGAAAAAGAACAAACCAAAACATGTTAGTAAACAAAAATTCTTATCCCCAGCAACTGTATATATTTAAATGCATATCAAACTAGCACTTGCAAGTACAGGAGTAATGTGTCAAGGGTTAACTGACCTGCTCCATGCCATTCAAGCTCATACTCAGGCATTCAGTTTAAAACATCATGATCCCTTCCCCACCCTAGCTTCCAAAAGCATCTCCTCCCTTCCTTTCACATAAATCTTAGAGGCTACATAGTGAACTGGATCAAAAAAAAAAAATCTGAAGAAAAAAAAAAAAAGAAAAAGTTTGCTTTCCCAGCCTTAGGGTCCTTGGGACTCTGATTACTGTCTAATTATATCACTACTTTGTGATCAGAAAGCAAGAACGTAACTAAAAGACTGCTGGGGGAAAAACAAAACCACATAAAGAAACACCCACCAAAGAATCCCCAAGGCTGTTGAGTACACCTTGTCTAACAGAACCTTTGTCAGTCACACCCAGAAGGAGGGAGGGACCACCACAGTTTCCCTTAGCCACTGGAAAAAAAAAGGATTACACCCCACTTTCTCTAGCCTGGCCTGAATGCCCACCCATCTCTCTTCTAAGTCTCTTCTGCAGAATCAACAGGAAGGCTCCTCCTCATCACTCCCAGAGCTGCTGATAAAGATGAGAAGGAGGATGGCAACAGAGTGAAGAAAAGCAACTTGTGCAAGAGGTGAATTCAGGCTGTTGGCACTCAGGTGGGGCTAAGGTCTGAAGCTGCTGAAACAGGCACGAAGAAGTGAAGGTCTAAGTTGGAAGGGTGAAGGGAAGAAGAAGAAGGAAAAGGAGGCAAAGATACAAATTCTTCTTCATGAAAAAATATTCAGTCTATGGCATACATTTCTGCTCATCTGTGCATACTTATCTTTAGCATATCCATCTTTCTCTCACATCCACTTTCTCAAAAGTAAAGAAGGCCAGACAGAAGCACTCATCTAGCCTATTAAATGCATGCAGTTATATTTTAAAGGGTTACAGTATGCAAAGAGCAGACAGCAGTATAAAAATCACACCGAAACCCATCTAAAACAGAAAAAGTGAATGACACCTATCACTGATACACTGCCTATTTTAATGTAAACTGCTATTCAGTCCCTAAAAACTTCACGGTACAGTCTTTTCAAGCAGAAGTTGCAAACTGAGTGAAGTAGCACTCAATTATGTGTTATACTCCTTGATGTTTTTGCTTGCTATGCGAACAATAGTTTAAAGCTGCTCTACCCATGAGTAAAATATTCCAAAAGAAGCTGGACAATGGCATCATGAAAGTTGAATAAATAAAACAAAAAATATGATTTTTTTTTTTTGGGGGGGAAGCAGGGGATGGGGGGAATGGGATGGGGACACATAAAACAAAAAAACCATGCAAACAACAAAACAAACAAACCCCCCCTATCCTGCCATCTTTCCAGCTCAGCAGTCATTATAAATGTGCACAGCCCATGCTCCTCAAAAAACCCTGTTGCGATTAGCCTTTATTACTTTTCAGGCACTGAATGTAGAACCATATTTTGTTGATGTCTCTGTCTACAAAGACATGTCAGGGAAAGATGATTTCATTAAAAAAAAAAAAAAAAAAAAAAAAGAAGTCCCAGTCCTCCTCCTATTTCAAGAATTATCA
This sequence comes from Caprimulgus europaeus, assembly GCA_907165065.1. Next base: position 87,758,806 of record OU015524.1, on the reverse strand, counting down.
TAAAGATTGCCACCAAGCTAAAAGCAATCAGTTTAGAGCAAACACTCGTAATAGAATCTAAACTTTCAAGAAAAAAAAAAAAAAATTGAATCCGAGAGAATTAATTTAAACATCTAATGAAACAGCCTTCAACAATTATACTTCCATCTCATTCAGAAAGGGATGAAATACTTGGAATGGAAATCCACAGATCAAAAGTTGTTTAGTATGTACGTTCAAAACAAATTCTATGCAAAACAAATTCCAGCAAATGAAGGGCAAAAGAAGTAGTTTTTATTCATTACAATTTAGTCCCTCACCCTTGACCAGGAGCAACATTCAGAAATATTTCAGAGACCAAAATTGACCACAACTGTTTAGTTTGCATTTGTCACAGCAAGCTTCGGTTCACTCTACAGGGCATTTTACAACCCACAAACAAACTTCTGCAGTAACACAAGAAGTTTAACCTATACCTGTGTGGACTCTTCTTTCACCTTCTCTAAAGCCTCAGACTATAAAGAAAAGTGAATCATTTTCACAGGCTTGAAAAAAAGCTCTAGTTTCAAGAACACAGCCTGATCTGCTGCTCCAAAGAATCAGCACATGATAGGTGACTGCTATCAACAGACATAGATTGCCAATGCATCAAAAACCCTTCTAAATACTAATAATTTAAAATATATATTTGGAGATCTATAGGAAAAACATCAGAAGTGCTACAATCCTCAAGTCAATTTGTCACATTTCATCAATATGCCAGCAGGCAATAAAATTATGCTGTGGAAGAAATATGAATTTTACATACATCTTGTAAAGTAAGTCTTAAACATAACTCATTGTTAAGACATTGCTATTAGTGCTATAGGGAAATAAAAATAAAATAAACAAAGAAAATTACTCAGGGGAATAATAAATAAAGTTGACTAATCTGTTAGGTAAATGGGTATGAAATGGCACCACCACCCAAGGAAGCATTCCTGCCAGGCCCTGTGTCATACCTTCCCTTGTGCAGATACACACCTATTTAAGACACTAAATTGCATGAAAATGATTCAGAAGAAACTAAATTCTGGTTCCAAAGAAACTTGTGCCATTAAAAGAACAGGGGTGGGGCCGAGAAAAGCTTCTTTAAAGCACCTGAGCAATACCCTCACCAAAAACCAAAATACTGTGGATGACAAACCACACATTAAAAGAATAAAAAGTCTGCTTTTAGACTGAAACACATCCCTGCCTACCTCACACAAACCCAATTATGGTGACATTTACTGCAGCTATGTGAAATCTGACTCCGCGGAATTACTTCTTTGTAACTCATTGTAAGCCAGACTTCCTCCACTACAAACATTACGACACTAGAAACTATAGCAGCACATCAATACATACACCTTGAGTTTCGAGTCAGGAGGCTGTAAATCAAGTTTTCACCTCTCCACAACATAGACTGGCACACCAGTAACACATACTTTCATGTTATTACAACATCTGAAAAGGGTTAATAATCAGATCTAACTATTTTTAAGTCCTTTAATGAAACCTTTAAAACTGTGAATTGATGCTCACGTCTGTGTGAAAATCTCTGGACTGCTGTCCCAATGCTTACTTCTAATGCATGGAGTCTCAGCTGAACGATCAGCACCTAATATAAGCACAAAATAGGAAGAGCACCAGCATTTTTTAAAGTGAATTTAAATGTCTAGAATACAGTGCTGTTTTGATTATGTCTCTACTTTTATTTGCAGATATTTCCATAGGCTTCTCAGCACTAACCATTTTCATCTTATAATATCAATGTCTGCCTAATGGTGTAATTATTGAAAGATAGATCCAGCTAAATAAGATTATAATCTTCTAAACATTTTTATGACACAATAGGTATCATTTGTAATTAAAATTATTTTTGAAAAACTGAATCCTAATTAATATTTTCATTATAGAAAAAAGTCACAAAAAATGGAGGAACTGGAACAGTATTCAGAGTATTCCAAAGATGTTTCAGCAGCAAGCAGGTTTCTAAATTTTCCCTTAGAGACATGAGCTATTTATTATACATGTTCACAGCTCAGGAAAATTTAAAAGATTATAACCAACTGGGAAGCAATCCCTAAGTAGCCAGAAAGCCTTTGTGGTATCCTGCCTGCCAGAGTGAGCAGGTATAGCTCTCTGAGAGACGGCAAAGCACCACTGCACCACCACTCTCAGACACTCTCCACAGAGCGTGCCAGATGTGTCACCTGAATTTACGGACTCAGAACTTCTATAGCTGAAGAAGCAGCTCTCCACCTACTGTGGTTGCCTCAAAAATCTGTTTCTTTCAAGAAGTCACTACAAATAGGTAAACATTTGGCACTTTTTTGCTAAAAAGTCTAAAACCAAAGCTGCCACACCTCTCTTGACTACGAAACTAACTAAGGTTCTATATATCTGTAAGACTAAGCTAACAAATGGCTAAGGGTGATGAGGGTAGCTTTCATTTCCTGCCAACAGCAGAGGGCAGACGTGAAATACTGAGATTCTGTTCAGTCATAGGGGAAAAATGAACACAGTTGGCAGAAGTTTCTTACTGTGGAGTTCCAGAAATCTCTCTCTATATTAAAGCTGCTTACAAGGGACTTCTGGTGGGTTAGCAGTCTTCATGTCCAATGGTTCTGTTTACCTATTTTTGTTATTCAAGATGCTTCCCAGAATAGATGAAAAAATATATAACCAATTGTATTCCAGTAATATAAAATCTCAAAAATTAAGCCAGAAGAAAAAGACGATGAAGGCAGCTTCAGGACTCCCTACTACATATCTGTTTCTCAGTCATTATCTTTCAGAAGACAAACCCAGTTAAGGCAGAGCATATTCAGCACAATTTTGTGAAGCCTAGAACACTGACATTTAGCACAGACGCATCACAAGCTACTGGATGAAGAAGAATACCAGACTGCTCGTTTCCATACCTGTAGGATCATGTTCTCCACCAACACATTTCCAATTATCTTTTTTTCTAGAAAGTATTTCCACAGTGGTTGTGTGCTCTTGGCTCAAAGGTATAAGGGTGCCACCAGAAAAGAAACAGCAACCGATCTTTACCACATGGTTGGATGTCAGAAACATATACTGAAACTGTCAACCACATTTGACACCAGAATTTCTATCTGTGGTCTTTCAGATTCTTCCTGATGAAAGGTTATACCCAGTATTAGATCTAGCAAAATCTGCCTAACATGGATGTGGATATCAGTACCAAGGCAGTGGCTAGTAGTGATTTTTTTCATCTTAATAGAGACAACAGTCTCACATGGAAGCAAAAGAGAAGGAGATTCAGATAATTAGAATTCAGTGACATTTGAAGACAGATTGCTGGTTTTGCATCTTCCATGTGCACTGCATTAAAGTAACTCAATTGTCAAACTAGTGACATGGTCTTAAAACCCACCTTTAGGCTGCTTTACTAAGAATATATTTTTCAAGACCTTATCTGATCTTTAAACTGGCATAATCTCATTCCATCCACTGTTTTTGTTGGGTTTTTTTACTTCTTTTTTTTTAAGTGCTGATTTTTTCTATGTACCAGTTGCATTTAGGATGCACTTGGTGAAAAACCACCTGGTATTTGGCTCTCTTAAAACAGAACTAAATAATGGTTTATATTTTCCATAGAAAAGAAGCCTAAAGTTTTCCTTATCAAGACTAATAGTCCTCCTTTTAAAAAAATAATAGTGTATATAATATGGCTTTTCAGAAGGTGCAAAATTAATTTGTGCTTCCTTTTGATACTACATTGCTAAATGAGAGATATGAATGGCAATATCATACACTTTGGGAAGGTTAAGACCATCCTTTTAAAATACTGTGAGTTCTTAAAGATTTCCAGGGTGGAGTGGGAGTTGTTTTTTAAACAAGTATGCTAACATTTAATAACATTCTCCAAGTTGGTCCATTCACACTTGTTTCATAAAACCGCAAAAGACCTGTAACCATAACAGCATGGAAATCCTGAAAATATTTGTACCCTAAACAAACTTCACCACGCAGACTACTTGATTAGTAAGCTAATTAAAAAAAAAAAAAAATCTAAAGCTCACAGAATTAAAGCCATGGGAATTTGCTAACACATTACTGATTTTCCAGGATTTTCTGTCAGTTGTAGTCTTACCTAAAGGCAACTTTCAGTAATACAAATGAAAGCAGTAGTTTAGAATCTGACAAAAGTGACTAGAAAATTATTGAAACTGAGTAGTAATACAATAAACATAGCACTGACATTGAGCAACATATCCTCAAGGAAATGTATATTAATTCCTAGATAAATAACAGCAAACATACCCTTAAGCTATAAGCAGCACATCGTCCAAGGCTTTAAATAACAGCTAGACTACTAATTTCTACTCAAAAGATTACATATCCACAGGTAGTTTAACCTGTTCAGAAACTCCCTGCACATTTGTTGAAGTCTGGGCATAAATCTAGGCTTTTCAACTCCTTGAACAAAATTATTTGAATACCCAATATATTTTATGGGGGGGAAAGTGTTTGAATACATAAGGAAAAAAGCATAACTCTAAGCTATGCAGCAGGTTAGAGTGGTTTGGCAGTCAGAGACGCCAACATAGAGTCTTTAAAAAAAAAAAAAAAAGTAGCTTCTTCTCAATTATATTACAGGAGCATTGCAATACAAGACATAGAAAGCAAGCTCTTCTCAATACAGGCAGCGTGTTGCATCTAGTCCAGTTATCAAGTTTTAAGAGAAGGAGGTAAGTAGAAGAAAAATTTGGAAAGAGTAACTAGGATTGCAAAGGTTTACAAAACAACCTGTCAGTACAGGCTGAGCAAATTGGATACTTTCTCCTTCAGCTGCCTTTTCTACAGAGCACACAGACCCTTTGAATACGGCAGCTGTTACATAAAGAAGAAAAATCAAAACTCTAGTCCATTTCACCTCTGACAGTGGGATAAATAGTCATTTGTTTAAATTTCATAAGGGATTAAGATTACACATCAGGAAGTCCTTTCAAATGATAAACTGCATGCTAATGAGGCTACCCACAATGACCCTCCAAATGGGCTAGATAACAAGCAACCTGTTCAAGTTTTAAACAAACGTGACCTGCCTAGAAGTAAAGCTAAGGATGAAATCCAACTCGCTGTAAAAAACAGCGCACCGGCTATGTCCCCTGGACCACGGCAGGTCCAAGTTGCTTCATTTACTGCTCTGGGGCCCCTGTGCCACCGCTTGGCACAGGTGATCCTCAGAGTTCTCTCAAAGTTTTCTCCAACTTCTGCCTCCACAGCAACAGCAGCATAATCCATACCAGGATGAGACGTTCCATGATCCAGCAACTCTAATCCACTTGCTCCTAACAGTGGTAACAAGCACTACCAGCTAAAGGCAGATGTGTCAGTCAAAAAAACACCAAAGTACCATTGGTAGCTAAATTCAGCTACAAGATGTCACAGAGGATCTTTTCATCAGGAGTCATAGTATATAAACAGTAAACCGTGAAATAGTGTGCTTGGCTTATCCAGAAATAGTCAAAACTACTTAATAACCTAATACTATAAAAAAACAAAACATACAGAAAGTGGTATACACAAAAGTACAGCGAGTGCAGTTATACACATTTCCACAATATACTTGGACCTTGCTTTAGATCTTCAGGTTCTCCATTTCAATAAAAAATAAGTCAAGAACAATAAACCACAAACAGGTTCCAGAATTTCACCACACTTTAAACTGTATCAGCCAACTTACATCAAGTCTTAGAAAGGGCTAACTCTTCTGAATGACCTCTGAACTTTTGACAGAGTGTCATTAAAGAGTACCCACACCAGATGTTGTGGGGTGATTATTTTTTTGTAAACCACAAATTGCGGTCAGCTGCCATGAAGACAGACAACTACACTGACCATGTCAGCAAAAAAAGGGATGGATTTCAAAGATCAGGTGGTTGGCCCCTAAGCAGATAGCACGGAAATATCCTTTTAAGCTAACTAGGAGATTTCAGCTCTCTGGTATTTATGCTGCTGCTCAAAGCCAGCAACACTGTAAGCTGCTACCAGAAGCCAGACGAGTATCACCAAGAAAGCCAGAAACACGACAGGCTTCCCGGGAATCCCCAGCCAAGGAAACCTGGCAGAGGCTGCTGCCGGTATCAAGGGGGGAACGTCTCAAGTGTTTCAAATAGCCAGCCACGCGCCAGGGGCGGGCAGGGGGAAGGTGGCCGTTCGGACTCTCCCTACACATGTCCACGTAGCCAGGAAGCGACGAGCGACAGAGGAGACTTATCAGAACAGGCGGCCCAGCCACTTTTCTTCCGCCTCGAAGCCGGTCCCCTCCCATCCTACGTGGCCGGCCGCCCTTTACCCTCCCTGACTGGGGCTATCTCCATTCCTACAACCCCCCGCCGCCGGCCCAGCCCGCCCCGTCCCGTCCCTGCCAGCAGGGCCAGCCGTAGCACTGCCCCTCCCCCCGGCCCGGCTCCCCCCGGACACATCTGCCGGTCGCGGCCCGCCCCTCACCAGTCGCTAGATGAATGGACTCGGGCGGGCAGGGCGGGACGGGCGCTGGGCAGCGCGGGGGCTCATCCTCAGTGACACCGGGGCGGGGGCAGAAGCAGAGCCAGGGCCCGGCTGCAGCTGCTACCGCGGCACCTCAAGCGGCGACGGCCACAGCCGGTACCACCACCTCGCACCCAGGCGCAGGGACAGCGGCCGCCGCACCCCCCGAAGAAGCAAGCAGCCGATTGGTCACAGCGCTGCCACACCCCGCAAGCTGATTGGCTGAGACTGCAGCATCGGCTCCGCCTCCCGCGGCGGAACCCGGATTGAGTGACAGGCCGGGTCGGGTGGCGAGAGGCGTGGAAGTAGGCGGAGCCTGCCGTGGCGGGCGGTCCCGCGGGGCGCGGGTGGAAATGGCTGCCGCAGGCGCGAGGCGCCGGTGGCGTGTGGCGTGTCCTGAGCGCGAAAGGGGCTGGAAATCACGGGGAGGGGGCGGGTGAAGGGGAGGAAGCTGAGCTGTGCCTGTGCCCTTTTCTGTCGGTCTTCAGTGGCTGCGGAGGAGGAAGATGGGTTTCTGGCGAGGCAACAGCTCTCCAGGAGAACTCGGAAGCAAATGGTTAAATAATGAGCTTGAGGCCTCTAGAAAATAATGAAGTGACAGAACGCATCCAGGAGGCCGTGTCACGAATGTAATGGCTGTCTCTGACAGAGCAGGTGGCCTAACTGATAGGATACAGCTTGATTTTTTGGTGAGTTTTTTGACACCAGCTTGGGGCAGCGTCATGAGCAAACTTGGTGTGTGCGCAAGGATTTGAAATACTGTTCTTGTGAAGTAATTACCTACAGTTCACTTAATGTGTGTTTCACGTAAACTCCACAAGGGCTCAGTGCTATTCTACTTTTTAATTAATGTCTGTGATGGTATTATAGGTGGAACAGATTAATCTGGAACAGGATTAAGGTGTAGCATTTTAGGGTGGGAAGCTAGGAACCAAGGTGGAAAATACAGAGTGAAAAAATCACACATCACTTTTTCCAACATAGGAAAATATATTCATGGTGTATTAATACTGATGCCAATGACCAGAGTTTCTGTGTGTTCCTTCAAAGCCATGGTTTTATCCCCTGCATGGTGCAAGCTTTAAAAGACTTTAAAACAACCCAGCTGGTTTTTAAACCACAAAACATGTGAAGTTGAAAAAAGTTATGAGTGTTCTTCAGCAGCAGTTCAGTTTGGGGAAGTTCAAGTAGAAGTGGTATGTAGGTAAATCTCAAGCATTTTTACACCTGCCATCTGACCCAGTTAACGTGAATTGTGCAGTCTGCATTCTGTATTTCACTGTATGTTTGGTTTGCCAGCAGTCATTTGACATTGTAGCTAACCCTGCATGCTATGTGAACTTTATTTATGCATTCTTTTCTTAGCTTCTTTCTGCTTCAGTCATAAGCATACCTCAGAAGTGGCCTTGCTCCAAGTCTGCTGCCAGCTGGCCTAAGAACAGTAATGACCATCTGGGGAGATAAGGAGGCTGAATACAGCTTAAGTCAGTCATAAACAATGCTTTGTTGTAAAATAATGAATTCAAGCGAATAGCTAGGACCGGTGTCCTTTGGAGGGGTAAACAGCACAATCAGGAGGCTTAAAGTAGAACAAGACCCAAAACAACATGAATGGATTCTACATGAGAAAAATAATTTCTAAGAAGCTGAACTGCCCCTCAGGTCTTTCGTACAAAACGCTGATGTGAAGAGTAAAAAATTACAGCGAAGGACACAGAAAAGTTGGAAAATGATACTGAGTCATGAATAGGACCTGATGGAATCCAAGTAGGACAAATCCTTGACAGAATAACCAAAGGCTTTTAGTAATGGGTTTCTGTGCAAGAGTTTGACCTCCTTTGCAGGACTTTTAATATTTGAATGGAAAAATAAGATGTTAACTACTTTACCTATTGTTTATTGTTTGGGCTTTTCTAATTATCCCCAGCTCATAGGTCCATAATAAAAATTCCTGCTACCTTGTGCTGCCTCTGCACAAGCAGCACACTAATGAATACCATTCATAGAATCAGGATGATAGTTTGATTTGCAGAGATATGTTGAAGCGATAAGGTAAAAATAGCTCAAACAGGTTAACTTGAGCCTCCGTTTAAATTACTGATTTTGTTTGGGGGTTTTATGGGGTTTTTTGGGGTGTTTTTTTTACCAGTGAACAATGACGATATTGTAGAAAAATATACTATTTAAAACCTTTCAGAAAAAATTACAGTCAGTAGAGATGAAAAGCCAGTAACAAGTCACTGAAGAGTCTTTTTCAATTGGGTAGTCCCTCAGATTGGTGAGTTCCTGAAGCGTGTAGTACGTGCCTGACAGTTAAGGAACTGTTCTTTGGGGTTTTTTTCAGTCTGTGATGAGAAGATCTGAACCATCACAAATGAACATGTAATTATCTTATAGGAAATAATGTGACTCTGACCACCATTGTTACTTTTTATGGCAGCTCTAACTTTAAGTTAAAAGTCCCTCAAAAAATTGGAAGAGCAGCACTTAAAAAGGAAAACCAGTATACTTACCCATCTTCAGAATCTTAAAAGGAACATCAATTTTGAAAGGCTTAATTAGCCTACAGAGGGCATTTTTTGTCTTAGTATGCATCTCAATTTGTTGAAATGTTGAAGGGTTATAGATTGACTGTGCTCCAAATGAGTATACGTGTTTAAGGTCAGGAGAGAGAAGTTTAGGCTATAGGGAGGACACTACCCCATTAGGCAACCTATAGATCCTAACCGTCCATCCAGAGCAGTCTGCAGAAATCTTGAGGTAAAGTTCCATGCCTTGTCTGCTGCACTAGACTTAGGCTAATGGTGGAATTACAGGAGAAAATCTAAGTGACAGTAAGGAAAAAATGTACTCTGCATTTTATACTATCACTGTAACGATCTCATAACAGATTTCTGAAATTGATTCTGAATGTTGAAAAAAGATGGTAATTACTTTTATCAGACAGTAACAAAAAGTTCAGTCTATATATCAAAAGTGAAAATAATTAATTTTTTTCTTTTCAGCTACACTGAGTGTCAAGTGACAGATTTCCCACTTCCTATTTCTATTTATGTGCCTTAGATGGCCTAATTATTACCAGTGTCCTCTGAGTAATAATTCTTATTGGCAGCAGTAATACTCTCTGCTGAAGAAAAAATTAATCTGCTCCAGGCTTACCTTCTGCTGATACTGAATAAATTCCTCATGATCTTTCTCTTTTATGAACTTGGAAAAAAAAAATTATAAAATACTGGGAAATTTGTATTACAGAACTAATAGAGGAAGATGCAGTGTAACACCTCTTAGCCAGGAAAGCTTGCAAAAAATCCAGACTATTATTTATCAGATGGCCACACACTCAAAAGAAGCATTTTTATACCAATGTAGTATCTCCAATTTTATTTAAAACGTGCATCTTGCTTCAAGAAAGCCAAAGCCAAGTCAAAGAGACTGAGTTACTCAGTTTCCTATACCAATCTCATCTGAGAAAAATGTGGAGAAGTCCAAGGATCATGGAAAGGGGGATGGTGAAGTATGGGGCCTCCCTGAATTCTGCTCAGTCTGCTTGAGACTTCCCTTGTCAAGGTAAAGTAGGAAATGGAGATGCAGTGAGCACCCAGAAACTTTCACTCCACAAACCATGGCTTCAGCAAAGCAGGTTCTTCATCTCATGAGATTGGGAGCAGTTCATGTAGCCATATCGTGTCAGATACTCTGACATCTCTTCTTTAACTCATAAGACTTCCATCTTGTCTAATTGAATCTTGGGAGCATTTCTGATGGCCAAGGTGTATTTTCTGTTATAGTAGTCCAGCTACCCAAAAAGGATATTTTGTCACCAGTGTTATGAGGTGTATGGGATGAGAAAGCATTGTCCCACATTTCTACAGAATTGCTATATTAAAAAAAAAGTTTTCAAAAACTTGTGGAAAAGGGCAACAACATATGTAAAATTAAATGATAGTGAAAGACAGTAGTAATATGTGTGAACTGTTTGAGGGACAGCTACTGTGTCTTCAATAAAATCAGAAACTGTAGTACCTGTGAAGTGGACGTTATCTGTTGTAATGTTAAATATTTTGCAGAAGAGTAATTTTAAACAAAGTATTTTCTTATTCTGTGGGAATTTTATTGTATAAGTGCAGCAAGAAAATTCAATTTGCAGTCTGTCTTTCTGACATCTTCCACCCTGATCTTCCTGATAGAAGGTGCAAGGCTGCAGGCTACTTCAGAACATCAGCCTTCTCTGAAGGGAAGAGGATGGATAGAAAGACATGAGAATCAAGGATGTTCTCTTGGGCTTCCTAAGGACTTTGCAGTGCACATTTCAGACTCCATAACCATTGTAAATAACACTGGTGGCCTTGTGGCCATCTCACAGACCGGGGAGAGGCAAGATCATGGTGGTTAGGAGGCATGGAGGATCTGTTTACTGCTGCTGAACTCGTGGGAACAGAGAGGAACTGCTTTTCTTGCTTTGTTCTGATGATGGGAAAAAAAAGGTTGTTATTTTTAAAAACTTTTTGTAAAGAGTAGGTAAACATCCAGTTTACAGTACAGCTGATTTTTCCTGGCCATTGCGTGCCCAGATGCAGCTATTTGGGCTGTGTTGGTGTTATCCCTGAACACAGCATCTGACAGCTCGTCTGGCACTCTGTGGGTCAGGGTGCACGTCACACGCGGGGCGCAGTGGGATGCAGCCTGTCTCTCCGAGTCTACCAGTGCGTTCTCTGCAGGAGTTCATGGCCCAGCTGAAGTGGCACCTGGGGATCTGGGTTGTCTTGCTCCAGCTGCATGACCCAGGGATGCCAGGAGCAGCTGGAGTCACCACTCCTGTTCATCTCTGCAGTGACCTATCAGGATTTTTATCTCCCACAAAAGTGGGAGAGGTCAGTTCCCAAAATGGAATAGCCCTGCATTAAATAGTATCTAGGCAAGGATAGCATGATATTCCCTTAACATCAGCTCCAGACAGGTCTCCTCTGGCCTTACCTTACTAGAAACCTATAAATAGGTTTTTTCTGGGTCTTAAAAACCTCTCTTGAAGTTTTTTAATCTTCCAAACACTGATTTCAGAATATTTGGGGGATTAAAAAAACCTCAAGAGAATCAAGTCTCCACAGCTGATAGACACACCTTTGCACTTACCTTGCAGTGCCATCTACAGTCGAAAAATTCTTCTGACAGTCAGATGATGCCAGAGTATTGTTTGGTTAGCAGCTTCCAGGCTTAGCAGAGCAATTCTGCAACAAAAACTATAGCACCACAGTTCTCTTCCCATGCGGAGCTTGGTGAGTGCAGGCTCAGGACTCAAGCAGTTCTCTTGAGCTAGTCTGAGCTGTGCCAGTGGCTCACTCGATGTTGCGTCAGGTCGAGGGGAGATTATTCATCCTTCCTCACTCCCAGCATGGTCTGTCTCCATGCAGAATTGTTGACAGGGGTCACGGATCACTAGAGATGTTGTACAATCAGAGGCTCAGCAGAAGCAGCGAGGGTATGAGATGGCTCAGGCCGCAGTAGCCAGCTTAGGCCCTTGACATAACAAGCAATTGCACGGTCAGGGTAAATTAGCAGCAGTCTCCAGGATACTGACTTGTCTTTGAGACTTCAGACAAACAACTTTAGCAAAACTAAGCTGGGAAAAAGAAGGGAGTAGCTTTAGCTGGTAACCACAAAGTAGAAGTATCCTGTTGACATCCTTGGGATGTGAACAGAGCAAAGCCACCTGTTGTAACAAAGGAAGAAGTTCCCAGGATAATTAATAAACCAATCAGTATAGGTCTTTAAGAATATGCATGAGCTTAATTAACCACTGTATATAAGGAGCACGTATGTAATCAATAAATGGAGCTTGCTGATCACTCATATTGAGTATCCGGGTTTTCCCTCCGTCGCGACACGGAATCAGAATAAGCTCCTCTGCTAGGACTGCTGAAAACAAGATCCTAACCTACCTCCTTTAAATTGTCCTTTGTATGAGCCTGTTTCTGACCATTGACTCTCCTGCAAAACTGGGGGAATGGGGCTATCTAGAGTGTGTTAAAACCCAGGAATGAAAGGCTGTATAAGAAATGGTAAATATTTCAGCACTTAAAATTTGAGATTCAGTCCTATTTTAGTGTATGACAAAATTACAAACGAAGGTGCAAGTGAAACTATAAAAGGCATGAGTAGAGTCTCTTTTTCTACAGTTTTTAAAACAAAGATATGCCAAATTGTAGGCAGGGAAAAAATCTTAAAAATGAAAAGGGTTCTTTTTTTTTTAATCTCAAATGATTCCAACCTACCCAGCTATCATTTAGGCCCACTTTGAGAAGATTATGCATATGTACATTGTATTTCAGACAAGTATAGAACATTTTTTTAAAAAGAATAAAATTAGGGATTTTTTATTAATAGCTTTCAATGTTAATTTTAGCAACTTTGACACTTCTGTCTGAGTTTCTGCTAGGGATTTTAATAATAAAAGCCAAGCAACAGCATATTTATGAACTGCCATTCTAATGGGCATAAATACTATTTTTCTATGACCTATCATCATAGAACCTTGGTCATAGCCTTTAAAGATACTGAAAATTGATGAGCAGTTTTCCATTACAAAACATTGCATCTTCATATGCTCTTCAAAGTTTATTGAAAATAAAATCAGGTGTAGTGGTTGATTAACAGTCATGATGGAAATGATCACTTGTATGATTTGTTCTGCTTTCACAAAGAGGATGCATAATATTTGATGGATTTCATACACTCTGCTGATTTGTAAGTTTGAATAAAGTAATCCCAAATTTGATGTAATTGTTTTGGATTATTTGATTATTTTTTTTTTTACTTCCAGGTATGAAGACTGAAGTGAACTTCAGTCTCCTCTACCAGCACTGACTGGTTGCTGCAGTGTGAACACCCAGTATCCAACTGCAGGTACAAAGGGGTGTTTTAATAGAACTGTAGGCCAAAAGATCATAAATGTCTGTGAGACAGCATGGATTGAACAGTAGTACAAAAACCACTCAGCTCTCTCCTGCTTTCTTTCCCTAACGGACAGTAAATTTAATCACCTGATTCTAGGGCCTGAGATTGAGACCTCTAAAAAAGGGCACCCAAGGAATACAGTTGTAGCGTATCTCACTGCACTCATAGTTGTATCTGATTTTCATACAAGTTTGCCCTCAAGAATCAAGCCAGCTCCTGTACTTACATCCATTCTAAACTCTTCAGTGCTGCTGGGCAACCATGTGTGTGCTGTCTATAGGTACATTCCTCTCTCCTCTTCTGACTGAGAGAATACATCTCATGCTGCCAGATGACAAATCATGATGATCCACATCTTCATGACTGGTATTTTTGCAATGTAGTTAACACACTAGAGCACAGTAGCACAAACATAAGCAAAGTGAAGCTACTTGGAAAATAGAAAAAAAAAAGGAAAAGTGGGGTTTTTTTCCCCATCTTTTTAAAATATCCTGGTGGTTGAATAGTTCCCTTTAGCTCTGCTAACTGAGACAACATTCTTCTCCAATCACTATACCAGTTCCCCACGAAGCACACATTCACAGTCCTTATGCTCATGTAGGTTGACTTTCTGTGTCAGGCTAGCTTAAAGAACAATTCCTTCTTGTAAGATACCAGTCTCCCTTTATAGTTTACTACACAGGCAATATTTTTAGTTGTGCAAAGGCCAAATCTTTCTTAGCAACTGAACTAAAAACATGGACCTCTTCCCCCCAGAGCAGCATGGATGGTCTCATCATCTCCTGGGTAAGCTGCTAGACATAGTCTCTCTTCTGTTCTGGATGCAAAAAGTCTTCAAGTTGCCTGAAGGCAAAAAAAAGTACAAATATGTGGATCAGTCATTAATCAGTGCGTAAAAGAAGGTGCTGGATAACTGTCTAACTGAGCTCAGCTGCTGCTGCTGCTCTCTCCAGGGCCTCCTATGTGTTTTGCCACTAGATGACACTGTCGAGACACATTTGTTCTTTCATTCTGCTTCTCCAAAGGTATTCAGGAAAACTAAATTTAAAAAATTGCAAGATATATTTGTTAATAGCATTTTGGAAAGCCTTATTCTTAAAACATGAGGGGGAAATATAATTGAAGAAGCTAAAATTTCTAGCGCATAGAAATATAATATAGTTTCTTGAAGCAGAACCAGGGAAAAATCTTTTCAGACTATTGCAAGTAAATGATTTCATTTTGTATTTAGCTGTTTTAAATAGTTATGGTACCATTTAGAGACAGGGTGAATTTTTTTCACCTAATCGCAAGCCTATTCAAATATTATACAATCAAAATTAGGGAGACAAGGTGGCATGTGAGATTTCTATTTAATGTGGCCAGGAAAAAATATTAGTCCTTCCCTAGTTTTGCCAAAGCCCTCTTATCTGGGAATATATGCTTCCTCGCTCAGCTGAGAAGCTTCTATTTCTTCTCACATGAAAGGCAGCTAATAACCAACAGACAGGAGTAAAACAAGAGAACCCATAAGCTGGACCATTCTTCCCCCTTCTTTTACCAATAGGGGAGAAAATAAGAAGTCTCCCATTACCCTGAAGGTGTTGTGTGGAGTAGGAGGATTCCATCCAGCTGTTTGACTGGGACTAGAAGAAATCTGCAGTCCTATTTCTAGACCTTGAAAATGGAAATTATCCCTTAGTCATGTGCAGTTCTCCTTCTGACGCAGAATGTGTCTACATGTTCCTGCATTTGTTTGGTCTGGTGGTTATCTGAAGAGTTATCCTTGTGCTAAATATTGTTCAGCTCCTGCCAAGGTACCTGCAGGCAGCGGGACCATTTCCAGGCTCAGGCAGGCTAACAGAACAGGGAGACTGACCCAAAGTGCCGACTGAGAAACAGTGACACTCTGCTGAAATTCCAATGCCAATTTGAGCGAACACAAGAGTGCCTTAATCTGGCATCATTTGGAAGAAAAATAAAAGGTCTTGTGCTCAGAATGTCTAAGTGTCAATTCAGTGAATGCTCAGTACTTTGAAAAATGAAATAAAACCTGTAGTATTTGAAATTCAAAAAGATATTAAAAATGCAGAGATATTCATTCATTCTTCATTTTTAAAAGCCTTTCTTTAGCATGCATACATCTTCCCTAGCTGTTGCTGCCTGAGAGTTTGGTCAGCAGTAAATTGCTTCCAGAATATGTGGCTGCTACTCTGTGAAGAACAGTCTTATCAGCTTGGTGCTTTTTGGAATCTTTTTTTAAACAGAATAAACCTGTGAGAGCAGATGACATACAGGATTGTATTAAGTTTTTACCAAGCCTGTAAGTATTTGCTCAGGTCAGTGAAGATGTTGTAGACCCACATCACTAGATATACACTACATCCTGAAGTTACGTGGATTTCAAAAATACTCCTCTTTTTAATCCAAATCAGACCAGTTCTTGTTTTCAGCAGAGCCTCACAAACCTGCTTGAGCACAACTGAGCAAACCACAGCACAGACATGGGAATGAATGTCTAGGGCAGAAGACACGATAGAGAGGCAGGAATTTTGTGGGCCAGCTTTGCCAACAAAGAAAACATTGCGAACTACACCACTGTCTTATACACAGCTCACAGCACCCTTCTGACAGCTTTCTTATCAGCAATAATGCTGGAATACTAGCACAATACTGCCCAGACCACAAACATGTATTTTAGCAACGGTATGTACCATTTTCCAGATAAGTGTTAAAATATTTTAAAATCACTATGACAGCCAGGAAGCTCAAGTTCAGCTCACCATACTAATTCTATTTCATTTGCCTCACATAATGACAGTGTAAATGTAATAGGGACCACCAAGAGTACAGTGCAAGACAGTATGGAAAAAAGATTAGGTAAGAAAAATTAACAATTTTTTTTTTTTTTTTTTTTTTTTTTAAAAAAAGAAAGACTGGAGGCAATTCTTATCTGTAACTGAGTATCAGTTCACCCACCGATGATGTGGTTAAGAAAATGCTGTGCTCGCTGGCTGGGGTGGTGGGAACCTTGCCTGCCCCAGGTTAGGCCCTGCCACTCTAACCTGCAGCCCCTACTGTGCCCTGACATTTGCTTTATCTCGAGGAGGAGGTTGAGGAGAGGAGGAAGAGCTATTTTGCCACTTTTTATTCACCACTAATGGTTGTTTCTCTCTGAACATACCCATTTTCTTGCTCCCTCAGCTCTATTTTTGTAGAAAATAGTAGGAAGAAAGAAATAAAAATCATTTTTCATGCCAAAACTCATTAAGCAAATTTGGTTCAGCTCCCAAAAAAAAAGAGAAAAGGAAAGGAAAAAAGTCACTCAGGAGCCTGTTTTTTCCTGTACTTCAGTAGCATCCTTAATGAGCTGACCTGCAAGAAATTATTTTTGTCTATCTTTTAGTTGCCTCAGTAAAGTGTTTGCAGCAATGTCTCACCTCAGCATTGTCTCATGTCTTGGCTCAGCTATATGGCAGCACAACAAAACCTTTAATATGTTCTTACCGGTGCAGGCACATTTGATACTAAGTGGCGTTGTGCTATCCTTCCACCAAATGATGTAAAAACAAGGCTGGGGCAAAAGATACTCAGAGGTGGTATTCTGAGATTAGAGACCTATTAAGGAATTCTCAAGTGACTGGTATTGCACAGCTGTGAAAGGGATGAGACACAACACACAATTTTTGTAATAAACAGGTCCAAATAGATGGGATTTAATGATATCATGTAGTCAATGTGATGATTCACTGGTTACTCGGTAGGACATTGCTGTTACAAGCCCTTGGGGTCCTTTTCTTTTTGCAGCCTGCTTTTGTATGACTTAAAGCTTTGTGCTCAGCCTTTTTCATCCTGAGCAAATTACAGTCAGCTTTTTCTAAACTCCTTCCAACAAAGAGCTCTGTATTACCAGTGCAGGCAATATCCTTGCACAACCGCATTTCCCCTGTCCTCACACATAGCCAAACACCAAAGCTGGCATAGCTTTATGTAAAGGACAGACTGGAGGGGAAGAAAATAACAGAAAACTTCTTTTATAAAGGCATCTTCTGAAAGTAAGGAACTTAATCTGTCTGCTTCAGTCTCTTAAGGAGTATCTCTCTTTAAGAGCTAGTAAATCTCTGATCTGGGACTCAGCTGCTCCTCACATAAAAATGGCATATGCCACTGAACCTTCAGATGCCTCAGCACCTACAGATATTTTAAACTCATAAGCACTCACAAAAAAGTTGTGTCCAGATGGCATAAGACTTAAAGATAGTTTCTCTCCCTGGGACTTGATTATCTCCTATCTTGCTCTTTATATTGCTTGTACCTTCTAATTTATATCTCTGTAAAGCATTGCCATTTTGGTAAGGTTACACTATACACACACCTGCAAGTGGCTGCATAGGATATAAAGTAGCAGATTAGGTCTGTGGTTCCAATCTGTCCTGCAGAAGGAAAAAACAATCTAGACAGAAAAGGAGAATACGAATTACCAGCTGCCTAGGATAGCAGAAGATAAACAAAACTATTATTCTCCCATCAGTCAAAGAAGCAGAAAAAAAAAAAAAATCTGCAGTAAACTCTGACACTTCACCTAGGATTGCTTTTCTCAGAGCCCAAATGTAGGTATGTAATGAAAGAAAGTCCACACAAATGTTTTCGGGAGATTTTCCTGAAAGCATATGAACCAATGTCATCCTGTTACCTCGGTCACTCTAACAAACAGCAGTGATTCATTCTATAGCACATTTACATGGCACTTACCAGTATTTACCTATGGACAGCAAGCACAGCAATGCCTATAACAATATAGCTGAAACACTAGACATTTGCCTCATGCACCTGAAAAAAACTGTTAGTGAGCTAATTTCTTCTCTCAATGCAAGCGAGAATACTCCCAGTGCATCGCTCATGCTGCAAAAGGAGGACTGAAAAGATTAATGCTTCTGAACAAGGAAGCCGGGCTATCAACAGCTGCCTGTGCTGCTTGCATGAGGAGAGAGGAAGACATTCCTTTGCTGTCCTTTGCCTCCTTGAGGACATAACAGCCTCCCCATAAAACTACAGCTGCTGGAAAAAGTTCAGGTCTGTGACTCTGTAACATGTCTAATTGATCTTTTTTAGCAATATGTGTACTAAAATCCCACAGAACTATGTATTTATAGTGTTTGTGCATAGTTCACACATGCATATACACAGCTTTTAATATTGTCATGTACACCAATGCTAGTCAGACTTTCTACATGCAGCTAAGTAAATGGGGCTGACTCAAAGTACTGCAGCTGTGACCCCCTCACAAGCCATTTTGCATCAGAATACCTTTCTGTTTCCCATTGGATCTTTCCCTATGCCAAATTATATCAACATTTGAATTCTCTAAAGTAAGGTAAACACATAAATCCCAATACTCCTTATGAAGGATTTAGATAAAAATGAAAGAAGGAAAAAAGAATTGCACAAAGTTATCACTGTCAGCTTGTTCAAAATGTAAGTTTTGAAGCTGTCTCGTGAGAAATACTGTTAATAAAAAAAACTGACTCAACTGGGTTCATAAATGTGTTGATTACTGTGGAACATTAATACTTAATGCATCTGTTATATTGTCTAGAGGCTGTTCTTCATGGTGAGTTATAGAAAAGCATTGGACACCTCCAGGATGCTCTACACATTGTCACAGAAGCTTTTTAGCAGCTGAAGAGCTACATTGTTCATAAGGGGAGTATCGGAGCCTTGAAAGTTGTAGACACATTTAGGATACCAAAGTAACAAAAAGGAACAATATGTCAGTAATAGAACAGCATGACCTAAGCAACACTATCTAGTGAATAGTTTTAATCAGGCTCTCAGAAAAGCCCAGAAAAGGAAGGGAGACACCCAGGAATGGGTTCAAGGAGCTTAGCACCAGCCTTACTCTGCTTGTATGGAAAGCAGTGCCTTCCAGAGGAACAAAGCAGGGTGGATGTGTTTTTCAAACAGTACCTGTAGTCCTTTCTTATTAACTCTTCTCCTAAAGTAAGATTTTCTCATGTAGTGAGAAGTAAGCACTGCTTTATCCCATGGATCTCGATTTGTTACTTTTACACTGAACAAGGCAAGTGGAAATATTTTAGTTGGCAAAAATGCTGATATAGGTCTGATGTTCTTTCTATCTCTGTATAGACGGTTCCCACCTCGGAGTGCAGCTCACCTGGCAGAGCTCAGCTAGGAACAGAAATGTAACATATGGAGCTGATTGTAGAACCAGCACTGAAATTTAGTCAAGCAGCTTCTGTAATTTTAAATCTGTTCTGACTCAGCAGAGTTATTCCTTTACTATAATTAAGTCTATCGTTACTGTAACAGGAGCCATATCTGAAGTTGGAGAAATGCTAAAAGAATATGATAAAAATTGCCTCATCAGAAGTGGAAAATATCCAAAGATATTAACTTTTCAAAAAGAAACAGTAAACAAGTCATTTAAGCTGACAAAATAATCCTTTTCCTTATTTTCACATTATTGTGTTTATAAAGAACCATCTTGCAAGCAAAATAATATATTTATAATTTGCATTTAACATTGCACCTGAAAAAAATTCCATCCATTGCAACAAAAGCAGGTTTGGTTTTTTTTTTTATTTCTGCTCCAGATTATGCATCTCTGGGATTCTCAAGCTGCTAGGTATTTTATAATACACGCTTGTAGAAAAAAAAAATACACTCTATTCCTATAAAAATAGTGGCTCTAAGCATATTAACACAGTCAAAGCAATTTGGTATGCAAAAGAAATGAAAACAGCTATAGCAGGTCGATAAGGAATAAACAGTATAGGAAACAGAAGAAGCCAACAGCAGTGATGAATTTTGAGTAAAATTAAAAATTCTTATTGACTTAAAACCTACAGAGTGTGGTGACCTCATTGATTGCCAGAACTATCTAACTTATAGATATGGAAAAAACAACATTTCCATGCATCAGGACCAGTTCCAGGTAGGCAAATGTCACTGCCAGTGTGGAAATGGTCAGTACAAAAAAAAGGAACCTGTGTAGCGGCTGAGGTTAAAGCCCAAGATATCATATGCAAAGGCTTTTTGCTATGGAACTTCTCCCTTCCACATAGGATGAAGGTATACATGGTCTCATGCTCAGATTCATGAGAAAGTAGTTTTGTACTAATCTAAAAATGCAAGTGAGCCTGATTGTGTAAATATAAGACAGGCTAGTTTTCCAAAATCAGAAATGTTTTATTACTGCAGGTAAACTAAGCCACAAAATTCACTTGTCATCTCTGCTTAAAAAAATTTCAGCCTTTACAAACGTAATTTAAACAAAGAAAAGGTTATTTGTTCAAATCTACTCCAAGCTTTAAGGTAAGGTTATTTTTTTTTTAATTAATTGAATGAAAAACTAGTTTTCTTTCCCTTCCAACTAAAGACCTCCACTATACACAACTAACAGGTGCCTAGACATATTTAGCTCTCTTTTCTTCTGAAGCTCAATGTCTGACCCCTTCACACACTCAGTATTGCTTTCTACAAATTATTTTTATTTTTAGACTAAATAATTACAGCACTTTTTTTTTTTTTACTTGAAGATGAAGCTGACATTAAAAAGTAATTATGGGATACATTCTCCCCATTCATGTTTCACTATTAAAAGCATTGCATGAACAGTGAAAAAACCTTCTTTAAGACTACATTTGTCAAGGTAAGACGTGAGATTTAATAAGTGTAACCCAATTTTTATCTTTTTTTTTTTTTTTTCTCACTTTTAAACTGAACGGTAACATTTAGGCAACAGCAAGAAAAGCTAATTCCATTTTTTCTCTATTCCCAAGGGACATATCTTGATATTATACATAGAACCTTCATTTTTAAGCAGTGCTATTCTACCCATCAGAACTCTGCAAACAGCATAAATTTACCTTGTAGGGGCACCAACTGTGAGTATTGGGGATGAGAATATCTCTGTAACCAAGAAATAGAAGTCTTAAAAAGTGCCCTGACTTGAGATTTTAGCTACTTACAATGAATAAATTAAACGCCTGGAATGACAACAAGATTAGCATTTGCTAAAGTGGGGGTTTTTTCTGAATGAAGGAATTAATCTTCACACAGAATCAGAATCTGAATTCTCATGCTGATGGATTATTCATTAGCCTATTATCAATTAACCTGAAGGAAACAAACAAAAGGCCTTAACTGAGGAATAAATAATGAGAGGAGTTAATGTATTTTTGAGAAAGCTGAAAAAGATTTGAGATAACAAAATTATTGTTCTAGCTTTCCTGTTACGTATCTTTACCAATGTAAATGGCAACTATAAAACCTGGGAATTACTTCATCCTATCGGAATTGGAAAACTATTTAATTCTGAGTCTGCAACATAACTAATTGTGTAATCAGATGAAAACATTTCTACTCCCATTAAAAACATCTGCAGAGTGTCACATTACCTGTGGCTTTCATGACGTTACAGCACTGTCTGTCTCGCACACATCTGGTTAAAATGCCAGCCCTCGCCTGTCTTGACAGTTTCTCAACATACGTTTTCCTTCTCTACTTACACACGCTCATTTTCGACACCAGTCAACACTTTTTAAAAATAATCACACAACATCCAAGGCAATTATATAAGTAACATTCCATCAGCAGGCACCATACAGCTGGGGTTCATTTGGGTTTTTCAAAGAGATTTAGGAGACACTGAATTAAGTGCTGAGAGTTAAGGCAAAGCACAAGCTTCAGTGATCCATCTGATTTTGGGGAACTGTTACTGCCTACCAAGTCAATAAAATCTTTGTTTCATGAAACTGTGGCCAATAGTCTTGTCAGTCATCCTGTGCTCCTGGAAGATGATCACATGCTGTCACTGAAAAGGACTGTGATTTTAAAAGCATCCTTGAAAATGCCAAACCCTTTGTTCAGCCTGAAAGATAAAAGTAATTAAAGGCAACTCTATGTGAGTATAAAAGAGAAGTCAAGCTGTGATCTGAGAAATGTTAATAAAACAGATGGCACATGCAGAAGTTAAGGAGTCAGTTATGGCCATGCAGGTCTCTGTATGTGAAGGAGCAGAAGAAAAGAGTTGAACGTCCTGGTGGGAAGCTGAGAGGGACTAAGAGCTTTCAGCGGATGCAAGTGATGGGTGCCACAGAACAGTTGTCAAATTGCCCAAGGAGCCATGTGCTTTTCAGGCAGTCTGTGAAACCTCAGAACTAGTCAATGGGGCTGACAAAGGGTTGGAAGCTGTATTTGACTACTGTCACAGTTCACTAAAACAGACAAGACTTGTCCAGAAAGGTCCACCATGATATGGTCAACATTTTTTCTCTTTCCTGTAATGAAGATTTTTAGCTCTGTCGACTATGAATGATTTTAGTGACATTTAAAGTTCTTCACTGATTCCAGAAGACCCACATTTGATTCTCTGTCTACTTCTGAAGCCCTTTGTTAACTTCAGATAGGAGAAAGGAATTTTTTGAATGATGCTAAGTATCTGCAAAATCAGAGAGATGTATGCATGAAGGAGAGTTTTGAAAAGACATATCCCAAGAGAGTGATGGATGTGCTCAGGAAATGTAAGTGTATTATTGTATCTTAAGTATTTTCTAAAGCATACATCTTGTATGCATGCTTAAAGATCAACTAAAAATCACCTTGTAATTTGTTTTCCAAAACCATTTTCTCCATCAACTTTCAATCATGCTTGCTCTCGAAATGTAAGGGGCAGGGAGAGGGAGACAGAGCATCTAAGACTGCCCATTAATGTTAATGTGTGCATTATTGTCCCAAGTGCCTATACCCTCTGTACAGATTACATACCAACTAACAGGCATGCTTTTTGGTAGGTTTGCTAGAATATGGGTACAATTTTCAAAAACAGAAAAAAACTTAGAAAATGGGAAACTTGGGCTTCTTAATATCAGTCACTGCTGAAGACAAAACTTAGAAGAGCCTTTATCTTTACTGCAGAGTTCACTGTATGGCTGGAGATAGGCGAATTATCTCTGAGCAGAGTAACTGAGATACTTGTAGCTCTAGCCACAGATACAAAGAACAGCATCCAGCAGTGTGGGCGTTATATAGTTATTTTTCCATTGGGTAGATCCACTGGGTTTAAGGTATGTTAACATATTATTTCCTGAAGGAAGAGCAAAAGAATACAGGCTTGTGAAACAGTTCTAGCCAGCACTAGAGCTCTGAGCAGCATTAAATGAAGTCTTGTCCAAGGCCAGTCTTTTTTCTGTTGTGTTTTTCCAGCTATTGAATTTGCCTTTGTTCTCTTGCGACTCTGAACTGTGACTTGGCAACGTGAGATTGGCAAAGTGAAGGCATTTTTCAAACAGATACTAGATGCTGGACAAAATGCCAACTGACTGGAGATTCAGCTGTCATAGCATATATAAAAGCTACTTCTACTTTATGTAAAAGCAATAGATTATTATCTTTGTAATACTTTTTGAGTTTCAGTTGAAAACACAGTGAAGAACAAATGAATGCATCCTGCCCTTTTTTTTCCCTCTTTCTCATCTGGTTCTGCTTCCTGGCTTGCAGCAGTTCTGTAAAGGTACATGAGTTTGCAGTTTGTCTAAGCATGCCAGAAAGAACAAGTCAACTGGAAGGAAAAAATGAAATACTGAAAGTAAAAAAAAGTGAGCAAGCTACTTTTCTGTCACTATAGAATGGTAACATTTTAAAAAAAGTTTTACTTGCAGCCTGAAAAATGCCAAGGTATTATGCAGTTCTTATTAACTGGAATAGGAATATATAAATGTAACAAGCTATGCCCCTGTATTTTTGCAAATACTAAGAAGTGGCTTTTTCACATTAAAATGACTATTACATACTGAAATTGTTTTCCACTCAAGAAAGCACTCACAGCCTAGTATCACTTAGCACAGCTTAAATGCATCCAAGACCTCCATGACCAGTGTGATCAGTTCCCAGTTATGATAATAACCATCATCAGTGAATTTATATTAGAAGCAATAAAACACATCCAGCACTGAAAACTTTAGTAAGATTTTTTTTTTTTTTTTTTTTCCCCAGTATGACCTAAAGATGATTTAATCATCTTAACAACTGCTTTCTGGCTATTTTCCCTGGCACCACACTAATTTTAAAATGTCATGTTTATTTACTTGGTTTCAGCATCCTGAACTTCAGAATATTTTAACCTAGTTGTAAAAGAAACAACTTTTGCCAGCCTGGATCTAATTTCATGTCATATATGTCTTCAAGCAGGAAAGCTCAGCGAGAGCACCTTTGTTACATTGTCTTGCATCACCTCCTTTGGAAGCTCAGTCGGGCTGGCAGTTGTGACACCTATTCCCCACTCTGCTGTGTTTTAAGTGATGTGTCTTTTTGTTTCAACATTGCAAAACGAAAATATTTTAAGTCTGTCTTTCAAAAAAGTAAGTAACTTGTACAATCAGTTTTCTTCCACTTAGAGGAATGCTTGTATCTGTGTGCTCATATTGCCTTGAGGTTATCAGCAACTGGAAGCTATTTTTTCAGTTATTTCTTTTACTTTGTTTCCCCTTTTACATCTTTGGGGTATGAGCAGTAGGGAAAAGGACATGTGGACCGATAGCCTTAGTCTGTGCTGTAGACTGTGCCTGTTCTGTCCCAAATGTGAGTCAGAGCAGTCTCAGGTAGTTTCTACTCTCCTCAATCACCATGAAATATATTGTGGGTATAGACGATTTATTCTGAAACTAGTATGACCCTTCAATGTTCTCCATGTCCAGACCACATTTCTGTGGAGGTCATCTGCAATCAGAGAAGAGAAGGAGATTCAGAAAGCCATTTTACCCCCTTCAAGGCTTTTTTCCTCTGTGAATATGGCACAAAGAGGCCCTAATAAAACAAAGAAACAAGTCAACAACTTCATCTGCAAGACTTAGCAGGACCTATGTTGTAAAAGTCTGTTTCTAAGTTTATTCAACAACATCAAGCATACACTGTGGCCCTGAAGTGCATTACAAATATATCAAAATCTAAAATTAACATGTTTAGCATTAGGGCATCTGTTAAATTTTAAGAGTAGGATGTTTTGAACTTCTTAACAAATACTTTTAATAAATATTTGTTAATAAATTCAGATAACCAGAAAATTTTATAACTACAATTGGTCAAAATTTTCTCCCAGAAAAATATCAAATACTTTTCCTTGTCACCTGTTAGTTATATTGTAGGGAAGAACAGATCAAAAATAGATTAAAAAAAAAGCAGATGTTTTCTATTTCTCCTTATGTTCAGTAATTACAAATTTAAATATTTTAGATATTTGCCCTCCTCATTCTTATGTTTCTCCCTCTATTTGACCACAGACTGTAACTGATTTAATTAGGTCCACTGCTTCACTTCCATCTTTTCCATTCTTTTAGCTTCCTACAACTGAAATCTTTCAGAGCTAGAAAATGAAAAGAGAAGTTGTACATTTTAAACTGTTTTACTTTTTTAAAAAAAAACCCAAAACATTCAAAATATTAAGGATGCATAATTTTGTTTTTAAAATTCAGGTTAAAAGAGAAGAATATTTCAAGAAAGGGAGAATCTTTCGATGGAAAAATCTTTCAAGAGAAAAAAATCAGCTAAGAGTGCTTATGTTCAGGGTACTGAAGTTTTTGTAGCTTTTGCTTGTGAAGTCCATCAGCCATAAATCACTGGAGGCTGGGAAAAAATATTGGGGAGTCCATGTTTGTATAGAATTTAATGTCTTGCTTCAGCAACCTGCATTGGCCACCATAAGAGAATAAATGCTGGATTAGCTGGACTCTCAGTCCAATACCCTAACAAGACTTTGGCTCATTTTCTGGCACTGAAGTTCTTTCCAGTTTATATTCAGGAATAATAAACCTAATGGGGCAGACCTCAAACAATTTATGACATCAAATTGATAATTATAACACACTTTATAATGTAAAATGCACATAATGCCCATAAAGGATACTAAAATAGTTCAGTAAGCTCAGTAGCATTAACTTTCAATGGCTAGCTGGTGATGACACACATTATGCTCTGCTGTTTCATTAAAACCTTAAAACTAGCATATTTTTAAGCATGCAAACCTGGACAAAGAAAGCTGAGGTAGTTTTTGATACTAATATTAATTTTATTAGAAAGAGAATGCCAGAACAGAGTTTTCTTCTGCATACAATTGCAGAGGACCTTGTGATTCTTGGCCACAATGTCACAGAAACAGAGAAAGGAAAAATTAAGGACATGCACTCATTTCAAAACACTCAATGACTCCATTAAATCCCTTTGGTTTTCCATCTCTCACCTTAGTGGACTCACAGATAGATAGTGGACTTCCAAAGGAAACACAGATTGGACCCGAGGGACAGGTCCTTGTATTGAAGCAATAGTGAGAAAATGCACAAAACCCCTAAGTGTTGAAAACCATGATTTGAGGGAAAGAGATTTCCAAAGCTACAAGAAGCTGTCAAGAAAAGTCACAGATTTGCCTTTTATACATACAGATTTACATATGCCTAACTGCCATTATGGTCTTTGAGACTCTTTTTAAGCATAGCAGAAATACAGGTATGTACTAGAGTTGTGTCTTCACTAGTTTATTCATCTGGTTACAGCACAGTACTTTCTTTAACTAGGTACAGTAAACTACCATTAACACATTATACTAAGGAGACAGTTCTATAGTGTAGCCAAGCTTATTTTTTATGCCAAGAATGCATTTTTCTTTTCTGCATATTATCCTATCATCTTTAGCCACCTTGAATTACTATAACTAACTCCCCTCTTCACTCAGCTTTAAAGTCTGCTTTCATACAGCAGTATCTTCTGTGGCCTTTTGCTTGGGCAAGCCATACTTTTTTATAGTTAGTTTAGTCTTTCCATATAAGTCAGCATGTATCTAGTCTCTGAATCACTTTTTACTGCTCTTTTCTTTCTCTCTTCTTTCTTTCTTGTCATTTTTTTTCTAGTTGTAGGATGCCAGAAAGGAATGCAGTATTTCAGGTGTAGTCACTGGTGCTAATGGAGAGGGAAAGTATAATCTTCCTCCTTTGCTGACAGAATGTGCGACCCCCCCCAAAAAAATTACTGTCCTCCTTGTTCCTCCCACCCCTTTCCCATTTCTAAATACACATTCCTTTCAAAACACCTGGGATGTAGCAACCCAGAAAGATGCAAAGACTTGAGATAAAGTAAGAGCAAGCTGAAAAAGCAAAGCAAAAAAGGAAGAGTTCACTAGAGGAGGACTATATAAACCTACACGTGTCACCGTGGTCAAAAGCAGGTGACGAAGGACCAATAATTGTGGAGGAAAACAAGCAGAGGACTGATTCACCAGGCTTTATAATCTTCTGTATTCAATCATACTTGTAACTAAGTGGAGGCAAATCCTAACCAGGCAGTGAGGTTGCATTTTATGTCTGTTTTGTCAGACTGTAAACAAAGGCACAACGTGTAAGACAGTGGAGAATCAAACCCCATATGTTCTCAAATCTGCTGAGCCTTTTATATGCTTTAAAAAAAAAAAAAAAAAAAGGGGAATTCATCAAGTTCAACTCTTCCCTACAAATACTTTCAACAGATGAACATGTTTTCATGAAAAAAGCTTTACATGGAAATACTCCCAAATTGCAGGTCTCTGCAGTTAGAGCTCCCGCAGCCCTGCGTGCTGAAGCCAGCCCCTCCTACCCGCCAGGGAAGCGGGGCAAACCGGGAAACACCCTTGGCAGCACCAGCCACTGCGAAACCTCGGCACTGCACAGCCTGGGGAGTGAGGAGCGAGTGGGACTGTTGTCTGAAGTGTGAGGAACACATTGGCCCAGATTCCCCGCAGATCTGGGTTTCTGCTTTTTGGAGCCAGCAGGGAAAGCAGCGTGTTTCAGCTCTCCCTTCCTCTCCCCCACCGTAGCTAGGCGACCGCCCTAACCTATGCCATCTTTTAAAAGTGTCCTAGATACCAGTAGCAGATGTCAGCTGAACCCAGCACCTCGATCCAACCAGGTGTCTTCCTCACACACTATAACCAGGAAAAAAATTGCAAGTTGGCCCAAAAAACAGGATTTTGAGTTCAGCACCCACTGAGAGGGACTGTGTGCAGCAAGAGAGAGAGCAGTGTGTCACTATGGCAGAGAGCAATGCTAATCCAACAGATAATCCGCTCTGCCGGCTTCCCAGCACTGCCATCAAATCTCCAGATTGCTGCTCCTTGAAAGGATGTCCCAAGTGGACATGAACAATATACAGGCTTGCCAACTGAAGCCTGCAGATATAAACCACCCTGCAGTGAGAATCAGAGGAATAAGGAGTAAGCAGAAGGTGGGTCCTTTTAGTCCTTCAAAAGGGACTAAAATCAGAAGGCATATTTTGCAGCAGGAGGAGTTTTACTGGCTGTAGTAATTTACTCTAAGTAGAATTTACATAAACCTTAGTCTAGGTCATAGAACTAGACTTCAAATTGTTCAAATCAAAATAATGAAAAAACCTCACCGTTTTGAAGTCCATATTGCAATCTATCAAAGGTAGCTTGAAAGTAAAAGACACGCATCTTTCCTGAGCAAGGAAAGAATAAAGCAGGATTGAAAGTTTAGCCTGACCTGTTTAAGCATGTCAAATTCTCAGTTAGACTGTGATGAACTTCTAAGCAGTTCAACTTGGCTCCTGTTGCACATTCTCTACATGTCAGAGCATGCAGAGCTGGAGTACAGACAGAGGGATGTGCACACAGTGGCAGCAGCTGCAATACAGCAGATCCTCTTCCCAAGTCGTTTTTCCTAGCGTATTCTTGACCCCAGCTCTGGTAGCCAGCTTTGCTGGAGGAAGTCATCATTGTTTCCTTCTCATTGGAGTAACAGGTTTTAACAGTAAACCACTACCAGGTGTAGAGACAGGCTTTTTGGAAACAGGGCGAGCAAGTAAAGAGCCTGTCTTTACAGTTTTTTCAGTTTTCAGTGTTGCTGATATTCAGCTGGGGCACTTTGTCCCCTATTATCCCTTCAGTCTCCACCCAGGATAGTATGCAGGAGGTGCCAGAATTTGCAACAGTACATTACTACAGGTACCCAGGTAACATATTTTAAAGACCCCACCAAAAAGGTTACTTTTAGCTAAGATCCTTTTCTGTTACACTGGGAAGTATAATATGTTTCCACAGTATTAAAATTTGGCATTCTTTGTATTAGACTGACTTTTGATATTTCAATATAAAAATGGATAGCATGTAAGGAAATGCAAGCATGGTCTTATCTTGTATAGTGATTAATGGCTGAGTGATTTCCACATAGTTGCATAGATAATCATAGGATTTATCCTGTGTTCATCATATAGATAGTGAAAACCAGAACAGATGACCAGATCATTCATTCAGGGTCTTTTTGTGTCTGGAACAAAGTGCTAAGTTATATCTCTTGAAGATTGTCTTCTGTATTGCTTCAATTTATCTAAAAATTAAAATTATCACGTAAGTTTAAGTGCACCTGAAAAGAAAACTGGCACATGACTCTTTGTGTGTATGAGCATGTGAATTCTGAATAAAACATTCAAACTAGAGTTCAAGGCAGCATTTGGTTGCTCAAGTATTTTTGTCACTGTTTTAAGAATTCTGATGGTGTTTCTTCAAATGAAGCTGAGTCCTGAAGGAAACAGAAGGTGTTCTTTGGAGGACCTGCTGGATCTCTCCATGTGAGGAAGCAGATGGAACTTGCAGCTTGTTCTTCCATTTTTGTGGGAAGATATTTTTGGTAAAAGAAAAGAATTCTGGTCTCTGCGCTACTGCTCACTTGGTGTATAATCTTTAGCACATCATAAATACCCTTCCAAGGCCACTTCCTATGAAGTGTTGAACATTTTCATGCAATATTGAGACAACATAGAAACATTTCACAGAAGAAACAAAAATTTCCCTGACAGTTAAAAAAAAAAAAAATTAGCTATTGCATGGAGTGCTGCTCTACACTCTCCCAACTTCTTGGACATCAGCCGGAGTCAGGCCACTGAGAATCTCACAAAAGGCATCCAGCATTGCTTAGTAACTGGCCAAAGGGCTTTGTGAAGATTATTTAGAATTAGATTAATCTCAATTAACTTAATCAGCAGCCTTAAATTTCAGTACTTAAAATAATCTTCCAGGTTTTCCTAGATACAGTGGAGTGACATGAGCATCTACAAATGACATTTTATTCCTTGCTAAGGTGAGGGCCTTAAAAGGGATATAGCAACTCCAAAAATGTCAAGCCTGGAGCAGCAGAGCCACCAGAAGACTGAAGCATTGCCTCATTGACCTTAACGTGAGCTTCTCAGTCAACCTGTAGGATTATCAGCCACAGGAACACTTTCCTTATGGTAAATTCTCTTCCTTCTTAGCCAGTCCATTAGCCAAGACCATGTATTTTCAAATACTATATTTGAACTCCATCAAAAGTTTTGCCTAAATTTTATGCAAAAAACTATGAGAGTCTGTGGGCTATGCAATGCAAATTCACAAATCAATCATCATCATAGCCAAAACTGATCTGAAAATACATCGGGGGTTTTTCTTCTTTTTCCTCGTACACATTACAAACATGTCCAGGAAATCCACTCAGAAAAACAGTATTCACCAGAAATTACTGTTTCCTTTTTGGAGTATCCATCTGAGAAAAGTTGTTGTATTTAAACAGGAAAAGAGCACATTAACAAGTGTTTTTCTTTCTCTTGAAAGCTTAAAGCAGGTGCAATTTACTACTGGAATAATAGGAAACAATAGGAAAATATTTGTTATTTTCTATTTGCATTATTGCAGCACATGCAAGCACCTGTAAGGGAGAACTCCACAAACATGGAACAAAACCATGTTCCCTGCCCAAAGAGCTAACCTGCTGTACAGGGCAAGAGGCACGGACCCATCTAGACAGTCATGGAGACCCAGGAGCCCCTAGGACAACTTTGGTCAGCACCATGAGCAGATCAGTGTAATTGTTCTTAATGGTATTATTCCATTAAAAATAACATTGTATATAAACATTTTATTTTAAAAATGGTTATGGGTATGCTCATATAAATATTATTTCTATGATTTATGATAGAATTTTTGTCAATATTTTCAGTTACGTATTTTTAAAAGCTGTCTCCCTTTGGAAACTACCTCTTATGGGTCACTGAATTTCAGTGTTGTCTAGTAGGCCAGTTTTGGGGGTTTTTTCCTTTGATTTTTTTTTCCAAGAATTTTAATAGATTAGGAGAAAAAGTTTTTCTCTTACAAAAAGTGAAGAGGAGTGTTCTCTTACCTATCTACTTTTCTAAGCATTAGACTAAGACAAGCATGTGCATCTGGAATGCAAATAGCTTTTAACAAACTAAACACTCCTTCACTGTAGTGCCACTGTTTTTCTAACTCATCATCAAAGCAGTAACTTCTCAAACTTCTGAAACTGCTTGTGAGTTCAAGATCTCACTTATCACTATTACTTCAGCCACTCTCTATTTCCTTTTCTCCATAATCTTCATGTAAAGAGCATCGTGGTCTGTCAGCTGGGCAGCCCCTGCCTGCCACCCCAACACCAGACTTTTCTGCACCATAATAACTCTGTCAGCCAGAGAGAGGAGAGCAATCCTACAGAAATCACTATTTTAGCTCATTATTCCCCAGATTCTGGAGCTGATTTTCTCAAGACTTCATATTGGATTCATCTTTTCATTTCCCCTATGGCTTTTGACAGCTTTAAGATTTCTGCTGACTACTGAAAAAAGGAACCTGGTTGATCAGGAAAGCAGAAGGACCGTAAGTCTTGACATTTGGGGAGAAGGAAATCTTGTGCAAGGAGTCATCAGAAGGGTAAGGAAATTCCAACGGAGTCACAGACCCAAAGCATTTGGATTCTCATTGCTGAAATCGGTTATTTGAATATACTGGTATGCGTTTTGTGTAAATTAGATGTTATTTAACTATCTCAAGCACTTCATAGAGACCAGTGGCCCATTACAGTCCCCACGATAGCTCCCACCATTCACCTCTTCCTCAAATACCCCCTCCGTGGAGTAACCCAGGCGAGTTGCTCACCTACAAAACAGCCCCTGTGCCACCCGGACTGTTCAGCCACAACGACCAAAACTGGTAAATATTTTACATACAGATAAATATTTATTATTATTATTTATCTTAGGACTTGTAAAGATCGCGGCGGTTTGGTGGCTGGTTTTGGTTTTGTGTAGTGGTTTTTGGGTTTGTTTTTTTTTAGGGGGAGGGGGTGTTGCTTCAGTTCTGGAGCTTGTTCGGGGTATTTTGTTGCTGCTGTTGCTCCCCCCTTTCCCGAAACTGTCTCCCTGGAACGAGGGGTCGGGGCAGCGGCCGCTCCCGCCAGCATACCAAGACCCGCCGGGGACTGCGGAGCCCCCTCGCCTCCGCCCCACACCCGGGACTCGGGATTTCCCGGTCCTGCCGCCCCGAGCGCGGCAGTCGAGGGAACTGCGGAAAGCAGCACCGGGCAGCCAGGCTGCGGCGCGACGCCCCCGGCCCCGGCGTCGGGGCGAGACGCAGGTACGGCGCTGCCAAGGGGGTAGCAGGGCGCGGGGCTCTGGCAGCGCTCGCCGCCTCCGCCGCTTTCCCCTCCGTGCCGAGCCGAGCTGAGCCGTGCCGTGCCGTTCTGTGCTGTGCCAGCCGCCCCCTCCGCCGCGCTGAGGGGAGCTCCACATGGAGCGGAGCCGCTCGGCGGCAAGGGGAGCCTCCGACAGCACCACCTGGGCCGGGGGGCGAAGGGAGCGGGGAGCGCCGAGTGCATCCTCCCGGCGGGCGCCCGGCAGCGGCGGGCGGCGGAGCAGGGCCGCGGGGGCGGCAGGCGGGAGCCGGGCGGGGCGCGGGCGGCGGCGAGGCCGCCCTTCGGGGCAGGCGCGGGCGGTGGCTCCCCCCGGCCGGGGCGGCGGTTGGTTTCTCCTGTCAGCGGAGACAACCTGTCAGTCGGTGGCGGGGCCGGGGGCAGTCGGCGGTGGCGGCGCGCGCCGGCGGAGTTTGTTCCGGACGCGGGGCGGGAGCGGAGGCGGGAGGTGAGCTACAGGGACAGGGACGGGGACGGGGACGGGGACGGGGAGCGGGACCAGAACCAGAACCGGACGGGGATCGGCTCGGCTCGGCGGTGGGTTTTGCGGGCGGGAGTTTACACCGTTCGTGGCGGGGAGAGGAGGGGCGAGCCCCGGGGAGGGGGCGGCAGGCGGGGAGCTGCGGGATGTGGTGGGGAGCGCCGGGTTGGACCCTTCTCTCCCCACCGTGCTCCGCCAGCGTGGCCGCCGGCCGGGACGGAAGGAGGCGGCGTGAGCTGGAAGCGGGGGAAACTTGTTCCTCGGCGGGTTCCCCCGTGCTGCCTCGGGGCTGGGGCCGCCCGGGCGAGCCGCTTGTCGGGAGCGGGGGGCGAGGCGCGGGCGATCGGAGCCCCGCCGCCCCGCGCTGCCCTCTCCCTTTCCTCCCCTGCTGCAGGTCTGGTTGCGGGAAGCGGAGCAGAGCCAGCCCCGGAGAGGAAGCGCCTGCCCCCGGAGAAGGGGCTGCCCGGAGAGCGCAGCGCCCCAGCGAGAGCCGCCTCCCCGCCTCGCCTCGCCGCGCCGCCCAAAGCCGAAGGCGCCTGGAGGGGAAAGTTGTGTGCGGGGCCGGGCCGGGCGCGATGCCGGGGCGCGGCGCGCTCTGCCTGGGGCTGCTGCTGCTCGTCCTGCTGGGCAGTGGCTCGGCGCAGCAGCCCGGCAGCTGCCCGGCCCTCTGCGAGTGCTCCGAGGCGGACAAGACAGTGAGGTGCGTGAACAGGAACCTGACGGCGGTGCCGCCCGACCTGCCGCCCTACGCGCGCAGCCTCTTCATCACCGGTACCCGCCTGGCCCGGCTGCCGGCCGGCGCCTTCCCCGCTCAGCGCCTGCCCCACCTCAGCGCCCTCGACCTCAGCAGCAACCACCTGCAGGTGGTGGAGGCCGGTGCCCTCGCCGCCCTGCCCGCCCTGCGGCAGCTGGACCTCAGCGGCAACCCGCTGGCCTCCCTCAGCCCGCAGTCCTTCGGGGAGGGCGGCAGCCCGCTGGAGGAGCTGGCCCTCCGCGGAGCCCTGCGCGACCACGGCGTCCTCCTCAGCCTGGCCGCCGTCCTGCAGTCCGGGGCCCTGCGCAACCTCACCCGCCTGGAGCTGGCCGACAACGGGCTGCTGCTGCTGCCCGCCGGCATGTTCACGGCCCTGCCCTCCCTGCGGCAGCTGGACCTCAGCAACAACTCCCTGGTGGGCCTACGAAACGTGTCCTTCCAGGGGCTGGGCCAGCTGCAGAGCCTCAACCTCAGTGACAACTCCCTGAGCATGCTGAGGAACAGCACCCTGGCCCAGTTCCGTGGCCTGCCTGCCCTCCGGCGTATCAGCCTGGGCCAGAACAGCTGGGTCTGTGACTGCGCCATTGAGGACTTGGTGGCTTGGCTCAAGGAGAGTGACCAGGTGGAGGGCAAAGAAGCCCTGACCTGTGCCTACCCTGACAAGATGTTGGGCAAAGCCCTGCTCAAAATCAGCGTCTTGGACCTGAACTGCTCCATGCCCGTAGACCTGCCTTCCCAGCTACAGACTTCATACGTCTTCCTAGGGATAGTCTTGGCTCTCATCGGGGCCATTTTTCTCCTGGTTTTGTACTTGAACCGAAAGGGAATCAAAAAGTGGATGCACAACATCAGAGATGCCTGTAGGGATCACATGGAGGGCTACCACTACAGATATGAGATCAATGCAGACCCCAGGTTAACAAACCTCAGCTCCAACTCAGATGTCTGACAAAGCGCTGCGGATGTGAGGCAGCGCACAGTAGCTATGCATGAAAAGTAGACTTATGCTTTACCCTCGTGCTTGCTTCCCTCTCCCTGGAGAAATCTCAGACGTGCTTGTGACATGGAGGGATATGCCTCCCTCTGACGTCAAATTCAATTTTGTTTTGAGATGCTGGGCAGCTGTGCATGGTATTGGGTGGTATATAAGAAACAAGCTGCTATTTCTTTTCGTCTTTACCTGTCTGTACTCGTGGGAAAATGTTTTTCAAGATCTCAAAAGAAAAAAAGGATTCTTTCTGATGCTCCAAAGCCACCAGAGTTTATAAAAAATTTACGGGTGCAGACATCGTTCAACAAAAGCTGCCTCAACTTTTTTGGGGAAAAAGTTGTGTTTCTCTGTGCCAGTTTTAATCTTGTATATCCTAATTGTGATGGCAACTATTCGACTTCATAGACTACCCTGAGATTTAAAAAACAAAGAAACTCCTTTCAACAACTCCTCTCTTACAAAGAAGGAAATCAAGTAGTGAGCATGCACAAATACTTTATAGTTTTACATGTTAGGAAACTTATGATCTCAGTAAGTCTCTTACTATTTTGTAAAGTTATTTTTGATTGCAGTTTACATGAAAAGAGAGGTTTTTTATACAAACTGCATCTAAACTCCATCTGAACTGTTAAATTCAATAAACAGTCTTACAAGAACTGTTGTGTTGAAGTTTGCTGTTTGATGAGAAATGTATGGACATCTAAGAATGTGGATAGCTTTATAGTCTCTGAAGTAATAGCCCTGCAATAGTAATCTGAATAAAATTTTATGCAAATTTGTAGCTTAGAGACATAAATGTTTGACAGTTTTGTGAAATATGCTAGGAGAATTACACTGATCAGTGATAAGAGAAGTTTCACTTGGCACAAAACACCCAGTCTGCTTTCTCAAAACAACTGCAAAACATTGAGACAGATGCTAGGGTCCACCTTGCTGGGAAGGTACAAGCTGATAGAATTTTCATAAGGTCTTCTCTGCCAAATTAAAAAAAAACCCACAATAATTCAAATTAAATTGTGGAGTTTATAAGCTAAAGAAGATTTTACCTGAATGGAATTGTTTATTATAAAAAAAATGTGCTTCATGTCCTGAACTAAATTAAATGCAGGTCAGTCGTGTAGTCGGTGAGCTTCAGGCTTGTAAATCAATGCAGCACTTATTAAATTAAGTGTTTACTGTTTTATTTTAAGTTCTTGGTACTTGTGAAGTTCTGTAGTTACATTGAGTAACTTGATGGACCTTTACATTTATCTTAAAGCTTATAATGGTGCATTTCAGTATTGTATGTTACTCACGCTTATTACTTGCTTGGGAATGCATTTTCTTGTAAACAGATAAAGCATGCAAAGAAAAACTTCAAAAATGCTTCATTTAATATGCAACTCTGATGACATTTGAAAAGGTTAGCAAGAACCTTCCAGCGGCCACCAGTAATTAATGCATTTTTTCTAATCCATTTATAGATTCTTAATGAAAAAAATACACCAACTGTAAAAGTGTGATGTGAATCAGTATCTATCGGTATATCTGTGACGCTTTTTTCATGGTCACTGTTACTTGAAGCTCTTGAGCATCTCTAAAATTTTATGAATTAGTGGCTAATTCCCTTTGCTTTCAAAAGTGACAGTTTTCTCATAGATATACGCCTTTGGTAAGAGCTCATAAATATAAAATAGTCCTCAAAGTATCAAAAGAAATATAATCTATTCTAGGCATCATTATTCAAATGCTTTTTTCTCTCTTTGCAACTTCAGACAAAGCAAGTAGCACAAATTGGTTCAGACTAATTTTTCTGTTGCTTTAAATTGGCTTTATTTAATAGCAGTGATTTTTAAATGTACTTTTGTACATTTGCCCTTAAAATTAAAAAAAATAATATTAAGTACAATTAATGTTTTGATAAATCGATGTATTTTACAATTAATGTAAGTTAAGTGATAGCCAATTTCTCCTGCTGTAATTTAAATGTATGAGCAATATCTGGTTAACAGCATATGAATTATGTTTGTGGATTCTTAAAAAGCAGACTGGTGGTCTGAATTTTAGCTGCCCACATTTTAAGAATAGTGTAAAAGCCCCAGTGTGAATAATTATTACTGTGCAACTATGCAAACTGTTCATACTTGATAAACGTAAGATAGTTTATGTAAGAAGCTAGAATTTACAATAGCTATGCAGTGTGCTTTGTTGTATTGGTCATTTCAGAGATTATCCACTTAAACTTATTTGTACAGTGCCAAGAGGGGTAAAGCATCATCCTTGCTTAAGATGCTCCTGTAATATAATAGATAAAATACATCAAACCAAGCCATTTCTTGGGCAATTTTTTGGGTTTTGTTAACAGATACTTTAAAGTAACTACAATAAAAGCAATTATCCATGAGGTGTTAATGTAACAGCCGTGCATATATAGAGCTGTGTAGGGAGAGGCAACAACTTTACTTGCAGTCTCTCACCAATGGACTCCGTATTTGTATAGTGAGCAAGTGTAACTAACTGCTGTATTACACCTATTATTCTAAAGATTATTATTACTATTTTTGTATCATAAAAAGTCATTGTAATAGAATTTTATTAGAGACCTGGTGACAGCTACTTTAAAATATTTTTTGCTATTTGCTTTCATGTATATTTATTAGGATGTAACAGTTAGCATGTGTCAGTGTTGTGTTGGATAATGTTCTCCTACAATATTTGTCCGACAGTGAATGCTTTGGTGTTTTGTACAATGCATTTGATCTTAAATCCCCTTCCATAAACAGTGCTTGAAATTTGTTTTCCTTTCCTATTACAAAATAGTGGTACTCAGAAGACATTTAAAAAGTAGCTCCCAAAGTGCTTCAGAAGTTGGTTAAAAAGTATACATTTAAAATAATGTTAGTTTAAGGGTTCTTCTGTAGCACATTTTATAATCTTACTCTGCTTTGACACCTAAAATTTCAATTGATTACCATTTCCAGAGCAGCTGAATTACCAAGGCTGTTTTATTAATTCATTCTTCAATAAAACACGTGCAGTACTCAATGCCTCTAAAATGTGTTTTGTATACGTAACTCCCCAAAGTTCTGCATGACACGATTGTCACTGATGTTTTGTAGAAAACATCTAGACTAAAGTAGTGAGCAAATCCTCAGGGAAGGCTGCGCAGCTAAGAAGCAGAAAGGACTGTTTGTCCAAGGTTCAACTGCCTTCTTAAAACTGGTTTTAGCTGTTATAAGCTCAAAATTTTCATAAAAGAATAGCACAAGGAGTTGACATAGTTTAAATATATTTCCCTAAAGTACTTTGGATAAAAGTTGTTGCCAGGTAAGAAACAGAAAATTCCCCAAATCTTTCTTTATCCAAGGTAGCTTTATATTAGATCATCCAACATTTAATTTTTTTTATTATTCTTAGCAAGCCATAATATTACCAATAATTTTGACATCCAACAAGTGATTTAAGTTTTACACAACTACTTTAAATCCTTTAATGCTTTAAATATTCAGGGTAATTTACCTTTTAAGCATTGGTGACAATCCCCAGTGACATGCCAGCTAGCGAAGCAGTCTGTTCAGACCTGTATTCGGTTGTTGACTGATGTCACTGAAGACAGGCATGGCAAAATATTCAAAATATGACTGTGCTAGGATCTCAACTGTCATTATTCTACCAGCATTTTCCCTATGGTATACTCTGCTCTTTATGCATCTGCATAATTTCTTCTTCGCCTCCTTTTCTCAAGAAATCCATTAAAAAGAGTATCATGAATCTGCACTGATAGAGAAATCGGTCCGACTGCACCTATATTTTGAGGTTTAGCATCTTAATTTCCCCTTAAGCCTTAACATGAAAAAGAGCCTTTGTCAAAATGGACAGAATGAAAATCTGATATGCACTTTTTCTTTCTCCTTAGCAGCTGAATGTTCAAGAAGAACCATTCATTCTCAGCATATGATGAAAGAAAATAGCATTTGGTAAGAAAAACATTTTGGTTTCAAGCTTCCAAATGATAAAATTTATGTTCTGTGAGAGAAGGTTGAAGGGAGAAGCTCATAAAGGAAACAGAGATATCCTTTTGGTAAGAGATCAGCACTGGAAATCACAACATGAGCAATAGAACAATTGCTGATTATCATAGAGTCAGAATGATGTGTATTGGTTCTGCCTGTTATGTTCAGGTCATATTTATGGATACAGCTCTAATTTCTTCCTCTTGCTATAAATACAAACATTTGCTAACAAACAGAGTCACGTCTTATAATATTTGCAATGCAGGTGTTTCCACTGTGAGATTTTTGTAGGATATAATAGAAGATTGAATTTAATTCAGTGCCTGCTGATTTAATAATTACTAGATCAGACCCATAACTTAACGCTCCTTTTTTGCAAATGTGCTTCTTACTACTTGCAAAGACTTTGGCTTGAAATCAGACAGTGAAAGCCCACCAAGTTTGTTTTGGGGAGTGTACCATTTATTATTTCACACACACTTGAAAAAGAGACATAAAGCATGCAGGAGCAGAGGATCCTTTGCTGATGCAGACCTAAGTGTACTCTGCTAGCTTCCTGAGTCAATACAATTGTGTCAGAAACGTGGTGCCTTCTACCAATACAATAAACCTATCAGCCCTCCTCTCCCACCTTGGGGAAAAAACCTGCCTAGCCTTTAGAAGTAAGAATATGGATTTGCAGTATAAGTATGTTCTTAAAAAGGGCTTTTGCTTTCTCAGTGGTGTTACAATTTATGTGTTGTCACATCCTTGGAAAAACCTTGCTATGCCAGAAGTCATCTGTCATGTAGGCAAAGCTTGAAATCAGGCTTTGCATTCCCAGTGTTAGCCTAAATAGAAAAAGGGAACTATAAAGAAAATTAAAATGGTACTTTAGACAGTGTATTCATGTTGCAGTTAATAATTTAATACTTGCAATTATTTGTATTTTTCAAAGTATTCAGTAGATAACTTTTCCTTCCTGATGACAGACTAACAATAATAGATTTGTGTTTTCGAGTAATTATGCATGAAAGCGTCTGAGTAAATTAGCAATGTTGTTTGAGTACATACAGTGATGAAAATGTTAGAAGTCTCATGGTCTGGAATGTTTCACTATTTAGAAATTTTAGATGCAAGAAACTGCTGTAACTTTTTCAGATTTAAGTTTTATTTCTTAATTATCAATTATTCTTGAAGAAAAACACAATAAAATATTTACCAGATTGCTTGTAAATGTTATATGTTCACCCTGTTGATTTAATTACTATAAATCCTTACAGATATTGAAGTATTTGCTAAAGTTGTAGTTGTATTCTTTATAGCTCAAACTGATACTTGTGCTGTGAATTTGCATGACAGAGTAGTGAAAAAGCAACTTCCATCTAGATAGCGGGACTGCTTTCTTCAGAAAGAAATTTGGTCAGTGAATATAAGGGGTTGTCTTTTAATTGTTCCTGTTGTTTTGGACGTAACTTGATAGCTGTTTGGTTTTTAATCTATGCAGTATTGATTTTCAAGTTAGGTGCTGATTCTGAATTTAGCAGCAATGGATTTTCAGATTTTTAATGACTAGATCAAACTGTGTGTTTTGAAGTCTTCAAATGCATGTTTACATAGTGAAATATAGAAGCACTGTTATTACTGATGGTGTGAATTTAAGAAACTATTAAAGAAAAGTACTGCTGAAACAGAGAATGAAGGGTGAACTCCAGAGAAAAAAAGCATTCTGATGGCAAACTTTTATTCTTACAACTTTTTAAAAGTCAATGTTTAGATTGGAAATTCAAAGGGAAGGATAACATTTCATCTTCTCATAGATAACTGGTGCAGATATCTAAAATTTTAATAGGACAGAGTGATTTTTTTGGGGCTGTCCCAGGAGCGTAGCTCATAACTTGCTTAGTCTTGTCTCTAAGCTGGTTGCTGTTAACTGTTTGTTGGGGTTTTTTTGAGGGTTGTTTTTTTTTTTCACATTCTTAGGACAGCTAACAAAGAAGGATGTTTGGCTTTACACGTGGTAGGTTCATCTGTTCCAGATTTTATCTTCGGACTGATCTGTCTTAGTATCTGTCCACAGTCTATTTCACATATTCCGTTTGTTCTATTAAAAATTTTATTCATGTCATAGCCCAGGTAGCTTTACATTAAATCATGGGAATTTATGCAATAAAGAACTCATTTGCCAAATTGACATTATCAAATGTCAAATAGACATTTTAACAGAACGCACTGTATGCTTCATGCTGGCAGTGTAAAAGGATCAAGTAATGGTACTAATATTGAAATAAGAAAAAATAACATTTATTGCAAGAATGCTGTAAGCAGTCATGAACTGACATGACTTTGGGACATTTGAGCAATTTAAGCTTGTTTTGAAGAAGGAAAAACAAATAGTTACTTCACTGACAGTTTTCTTCTTCATTTGTTCTCCTTAACAGCTTATGAATAATAGCTGCAGATACATATAGATTTGAACCCATTTAAGTCAATGGTTTTACCCCAGTGCTTTTATGTTTCCCTATTTTCAGGGGTCAGTGCTTTTATTAGCCTGGAGAGGATTAAGAGAGAGATCTTAAACATCAGAAAACGATAATTTTTATTTTATATATGCGTTTTCTACACATACATATATATCATGTAAAACTAGGAGACTCGAGGAGTAGGGTCTGGGGCACACCAGTCTTTCTAGTACATTCTGTTGGCTAGCTTAAGGGCCTATCTTTTCCCCACACATTGGAAAGGGGACCCAAGTGCCTAAATGGAGTAGGTGTGCCTCTGAGGAGCAGTTAAGACATGCTTCACGTTGCTGCACACCTAGTGTGGCCGTTAGCAGCAAGTTAACACAAATCGGTGCTGAGTGGCCAAGGTTTTCCAAAGTGGCCACAATCTGGGGTTCTGCTTTCAAAGTGACTTAAAGGGGCATTGTTGAACAACTTTTGTAAAACGTCACTGTTTTTCTTTTAAGGTGAATTGAACTAAATGTGGAAAAAAAAAAACCCCACAACAGTTTTGAATGTGAAAAGGCATGTGTCTGTTATGTACTTGAGAGAGAATATAAATACTTGTAAGAGCTTTTGAAATTCCCCAGTTTTTGCTCTCTCTGTTGTTTCTCAGATTAATTGAGATCTCTGTAACACCTTCTATGCAGAATATCCCTCCTCTTCTCCAGCTCACTCAATCATCCGTAATCCAGATGCCTTTTTTCCATCACCTTTTGTATTGGGACCAAACTTGATTACTTCCCATCGGTAAGCAAAGGTAGAATTCCTATGAAACAAGTCATGCATAAAATCAAATCTTCAATATTTAACAGTAAGCAGATTAATTAGTAAGTTCACCTCTGTTGTTAGACTTTCATTCAGGTTTTCTCTTTGCCTATTTGTCCCTTTCTGTTTAGATTCCCAGTACACCAGAAAGCATCTGTGTTAGCCTAGAGGAACTCTCTAATTCAAATTTCCAGTAGTGAAAAAGATCTTAGTTTTAGATGATAGTCCAGAAAAAAAAAACTTGCAGAAATAGTGCTCAAACTTTTCTGACAGGAGAGTAAAATGTCACTGAAAATAGCTCTGCTAACATATTCTCCATTTGTCAGAAACGCTACATATGCAGAAAGAACTGGAATACTGAATTTGTGATACTGATATATGTGCTGTTTAATGAGACCATGAGATTTCTATTACAATAGCTTATGGTACCTCTGCTCCAATTTCTCCTCCCTGCAGCCTCGCACACGCTCCAGTATGCTTGAAGAGGACTTGGTTGAGATTAGGGCATGCATTCAGCAGATTGTGGTAAATTGTTTAGATTATTAATCACATGTGAAGGCCCTTATTTTCAGGCACAGAAAGAAATATGTTCTAGTACTTGTAATTTTTAACACAGAAAAAAAACCTAGCTGGCATAAGCCTGGTTTCATAACTTATCTGTAAATACAAAAAAAATGCTCCGAATTTGAATTTGCAAGGAACAGATGTCTTTCAGCAAGCTTGAGTGTAAATTCAGCAGGATTTCCAATTTAATCCAGGAAATGATGACACTGAAATTTATTGCAAGCAGAGGAATGACTTGTTCTTCATCATAGTTATGCGGGCGATGCTTTTTCCACGAAGCAGTACAAGTAGTTTTATCTCTTAGGTTTCCAGGGAGACAGTCACAATCCAGTAGGGGTTACTGTTGTTCTTAATAAAGATCTCTAGATTTTGTGGTTTTAGCGATTTTTCTGATCAAAATCACAGAGGTAGCATATAGGATTTAATAAATGGCACTGAATAACGTGAATTGATGTGACCTATTTCAGACACACACAGATGATGCTGTGGTGCACCAGCTTAGAGTAGATGGTGCTGGTGCTTTCACTGGCTAGAATCGTTTTAACTGGCAAGAGAAGACTGAGTACTAGTCACTGTAGAGAAGTATACAAACTGTCCTTAGCATTTAGCAGTTGATATAGAATATCAAAAAGGTTTTGGATATAGGTGTGGAGCACCACCTCCACCACAGCAATTCTAGGTTTGCTCATATACAAGTTGGATAATAGTTCACAGAAAACTGTATGTCTCCTCTGTGGTTTAGAAGGAAAATTGGAGCAAACAACAACTGGTTAATGTAAAACAAATGAATGGGCAAAAATCCTATCTCTTAAAATAATAATAGTTACTGTTCTCATTATTGATAAGAATTCAATAAATTGTGATAGTAGATCACATATTTCTTCATTATTGTACTTTCAAGACTGTTATTGTACATTAGACACTGTAAACACAGAAATTTGTAGAGGCAGTGTTCAGTGCAAAGAGACCAATGAATAGTATAGAAATGCTACTGAGGACTCTCCCAATCTAATTTTCCATTATTCTACCATACAAAGGGGAGAAGTAGAAAAGCGAAGATCTTTGACAGAAAAAACTGTTTAAGAAAGAAATGTGGTAAAGCCAAAATCTCCCGTAATGCCAGTCTTTTTTGCCCTCACTGAAAAACAATGTGGTTTTGTGTTGTTGTAGCCACTGCTAATTCATATATCAATATTTAGTCTAGGTCACCAGAAAATATCAGTGCCAGAATGTGCTATAAATTTTCTTTCCATAATTTTCACACTGCACTCTGTGCTTTCCAGTAATGCATGAAGCACTTGTTCTCTCCTCTCCTGGGGGAAGCGTGTACACTGGCTGAGGGACTCTGTGTGCACTGTCTTGCCTTATGTTTCTGACAGAAGTCATAAGCAAGGTAAAGCACCTTGTACTT
The DNA here is from genome assembly GCA_907165065.1 of Caprimulgus europaeus. Next base: position 87,714,393 of record OU015524.1, on the reverse strand, counting down.
AAAGCAGAAAGATTACTAGCTTTGTGATATTCCCTAATTCCTGGACCAATAAGTTCCTTTGGGAAGCATGCTGCTTGGAGAAAGTTTTGTCTCCTGTGCAGAAGAACTTTTGTCTGCCTCAGGAGAAAATGTTAGGTACATTCTTCTCTTTAATTTAGTCTTAAATGTTCATCTTTCCCAAGGAATATAATAGTCTTAAAGTTTTCTTTTGTATCAGGAAGTAGAACGTAAGCTGTGCATAAATTTGGGAGCATGATGAAATCCATAGGAAAATTATTTAGAAACAGTGAAAAAATAAGGAGTAAAGATCCTACCAAGTAAATAAGTTTTTTAAACTACATCACAGTAAATAAACTCCCTCGATAAATTAAGGAGCACACTAACACAGATGACATTGTTGTGTGTGTTTACTATAGGCCACCTGATCAGCATGAGGAGGTGGATGAGGCCTTCTGCAGGCAGCTGAGAGTAGCCCCAAGATCGCAGGCCCTGGTTCTCATGGGGGAATTCAGTCACTCTGACATTTGTTGGAAAAGCAAAGCAGCCAGGCACACACAGTCCAAGAGGTTTCTGCAGTGCCTGGAGGATAACTTTCTGATGCAGGTGGTGGAAGAGCCAACGAGGAGAGGTGTGATTCTGGACCTTGTTCTTACTAACAAGGAAAGGCTGGTTGGGGACGTGAAGGTTAGGGGCAGCCTGGGTTTCATCGACCATGCGATGGTGGTATTCAAGATCTCATGTGGAAGATACAAGCCAATAAGTAGGGTTGCAACCCTGGACTTTAGGAGAGCCAACATCGACCTCTTCAAGGACCTATTTGGGGGTATCCCATGGACTAGAGTGTTGGGAGGTACGGGGGCCCAAGAGAGTTGGTTAACACTCAAGTACCACTTCCTCCAAGCCCAAGACCAGTGCATCCCTAAATTAGGCAAGAGTGGCAGGAAACCCACATGGATAAGCAAGGAGCTCATGGAAAAATTCAAAGGGAAGAGGAAGGTCTATGAAATGTGGAAAAAGGATCTAGCCACCTGGGAGGAATATAGAAATGTGGTTAGGGCCTGCAAGGATGTAACTAGGAAGGGTAAGGCTCACTTGGAGCTAAATCTGGCAAAGGAGGTTAAAGACAACAAAAAAGGCTTTTTTAGGTACATCAGTAACAAAAAGAAGACCAGGGAAAATGTGGGCCCCCTGTGGAATGGGGCAGGTGCCCTGGTAACAGGGGATGCTGAGAAGGCAGAGATACTGAATGCCTTCTTTGCTTCAGTCTTTATGGCTAAAAGTGCCCCTCAGGAATCCCAGCTGCTAGAGGGAAGAAAGAGAGTCTGGAGAGAGGAAGACTGCCCTTTAGCTGAGGAAGAACTGATCGGTGATAGTCTAAACAAAATCAATATACACAAATCCATGGGCCCTGATGAGATGCCCCCACGAGTGCTGAAGGAGCTGGCAGAATTGATCACTAAACTGCTCTCTATCATCTTTGAAAGGTCTTGGAAATAGGAGAGGTGCCTGAAGACTGGAGGACAGCCAATGTCACTCCTGTCTTCAAAAAGGGCAAGAAGGAGGATCTGGGCAACTACAAGCCAGTCAGCCTCAACTCCATCCCTGGGAAGGTAACGGAACAGCTCATTCCATCTCTAAGCAGCTGCAAGAAAAAAAGGTTATCAGAAGTAGTCACCATGGTTTCACTAAGGGGAAATCATGCTTGACCGATCTGGTAGCCTTCTATGATGTCATCACCAGCTGGGTATATGAGGGTAAAGCAGTGGATGTTGTCTACCTTACTTTCAGCAAGGCTTTTGATACTGTCTCCCACAGCATGCTTGTAGCAAAACTTAGAAGGTATGGGAGAGATGAGTGGATGGTGAGGTGGATTGAGAACTGGCTGATGGGCATAGCTCAGAAGTTTGTGATCAGTGGTGCAGAATCTAATTGGAGGCCTGTAACTAGTGGTGTTCCCCAGGGGTCAGTACTGGGTTTGGTCTTATTTAACATCTTCGTCAATGACCTGGATGTAGGGATAGAGTCTGCCCTCAGCAAGTCTGCTGACGATATGAAGTTGGGAGGAGTGGCTGACACACCAGAAGGCTGTGCTGCCATTCAACAAGACCTGGACACACTGGAGAGTTGGATGGAAAGGAACCTGATGAGGTTCAACAAGAGCAAGTGTAGAGTCCTTCACATGGAGAGGAATAACCGCATGCATCAGTACAGGTTGGAGCTGACCAGCTGGAGAGGAGCTCTGTGGAAAAGGACCTGGGTGTGCTGGTGGACAGCAGGCTGGCCATGAGCCAGCAGTGTTCCCTTGTGGCCAAGAAGGCCAACAGTATCCTGGGGTGCATTAAAAAGAGCTTGGCCAGCAGGTCGAGGGAGGTTCTCCTCCCCCTCTACTCTGCTCTGGTGAGGCCACATTGGGCATACTGTGTCCATTTCTGGGCTCCCCAATTCAAGAGGGACAGGGATCTTCTGGAGAGAGTCCAACAGAGGGCCACAAAGATTATTAGGGGCCTAGAGCATCTCCTGTATGTGGAGAGGCTGAGGGAGCTGGGATTCTTCAGCCTGGAGAAAACTGAGAGGGGACCTTATCAATGTCTATAAATACCTGAAGTGTGGAGGCCAAATGGATGGGGCCGGGCTTTTTTCAGTAGTATCCTGTGACAGGACAAGGGGCAATGGGCACAAACTGGAACACCAAAAGTTCCACACAAACTTAAGGAAAAACTTCTTTACTGTGAGGGTGACAGAGCACTGGGACAGGCTGCCCAGGGTGGTTGTGGAGTCTCCATGTCTGGAGATGTTCAAAACCCACCTGGACACTTTCCTGTGCAACCTGCTGTAGGGAACCTGCTTTGGCAGGAGGGTTGGACTAGATGATCTCCTGAGGTCCCTTCCAACCCCTGCAATTCTCTGATTCTGTGATAAGCATCCTGCTTAAGATTATGCTATTGCTGTCATCCCTACTGCTCCTAGTAGCAGGAGCAACACTCCAGGCAGAAACCTCGGTGTTACAATATAGTCAGATAGCAGGGCAAATTGTTTCAACAGCAAAGTGAGGTTCACACTTCTGTATTGGGTTGGCTCTGTGAGTTTGCTACCATAGTGCTTTTTGCAAGAGGCCAGACCATACATAAAGCTCTCAAATGTGGGTGCCCTAAGAGCCTGTGGGGTGGTCTCTCCTCTCCTCTCCTCTCCTCTCCTCTCCTCTCCTCTCCTCTCCTCTCCTCTCCTCTCCTCTCCTCTCCTCTCCTCTCCTCTCCTCTCCTCTCCTCTCCTCTCCTCTCCTCTCCTCTCCTCTCCTCTCCTCTCCTCTCCTCTCCTCTCCTCTCCTCTCCTCTCCTCTCCTCTCCTCTCCTCTCCTCTCCTCTCCTCTCCTCTCCTACCAAATCCTTATCTCAGGGTGCAGAAGAGAAGAACTTTCTAACCTGAAACTGCCAGTCAGCTACATCTCCCCCTCATTTCATTGCAGGTACAGTTATATTGCACACCGAGGGTTTATTCCTGACTGTACTTTCAGTTTATCGAGGCAGATGGTGCTGCCATAGTGTGCATTACTCTGACTGAGCAGTGTTCCACCCTCCAGCTAAAAGGATGTGAATTTCCTCCTCTTATGTTCCTGGAAACAATATTTGCACCTCAGTGTTGATTTTAATGTCTTTAAAGTCCCACAGCCAAAATTTAGCATGTGCTGATCCAAGCTTTGCAGTTTAAGTGCATGAGGAATACGAGGTAAACTGGAGAAGTGCACACAACTTAGTCATCCTGTGAATTGCTCTTATTACCTTTAAAAGGCAAGGGGAAACATCCCCATACCCTTTTGTTCTTCATATCTTCACCTCATAATGACACAAATAATTAAAATTAATTTTATACATTTTAAACTTGTATACGTACTTGCATATATACATATATATACATATATACACATGCACATTTATGTAATACATTTTACAATTCCTGCAGATTTTATATATGTATGAAAACACATACTCCCTATATACAGGTGGGGCTGGACATGCAGTTCTTGCCTGAAAGTAATATTTCAGTTTTATCTCATGTGCAGGTTTTTACAAATAATGCTACTAAAAAGCTATTCATATTTTGGCCACAAGTTTTTGTTTTTGTTTGTTTTTTTTTTTTGTAGATTAAAAGAATAGAGAGTAATGTTTTAGAACTAATTATTGTGGTAAAGTTTTGCAATAAACACTTGTTAACAGGAATGATAGTGCAGGTTAGCATGGCAACTTTTTCATCTATTAAGTCTTGTGAGTAGCTTTAGAATTCATAACTTGTAAAACAGTCAGGCAGAAGCCTATCCTGAGTGAATAATTTAGCACAAAATACTCCCTTGTCTTCACTTTGTTTTTATTGCTTCTTCAGCATGAGGACGCTGACAATATTTTGATGCTTTTTTTTTCTCTTTAAAATCTGTATAGCTCTGTCTCTGATGGCATGCCTTCAGAGAAAAAGAGCAAGGGACAGGGATATTCTTGAATTTTCTTGTCCAAGCACCATAATTACCAAGAGACAATAAATTTGGCAAGGGGAGAGTGGGTGTTCATGCTGTGTGAGAGAATGCAGGCATCATGAATGCATTGTTCAAGTGTCACATCCTGCTGCTGTAAGGTGAAAGAGTCTCCATCTTCAAATGCAGTTGGGGAGTGAGGACACCTCTGTGAAAGGTGACTTAAGTCCCCATGTTGCTTTTGTCCTGGATTGCCCATTTGCTGGCCTGTAAAGGAGAGAAGCCTCTGCTTTACACCAACGTCTTGCAGCTCTCAGGAGCCATTGGAGTGAAGTAGGCCATGTCGGACATCATGTAATGGCTCTTTGGCCTTCCTACATCTGGAGCCATGGCACTGTCTGTGGGCTGCAAAGGAACAATTTTAGATATTGGAGGGTCTTTCTATCAGTGATACTTTTGTGTCCCGTTATCCTGGCTTTGTGGCTGTTTTGTACAGACAAAGTGACATAAACCAGATGGATTACAGGGAAAACTAGTGCTCCATCATTATTCCAAAATCACAAAAATGCATGACCTGTGGTGTGACCTGGGGCACTCCAACATGGAGAACGGGAGCTTCAAAGGTATTTCTTTGAGCCCTGGAGATAGATAATTCTCAGCAGAGATAATTGAGATTTGTCTGGGGAGGCAGAGCTCTAGCAGTGGCAAGGAAAATGTTCTGTGGTGTAATTTTTATTAGGCACTCATGGAAGATCTCTTTAGCCCATCAGTTGCCAGTTTCCTGGTAGCCCAAAGTAGTAATACATAGGACTGCCTTTGAAAACAGGAGGAAAAAGGCAGGATATTTACCCTGATTTCATTTGCAACTTTGTTTTTACTGGTGGATACCACAAACTAGAACTTGTGAATACTGCAAAAATGAGGAGTTTGTGGAGGTCACATGGTAACTTTATGACTCAACAACACAGTATTGTAAAGTAGGAATAGGTAGATATTCTACATACATTAGGAACAATGCTTTTAGAAGAATGCTATCATCTTTTATTGTGAACTTTCTGGAGTAGGGAGTAGCTTTGTTCTGTATTTCCACATTGCCTGCTACATTGGGTTGCTTTTCTCTGTCAGGAGCATCCAAATGCTACTGCAAAATAAATAATGGTAGCGATTTGCAAACTGATATGTTGCACTTTCTTTGTAAGGTCCCCAATAACACTTTACTGCTGTAACAGCACCAAGGTTTTTGTAAAAAATCCCCCAAGCACCTGAGCCTTCTCCTTCAATATTTAGCACAGAGTAAATAGCACCTTCTAGGCACAGAGTACTCAAAGTTATAATAGGACTCTGCCAGAAAAGACATTTTTAAATGAGATAAGTTGAGACAGGCCTAAGAATTCTTCTTCAGACAGCTAAATACTGCATGCTAAACTGGAGGAAAGCCTGCAGTTTAATGCAGAGATACCTGAGTTGGCTTTAAATGCATTGCTTTGTATATGCGAAATCTAGCCGTGGCAATACAGAACCCTCTGCAAGAGAATTTACTTGGCCAGAGGGACCACCTCTTTCAAGAACAGCAGCAGCAACAACAAAAACAAAAAGATACTTTATTTTTTGCCATAGCAATTCTTCAAGAAAATCTTAAAAAGCTAATACAGGACAGAACTCTGGTACAAAAACAATTTACAAAAAACAAATCTACAAAAAAAAATATTTTTACTGACCAAGAATGAGATTGTGAAAAGACTGAGGAAAGAGGGTAAAAGCATCCCAGATGCTTTAGATTGTACCAGAAATGGGCTTTCTGCTGGAATCCATGCCCCTTTGATCATCATCAGCCCCTGCCCAAGGCTCCTTGTCAAATTCCACCCAGCCATGCCATCTTTCCTGGGGACAGTCAGGTGTGCGCAGTCCCTCAGCCATCACAGCACAGGTGCTCATAGCAAACTCCCTGTGGAGGAGGGCAGCAGTGAAGCAGATCATGAGCTTTCTTTTAATAAATACATTGATAGAAAGATCTGTGCAAGAGACTTTGCAGAAACCTCTGAGGGATGCTCTGGCCCAGAAGGTCTTAAGGGCCATGGCTAGTTTGCTTTGAAGTATTTGTATCAAAATAACACTAACACTGTACTGCTTCTCTTTCATTTATTTTCTTTCACATACTTCCAAATGTGGTAATTTTATGCAAAGATGTCTGTTAGCTGTAACAAATATTTATCCTCTACAGAAGCTGAGCTCTTTTGAGTACACAGCAGCACTTGTAAGCAGGCATTTGAGCGAGGCAGGTGTGCAGCTGCTCTGTTCCTCCCTCTTTTTTTCCAGCTGGCCACCTTACATTACCCTCCTCAAAAGAGATGAACTTCCCAAGGTCTAATCCTGTGTATGGAACTGTAATAGGCTTCAGTGGGAGCTTCTGAACGTAGGTACGAGCTCAGAAAGGTATATCCAATGCTTGAAATGGGTGATTTCTCTGAGCAAATAATTCATATTCCTGACCAGCAAAATAGACTTGTCCTGAACTTCAGAGCATGAAGTTATGGGCTGATTTTGCAAGTAAAAGAGGCTTAACACACAGCAGCAGGAGGTAGAGGATGGTTTTCCCAAGCCTTTTGTATTGTCTTGTAAATTTTGAGTTTGTTCCAAAGGAAAACAGCCAGATATGCTTTCTTTGGACTCTGTGCCTCAATTATCTTGAAATAGCTCAAGTACATTCTGCTTCTGATCATGTCACGTCAATGATACTTTTTAATTCACAAAGGGGGAGGAAGGCTTGGAGAAAGCAGGTGATTCACATTACTTTCTGTTCTGTGAGAGCAGATTGTAATTTGTCTCATAATTCTTCTGACTCATCACTAGAAAATGTTTAATACAATGAGCTGCTAAACCCAATTCTTAGTAAAATGAAATTAGTATACTCCTCTAATGGTGTAATTTATGTCAGATTTTTAGACTTTCACATCTCCCAAAGGCCCCAGTAAATCCTAAGGCTCATCTACACTATGACTAAATATCCTTAAAAATTCCATCATAGAGGTGAATATTATTTGCTTGTCAAATTATGACATAAATTTGCTTTCCATATATGTTTCAAATGTATGTGTCATATATATATAATTATACATACTCTTCCTCTTTAGGAAGTGCTGAAATAATTCCAGGGCATTGTGACTTAGAGGATAATTAAGGCAGTTTGGGGATTACTTTGCCTGTTGGCTCAGGAAGTAGGCAAACAAAGTGATGGGCAGTTTACTTTCTTCTGGGCATAACACCCTGTGGAAAAGTTGAGTAGTAACACAGATGCCATTAAGAAGCCAATGACCACCTAGGTAATTAGGGGATGGAGATCCATGTGCCAGCAAAGATGCAAAAGTTATTGAGATCTTAGAAACCACAGAAGCACCTGAGAATGGTCACGTAGGAATTACAGCTTCTCCCTGCAAAAAGATGGAGGGATCAATAACCCAACTGAAGTGCATCTGCACCAATGCATGCAGCATAGGCAACAAAGAGGAGGCGCTGGAAGCCATTGTGCCACAGGAAAACTGATATAGTTGCCATCATGAAAACATGCTGGAATGACTTGTACAACTGGAGTGCTGCAATGGATGGCTATAAACACTTCAGAAGGGATAAAGCAAGGAAGAAGGGGCAGTGTAGTAACCCTATATATTAGGGAGTGTTTTAGTTGAATCAAGGGTAAGGCAAGCAGGCAGATACTATGGTGGGAGTCTGTTATAGACCACCCAACCAGGATGAAGAGGTAGACAAAATATTCTAGAAGCAGCTGGGACAAATCTCACAATCACTAGCCCTTGTTCTCATAAGGGAATTCAACTTACCAGATATCTGCTAGAAATACAATGTAGCAGAGAGGAAACAGTCTAGGAGGTTCCTGGAGTCTGTGGAAAATAACTTCCTGACACAGCTGTTGAGCGAGCCAGCTAGGGAAGGCACCTCACTGGACCTGTTTTTTGTGAACAGAGAAGGACTTTTTGGTGATGTGATGGTTGGAGGCTGTCTTGGACACAGTGATTGTGAAATGATAGAATTTTTGATTCTCAGAGAAGAAACACTACCTGGGACTTCTGAATGGCAGATTTTTGCCTGTTTAGGAGCTTGGTTGACAGGATCCCTTGGGAGGCAGTCCTGAAGGGCAAAGGAGCCCAGGAAGTCTGGACATTCTTCAATAAGGAAATCTGAAAGACACAGGAGCAGGCTCTCCCCATGTGATGAAAGATGAGCCTATGGAGAAGATGACCATCCTGGGTGAACAGAGAGCTTTGTCTGGAACTCGGGAATAAAAGGAGAGTTTATGGCCTTTGGAAGAAGAGGCAGGCAACTCAGGAGGACTACAAGGATATCATGAGGTTATGCAGGGAAAAAGTTAGAAGGACCAAAGCCCAACTAGAACTTAATCTGGCCACTGCCATAAAAGACAAAAATGTTTCTAAATACATTAGCAACAAAAGGAGGGCTAAGGAGAATCTCCATCCTTTATTGAATGTGGAGGGAAACATAGTGACAAAGGATGAGGAAAAGGCTGAGGTACTTAATGCCTTCTTTGCCTCAGTCTTTAATAGTAAGACCAGTTGTTCTTTGGGTACCCAGCCCCCTGAGCTGGAAGACAGTGACAAGGAGCAGAACGAAGACCCATAATCCAAGGAGTCATGGTTAGTGACCTGCTACACCACTTAGACACACACAAGTCTATGGGGCCAGATGGTATCCACCCCAGGGTACTGAGGGAGCTGGCAGAAGTGCTCACCAAGCCACTTTCCAATATTTATCATCAGATCTGGCTAACCAGGGAGGTCCCAATTGACTAAAAGTTAGCAAATGTGATGCCCATCTACAAGAAGAGCCAGAAAGGGGATCTGAGAAACCACAGGCCTGTCAGTCTGACCTCAGTGCCGCACAAGGTTATGAAGCAGATCATCTTGAGTGCCACACAGGACAACCAGGTGATCGGGCCAAGTCAACATCAGTTTATGAAAGGCAGGTCCTGCTTGGCTAACCTGATCTCCTTTTATGACAAGGTGACCCACTCGGTGGATGAGAGAAAGGTTGTGGATATTGTCTGTCTAGACTTTAGCAAAGCCTTTGACACCATTTCCCACAGCATTCTTCTGGAGAAACTGACTGTTCATGGCTTGGATGGGCATATTCTATGCTGGGTGAAAAACTGTCTGGTAGCTGGGCCCACAGAGTTGCAGTGAATGGAGTTAAATGCAGTTGGTGGCTGGTGACAAGTGGTGTTCCCCAGGGCCCAGTACTGGAGCCAGTTCTCTTTTTGATATCTTTATCAAGGATCAGGATGAGGGGATCGAGTGTACCCTCAGTAAATTTGCAGAGGATGGGAATGTTGATCTGCTTGAGGGTAGGGAGGCTCTGCAAAGGGATCTGGACAGGCTGGATCAATGGGCCAGGGCCAACTGTATGAGATTCAACAAGGCCAAGTGTCGGGTGCTGCACTTGGGTCACAACAACCCTGTGCAATGCTACAGGCTTGGGGAGGAGTGGCTGGAAAGCTGCCTGGCAGAAAAGGACCTGGGGGTGTTGGTTGACAGCCGGCTGAACATGATCCAGCAGTGTGCTCAGGTGGCCAAGGAGGCCAATGGCATCCTGGCCTGTATCAGAAATAGTGTGGCCAGTAGGACCAGGGAAGTGATCATCCCCCTGTACTCAGCACTGATGAGGCCACACCTTGAATACTGTGTCCAGTTTTGGGCTCCTCACTACAGGAAGGACATTGAGTTGCTGGAGTTGATGCAAAGAAGGTCAACAAAGCTGGTGAAGGGTCTGGAGCATGAGTCTTATGAGGAGCAGCTGAGGGAACTGGGGTTGTTTAGTCTGGAGAAAAGGAGGCTGAGGCTGAAAGTGACCTTATCACTTTCTACAACTACCTGAAAGGAGGGTGCAGAGAGGTGGGTGTAGGTCTCTTCTCCCAAATAACAAGTGATAGGACAAGAGGAAACAGCCTGAAGTTGTGCCAGGGGAGGTTTAGAAGACTGGATATTAGGAAAAATTTCTTCACTGAAAGGGTTGTCAAGCACTGGATTTGATGATCTTAAAGATCTTTTCCAACCTAAATGGTTGTATGATTTAGTAACACCTCAAGTTGTCCCTCTTTGTGAAAATGATCACATCAGTTCCAAGTTCCTTGTTTTACCCAATGCAAAGGTATTTTTCCAAAACTACATGAAACAGCACTCCATGCTGTAAAATAAAGTTCATGCTTCATTACAGTGTACCCTCACTGAGTTTTTCACTGGCAGCATTTGCAAAGTACTTATTAGATTAAACTGTAAAAGCTGTATTTTTATTTATGCAAATATGAAACTCTTATTACTCATTTGTAAGTATTTTTTTTCAAGTTTTTTTTTTCATTAAACCAAACCTTATAATTAAATAAATGATATTGTGAAATGCAATACATTTCTCCATCCCTTTTCATCAGCAAGAGCTGCCTATAGTCTGGTGACCTAAGCCTGTTTACACAAGTCAGAACTCAATGTTTAATGCAGTAATGCAGCCAAAATATGTAGTTCCACAACTCCTTTTATGCTCCTGTATAATGAGTTTCCATTAATTAGTTAATGAATTAACTTTCATTAATACTTCACCTCTACAGTTACAGAGGTCACCTTCAAATGCAGACAGGAGTTTCCGAGCAGTAATTCTAAGAAAGAGATGGGAGCTGTCCTCATTAACAGCTGTAGATGTTAACTCTGAAGCTTAACAAAGACTATTAATATTTGAACAGTAATATCAAATTACTTTTTACCTGTCACTTTCAGGACAGTGAAAGTTCTCCCTACCATGATTGCAGCTGTATGCAGGATGTATTTAAAACCATCAGTTCCTTATTGACTGCCACAGGTTGCAAATGTCATGGTCAAAATCTGTGCCAGACTTCTACAATGTAATTGCTTTTTGACAATAAAAGTATCAGCACAGAGCCTAACACAGGAAAAGTGAGAGGGAATGGGGTCTGGAGGCTGTGCTGTGCAGTTAGGTCTGACATGAGGTGGAGAAATGCCTGTTGGGATCACATGGAGCCAGCCAAGGGCAGCCTTAGGTTTTCCAGAGGGAACTATTAGGCTGACACAGGAGAAGAGTCCTCTTACACACACACCTCCACTTACATGGCAGGCATCACTCACAAGCTCAGAGCTCCATATGCTCACTCAGGGCTCTCTTTTTGCTCAAGAAAGAGGTGTGGTGTCAGTCCCAGTGTAGCCAGAGGTGGAATGTTCAAAAGCAAAAAAAGTGAAGAAAAATTTTGAAATCATTTTCTTCCTATATCTGACCAATGCTGAACATGCTTGGCCATTTTGGTGTAAAACTACTAGGATTTTTGTGTTTGTAAAGAGAGACAGTAAAAGGGAGAAAAGGAGGTTCACTAGTTTATAAAATTGTTTCGTTTTAATAGATAATAATCATAGAAGAAAACCCTTAGAATGGAAATGGGAGTTCCCTGTAAAGACTCCTTGTGCCAATCAGCAGCAACAAGATGTAAAAAAATACCAGTGACAGAAAGATCACTTCATTTGCTAATATAATAGTCTCTAAGAGAGGTGTTTGTACAGCCAAAGACATTACTCTCCTTGCCACTCATTACTGCACGGTGAGGGTAAGGGGGACATTATCATCATGCAGACAGTAAATGAGGAAGTAGGTAACTAACCTACAGCACTTTGAGACTTGCATATTGAAGACTTGGCCTCCTGGGGAAACAGCATAATACCATGAGATGCAATATAAAACATTTATAACCTCCTTTTAAAAGACTTCCAGAGGGGAAGTTTCAGCTTTTTCATTTTATTGCAGAATGCTTCACTGGAAGAAATGCACTGTGAAGAAAGGGGCAAGTAGAGAAAGGTAGCAGTAATTATCATGCTGTAGGGCTTTTTGTTAGCAGCTTTATTGGTCATTTCTACAAACTAAAATATTTCTGAGCAATAAAATATGTAGAAACAGTAATTTCTATTTAAAACAGGAATGGGATATACATTGTTAAAAATATTTTTTAAACTTCATCATATGCAGCTGTCTCTGAGTTTCAAACTGAATAGTGCAACCATCAAACAGACAAAACCTCGGTTTTCAAGGGCAGAGCCTAATGACATATAAACAAGCAGTTAGAACATCTAATATACCTTTGTAGCTATGAAAAGATCTGTTTTCATTTATTTGACAATAAAATCTGTATTTAAACAGTTAAATAACATATACAGTGCATTAATTTCCCCACAGTATGGAAATCTGTGACACATGACAGGATGTCCACTTTATTTAATTTTCATAGGAAAAGTTAAGCAAATCTAGTATCATGGTGTAAAAGTAAAAAAAAAAAAAAAGCCTAATAGAAAACAGAATTACTTTAATTTAGTTCTACCTCTTAACCTGACAACCTGAGGACAGAGTTTCATAACCCATCCCAGTTTATGCTGAGTTTTACCATCTGAAGACACATATTTAAAAGGAATAGTTTCAAAAGAGAAAGTCCATTTTAACTACTTTTTAATCCACTCACAGAAATGCTAATTTTATTGATTCGATTAGCCTATGACAATTCCTTTTGGATACTCACAAATGCAAATTTTTTAGTATCATTGAGCAATTTCAGTTATGCAAGTCAAATAAATAGATATGTATGTTGAACAGAGCATAAACAAAAAATGCTTCCTCTCTCTCCAGCCTGCATTCATTCTTTCTAAGAACAAGTTATCATTACTCTGAGCCACGTTTGCACATCCTATCTCTGCAGAGAGGAGAAGGGTCACAACAAGGAGACTTTCTAACTGCCACTTGTCTCCATTTCGTACCAGAAATCATTTTTAATGAGCACATACACTCGTTCCAGGGCAATCCCCACCATATCGCATTGCTCTGAGTAAGAACACCTGGGAGTCTTCAGTAAGATTGTGTGCATCGCAAGTGGACCAAAAATAGGCCGGCGAAAGATCCCATGATAAATTGTTAGCTGGTGTGAGTCACCTTTGAAACATGAACTGGTCTGCTTTGTTATTCTGTTCGCAGCGTTTGTATGAGAAAGTTCAATAAACTTGGCTATAAAAATTTATGACCAGTTTGAATGTGTACAAAAGAAGCAAGTTCATGTGTTTCCTGATGCTGATGGTGGTGGAAACTAAGAGCAAGTAGTACTCTGAGTGCAAAAACTCACAGAAGTTTATTTGGTGTTACCTGTCACTGTCCCCTGACACATTTCTAACAAGGCAGTGGCACTGACTGGTACACTGCACAGTGAACCACTTCAGCTCAAAAAAATAACATACAGACTGTCTCTTGTATTCATAGACACAAACTGTGATACTAGGTGCTGCTGGGAATTTAAGTCAGAAGAATCTCAACAAAAACAGAAAAATAATTCTGTTCTCCCTATAATGTCGGCTGAAAACCCCCAGTTCCCCATCTATGTTTTAATTCTGAGTTCCTCTATACCCAGAATTCCACCTTTAATTTCCCCCAACAAGTTTGCAAATCCCAGCACAGGGTTGGTTCAGATGGCACAGCAGCAGGAACATCCAGTCCCAGTCCAGAGAAGCCCTACTGCCAGTGTCACAGTGGAGACTGACTGGTGCTGCTGTAACAGTGGGACGTTCCTCGTACAATATTAGTCTTGCTCTTTGCCACCATGGAGACAATTAGCCCTGTAGCATGGCTTTTCCTTTTACGACCTCCAACGCTCTTCTGTATTTATCACAGGAGTGAGGCAAGCCTGCTACTGGAACATAAGACCCATATATTGTTTTTCTTGGGAAAAATATATATTAAAAAAGGGATTTATATTTCCTGTGAAGTAATATGAGTTTTATTACCATCTTTTACAATTACGCCAATGCAGTAGTCTTCAAAAACAGGGTAAACCTCCCTTCCAGATGACATGGCTTGTTTCCCAGCAGTGACAGAAAGGCCCAAGGAAATATTTGCTGCAGTGGCTGAGCAGTATGTGGTGCAGGAAACCTTAACATTAGGCAGTGTTTCTGCTCCATCTCAGCTAAATAATCTATCAGAGATACTAATGAGCTCGATTGTACCCTGCCCATGCTTCTAACTGAAGAAATGGAGTTTGGAGACCTTATGTGTCTTCTCCAGAGTCTCTAAACTTGGATGTGATACTGCAGTCCCTTTCAATAAGAAGTGGCATGGGACTTAAGGTAGCCCTGGCCTTCACTAACTGCACTATGTTGGGTGATAAGCTCCCTTCCTCTGGTTATTTAGAATGTATTCCAATATTAATCTGTTTTTTATATAAAGTACTATATTTCTCAAAAGAACCAAGCTAGCCTTGTTTGATACTGGGTAGAGAGAAATCACAAAATCAGATTCATAATGAGAAATTTATTGCTACCTGATAATGTCTCACTATCTCCTAACTTAGTCTAAGGATCATGATCTAATGACCCTTTTCCTTTGGTCTCATGAAAAGCCTATTGATTCAAAGCTGAACTGTTTCAAATAAGAAGATATCAAAGCAAGGACAAAGCAGCCATAGGGTGAAAGTGACAACATAACTAATACAGGTCTGAAAAAGCAAGAGTAAAAAAAAAAAAGCCAAACCAAAAACCCTTTGCTGGGAATTCAATAATATGGATTAAAAAACTTGATCCTTCTAAGCTTGAAGATATTATTGCATCTGTGATAATTTTCTACAATCTTCAAGTCATTCATGTATTCAATTTTAAGAGTGGAGACTTTAAAGGAGGGTAGACCTGAGGGAAATCTTCAGGTTGCTCTGGAAATTTGAAAGAGAACATCTGAACTCTTCTGGGAGCCTAATGCTCTGTAATAAATGTAACTGCTCAATTATTCATCAAAAAAGCATACTCTCAGAAATGGTAAAAAAACAGCTGAGGAAGTGACCCAAAGACTATATTCTAGGAAGCCTGGAGAGTGATGCTCAGAGTTTAATTGTTTGAACTATCTGAGACACATACACTTTCTTTGGTCTGATTCAGTATCCTTAGGAAAACTGATTCAACTCCAGCTGCTTTCCTGCACTCACATGAGCTACATCAGCTATCCTCTATGCTCAGGAATGGGTGACACCTAGCAAATACCACCCTGTCTCAGCCAAAGAGTGGCATTTGGAATAAGCAGCCTGCTCCACAGTGCCAGGAGGCACTGCACTAAGGCAAGGCACAGCTGATGGACTTCAGTGAGCAGGGCAATGCTTCCCAGCAGGTTCTTCCAACCCTACTGTACATGGCTGGTGCATGACCTGTCAACCCAGCAAGGTGATCTCCTGACAGTGGGCTGACTGGTTGGTTTGCCAGAGCACCTGGAGGGAGGCAGCAAGGGCCAGGAACCTCTGCTTCGCCCTGAGTCTGTTGATGGGTAGGACGTTACCCAAAGGGAAGCAACAGCATCCAGCCTTGAATGTGGTTCCTTGCTTTTTATGCTCCTTCAAGCATGCTCCAGCACTAACTGAGAACTGCTACCTAGAGAGCAGGGTACCTGGCTGCTATGTCAAGGGAAATGTCAAATCTGAAACCCGATGTTTCTTTCTGCAGCTATTGAGAAATGCCTAAAATCAATACTGTAGTCCTGAAAAATATTTCTATATTTTTCCTGCATTTCAAAGATGGGAATAGGAGTACTGAGGCTTGTACTGATATGCAAAAAAAGGAAAGAAATGTAGGATAGGGTATCCAGATCAGTCTCCAGAAGGCAGGGCACCAGTTAATTTTACTTGCCTTGAGATAGTGAGGATGCAAAAAGTCTTGTTGTGTCTAACATCTAAATAAACAGAGGGGAGAGACCAGAGCAGACATACCAAAAAAAGTACAATAAACATAACAAATTACAAGAATTGCTGGAGATGTGCATAACTAATCTCTTGCGGCAGGTAAATGGTGGAAAAGAGGTGACCAGAGGCACCATAGCTTGTATTACTCTCTTTCTGGAAGGTAATTGCCTATAATACCAGAAGAAATGCATCACAGGAAGTAATGTGGTGAAGAGCTGTTTAGTTGTCTGATTAATTGTTTTAATAACACACAACCTTGTGTAGAATATTCTGACAATCCAGCGCAACTGCCTATAAATTGCCCATTGACAGTCAAAAAGGAAGAGGCAATTTCTACTCTGTTTCTATCAGTCATTTTACGGTGATTCTGCCTGCCTTTCTATGAAGGCAGTGCATCGAGAAGAGAGGTGGGAGCTAATATTTCTTCAACCACTTGTGGCATCTTCATTACCTTCTGGCTAGTCCAGACTTCTCATCGTATCAGCTGGGATGGACACCTTCAGAGGGCAGCTTGGAGCATCTGAACTATTGCTCTCTGTGGCTACACCTCCACTGCTGAAGGCTTTTATCCAAGGGAGAAGTGCTTATTCTCAGGGTACAGAGTGGCTGATACACTAACTACTTGGCACTGGCTCCTGCTAGAGCAGACGGACAATATCCGTGCTGCACACTCATTTCAACGAGTCTCCTCTGAGTGCCCCTCTAGCAGCAAGACCTAACAGCTGCTTTTCAATGGAAGATACCTGAAATATTGTAACACCAAGTCCTGTGGCCACTGATCTAAGCACAAGCAGTAGGTGCAAGGCCTGGCCATTCGTGTATTAAGCAGGGAATTAGGCAGAGAGAGTGACCAGCAATTACTCTCTGTATATAAGGCAGCAACAGGGGAAAAGCTGAGGAGAAAGCAAGTGCTACTGATGTCTCAGACCTTTATTTTAAAACAGCACCACAGTGCTCAGCTTTGTTAAGTACAGCCTTACCACAAATGTGGTATATCTTCATCATGTAAATGTGAACTAGTGCTTTTACTACTGGTTAAAGTACAGCCTTCTTGTGAAAACATCCAGCTTATGCTTGTGGTTTTATATATATATAGATATGCACACATCTCTATATTCCTTTCCCTATGTAAACAGATATATATCTCTGATGTGGAACTATATTTTCTTTGCATCTGTCCTGCCTGGTTGTCCTTTGATCCCACACTACAATGACTTTCTCGTAGCAATGGGAAGGTCTGTGCTGCAATGCACAGGAAAGGTGCGTGTATAATACGGTGCAACTGGTAGGTGTTACACTGCCCAGGTGCGGAAAGGGATCAGGGTTTTCTTTTAGAGAGAACTGACTGGTTTGCTTCAGCAATGAGCTCAGATTTTTTTTTTTTTTAAAGACACACACATACTTTCTTAAAACAAAAACAAAAAACCCAAACAAAAAAACACCCCAAACCTCTAGTTTGTGTGTAGTGTGGCTGCAAGGGTCCAGGAATGAAATGAGGAGTTCAGCCTTCCTCATAGGCCTCTCCTTCTTCTGTGGTCCCAGAGAGTGATTGATTGGTCCCTAAGAGGGCAGGTCTTGGGAACAGAAATCCCAGCTACAGCAGCTTCTAACGCAGAATGTTACAATTTGTTTCAGTGCTTAACAAATGACATACACATGACATACACTAAAAATGACCAACAGTCTCAGTAAGGCAGGAAAGCCTGAAATGCAAGCCTGATGTCCTGCAATGCAGAGAAGCAGCAGAGGTTTGCTCTGCTTCTGGAAGGGGTAGAAGGGGAAATTTATCCACCTATTGGGAATCTTGCTGTTCTTTGTAGGACAACTGATAGGTATCTGAAACACAGAAACGTAATTCTCAATTCTCTAAGCTGTGCTAAAGAGCACTGCTTCTCATACTAAAATCATGACGCGTACTGTCCCAGAGCAGCAGACTCGTACCATGTCCCAGGACGTGCTGGCTCTGAGTCCCACTGTACGGTAGCAAGCATGAAAAGCTCAAGAGCTTCAGAGAGACTTGGGAAGAGACTAAAGGTCCCTGGGACTGTGAAAGAACAGACATGAGGCAGACTGATAGCATGGCTGATGGAGAGCTGGGTCCCCTCCCTCCGCTTCCCCACCAAGCAAATCCCATCGTGCTGGGTGTTGACCATGGCGATGCACAGCGAAGTGCACAGCCCTGCCCCTCGCCACGCTCCAGCCTCTGCCCACTGCAGCAGAGGTAGGAGCTCACCCAGTGCCAGGGATGAGCACCGTGCCTGCAGCTGCCTGCCAGGAGGGGAGGTTGGGGGGTGTGAATCCTCAGGAAACATAACATTTTTCTCCATCTTCCAGTCAGGCAGGTGAGCTCTAAAAAAGGGAGGTGCTCTCCTTCCTTGTTTGCTTATTAGATAGGTTTTCTGGTCAGTATGTAAGCTGGTTTCAAACACTACTTAGAAGCCTTTCACTGCCTCAATATGTGTAGCCTAAGGTTTCCTCCTGCAGCCAAGCATGGAAGTAGTTACTTAGTTCTGCTTCCAGGACAAGGCTTGTTGGCTCCTTCTCTGTATTCATAATTTAGGCAAAGGTAGAGCTTTTGACTGCCTCAAACCATTTTCTTCTTTCTCATAGCCAGTAAGAAAGAGATTTTTTCCATTCTTCAATGTTCCTATGTGTTTGTGACAGCTTGAGTTCCAGGTTACACTGGAACAAAATCACCCTCTTGAAGAAATTGCCTACTTTGCACCAGAAGGTCAAAATTTTAACATTAAGCTATACAGCATCTACTCACACTTTGCAAATTTAATTCACCAAGTGATTCACCAAAGCATGTGTATGGTTTGTTGGGTTTTTAGGAACAAAAAGTACATTGATTTAATTGCAAAATCAAGTACAAGAATAAAAAAAAAAAGGACAAAAAAGACCATTCTAATTCAGATTAGCATCCACATACAAAATGTATACAGTTTCATTTAAACTTTTTTTTCCCCTTTGACCAAAAAAGATGATGATCCATCTCCTATTTTATTTCTTTTTTAATGTAATAGAAGTAAAAGCTATCTTCAAAGAAATTAGGTAATGTCCATCAATAATTTACTTTCAACAGCTATAATATTTAAAGGTAATCATCCACTGGGCCATTTATTAGACAGAGTGAATACAGTGTCAGATATTAAAAAGCCTGGAGGATTAAGGCACCAACTCTGCAAACTCTGACATGCTTGTCAGTCAAACTAGTCTCCAGGATACAGTTAAACCAGGTCATAACCCTTTGCTTGAAGTAAATGCATTTAAGTCTGACTGTGCTTTGGATCATTGTCTCTGGCTGCAGGGAAAGTGTGAGGGTTAGCACAGCACTGGAGGAAGAGTTTTATATAAATGTAATATAACTTTTTTTTCTTCATGCATCATATAACATATAAGTGATAGTCTGTATCATTTGTCTATAAAACTGTAATTATATATTCTGTAAAGTATTGTGAAAACTGGAACTAAAAAAAAAACCCAAAAACTGATGGACTCTTTCGGTGAGGTTAGGAATTTCAGTAAACAGATATCTCTCAACAATTCTCTTAAATCATAGAATCATAGAATGGTTTGGGTTGAAAGGGACCCTCAAAGGTCATCTAGTCCAACCCCCCTGCAGTAAGCAGGGACATCTTTACTTGAGCAGGTTGCTCAGAGCCCCATCAAGCCTGACCTTGAATATCTTTAGGGATGGGGCCTTCACTACCTCTCTGGCCAACCCATTCCAATGATCTACCACTCTCATATTGAAGAACTTTTTCCTAATATCCAAACTAAATCTATCCTTTTCTAGTTTAAAACCATTACCCCTCATCACGGGTAAATCCTTCAGAGATGTGCAGGAAAGAAAAAAGTTTTGCTTCAGATATTTGTATCATATTTGCTTATATAAAAACCCAACTTTTCTTCCTTGTATTCTGGTTTAAAGAGTGTCATAAAATCAGATCATGCTACTATAGTATCTGAATGCATTTTATTCATTTAGTAAGTATGATGTCCATGATTTTCTGTGTATCCAAGGAAGAAAAAAAAAACCTCACTAACATTGTTTTTTCTCTAATTTAACACCTTTTCATATTGAGTTAACTGATAATATATTATTATTAGAAGCAATGCTGCTAAAGGGGGAGAAAAATGAAAGATTGAGTATTAAATCTGATCTACGTGTCCAAGTCAATGTTGCTGCCTCATGTAACAAATATTATTTTATTGACATTATCCGCCCTCTTCTCTGATCTGCCATATTGAACCACACACTAGCTGACAAGTGTACATTAGTCATATTTAACATCCTTTGTCCTGGAGCAGCAAACAGGACAATAATTAAGTTAGGCTGTGTTGGAGAAGAGCCTCATTACTGACCATGCTTGGTCAATAACTCCTTCAAGCTGCCTGCTCTGTGGTGCCCGTCTGCTTCCCAACAGGAGTAAACAGCCCAGCAGTAGCAGCAGCATCCCTGATCCAATGTGCCGACCCATCTGTACCCAACACCCAAACAGAAACAGCATCACAGAATTGCCTAGATTGGAAAAGACCTTTAAGATCATCGAGTCCAATCATTGACCTAACACTGACAAGTCCTCCACTAAACCATGTCCCTAAACACTGCATCTACACAACTCTTAAATACCTCTACGGATGGGGACTCCACCACTGCCCTGGACAACCTATTCCAATACCTGAGAACCCTTTCAGGAAAGATGTTATTCCTAATATCCAATCTAAACTTCCCTTGGTGCAACTTGAGGCCATTTCCTCTCGTTTTATGACTTGTTACTTGGTTGAACAAACCAACCTCCACTTCTCCATAGCCTCCTTTTAGGTTGTTGTAGAGAGCGATAAGGTCTCCCCTCAGCCTCCTTTTCTCCAGGAAACAACCTAGTCTGGAGGAGGAGAGCTGTCACACGTCTCTTGCCCAGCTGGTGTTTCATGACCAGCTCAGTTATGCCCCATGGAGTCATCTCATCACCACCTCCGTCACGGGACAGTTTTATCTTCCATTTGCAGCCACCAGTTTCCTGCTCCCTCCTTGGAGGGTGAGAAGTTTGGGCAGCTCCTGCCAGCAGCATGACAGCCGCTTTATTGCTGCATCAACATTATAAACTGCTGGAGCAGAGCCACGGAAACTTCTTCTAAATGAAAAATGAAACATTTCTGAGCAAAATGGGAAAAACCAGTCATGTTCTTTGCTGCAGCAGTGTGTGTAGTGTAAACCATAGCCTGTGGCAATGTGCTGTGCAGGTAGAGCAAGCCTGGATGCCTCTAGCTCAGACACAAAGCAGCCTGGGCTTTTCTTGCTTAGGCTAATCTTAGCTTAAACTCATTCATTTCATGATTAAAATGTGCATATTTAGAAAATCCCTTCTACCCTGGAAGTCAGATCTCAGTAAGTTTTTCTTCTTGCTGATTTTTACATTCTCCCTAGAGTAAAGAATCTGATTTCTCTTTCTCCTCTAGGTCTAATTCACATTTATCTTTGAGCTGCAACTTCTCATGTGCAATAAGCATTCTTTGCTTCCTCGCAAACTACAGTTTTCATAGGCTCTGCTGGAGCAGAGAGGAAGTATGGATAATATCTGAGATGTGAGAAGAAGTAAAAAGAGAGAAAGGGAACGTTTGGTTTTTGGGGTTTTTTTTTAGAAAATCAATAACGTCAGGTTATGACAGAAAGAGTGGTATTACGAACTAATAAAACTCAGCCAGTTATTACATGACAGTTGCTGAAGGCAATTAACTTGCTGGGTACCTTCTCATCATATTTTAAATAAATGAGCCCATTAATTGAATATAAAGAAACTTTTGCACACTGTAACTGATTCAAGTTTTATTGTGTTGCCATCAAGACTAGAAATGCCTTGAAATTCAGTGCAGAAAAAAATGCTGAAAATTAATACAATCACTAAGTTTTACTGTGGAAGTTGAAGCAGCATTTAGTACTATCTGAAACCAGCAGATGAGTGTATTGCAGTACCTAGAAGTCCTGTTTCCAGAGGTTCTCTCCCAGGTGGATTCTCAGCTGTCTAATAATGCAGCTGAGCGTTGCAGCCATTTCCTCAGTGGAGGAACTAATTTAGGTATTTCATGAGGGGAAAAGGAGAAGTAGTTTGCAGACATGTAATACCTTTGAGATCTCTGCCCTTTTGGTCAAATATATCTGAAGTTAGCAGACATATGAACAATTATAAAGCAAGACCTGAAAAATAGATCATGTAAGCCCAACTTCCTTCAGAAAGTAAGCTATAAAGGCAGAGTGGACCAATTCAGCTTTTTTGACTCCCTTGTGCACTTAAAAAACCAAACTCATGCTAATTAACCAAAGCCAGAAACAGCAGCTAGGATAGCTAGTAGAGGGTGGCTGGGAAGAAAGTACACAAATTATGTAAAATTTACAAAATATTATCTCTTATTATCACTCTTTAACCCCAGAAGTTTAAGCCAAATAGCATTATTTTCAATGAAAGAAATAGAGATTTCAGGATAGAAGAGAAATTTCTTCTGACCTGAAATCTTCTTCTATCTTGTGAAAATTTCCTTCAATAAAGGCAAAGTTTGAAAGGCCAAGACATTGCTACTGTGCTTCTATATCAGAAAGAAAACACTTCAACAGAAAAACAATGAGTTGAATTTATCTTTAGTGTGGCTCTCGGGTAATTCCACTGATCCCAACAGAATTATATCCCTCAGTTGGAGGTGTTTTCTGATTTTTGGTAAAAGTGCAGAATACAGAGAGATTCACTGACTCTGCCTCTGGATTCACGCACTAGGAGCTCAATTTAGCCACCAGCTTGAGACTGTGCCTAATTACTCTCAATGTTAGTTGTCTTTTCAAGTCTTTTGCTGAGACTGGACTGCCGCGTGTTTCAGTTTTTGGTGAGGTGGCCATTGTGTCGATAGTAGATAGAGAATTACTATGTAGACTTAACAGCTGTTTTCAAACACGTTTCCAAATTTGTTACGTGGTTCACATATCGAGCTGCTATTAGATTGCTGTGCCAAGTAGAATCAGTACAGCATGCTTTAAATATCTAGCCTGAGACAGCTACAGAAAGTGATCAGCAAATGGCATGAAGCAGATGTACAGTAGCTATAGAAACCACAGCTTACACAAAACAAATAAGCATGGACCATTACCTACAATTTGGTTCACGTTCCTTCAACTGCGTTATAACATCTGTTGTAAGGACCCTTGTAGGGAGCGCTGAGAAAATATGTTGAACACAAATACTGCTGAATGAAGAAAAAAGCCATTTCAGACCTAATGGTGCTAAAAGGGTATTTAAATGTACTAATAAAGAAACTAATGAGGGATGCTGTTGGTGCCAAAGCAAAACACTAGAGAAAATTACCTACAGCAACCTGCCTGTGGAGCAACACACATTACATCATATTGGCACAGGCTATAGCAACACAGTGTCATAATTGCTTTAAATATCATTTTTTTTAAAACCAAACTGTTAAGAAGTTTTCACTGTTATTATTACTTGATGGCATATAACCATCACCCTTGAAGATTTTGGGTTTCGTCACTGAAAATCTGATTCTCATTTCAAAAGTAGGTTTGAAACGAGAGGATTTGAAATGAGGATTGGATTTCAGCTGACAGCAGTGACCACAACCTTTTTTGCCTTTTTCTGGGCCTCCAAGGGTCCACTAAGAAAATATTTGTCTTGTTTCAAGCAAGAAAAATTGAAACAACATAAGAAGGGGTGTAAAAGCAGACACCGGAAGTAACGATGTATTACGTATCTATCTTAACACACAGATGAAATTCTCAGCTTGCAGCTCGACCCTTTAGGCTCTCCTCACTGATGTCAGGAAGGTGCTTTCAGACTCTAAGCCAAGATGCTGAGTTTGAAAGCTAGATAAGTACACAAGAAAATAAAGAGAAAAGTGATTTGGGAGCCAATACCATGGGTGGTCGTGAGGCTTTGTCCACAGACAGGGCCACAGCCTTTCTCAAGAATGATTGAGGGATGGGAATAGCCACTGGTCAGCAGTGACACTGAGCCCCCAGTCTGAAAAGTGCTCTGATTAATCCCTGGAAAAGCATGTTGCACCTGTATTTGGTAAAGAGGGTTGGCTGACTCTGCCATTACCTGCAGTCTACCCCCTGTTAGCATCTGTGCCCAGTTTTGAAGAGGTTCCTTTATAGATGATTGAAAATGAAAACTAGGAGCGATGAGCAGCCATATGCACTCTAAATCCTGGAGTCTTCATGCATCAACCAGCAAAACAAGAAATGAATATTGAGGGATTAACTAGTTTCATATAAAAATATATCAGGTAGACAACTCCACCGCATTGTCTCTCGCAGATCCCATATTAAGTCACTCGTTGAAGACAATCTCAAATCTCAATCTTATTCAAAGGCCAATGTCAAATTCCAGACTGTGCTGTATTAGTTTGTAATACTGTCAGGTTTATGATGGATAGTACTAATTTTAATTGCATTGTCTAGGAATTTGGTCTGGTAATACCTAGTTAAAATGTCTTATGATAGCATCCAGAGGTTCCACTGCACTAGGTGATATACGAATATATAGAAAAGAGACAGTCACAACATCACAGAATCACAGAATGGTAGGAGTCAGAAGAGACCTCTGGAGATCATCCAGTCTAACCCCCCTACCAAAGCAGGCTTACCTAGAGCAAGTTGAACAGGATTGCCTCCAGATGGTGTTTTAATATCTCGAGAGATGGAGACTCCACAACCTCTCTGGGAAGCCTGTCCCAGTGCTCCATCACCCTCACAGTAAAGAAGTTTTCCTCATGTTTAAGTGGAACCTCCTATGTTCCAGCTTGTGTCCATTGTCCCTTGTCCTATCACTGGCCACCACTAAAAAGAGTCTGGCCCCATCCTCTTGACACCCTCCCTTTAGATATTTACAAACTTTAATAAGGTCCCCTCTCAGTCTTCTCTTTCCTAGGTTAAACAGACCCAGCTCTCTCAGTCTTTCCTCATAAGAGAGATGCTCCAGCCCCTTAATCATCTTTGTAGTCCTCCACTAGACTCTCTCCAGAAGTTTTCTATCTCTCTTGAACTGGACACAATACTCCAGATGTGGCCTCACTGGGGCAGAGTACAGGGGGAGGAGAACCACCCTCGACCTGCTGGTCACACTCTTCTTAATGCACCCCAGGGTGCCATGGCTTTCTTGGCCACAAGGGCACATTGTTGGCTCATGGTCAATTGGTCATCCACCAATACTCCTAGGTCCCTCTCTGCAGGGCTGCTTTCCAGCAGGTCAGCCCCTAACCTGTACTGGTACATGGGGTTATCCCTCCCCAGGTGCAGGACCCTACACCTGCCCTTATTGAACTTCATCAGGTTTCCCTGTGCCCAGCTCTCCAGCCAGTCCAAATCTCACTGAATGGCAGCACAGCCTTCTGGTGTATCAGCCAGTCCTCCCAGTTTAGTGTCATCAGCAAACTTGCTGAGGGTACACTCGATCCTTGTCCTTGAGGTGTTGCAGTTTTAACAGAGAAGGGAAAAGGACTGCAGAAAGGCAGGGTTGTTTGGCCTGTTTTACCGATAAAAACTGACATATACAGAGACCAAGACTTCAAACACAGAATATATAAGTGCACTTAAATGAGTATTCCTGCGTTTTCTAGCTCCAGAAAGTATGTCCTTAGTATGTCAATAGCTCATAATACTAAACCAAGAATTAGAATTTTACTGGATTTGAGACCAGGAGATCTTTCCAACAGCTGTTCAGGTTTTCCTAAATATACTGGGAACAGAGGTAGGAGTGACCACTCAGTATAATGCTTTACCGGTATGCACAATGCTAAGAAAAGAAATTATCTCCTTTAAGGAGCCTGGGGCCTCTTTTTCCTACAATCATCACCTATAACAGTTGTTACTAACGTATCTTTTTGTCCAGTTGGGTATTCTGCAAGAACAGCCTCAGATATGGCATGTGGAAAGCAGGAGTATGTCAGGTTAGAAGCTTGGCATGTAGGGCATTTCCTTGTTTTCCCTAAGGATTATTGAATAATATTCCTCAAATAAGTCACTCAATGCATTTAATTATATCTTCCTCATACTTTATTCATTTTTTGTTACTTTTACGTCTTTAGAAAGAAATTTTTCCCCAAAAAATTAAATAAAATATTTACCATTTATTTAATTTTATTATTGATTGATCTCTAGCTTGCACTTTCTTTTTCATAAATACAGTTCATCAGAAACAAAAAAGTTTGAGAAGTAGAAGGTTGGCAGTGATTTAACACTCACAGAACAGAACTAAAGAAAAAAAATACCACAGATTTTTTTGTTTTACTGTCTGGAAGATAGGACTCAGAAGGGGAACAACATGAGTTTCTCTGTGAACAAGTCGAGTATGCAGCAGAAAAGAATGATGGAAAACACTCCCAGGGCTTTCACTAAAGAGGTGAAAATAACCCTTTTCTATGAGAAAGAGTTATATGTGCCTCTCCAACAGAGCAGGACACACTGAACTACACAGGCTTGCTAATCCTTTTAAAATTATTTGGTGTTGGTTTTGTAACAGCTTGTATTCAGTTCTGGTGAGTGGCTGGAAAAGGTCACTCATGCATTGTGAAGAACCGGGAGGCATCTGAGCACAGCCTGTCACCAGAATTTAACAAGGTGATCCAATCTGTGCATGTGCTTGTAACATGTCACAGCAATGATAATGAAAAGCATATGTATTATCCTTTTATTTTCTTCTCCCCTTGATAGAAATAGGAGTTAAAAATGGGATAGATAAGCTAATAGGAGGAAGAGGAAGGAAAGTTAATAGTTTCTCCTTCGTTTCCCATTCTGTAAGTAACAAGGCATCATTTTCAAGATATCTGTGGTTATCTGAATGCATACACTGATTCACTGACCTGCTGGGAATTTAACAAGCAAAATCCAAGTTTAAACTGCAATTCTAAGCCAAATTTCCATATTTTCCCAAGGGTAGGCTGTCAGGTCTTACTCTATATAATACTTTTCACATCACAAATGTTGCAGTAGACCTAATGCATCTTCTTTGCCTGAAACCTGCCTAATTGGTGTTGATTAGAAATTTCCATGTGAAAATCTGTGGTGAGCAAGTTAGAGGAAAATGATGTTAAAAACAAACAGAAAATTGTTAAAACTATATTTTTCATTATAAATTATGGAACATTAAAAATGCGCCAGGAGACAAAACAGTGACTGTTGCCCTGCCAGTCCCATACAGGAGCCTCCACAGTGGAAATCACAGGGTCGTTGTCAAACTCCCCTGCTCAAGCAGAGTCATCTAGAGCAGGTTTTCACAGGGACATGTCCAGTCAGGTTTGGAGTACCTCCGAGAATGCAGACTCCACAACCTATCTAGGCAATCTGTTCCAGTGTTTAGCCATCCTTACAATAAAAAAAGCTTTTTCTTACATTTTGTCATGGTTTAACCCCAGCTGGCAACTAAGCACTACATAGCTGCTCACTCACTTCCCACCCCAGCATGATAGGGGAAGAGGATAAGAAGTGTAAAAGTGAGAAAACTTATGGGTTGAGATAAGAACAGTTTAATAATAGAAGAAGAAGAAGAAGAAGAAGAAGAAGAAGAAGAAGAAGAAGAAGAAGAAGAAGAAGAAGAAGAAGAAGAAGAAGAAGAAGGAGGAGGAGGAGGAGGAGGAGGAGGAGGAGGAGGAGGAGGAGAAATGAAAAGGAAAGTAACAGAGACAAATAAAACCTAAGAAAGACAAGTGATACAAATGAAAATAATTGCTCATCACCAACTGAACGATGCCTAGCTAGTCCTTGAGCAGCAGTCGCCCCACCAAATTTACTCCTAGTTTTATTTCATCTAACCTGGCCTTGAACACTTCCAGGGAGGGGGCATCCAGAGCTTCTCTGGGCAACCTGCTCCAGTGTCTCACCACCCTCACACAAAAAAATGTATACCTCATATCTAATCTAAACCTCCCCTCTTTCAGCTTAAAGCCATTTCCCCTTGTTCTATCAGTACCTGCCCTTGTAAAAAGTCCTTCCCCAGCTTTCTTGTAGGCCCCTTCAGGTACTGGAAGGTCGCTATGAGATCTCCCTTAAACCTTCTCTTCTCCAAGCTGAACAGCCCCAACTCTCTCAGCCTGTCCTCACAGGAGAGGTGCTCCAGCCCTCGGATCATCCTTGTGGCCTCCTCTGGACTTGTTCTAACTGGTCCATGTCTCTCTTCTGTTGGAGGCTCCAGAACTGGACGCAGCACTCCAGGTGGGGCCTTACAAGAGGGGAGCAAAGGGGGAGAATCACCTCCCTTGACCCGCTGGCCACGCTTCTCTTGATTCAACCCTGGATACAGTTGGCCTTCTGGGCTGCAAGCGCACATTGCCGGCTCATGTTGAGCTTCTTGTCCACCACCACTCCCAAATCCTTCACTTCAGGGTTGGCCTCAAGCCACTCATCGCCCAGCCTGTATTTGTGCTTGGGGTTGCCCCGACCCAGGTGCAGGACCTTGCATTTGTCCTTGTTGAACTTCATGAGGTTGGCACAGGCCCCACCTCTCAAGCCTGTCAAGGTCCCTCTGGATGGCATCCCGTCCCTCCAGCGTGTCAGCTGCACCACAAAGCTTGGTATCATCGGCAAACTTGCTGAGGGTGCACTCAATCCCACTGTCCATGTCTCTGACAAAGATGTTGAAGAGCACCAGTTTACATCCTTTAGACTCAGTCTGACTTTGTAAAAGATTCTTGGATAAGGCAGTTGATTGTTCCAACATTTATGTTGTGTATCTCTCTAGAAATGAGAGAGCACTGCTGAGTGTATACTCACCTGGGGACAGAGCGTCTCAAAGTTCTTCTATACCTACTCTTTATCCCTCATTTTAGCCCAAAACTCAGACACCAGCAGCAGATGAAATCAAAATAATTTTAAAAATACATATAAAGAGGATCATATAAATGCTGAAAAAGCCAAAATACCTCAGTGTGTGCAACATAGAATGAATATAACAACAACAACAACAACAACAACAACAACAACAACAGCAACAACAACAACAACAACAACAACAACAACAACAACAACAACAACAACAACAACAACAATAATAATAATAATAATAATAATAATAATAATAATAATAATAATAATAATAATAATAATAATAATAATGTCTGTTTTTCTCCTCACAGGGTGATATTTTTTCGGGAAAAATCATCAACCATGCCAGATCAGTTAGAGGTACTAGCTATTATTACTATTATGCAATATTTTTTGTCCTCCTACCTGACATTGAGTCTGGCAGAGAAAAAAAATAAAGTTAATGGGCAGAGATGGACCAATTCTAGTTAAAAAAAAATTGCTTGTAAAAAATCTAATAAAAAGGGGGAACAAATTTTTATTTCCATTGCAATAGTTTTTTAAAAATACAACCATGTAAAAATGTGGAAGGGAATATGAAATACCTAAAATGAATTAGTTGGCCCCACATAGTTCTGTAGGCCAGTTAGTCCTGTGTAGGAAACTGGAAAGTCAGCATATTCATACACAGTGACAATTATTTCTTATAAGTTAAAATCCAAGCTATGATTAAATCAATTATCTGGATTTTGTAAGATCTACTTCATAATCCTTTCCTCCAAGAATCTCAGGAGACATGAGGCTTAATTGACATTGCTTTAGAAGTGGACTTCATAGTGGTGTTCATTATCTGTACCTTCACATATTTAACAATAATTTTGCAGAGAAATCTGCAAAAGTTGGCCTACCAAAAAGTAAAGTTGTTCTTCATGTAGCCTACTGCAGACTTCCACATCTTTGACTTCATTGTCCCTGTTTTCATTTGTAATACTTTACATATAATAAATTTAGAGTTGATTTAAATGTGTTTACAAAGGGAATCATAGACTCCTCTTGCCTTTACTTCTGTTTTTGAAACTAGAAACTAGCAGCACAGCAGATTTAAAGCCTGATCTTATAAATTACTCCATGCTGTTACCTTCGCATGTCCTGCTGATGACAATAACTTAGACACAGATATGCAGGAAAAATACGTGAAAAGGAAGAACAGATTTCACATAACTCTTACACTTAGCTCAGACTTTTTAGCCTTTTAAAGGAAAACTTGTTAATATTTTTCAGACTATAAATGGTAGAAGAATGAAGATTCTGAAATCCATTTGTATATTTCTAGGAAATTTTGTAATATCTAATGGTGTATGAGATGTGCTATTATTCAAAGGAAAACAATATTTTAAAAGTACTTGTCTATAGAATTAAGTAGAATTACTTTCTGGAGATACAGACACTCAGTATATCATCCTGAACTCATCTTGAGTTCACTTTGTTCTGCTTCTTACTAGCTTGCATATTTCCCATGGAAGATTTATGGTTTAAACACATTTACAGGCCAGAAAAGTTAAGCAGTGTGTTCTGCAACACATACCTTATGTGTTTTCAGTCTGGTTTCCCGGGGGAATGCAGCTTATGTGATCTTGCTGTCTCTGTCCATCCATCTATCATGTGCCAACTCCAAGCCCATCTGACAGAAAGGTAAGATATCACTGACAAATAATTTCCTACAGATTTCATGGAAGCCTGTGTCGGGGCAGATGAGAGAGATCTAAATTAATGTCCTGCTCTGAGGGAACGGTTACAGAGTGAGTCTAGCAGTAATTGCCAGCAACCCAGTCAGAACAAATTCGTCATGTGTGCTGACTGGCTGATGGGTTGGCACACATGCAACTCCAGCCCGTGCACAGCCCCTTGCCTAGTCATGGAGAAAGGGGCATGACCGAGATATAGGCATACCGTGGGCATGGTAGGATAGGCCATTCGGGATCCCCTCTGTGCCCAAGAGAAGAGTGAAACTGGAGATAATGCAGGGGAAGAGGGGTAATGACCTGAAGGGTAGGCTGCTGGGTTATCGTGGCAGGGGCTAGGGACTGTGCTGCGTTATTGTTGTGAAGAAATAAGGCAATGTAGAAAACAAATCCCTACGATGGCATCTGCATTAGTTCAACTGGGTCCAAGGCAATTTGTTTGCTTGGAATAATGATGTGAATGACTCTTGTGTTTGTGGTTTTAATATGACATTCTTGAGTGTGTCAGGGCAGTAGGGACAGAATCCAAAACTACTGGGTCTATTAGCATGAAATTCGCTGAAGAACTCGAAATGCTAAGCTTGAAACCAATATTAGATTCAAGCCTCTTGAGAGGAAGTAGAGCGACAATTGAAAATGTATTTTATATGCACTATTTATTTATTTATTATACCATAGTTTCTCAGACACATTTCCTCCCACAGTCATTGTTTAAAACAATTAAAAACCAACAAAATTACATTTAGGTTTTTATAGAAAAAAGAAATGGAAGCAAGATCTATAGATAGTGTATCGTTCTGGAACTTTAGTGACTGAAAAGAATTAATACTCCTATTAACAATAACAAATAAAGAGTGATTATATTAAGCCAAATAACTTGTGTTCTGCTAAAGTATATCGTCCATTCTGTCATAATTTGGAGTTATCTAAAAATTAAGAATCTGCTACCTTCCCTGGTAATTTGTTTCTCATTGATTACAAATAAAGAATGATCTTAATTTCTCATTTGTATTTAACAAGCCTGAGCTTACAAACATTAGTTCTTTTTATGCCTTTGTCTGTTAGGATAAAGAACCTTTTAGACCCGTATTTTGTCTCCTTAAAGTACACTGTAGCCATGTAACTTCTAAGTTTTCTTTTGATAAACTAAACAGATTGAGTCTGTAACTACAACTCTCTTGATCTTAGATCATTTCACAACCCTCTTCTGACCAGCCTCCAACTTTTCATCATCCTACAAGCAAATTATAAGCAGCAAAGTTGAGACCTGTCTCACTAGACAGCAAACTTCTCAAAGGTTCCCCTTATAATCTCTTTCTGCTGTCAGATAATTCACCTCAACCCAGCTTGCATATTTATTTCTGGATGAGACAAGTCTCTTCTAAGCTAGTGCTAATGAACCCCAGTCTGTCATTCCTGTATTGATCTCACCGGTGCTGTGTACTGAGGTAAAACTACATCCTACTATGATTCACAACCTTTTTGCTTGCATTGTGAAAGGCTGCTTTAATCCTTTCTGCTCTAGTACCGCTCTGGAATTTCATGATGAATTGTCTATACAGTCTAACCCCTAAATCCTCTTCAGACTTGTGTATTCAGGAGTCAGTACCTGACCTTATGACTTTTTGTAGGTTGAATTATCAAGTTGCTACTGTCTGAAGGGTTTTCAAAAGATTCAGCTGTGTTGTGGCAATGAGCTACATAACAGGTGTAAGTGCCACTCACAAAACAGAATGCAACAAAGTCTGGCTTCAAAAGTAGCTAAAGACAGGTTGTTCCCAAACATGAGGTAGCATGAGCTCTTCAATATGCCATACTTTGTCTTTTAATTTCCATCACAGCTTCCAACTGCTTCATTCCTCTGATGAAGACTGAGAGTGTTAACCTGTCCCTGTTGCTGTCTCCATCCAGCTCTGGAGCAAAATAGTACTATTTCATCTTAGCTCTATAAACAAGCATTTTAAACAGCTTCTGCAGCTCTTGTGGGAGTTGCCAAAACCAGAACACCCGCAAGTATAGGGACAAGGACTAGAATTTATCTGCCTACATCTCTCACTATACTTGTAACTCATGTGGTCAGGTATATATATTCAGTTCCTCATATTTACTTGAGAGAGTGCTGCCTTACAACCACCAAAAAAGTAAAATATCTCCACTTTCCTACTGCTATTCCTGTTAAAATATACTCTCTCTCTTTATTATATAGCTTTGGACTCATCTGATCTTGATTCTTTAGTTTGTTATGCTCATGAGCACTGTCAGCCCACATGCATTGAGCTGTGCTGCAGCTTTTTACCAGACTTAAGTAAGAGAATAGTCAAGGAATCCTTAAGACCGCATTTCTTAAGAAAGTAAACAGATATCCTTGCCCAAGGTTACATGTTTTTCTTCATTCTAGTGTGTAAAGAAGAGAAGGCTGTAAAATCAAGTCATCAAAACAATGTTAAAAACCTTAGTTCATATATATCACAAAAATAATGGCATATTCCTACTTCTCATTCATCCAGTCAGTCACAAAGCTTTGTCTTTATTTATCTGTAATCTGTAAGAAGACAGATATTCCCTGTTATGTACATATTTGGTATAACCAGACATGGATGGTAAACACAGTCAGGCACCTACTTGTGTTGGAGCACACTTACAAAAATTATCTCATTAACTTCAGCTTACATAGTTAGATGTACTCTGCTGCAGAAGAAACCTCAGTAAGAGTGAAAATACACGAGATCTGAGAAGGTGAGAGTCTGTCTTTGCTGAGATGACACAAATTCATCAGGCCTGAAATAAGGTTGTGTTATGAAGTATTTTGGTTTTAAGTACCTGCTAAGGCTTGTATAATAGCAAGTCTGTCAGCCTTTTCAGTGTGAAACCATAAACACTTGATAAAACAAGACCTAAAATTTCAAATTGTGTACACAGTGTCAAGCTGGCAAACCTGGCTAGTTTTTCTCCTGTTAGGACAGTAAGTAAATAAAAGACTCAATTTTTTTTTTCCTTTTTTAATTGCTCTGAAAGCAGTTGTCTTTCTATGAAAGAAGAATGGGGACATTTAATTTATTTCCTTATGATAGGCAAACTAACCCTTAAAATTGCCAATTCTTTTTTTCTAGATGTATTTAATATATACCTATAGTGCTGTAACTTAAATGAATACTGTGCCACATACTTTTTTTGCCTGTGTAGTTTTCCTCTTTTATTTAATATTCCCAAATGCTTTTAAAAACATGGGGTTTTTTTTCTCTCTCTCCTTGAGATATTATTTGGTATCTGAAAAATACAGGTAATTTCAAAGTAATATCTCCTTGCCTGCTGTCAGCTTTCCTGGTGGCTCTCCTCTAGGTGTTCATCTTCCCTCCTGCTCCACACCATGTTGCTGCCCAGTGCCCAAGGTACCTTTGGGCCTTGGCCCTATAATGCTAGGGCTAGGTGTAGTGGTAGAAGTGCAGAAGCCTAGCAACCAATCAATGTGCAACATTTGCATCTAATCAGCACACTTCAGTCAGCACTCATAACATTACTGACAGGAAGAACCAGTAGGGATTTTGGGCATATCCTGATAAAAAATATGTAGTTCTACGGAAAAAGCATGCCAAAAATCCTCTTCCTCCTCTTTGACTTTATCCTTGACAACAGCTGCACTAGAGACAGTCCCCATGGTGGACCATCATCTGGGACCTCACCATTGCTCTTTCATGGCTGAGCACTGGGGATAGCTTTTCCTGCTCCTTTTCTTCTGTTTGTTAGTTTTCCAAAACTTAAGTTGTACCTTTAAAATCAACATATCCCATCAGGTATAGATGATGCTAATTAATCATTGTACATATGGACCAGCCTCAGCATCCTCCATACAGCTATCTGTCCTGATACCCTGTCTTTGACAGCAAATGTTAGTGAATGCCAAGAGAAGAGATTATGCGCATGACTCCCTTCTGATCTGTTTGAACCTGAATTTTCTTGGCTCTACCTGGTGTCCCTTGTTCCTGTATTAGAAGGGCCCACAAACAATAGTTTCCATCCTTCTCTGTGCCAGTCTGTGCTCAGCATGACGTCTCGGCTGTTTCTTTTCCAGACTGCAAAGCCCTGGCCATGCAAAGCTGAAGGTGCATGGCTCACGGAAGAAGAGGGAGAGGAGTGGGGGACTTCCACTCAAGCCACATCATTAATGGGCACTTCTATGAAGGGCTAGGAGATTCTACAAACAGAACAATAAGTTCAGCATTTTAGGCTAGGATCTGAACTGCGCAGTCTACCCCAGCACAGTGCAGGAGCATGAAAATGACATGATGCACATCACTATGCACAAGGTAGTGAGTAGATGTACATGGATATTTCTGGGAAGGCACATGGTAGGATTAAAATGTTCCTCATCTCCTTGACTGATTTATTGAGAAATTCAGTTTCATAGTTCTTTCAGCTGTATTTTCCAAGAATAAAGAACAAGGCTCTAGAAATTAGATTTGGTTAGCAAAGACCTTTGTTCAGAGAGTACAAACAGTATGCTTCCGAATACAAAAATTGCTCATGTCTGAATTGCAAGACAGGCAAAATATCAAGAGCACTAGTGTGAACATCTGTATTTGTAAATTCTTGACATATATCTGTAAAGCAGACAATGTACACAGAAGTGTATTATTCAGGTGAGGAGACCTTGCCTAGATAGGAAAAGGAGATTACCTGCATCAGAAGATTGTCACTTGCACATGTCTTCAAACTGAAATTTGTTTTGTATATTCATCTGTAGTCAGATAAACAACTCTAAACAGGCCAAACTCTCCAGCAAGAGAGAAAGATCTTCCCTTTGGAAAAGATATTTTTCTTAATTAATTATAAAGAGACTGAAAATTTTAATTTTTTTCATGGCATAGTGGCTGAGTAATAAAAGATGATTAACTTACATTATAACATCTCATAATTGCATTGAAAAGGTTTTAAGTGTGAGAACTGAACAAAATGCAAGTTTTGCTTCTAATTTGGCTTTTGTTGGTTTAGGCCTGCCTTGTAGCAGCCTTTAAATCTATATTTTCTGGTTCAATTAACAAAAGACGTAATATAGCACCTTCTACATCATGGAATGGAAATTAATTTTGCAAACTGCAGCTATAAGTAGTTTTGTTAGGTTTGTACCATGTTTCATGAATAAAAATAGCACACTGCATACTGAGCTCTGCAAACTGGCAAAAGAGTAGAAATGGGCAAAGGAACATTTACTGTCATTTAACGTTGTTAAAGTAAAATTAATTAAAGCCTTGTCCAATGAAGGTCAACAGATACTCAGTATCCAACAGCTCTCAGAATCAGACCCTTACACTTTTGCTGAGTTGACAGATATTTTAATCAAGGGGATTTACACACTGATGACTGGCTGAATATAAACACTCTCTTAGTCTCAGTTTTGCAATAAACATATCCCAGGAGTATGCATGTATTTAAAAATTAGTCTATAAACAACAAGCAAATGGAAAATGTTTGGTTAAGATATGCAGTACTGACTTTTGCTACGTGAAAGACTAATGTTTCCACGTCCATTCACCTTCTGCATTGTCTCAGATCTTTAGCTGACCCCATTTCTCAATTTGAACCAAGTATCCAGACCATCAAAGAAGACATCTCATCCTACATGTCTTAACTGCATGCTAGGAACAAGCTATAAATCAACCTCTTCCTTGGCCTTTCCTTTGTGAACTTCCCAAATGCAGGCAGACAGCTGGAGGGCAGATGACAAAACTGAAAGTGGATCTCACTGTGAGAGCCATCTCTCAGGTAACGGGTTCTGCCTGGAATGAGCACCCAATGGTCACAAGCTGTCTATCTTTTCCTTCCTGCAGGGGTGAATGACATGCTGTTCGCAGGCCTGAGTTTGAGAACCACAGCATAGAAAACAGAAAAGCCATCACAAAAATCTGAGAGCCAAGAATTTATATGAGCAATTGCTTAAGTCAATGAGATGCTCTTTGTATGCATTTCTAATGTACTCATTACAATAATAGCACTAAAAAAAATATTTTCTTCCTTTCTTTTTACTGTTACAGCAAAAATTTATTTAAAATAGGAGCCACATCAACCAATTTATTTTAAGATATTACCCCTACTTACAAATGTTACGTATTTGGGCAAGCAAGACCTGTAATTTAGAAAAGATTGATCTTCAGATGATCACAGCTCCAACCACAACGTTACCACATACAGAAAAACACAACCCAGCTATTTTCTGCAATGAGAAGCTATACTGTATGGCAGATCAACTCAACATGCATTAACCGAAACTCCAGACTAAACATTTTCTAAGGTTTCCACCAGGATGAACATTTTGAAACAGTGCTGCATGTCCAGATCGCATCTTTCTGACTTTGTGCAGGAAAAGTATTTTGCTACCAAGATGGGATACATGCCTAGTGAGAAAGGGAGAATATAATTTGCCTTCAAAATCTGGGCTAGGGGGAGGATTCTAGTGCTGTCTTACACACCATTACTACTGTTACCTAAGGAAGTCAGGCCTAGCTTGGCACATCATAGAAGCAGCCCACAACGGCTTGTTAAAATACAGAGAGACAGAAGGGGAAGGTATTTCAAGTGAGTTGCCTTACGAGTCTCTCCTCTACTCAGTCTGCTCAATATTTTCATTTCTGTAGAGCTGTAAAATGGATAATGACAAGCTATAGGAGTAACAAAAGCTGTGGAAGATCAGACCAAATTTTAAAACGATCTGGTGATATAGTTGTCCAAAATCACCAAGATTAATTTAGCCTGTCTTTGCCTCAAATGCAATGTGAGGGGTTTATTCCTGGCAAGCTATTACAGAACAAATCAATGGGTATAACAATCCGCTAGACAGCTGTGTTTTGGTGAAAGAGCTGGGTTTACAAGGGTCACAAAACTGGTACAGATGCAGCAATCTAGCGCTGCAGAAGGAAGACAACTTTCATTTTGGGAAGCATTACAGAAATGGGGTGTGCAATAAGGCAGAGAAGATATTTCTTCTGTCATGTGGAGTGCTGGTGAAGTGTTACCTGGAGCACTGCATCCAGACCTGGACTCTACACTTGAAGATAAATCAGAGAAAATACAAGGAAATATGAGCAGTAAGAGCCATAAGAGGTAATAAAAGCTACAGAGAAAAAAAAAAAAAAATCAAAAAGACTAGGGTTGCTCAGCTTGGAAAGTGAGGACTGAGAAAGAAATGGAAATTTTCCATTGTCAGAAAGATTGTTTTAAATTGCTCTTGCTACCTTCGCCCTATTTAGGACAAATACCAGCCAAGACTTCTTATGGTAAGAGTAGAGAGAAGGTAGTATGGTGACCCTGGGAGATTATGAAATCCCCATCAGTGCAGGATGCTCAGGTTATGTCAATATTAGTAATTCAGCAATACTGGAACATAGGCCTGGTCACTCAGTCATCCCCCTTGGCTATCAGTTGTTCCATCTGCACTCCCCAAATAGTTCCTGAGTGGGCTGACAGTTCACATGGGCCAAAGACTATATCCAGCAGACAGGCTCAATGGGAGTGTCCTTCACAGCAGGGTAGGAGAGCTTCAGAGTGTATTTCTCTGGGCCATTTGGGCTCAGGATCAGAGAACCCTGCCAGGCACATTTAATATATTAGTACTGTAGTCCACTAGTAAAAGTCTGCAGGAAGGTAAACCCACCTCCACAGCAGGAGAGGTTAGGAAAAATTGCAATGCCTTATCTAGCCCTGCATGCTTGCAGTCCTGTCTTACATTTACTAATGGTCTTTGCTGGAATATGCACAAAACTTTGGACTACAGTACAATCCCAATTACATCCATTCTCCAGGATCCTTATAAAGAGGCAGTGAGGTTGACCTTAAAACAAACACCACAAAGAAGAAAAAGCTTTTTTCCCCTTTCCTGAGTGGTTTGTCTTGTAGATAACTCGGCAGAAATAGAAAAAGCAGTCTAATATAAATCAAGTCCAACATCTCAGCTGGAGATAAACAACTTTTATCAACAAGAAGATGCAGAACTCAATTTATTGTTATATGGCATCACAGGAACAAGCATTAGCAAACAGTGCAAGTATATTGCCCTTCCATCATTTAGGAGTTCAGAGGGAGCTGGAGGCTCCATGCTGCAGCATGGCTCTCAAACATCCTCTCTGCACCAGCTGTGGGCCTAACTTCATCACGCTTTACAAACAACGAAAATGTCTATAATACAGTCACTGCTCCAACTGTGCCGTGATTGATAGCAGCTTAGCTGCAGTAGCAGGGAGCTCAGCGTGGGCTATAAATCCTCCCGAAAGGGGTGGCTTGCGCAGTCTGCACAAGCACAGTATTGCCCCAGCTGGATTCCTGCTGTTGTGCAAGGCAGTTAGCCTGATGCTAACTCAGATAGGTCTTTGCTGCAACTTTGGTGTAGATATGGCCGAAGAAGTGTCTCAGATGGCTAGCTAAGCCACTGAAAAACACCCTCTAATTCTTATAGGACTTTGTTCATGCAGGCTGAGCTGCAACGGTCACCTTTCATATACACACTGGGAAATATTTCAGCATGAAGTCAAGTTTTCATTCGAATATCCTCACTGCCACCACCCTTTCCACACACACTAAAGTCCTGCTTCATTTCTTCCATTACATCTTGGCATCCTGTTTTTTTGGGAGACAGTGGAAAGAATGAGAAGATGTAGCCACTCAGGTGTCAGGAAGGTGTCACTAGGTGATCCAGAAAGTGGAGGACAGAGTTATGAATCTGTCCACTAATAATGGGCAAAATAAATCTCCAACTTATTGTGAGAAAAGAAGCAGAATGCTAAGTGGTAAGGGCTAGCCCATCAAAATGGGGAAATCTTGTGGAAAATGAGTATTTTCCTGCAATGAATGTCCCTCCCGTGCTCCTTTCCATATTCATAGTCAAGC
This sequence comes from Caprimulgus europaeus, assembly GCA_907165065.1. The sequence continues at coordinate 87,674,752 of OU015524.1, read as the reverse complement.
TTAGTTCAGGGATGTTAAACTAAGATATCTAGTTTGATTGATAAAAAAAAACAAAAACACAGATGAAGACCCTAGCTTTAGTGGAGGAAAAAATAGACCATGAAGAGCTCCAAATTCTTGAAATCTAGCAGTAGCAGGACAGTAATAAAGATAGTTAAGTAAAATGTGTTTTCTGAACTCAGGCTACAGTTTAAAATTAAAGAGGAGAGAATTTGAGTTACTTGGAGCAAGGTAGCTTTAAAACAAATCTAGGTATTCAAACCTGCTTCTGAGAAGGAGGGTGACTTTGAGGAATGCTTGAAGGACCTCACCCACTGTCAAGCCTCTGTGTATTCCCTTGCAATCTCACACCAAAAAACTGGTGGGTGTATGTAAATTTTTTTTTTTCTATTCCTCTTGGGTGGTCAGCTGCATTGCTTGAAATCTGTATTTTTGTAACAAATAATGAAGTAAATTGACCCCTTCAAGCCCCAGTATACAGAAGGAACATTCAGTACACTGCAGGACCATAAGTCACCTCTGAATCATCACATCCAGACCCCTGCTATCTCCAGCAATCACGCCACATAAACCGATTCATAAATCTATCTTGTTCTATATTAAAAATGTTGTGGATGTTTGCCCAATTCCCAGGCCTTTTTAAGCTCTATTCTGAAGGACAGAAACTTTCCTCAAATTCACATCTTAAATTTATTCACAGCCAGCTGTACACTTTGGTTTCATGGTATGGAGACCCTTTATCTTAGCTCTTCACTCTGTACAGCGCTAACCCCCAGCTCCAGTCTGCATGTAACTCCATCCAAACTTTGCTTTGCCAGAGTCAGCAAGCCAAGCTCTTTCCAGTCTTCCCCAAAGTGACAGAAAGTCATTAACTCACTGAGTGACCCTCCTCCTTTGCACCCATGGCAGCTGGAATCCACCTTTTTGTTGTTATTTTAAACTGGGTGACCAGAGTTGCAATCAGTTTTCCAGAGAGACTGCAACAACAGCTTGTACAATGGGTTAATACTTGCTTATCTGCAGCAGAAACATTCAATCTGATAGGTTTTAGCCTTGTCTTTGCTTTCCTCATTAAGGCATGTCATTGAGTGCCATTTACCATCACATGCATGTTTCTTCTTCTGTCCCTTTCCTAATGATAAATTTCAGGTTTAGAATGGTAGCTATTCCTCTTAGTCCTTATTAAATTTTCTCCTACTTCTGTAATTCCAGTCTAAAGGTTCAGCCCAGTTCTTTCATTTGATATGCAAATCCAATCCTCATTTGCTGTGCTGGTACTGCTAACATTTACATTAGCAGCAGTTTTCATTACCACAAAATTTCCTTTTCCCTGAATTATTTGATAAAAACACTAAATATTCAAACTTAATCTTATATGATGTATTTTTAAATCCAAGATGCAATATTGTATTTTCATGTTTAAAAACAAATATCCTAGTTACAGTACAATCCGTCATACCTTAAACTGTCTTATTCTATTTTTCATTTGTCCCCATATCTGATTATTTTAATAAATATCTTCCTTTCTGATCCATGTAGGGTTTGTGAATGACAGCAGCATGTAAACCTTCATTTTGAAAAAAAAATAAAAATAAGGAAGTTCAGTAACTCCACAAACCTTTCTACCCTAGATTGGTTTGGAGATATTTTTAGCCTGCTGTATTGAACTGTTCAGTAGCAACAGAGTTACTGTTTTATTGGGGTTTTATTTATAAATATAGGACCAAACATAGCCTTTATCATAAGCAAGCTGCTATCTTAATAAGAAAATGAGATGAAGCTTGCTCACGCTCTGAGCTTTGCCTTTGTGCCTGAGGTTAGGTACCTAGACCCATATTTAGATCCCTAAATAAGTGTGGCCTGAAGCACTGTATAACTCCAGCCACTGTTGATTTGACTGCAGGTCCCAGTTATTAGGTTTCTTGTCCTTTCACAGGACAGGAAGATTTCATTTTGACAAGAGCTGAAGATTGCTGGTGTTTCCATGCCCTACAGTTCCTTGCAAAACATTTTATCTCTCTACTTTCCATTCTTTTTCGGAAACAGGTTAGGCAAGAGAGCAACTTGCAAAACATTTTCTCACTCTCTACTTTTCATTGTCTTTCCAGATGGGGTAGACAAGAGGGCGGTGGCATTTTGATGCCCAGTGCGGTGACGACATGCAGCTGGCTACGGGCTGTTCTGAGGCCGTATGATTCACATCCACTGAACAGAAAAAGGCTAGAGAGAGCACATTGCCCTGAAAATTAAACCTCTATTGGCAGATCACAAACCAGTGCAGAATGAGAAACACCAATGTGCTTGCTCGTGGCTCTGCCTTCTCTAAGGTCATAAAGGTTTGCCTGATTATTTTAGATAAGTTTCAGTTTAGTGTTTAACAGCTGAGATGTGCTGGGCTTTGAGAGCTCTGTATTTTAAAACACTTCCCTGCTCTGTTCCCAGAAAAACCTCTGAGATACCCTTTTTCAAGCAGGACTGTAAACAAAGAGACCTCCTCCCACAAAATAAGTTTCCAGCCAAACCAGAAGCTAGCCTGGGACTTTAGAGCTAATGAGAAGCCTCTGTGAGATTCTTGTGCTAATTTGCTCCTTCTGTTTTGAGCAGTATTTTAGTATTGAGCTCAGACAGAGCTGGGTGGGTGGTGGGAACAGAAACATATTCTTTCTACTCTTTGCTTCAAGGTGCCCCAAATCTGCTGACTAAACATTTCCTTGTGAGGTACTTTTGTTTTCACTCTAAAGTAGAAGCAGCAAAGTATAGGAGAATGTAGAAAGTAAAAGTGGCAGCAGAAATCAGTGGGCTGAATTTGGAATTATGTCAACTATTGTGTGCATTACTGAAGGGTGTCCAGAGCCTGGTAGAGTCAAAAGGGAAAACAGTGTAAAAGTCAGGAAAGGGAAAAGAGAGGCTGGAAGAAACAGTGAAACCCTGGAAGATTATCACTCTTCAATACGAAGAGACAAGTGACTCTCAAACGAAGATTCTCCACAACCACAATCCAAGTCCAAATCTAGCCTCCCCTGTCCTTGCTAGATTCAGCTAGCAATCATGAGCAACTGGACAGCAAGCTAGTAGGAATCCCCTTGCAAAGCTCTGGAATAAAAGCAGTCAATGAGTTTTGGAGATAAGCACCATAAGCAATGCACTCGTTGCAGCACCGTGACACTGCAAATGGTGTGCTCATTGTGACAGCCGATACAAGGAGCAAGGACTGCTGCCAGGCACTTGTTAACTGGAGAAGCCCAAAGACCTCTGGGAACTGTATATTACAGCCATATGAAGGACAGAAGGAAACAAAAGGCAAGAAAACTTTACATGCTGCTTTACATTATGATTTTCCTGCACAGGCTGCACTGAGCATGCCACATTTAAGTCTCACCATTAAAAAAGAACAAGAGTAGGAAGGTTGTGTCTCTCAGTAAAAAAAGAAAAAAGTCACAGAAATTAGAAGCTGACAAGACTCTCTGAAGTGTGGTCTGAAGTAAATTTTTTGGTATCTACTATGTCTGAATGTTGACAACCCATTATCAGCCACACACAGTGTTCTCAGGTTGTGCTGCTCAGAGCGTAATTTTCACCAGCAAATCTCACCTCTGCTAGCTGCTTTCAGTGGTTTTCACTGGGAGGAATGAAAAGCTCTGCAGAGAATCATTATTTTAGCTTTCTGCTATTCTCACAGGAATATCCTTTTTTTCTTTTTCAATTACAAAATAAATAGCTTTATGAATTTTTAAACTAAAACTAGCTTTAGAAAAGAGGAAAATGTATACACACACAGACAAGTATGTATATGTTTTATTTGTCTTGGTTTGGGGTTTTCAGTCTTGCATATTAGGCCCAAAATTTATCCAGCAAAATCATGACGTAGGTACCCGTAAGGAATTTCCTGGCATGCATATCTGTGTACTATACCTTGGTTGCCTTTATTCATGCTGAATTTACAACTGCTTCCTGCAAACACCAAGGGAATTAAAGCATCAGGATTTTACCGTGTGATTCTATGGTGTTATGATAAATCTAAAGTTAAAAGCACTCTACATGGTGCTTTTCTGTTTTTGAGGGGTGGGGTTTTTTTGTTCTTTGGTTTCTGCTTTGTCTGCCAAACTGCAAAATGCAATGCCACTTATTTAGTGCTGCTGTGATGCTCTCTTGGACAGCTTCCCACTGCAAGGACCTCAATGCACCCCATCCTCCACTGCCGTGATCCCTCAGGAGTGGGGTGATGCAGCCCCTTTGCTTTTGAATAAGTGCTGATGTGCTACTGCTGTCTCTAAAAAGTGAAGTACGTGTATCTCACATTCTGTCACTTCTCTTCCCACCTTCCCACCACCTGTGGGGCAGGGCAAGGGCTGGAGTTTGCCTAGGCACTGGGGAAGCACCAGTACAAGAGACCTCGGTCTTGGCTGAACCTCTGTGTGCTGCTGTAATACAAATATTGACAAGTGTTTTACTAAAAAGCTCTGTTAACAGCTCTGGTTTCTTCACTGGCTAGTTAGGCTTGATGCTTTGCTATAAAAAAAGCACATCATTTATGTATGCTATATAATACACAGACCTATAAAAACCACACAGGTTACTAGGCAAGCCCTGGGGATTCACTGTTTCCATGAGTAGGATCTAATCCAGAACTAAAATTCAGGAGTGTGAAATCAAAGTCACATAGCCATGTGCCACTTTACAGGAAGGGTTTGGACATGAGAGCAACTAAGATGTGTCAGGAGCTTATCATAAATATGTATATAGCATTGCAGAAGTACCAGGTGTATTACAATGAGCAAAGTGTGCAAAACAATAGAGTCCCTGAACAGCTAACCTCCAAATGATGAAAACCCAAAAAACACTAATCTGGAGCTGGAGTATGGCACCTGTCTCCCTGAAGTGGAAGTTAGCACAGGGCAGGATAATTCCTTGTATTAGAATCTCATGTGTAGTTAGAAACTAATTGGATTTACCATATTAGTGCCTTGCCCAGTGCCTGCTAGAAAACCAGGCTTTTGGTCCAAAGCATCAAGGCAGGAACACGATCAGCTTTTTACTCAGCATTTTCCAGGTGAAGATTTAATGCAGGTTCATATAAGAGGAGACACAGAGGAAAAAAAGGTCTCTGAACCATGCTGGAGATTTACCACTCCTTAAATCTTTTCTCCTCTGTCCCTAGGTAAACAGAATTAAATGCTTCCTCCCAAGAGAGATGTTCTGTTATGAAGACATTACGAGTCTAAATATTTAATTTTTTTTAAGAAGGAAGATTGTATTACATCAGAACAAGCAGAATTGCTATCAAATCTAGCAATTCATCAGCGTGCTGACCTGTTAAAGGGAACATAGCTCAAGAAGTAGATACTTTGGAAGCACGGTGATACTCAGGAACTAGTTTTCCCTTATGGTTTTATGGCATGCCATAGCAGGCACCTCTCAAACTAAGTTTGAGAAGATATCTTTGCCAAAAACATACATCTTTTTCAGTAAATCTAGTTCAGCTATTTAATTTTCTCTGTACTGGGTACACCTTTCCCATTACTTCGTCACCATGGTGAGTAGATGTGATACTACTCAGCTTTTCCACTTCAGGAATGTCTAGGCTTCACCATGAGGTAATCTATAAGAATATCTAAGTGGAAACGATAGGTAGTTTATCCATTTTCTCACCAAGAAGGGTCTGTGGTGCAGTGTGGACAGACCCCATATCAGTTCACCTAGCGGTCATTTCATTAGTCACATTCATAAGAAACTCGTGAGAATGTGCTCATTTCTTTACATAACTTGGGTCAGTAAGTCATGGAGGCATTCTTTTTAGACCATGGGTGGGATCTATCTCACTTAGGTCTCCAAAAGTTAGTCGTCAAACTCTCAGCTATTTACCCTGCCTCATATTATAGGCAGTTGGGAGAAGTAGGCACATCCAGGGAGAAATTAATCTCATCTGGAGGTAGGGAGTTAAAGTAGGTCAGAGAGATTGCATGTGTGGGTTGCTCTCCAACTAATATAGTGGAAGCCTAGAGCAATCAGTGGAGAATTAGACAACTAAACCTTAAATATCTGTACTGAGATGGAAATAAACTCGCCTAATATTTCTCTGTCAATGATAAATAGCTGCTACAAGGAAAGTTGTGCTCTTGGTCATAGTTTCATGACTTGGCTTGTAAAACATGCCCTGCTCCAGGGTCTCCTATCTCCCCAGACACTCCTCAGAGTGTTATGGTGTGTAAGTAGGTCAGCACTCTTGTTAACATTATACCACTCTAGTGATAAACCTTTTGTTTCTGCAAAAATAGTGTCCAAGTGTTACTCCTCTAGCATCTGTTTGGTCATGATAGCATGAGCATGGCTTGCAGTATAATATTTGTCCTTTTTAAATAGATCCATTAATTTATTCCCAGTGCAGGAAACCTTTGTACAGATTCACTGCTGGAAGAAAATAATAGCTGTGTAGAGGACAAATGCTTCTAAAAGGGCAGCTTGTTTTCATCCACACGTTACCAGCAATACCTGTGTGTGTTTCTGTTTTATAACATGAGCATGGATATTACATTATATAAAGTAAATGTAAGGATTGCAAGGACTGTAAGTATTGATGGGACTTTCTGGTATTGTTTTTATACTTTTCCAGATGAGACTATGTTTTAATGCTTGGTAAATTAATTTAAGTATAAAAGTGAGACAGAAACAATTTCAAGTCTTGAAGGATTAACATATGAGAGAGAAATCATTTTACACTGGTTTCTGTATCTAACTGCTCCGTATGTTTGAATGCAGTGATCCTAATTATAGTTTTGTCTTTATTTCCCACCCTTACTTGAAGGCAATGGCAAACATTGTTGTTGTAATCAAGTATGAGAACTTGGTTACTACAGTAATGGTGATCTACTCAACATTTTTCAAGATATGAAGCAGCAATATATAGCTCATCCACTAAAGAAAACTTGATATTGTAACTGTTAATCTTCTGCCTGATTAGCACCTTACAGTACATTAGAAGATCAGCTACATTTTTTTCTTTGCAAAATAAACTATTTCTGAGAACAGGCAAGTTATCTGATCAGACTTGAAACTTCTTTTAAAGGTTTTAGTTAGATTTACAAGAGTCAATCATTTATGGAAATATTTGGAAAAAAATACTGATTTATTAGTGAGCTCTGTGCAAGATGCAAAAATTCTTTTAGTCTAATGCATTTTCAAGTGTGTCTACTGTCTGGATTATGTGTCTCTGTTTAAGCATGGTATACACATGGACATGGTCAGTTAATGCTTGTATAGCACTTGGAATATAGCAGTTGATACATAATTGACTGCTATTATATTAAAATAATATTAAATATATTGTCAAATGTTCTTTATGTCAGTACTTAACTGTGATACTGTCGATTTCTAAGCATTTTTTTTTAAAAAAAAGTACTTCTGGTCAATTAAAAGGGAATCTATAACAGTATGTTTTTATTACCTTCCACTGGTGAAAATCCTTTCAGCACCTGCAGGCAACATACACCATTGAAGAAAAAGTAAATCTTGCATCTAAAGTGCTTAAACAGATTATGAAACAAAAAAAGAAACCTGAAAATTATTCCATGTATCAACTGCCTTCATCTACAGAATACCTGTAACAGCACAAGATAGAACATTTTTAGATGGAGAAATTATTAAAAAAAAGGACATTGTTAATAGTTATCTTTCCCTTGATCATCACTCATAGCTCAATTAATCTTTATACTTATCGAACTTAGACTGAAAGCCCTTTAACATGGGAACCATATTTATTATATATTTTACAGTCTCACTATACTGATTTACCTAATACCACAGTGTGCATTTTTTCACTATGCTCTTTGGTTTGTTCTTGGCCAACAGAATAGTTGAAGTTATTTTTAAAAGTTAAATTTTCAAAACAGTTATTTTCCTGAGTTTAATGGCAAGGGAGCACAGCTTACTGTTTTCAGTTCTACAGGACCAGCTGGCCATTTTCTCTTATTTTAAGTGAATTGTGGGCATATCACAGACATGAAGACTCCACATAGCAGTTATCACCAATTCCCTGCATTGTGTCAATATACATTTCTAGATTTTGCTGGATCAACAACGTCACTCCCTCAGGTTGTCTTCTTTTAAGCTCAGATTTGAAAAGCCTGTGTTGATCTGGCAAAGTTTGGCAGCCTTAGCTAACTTGGCAGCTTTAACATTTGTAACTGAAACTTTGAAGCTAGATGTGACTTTTTCTTTAACTTTTTCTTTATTTTTATATTTAAAGCATATTAATACCAAGTTCTTAATTTAAAAAGACAAAGAAAATGCTAACATTTTTCAGTCTCGTAATATCAGTGGCAGTATCTCAGTAAAATACATTTTAAAAAGTATTTGAAGAATTTCACTAGACTTTTCTGAGAATTTGGATATCAATCCAAACCTAGTAGATCACGTTTTACAGTGTGTTAGACACCAGCTAAATGGCACAATAACAAGACTGAGTGAGATTTGGTTTTCATTAACACCGTTACATCTCTAAGGACATGTTATGGTAGTACAGATATGAAGGGCACCAGATGTTCACTTGACCTTTGTAGACCAAGAAAGTGCTCCTCACAGAAATGCAATTTGTAATTACTACTCTATAATATGGATTAATTTGGACCTAAGTATTTTTCCCATATATTGCTCTTTCTAAAATGGAAGAGTCTGAAATTGCTGAAATGACTTATCATGCAAAAGTCAATATGTCTTTTTTCTGTTGTTTTATTTATTGTGTTCCCTGGGCATAAAAAAAGAAATAGATTTGAAAGACCATCCTGATATATATATATATATATATATATCACAACCTGTTTTGCAATTCCTGAGTACCATAGTTTTCATGCCCATGAAATTCAGACTAGATATCAAAGTGCCTGGACTTCACTGGAAAGTGAGAATCAATGCTCACTTTCTTCACTCTACTTTTGTATGCTCGTGTCTTGTAAAAATACCTCCATAGGGCAGGACTGGGATTATGTGTCAATAGCCAGAGCAGGAGGATTGCAAACAGACCCTGAACAGACATAAGATTACAGGCAAGCTGTATCTTTGATATCTCTGTTTCATTCTATGTCCAAATTTCAAGTTCCTGATTGTCAGAGCAGAAGCCTAGGACCCCGGCCTATTAACCGTCTTGTCTCCACCATGGTCCGGCCTATGGCCAAGGTCTCTCTTGTAGCGCTTCTCTGTGACTCTGAGCAGCTGTGACTCCTCCCCTCTCCCTGTCCTGAAATAAACCATGGTTTTCTTTCCACATCAGCTAAGGTCTGTTTCCAGGAGGTATTTGTTTGAAAACTTCACTTAACAACTGTTGATAGCCATTGAATTTAAACATGAAAACCAAGGCTGAGGCTGATGTAAGATTTTCTTGCCAATACAATACCCACATCCATGGATAGATACCTCCAAAGTTCTCCACACATAGAACCACCCATAGTGTTGTTCTAACAACATTCACAGTTCTCAGTATCCACCTTCTAGACAAATCCTAATTTCAGTAAAGCCTTATTATTATTGTCTAAATAAATTCTTTCTCTACAGCTGAAAAGTTTTTCATATCTCTTCTGCACATTGTCTTTAAATCATCTAGACCTTCCTCCACCTTCCCAGTCTGATCTTAAACTTAAAATGATTGATGGTGTTGTTCTGATAACAAATACTACAGTAATGAGCCTGGGCATGAATATTTTTCAAGTTGAAAACCAGAAAAGAATCATTAGATCCATGATAAATCAATGATTTGAACAAAAACACAACCATGAATGAAAAGAAAGAAACAGAAAATGGTCCATCAATCTTAGTGACCGACAGCAGAAGGAGGATATGGGTACAAACTGTTTTTTTTGTTTTTTCTATTTTGTTATCTTATAAATATGCAGTGTGCTTAAGCAATGTGTCATTATCTTTCAGTGATATATTGTAGCAAACCATCATGAAGGAGAGGAATATGTCAGCAAACAGGAGATGGGAAAGAGCAACTAGTGAATATATTCTCAATGTTTCAGATCAAATGTGATAGGAAACTTGAGTAACAGAAATGGCCAAATATGGATATTTGTTCATATTTGAAGCAGATGGTGTCCAGCTCGACCATCATTCTTACTTGTGACCATTCACAAAAGCAAGTGTTTGTATGAACAAATATTTGGAGTATGGCCGGTCTTCATACAAATACTCTTCTTCACGCATGACCAACAGTAATGTTTGCTATTTGCTATTCAACATCTGCACTTCTGTTTAAACTACTCTGATTCTCTGATTGGGGGGCAAAAGCAGATTCTGGATGGCACAAGTGATCAGAGATGATGGTAAAGACACAGAGATTGTGTCACTGATCACTTGTCTCCTTTAGGGAAAGGGCCACAAGGAATATTTCCTGTGAATGGAATTAGAATTCTATTTTTCTGTCAGTCATGAAACCTGTGATATAAAGTTAGGTTAATAAAATAAAGGACAGATTAGAAGCTGAAGGATAAATTAATAACTCAGGCACATTTATTACATTGCTAGCAAGTTCTTACACCAAGAGAGGGTTATATTGGATTTTGAAAGGCAAATGAGCTTCTTGCTTTCTGCAGCCAAGGCCAACTTTCCCTCTGGCAGGGCTATTGGCCAGTCCTGGATACTGAGCTATCAGTCCCGTAAAGGAGACCTCCATCACTTGAGGTGAGGGACGAACTGCCCCTCTTATTGATGATGATGATCACAAGTACACTAAAGGCTCTAGCAGTAATTCAGTGCTGATTCTTGCTGGGGCAATTGAAGCTGGCACTGCACCCAGCTGGTCTCCTATCCCTCCAGCAAAACTTTTTACTCCATGACAGCTGCAGGACATGGTATACATCCTCAGTTCAGTCTCCAGAAATTACAGCCTGGAGTTTAGGTAGTTTAGCATAGACTACTTCTTCAGATGTTTCAGCTAAGCTACTGGACTGAAGTGGGACACCTGAGGCTCAAGTGCATGTGCCCTTCTACCCTTGCCACAAGAAGCACAGCCAAGGGGCACAGTAGGTGCCAGCTGCTGTGATAGCTTATCTCCACCATGGCTTACTTCAGCAGGGGACATGTGACAAGCTCTGCTCTCATCTTACCTCTGACTCCTTGTGATTCCCCAGTGCCTGGGGTCATGGAATTAGGTGAAGTAGTAAAAAATGCTTCCACTGTAAACCAGAGTATGATGAAGGTGAGAGGACATAGTAGTTGAGCAAAAGATGGCTAAAAGCTCCCAGTTAGATACAGTCAGTTTCACAATACGTTTGAGCAGCCATCTGCAATATGGAACAGATATATTGATGCACAAGCAGCTTATGTAATACTAATGCACCTGAAAGAACAGGCGAGAACTGACAGGGAATGTAGCAAACAGTGCTGGTCATTCCTGCCCCAGAAAGAGGATCTTGACTTGGGAAAGGCACAAAGAGCAGCTACTACAGTATGAGGAACTGGGGAAAACCTTCATACAAGGAGACCCTAAAACTGCTTGCCTTGCTTACACTAGAGGAATGAAGGCTGAGAGAACAAGGGTCTGCTGCATATAAACACAAGCCTGTAAACACCAAGGAGGCAGGAGGGCTGTTTAGGTGAAAGAATAAATACAAACTGATCACAAAGAAATAGAGCCTCAAAATGTAAAGACTGTTGTGAACTGCAAGCACTTTAGACATCAGCAGTGTGCTCAGTCTCTACCTGATATGTCTGGTGGCACGTTGTCTCTTGTGCTTCAGTTGCCAGTGTGGGCTGGGTGCTGGAGGGAGTTCTGAGGTCCAAAATCAACCTGGTTATCTTTAGACTTCTGGAAAGACTCAGAAGCTTATAATGGATGCCAGCAATGTTGTATCACTGGGGGATTCTTGTTCTTGTAAGGTCCTTTCAAAGTCACTTTTACAGCCCTGCTCTTTGGTTAAAGCTGTGTGCCAAATTTACAGTAAACCAACAGTTGCCTCATTTTCCAGTGCACTGAGAAGTTTAAGACAATGGTGAAGAGCTAAATATTGAGGTAGCAAATTTGGCTCTCACATTATTTCTGAATTAGTATCTCCCAGTAGGTTTCAACATAATCACCCCAGACTTTCACCAATGGAAAAAAAAAACCAAACAAAACTCTGCAGCTGTAATCATTCTGATTATTGTCAAGCAAGAATAATATGCAAGTGTCAAGTAGCAAATACATCATGTGCCAACTTATGTTCCCTGTAGTGCTTCAGTGACTCCAGTGGACAAGCCCAGGGTACAAAAACAGGGTGTTTGTTCTTGATTTTGGTCTTGGATAAGAAGTTATTCATAGCTACCAAAAGGGAATTTAAAATTCATTTTGGTCCTTCAGTCTTAGAAATTCCACATAAACAGCATTTTGGAAAAGTCTGCTTGTCTTATAGCCATTCCTTTATGAAGGGTTTGATTCCAGTTTTTTAAGTTATCCATAGCATCTGTAGGTAAAAGTCACTTGGCATCTCTGCTTTGCAGCATTTATCTTTTATTTTAATGGCCTACTTTTCAAATGCAAACCTGAAACTTGAAAAGACCTGACTTTTCTGGTAATAGGCTTAGTTTTCCCAAATGGTATGATGATAGATAGAAATTTTTGATGGGGTTAACAATACATTATTGAGCATAGACACTGAAATTTAAATTTTCAATTATAGAAAGTTTTGCTGAAGAATTGCAGTTTAAGGAGGCAGGAAGCTTACTGTACTGAATTTGTAAGTAACTAAGATACAGTAAGCCAATGAAATCATGCTCTGGAATTGGCCAAATTGAGCACTGAAGTTGATATATTAATAAACCACAATATTAATACATTGGGGTGACAAATTATTGTACTCAACCCAAAAAAAATAGTTCGCTAGGATGTATTAGTTCACTGAATGGTGTGTTGAAAGTGGCTATTTGTAAAGATAACAAAATATGGCAGAATTACATCGTTTATTTGACAGCACTGTGTTTTGCAATATCATTCTTCAAGGCAATTCTGTTTTCTTAATTCTGAACCAGTCTCAGAGCCAGAAGGTTCAAGTTGTGCTTCTGACACCACAACTGTCCTTTACAGGAAATTGTGCCATTTTACTTCTCATGAATATCTCTTTACATGTGGCCAACTTTCCCTCACACTCAAAGAAAGGCTGCCAGCCTTATTCTATGAATATATTTCTCTTTATCTCTACATACATAATTGTTGGCTATTCAGAGACATTAGAAAGACACAGGTGAACAGTTGCAGAATGGCAAAATGATTTAAAGAGAAATAGCAGATCCATAAAACCAGGCTTAACCCATAGTTGGATACCTTTGATATTTCTGTTATCCAGGAAAAAATGCTGCTCAATAAGGCTCCTGCCTGTGCAGTAACTTGTAGGGCTGTGTACTAGGAAAAGCAATAAAAACTATTTGAAATCTTATTTAGGCACTGAATCTTTTTAAACTGCCTCTCTGGACAGCAAAGTAATACTGTACTGTCAAGTTGCATTATTCCATTGCTTTAAAAAGAAAGTACAAAGTCAGAAGTAATCCCAAGACTGCAGGTGACTTTTTCAACTGGCACCTGTACTAAATTCTTTCAAAGTCTCTTTATCAGATGTGCAAAGGTAACCAGCATCTCAGGAGAGAATGTTTGTAAGAGTTCGTTTATTAATTTATAAAAGTATATTCCAGGAAAAAAAAAAAAAGAAAAAAAAAAAAGAAAAAAAAAAAAAAGACTTAATTTTGTGGAATACATTTTACAATCCTTTAAGATCTATTTTTTTAGAAGCCTATACTTCAAGTCCCTGCACCGTAGTTCCATACACAGAGTGCCACTGAAACTAAAACTACATTCTGCTGTATCTGGTTTTAAAAGGAATACGATACATATTTTCTACCATTTAAAATTATTTCCCACTTATATTTGCCAGTAAGTTTACCATCATACTTTCTTGTTTGACCACAAAGGAACACTTTGTATCTGAGGGCTAGACCCTCAGCTGGGCTAGCCATGCAATGGTAGATATTGGCAAGTGCTGACATTTGAAGTACCGCTGCTGGAGCAGTTATTTGACCAACATAGGTGAAATCTAACACCTTGTACTTGATACTGTAGCTCAGGAACCTTTCAATTATTTTAATCTCTGTGTGTGTCACAGCTGCTTTGAAAGCAGTTCGCTCTCGTTTGATCACACAGGCACACCTGCTATCACTGGCCTCAAGCAGATTCTGCAGCCCGCCCCGGCTCTCCAATATCCCCGAGGCATGTCTCCTTCGCTTGGTGCAGCAAAAGGCTTCTCTCCTTCTTCACCCATCAGCCATTTCAGCAGTCCCTACTGGGTCCCCATTCCTCAAGTTATTCCCCTCTTCCTGAGGATCTTCTCCCAGAACAGAAGATACTGAAACAACAATCACTCTGTGTGTGTGACCTTCTTTAAGATCTCTGCCCCCTGGCTTTTCCCCTCTGAAAACTGGATCTCTCATAATCTTGTGAAGGTTAATTAATATTTATACAGTACTTTGTCCTTAACTAGCACAATGTGAGTGCCAAGTAGTATTAATTAGTGAGGAAGCCTGCCCTGGTGAGACACAAAGTAAGCACCTGTTAGATCTTTTCCAGATATGAAGCGTTAAGTCTCTCTTTTATCTAGTGAATGGAACAGAAGTGCCCTCTTAAAACTCCTGTTTCTCCTAGGAGAAAACTCAAAACTCTCAGCTAGCTACCCACACTGAGGCCAGGAAGGGTCTCCAAATAAAGAAGAGTCAGTAATTAAAAGCCCTTTCATCCTTCCCCTCACAGCAAGTTGATAAGGGAAGTGGAGTAAGTGCTTCTCAAGCCCAACCCCAGGTTGTGTGGTGGCACAGTGGACTCCACATCCAACAAGCTGGCCCTGAAACCCCTGCCTGAAGCAAGAAGTGCTGGGTATGAAACATACTGGGGACTGCGCTGGGGCTTGTCTGGGACATACCCCACAGTGCCAGTAGCTGCCCCAAGGACACTTATCAAATTACATGTCCCCCACAACCTTTCCACTGTGTCCCCAGCAGAAAAACCATGTGTTCCTTATGTTAGAGCCAACTCACAAAATCTTCATTTACATGCTAACTGTTTCTGCAGGTGCTTGACTTCAAATCCCTGCTTAGTGACCACCTAATCCTGCAGGCATCTGACATCTGCAAAAGCAACATCGACATTCACCTGCTTCCCCAAGCACCTCTGGAATTGACACCAGAATTACTTCAGCCTTATCTACTGACTGCTTGGTGCTGGCAAAGGGGTGAGCAGCCCCTCACTAGCTTCATCCTTTGTGATTAGTTTCAGCATCCACATCAATGGGTGGCTGAAGGACTATGGATCTTTATTAGGGATTGCTACAGCACTGCAGCCTGCTGTAAGGGAATTACACTCCCAAAAGGAGCATGAGTTCAGGCTTGCCTCTTCCTTCCACATTTCCTACTTACTAGATTAGGTACTCTGCTCCAAGCAGGCTGGCATCCCTCCATCCCCTTATAAGCAGCCTTTTTCTCCCCTTGAATTTCATAGAAATCCTGGACACTTGCAGTGATGGAAATGCCAAATGACACTGTGCTGCCATAAGATATTGTGATTGAGCTAGAACATTTTCTGCTTCCAGGCTAGCATTTACACAGCTAGCCTATATCACAGCCACAGCCCATTTGGATAACCCATCCTGGAAGCTGTGCAGTGCCTGGGAGGTCAGCACAGTTAGGCGACCTTGTGCTGTGGTACCTCAGCTTACAGCCATGCAGCTTTGTTCAGCCCAGTACCTCGTAGGCAGCAGTAGGAAACTGCAGATGCATGTTAGTGGCTGGCTGTCTACCACAGCCACCAAGCATCAAAGGATTTTTCCCCAGGAAGGCAGCAGTGATGGTGACAGTTGTGTTCAAACACTTGGAGCAAGCTGGTGCTAGTTTTAGACAGAAGCCCAGAGAGAATATTTTTAATGAGTTGTAACTTGCAATACTTGTGATCCATGGATGAAAGAACATCCTTTACAGGGAGTAATTGTTACCCATTTTTTTTTCCAAGAGGTGTTTTTACACTAGAGTCTGTCAAAAAAACAGAGGCCTTCCAACCTCTGCAGCTTTGTAGCCTCATCAAAGAGATGTGCTGAAGTGCCTCCTCATGAACTGAGGCATGCCAGCCTATGATTCTCCCAAGGATTATATTCAATCATCTCTGCCCTTCTTTCAGTTTTAAAATTGGCTGTTGGTATGGAGTACTTCTCCTTCCTTCTCCCTTTCACATTTTCTAAACCCTGAGCCCAAATAGATTCAAGAAAGCCTCATGTCCTGAAGGAAAAGCAACTGGCTCCAAATCAACTTTGAGGTCACCATGCAGCCGTCCATATACAGAGCTGTCAGTCAGACACAGCGTAACGGCTTTGCACAATCCCTTTTACTTCATTAACTCTATCAGGTGGCCTTGAGGCTTGCCAAGGCTGGTGTTTTGTACATGGTTACGTACTGATACTCACAGCTGGAGGCCATCAGCTCAGAGGTTTAATTAGAGCACATGGTCACAGCCCAGTCTTGGCTGTGATCTTCTGGCAGGGATAGTCCCAAGGGACCTGTTCCCACGGGCAGAGTGAGCTGTCCTGTTCTAGTCCTGGATCTGTCTTTCTGCTTTTGAGTGACTGGGAAGCTTCTCAAACCATCATCAGAAGTGAAGCCATGTTGGTTCAGGCCTGTATGTTTACTTAGGGGATGAAATAACGTCATTACACTATGTCCTCTCATTTTCAAGCTTCTCAGATATAAATATCTGCTGAAGATAGAATTGTGCTTGCTGTTCCTCCTTTGTTTTTCTTCCCAGTAAGATCTGCTAGAAATCCTTTTTACGTACTTTTTTTCCAATTGTTACACAGTGTCAGTCATCCTTAATACACATCTGTCTTTTCTTTTGTTCCTCCACCTTCATCTGTGCTCCCAGGAGAGCTGTATGTATGCAACAGACAAGCACTAGAGCAGCACACAAAAAAAGCAGCCATACACAGCACATAGACCACCAGAGAAAATAAGGTAATAGATTTACTTCTGCCTCTAACTTTAAACAAGAATTTGCCTAGGATAAATGAGCATTCATTTAGCTGCACTGCCAAGACAATGTAAAACATCTGCAATGCATTCAGTCATTCCTTGCTTTGCCAAGAGGGAACATCCATTTCTGATTCTAAGTGATAATGATCTTAGCCCTTGACCAGGTTTATCCCGAGTCACTTGCTAGTTTCTGCTGTTTGCATTCAAATAGTGAAAAGCACTTGACTCAAAGGACACATGACAGTTCTCTTCTAAATAAACTTTCGTGTCTGTCCTTTCTTCTACAGCACCTTTTCCTAGGATTTATTCTTTTTCCCTGAACTGGGCATCTACACTGCACATTTTTGAGCATTTAGTAGTTTTGATGACTTGCATTCTAGTGCAGTACGGGGACATTTACTAATCCAGAGACTTTTCTAATGACAAACAATGATTTCTTTAACCTACACATACGTACAAGAAAATATATTGAAAATAAAGTCTGTCCCAATAGATCCACGAATTACATGGAAAGCAGCCACTAGAAAAACAAATGAACAAAACCAGAGTAAGTTCTTGGTCTATAATATACTTTAATTTGTGAATGTTGAAGTCATTGACTATGTTTCAACTTTTCTATCTTATAGAACAGGATCTGATAAGAGTCTTTCTCTGAGTTACAGCAGAGTCTGACCCTGTTCACTTACTACGAAAACTGATAATTAATGTTTTTCCTACTCTATGGTGCTCTAGGTAAAAGATTTTGGCCACTGAATAAAAACATTCCTTGTGTATACATAAGTTCATACTTGACTTTGCACCGAGAAACCTGAACCTGATGGAGCTCTTCATATGCAAAACAGTTAACAGTTGTTCATGGACTAGAATAAATCCACATATAAACAGACTTAGATAGCTCCCATTTGAAAAAGGAGAGCTGTAGGAATCTTGCTTTTAAAAGTAATTTTATTCTCATTTGTTAAAAGTCACTGAGACTCGAAGAGGGCATGTTCATCTAGAAATCATCTTGCTGGCAATCTCTACTATAAAGATGAAAAATGGTGTGATTTACATTAAATTTCATTCCCTGTTGAACACCAAGACATATTCGTTGGACTTCACTGTAGGAGCCTGATGGACACCAAATGCAGCACTGACCTCAATTCATCTGTTTTCCACCTTAACTTCCTTTTCAGTGAAGCATGACCTGTGTTAAACTGTCCTACCTATACAGCGTCATAACTGGGGCTCTTTCCTATATGTTACTGTGTAACGTCCATAGCTGGGTACACTTGACTAATTTCACTGCAATCACTGATGATGATATAAAGATGTGCCAGATACAAAGAGGGGTTTTTTTCTGAATCAGCTGAGACATTTCTCGTAATGAATGGTGACACTGATATCCTGACCTCCCACTTCTGGGCTTGTAGTTTATGGCACATTGACCTTCTCAGGGAATTGTTAAATTCCATTAGGCAGCTGGTCCTGCTATTGTACAAGAAATAGCCACTCTCCTTCCTCTATTGGTGTCATGGGAGTAAAAATTTATTTTATTCTGTCTGGATTTATGTTTTTCCCCTCACACTAATCTCTTGGAAAGTGTCTGATGTCAACAGGGAATCCACAAAGTCAGAAAAAAAAGTCTCCATGGGGAGAGCAGGATTCATTTTAGGACAAATTTGTCTCTGTTTTATGGAAACATAGATTTGACTGATAACGTCTTTTCCAAGTTCACACTGGAGGAGAGGGGAGAGAAAAGCAAAACAAATGTTGATTTCAATTGTAAAGGCATTCAGCTGGGTGAACTGAGCAGGTATCAGGATCATACACCCAGGCAGCAAGCAGCATCATCCATCCTTTAACATCATTCCAAACTACACAACGTTTTTCACCCAGCTGAGACCAACAGAAGGAAACAGTTTCCTCCCTCTCATGGTCCTGGGCTTTGGGTCCATCTCAGTGTGCAGTGGCTTTGCATCCTCACCTCTCCTGCCACTGGATGGTCTCAAAAGCTGCCATGGCAGAGCAGAGATTGCTTGGTGCCAAACTGATAGGCACTCACGGCCAGAACGGAGCAACACATTAATTATGATTTCATGAGTCCTGAGTCACCCTCCATGCACTCCCCATCACTCACACAGAATCACACAGAACCACACAGAATCACACAGAATCACACAGAATGTTAGGGATTGGAAGGGATCTCAAAAGATCATCTAGTCCAATCCCCCTGCCAGAGCAGGAACACCTAGATATGTTCACACAGGAAGGCATCCAGGCAGGTCTTGAATGTCTCCAGAGAAGGAGACTCCACAACACCCCTGGGCAGCCTGTTCCAGTGCTCTGTTACCCTCACAGTAAAGAAGTTCTTTCTCAATTTTAAGCAGAACCTCCTGTGTTCCAGCTTACACCCATTGCCCCTTGTCCTATCATTGGACATCACTGAGAAGAGCCTGGCTCCATCCACCTGACATTCACCCTTCAAATATTTATAAACATTAATGAGGTCACCCCTCAGTCTCCTCTTCTC
This sequence comes from Caprimulgus europaeus, assembly GCA_907165065.1. Next base: position 87,655,221 of record OU015524.1, on the reverse strand, counting down.
CAAGCTAAAGAGGCCCAGCTCCCTCAGCCTTTCCTCATAAGGGAGATTTTCCACTCCCTTCATCATCTTGGTGGCTCTGCACTGGACTCTCTCAAGCAGTTCCCTGTCCTTCTTGAACTGTGGGGCCCAGAACTGGACACAATATTCCAGATATGGCCTCACCAGGGCAGAGTAGAGGGGGAGGAGAACCTCTCTCGACCTACTAACCACACCCCTTCTAATGCACCCCAGGATGCCATTGGCCTTCCTGGCCACAAGGGCACAGTGCTGCGAGTCCACCAGGACTCCCAGATCTCTTTCCCCTACACTGCTCTCTAATAGATCATTTCCCAGCCTATACTGGAACCTGGGGTTGTTCCTGCCCAGGTGCAACACCCTACACTTGCCCTTATTATATTTAATCAAGTTTTTCCCTGCCCAGCTCTCCAGCCTGTCCAGGTCTCTCTGGATGGCAGCACAGCCTTCTGGAGTGTCAGCCACTCCTCCCAGCTTTGTGTCATCAGCAAACTTGCTGACAGTGCACTCTGTTCCCTCATCCAGGTCATTGATGAATATATTGAATAATACTGGTCTTAGTACCAACCCTTGAGGGACTCCACTAGACACAGGTCTCCAACTAGACTCTGCCCCATTGACCACTACTCTCTGGCTTCTTCCCACCAGCCAGTTAACAGTCCATCTCACTACCTGATCATCTAATCCACACTTCCTCAATTTGGAAGCAAAACAGTAACTCCCTGTAACTATGGCTGGTGCAGGGCATGTTAAATATCAGGGTAGGCTCAACTACCCACTCTCATCTGAAATCCCCTAATCACTTTTAATAATGAATCAACATTACTTTTAACCTACAAAATGTGACTTCAGTGGTCTCAGGACAGCATGAAACAGTAGCATTCTCCCTGAATTACTTTATTTCTTAGGAGTTTTTCAGACTTTGATTCAGCCATCAAGTTTCTTTTTTAGTGGAAAGTTAAGCTTATTTAATGAAGACTGGGTGCATTAGATCTCCAGGATGCCCAGCATCACCACTGCTGAATCCTTAACTCACTGATAGGAAATATGTGAAAATATGGACATTTCACTACAGAAATGCAGACAGTACACCATACAGCATACTTAATAATGTGTGTTCTCTGATGTTAAAGGCACTAAAAATATCTGTTGAAATAAAAGAGCTCAATAAGTGTTGTGCAATATGTTTAAGGTCCTGGATAATTACTTAGGATTGAATACATAGTGTAAAAGGGTGCAGAAAGGAAAACCATCTGCATCCAAGAAGAGCTATCCCAAAACAGCCACCTTACCCTCCAAAAAAAATGGAAGTGGTCAGAGAGCTTTTAAGCAGAGATAAACTTTTAGGGTGGGGGGAGGGGAAATCATTTTCTTATATATATTATTTCCTCAGGTTGATAGGGAGGTTATTTTTAAATATTTGACCACTGGGAATTGTTGAAAGGTAATGTTTCTGAGGGCTTTTTCTACATAAAATTCAAAGCCAGAAAATAAACTTTGTCAAGGTCTTAAAACAAAATGGGATTATGGCACATAAGCATTAGGCAAACATCTTATTTTTAATTACTTTTGAAGAAAAAACAAACCTCTTTATCTTTTCTTCCTGTAACACCTCAGCTCTGATCATGGACAGAGTTGTGTTTTTATCAGAGGGGAGGGGTTATGAATAAGTATTTGGAATTTTCTAGAAATGAAGTTTTATCAGACTAACTAGAGCCTCCACAGCTATTGGGGTACAGTAAACTCTGTTATTCTCCTGCCCTACTGAACTCCCAGGTCAAATTCCTACAGAAGTAAGGTGATGCTGAAAATCAGAGGTTAAATCTGCATCAGCTTTTTTATCATTTCAGAATTACTTTGTTCCACATCTAGAAGGATGAATTATTTCTATTTTGGTTTGGGGTTTTTTTGTGGTTTTGTTGTTGTTGTTTAAGAAAAGCTTCCAGGAGAGCAACAAGGTGTTTCGTCCAACATCTCTTACCCCTGCAAAACTTACCTTGCCATTTCTGTTATACAAATGAGCAGAATCAAGTAGCTCTTCCTCTGTAGCACATCAGAAAACTCCTGGCAGATAGCAAAGATCTTTGTACCCTTTACAGCAGTAATGCCACACCATGGTCAGCTCCTGAGGTTACTAGGAAAATGATAGTTTCTCCTCATTCTTTCTCTGACTTTTGGCTTCTGCTTTGTTTTTCATTCTACTTTGCATTTTTGCCCATTATCATAAGAAACCCCACTGACTAAAAAATTGTGTCAACAGGGTGTAGACTATGGCAACGTCTGACAACAAGCCAGGACATATATATAATAAACATGTTTCTGCTCACAGGTGGTGTAGATTGTAAAAAAATTTAATGTTCAACTTTTTTATTGGATAATCTAATGCAAGTGCTATTTTTACATACATGAATTGAAAGCCAAATTCTGTTTTTCATTGTTATTGGTTAAAAAAACTTTGCAATGTAATTGAAGTCAGTAGGCATAGCTTTGGTTTTATACACTGATGAAACAGAGCACAACTGATGGCAATCATTCAAGCTCCATCTATAAATATTTTCCCACCAATTTCTTTAAACTTTGTCTAAATATTTAGACCATATATTTACCCTATTTAAGTTAGTTTTACTCTACAGCAGAGTCAGAACTTCCATTTGGGTGTCCCTAAGGTCCCAATTTCTTTCTCCCTCTCAAGTGATTTCCCATTACTTTCTCCATCAAGTGATCTCAAGGAAAATCTCTGGCTTACTTTTTTTTTCCTCTTCTATTCCCACATTTTTGATTACATATAGTTGCAGGAGACTGTCAAGTGTTATCGAGTGATGACTAAAAATTCCTCACCTTGAAAGATTTTTTCTGAGAGGGAATCGCTTTTCTTCATCACAGCATCCAAAGATACAGAATGTGTCCTTTGAACCATTTCTGGGAGAGTGCCTTAGGGACCAACAGCAAAAAGATGGGTAAGCAGCAAAAATCACAGCATCACTCCTAAACCTTTGGTGAGAAGTGATACATGCCCATCTAAAGCTCACTTGTTACCACCTGTCTCTCTGATGTGGCTTTTCTACTTTGTTATGTGTGATATAAAGGCTTGAATCAATATACTCAAGTGCTGAGCTACTTTAAAACTGTTTTTTCTGTTCATGTCTCTTGACACAATACTGACACCCAGCAATGAGAAGAGCACAACATCTATTCTACGTGACACAAATTACACCTTTACTGTCACAGCAGCTCCTGCATGGCATATATTATGCATGTTCTTACTAGGCTCAACCCTGAGTTTGTATGCAAGCCCAGAGTCACTGCCTGCAAACACAGTTTCCAGTCTGGGAAACTGTCTTTCAGCCTACCATTTTAGGCTGTATGGACCCAAGCAGCTAGAGGTGGCTCTGCCTCCACCCCCAGCAAGCCGCACAAGCTCCTCCATGTCTTGATGCCCCAGACCACCACTCACTGGCATCTCCCTGTCAACTTGCATCAGTATCAGACTGCAAAGCTGTTCTCCTATTTCTGATGCTGCAACAGATGTTTTGAGGATCTGCCTACAAGCCCAAAGTGAGTGAAGGATTACTCAACAGCTGGCATGATTTTACAAAGGGGGAAAAAAAATCCAGGTGTCAGATATCAGAGCTGAAATCTCATTGAGAATCATCTTTAACAGTGTAGTTGAATAGTGAAAAAAGGGGGAGGAGGGGTGAAGACAACATAAAGCAGCTCAGGAACAAATATCCATCTTGATGACAGCAAGTCACTTTTATGAACGTTCTTCTGAGGTCTTTGGCATGTAAGCCACTGAGGAACCACAGGTGCCTCACAGTCGCCTGCCTTCTCCCAGTCCCTGGAGAGGAATACCAGCACCCAGCACTGCTGGCTTACAGTCTAGTGTTCCTGGGGAAGAACTTTCTGTCCTTTCCCACCTCTGAAGGTCCAGGGCTCTTTAAACATATTTTGCCAGACCCTGTGAAGGAAGCCCTCTGGACTGTTGCTGTGACGACCAGGAGGTGAGGAAGTATCACTGTTGCTGCTGAGCCAACCAGCATGCTTGGCTACAGCCAGACTCTGTAGTTTCCTCATGATTGTTCCCATCTGACCTATGTGTAGTACCAGAAAAGTCTAGGACTCCGCTCTGACTGGCAAAATTTCTAAGGAAGCTGTAGAAATCCTAGTAGCCTGACTCTTAGTGAGACTGATATTTATTATGACTCAGTGCATATTTCACAGAAGCTGGTGCCTTCCCTTGCCTCCCTCCTCTCTTCCTCCCCATGATTTCTGTGCAGGTCCACCTTGGCTCCATCTTTCTCTCTCAGTGCCAGCCCTAAGAGACATTCCTAGGCCTGCCAGCTCTCTAGCCCCAAAAGAGGGCAGTTTGAAGTGTTGGCCTCCACTGCCAGTTTCCCTAATCTATGCACAGTTCTCTTCCAAAGCAGGATCTGCAATGGGCTCTTGCAAAGCCACTATGACATCTTGGGTTTGAGGAGAGCTGTGTGTCGGCTTACAACTCAGAATGTGCTTCTACTCGCTCTCCCACACATCAGAGACCAGGCACTAGAACAGCCACAGGCAGCCTTACTCAAACAAACCTGCTTTCTCTGGGCTGTTCAAACCCTCTGGCCCCCACTGCTTGCTCACAGCCCACCAGACTCAGCCACAAGAGGAACTTGGGTGCTCTCTGAATCAAGTCTCAGCCAAGAGGAACTCCAGGTGGTCCCAGACCAACCTGGCTAGTGGCTGAGTGATTAAAAATACTACATGAAAGATCTGGCCTCTCTCCTGGATCTCTCTCTGGCATGAAATGTATGTTTTGCAAATATAGCCAGAACAGAATTCTTACTCTCATATACCTGCTCTAGTTTCTAGGAAGGGTCTAAATAAGCAGGAGTTTCTCAATTTTCTCATCACTCATTACAGATTAAAAATAGATACAGAAGGGACATACGATTAACAGGTTGTCTCATGCAGCAGAGCCCGATCAGCACCTCCCCTGCCTCCATCCCTTATTTGATGCTACTGTTTCCCGCTTGTTTCTCCAGCAGCTTCACTATCATCCAGCACAAAGACTGTATAGCTAGCCTGGGTGAAGATGCCTCTCCCATGAGCCTGGAAGACTCCCATGAGGAAAGGAGAGAAGTGGTATTCTCTAACAGGGAGTTTCTTCACTAATATCAACCCCCAGAAGAGGCTTCTTCCACTCAGCTCAGCTCCTCCATTTTATTAATTAGTTGGGCAGTGCAGTTTAATGGAAATGCATCCTGCTACCCTGTGTGAGCTCTGGAGCAGTAGTCTGAGAAACACCATGCTGAGAACGGCGAGGGTGCCGTTAAGAGCTGCCAAGCTCGCTGTAGCACAATGCAGTGCTCTTCACCAGCTCACCTGTGGATAGCTTTATTTAGGTAGGATGTAAAGATAATACAGTACATTCGTATAATGACACAGGAGAGCACAACAGTGAAGCAAGGCTGCAAAAACATAAAACAAGGAAACACACTGCCAAAATTAAAGACATAAAAAATGTAACATTCTTTAGTTTTTCAGTATCTTAGCTGTGATGGGAGGCTCACTAACTGGTTTTTATGGCTCACCCCAGGCAAACATCTCTCAGAGAGTCTTTTAGGGCAATAACCTTTTTTTCTGGTGTTAAGATGGATAGCAGATACAAACAGGCACTCTAAGCAAGTTGCACCTTCCTTTGCATACAGTGGATCAGACCCTCCAGCCGTTATCTTCCTGCAGGTGTGCCTATCATCTCTTGTGATGGTGCTCTGCAACGTTATGTGGTGCTAAGGGTGGGGATCAGCCATTTCTTTCTTAAATGATTTTAATATACATTTTGGTGTGTACTTGAATTAACACATTTCTGATTTTCTTGGTTTACATTCTTTAAACCAAGTTCACTACAAAGTTTATTAATGAAATTCAGCTCTTCATAATATAACCAAAATTAGCCTACTTTTAACACCTAGTACCTTAAACACAATACTCATGAGTGACAAAACTGAGATACAGAGTGTTTGAATTACTTGACAAACCATGTCTCCCATTGGCTCTAAAGAAACTTTACAAGCTTCCACCTCTAGATTGCCTGTGGATGAAGAAACCATTTGGCTTGATACTCTTAGCTATCCTTCTCTGTCCCATACAGACACACGATGTGTCTGATGGGATCTTTTATTTTGGTCAAAGTGGCTTAATTATGTCAATTTTCTATCCTAAATTAGTGTCTCCCCTTTTAGGGAAGGCAAGATGCTAGGCAACAAAAACCATCCTCAAGCCAGAGTGCTACAGACCATGAGGTTGTGTTGTTGCACTGAAGACCTCAACAAACACAGAGAGCACCGAAGGAGGCTTTTTGCACACCAGCACTACAACCACTGTCGATAGCCATGGTGCCATCCCAGCAGGACATGCTAATCTCTGTTCTCTAAGTACAGTGAGGAAAAGAAAGGTCATGATCGTGGCTTACCATGATTTCAGTAAAGAAGTATGACAACCTTCCAGGGTCAGATCTTAGATAGATGAGTCCACAGCTCCTGTCCTGTTGAGAAAGAGCTGAGTCTGGCCTGATCTGCCTGGCCAACAGCAGTGATGGCAGCATGGAATGTGGCCAAGCTGGCCATTCAACATGGTCAGGAAGACCCTGTTTGTGCTTACCTGTGGATGCAGAAGGCAGCATGCCCTGGTGTCCTGGCCACAGGCTGCTGTGGTTCCTGCCTGCCTAGTATACCTTCATTTTCTGTGCTTGAACCTAGGGCTTTGGGAAGGGAAAGAGGGAAAATGTTGTCCATGCAAGTTTGGCTCTTCTATGGACTTGGAAACTTGTCCCACATCTGGAGCTGGAAACTCAGAAGCAATCCAGCACATGGCAGCAGAAGTGTATTTTGGGGTGTGGATCAGGCAGGACAGTTGAGATACATTGCTAGATTGTTAGTATTATGCACATAAGTGGACAATGCAAGCTAAAAAGCCCTGCTGAGGGAGGCTGCAAACACATCTGGAACAGCTTGCAGGCCTCTGTCTGAGCCCAGCACAGACCAATAAGGATGCACATCCTGGTCTCACAGCATGGACGCTAGGTAAGTCCTGGTTAAATAAACTGCATACTTATCCCTTATCGACTTCAGTAGGTCTTAAATGTGTTTTTCAAGGTATTGCCATGTCCACATGCTTCGCTGAGAGGAGAGTCAGTGCAGCTGTGGAGGAATGAACATCCACACATGTGCTGAGTGGGTTAAAAGCTGATAAATCTATAACAATTTTCCTCTGAACTTGAACCCAAATTGAAGTTGTCAAACAGGGTCTTCATATAAAGCTATTTCTTATGTAATCAACTCCTTTGTAAATCCCTAGTGGGATTTAAGTTATAAAGCAGAAAAAGAGGGTGGGGAGCTCGTATCTAAGGCTAATATATCTCAAAAACTGGTGGTTTTCTTCTTCTCTTAAATTACCCCACAAGCCCTGTCTTAGACATGCAGGTACTGGGTTAGTGCAGAGGTCAGCAGACACCAGAGAACTCCTTAAGACCAGCACATTTGGCCCAGCCTGTTCAGCCCTCCTGAGCAGTCAGGCTGAGCCAAATACCTTTTTCTTTTATTCCACAAAGTCCTTAGTTAGGGCAGCTTTTCCATCCCCTTAGGTCTCTTCTCGGAGTTTTTGCAATGGGGTGGTTTGAGCAGTTTCCAGCCCAAGAACAGCAGGTCATGGCTGTCTGTGTGATGGGTGTCACACCACACAGACAGGGCTCAGAGCATGCACCACCATACAGACACCCAGGAGGCTTTGTAAGTGGAGTTTCACATGGTGGGCAGGAGCAGAGAAGTGATACAGCTTGGTCAGCAGTATGGTACCTTGTACTATCCTGCAGACATCACCTCATCACTGATGATGATGCACCACCCTGAGGTGCAGCAGTTGTTTGTCTGTGATGTGCCAACAGGAACTGCTCCATCACAGGAGAGCATGGAGAGCCATGGAGACTGGGACTGGTGTTTTCTCCTGCTGCAAACCAGCAGTCTGGCCCTGGGCACTAACCCCTCAGCTCTTCACCTGGAGGTCTGAGAGAGCCCTTACTTCTCCTGCTGACTTTCTACGGCAACAGGAGCAAAGGAGCTGTTTGACATGCCACAACTGCACAAAGGTCTCATTTTCCCTAACCACCCCATTACCAGCTTGGGGAAAAGAGGATTTTGGTCTCCCCAGCAGCTGAGCAGGCAAGGTTTCCACACAGCTTCCCCTTGCCACAGTGTTTTATGCTCTGCTGCAGCAAAGGCACCAAATAGGTCCTCAGGTAGCTACCGTGCCTTATTCTCAGGACTGTTCATCTCTGCCATCGTTCACTTTGATGACCCCAACACGCAAAGACACAAACAACTAGAAAGCTTGGTGTCAGATCCAGTGCCATTGGGTGCTTTCCATATATTTTAGAAAAACCCAGGTTAGTATAGAAAATTTGCCGCTGCTACAGATAAACAGGAGCACCTGAGTCACAGCCCAAGAAGCAATGTCTCTCCCTGCCACCAACCACCAGTTTCACGCTCCCCATGTACACCTGAGCTAAAGGTCTGCTTCTTGCTGACAGAAGCTGACCACATCCTTTTTTTGGGGTTTTTTTTCCCAGTTACCATGACTAACATCCAACAGTGGCAGCTTACCTTGCCTCACAGGTCTGTAGGCAGAAGGCTGCAGACTTGCTTTTAAGTTTTTCAAGGGTGGTTCAGACACCCAAAGGGCAAGGGGGAGCAGAGGAAATAGTAACAGGGCAGACTACTTTTATTTCTGCTTCAAAATGATTACATCAAGCAGCAAAGCAGAAAGGGGTCTGAATGACTGGTATTTACATGGGAATGTGACATGGTCTTGAAACCCATCATAGAAGGGTTTTCCAGTGGTATTTGGCAGTGATTTACCAATAGGTAATGCCTTGTGCATCATGAGGGTGGCTGATATCTACAATGGATAAGGAAAGGAAGGAAGCAGATTCAGAGTACGACTCCAATACCTGTAATGAGATCACCAGTGGATGGCAGAGAGGAGGATCGGGCTTGTCAGCAGAAACTAGAACAACTACATGGACCTGAGCATGGAGTGTGAACTAGGAACCTGGCTGCAAGAAGACAGGCGTTGAGGACAGAACGACACTTTTAACACTTCACTTTTTGCTCTTCACGCTCTTGAAGCCACAAAAAAGTAAAGCTTAATTACACAGCAGCTGTGAAGGCTTTAAAAGTAACTGTGAAATCAAGAAGAAAAAAACATTAAACAACTCCTCTGAAGATTTACTTCCACCAGCTACCATATGGTGGGAAGACTATTTGAGGACATCTTCCAGCTCCCTCCCATGATTATTCCATAATGTAGAATATGAATACTGGGTGGAGGAGGTTAGAGGAAGGATTTTCTTCTGGTTCCTATGTTTAAATCTGTTTTTTCCTGACAGTTGTTCTTTTATCTTCAAAAAAAGGGTTTACTGAATTATGCCAGGTGGCTAATTAAAAATTATTCTAGTGAAATCAAAGATCCTTAATAACATATAGAACCATTAAGACAACAACTTCTATTAAAAAAACCAAAACAAACCAACAAAACTTTGAAAACTTTTTTTAACAAGGAAGCCATAAACAGAGTTTGTGTGCAAAATTAATGAACTCACGTGGAGATTACAAATTCCACAGCGCCTCACAGCTACCACTGGAAGGAAGAAAATTTGGTCTGGGATACAGCACTCCTCCCCTTCCTTTGCTCCATTTGTGAGTTTTTGGACATTATGGTTGTTTTGAAATCCATAACCAAATAGAAAAAGAAAAAAAACAAAACCAATACCCCTAATAAAAATCTTCCCTCTATAGTGACAACAAGTTATGTAAGAGAAATGAATAATGTAACTCTTAAATGGAAGAACTGAAAATGTCAGGCTGTTACCCTTGGAGGAAGAAATAAGCAATGAATGTGAATGTAAAGATTTTTCTGAATGTGTCTGAAAATAAAAAAAATTATAACCACGCAGCTCACACTTACAAATATTAGAATAGTCCCAGCACCAGTCCTAAATCTTCTGGCAGGTGGTGACCACAACTGATCTTTACCCATCAGCCATGAACTCCAGAAAAAAATATTTACAGACTAAGATCCCCTATTGTTTGAATTTGGACACCAGGAAATATCTTCAAAGCAGTGTTCAGAAATCACAAAGCAAACTGTTTTCCACATTTATCCAGTACAAGACAGGTTCCCCCAGCATACTGTGGACTTCTGTCACAAACCAGATACCGACTTCCCCTCTCTTTTCACTGTTGGCAGGGCTTTCCCTGGCCCAGCGAGAGCTCCTGTGCCCTACAAGTGGAAACAAACTTTCTTATCCTGACATCAGGGAGGGAAATCAGGCAGAAAATTCAAGTATGCAGGGCAACCCATGTAATTTATATTTTCTGATCACCCTTACATAAAAAGCAGCTCATGCACAGAGTTTCGAGCTGGGTTAAATTAATTTCACCTCTGAAGTTGAGTGTGTCATTGCTCTAGGATTCCAGACCCATTTTCTGGATTGTTTTAGTTTTGTTCAAGTGAAAACAATAGTTCCCTTGAGCCAAAGGACATTTTCAGTGGAGGGAACAATGTAGAATAACAGTTGGAAACACAGCAAAGAGCAATAGCACTGCTTCTTGGCTCGTGTGTTGGATCAAATGAGGTAAATTCACTGTACCGTTTGTGTTGCTCTTTTTAGTTGAATCCATCTCCAAACAACAGCTGGTGCACAGCAAGTTTTCAGTATTGAATCACTTTTTCTTCTCATGGTCATTAATAATTTTCCTAAAAAGGAAAAAGGCCCCTTAATGCCCCTGGTTGCTCCTTGCAGACTTTGCAGGCGGCGTGGATGTCTTCCACCCGCTGCTGCCTTCCAGCATTGTCTGTGCTGGGAGTTGGGGGTCCTTGCACCTGCCTACTTGGCTGCTGCGCTGCCAATGCATTAAAAAAAAGGTAAAAGCAACATGATTTTAAATGCCAGTCCAAATCATTTGGCATCTACTTGGCTTTCTTGTGGAAAGAAGAACCAGCTCGGGGGTATTCTCCATGGCCACCTTTCTGCAGTGCCCTGAATGTCCTCCCTGGGACATTATGCATCTGGAGAGGGTTTCACCAGCTTCAAGAGTTTCAGGGAGGGTGTGGAGGTCAGAGTCTGACACCAAGTCCTGATAGGTCAAATCATTAATAAAACTTGGGAAAAAGCATCACATGGAAAAGTAAACCCATAGCACAACTGAATCATCCCATCTCCATGAGACCCTGGAAGGAGGGTGCCCTTCTCCGACATCCACTGGAAGAATTTTCATTGCCACCAGAGACCACTGGCAGGGGTCAGCAGGCAGCAGTTGTTGCCTGGTGCTGGTAATTGTTCACGTGGCTACTGTGGAGCAGAAAGAAGGTGTCTTTGCTCTTACTAACACAGAGTGGAGTACTTCTGTAATAACTTTGAAATACAGACACTGGCAGGGAGTGATTGGTGTGCTTAAACATGCCCATCTAATGTAATTTCATGTGCCTTAGGGCATCTGAGTCCTCCTCACAGTGCTGTCAGATATGACACTGGACCTATGGGAAAGCAGTTGCCCTTATGGATCAGCCACTGGAAGTCAGACAGAAAAGCAAGGACAGCTCAAATGGCACTAGACACACATGTTCAGGCACCTCAAGCATTCCCAGAGGATCTGAAGACGTGTCCTTCATTTGCTATATTGTTTGAGCAATGTGCTCTGTAGCAAAAATAGACACAGAGGACACATAAAGCACAAGTTAAAAACTATTTAACACCAAAAAATAATTTTCACCTGAGCACTACAGTCCTTCCTGTGGACTAGAAAAAAAGTCACCGACTTTGCTGTTGTTGTTAATACTCCTCATTATTACTGTTAGTCTTTTCTTGTAGGCCCCTTCAGGTACTAGAAGGCTGACATAAGGTCTCCCCAGAAACTTCTCTTTTCCAGGCTCAACAGCCCCAACTGTCTCAGCCTGTCCTCAGAGGAGAGGTGCTCCAGCCCTTGGATCAGCCTCATGGCTCTCCTCTGGACTTGCTCCAGTAGGTCCATGTCCTTCTTGTGTTGGGGGCCCCAGAACTGGATGTAGTACTTCAGGTGGGGTCTCACGAGAATGAGACCACTCTCCTCCCTAAGATGAGGGGCAACCTCACCAGTTCGTACTTCACCAAAACCCATCTGACTTTTCATGTCCCTATTCTAAGGTAGAGGTTTACAATATTAAGACATGCTCACAGTTGAGCAGTTAAGCGTGGTCCAGCCACAGGGAAGCACTGTTACAGGACAGTACCTCGGGTGTCCTGGTGCTATAGAAACGTGGAACACATAAAGTTTCCCTCTGGTTTTCTGGCTTCTATCTGCTTTGTGTAGCAGTGTTGGGGTTTTTTTGTTTGGTTTGGTTTGGGTTGGGTTTTTTAAACCCCCTCCAGATCTTAGTTATTTTTAAAAAAGAAACCTTGTTTGTATTCTGAGGTGCTACACACAGGCTCCCTCCTGAATGGGTCTTTATTATGAGCATAGAGGAGCATTTAGGAAGGGCACCTGTGGCAGAGGATACATGAGGCTTAGTACCTCCAATGTGGCAGCTGAAGTCGCTAAAAGCAGAACGGGAAAAACATTAAAAGCTGCTCAGAGACCCAATGTAGGCACTGAAAGGTCAGGAAAGTCCTCTCTCTCGCTTTTATAACAGCTTCCATTGTGTTGCAATGTATTATAGGTCCTGGGTTTAGCAGGAAAACCTTTCAGCTTCCATCCAGCTCAGTGATGAACAGCAGGACATGCATGCTGTAGAGGTCTCCTAGTGAGAAATACTTTGGTGCAGTTGAAGATTCTCATTCCTGTGAGGCATCTGACAAAGGAAAGGAGTTTAAATGGTTGCTGCTACCAACACCCCACACTGCTGCTTTCCCTTGAGAGGGGAAGCCTGAGCAGGAGAAGCTGCACCAGTGGGGTAGCTGTTTATGAATGGCTGCCATTTACTGTGTGGTATGTAACAGTGAAGATCAAAGGGTGTCTGCTAGAATGGTGAGCTGTAAGTGGAGGCACTCTGGAAAAAGCAATGTGACCTGTTCACCTGTCCTTACTCCAGGAGTATTTGGGAAAAGGGAAGCTCAGGGCTACTCCAGACATCCCTGCTTCGATCCACCACAGCAGGAGAGCTGGCAACCTCAGTGGTGATTTTTCAGAGGCTCTGACATGTATGTGGAAAGCTCTCCATTCCTCAAGAAACTCCACATGAAAGGGACTCTCATGTGCCACTTGTCACCCTACCCCTCCTGCCCTTCCAGCAAACTGCTCCTGGTTCATTCCTCACTTCTCAAAGAGACTGAGAAACTTTATTTTAATTTCTTTCATTTGATTACAGCCCTCTCCTTTCTTCTCCTCTGCCCTTGGATGACCTTCTGGATCCTGACACTTTTCTTATGGAAAATGGATTCCACATATTTTTACATAGTGCATACAAATTCATCTTGAGCATAATACTTTTGTCATGAACAGGACCTCTCTAAACTTGTTCAGTCCTTTAGTGTGATGTGTGGCTGTATCAGCACTATCAGCAGCTCCAGGCACAAAACCTTTGGAAGCTTTTGTCCAACCAAGCTTTGGTTGTAATCCTGGAGATTTCATGTGATGGACTCACTGCCTTCACAGTTCCCCTGGTTCTCATGATTCTGCAGTAAGTATCCTCGTGCTTCAGGGTTTTTTTACCAAATACAATATCTATGAAACTAGGCTGGTAACTTTTGGTTTTTTAACTGCTGCTTTTGAAAAATGATAGCAAGTCCCAGCAGATTCATATTTCCCTCTTCTTTTTAAAATGTAAATAATTAATTGAATGAGGAAAAGACCTTCACAGATATCTGTGAAAGCAAAAAGAAACTCTTGGTTCTCAAAACATGTGTTCAACAGATGGTAGTAAAAATGCACTAGTCTTTTTCTGTTTGAGGAATAGTTTTTAATTCCTCAGTTTTTAAGAAATGAAGCTAGGAGTTGATTTTTGACTGTTGTCAAGCTTGTGCCATTAAAAACAATTGTGCCAAAGTGGGCCCTAACTCACATACCACTTCTACAGTGCTTTCAACGCATAAAGTTTTTTAACTTTTTCTCAAAGTTAAGCAATTCAAGTGTTTATGAGTGATCACTTGAGTGATCAGTTGCAAGGTGATCTAAATGGTGACTCAAGTGTTAGTTATAGAGGCTTTTTGCAGAGAACCATTAGGCCTGCTGGCTGTTTCCTTAATGTTACAGTATTAGGACAAAGACTTTTCATAATGGCACACCTACATCCCCCAAGAGGGTTTTACATCCCTTTTTTGATCACTGTGTGTACATACAAATGTATATAGTCATATACATGCACCTTTGTACAAAAAACTACACCTATGCACAAAACTTTCCCACAGTTCCTCTCTCTCGCGTTAGCTTTGACAGACAGCAGTGCCAGAAGATGACCAGAGTAAAACCCACCTGAAACTGAGAGCAATGTCAGCCATTGCAATGACAGCCCCATCGCTGCTGTTCTCTGGGTCTTACTTACTGACACAGGAGCTGCTCAAACAGTGGTGGCTGGAGAGTCAGGAAAGCAGCGTGCCCCCCCTGCTGCTCCCACCAGCCCTACATAAATCCCTTCTCTTCTTTATTTCCATTAAAGCTGATCTCCAGTATTTAGACATCAAACTCTTTGGAGAGGACATATTTCCCATTATTTATTTACACAAGCACACAGGGACCTCATTTTCTCAGTGGGAGCATATGCTGGTCTAACACTAGTATCCTGCTGATCAGACATATTCACATAAAATTATCCCCAGCACAGTGCCCACTGTGTTGTCTGAGTTTGCTCATACAGCCTGAAGTTATTTCTAGTTTCAGAACATCTCTCCTGCTTGATTTACTCGACTTATCCAAGGCATCTCAGTAAAAGTGATCTTCCAACTGGCTGAGTTAATTAAGTTGTTACAGACTGGTTAATTTGTAGGCTGTGCAGCCAATACCGATGTCTGCCATTGACATGAGCAATTTTGATCTCCCACTAGAATTAGAATCATAGAATCATAGGATAGTTTGGGTTGCAAGGGACCTTTCAAGGTCATCTAGTACAACCCCCTTGCAGTGAGCAGGGACATCTTCAACTAGATCAGATTGCTCAGAGCCCCATCCAGCCTGACCTTGACTGTTTCCTGGGATGGAACTTCTATCACCTCCCTGGGCAACCTGTTCCAGTGTTTCACTACCTTCATTGCAAAAAATTTATTCCTTGTATCTAGTCTAAATCTACCCTCTTCTAGTTTAAAACCATTACCCCCTTGTTCTATCACTACAGGCCCCGCTAAAAATTCTGTCCCCATAATGGTTGTGATTTCTGCTCAGAATCAAACCGAGAAGCAAATCCATGGCTGAGAGACAAGTTTCTTTCTAAGATATATCAGTAGAATCTTTGAGGGTTTTCAACACAGATGAGATTGGCATATCAATGTGCAGTATCTTACAACCTCATAGGTTGCTGTTGATGGATTATAGTACGCTCTCTCACATTCTGTGGTTTTGGTTAAAATGAAGATACACAGGTTTTTCTCAATATAATACAGTGAAAAAACTCAAAATGGAAGCTGCAATGATCAACACTAAAAAAATAAATTCACAAGGCAGAACAATGCAAAACAAAAAACATTTAAAATGAGAAACAAATGTTTCCAGTAAAATAAATGTTGTGGGTTTTTTTTTTTAAATATGCATTGTTAATTATTTTTTTAGGATTAGAATTTACATCAATGTTTGGTCCAATAACTCCTACTCTTAATATAAGCTGCATGTTGCAAAGAATTCCCACCAGAAAGCAATGAGCCTGTGGTATCTGGAACACACACAGGTCAGGTTTGGCTTGGAGGAGAAAGCATTTGACTCAATTTGAGGCAATATTTAATAATTAAGAAGATCTTCCAAAAAGGGAAGAGCTGTACCTGCTTACAGCAAAAAGAGAACATGACACCATATGACAGCTTTATGTTGAACCACAGATGGGGGCTGGTACAGCACAGTTCATGTCTGCAGTGCTGTGTGCCTTAGCACAGCTGTAGGAAGACAGGTGTGTGCAAGCAAGAAATCCTTGTAAATGTAGGTAAGCGTAGAAAAGAAATTGGACAGAAACCAGAGCATATCTCAAGTATGCAAAACTTTTCTCCAGAAGTAGCCACTTGTTCACCATGAGCTCACATCTCTCCTTCCACTGTTACAAGCAGACATGGAAGCGTCTCTTGTCTCCCCACTTCCCTCTTCACCTCTGGTGTCCATTTTATTAAAGCAAATTGGTTCTCAGGTTGAGTATCACCAGAAATCCCTTGCTGATAGAAACACAGGAGCTGTGGTTGTCACGAGGAGATGCTGACTGCCTGCTGATAACTTTGTGGTGGCTCAAGCAATTCTCTCCATATGTTTTCACTGAGCTGGAACGATAAAACACCTCAGTGCCAACAGGGTATAAACATTTGCAGTGATTACAGTACTTGCTTCACTTCCCTTAAGTCGTGCTGTCAATAGTGCTTTTGGACTTGGTTTGTCCCACTCCTCTGGGGACAGTCACCAGCAGTGGGAGGCCCAGATGGTAGTGGGAGCAGAAGAAGCAGACAGGAGGGGATAGAAGCACCCAGGGGAGACATGTTGGAGTAAGGGGAATAGCCAGGCAGAAATCACACAGGGTTTCTGCCAGAGTCCCCTCCCTTCTGAAAACTGTCCTTTGAAGGCTGATGAATATAAGGGGAAGAAAGCACCTTGTTCCACCTTTGTTTAATGCAAAACTGCAGATTGAAATCGTGTGTGGCTGATGAGAAAAAGATGAAAGAAACCTCAAGTCCTTTTTATTGGAAGCTTCTGCAATGCGGTGCGGAAGTTATCCATACATTTCACTGAACAGTCCCTTAGAGGAAAGGCTGAATACCCATGAATGGTAAAAGAGAAAAGGGACCTCTTTTAATTACAATATTCAAATATTCCTTTCAGTATGTCTTGTAAAGAATCCGAAAAGATCAGCTATTTGTTACTGCAGCACACACAGCAGTGAATGTTTTCGTAGGTAGCATGACTGAGGGGATACTTAAAACATAGGCATGTCTAAAAGAAGGTTGCAGCTGGAAATTTCCAAATGAATGATTTTTTTTCCTCCCCTCTTTCTCTGTCTGCCTGAGTCGCAGCAGCCTACATTCCGGTTTGCCTAATGCGTCAGGGTGATGTCCTGTGAGGATTTTAGCTGTTTCATCACTTTATACCTGTGGTTCAACAGTAACATTCGCAAGTCCTCAGGAGGCACTTTTCTCTCAACATTATCCATCCCCTTGACTGCCTATACATGGAGAGAGATTCATAACTAGTGCAGTCAGTGTCACAAAATTCCACCAGCACAGCAGTCAATACAAAATGTGGTACTAATTATGAACAGCACCTATCTGCTCAAATTACTGTTAAAATGCTAACTTTGGGAAAAGATATTTTTATGCATAAGCTTTTCTGCAGAGGAAATACTGCTGGAAGTGCCTGGGCATTCAGTTATGAGCATGAGCTCTACTTTTGCCCTTGTTACTGCTGCTATCGAGAAGTAAAAAAAACCCATATATCTATCTTCATAATGATTTCCCTCTGAAGTTATCAAAAAGAAAAACAAAACAAAACATGGTGTAGTGATATTGAGAGAGAGGGAAAATGTCTAGATCCTGTTATTTTACAGAGCCAGTGTTGTTTGTTTTAGAAAACATAGAAATTTCTTGATCACTTACAGGCAATATGTAAATGTAATGTGAAAAGCATTCCATTTGCATTGCAGCAAGTGTTTTTAATGGTGTTTCTCTATTTTATGTAGTATAGCACACAGAAAACTTATTTGGGCTACAAAGAGAAGCATTTTCCAAAGAGCTATCACTAGGGATTGATTTTAGGATAATTCTGTGCTACTTGTCTCTACCAAAATCTGTGCATATTTTGTTGCAGGTTGAAGAGGGTCTGGCTTCCAGGGGCACCTCCAGCTCTGAGGATGCCTCAGCCTAACAGTCAGCCAACCTGGGCAACAGTTCGGGTTCAGGAGGAGGAGCTGGTTTTATCCCTTGTCAGCATGAAGTCCAGCACAGAAAGATTTCCTGGGAACAAGACAACAGTGGAAACTGGGACTTGTTTAAGGGATTTGGAGACAATGGAGAAAGGATGCTGTTTGCACAAAAAGTGGTAAAAAATAATTATCTCGATGACCACAGCGTGATCCCAGACTCAAGCAAAATATTCATTTCTCAGAATAAGTCACTCCCTTGCAACCTGAAGACTGTATAAATTTCCTGGGTTGGGGAGGGGAGAGAGAGAAAAGAAAAAAATTAAATCAAAGATTCCTCAAGTCCAGGGAAATAATTTTGATCATTTTTTTTTCCACTCTATAATGGATTGTTTGTTTTAGAAATTGCCACAATTTGTTTCAGCAAACTGTTGGCTAGGATTTATTTCTTCTCTTACAAAAACCTCCCACCTAGAGTGAAGGAAGTGTTTTCAAATCATACGGCTGACCAGAATAGCTCCTTATTTCTCAGCATGTCATTTCTATCGTAGGTACATGTTTCCCTGCTGCACTTGAGAACTGTTCAGCATCAAAACCCATCATGAATTATACACTGAGATCTCACTAACAAAATGTTCTCACGTTTACTCATCCTACTGTTTACTTCTTAAAATTGCCATTCAATGTGGATAGACTTTTCAAAGGGACATGAATCCTAAAACAATCAGCTAAATTTAGAATTTTTTTGTTCTCATCCTTCATGAAAGGAGAAAGAAAAGTGAAAAGTGGTCAAACACTATGCAAACTTTCTATCCATATGCTCCATAAATTATGATCGTTACAAAAAAGCATGAAATGTCTACCAAGAAAAAAATATTGTCTCTAGAGAAAAAAGAGCAGTTACTAATCATGGTTTTTAGTATCACTTTTGCCTTATTCCTATGCTATTCATTACCTAAGTGATCCAGATGAAACATTTACCTTTGCAGTCATATAAGCAAAAAGCTGAGGCACCAAAAGCAAACTTCAATTAGCAGTTACCTTGCAGCTCAATTAACAGTTACCTTCAATTACCATCACCTGGGCTGTTATAGCCCAGCAACTCTGGCACAGTTCAGCAGTAGCTAGCTGGGTTATTTGGTTCTACACTGTTATTGTGAGAAATGGAAACAGTGCTAAAGGAATTATTCTTCAAGACACAAGAAAAATAAGTATTTTAACTAATGAAACATGGTAAGTGCTGAAACCTCCATTAATATTATCAATGTTTCTAATTTGTTAGATGATGAAGTATTAAGGTTTCTATAGCAGCTGCTGATTTCAGCTCTCTTAAATTTTATTGTTCAAGTGACTGTATTCTAAAATGCTGTTCTTGGGAGTTTTGTATAGTTTTAAATACAATTTTCTTTAAATTAGGCAAATAAATTCCTTGAACTTGGCATGCTTTGAAGAACTGAGTAACATCAGTGCCCCTGTGACTACTTCTATTTCTGTTTACTGGCTGGAATGTTTTTTTGCCAAAGGATAAGGGTTAAACTTTGAACACACCTTAATTTGTTCAAATCAGCATCAGTCAGAGGTATGAGCAACCAAAGAAAGTATTCAAACAGCCAGTCCACAGATGGTCTGTAACTTTGAAAGCAGATCTATTTGAGCTATTGCATATCTCCTTCTGGTTCCCTCATTGCCAGAAAAGGAAATGTATATAAATAAAGCTTCAATGAATGATGTAGGTTTTTCTTTCCTTTGACAGACCAATCAATATTCAGTCAGAAATTTTTTACGAAAAGATTCTGCATTTAAGAGACAGATAATTCTGAAGAAATTGTTTCAGTCGTCTCAGCCAGAAGCCCTCACCAAAACGTGAGCTGATTTTGGCTGACTCAGTCCCATTAATCTACAGGTCACCTCTGTCATTTCATGATTTTTAAAGCCAGTCAAAGGAGCTGATTGGAAACATGTGCGGAAATGACCTTCCTCTTTCCTTTCCACTGGAAAGAAAAATTGAAAACATTCACCAATCCAGGACCCAAAGTCTGTAGCAAAATGCATTTACTCTCTTGCAAAATACAGCAAAGCCAGTCAACAGAGTAAAAAAAAAAAAAGCATTTATTTTGCTTTCTTCACCTTTTCACTCTCTCTCATCTAGGTGTTCCTGCTCCGGCAGGGGGATTGGACTAGATGATCTTTCGAGGTCCCTTCCAATCCCTAATATTCTGTAATTCTGTGATTCTTTTCTGATTGTATGAAAGCCCAAATGGTCACAAAGTTTGCTGCAAAAACTGCACTCAGGGCCACCTCTTCCGCTAAACTATCCTTTCTCCCCAACTCATCCTACAATACTGCCAATACCAGGTTGCTGAGTACAGAGGTTTCATCTTCATATTTCAGTTTCTTCACTAAATTTTTCACTGTTTCTCAGTGCAACAATAGCTATCGGGGCCTTCAGTCATGGCTTTTCCCTTCTGGGATCTACCTCTCTGGCCTCTCTGTTCACTGGCCACAGATGACACCCTAGATGTTGCTTTCCAACATTGTCTCACCAAAATCTGCTGCTCCAAAATCTGTTTCTAATCCCTTCTCTTTGACAAGCTGGACTTCATCCTTGCTCAGCCACACACCTTCACTTAACATGGAATTTGTTCCTTTTTTAAGTCCAGCTCATGTGGACAGCCAGTATTACACCATCACAGTGTTCAGAGAGGACACGGGGTAGAGAACTGTCCAACTGGTCAGCAGCTTGAAACCAGAATACTCAAGCTTCATCTCCTCTATACTGTATTTAACTACTTCTGCTTCATTTCTCTAGGACCTAAGTTCCCATTAGTAACAGTCACCAGGTCTCCACTAGCTCAGTGATTCAGCTAAAATAAACAGTTCATGTTCTTTAGTCTTTAATATTTGTGCTTTAGGCTTAGAGCAAGGTAGAGATTTTTTAATTATGGACCATAAGTGGTGGCACACCACGGGTGTTTCTCTGTTCAGAAAGTTACTAAAAATTTGATCCACATTTTCACACAGCAATGCCTGACACACTACATAGCCCTGCTATGGATTTACTTGCAAAGACTTTTCCAAAACTAATCCACAGTTTGTTTATTGTATCCCCAAGCTACATCTGAGAGCAGCCACATAAATATAGGCCTTTATTTTTCATTATTTTTCTGGAAATTGACTAGTATGCCCTGATCTGATCCAGTTCTCTTATAACACCCACACACAGAATTTGGAGATGTATGGGCATGAGATACTCTAAAATATTTGCATTTATATATGTTCTACATTAACTCTCTTACACTGCATGGCAGAGTACACTATAATGTCAAATGCAACAGGAGTTTTCACCCTCCCAACACAGTATGGTTGTGAAGAGCTTAATCTCATGCCAACCACGCTCCACCATTTAGAGTGCATGTGGACCCAACAGCAGTGTGTTTCCTTGTCCTGTACAGGGGACAGCATTGGGTTTCCCACCTTTTGAAGTGATTGTTCATCAAATTATTGGGTATTGCAGGGTAAGAACCACCAGCAGGAGTAGCACAGCTGTCTGGAGAATTATTGGATTGTATGGTAACAGCTGACATAAGCAAGACACCAGGATTTTGGCAGGGAGGTGTAAGTGTGAGTATGATGCATCTCTGAGCATTGACACAGTACTGCCGAAGCTCTTAAAGAACAGTCACATTTAAGAAGGTGTGGTGTGAAACCGGAGGTTCAGCCACTTGCCCTTTTAACATTACATGGAGGAGAGGATACCTGATATCAGTATGAAACAGGTATGGTCACCTCTGGCTGAGGTGTAGCAGGGAGGGCTGAAGTTAGAGAATGCTGAGGTGCAAATGCCACTAGAGGCTGGTGACTCAGGCCACCTAGTGCAGAAGGGGGGCAATTTTATGTCTTCTGCAGTAACAGAGATTTGTCTGTCATCTCTGTCCCTGATCCTTCCACCACCATGCCATCAATGGCTTCCATCTCTTGAAAAGTCCATCTCTTGCAATGAGACAGGTCTGACCTTTCAGTCACCAGTCTGCTTGAACATTATTTGAAATCATGAATATATTGTCCCCAGAGGTCTTCCTTGTTTACTTTTAATGGTAAAATAATGTATTTAGTTTGTTCTGTGAATCAGAAGAGTGACTCCCTCTGTCATGTTAGTGTGCACATGACATCCATGGTGTGACACTGTCCTGTTGAGCCATGGAGTCTCTTCTAGAAACACATCTGTTATTTAAAACTCTTATTTCATATTAATAACTCATCACATACTAATTAATCTCAACTTAATCCCATTTTCAGTACAGTAATAATAATCATTGATTTTACACGTGGAGGCAAGTGAGGTAACAGTGACATTTCCACTACTCCTTACCCACATCATTATCTTTGTTTTGTCCCTTACACAAGTCACAGAGAGATACCAGAAGGAGAAAAGCAACCAAGACCAAAGCAATTATAAAGCCCCCTGAAGCCTCTCTTGCCTTTGTGGGGACACTCCCCACAGAGTCACTCATCTTAGCCTTTTCCACACAGAGCAGCCATGGTATTTCAGGAATTTCTTTCCATCTGCCCCTCCAGCCAGTCTGAGCTGCAGCCGGGAGGGTTGTCTTGGTATGTAGGCTGGTCCTTGTCGAGAAAAAAGAGGAATCTAATAGATACTCATTCATGCCTCACAGAAATTAAATTTGTCAGATATCTTAATGAAGAGCAAATTTAGGCACAGAAAGTAAACCGCAATTTTTTCTCACCTTAATTTTTTATTGAAGTGCACGGCCACACAGCCTCCAGAAACCATTTGAAAGTGGTAAAGATAGTTCCTTGGTTACTAATTTTAGCGGGATTCTAATGATTTTAGTAGTCCATGACCCACTCTCTGTCAGGAACACTAATTTCCCACTTAATGCTCTCCCTGCTGATGGTTTGATTTATGGAAAGATTTGCAATTGTGAAAGACCTGAACATTTTTTTCCACTCCAGGAGGGGATGTTGGGTGCCAGTCCTTGAGGCTGGAGGGCAAGCTAAACCACAGCCTAACACCATGGCCACTGACCTCAGTGCCACATGACAGCACTTCTCAGCTGTGAACCACTGCCTGTTAAGGTTGCTTTGATTTACAAGCATGCATGGCATTTCTAGGGCAAGTAGTTATTCCTATTCCTTTTCAACCTTAACTCTTTCAGTCCCACAGACTAGGAGCACTGCAGATTAACTTTGGTCTTTACCGAGAAAATTTGTTCACTCACAAGGTGAGAAGGTAAAAATGAAATTTATCGTCTGTGAAGTGAGTTTCTCAAACAGGAGATCCATTGGTTATTGTTGAAGCAGTGAGGATCTTAATGGGTGTGAAAATAACTCAGTTGCATTTAAATGGCACTTCACATTCAGGATAAAAGACCTTTTTCTTAACCTTAAGGGGTGATCATTCCAGGTCAGTGTTGAAATCAGTTGACAGCCTGTAAATACGTTCTTCTGTGACCCAAACCGTAGCTTCTTACAGGATTAACATGATTCAGTGTTTGGCACTATCAGAATATACTCAGAAACATTTATTTAATCCCCTCCTTTCCATATTGTCATTGTGTGAACAGAAAGACAAATGTAAGAACATTGAAATATGATGCTTTGAGATCACGGATCTGGACCTGTGCCCTGTGTCGCTTCACCTTCTCTGCCTCTAGATCACAAGGAAGCTGTTCAGCTGCTCATATATCATATCTAGCCTTAAAGTCTAGGCTTACTGCTCCCCAACCTCTAATAGACCCGGTGAGAAATACAAACACAACTTTACACTCCATCTCAGCTGTTTCCAAAAACCAAGAAACTGTTGCAATAAAGAGAGGAAAAATGAGTTTAAAAGGAGAAAATAAATTGAGTGTGTCAAACCAAATAGCAAGTGGGCTGGCTGGTTAGGTAAATAATTTTTATTGGCTTTTTCCAACTAATCTGCCTGCAGGATTTATTGGTCTTCTACTGTATCCTCAAACGAAGCAGCTGAATCTAGTTCCAGTTTGTGCTTTATCCATTAATAATTTTGTACATCCTAGAGAGCATTTATATTATTTATTAATTTTATCTATCTAACCATAATTACAATCATTGTGGCTGTTTAACGAGAAGTTACTCCAGGCCAACTTGCTAAAATTCAAATTGCATTTTATCATTCTTACAGAGAGGGCTTTTGGAACATTTTGTTCCTAACACAAGGGCTTCTACCTGGTCAGAAAACATTATGAAGAGGGGTAATTGGAATGGGTTGTGCCTTGACCTGATGCAAAAGAGAAGCACTGCCATGTCTTGTTATTCTATTAGCATAAGTAAGTTAGAGTATAAACACCCTAACTTGCACCACGCAGATTTGCACCGACATCCACACACATTTCTTGTCTTGCCAGAGCCAGTACAGATGAGGAGAGAGGAGGCAGAAAGCCACTTCATATCTCTCACCATTCTGATTTCTGCAGTAACACTGAGATCAAAGCTCCTGTTTTTGAGGCTATAGATGTAGTTGCATCTCTGTGGTCTATGGTAATGAGACGACAAGTACATCTTTATGCAGCCCACTTCTAGGTTGCTCCATGGCTGTGAAAATGAGAAGCTTGAGTTACATAAAAATATCTTCTTGACTTTTCTTATAGTTTTCCTATGTGGCTCTGTCACTTTACTAAAGAGCAGACAATATGTGGCTTTCAGTCTTCAAAGTCATTCGTTCATACTGTAGTTTTGTCCTTTCAAAGCCCTGAGCACCTGCAAACCTTCCACCACTCAGAAGATGGCACTGAGTGAAATCTCTTCTGTTGTTCATGAATCCTATACTTCATTATTTTGAAGTGGGCAGGAGAAAGATTTTTCCTTTGACATATGCCACAGAAGAGTTTTGGTGAGTCAACACTTTGCAGAATAGAAATGGCACTGCTGAAGACTAGAGGGCAGGAACAAATCCATATGGTCCTTTGTCTGCTTCTCCTTATTTCTTTATAAAAACTTACAAGTTGGTCAGCCTGTTAGGAAAGAAATCTGACCCAGCTTCTCTAAATGCAGACAATTTGCCTCAGAGAAGATCTCAAGGCATCTGTACATGCCAGGTTCAATGCTTCATGAATGTATCTCAGAGAGGAAATTTTCCACTAATAAAAGTCATATTAATGTGTATAAGGAAGCCAGATAGCATTAACAGGAGATTATCTTACTCTTTGTAAGCTGAATTCATACATCTGTTTGTTGTTTGTGAACAAGCTGACTTTCTGACCTTTGCCCATGTGAGGCCTTAATGATTTCTCATTCTTCAGTCAGCTGAGTTTCTACTATCTTCCAGCTTTTTCACTTAAATAATTCCAGCATCAACCTAAAGTGTTTCTACTCCTTCAGCAGTAAGTTGTTCACTATATTGTGGCCCCAAGATATTTCTAATTACTCAGATGTTTTCATACATTAAAGCTTACAGAATGAATTAAGTTTAAATTTAAATTTTAATTTTAAATTTGGACCCTGAATTTTAAATTCAAGTCTGCAACTCTGAATGTTCAAACAAGGGACCTGACCTCATCATACATCTGGGCTTCCCTCCCACAAAACCTCTGAGGTGCCAGGAGGTCTTTGCTCAGTGGGGACATGAAAACAGTGCCTGATCCCAGGCCCAGGATCAGTGATCCCCACGTTTCCACACAGCTCATCTGTGGGACCCTGGTGTTTCATTATGGCACTTGATTTCAGCAGCTAAGGGATGACACCTTCTTCTGAGACACTCAGAGAAGGCAGTCAGGCATTTGGCAGAGCCTGAAAAGGTCTTTGAAAACAACTGAGTGGAGTGTGCAGATTTAGACTTTTGGAGAAAGATGGAAGAAAGTGACAGATGAGGCCAAGGAGAGAGAACAATAAGGAATTAAATAGACATCAAAAGTGAGTGAGCCACAGTGCCTGACCTGGCTGCTTGTGGGCAGACGCAAGATTTTGTCGCTTGCTTTGAACTCCTGAGTAGGTCCCTACAGTGCCGGTATGTCAGTGCAAGACCCTATCACACCCAGCAGTCCCACCTGTCCTCCAGAGAAATCCAGGACAGAGAAATCACAGGACAGAGAGGGAAGAACAACACAGGTAAAATGGAAGTGTAAATTATTTAGAGGAAGGAATGTGTTATGACAGGATTTTTCACCATTGTTCTCTTTCTCCTTTCAAGCAACGAGGGCAAAAAACAAATGTTAAGGATGCCAGTATTCACACTGGAGAGAGGAGGATAAAGCAGTTGTCATGTTACAGTTACATTAATAAACACAGTACTAAGAACTTGAATAGAACATTATAATTCACTTGTGCTTTTAGCTGCTTAGCACTTATTCTTGTCTGTTTTAAAATCTCCATTTCAGTAATATTTCAGTCATCCTTATGAAATCAACAGGACTGTGGGCACAATCCTTTATGCAAAATACTGCTTTGTTCACATAAGCACTCTGCATGAAATTTAAGACTTTCAAAATTAAATATAGAGTATACAAATTAATATGGTATATACTAACACAAATTGTAACACAACAATATAAGTTTCATAGCTGCTGTTGTATCTTGAAGTAATTTTGCTAAGTGCAAACAAAAAGCTATTGTTTTCTTGTTAAAAGTAAACAGCAGCTTGCAAACTAACCATGATCTGAAGACAGCATAAAATGCTGTTAAAGCATTCAGACTCCATGCTTATTTACTCTGGTAGGGAATGCTGGATGAGTAGGAGAGAAATCCCAGGACATCTGATAGCCAGCAAGAGACAGAGAGAAAGGGGCTCTTATCTAGAAAAAGAAAGAGCAGCTGACACAGCTGTGAACAGGCTTATATTATTTTATTTCCGATGTATGAATGAAGTGCTTAGCAAACATTTCTTGAGATTTAAGGCTCTATCTCCCGAACGTCACAAGCAGGGTGACCATGGGTACCCACCACCTCTCCCTCCATCTCAAGGTTATTAAAAGAATGAAGATGTAGACATGGATTTAATACCACTGGAGCCTGTTCAGTCCTCTGGACAGAATTATACTGAGTGAGACCTCAAATTTTTTGCTCAGGAGCAGCCGTTAAACATCATTAGCTTGCAGTCCCTACTAACTTTCCCTGAAGTCAGAGCCATGACCTGTCCCTAGAGACACCCAAATCCTGATGCAGTTGAGTAGCAGTTATTGCAGCACAGCTCTGGTCTAAGCTTCTGGCTGGGCTATTGCTGCCGTTTCTGTGATTCACATCAGAAGAGGACACTGCAAATTGAATCAGTCATTAGAATTTTCCCATTTAAATTGTTTATACAGAAGCTCTGGAACACTGCAGTCAGAACACAGGGAGTCCAACCACAGGTACAACAGCAAGGGGAACACCACTGCTTCAAGCCATACCATCACATTTACTATGCTTTGCGAAACTGCTGCCTTGAGTGACAAAGTTGAAATTCCTCTTGAAGGGAAACACTGTGCCCTGCCTGGGGCTAGCATGATGGAGAAAGGTTGGGAGCCTCCCCAGACCCCTGCTGATCCCCGCAGAAACCCATCAGCCAGTAGGCATGCCTCTGCCTGCCTGTACCCCTGCCTCTCAGCACAGTGGGTTTTAAAATGTGGAATACATCAGAGACAGATGCCCTCCCCATGGAAGAGGATGGCTTTGGAGTTTAGATTGGCTGACAGCCACGAGCATGGCTAAAGAACAAAGTGAAAGAAAAATCATAGCTAATCTCTTTCAGGTAACTAACTATGAATTGTCCTATTCCAAAAAACAGCTGCTGAAACATTTGGCTGATGAGAAAAGGACTAGAAAGATGCTTTTACTTCTTTGAAGTGTATGTTTTTTCTATTTGTCATCCAGCTAGGAATTTATGTTTGATCTTTTATTTTTCCAGGAGAGACTGGATATACATTGGGAAGTCCACAGTGTGAACAGGACATTTTAGTCCTCGTAGATACCTGTCTTCACTGTGGCTTCCATTACAGCTTTGTCTTAAACTTCACTCCTGTTCTCATTCTTCGTATGTGTCCTCTTCTCTTCTCTTCTCTTCTCTTCTCTTCTCTTCTCTTCTCTTCTCTTCTCTTCTCTTCTCTTCTCTTCTCTTCTCTTCTCTTCTCTTCTCTTCTCTTCTCTTCTCTTCTCTTCTCTTCTCTTCTCTTCTCTTCTCTTCTCTTCTCTTCTCTTCTCTTCTCTTCTCTTCTCTTCTCTTCTCTTCTCTTCTCTTCTCTTCTCTTCTCTTCTCTTCTCTTCTCTTCTCTTCTCTTCTCTTCTCTTCTCTTCTCTTCTCTTCTCTTCTCTTCTCTTCTCTTCTCTTCTCTTCTCTTCTCTTCTCTTCTCTTCTCTTCTCTCAAACTGCTATCAGATTTTCCACTGCCCAGCCATTCCTTCTGGAAGTTTTCCTCCCCTCCCTTCCACAGGGATTTCCCCAGTCCTTTATTTTTTTGCTGTCGCTTTTCCCTTTCCTTGTAGTTAGAGATATATTCCACATATCTTTTTGCACTACAGTATTTTCTTCTTCCCCTATTCTGCCAATATTCTTGTTCAGAGCCCTCTTTTCCTTGTTCCCCACCAATTTTCTCCCTGTTAGCCAGTTTGTGTGCTTCCATCTCACACTGCACACTTACTCTACTGCATAATCCTCCATTTAAATTGGAGGTGGACACATCCTTGCACTACTTAAACCAACATATAAAGTTTTGTTAAAACATTTCAAAGGGCTCATAATATTATCTTTAACGTGCACACCTGCAAACAGCCTGCCCTCCCCTTCTCTTTGCTGAAATCACATGCTTTCTTCTTCTTGATCTGGCTTCTTTATTGTTTTCTTCACATCCTCCTTAATGATTCAATTTTTCAGCTTTGTGTCCTGTCCTCTCACATAGTTTGGGCTCTGATCTGCTTCTCTTCTCAAAGGAAAACAAACTCAGGAAAATAACATGTTCTTCAAACCTGTATTTCCTATAGCCTTTTCATTGCATTTCTTCCCTGGGTCATGAAATTCATTGAACCCTCATTTGTTACTCTAGTCTGCAATTATCATTTCCAGCTTCAGCCTGAATCTCTTCTAAGCTGCTTTTTATTTTCACCAGTCTCCACAAACTGCTTTCAAAGTTTCTAGCCTCATCTTGGCTGTATTCGGGGGCCTGAGCAATCTCTTAATCTTGCTGCTGCTCTTGCACAATCATAGGTGGCTTCTCCATCTTATGCAGCCTCCCTCTGCCAAGCTGTCTGCCACACAGCGTTTCATGGCGTCAGTTTCTCCCATTTCCCTCCTCCCTCTTCCCATTGACTGGTGATGGCACTGGATGATCTTATTGGTTTTCTCCTTCCCTTTCCAGTTTTATTGGTGTTCTAAGCCACACACAAGGCTCCAGATTTCACATACAATTCCATCCAGGCTCCTTCACTCTGATCCAGAATCTTAGACTCTCTCTAAACCTCTTCATCATCTGTCACTATTGACAAGCAAGTGTATGTTAAAACTGCTGTCTGCTCAGTCTCAGCTTCCTCAGTCTCACGATGCTGATTAGAGTCTATGAACTTCACTGGGATGATGATGGGCACTTCTCACTCTGGTAGTTGAATAACAGCTTCTGACAGAAGAGGGGAGAAAACCTGAGGTACAGAATTAGGGACAGTGCTGCACCCTGTCCCTTCTGAAGAGGAAAAAATAGTGGTAATCTGAAATGCTGTTTGTACAGCAGGATATGTGAAGTGAAAATACACATCGCATCTTCTTTTCCCTTAGAATGGGAGAGTAAACAGTTGATGTGGGATACAAGTGAAAGCAACAGGAATCCTTGGTCTATGACAATATGTTATGGCCCCATATTGGTGACAGGTGTCCTGGTTTTTGGATTAGTTTATGGGAGAGAGCATGCAATATGAATCCTGCTGCACCAGGAGGGTTTTCTGTTGTGCTTAGAGGGAAGAGCTGACATTTGCCTGTGGCAACTCAGCCTGATAGGCACCGGGGTGTTCCTCAGGCATGGCTCACAGCAGAACTGATAAAGTGGGAACCAATATTTTTCTTTACATTATGCAGTGGACCCTTTTATTGACAGGATTTGGGGAAGAAGCCTCTGCAAAAGCCAAAACGGCAGTGGAGGGCCAAAGGGGCTGCCCTATAGGAGCAGTCTATAGGGAATATTTAAACATAAGCAAAAAATGTCCTGACAGCTCTTCTCTTTTTTGTCTCAAATGCAGAAAATACTGCTCAGCAGGATGTAGGGTTCTTAAAAAAAATTTAAGAAAGGCAAATATTTTCCAGGAATACCTACATGATGTGCTCTTTCCCCTCTTCTGGGAAAGAAGAAACACCTTGGGGACTCATAGACTCATAAAAATAAAGATTATCCTACTTAAGTATGTTGGAGGCACCCTTTCCAAGAAGCTAGGGGTTTAGATTATATCCATTAGCATTACAGGTAAAAGGTCTAGAAGGAAAGAGAGGCTGTAGTCAAATATTCAGCTTCTTGACTGGGTAATATTGATTCCCTCCCCCTTTTCTTCTCTTAAGCATACACTCTTTAGGGACTGCAGCTTTTCCCCACAGCTTTTCCCCTTCTTATTTTTGTGCTTAGGTTGTCTGGTGCACTGTGATTTTGTAACCATTTCAATCATATTTTTGCTTAGATTGTGGCCTTGTGGACCCATCCCAGGTCCAGGACTCATCCTAGATAAACCTTGACACCAATCTTCTCCAATGGTTTTTGCTCCCAGAATGAATGCTTCTTGAGCTTCCAACAGTCCTGTGCAAACCCACACCCAGAAACAGCCTTCTTTCCAGATGCTCTGAAATTCCTATGCATTCTTGTATTTGCCTTTGTCTTGGTGGAGGTGACCAAGCACAGATTTCCAGGGACAGCTGAAGAAGCTGCAGCCTGACCAGCAGCTCAGCTCATGCAGCATCTGCTCCTGTACCACAAGAGACAGTGACAACCACACAGAGACTGTTCCTGCAGACACATGCTTATGTATTGGAGTCTATGGTCATTCAGCCACTTGCTTTCCTGAATGAGCTTACTGAATTAGTTAACTTCATTTTAAATTAAGCATGCCAGGTAAATCCACCAGCTTCAGTAAGTCTTAATGATAACAGTATTTTCCCTTTATTCCCCCGGCTTATTATTAGTAAAAAATGACACAATTTGTTGAGAGTATTCAGCCTGAATTGCACAGATACAGTGTGGGTAATTTCAGCCTGGATGGAAATTTTCCAAAGCTACGAGCACCTGAAAACAGGGTTTTATGATGGAACCAGAATTTTAAACAACATAACTATGACACTGCTACAGTTATGCAGCCTGGTGACAACAGTTCACACCAGGAGCAGTATTTTAGGTGTACCTTGCTCAGCCATAGATAATTCCATCTGTGTCTCAAAATCAGGAGATCTGTTTCTACGATCAGTCTCCTAAGCTAGGTAGCATCAGTGGGCAGATACACTAGAGAGAAGGGAAGGTAAAGAATATTGTTCTGGTTTTACTAAGATAGAGTTAATTTTCTTTTTAGTATTTTAGTTAGTGTTTCAGTTCAGACTTATGAGAAGAACGTTGATAACAGTGCTGGTGTTGTGGGTTGCTGCTGAAGCTCAAGGCCACTGTGTTTGGCTGCTACACAGCTGCATTAGGACAGGGAGGGAGAAATGTAGTGAATAGCAAAGCCCAGAACTGGCATTTGGATGTGCCAATGAAATATTCCATATCATATCACGTCATGCCAGTATATTAACCAGGGCTGACAGGAAGACAGGGCACTTCTCTTCCAGGGGTACCTCTCTGGGGGATCGCTCGGGCTCACTCTTCCAGGGTTTCGGTTTTGGGACTGTCTCTCCTCTGGGATCGTGAGCTGGCACAGGCTGGGCATCAGTCAGTGGGCGGTGAGCACTGTGCATCACTCATTTGTATAATTCTGTTATCACTGTTGTTATCATTATCATTTCATTTTAATTAGTAAATAGTTTTTATCTCGACCCGTGAGTCTCCTTGCCCTTCTTTCCAATTGTCTCCCCTACTCCCTGGGCAGGGGGCGGGGGGGAGTTGATAGAGCAGGCTGTGTTTGGCTGCAAGCTGCAAGCAAAAGGGGTGAATCCACCCAAACCACCACAAACATTTATTTCCTTCATACTGTAATCTGATCATCACTGTTGGACCAATTCTGCAAGATGAAGATATCCTAGAGAGGGGTCAGGGAAGCCCACGGGAGGAGCAGAACTTCATTTGACAGGGAGCAGCAGCCACACTTTCCTAATTTGGCTTGAGTTACTGCGGTGACGCTCGAGCCGCTCCATTCCCTGAGGTGCAGGTGATATTTGTGTGGATGCAGATTTTAACCTTTTTAATCTTTACTTTGTTTCCATTTTCAAAAGGCCACCAGATTATTTGTATGATTAGTCAACTTGGGTAGAACAAAGAGCAGGCACACACCAAATGACAAGGAAAAACAAGGAGTTATCCTAGGACCATGTCTGCCATCCTGTGACACTCTACAACAGCAGAATATGAAGGAGGGAGGTGCAGGGAAACATTTCTTTCTGATAAGATTGCTGTGTTCCACAACACTGAATTTTCCTTTACAAAAGAAAGGAAAACACTAGTAAAGATAAATACTTTCATGCTAACTTTCCTCTCTGTCTCCTTAGTGCTAATTTCAAGAAAGCAAGCTGCTGTGCAGACTCTTTCCTGACACCAGGCTGAGCATAACCATGGTCATGTCAGTACTGTTACAATGGCTGGTTTGCAGCTGGGTGTGGACTTTCCTGTAAGGGCTCAATTTCTGTGTCTCTCCCATTACATGAGAGAGCTCCTTGCAGGGTATGCATTGATATTACTCTCCAAGATCTCTCAGACTTTTTGGCAGCATTTTACTTTTTTTCAGTCTCTTTCTGGTGTAAGAACTGTATCTCTCTACCAATAGCAGATAACCCAAATATTTGCTCCTTATGCAACACCTCCAAAAAGACAATATGTCTTACATCATAGTTTTCCCTAATTCTTATTATCCAATTGATTCCCATTTTTTCCCATTTTGATGTATTTGCATCTCAGATACCTGTCAGGGAATGGGATTGTTAATCTCTGCCCTGCACCATGAAGTGAGATCTGTGTGCCTGGCTTCTTCTCCCGATCTGCCAACATCAGAAAGGCTTTGCAAAACAGGAAACTTGAGTTTGCCTACCAAAAGCATGCAGGAGTGGTGCCTACACACTTTTGGTAGGCAGGCTGGAAAACACTGGACTGATGTGCACACTAACAACTCTGCCTCAGCCACACAGAGCAGGGCAGGAGCTCTTGGGCAGGTGGATTGAAAGTGAAGTACATGCATTTGATGGTAGAGCAAATAAAATAATGCAATGAACGTTAGTGCTCCCTCTGATCTATAAGACTCAGAAATATATACTGTCTTTCATGAATTAAGGACCTACAGCTGCAGCCGTGCTGTGCCTTTTTTGATCACCCTCAAAATATAGCAACCAGTGCTGCTGTTAAGAGATCTGTCACTCAGACTTGCTGGAATGACTTAAACTGTCACAGGAGAGTGGGGACCAACACATTGTGTTTTGCACAACTAGGAGGTGTGAGATCATTGCCACCACTGCTGAGTGGCAATGGCAAGTAAATGTGACTGCACTAGACCCAAATGCAAAGACCCACCAGAATATTCTTCAGGAAACTCAAGTTTCAGTACTGTTTATTCACATGCTGACAACTCTTCTGAAACTTTCTTTCTTAAGACCAATAGTTTTCAACTCTAAAGTGACAGGCAGCTAAAAATGAACAATATCCTTTAAAACAAAAGGATGCTTGAATGTGAGGCTCCCACAGCAATGGTGAATTTGTTGAACAGAAAACCATTAGGCTAGTCCAAATGAAGGTCTTTTAAGAAACTTCTGGAGGAGCTGTGATTTTTTTTCTTTACAAATCAAGTAAATCCTCCTGAGGATTTACAAATGAAAATATGAAACCACAGGCTGTCAAAACAGGAGATTAGGAATTCATAACCCTAAATCAGTTCTGTTTCACTGATAAGTGGAACAGCAGGATTTCTACCCTTCCTTTTTTTTTTTTTTTTTTTTTTTTCCCACAACTCATAGCAGTGCACAGTAATTTAAATGCAGGGCTAATGTTACCTCTGCCAGGATGTAGAGTGATGGAGATGGATAACAGAATGATGGAGTGTTTATTCACTGGAGGATTTTTACAATCTTGAACACCCAGCAAAATGATCCTATTGAGTAATGGCACCAAACATTCCTCAATCCATATTCATTTAATTGTAGAGTTGACAGTTCTGTTTGCATGCACTATAGTGCAAAGCCAGAAGGTACACTACAAGCCAAAAACTGCTGGTCTCTTGCATGGAGCAGGATGGAGAAATGAAGTTTCAGATTCCTACTGGCCTTGTATCTCTTGTTTTCAATGGTGAATGAGTTTGAGTGTTGGCTTAAAAACATGAACTCACAGACGTTGTTTATTTTAGCTTTCTATTAATTGTTATAAACTTGACAAAACACATCTCATGCAACAGCTGTGTATTCTTAACATTAAAAAGTAACAATAGCCAAAGGGCTTTTTTCTTTATCACCTCTCACTGAACTCTTAGTGTCAAGTTAGAAACAGGACTGGTAGCAAATAATAGTCATTGTCACACATGATAAAGTATATGTAACACAGCACAGAATTGATGCTCCTGCTCCATAATTCTGCATGTATATACAGCAATGAGTGTTGCTGCAGCCATTATCCACAATCCCCAAAGGGGATATACAAGCTTTGGCTGAATACACTTTGATGACAGTCCCTGCAATTTAATTTATTTGGCTTTGGATCAGACTTCTGATGAGAATTAGGGATTCTCTCATCCTCTCATCTCATTCTCTCATCCTTCCCTCATGGAGAGGGACTCTATCAGGGAATGTAGTGATAGAACAAGGGGTAATGCCTATAAGCTGGAAGAGGGTAGGCTTAGATTAGATATTAGGAAGAAATTCTTTCCTGTGAGGGTGGTCAGACACTGGAACAGGTTGCCCAGAGAAGTTGTGGATGCCCCCTCCCTGGAAGTGTTCAAAGCCAGGTTGGATGGGGCTTTGAGCAATCTAATCTAGTGGAAGGTGTCCCTGCCCATGGCAAGGGGGTTGGACTAGATGATCTTTAAGGTCTCTTCCAACCCAAACCACTCTATGACTCTGTGAAACAGACCATGGGAACAGCTCTACTCAGTCAGAAAATCTCCTCTGGGTTCAGTGCCTTGTATCTGAGAAGTGGGCAAAGGCAAATGCCTGGAATATAAGTACAAAAAAAAAGAAGCACATGCAACATTCTGTATTTGGAGTACCTCTTCCATGATCTTGTTCTATTTGGGGTATAAAACCCTTATATTTCTTCCACTGCTTGATTAATACAGAACCAGTTCCTTTGATTTGTCTTGTTCCAAGCTCCTAGTAGCATCATCTGATGCCTTCTTATTCCTCACAGGACCAGAAAACAATCAGTCAATCCCTATCCATTGATCCTCCATCAAGCCTCTTCCATTTTTACAGTCCTTTGTCATACTGCTCTTCAGCTGTCTGGTTTCCAGGTTGACAAGTTCTTGCTCACATAGCTGCCCTTCGTGGAGAAGCTGTGTTGATCGCCCCTCTCTCAGCTCCTTCCAGTCCCACTACACCCCTTCTGAGCCAAGGGAGATCAGAACAGCACATAGCACTAAAAACACACATGAACATGGACTTATGCCAGTGGCACAGTGATGTTCTTCCTTCCTTGTCCCCTTTCTAACCCAGCTGTGATGTAGGATGTGCTTTGAAGTCTTCCATCCTCTGATTCTCCCCATAGTCTTTTCCCTCTAACCATAGTGTGCAGAGTAGTGAACGTTTCTACTTGAAGATCCAGTGTTTCTTCCTCCAGCATGAATCCTGTCAGCCCTTTGGTAATGTGGCTGGGGCAAGGACTCTGTCTCATTCTGTTGCTCAGGGCAGAGCATTTCAGGCTGTCCTATAAACAGTATTTCCACACCTCAGCAGCTTAACAGTACACAGGACAAATGGAGTTCATGAAGTATCTAATTCATCACTTTACAAAGCCATTCTTGTGTTGTCTGCTCAAACTGCACCATGATAAAAAGATTTTACAGATGTTTTCCAGAAACTTGTCATGGCATTGATGTTCAAAGCTTCAGAGAGCAATTCCAGCCCACTGCTCAGGGCTGCTTGAAGTGGGTTTGCTATTCAGGGCCATACAGCAATTAGGTATCTCTCTCTGGCAAGGCAGAGCTACCTCTCTCCCTTGACTGCACTAGGGTCTGTCAGTCTGAGCTGCTCATCTATGCACCAGGTGCCCAAGTCCAAGTCAGACCCCTAGGAAGTGATGCAAACCCACCCTTACCAATCAAAGTGGCACCCTCCACTGAGACCACCGTGTTTCCTCAGCCACAGTGGGATGTTTGAGTAAGATGAGCCCTGAGCTCTTGTAAGCAGGGGTGTCCTGTTGTCATCCTGCCATAAACTGCCTGTAAAGCATTTTAAATAAAAAACGATGGCGTTAACACTCTGCGTGAGCAATTCTGTGGTCTCAATGCTCTAATAAATCACCTGCGTGCAGGATGAGGGCAATGTTTAGGAAGTGGAGGGAGGTTTGTAGGTTGCAGAGAGAATGAGATTTTCTGAGATATTAAAGAGCACAAAATCCTTTTCTGGGAATGGAGGTAGGGGAAGAGGGAAAACAGGAAGAATAATTATAGGCTATACATCTCTTTGATAAAGGAGGAGATTTTCAATATTTCAGCCATACTTGCGTTAATTAGAAACACATTGGTAGCAGAGAATTGAAGCAGGTTTGTAACTAACCAGTCAATGTAGGCATCATAGCATGAAATCATGCTACAAGCCCAAAAATGTGTTTTGCTAACCATCCATTAAATCTTAATCTCAAGTTTTGCAAGCTATTAAAATTGCAGAGAAACTTTCCACTGCAGCCAAGTAAATAGCAATGCAGTTTCTGTGCTTGCAGAAAAAAAAACCCTAGAAGAGGCAATCAGCTCAGAAATGAAGATAAGCTTCTCTTCACTTTTCATGTCTCGTATTTGTATTTTTATTTTAATATGAATATAACTCTTACAAAAAGTGTTGGACTAAAAGATCCACAAACAAAGCTCAGAAGTAATTAAATGCTGGTTTCAGCTTTGCAGGATCTATTTACTAACCCCTTTCAACAGGCCTTTGACCTGGCTTGAAGTAACAATGTCTCAGACTGAAGTAACTCAGATTTCCAGCTTTCCTAAACCTTGCTCTTCCTTCTGAGATTACTGATGTTACCTCAGTGCAGATGAACCAGAGAGCTGGGAAAATACATAATGTTGGTTCTCACCAGCTCTTGAGTCAAGGGAAAGTATTCTGACCTCTAGGTAAAAATCCAGCCACTGTGATACTGAGTAATTTCTGTCTTTGATTCTGTAGATATTCAGCAGAATTGGGCATCACCAGTTTACAAGTGGTACTGGATGAATTGGTCTCAAGAAAACAAAATTATTTCTTTTTCAAAGGTACCTAATGCCTACATCTGGATCTGTGTGAGTGACTGAATGTTTTCCAAGCTCAGAACATCCAGCAGCTTCTGCGGAGCTGGGGGGTTTAACTTTTTAGGCACTCATTTTTGAAAGCTTTTGCCAAGAATCTCTTTCACACCCACCTCCATCGCCTTCAGTTAGCAAAGTGTGAGAACTTGACATCTAAATGACAACGGAGCTGAACTACAGCTGAAGTCGTTCCTTTAATTCACTGACATTTCTGGGACAGTGAAACTAAAAATGTCTGAACATTCAGAAGAAGAGCTTTTGTTTCATACACTAATAGTTCCCCTTGTTCTGCTTTGTCATCACTTATTCTGATTCCCAAACCAGCAGTTTGGGGTGTCAAGCAGATACCAGGGATGGTGAGGCTCAGGGCAGGTACCCTTTTCCCTGCTCTTAAAATAAAAAGAAACATATGCACTGGCTGCAGACCCTCTAGTGCTTGCCTACCCAAACCAAGCACTCACTTCTGTTGATGTCATGCTGACAAAGCCATCAGTTTTTTGCAGTGAGCCTGTCACAACAGAGAGCAGATCCCCCCTGCCAGCAGCTTCTCCCTCTTGCTGCTTGCAGCACTCACGGGTCTTGCTGCAGTGATTCATCCAAGTTACTGTCACTGCACTCACTGCTGCACATGGAAATAAGCTGACCTTTCTTCAGGGGTTCAGGTCCTGTGCTCCTACAAATTCAACTGAAGAAAGAAAACTCAAAGTCCAAGCTGCAGCTGTGAACTGCTCTCCCAAAGTCCAGCTGTATGGCTTTGCATATAAATGCAAAAAAGTTGCAAGATTTCCATGCAAAATGAGAATATTATAGGAAATGCTTCTAGAAATGTATGGCTTGTAGAAGAAAAGGAAAAAAATAACCCAAAGATGTAACTTATGTTATATTTTAAATCTTGCTTATGCTACAGGCACAGTGAAGTAGGTGAGCAAGTTGTAACAGGAGATATTTTTTTGGCTGGAAAAGGCAGAGGTTTTACCATTTACCTTCCCACATGTGGAAATCATGTAGTTACAGGTTGTATACAGGAATACTTTTTCCTGACCCTTGTGTTTATCCTGGAGATGCTAACCACAGAAGCTGTTTTTCCCTTTTAGTTAAATGTCAGAGTCACTTTCTACCAACACTCTACAGCTTAAAGGCCTGAACTTCTGGATTTGCAGAACCTCTCAGCACCTGTATTTCCCTGAAGTTTCTATTGATAACGTTATGTGCTTTACCCCGGACTAGGACATTTTATTCAAGGCCTGTCTTCAACCTGCACATAAATTCTCTCCCTTCCTTGTTTAAACAAATGTCCCACCACTCAGTTCCTGGGCTCTCAGATGTCCTGGGCACTCGCATCATCACAGCTGCCCGACCTCAGCATGAGATGCAATGCCTGTGCCGGACTTCGGGTGAGCAGTGGGATGGGACACCCACAGTGAGCCTCACATGCCACGGCCAGTCAGCTGATATCCTTACCCAAGCCAGGCAATCTAATGCTATGTTGCGTATCAGCTTTATCAGCTGTGGTCACAAGCTTTTGCCCTTCACCCTATAATCAGGGAATATATATTAAGCCAGAACTCAATAATCATAGAATCATAGAATGGTTTGGGTTGGAAGGGACTTTAAAGATCATCTAGTTCCAACCCCCCCACTGTGAGCAGGGACAGCTTCCACTAGACCAGGTTGCTCAAAGCCTCATCAAACCTGGCCTTGAACACATCCACAGCTTCTCTGGGCAACCTGTTCCAGTGTCTGACCACCGTCATAGTAAAGAATTTCTTCCTAGTATCTAATCTACCCTCTTGCAGTTTAAAGCCATTACCCTTCATCCTGTCACTATCTGCCCTTGTAAAAAGTCCTTCCCCAGCCTTCCTGTAGACTCCTTCATGTACTGAAAGGCTGATATAAGGTCTTACTGTAGAGAAAAATAGGCTCTCTATAGAACATGCTTTACTGCAGCTTTAATTTGCAACACACAGTTTAAAATAAGACAGAACTCAACATTTCTCTCTCTGTCCCAATCACTTGAGCACATGAAACTAAAAATATTCCCAGATGTGCTTCAAGCTCAGAGTAAATCAGGGGCAGGCTGACCCATGAGGTATGACTGGCTCTGCACCAGCTCTGCCTGTGCTGTAGAATCCTCCCGAGACCTCACACCTTCCCACTGGATGTCACACAGCTGCAGAAGCAGCTCTGTGGTTTTCTTAAAGCTATCTTAATCTTTAATTGTCAGTGACCACAGAACTTAATTTTCCTATACAAGTTTGATTGTGTGGTGGGAATCAACTATTAATTAAGCATGGGATATACCTTTTATCCCATGCTCACAACTACTGTTAGTAATTTAGCAGCCATCCCAGCTCCCATTGATAAAAAAAAATCTCATAGATTTATTAGCAATTTGGATTCTTTTCAAAGGGAGCCAGAAATGCTGAGCTCAATAAGTATGAGAGAGATGCAGTAAAGATGCATCTTCAAAAGAAGTCTGTGCCATACCACATTCACACGTCCATGACCAGCAACTCAGATAACCTGCAGATTTTATAAAAGCATGTCCCCAGCTGCATCTGGGAGGCTGGGGTGGGGAATTAGAGGCATAGGATCTCTGCAGTAGAGGAAGCAGGATCTGGGGTCTGTGTTAGGAGTCTACAGGGATATGTAGACATATACCTTTATTTATATTACTAAAGCACATAGTCCTTATTGTTGCTCTATCACTGAGTGAGGAGGTAGCTTGCAGACAACCTCCAGGGAATGTGCAAGAAGAACAGGGAGAGTGTATATATTTAGAAAGTGACCTGGAAAAACATAATTAATGGTTTCAGTTGTGCTGAAAGTGAACTGAACCAATGTAAACGCTTGTCCTCTCTCCCTTACTGCAGACCAAGTGAATGCCTGGTTCACAGGGGTTGTTTTGCAGGTCTGCATAGTTGCACGATTCCAATTAAAATATTGTGCAAACCACCTGAACAGCCCTGAGACAAGAAGTTGGTAGTTCAGTCGTGAAATTTCATATCTGTTACCCTTTTAGCAAAGCAGTACTAGTTAAAGCCCCTTTACTGGGTCCCAGTACCCTGCCTTTGATGAAAGGTGTCAAAAGAAGTGCCCTGCTCCAGAGAATGGCTGCATCCTGCACCAAGGACTGCTCCAGGAGTTCCCCAGTTGACACTGTCTGATCAGTCGACATCTGAGTAACGTGCTTATTAGATTCCACAACACTTAATTTGCAAATGATGTTTAAAGATGCAAAATAATGAGTTTATTCTGTCGTGGGAAAATGTTAGACATTTAATTGGAATATTGGAAACAATTACTGAAGAAAAACAAGAACACAAAGAAAATAGAATGAGAGAATGAAAGAACCTTGTAGGGTATGCCATTAAAAATTTGCCACTTCAAGTTTCATCTTCCATCTTCCCT
The DNA here is from genome assembly GCA_907165065.1 of Caprimulgus europaeus. The sequence continues at coordinate 87,614,205 of OU015524.1, read as the reverse complement.
TTGTAAAAGGTGTCTGCTCTTTTTTGAGGGTAAGGGGAAGCAGGAAGCAGATGCAGACCCAGGGGTTCTAAATCCCTTTCCTCTCCCTTCCTGGGTTGGAATACCCTGCACTATTTATCTTTTCCTTATGAGTGCTTACCTTCTTAGTCCCTTTGACCCAGAGAAAGAACACTATATAATAAAGGGAGAGCAGGTTCCCAACCAGTAGAAATTAACCCTTTATTTGAGTTTCCTACTTGCTGTATCTTCACTGTTTGCTTGATCTTTCCCTGCTGATTTTGAAATACATTGTGTGAAACCTTTGAAATCACAAAACGTAAGAAATTAGCAATTTATCATCATTTTAGTAGGCTCAAAACATTACCACAAAAATAATAGTTTGGTGCATATATGCATATGAAGTGCAGATTTTTCCATTCTGAAAACTTTTTATTTATCCGCTAGGTTAACAATGAAGGAAATGCAGGAGTTTATGATCAAGAGCTGCATCTCAAGATTAATACGCAGGTAGTTATATTGAAGATAATATGATCTGTGATTAAAAAAAAAAAAAAAAGTTAATTTATAAGGAATAAATCATACCAGAAATCTGACTGTTATGCTTGACAGAATTATGAAAATAAATGGAAAATAGGAATAAGACAGATGAGTTATTTTGATTTTGCAAAGCATGCAAAAAAAGTGGTATGAAATCTACAAAACAGATTATGTCAGGATTGGCTAAAAGATGAACAAATGGTTTGCAAAGAGATTAAAGAATGTAACAAGGGATAACAAATAGTTTTCATTACAAAATATGAAATGATATATAGAAAAAAATACTGTTAGGTGTGACAATATTTCCAACAAAACATGAGTCCTCTAAAAGTCCAGGTTTTTGATCCTCTTTAGGGAGCAAAACAAAGAAAACCTCAGGAGACATCTTTGAATCTTTAGGTATAATATTAACATTTCAAATCCAATGGGATCAGAGCTGTCTTTGAGAAGGAAAATGCAGAGTTTAAAACTAATCAGAAAGTCAGTTTAATTTCCTAGGTCACTCAGAAATCTCTGTAAATATTAACAATGCCTTGTAAAGAATTTTCAATGCTCATCCAAAAAATGTATTACATGTACAGGTAGTGTTAAAATGAGAGGCTAGCAAAACCATGCAATGCTGAGATGATAATGTAATGAGGACCAGAAAGGTAAGAGCATAAATACTGACCAAATTAAAACTACCTGGGAAAAAAATTAAGTTGTTTAAAGCAAAGAAGATATAAATTACAAACCATACACAGAGCTAAAAGCACAGTGAACCAAAGCAGGAAAAGACTGGTGCGAGCTGGGGCCATGCACGCAGGTACACACAGCTTTCGGTGAGCTGGGACTGTGCACACAAGCTGTATGGTTTTGAAACTCAGTACTTGAATGGTACCCACAAGCACAATGAAGCCCTGGGAAGAGCAACAGAAGCAAGAATTTGGAGAGATGAAATAAAAATGACATAAAAGGAGACAAAACCTAAGGCGGTGTACATTGAATAGCAGAGGGCCTCAGTTTCCATCAGCCAGCCACCTAACCCAGTTTACATCTTCAAGGAACAAACTCCCTTTTTGCTGTTTATTTTGGCACTTTTATGTCCAGGCTTCTGGACATATACTTCTGTTACACCACTTGAGAAGTGTTTTAATGCTTTTACTTGTCTTTCTTATACGTAACAAGGGCACACAGAAAAACAAAACAGTAAAATGGATGAGAAAAGGTTGACTAAATCTTCCCAAAATTCAAGACAGGCTTCATATGAAAAGAGGGTAAGGTTCTCACTCTATTTTTATTCTAGTTGGAAACATCTGCTTACCCTTAATTGTGATACTGATAAAAACAGACAAGCATGACCTGTTGAACACAATTGGCCCTATAGTATTTTCCAGGTCCTGCAATTAATATTATGTCAAACAATGGTATATTGGTGCATGAAGAGGAAATGCAAACAGTATTTCCGCACAGTAAGTGACTGCCTACAGGCTGATTTGATTTACTGAACTGAGAGGATGACACTTGTCAAAAGTTGTTCGCATTTAGAACAATAACTATCCTGACCATCAGAAAAATATCCTATTCAAGACAAAGAATGCCCCTAAGGCACAGACATAAAAATAATGGATATTATCTACTAGCATGCCGTCATGGGGTTTGGAGTTAAATTAGGACCTTACCAGCACTAGGAAGGAGTATTCAGTTTTCAGAGAGAGGCAACAGTGTGTTTCACATTCATAAATGCACGGGTGTAAGGAGAATGGAGAATTTCAGCAGGAGCAGAAGAGGAGGAGATTGGGAAGACTGAAGAAACCCGAGACTGTCTGAAAGGTCAGATCATCTGGATGGGATACCTGGTGAGCACAGGACTTACAGGTCTCTTACCAATTCAAAGCCCTCTTGAAAGGAAAACCATTTCTCCTTTTTTTCAGTCCTGCTCAGCTTGATATCCATTTTAGCCATCTTTTCAGACAGAAAGAGTGGCTATAATTAGTGTATTAAGCATACTATATTAGCTCTGTAAAGGTGTTGATTAGCATTTATGGACACTAAAATATGGGCTGGAAGAATGGCATGCCATGTTTCATGTCTCACATATCAATACTTACAAACACTCAGACTATTTTTCTCAAGTTCCATTTCAGCTCCTGGGTACAAACACAATATGTAGTGAACCCAAGAGTGGGGGCACCTTTTGCTCACCCCCATGACCACTGTTCATCTGGATGTTATAGCTCAAAGTGTCACCAATTGCTGCAGCGGACCACAGACACTTTTGCCCTCCTGTGTGTCATGAAACAGCTTCAGAGCCAAGTTGATGTCTTGTCATGTCTTCTTTTCCTCCACTGGCAAAACACATGACTTTAAGTACCAGTCTCATACTGCCCTCACTAAACTAACCAGGCTACTTAAACAAACTACTCTGCTCCGTGTCACATTGCAAACTGCTGGTAATTCTCTGCAGAGGCTCAGAAAGTTGTAGATACAGCAAGGAAGGTTCCTTTACCTATGGCAAATGTCATGAATCTCACTTGAGACCTGCTTGAAGGTATAATCACTACTTTAATGGGACATGAGGGTGATTTTTTTTCCATGTTCTGTGAAACATGAGGAGACAGGGTTTTTCAGAAGTGACTGTTTGCTTTCTATTGGAAATATATGTGTGTCTTTAACTAAAGGAGAAAAGAGGCGCTTGAATGAGTAACAGGGAGTTGGAGTTGTCCTGAATTATGTACCACATACATAAGTTGCACATACTCCCTCAGCCAGACATTTTAAGTATCTCAGTGTTCAAATGGATAATACATACATTGTAGTTATTCATCAGCCTTTCTTGAAGAGAGCAAGATGAGCTGTGCAATAATTTTAAGGTTTCAAATGTCCATTGGCAAAGGAGAAGTGGATTCCGCATATAGCAATGGGTTTGACAGTTGTCTTTCAAGTGAATAAAAAACAGTCGTATAGGCCTGGAAAATTCTCAGAGAAAGCCTATTCGTAGAAATAATCACTAGGAAACATACATAGTCTTGAAAAGTAAAACTATATTTTTGCTACCAAACACAGCATGCCATTTTCCAATTCTTGGTGCCCTCTGGCATGTCACGGACTACATCTATGCTGTCACTTCTGAACCAGATGAGTGCACCTAACCTTCCTGTTGGGAATGACCCTTGGACCATGCTGACATCCCAGACATACAGTGTGACATTATATACTGTATGTAAGAAAAAATATAATCTAAGAATTATCTATAGAAAAATACATTTCTGTTTTCTTTTTATTATATAAACACAATTATCAACAAGAAATTTAAACTACATTAATTCCTCAGTGATAAATGGCATATTTTTATGCTAAAACTCCACCTGATTCCTTTATTTATTCTCCTTCCAAGTCTTCATAAATTTATTTTAGGTCAAACAGCTCTTAAAATTCCAGTAATAATATATAGGAGTTCAATAATTAAATTATCTATGGGGTGATTCATAGGAATCAAACACTTATAAATCCTACTTTTAATGTCAATATCTATAACAAGACCTTACATGTTTTATGGAGATATAGAGTTGTAGACAGGTGCATAAATAATGATGGCAGCATTCACAATAAGACAGAGAATGTAAGTCTAATATTTTATAGATCCAAGGGACCTATTAAATAATCTTGGCTTATTTCTCAGACAGCTGTTAATAAGTACTTAACTTGTTAATTAAAAATTTGCCACTAATTACAGCTGCAGCTTCCTACCCAGCATGACTGAAATTGCAACTGATAATTAATTATTTGAATGTGACAACGACAGCCATGGTCATTCAGGAACACAGAAGAATGCAATGCCACTACTGCTGATGTTTCTGCAGTTGGCTTTAGTGGGAAAGGTGAATGACTCTGTGCCTCTTGGCAAATTCATTCCCATCTAGCAATACACACAAGACTTGATAACTGCAATTCCAGTTACTGCTACTATCTCCCCTGACCAGGCTCTCTCTCCATGTCCTGCACCTGCCTGGGCAACCCAGGAAGCTATTTCAAATACACAACAGCACCAGGCCCTTTTTAAACAAAACACAACACAAGACAATGTTATTTTCTTGTTAAATTTTAAGGAAATTGTGTATGGGTAAAACCTCTATTAAGTTTATTGTCTAGTGGAGCAGTGCTCTTCAGACTCAAAGTGATATGATTAGGAGAGGCCACTGGAAAAGCACTGAATGGTGAATAAAAACTAGGTAGTAATCAAAATACTGTGTGTATTTCACATGAGATCACATACTCATCTATTAAGTCTGCCATATGGTGAGATATTTTTAAGAAAAAAAACAACAACAACGAAAACCCAACAAACCACGGAAGACTTAAAGACCAAAACTGTGAGTCTTTTCAGTGTTATCAAAGGTGGGGGGCAGGTTCCTTTGGGGATAAAGGGAAACAGCCGAGATACACAAAACCTGCTGTTATTCATGTCATTTGTGACAGGTTCTGTTTCTTTGAAGACAGAGCAAGACAAAAACCCACAAATAGAGAAGAACAGAAAAATCAGTATCAAAGACAGAAAAACACATCACCATAATGGATGGTTTCTGTTACCAGAGGAAGACTCACTGCTGGAGGAAGACAAGTGCAGGGCTCAGCCTGCCATCCCTTCTGAGCCCAGGCGAGCTCATGTCAGCCCTAGAGCATGTAAGATGACTTTGATTTTAGCATCTGCCTAGTCATAAGGTTCACTGCAGTGTTGCAGAAGATACCAGACTGGTCAGGTACACCTTTTGAAAAAGAAATCAAAAACAGAGAAGGAGACTTTGGTATTAGATAACAAAAGAACTGAAGTCTCATTTGATAAACTATCTTGAAGCTTTCACTCCCAACTTGGTGACTTTCACCTAGATCCTTCTCTAGCTCAAAGACATCTCCTAAGGAGGATTTCAGAAGGGAGGGGAGACCCCAGGACATGGCTGACCAAGCTATCCTGATGTCTCTGCTCGGTCTTTTTGAGGTCAGCTCAGGCAGGATGAATTTTCCCTTTGTGTTTGATTCACTAGTTAACGTCACATTTATCAATTTCTGGCTCCACACTCCTGTTTGTCAGGTACAACTTCAGCACAGTTCCCAAGTTCAGTGAAGGGGTTTTTCTTCTTTGTATTCATTAGTTTTTAATTATTTAACTTTTGCTGAAATGTATAAACCATTTTATAAAATGGGCAAAGCTACTTTCAACAGGTCAAGCAAGTGCAGGTCTCCATCCAACCAATGATCCAAACCGAATATTCACAAGGAAGAAAATGTTACCTAGAAATCCGCCTGTGGTTTGGTTAATTGCTGCTTACCAAAGAAGCACATTTGTGGGGAACAAAAAATCTCAGGTTTTTCTGTTTGTTCCAGGATCAAAGGCTTTTGTTTCTTCGGGGTGGCCATCTCCTTTTATTTTCTCTGGCATCTGAGAGAGCACTGCTGAAAAGTAGGGGTCCCATTTTGAGATAGAAAATTTACTGGGTAAAAGAGATGCTACAAAAGCTCTGCCGCTTTAAGAATTTTGTTTTACAGATGGGCTTACTAGATTTCGGTGAGGAGAGTAAATAATTACAGGGTAATTATAAAGGACATCACATATTCTGAGATGGCACAGGTGGAATACATTATTAAGTTATACAGCAGCATAACCAGCCAGATGGGAACCCCTACTAAAAGTCCAGCTCTCAAGAGGCAAGTGAAGGCACAGCCAGAAGACGGATCCTCATACAAAAAGGATATTGTATGGTCCTCAAAAATTATCTTTTGGGAAATGCCATTTCATCACTGAATGGCTGTTTTACCTGATACTGTTCACTTTAATTGGTTGAAGCTATTACAGTAGTAGTGTTATGGGAATTGTTATCTTAAAAATGTGGTGATGAGTCACCTGGTCGATTTAGCACAAATGGGAACTCACTGGAGGCTTTCTGAATGGGTAATGCCTTCCTAAACTCAGAGCTCAATTAAGCAACTAAAGAGTTATTTCCTTTAGGAGAGCTTAGGCACAGGTGGAAGAAACATGGTTTGGGTAGGAAATTCCAGCCCAGAAATTGTATTGTTGATTCAGAGTTTATCAGAGAACTCTGATCAGTTGGGAGGAATTTGTTTTTATATGCTGAAAATTAAAAGAAAGTTTCAACATTATCTTCAGAGGAAAGATGAGCCTCCACCTAGCAGAGCACAGGTTTGGGCACCCAGCCTACCCACTCCTCTAGACATTGAGGGAGCTGCCTGCAGGGTCTTCTGGACTGTCCAGAAGTCCCACCAGGAGAGCTCCTGCCCATTACTGCACTACGCCATTGTGAAAGGGGTGGGAGTTCAGATACTCATCCTGCCTCACGTTGGTCCATTGTCCCAAACCAACTCATTGCCTTCCCCTGCATGGAGAAGTAGCTGGGAACACGCAAGGAATCACGCCCAGGTGCTCTGGCTGGGCATGCCCACAGCTATGCTGTGGTTGCAGCCATAGGTCAAGGAATTTCATCCTTCTGCATGGGGCCAGAAAAACAGCTCCAACAGTGCTCCTGTGATTCCTTTGCCCTGTTTTCAATCCTCTGACATTTCACTGTCAGTCAGCATCAGAGCAAAGCCAGTGTCACGCTGCATTAGCTCTCCCTGCACCAGCAGCCACAACGTCCCAGCTCTGCAGCACTGGTTTGCAGGCTCTTCTGGGAGCAGCTCTCATCCAGCCCTCTTCCCTTCAGACAACTCAGAGCAGGGGACATCACACAAGGAGGTTCATGTCTTCCATGCTAACAAATGCAGAGGCACAGGAGTGTTTATAACACACTCTCTTCAATTAAAAAAAAGCTTTTTTAAAGATTTTTTTGAAGCATGGGGTTTTGTCTTCTAAGTGGGCTGTGTTAAGGCTGTGGAAGTCCATAAGAAATATTTTGAGGATAATCAGATTTTAATCACATTTTGAAAGATATATTTATACAATATTTTCTCACTGTTTTTTGGAAGCTTTATCAAACTTGTTAGCCTTAATGATACACATACAAAGTGAAATTTCTTAATTTCTTTATTTATATCACTTAGATGGAATCATACTGTATATAAAACATAATGACTGCTGCTATTTCTAAGCAGGGCACAGAGAAATCATGGAAAAGTCTGTTCTGGAGGTGCAAGCAGTTGGTTTACCAGATTATCAGAAAAATACTTTGCAGCTGAGAGGCCAACCTTAAAAATCTGCCCTGGTTCTGACAAAAGTAGGCTGGATGTTGAAAGAGGCAAAGACCAAGTCTGGAAAAGCAATTAATCCATAACAGTTACCTTTCAGGAATAGCATATTCCCTGATGTCACTACCTTTGCCTTCGGGTTGGTTTCCAAAAAGATTCAGTATTATTATCCTACATTATCACCCTTGGAAAATGCTAAAACAGTCTCACAAGAGCTGCAGAACATGTGCCTGGTTCCATTTTGAAGAGACTCTGGGCGGCCGCAGTGTGAATCTTAGACTGAGGGACAACTTTGATGCCGCTAACCTCAGGGGGGAATTGCATTCCCACAGCATTCATTAGGTGTAAGGGAAGTGGAAACGTTGGTTAGAAAGAATGAAGAGACTAAAATAGCATGTGAGAATAGGGGGGTTATTTTTACACTCCAGTGCACATGGAGCACCCATTAATTTTAATAGGAGCTTTGCACTATAATTATTAATGGAAGAACGTGCCCTGTTGTAATATTTTATGGGACTCTGGCCATATTCAGTGACATTGCAAAAGGAGGCTAAAAGTACCATCAGCATAGAGGGAATGGAGAAAGGAAGAATGATGTGGCTGTAGTAAAGAGGCTCCTATAATTTAAAACAAGAATGCTTAAGAAATGGGACTAGGGTTGAGGTTTACTGTGGAAAGCCCCAGCAACTTTTCTAGATACACCAGGGTAAAACACCTGAAGAGATCCATCAGCTATTGAAATACTTAATCGTTTCAGGCTGCTACCAGCTTGAGTACCTGGCTATGTTTATTTGACCTTAAGGCTTCCGGAAATGTTCAGAAACTTCTAAGTAGAGGATTCATGGGAGCACTGGGATGCAGTGCACCAATATCATGATGGGTGCTGTATGGCAAAAACCAGGTCTCTATATAGGACTGCTTGGAGAGTCAGCAGAGTCTCAGTAGACCAAAGTCTACCCTCCTCCTCCAAAGTCAGGCGGTGCTCTCAGCTGTCATGTTGGGAACCTGTCCCATTCTGCCTTTGTTAAATATCTTGTGTATTACTATTACAGCTAATGTTTCTGAAGTACCATGGTGGAATGATCAAGGACTATGAGTTTATAGAGCTACATGCAAAAACCAATCCCAAAAAGTCAAAAACATTAAATGAGCATAGACAAGATGATCTGAAGTACAAGAAGTGAGCCAATGCGTCAGGCTGTAGTCGTGCCACACTGCTAACCTAACCATTCTCAACTGCCTGTCCTACATGTCACAAAACATCAACACTTACATAACGCTAGAATCTTGTTTTTACTTTGTGGAGTTATTTTTCATTAAATTAAATGCTTACAAACATCAGTTTAATTTTCCTTCATTACAGACATTTTCCTTACTATAACAAAGACCTAAAGGAACATAAAAAGTAAATTATTTCTAAAATCCTGGCCCTTTTACGCCCATTAACATGGGCTTTTCTGATTCAGAGAGTAGATGTTAAGATTTATTGAGTGACATCTGGTTAATTAAATGTCTTTTTCCTATGCTATGTTAAAGGAATCATAATGCAGAAAGTCAACGTTAGAGAGAGTAATTAAAGTGCACCTAAAAAGCAGAACTAACCTTGTAGTTCACTGTAATTAGAAACAAAATGGGAACGATATGTTTAGAGAATTACCTCCTTTATTAGGTTGCCATCGACAGAAACCTGTTTATGTATTTGAAATCTCATTTTGCAAGCTACTGTTTTACTTTTACCCATCTGTGCAACTTAATACCTCAGCATGGATGGGTATCTCAGGAGTAAGCAGAGCTCAGTTCTGTTTTCAAGACATATGCTGGTTCAGGAGCACTGCAGTTACTTGGGAGCACAGCATCTCTTTCTAGGGTTTCGGTACATTTTCTTTGCCAGCATTGGCTGCAGAAGATTTAGAAAGTTAACAACAGTATTGCAGTCTTTGGTAAATGCCTGTTCGAAAGTGTAAAGCTAACATATCAACAAAATATACAGTGGCTTTTTCCATGGGTTTCTATCAGTTTGTTCTCGCAAAGCCTCAGTTGCTTTTTCTGAACAGCAGATTTCCAAGTGCATCTGGGTGCGAGAGGGATGAGGATGTGGGGTGATAGGAAAGATATCAGATCAAGCTGGTCAGGAATTTTTCCATGATGTGATAAAACAATCATGCCTCTAAATTAAATAGAGACAGGTGATCTGTACAGACCAGGAGGTCACATCCCTATGCAGTTTGTAGGTGTGGAGGTGGCTGCCTAGCCCTTTCACGTCAGGCCTCATTGCCCGCCTGAGCCCTTCATTCAGAGCAGTGTCCCCACTCACATCCTCCTTTAGCTGACACCTTCCCACTACCCCAGGGCACCAAATCTTCTGCCAGAGAGGGAAATCTAGACCCCCATTTTCAGCATAGCTGATCTGAAGGAATACAATGAAAATCTTCAACTGAGATCCACCAAAGTACAAGGAGTGACCTAAGCAAAGTTGGTCCAAGCACTCTGAGTCACAGATGGCTTGTAACATGCAAGACATGGTCAGTGGTTAAATCATGTTTCAAAGATTTCTGTTTAGAGAACTACTGTTCAAATAAAATAAAAAAGCGCCTAAATATAAAATCCATTAAGTAGTCTCAAGGAAAACTGTGAGCTACTTTGAATTTTTTTCATCAATGAAGATAAATTTATTAAAGATGTTTGCTTTGAGCCTTCTACTTAGGCTACCTAATGTCTTTGGCTCATCAGGTTGGTTACAAAAGGAAGAATTACAGTGTCTAATATTATGGCTTTAAGGAACGAAGAGCAGGATCGAGTAAACATTATACATACAAATTGCAATTTTATTCCAATGAATGAGACAATTTTATTTTATTTATAAAGAACATGATTATAACAAGCAAGATAATACAAGGCAGATTTTTACGTGTGCACATGGTATACAGCAATCTGGACAAGCAGATGTGATCAGACTGGCATGGGATTGCTGGCAAGAGCTCCCATCTGGTGTGACTACTGCAGGCACAGTGGTGACTGCAGGGTAGAAACTCCTGGAGCATCAACTTCTGATCTCTGAGCTGCATCTGGAAGAGAAGAAGTGAGGAAAATATAAACCTCCCAATAGTCCATACTCACGTTAACTCCAGTGCCTACCTGAATAAAGAAAAGCCCCCAAGCTGAAGACAGGGAAAGTGGGGGTTTTTTCCCTACCCAGCCACGGCCACCATGGCATACATCTGCTTACAAGAGCTCCAAGGATTCAGATACCATGTTTTGCTTCAGGAGAGCATATATGCCTTTATTTTTACCCATTATTCCCTTTTCAAAATGGCTTATTCCTTCTCCAAGGAGATTTTTAGGAAGTCTTTGTGACAATTCCTCCATCACTTTCCCACTGGGCCTCCTGTGTCAACTTGTCATAGTCCTGAACTTGTCTGAACCAAAGTCTTTATTATGTGAAATAATGCCATGTGATTGATTTTATATTACTAGCCTCAGCTAATTTTTCCAGATTGGCTCTCTCCTTGATATGTGTTAGCTTCAGGTCTCTCTTTCCTGCTGAAAGTTTTGCCACTCATGAGATATTACTTCTTTTTAAAAATTATTATAATAAAAAAAACCTCAAACAACAGAGTCTTTTGTCCCAGAACAGAAGGAATGTTATGAGTTTGCTCACAATGGACATTAGATTTGCAGGTCCCATAAACAGAGGTTCAGTTACTGTCATATGTTCTTTAGCCATGCACAAATCGTGTTTTCTTATTTCCCATTTTGACCTTTCAAATCTCTGTTGCCTTTGGAGGCAATTGTCCTGGTTTGCTCACCCTAAATAAGCTCCAAGTCAGCCTCTGGTACCAGCTTCAAAGAGTTCTTTTAAATAAATTGATCTCACAATAACTTTCTTTGTAAATTGTGAGCATTCCCGTTTCAGGTAGAAGATAATGTATGCAACACATTAACGCTCTTTACAGAACCTTTGTGTTTCTTTTTAAACTGAACAGACCTAAGAATACATCTAATTTTCCCCCAACTCTTGCATTCTAATAACTTACTTAGCACACTATTACCATATTGTACATGACTTTTATATTAACTTTTTTTTGCAATTTTGTTTTCAAAATTGCCGTTCTGCCCTTTTCTCATTTCTCAGAAATGCTTTTCACTTTGCTAGGAACATATTCAAGTAAACATTAAGGCTGATCCAAGCATCCTTTTTTTTTTTTTTTTTCTTTTCTCTTTAGCAACCATAGGAAAAGGTGTATGAAACCAATAAGGTTTACTCTCAATCTTTCAAATCTTTTCAAGCATAGCAGACTTTCTCGCCACCTCACAGCTCATCACAAAACAAGTAGTTTATAAGTTTCTCTGGCCCTGGACTCACCCTGTCCTAATGCTGCACTAGCTCTCCTCATTTACATCCCAAATTTTACATTTTCTACAAAATTGTTGAGATAATATGCCCATGATATAAAAGATCTCAGGAGGTTTTTAACAGCTCCTTCACATTTAATCTCTTTCAGAATATCACCATCAGCATCATGCCTCTGCTTTTCTCCATGGCAGAGGACTATGAAGAGACCATGGAGGTGGAAGAAGCCATGAATCCATACAGCAGGTCTAAGAATGAGCCCTTGCCCTGAATAGTTTCTGGCTGGTCACATGCAGTGAGTACTGGGGAGAGAGCTGGAAGCCAAAGTGATAAAACAAAGTCTTTATATGCTGCAGTTGTATTTGTTATTTACTAAAACATCTGTTCCAGTGCTCAGATCTGCTTAGGTAATTTTGTGCTTCCATGGAACAGCTACTTGAAGCATCAGGATCTGGGGCTCTTGAATTATTTCTCCCACACACAGAATATTTCTCTCCACAAGGTGCAATCTCAGTTTAAACACTTGGAGCAGCACACAATCTACCCCATACTTCAGGACATTTGACCAGTCAGCTACATCCCTGTGGCTCATTTCTGATCTGAAGTTATCTAAGTGTTGTGTCTAGACATTCTATGCCTTGTCCTGCTAACTTAAAGACCTTTTATGAGAAGTCTTTTGAGGCAATGAGGAGCCAAGTTGCCCTATGGTGAATGACCACCAGCTTATAGTCACTCTTGCCTCCTCTGTTGTGGCTCTTCTTGAATGACCAGCAGCACTTCGGTGTGTGTGTACTTCTCACTTCTTCTCTGCCCTATAGTCAAATGCAGATTTATTAGACTTCAAAATGAGTCCTTAACCAGGAGACTTGTTCAGTCTGGTTTCTCAATACACCCCAGGAAGGCAGACTCATTGCCACCTTTGTGATGACAACTTTTTTTTCTGAAAAACATGGGAAATAATACCTTAAAGTAAGATTAGTTTTTTCTGAAGCCCCCAGAACTACTTTTTGGCTTTTAAATCATGGTTTAATGTAAATGCAGATGTATTTTACCCATAACTCTTAGCCTACTCTAACCAACAGGCTAAGTTACGATTGCAAAATTAAAATATCTGCTCAGTACAACTGAGGAATACTCAGAAATTAATTGAATTTTGTTGATTTAAAACAATTTAGAGGAAAAAAAAATGATTGCAACATCATAAGTAAAGGTTATTCCATTTACCAATCCCAGTGATTTAGCTTTCTAGGAAGGGATTATATTAATCAAGAGGTATTATGAGAAAAATAGTGGTGAGAGGGTAACAATGAGTTAAAGTGAAATCTCTTTAATGAGGAAGGTAAGCAGACTGCATGATAAATTGTTCCTCCAGCGTAAGAGAGAAGGAGCAAGAAGCAAAGCAAATAAATCCAGGAGCTCAGTGTGCATTGTATTTTAAATACTTGCAGGCTAAAACCACACCTTTTATGCTTTAAAAATCTTTTGTAACCCATGAAACACTTTCATCCATGTAATTTTTCTGGAAGAGATCTATCCATATATGCATTGCCCCTTGCAGCAGTCACAGGGCTAGGTGAAAGCCTTGCTTTTTGGCACCCTTTAAATATAGATGGCACATGGTGGCAGCATATTGCATTATTTATTTGTAATTCTGGGTACATAATTCACACTCTGAGCTTGAGGAAATGTGTACCAACTGGCTGCTCTGGCTAACCTCATGCCAGCAACATTCCTACTGAATGCCATTGTACCTGTGAAAACCTTGTATGGTTGCCCACCAGGATGGGAGTGCTTATTCTTCAGACCCAAGTAAAGTCTTTCAGTTCACTTCAGTGGCTTACAAAGCCCAATAAAAATGCTGCTATATACACTCCACTACACAATAAGGGCAAAAGCAATTAACATAGCACCAGTTGATAGATTACTGTTTCTCACTTGACCGTAAACCTCTCTTTCCTTCTCTCCCACTCTTGAAATATAGAAATATCTCTATAATTTATCTAAATCAAATTAAGTAAACCGGTAAGTTAATTAATTGATATATTTTAAGAGCAGAAGGCAGCTCTGTGATTATACATTCTGGTCTTCATAATGAAGATGTGAAACGTAATCCAGCTATTGCTGGGTCACTATTGTCAATGTCATGAGGCGATGCCAGCATGTGTCTTTTAGAGGAACACACAGGCTTGATTAAAAACTTCAGGTTGTGGCAATCCAGAGCAGCTAAGGACACCATGTACCGCTGATTGACTACAGTATGTTAAAAACAAGCATCTCATTTCCACTTGGAGTTTGTGCTGATTCGGCTCAAGGCACTTATGAAATCTGTCATTGCCAAACTGAAGGGATACCAAAACACTTTCTGCCAGTGTACATAATTTTAGATTATGATGAGGTGACCTCCTAAATGAAAAGAACAAGGGAAGAGCTATGTATTTCCTGAAGACAAGAATATCTACCAACCCCAAGTAAAAGGGAGAAATTAGTAAAACATTATAATAGCTTCCATGAAGCTAAACTAACATTCATTGCTATGTTTTGAGGGGAAAAATTATCCCTCCTTCTATTTTGTATGTACTGCTATTTGCTGAATATTAAAATATTTAGATAGCAAATTCCTATTCCCCCCACAAGGCATTATACAGTAATATATATGCAAAATATGCAAACAAAAATAGATTTGCCTGCACATCAGCATTTCAAATGCTCATTAACGCCAGGACAAACAAAATACCATGTTCCAGTCCTCTCTACATCATCTGTCATTTGGATACACTGAGTATAATGAGGCAGAACCTTAGTGTTTGTGGGGGAAAAAAGTTAGTTTTTATCTTTCATTTACAACAAACACGATACTAAAACCTGTATGTGAGGCAGAAGGTAAGGACCCTGGTGGAAAGCTCTAGGCCTGGATAATGAGAACACAGATCCAGAACATAGCTGTCCTCAATAAGTTACTTTTTCCATATAATCACCAGTACTTTCCAGTGCTTCTGATACTGCTCTTGATCCATCTCCTTACTCTACTATGTTTGCTCCTCTGATTTTCAGACCAAGACAGTCGGGGGTCTACTGTTTCTTAAGAGCTAAACTGAACATGTTTGTGTGGATACTCCAGTGCCAGAAAAAATTAATGTATTATGCCAGTATTTTTCAACACTACACAGTGAATCTATTTATCTACTGTAACCACAGGCATGTTGACTGCGGCCAGTGGAGATCACCAGTCAGTGACCAGATCTAGTCAGAGTGCAGCTTTGGGACATACAGTGTTAGATGTATCTGGACAGTACACAGCAGTGAAGACAAGCTGCATTTCAAAGAGTAGAATGCTCCTCAACAGCATGGACATTTTGTTTTCACACACGTTCAAGTAGTATTTGCTATGCATGTTTCCTAGAAAATATGGGGGTTTGGTCCCTTCAAGTACACAGCTACAGTAATTAATAACTTTAGTAACTAACAGTAATTCTACTGAGCCTGCCCTGTACAAAAGAAATACAGAGCTACTGGAGAGAATCCAGCAAAAAGTGCCACAAATTTGATGAAGGAACTAGAACACCTCTCTATGAGGAAAGGTTGAGAGTGCTGGGAGTGTTCAGCCTGGAGAACAGAAGACTCCAGGGGGATCTCAACAGTGTATATGTACCTGAGGGGAGGGTACAAAGAAGATGGAGACAGGCCCATTTCAGTGGTGCCCAGTGACAGGATCAGAGGCAATGGACACAAACTGGATCACAGGAGGTTCCCTCTGAACGTCAGGAAATGCTTTTTCACTGGCACAAGTTGACTAGCAAGGTTATGGAGTTACCATCCTTGGAGATACTCCAAAGCCATCTGGACATGGTCCTGGGCAGCCTGCTCTAGGTGACCTTGTGGATTACCCCCAAGGTGAGCAGGGGAGCTGGATCAGATGACCTGCAGAGGTACTTTCCAACATCAACTGTTCTGGGATTCTGTGAATTTAATTTAAATAATCTAACCAATTACTAAGACTATTTTGGTCTGTAAAAAAAAAAAAAAAAAAAAAACCAAAAAAGATTAAGTAGGTTTTGGAAAAGTAGAATTTACCAGTCACTTCATTTCTCAGGTGTCTTAAGTATTCTGACTAATGACAGGTGGAAAAAGTTAAAAAGCAGTAACACAATGTATACTGACATTATTTCAAGTTACTATTTGTGAAGAAGTTTCTGATGGGACAAGATGGGATTGGATGATAAAATATTCCAGAAACCCTGATTCTAACCTACACTATATATTTTGTGAGACCAGGCATCATGCCAAATAATCAATTCTCTGCTGTCCTTGTCTTTTCCAAAGTAATTCCCAGAAGAGTTCAGTTATGACAAAGTACTCCATTGGAAAGGTGGGACATTTTCCATTTATTTTCTGTTAGAATAAACTACATAAAGAAAAAAAAAAGATAGTATAATGCATTACCAAAAAAATGAGATGCTGGGGTTTTTTTAAGAAAAAATGAACAATGCTGGGACATAAGTTTCCAACTGCAAAAGCAGCCAACTAAAGAGAACTGTCTGCAGAATATTATGGTAATTCACAGCAAATTAGTTTTAAAATATGTAATTAAATCACATTTTCTTGCTTTTCAGAAGTACCTGCGGTACATTATGTGAGGTTCTTTACTTTTTGGATTCCTTTACTCTGTTGTAAGAGTAAAATCTTTAATGCTACCTCTTAACACCAGGAAAAAATAGAACAGAATAATTAGCCTTATAAAAATTTCAGGCCAGTAATAAATGCACTGGAAATTTTTATACTCTTTCTTTTCTTTCTTTACCAAGATCTTGAGCAGATTTTGAAGCCTTTTGTAGTTTTCCTGTTTTTTTCCATTTCATCTATTTAAGAGATGGGATCTGCTTTGAAATCTGAATGCATTCTGAAACGTTCGGCAACATATTACTGATTTTCAAAAAATATGTGTGCCATTGAGTTATGTCCCACACACAAGATGCCAGGCAGACCTGTATAAAAATAGGAGTCAGGTGTACATAACTACTGCTCTGATTTGCAACCTTTTCTTCATGCTTCATTCCTGTAAATTGTTAAACAAGGCTTAAGTCACCAAAAAAAAAGCACTTCCTTCTTCTTAGATCTTTTCCATTCTCCAAGTGCCATCAGCAGATGGTTTAACTCAGGACAGAACAGTTTTCAACTTGCAGGCCTGATAACATAATGATACAGGCATAAAACCAACCTGTTTTCCATAAGCACCATAAGAAATGACAGTGTCTATACTGACTAAGGTGCAGATCCAGCAGTGGCCAAAGATGATATATGTGTCAGAGATATGCCATGAGTGTAAGGGGCAGCTGTGTTTGGCTGGTGTGCTGTCATTTCTCTGTTACAGGGAGGAGTAAGATTTCTTCTTCACTTCTCAATTTTGAGAATTTATTCCCATTTTTATCCAGACCTCCTTTTTATTCATTACCTTGTTGGCCATGCATGAGTGTCTCTTCCTTGTGTGTAGCCTAAACAAAATCACAATGGACTGTAAAGAACAAATCCCCCGAACTCACCATGCACCCATATTATCTCTGGTGAGACTCTGGGGAAACTCCAGCCCCCAAGAGTGCTTTGCAGATCAAGCCCAGCTAAGCAGCACCCACTGAAAGTACTTTTTTCAGGTTTGACCTACAGAGAAACACACTGAATTCCATGCTGCCACCATCAGCCTTTACAGGAGTTTATTCCCCACATCAGCAGCACCAGTTTACGTTTTGCTCCTGTGGAAAATCAAGGTGAGCCTCGGAGTGATTTGAGCTCCCCTTTTCTGAGGGAGGTAGCCAGTGCCACCACTGAGACCAGCCTTTTGGGGGCGGCAGCACTGTAGGTTGATGTCATTTATTGTCACCAGTAACTAAAGAATGGAGGATCACAACTTTTAATCTACAGGGCATCAAAGAGATAATTAAAAAAAAATGTCACCTCCTATTTTAGATGTTTTCAAAGACTTTTTGAAATAAGTAGCCTACTTTTCTCAAGGCATCACCTTTCCTCCAGCACCATTTTCTATCATATAATGCCCCATATGCACAATACAACTTATTCTGGTTGCACTTGGCTTGATGAACTCTGGTTCACATCTTGCATAGAAATTTCCTCATTTGTTTCCCTTTGCCCTTCCAGCCCTTCTTACTCTGTATATTATGTCTGTTATTCAGTGATTTATTTTTTTTAATTCAGAATATATCTGCTGAAAAAATATAGGTGGCTTTAGCCCCTCAATCTACACCTCTTAAAAGGCCAGCTTTATTGAAAAAATTCTGACAATACTCCCATTGTGCTGGATAGTTCCAGTTCAAATAATCCATGAATAAAAGGGCCCCCACTAACAAGTCAATGTATAAAACTACATTTCTAGCATATTTGATAAAAGCTGCAGGAATCTTATGAATAGGAGTAAACATATTGTGCTGGTTGGTTTTAGTTTTTAACATTGTCTAAGGCTCAGTGAGTTTGATGTGTGGTTGATACTTCTACTGCCTGCCTTGACCATTGCAATAGAGTTTTATCACCACGTCTCCTCATGGCCAGAAAATGTTTAAACCTGATCATTGCTTTAAAAACACACGGAAACATACCTATAAGTACTAACCTTTCCTCAGAAAACCACTCAGCAAAGGCAGTACCATATTACAGTTGATTTCTACACTGGTCCCCTTGGGTTAGGAGTGATTAAGAGAGCCCTTTTCCTCATAAAGTGCACCTACAGCCAGGGGATAAATGAGGAAGGAGGAGGGTGGCTCATTGATACTGACAATAACAAAGGTGAACCAAGAAAGTGAGGGTACAGGAGGTCTTTATAGTCAGCTGCACAGCTGACAGCTCACCAACTGAAATAAATAGTTCCCAAGTCTTTTTTTTGTTGCTGTTGGTTTTTTTGGGTTTTTTTGTGCAGAATAGGAGCTACATGCGGAAGACAGGGCAGTGCTGGCTGGCTGTGCATATGCAAGTTCTGGAGACATTCTTGGATGTGGAAGTCATTCTCTTGATAGAGCTCCTCAGGTAGCTTTCATTCCAAAGGTCTCATTTGCACTGTATGGCCCTACTCACAGGAGTCACAACAACCAGAAATAGACCTTAGTTGTAGTTAGTGCAGAAAATGAAACACCAACATCTGATTTGCATAACAAGGCCACTGAAATATTCACAGCTAATTAGTACACATTCTACATGGCAATAAGGATACACTGTCAAACAGTAAGGAAAAGCACTCGTTTAAAATAAACTTGTTTTTCCTTTCCTAAACTCTGACAGAGGCAACATGATTTGCAAAGACTAACTTGTGCTTATGCAAAAAATGGGTCTACCATGACACATATTTTTCTCTGGAAACTTCAAATGTAGTTTCCTTCTCTTTTTATCCATATGCTCCTTCACAGATGAATGGGGCCCTTGGTTGCCCTTTCTCTGTACAGTGCCTCAGTACCCCTCTTGCAGAGTCAGGTAAAAACACCACTTAACAGAGTCCTGGGCCACAACACTGAGTGACTGGTTTATTCAGTGACTTTTATAATGGTTCAGTTTTAGGTGAGAGATCTGATATAGTTTTAAATCTGAAAATGGAAAACCTCTTTTAACAGAATAAGGTCTCTTATTCCAGCCATTTAAGGCTACATCCACAAAGACTTGCATCCTATAATTAGAATTTGTTCTCTAGGAATAACAGACTGGGTCAAACAAAGGGCAAATCTGTGGTCTTCTTGGGATAAAGCTGAACATGAGCTTGTTTATGCCAGGCTGCAGAATGAATGGAATACAATCTGACAAAACAGCTATGCTGTTCACACTTGGCAAGAACCAGATAATAAAGTTATTGCAGAGCTTGTGATGGTGGAGTTGGCAATACAGTTCATTTTAATAAACTGTGTTACAATAGACATTTAATCTGTGTAGAACAAGTCAGAATTCCTTCCAGTGAGATCTAATATATCTTTCTAACACTCAGAACAGACAGCAGAAAGCATTATATACTTATACACATGCACACAGACGTATATATCTATACTTTATAGAAGCAGCAGTCAGCAGGTAGTTGGGATGCAACCTGTGTATATAAAGGTTTTCCTTCTACTCCTCTTCCTTCCTCATCATTCCACCTTTCTGTCAAATTCTACTTCTATACCACTTCTTTAGGTATGTAAGCTATGCTTTGTATATAAATATATTAAGATGCCTTAATCCTTAGGATTCCAGCTCTCTGTCAACTGCTGCTTCCACTACTAAATGCACAGAAATTCATGTTGTTCAAGGCTATTGTTTGCTCAGTATCCTGAATATCAAATATTCACAACTTCTGTCTCTTACTAGGTACTTGTGAATATATAACAGGTAGTCACAAGATGTTAGTTAGTAACTGTACGGTGCAGGAAAGATGTTTTTTCTCCATTCACAGATAAAATTAAATGTAAAAAAATTAAATCTTATTCCATTTTGGATAAAAATGATCAGAGGGAGAAAAGAAACTGAATAGGACATTTTCATCTGAGTCAAAGATTAAAGAAAAAATACATCATTCATAATTTCACAACTTTTTTCCTTCTGATTAAGAAACAGAAGTTTAAACTATGAATACAGATGAATGAATTTGGCACCAAACTGACTTCTGCCAAAAAAGTTGCAATACTTGATAAAGGAAAGTAAAAATCATGTTATAATGAATGTGAATTAGTAATTCACCTTCTGGAAAAGTGATCTCCTTTGGTAAATATGAAGAGATGACTCTACCTTTAGCAGACCATTTCAGAAGAGTGCAATCACTGTGCTGCACTGGAGTTATGGCATGCTATAGCCTGAGGCTTGAGGAGCAGAGCTGGGCTGGTGGGACAGAGCATGTGGTGGACCTCTCACCTCTGCCAGGACTGACCCTACCTTAGTAGGTCAGATGTATGATATGAGGGAACCAGTATCAAAACTTGTCTGTAGAATGACATATTCATATTCACAAACACACAAAGAACATAGCAAGTCAGATCAAAGACTGTCTAGTCCAATAACCTCCCTTTGACAATGGCTATGGACAGGAATAATATCTGAAACTGGAACATATATACTCTTCCTTGCTCTAGCAGTCAGTGACTTACAGACAATCTGGTCTGGAGGTTGCAAGTGGGCGTTATGTTCAGTCTCAACTGACAGCTCTGTCCTAAATGCAATTGTCTCTTCCTTTTTGCTCCCTGCTAATCTGCATGACAAGAAATACTGAATAATAGTTGCTTATTCAGTACTCTATTCCAGTCACAATTTATTAGACTTTTTCTCCATGACCATGGTCATCTCTAAAGTCAACAGCAACTTCTGTAGACTTTCATCTCATTAAAACTGGAAAACTCATCCATCCCAAACCATTCAATTTCACATGGTACATCCATGGTACCATGGTTTTGGATTTCACATAGTATGTTTGATTTCACATTTTACATCTTCCTTTCCATTTGAGACTGACTATAGAGCCCACACCTTACATTATACTTTTGGAATCCCTGATACCTTAATGTATTAAGTTTTCTAACGTGTTTTTGGAAGTCACAAGGAGGCAATGCATCTGCCCTAGTAGCTAGAGCTAAATTCTATTAATTCAAACTTTTCTGTTTCTGACCTCTACCTCTGAAAATCTGACATTTCACTATTCCCTTCACAGAATCACAAGATGCTAGGGATTGGAAGGGACCTCGAAAGATCATCTAGTCCAATCCCTCTGCTGCAGCAGGAACACCTAAATGAGATCACACAGGAAGGCGTCCAGGCGAGACTTTAATGTCTCCAGAGAAGGAGACTCCACAACCTCCCTGGGCAGCCTGTTCCAGTGCTCTGTCACCCTCACAGTAAAGAAGTTTCTTCTCAAATTTAAGCGGAACCGCCTGTCTTCCAGCTTACACCCATTACCCCTTGTCCTATCATCGGTCGTTACTGTGAAGAACCTGGCTCCATTCACCTGACACTCACCCTTCATATATTTATAAACATTAATAAGGTCACCCCTCAGTCTCCTCTTCTCCAAGCTAAAGAGGCCCAGCTCCCTCAGCCTTTCCTCATAAGGGAGATGCTCCACTCCCTTCATCATCTTGGTGGCTCTGTGCTGGACTCTCTCAAACAGTTCCCTGTCCTTCTTGAACTGTGGGGCCCAGAACTGGACACAATATTCCAGATGCAGCCTCACCAGGGCAGAGTAGAGGGGGAGGAGAACCTCTCTTGACGTACTAACCATACCCCTTCTGATGCACCCCAGGATGCCATTGGCCTTCCTGGCCACAAGGGCACAGTGCTGGCTCATGGTCATCCTGCTGTCCGCCAGGACTCCCAGATCCCTTTCCCCTACACTGCTCTCTAGTAGATCATCTCCCAACTTAAACTGGAACCTGTGGTTGTTCCTGCCCAGGTGCAACACCCTACACTTGCCCTTATTATATTTCATCAAGTTTTCCCCGCCCAGCTCTCCAGCCTGTCCAGGTCTCTCTGGATGGCAGCACAGCCTGCTGGCATGTCAGCCACTCCTCCCAGCTTTGTGTCATCAGCAAACAAAAACAATTGCATTGAAAATCACCAATTATCTCTTCCTAAAATTTCTGACTTTCTTATCTTCATCATAAGCCTTAGCTTGTATAAACTATTGCACCAGCCACTGGAAAGCAGCCTATGAACTCTACTAGTACCCTAGTCAGTAAAGTCAGTGCTAGCTTGACATTCACCAATTCAGAAAGAGGCCCTCAAGTTCTGTTGCTGTTTTAATCAAGCCCACTCAGGGCTTTTTTAATCAAACAAACGATCAAATCTACCTAAATAAAATGTGTGTATTCAGACTGATATCATGCACTCCATATATAAATTTAACCCTGTACATGCATCAAATCAGTCTGTTGTCTCTGCCATAGGACATCAATGAATACACTAAATAGCCTAGCTGAGTTTGCAGAAAGCCAGACCTCCCCACCCATTCATAAGGGGCAGGAGAATTTCTTCAGCAAGATGGAAGCAAGGAGAGAAAACTGTTAGCTATGAAAAAGGCGTGCTCTTTAGCTTGGGTGAGAGTAAGAATGGGAAATAGAAACAGAGCAACTAGTTTTA
Source organism: Caprimulgus europaeus (assembly GCA_907165065.1). The sequence goes on along the minus strand of OU015524.1, from coordinate 87,591,056 downwards.
TGATACTTCACATAAATTTTGTTTGAAAATCAGTTGCTGATCATAGTGTATCTGCTGGTGTCTAGTTAAATATTAGCAGCAGAGACAAGTCTTAACAGAAACACTGGAGACACTTGCTTTGGTTTCTCAGAGGTAAATTTGTGACACAATTTTAGAAGCAATTCAAAAAAGAGGAGATGAATTTTAAAAGCCCTGTGTCATTTTGCATTTACTCTTAAAACAGTACAGTTGACTTTTTGACAGCAAAAGATTATATGTACACACCCATGTACTTCCTAGGGAAAATTACTATCAAAAAAACCTCCCTCAAGGGGAGAAAACCCTGGTCAAACAGTTCAGTATCAAAAGAGAGGGAAATTTTTTATGAGATAATTTTGTGATAGAAAGCCAAAAAATGCCATTGATGAGACCAGGTGACTTCTGTCAAACATGAAAAATAAAATCTGCATACAGAAGGAGCATCTTAGAGATTTTTTTGTTGTTGTTGTTTATCAGGCAATAACTTTTAAATTAGCATCAAAATTTCTGATTGTCACAGATGGAAGTGGAAGGACTTAAGGTCATTTGAAGAATCACCATCAAAGATATCAGATAAAGGTAATTTTAATATGAATTTGTAGAGAAACAACAGAGTTCGGTGGCAATGTTCACTCTACTATTTATTACATGGAAAAAGCATACAAAGAGGAGTATATGATTATGTGTTTTGTATGACTTTGAGGTACCAGGAATCTAAGCAATTTGGGGTTAAAATAGCAGCAATTTAAGGTTTATTAACACTATTATAAAAAATCACCAGATTATACAATTTTCTAACAAATTTGATTCATCAATAATCAATAATTAATTGATTCATAAAGTTTATGAAATCAAATCACACATACATGACACAGAGAGATATAGATATATATATGTAAAATATACATATATAAAGGGATACTAACTAAAAATTCCCCTTGAGTTCAGTGAAATACTCACTTCAATGCTTTAGCATTCCTCAACAGGCAAAGGCTTGAGCCTCCAGTGAAAAATACAGCCCAGGTCCCATTGTCAGCAATGGTCCTCCAGTTTCACAAGCTTACATTCACAAGCTCTGAGAGGTGTCCCACTCAGAGGGAGATGCTGGTTACAGTCCACTGTGGTCCAGGAGAGCTCAGAGAGTTTCATTTAGGACCGCTATTTATAGGATTGTGAGATCATTGGCTTTAGTCATTAGTGTCTCTTTTGCTTTGGCCACAACTTGTGTTAGTGTATTGGGTTTGCGTGGCAAGGTTTTTGGTAGCAGTGGGGGAGGGGACATGGGGTGGCTTCTGTGAGAGAAGCTGCCAGAAGCTTCCCCCATGTCCGACCCGACATAGCCAATGCCAGCGGCTACAGCAACGGACCCGCCGCTGGCCAAGGCCGAGCCAATCAGTAACGCCTCTGTGATAACATAATTAAGAAAAAAAAAAGGAAGGGAGAAAAAAAAAAGCTGCACACTTTGCAGCTGGAGAGAGGAGTGAGAAGATGTAAGAGAAACAACTTCGCAGACACCAAGGTCAGTGAAGAAGGAGGGGGAGGATGGGCTCTGGCGCCGGGGCAGAGATTTCCCCCCCCAACAGGTGGTGAAGACCAGGGTGAAGCGGGCTGTCCCCCTGCAGCCCCTGGAGGTCCATGGTGGTGCAGATGACCACCTGTAGCCCGTGGAGGACCCCACGCCGGAGCAGGTGGATGCCGAAGGAGGCTGTGACCCCGCAGGAAGCCCGCGCTGGAGCAGGTTCCTGTCAGGACCTGTAGCCCGTGGAGAGAGGAGCCCACGCCGGAGCAGGTTTGCTGGCAGGACTTGTGACCCCGTGGGGGACCCGCGCTGGAGCAGTCCCTTCCTGAAGGACTGCACCCCATGGAATGGACCCAGACTGGAGCAGCTCGTGAAGAGCTGTCAGTCATGGGAAGGACTCACGTTGGAGCAGTTGGTGGAGGACTGTCTCCCGTGAGAGGGACCCCACGCTGGTGCGGGGGAAGGAGACCTCCCCCTGAGGAGGAAGCAGCGGCAGAAACACCGTGTGATGAACTGACCCCAACCCCATTCCCTGTTCCCCTGTGCCGCTGGGGGGAGGGGGTGGAAAATCGGGAAAGAGATTAAGCCCGGGAAGAAGGGAGGGATGGGGGAGGTGTTTTAAGATTTGGTTTTACTTCTCATTCTCCTCTGATTTTGATTTGTAATAAAGTAAATTTGTTTTTTTTCCCCCAAGTCGAGTCTGTTTTGCCCGTGCCAGTAATTGGTGAGTGATCTCTCTCCGTCCTTATCTCCACCCACGAGCTTTTCGTTATAATTTTCTCCCCCTGCCCATTTGAGGAGGGGGAGTGATAGAGTGGGCTTTGGTGGGCATCCGGTCTCTAGCCAGGGTCAACCCACCACAGTCTTTTTTGGCGCCCAACGTGGGGCATGAGAGATTGGAGATAAGGTTATTAACGGAGAGAGGAGAGGTAACGGGCAAAACATAGACTGAACATGGCTAAAGAGTGATGAGTAGGACAATTATGGGGGATTTTATCGATTTAATTGTGGTGAAGAGACAAGGGGTGGATTATGTGTGTAAATTGTTCACTTTTGTCTGGTGTTGTGATGAAGTTATTTTGATTTTGGTGTGGGGAATTCTTATTTTCTGTTGATGTGAGTAGAAGTTTGTGAAGATTGTGTGATGAATGTGGATTTTAGTGATGATTCTTAAATATGTGATTCACAGAGGCGAGGGGTGGAATGTATTGGGTTTGCGTGGCAAGGTTTTTGGTAGCAGTGGGGGAGGGAACATGGGGTGGCTTCTGTGAGAGAAGCTGCCAGAAGCTTCCCCCATGTCCGACCCGACATAGCCAATGCCAGTGGCTACAGCAACGGACCCGCCGCTGGCCAAGGCCGAGCCAATCAGTAACGCCTCTGTGATAACATAATTAAGAAAAAAAAGAGGAAGGGAGAAAAAAAAAAGCTGCACACTTTGCAGCTAGAGAGAGGAGTGAGAAGATGTAAGAGAAACAACTTCGCAGACACCAAGGTCAGTGAAGAAGGAGGGGGAGGATGGGCTCTGGCGCCGGAGCAGAGATTCCCCCCCCAACAGGTGGTGAAGACCAGGGTGAAGCGGGCTGTCCCCCTGCAGCCCCTGGAGGTCCATGGTGGTGCAGATGACCACCTGTAGCCCGTGGAGGACCCCACACCGGAGCAGGTGGATGCCGAAGGAGGCTGTGACCCCGCAGGAAGCCCGCGCTGGAGCAGGTTCCTGTCAGGACCTGTAGCCCGTGGAGAGAGAAGCCCACGCCGGAGCAGGTTTGCTGGCAGGACTTGTGACCCCGTGGGGGACCCGCGCTGGAGCAGTCCCTTCCTGAAGGACTGCACCCCATGGAATGGACCCAGACTGGAGCAGCTCGTGAAGAGCTGTCAGTCATGGGAAGGACTCACGTTGGAGCAGTTGGTGGAGGACTGTCTCCCGTGAGAGGGACCCCACGCTGGTGCGGGGGAAGGAGACCTCCCCCTGAGGAGGAAGCAGCGGCAGAAACACCGTGTAATGAACTGACCCTAACCCCATTCCCTGTTCCCCTGTGCTGCTGGGGGGAGGGGGTGGAAAATCGGGAAAGAGATTAAGCCCGGGAAGAAGGGAGGGATGGGGGAGGTGTTTTAAGATTTGGTTTTACTTCTCATTCTCCTCTGATTTTGATTTGTAATAAAGTAAATTTGTTTTTTTTCCCCCAAGTCGAGTCTGTTTTGCCCGTGCCAGTAATTGGTGAGTGATCTCTCTCCGTCCTTATCTCCACCCACGAGCTTTTCGTTATAATTTTCTCCCCCTGCCCATTTGAGGAGGGGGAGTGATAGAGTGGGCTTTGGTGGGCATCCGGTCTCTAGCCAGGGTCAACCCACCACAGTTAGGTAATTCTGATACACCAGCAACCGTACAATTCCAGTATTTTCCAAATTGTACAGATGTGGTAACTGTCAGATCAGGCTGCAATCCAGGCAGCAGGTGTTTTGGGCACACTTACAGAGTGCCTGATTGTCCCACCTCAACTGCACCCGTAACCAAAGCAGGGACACAATGTCGGCTTGTCCTGTGATTGCAAAACTGCACCACCACAGTGTTCTGGGTACAGTCAGGGACTGCCTAATTGTCCCAACTCACTGCACGTGTAACCAAAGCAGGGACACAATGCTGGTCTTTCTCGTGATTGCGGGGGGCAGGACTGCACTACTACACTGGTCGTCTAATACTTGAAATTACCTCCTTTCATTGTTTATTGTTATATATGTTATAACAGTAAAGGCTGAGGGACTTGGGACTTAATGCACTAAGTTCAGACTTTAGATGCAAAAATCTTTGCTCAGACATATCCTTCCCCTACAGTTCAAAGCACATCCCACAGACTTCTCCAGCGTCCACTGCCTTGGCTCAGCACCTGGCTTTGCATGAGACATAAGTTGCAAACAACCCACTATACAAGTTGACAATGAATGTCTCACCTGGGGCACCTCGGAGTTGGCTACAAAAAAGCCCTGGCCACGCACCTGGCTGGCACAGTAGACAACTCCTTGCATGGGAGGTGAGAGGAGGCAGACATACATGTGGACACTGTGCTCCTCATTAAAGATTTGACAGGTCAGGAGAGCCTGCAGCTGTCAGAAGGGCTTGATAGGGTGTCACAAATGCTGGTGGCTGGTGCAAGTCCTCACACCTTGATGAAAAAGCTCTGTAATTCCACAGAGCCCCAGCTGGATGTCAAGGCAGGAGCAGAACTAATTACTGCTCAGGGAAGAACATGATAGAAATTTCTACATAACATAGTGCTTAACTTTCTTTTTTTTAATAGAGGGGCTATTAAAAAAGATGTTCTTTACCTCATCAAGAATTCCAACTCCACATCTGAGTTTCATTTCTGTTTTCTGTTCAATTAGGGCTATTAAAGTCATCTTGACATTTGGGGAGTTAAGATGATTTACAGAATACGTAAGTTTGAGCTCAGTAGATAAAAGAAGTTGTTTTTTCTTTGTGAGACTTAGGAATTTGATACTATAAAAAGGCAGTGTGTCCTACACAAATACTCCCTGTTACAATGCCAGATGGGAATCTGGCACTAGAAGCTGGAGCTGGCAATAGGCAGGAGTGCTGATTTGTAATGTGAAAGGCTAAATAATACTCAGAAATAACTGTCAATCACTGATAGAGATGGAACCATTTTAGTAAAATGAAGTCTAAGTAGCACATCTGAATAATTTATTGTGGCAGCATAATCTGCAGATTTCAGCTGTGATTACAATATAAGACTCTATTAAAGACTAAAAAGTACAGAGAATAAAGCTCAGAATAAATCAGAATCGTAAAGCCACTGTCAGCAAGAGGAGAGAAAAAGTTCTCAATAGAAACTGGTTAGGGCTATGCACAGCAGAAGTCATTTCAAGAGTTGCTGGGAATTTGGTCCATTAATTCGGATGACAAGATAGACACCTAAGTAGTGTCCTGGTTTGGGCTTTTGGTTTTGGGTTTTTTTCAGAAAGATGTTGAAATTCCTTGTGAAGTTAATGCAAATTGTGGGCATCAATATTTCTGACAATCCAAGCATTTAGGAATACAGATTTCAGTTTGCTTTCCACAAAATTCAGTGCTTGGACATTGTTGCAAAAAATCTGGATATTTCTGACAAAAGTAATAATCTCTACGGGTTGTTGAGTTTTGACAGACAAGACTAACACAGTAGGCCCTGCTCCTCGCTTCTGCCTCTAAACTCTATTATCACTATTAAATTAAGTTAGATACTAAATAAAACACTGAAAACACTGGGCTTTATAAATGGAGCATAGTCACCTGGTCACCTTTTCCCCTAACGAGAGAGGAGAGTTCTGCATTTTCATCTCAGCAAATACTTTATGGGATGAGCTCTAACTTACCCTGAAATGCTTTTTATTAATTGGACAGCTGTATATTGCTTTTTTCTTAGGGTTTTGAAGGTACAAGTGCTTTCAAATCCACTCCCAAAATATAACCTTAGAGGCAGCAGTTGTCTCTTTCCTCTCACACAATGGGGTCTTGGTCAATGACGGCGGCTTCCAGGCAGTTTATGATGAGCATAAAGAAAGAAATCAGAGTTTGCTGCACAGGCTCTGAGAAGCACAAGACTGAAGGAAAAATGAAAAACACAGGGGTCAGTTTAAAACCTGATGGATAGAAATGTGGCAGTGATGTTTGCACAGATGTCTCCCAATAGAACCTGTCTTCGGTCTCTCTCTGTTAAGGTTGTGATGAATGATATGGAAAGAATAAAGTCTGTGCTGTACACTGAGCAAGGAGAGGATGTAAACTTACTTCAAAATTAAAGCAAAATCTCAAAATGTGCTTTCCTTGGCAAAAAGTGATAATTAAATTAAACCTCTCACTGAGAACAGCTCTAAGCACAGGGAATGGAGCTGTAAACAAAGTGGGTTCTTGCAATTATATTTGTATCTTTTGGCCATTGTTGAATCTTCAAAGACTTCTAAGAAAGCAAGGACAAAGAAACAGATCACAATATAGATGAAGAAAGCTGAAATATAATGCAGACAGATTTCAGTACCTAAGTTCAAACTGCCTCACTGGGTTTCTTAACTAGCCATATTCACAAAAAATATGAAGATATAGGTAAAACAAAATCAACAACAAAAATTAATTAAGAAAATAACTCTATTATGTAATTCACAGCAATAGAAACATACATGTAAAAATGCATACAAGTAAACAGTCAAACCAGTAATATGCTACATTTTTAGAAGTGTGCTTTTCTATCATGTGTACTTTCAGGCTTTTTATAACTCTCAGCCTTAATGCTGTTTGTTGTTCTTTCTGTGCTATCTTTCTGCATCTATGGCAGAAGCAGCAGCTTTGTGTTTTCCATATTTTAAGGACATAATGCACTGCTGGGTTAGACCAATGGTCCATCCTGCCCAGTACTGAGCTCAGTGGTGGCAATAGAAGAGGCTATTTATACAGCACACAAGCTTCAACACTTTCTCAAACTCTTGTTTTATTAGTTGCCTGAATAGCACCTGCTTATGTATTTGTCAGTCATTTTGTGGTTTAACCCAGCAGGCCACTAAATACCACACAGCTGCTCACTCACCTTCCTCCTGCCCTGGGGGATGGGGGAGAGAATTGGAGGGGTAAGGAGACTCAAAGGTTGAGATAAAAATAATATAATAATTGAAATAAAATGAAATAATAATAATAATAATAATAATAATAATAATAATAATAATAATAATAATAATAATAATAATAATATACAAACTAGTGATGCACAATGCAATTGCTTACCATGTACTGACCAATGCCCAGCTCGCTCCTGGTTAGTGATCCTGGAGGAGAGAGATCCCTAAACCACAGTCCCAGAAGAGAGAGAAAGCCAGTTTTCCAGCCAACCTTCATTTATATACTGAACATGATGTTATATGATATGGAATATCCCATTGGCCAATTTGAGTTTGTTGCTCTTCTATACTCCTACTCACCTTGCGCAGGTCCTTCTTGCATTCCTGCACACTAGCAAAACATGAAAAGCTGAAAAGTCCTTGATTTCTTAGCAACAACTAAAAACATCAGTATATAATCAGCATTCTTCTCATGCCAAATCCCTTGCTAAATCTAAAACACAGTGCTGTTCAAGCTACTAAAAAAATCTATGCCAGACAAAACCAGGACAGCCATAAATGTATTTAATCCATTTTGCAACCTGCTGACATCTCCTCAATCACATCCGGTAATGCCAGGTTCCAGAAGCTCACCACCTGCTTTCAGAGCAGCCTTTTTTGCATCTGTTTTAAATCATTCTGTTTGTTTTAGTCAGTGCCCCTGTTTGGGATGTTTGATAACTACCAATACCACAGGCAGGACACCTGGGATTTCCACGCTTCTGAAAAAACCCAGTCAAATCCCCCTTCAGCCTTCTCCTCCCCTACCCAAGGAGGTGACTTCCCAGGAGGTACAGCTGTTTTAGAAATACAGTTTTCATTCCTCAAATGCTATTTGTCAAAACTAGCAATGATTATATAGTAACAAGAGTCCTTGGAAAGTACAGCAGTCGATGATTTACCAGTAATAATTACTATATTTCTATCCCTGTGCTTAGATAAAGAAAATAGCTGTGACAATAGTTGGCAAACCAAGTCCTCATGAAATATTCCATTCCACTAGCAAGCCTGCACTTATTCTGGTTAGTTCCCTTGCCCTTGACTGCACAACACAATTAAAACCTGCTCTAAAGTGTAGCAGTTTGTAATTTATCTATCATCGAAGGTATTTATAGAGCACTAGTTACTGGAGTATTCAGGCTCTAGCCCCACTGACGTGTTAGAAGAGAGGGAATAAGGCTTACTACAAGGCACTGCTTAAGCATTTGTTTCTGGCAAAAGGCTTGGTGAAGCTGCTTTTATAGACATTCCTTTGAAAAGCTGAAGGTTTTAGGAAAATATGATTAAAGGAAAAGTTGCAATCTGAATGCAAAAAATGTGAAGTGGAAATATCTAAGTTGTACAAAAATATTGTTTTTGAAGTAGAGGTGTAAATAAAGCTCAGAAACTGAGAAATGTTTTCATATGCAGAGAAAGTTATTTTGTATTTATTTCAGGTAGTTCAGTTCCTGACCAAAGCACTGAGGTCCCAAGCAAACAAGGTCATGTGTATTAAGAAGTCATCCTGATCAATCAAAATCAAGTTTTCAACAGGAACATTGGTTGTAAGATGGGGTCTCCTACAACCATGATGCAAGAAAAGGTTACAGGGATTGAAGTCTAATGAGGGACATGAAGAACCTTTATGATTTCCCCCTTTGACAGTGCCTTTTGCCTATCATCTCAATATTAATCTCCTTTGAAAGAGTTCGAAAAAAGACAAGCATTCCAAACCACACAGAACTGCAAAAACTCTGCTTTAAGTGTTCTCATCTCCAGACACAATGAGACAAATGAAGAAATGGGTGTCTCAGTATCTCACGGTATGATTTATGCACTGCTCAATACCGTTCTGACTTCAAACTGACACTGGCAAAAACAGCTCAATGGGAGTCAAAGTCTAACCCAGACATGAGGTTAATGCTGTATATCAGCTCCATTAACACTCAGAAATATTACATGCAAGATACATGAAGGCTTTTAGCTAGACTACAAGAGCTGTGTCTACACATGATGGAGTTTAAACATCTTGGTACAGGGTGAAGAACAGCAGCCTACCAGCCCTGCGTTACTCCTCTTAGCACATCAAGCCCATTCCAATAGTTGGAGACAGTGCAAACAGCCCCTTCCCTCTCTCTTCTGTCTCTGGAGGGAATTGTTGAGAAGTCTTCCTGGTGGCATTTTAAAAGCAGATGAGATCAAGTATGTATTTAAGAGTAAATATATTTAAAACAACAAATGCTCAAAAATTAAAGCCCATCTGTTGCTGCAGAACATAAATTCAAATACTACTCATGCAAACTTTAACTCAATGCTCATGAGGAAAAAAAGAAAAAAAAAAAAGGTGAAGGTATTTGCTGATTTCCTTGACAATGCAGTGTTCATGTGGCATGTCCCTCCTTGGGACTATAAAGCTGGTTGTTTCTCATGGTTGCACAGCACAAAGTGGCTCATTGTGAGGCAGGCTTTCCTACAACCACAAGGCAGGAAAATATGAAGGGTTTGAACGCTGGAGGTTGAGGAATATTGGGGTAAGGAGAGACCTAAACACACTACGAGTTGCAGCATGTGAAGAAAAGCTGTAATTGGTAGAAAGAAACTGGAGCTCCTCTAATTTAGGACATCCTGTTCTAGTGACCAGGAGTGGGCAATTGGATTCATAGCATAATTCCTCAGCCTTGTCAGACAAGGCAAGCAGGGTTTTATCTCCTGAATGTGAGGACTGTGAGGTGGAAGGGCCCGGCATGGGCACTATATAACAGGGAGTGGGGAAAGAGTGATGCCAGATCTTCCATGGGGCCAGCTGAGATGGGCAGGCAGCTCAACATTCAAAATCACTTTAGTTCACCAAAGGCTCTCTATCTATCATCGCTACAGTAGTCCATGGTTTTCCTTTTTAAGGAAGGGATGATGAAAGACAGTGTTATCTGCATTTGTAAATCTACCCTCTGCAATCAGCAGCCTTTGGCCCTCCATGGATGCCTGCTGTCCTGGAGATGGCAGCTGGCCATCAGGGTAACCTTACCACTGGCTGGAAAGGGTCTGGGAAGCTTCTCATAGCAAACCAGGCTGCTTTCTCTCTCCTCCATCACCAGACAAGGAGAGTGGTCCTTGGTGAGGGTCCCAGATCAGGTCAGCAAAGCCCTGGGTTTGCTCTCAGTTGGCTGCCCAGCTCCTGGTGTCATTGGTGGGAGCAGCAACACATTGGTGCCCAAGGACTGCTTGTTATTAGTTTGATGTGATGCCAAGGCTTTCCAGAAGAATACCAGCAAAAGAAGGGAATATCAGTTTAACAACCTCTATCTCAGTTAACTATAAATGAAATTCCATGAGCAGAAGTGGAGAGGAAAAAGATTATCTACCCCAAGCACTTGTCTTCAGCTGAAAATCAAAAAAACCTGACACAAACAATGGAGGGTGTTAGACTATTTTATAAGAAGGCTCCAAGAATTTTTTACAAAAGCACATAATATTTAATCTAAATATAGGGTTAGTCCTGACTTTCCTATAAAAAGTCAAGTGTAACATCATTGGTACTTGACCTGAAAAAAAAGGAATATTTAAAGTGCATATTCCAAAGAAGTTTATTCTGCTATGATCTTTCTGTTTTATTAACAGATAGTAAAATATGAATGGACACTATGCTGAGCATTATTTTTGGTCAAATCACTTCCTATTATTTCCTTTTCTATCTTACAAACATTTAATGGAGATTTAAAAATAAATAAATAAATAAATAACCCCACCACAACCCTGAATTAGAAACAAGAAACCATTGCAAGTGCATCTCTTGGAAAAGAATCAAAAGGGACCAAAAAGGGCAGTAGTAATCCCAAGATTAAAATAAATGACTTATTGAGTTATGAGAACAAGCTAGAAAATGACATTCATAAGTAGAGATTTAATAGAAGTGACCAAAATCATAAATAACTGAGATAACAGAAGCTTCTTTTTTAGCTTCAGTGCAGAGTGTTGGATAAGAAGAACAGAAATGGAAGTTAAAGAAAAATAAATTTAAAGTAAGCATTAAAAAATCACTTTTTATCTCTGATAACAGTAAGCAGGTTACATGACCTGCTGCTCAAAGTTGTGAGGTAGTGACCTTGGGATTACTCAGGAAGGAGACTGGACTAGAAAATGTAAAAATAAGCAAACTGCACCAAGTGAAATAGCTGTTCCTTGCTGGTTCCCACGTGTTCTGCTTTTATAAATGTTTCTGCTCTAAGTGTCATCTACCCTTGCTGGTAAATCAAACATTCTGCACTGCACTTTTTCAGACTTGTAAAAATATTAAGTATTTATCAGATCAAGAAAGTGACAAGTTTCTGTAAAAACTGAAGATCTAAGTAATGTGATATTTAGGATGCAGCATCTAAGCATCATTCTGATGTTGTAGGTGCATGAGAAAAGAAACACTGCTGATGTCTGGACACATAACAAGTGTAACCATGCTAATGAACAGGAATCATAACCCAATGTTTATGCCGAGAACTAGACCCATGATGTATATTCTATTACACTTGTGCTAAAAGGGAAGCTTTCTTCAAGCTGAAAACTACATGAGAAGCTCTCCTCTACTGGCAGCTTTACATGACAGCCTGAAAACTTCATCCTGCTTTAGCATCTCTTTAGTGCACTAGGAACAACTCACAACCTGCATGAAGCAGGTCTGTCTTCACTTTGGTTTCCCAGAGAGCAGTTCTCTCTGGCAGCCATGAAGGACTGAAGGCAAGGCTAATTTTATTCAGCCTTTCCACTTTCTTGCTTGCCATGTTAAATTAAACTTGAATTCACAAAGCTGTTCTGGCTTGTACCTTCAGGTTCGCAATCCTGCTGAAACAAGGTCTGAGCCACTGCTCCAGAGCCCAGCAAAATCAATGCCTTCCTTGGATTTTGAATCAGAGCAAATTCTCAAAGTTGGTGTGGGAGGGTTTTTTCTACTTTTCTCTTATTATATTGCAGTAATCTGTGGCCTAGCATTTGAAGTGGAACAAAAGGACCTGAGCGACTGGAGAAGGAGCAAGAACACCTGAACTCAGTCAGAAATGAGGAAGGCAGATAAGTTTCACTCTTACCTTTAGCACCCAGTCTGAGTTCAGGCTGGTGTGATTCACAGCCCATCAGCTCCAGACTCCAAGTGCAGACCCTGGATGATGTCAAACAGGAGTTAAAGTATAGAGACCTCTGGGAGAAAGGAACATCCCTGGCAGGAGGGCATGTGAGCAGAACACTGCCTATTGCAAAGTGTTTTTAAAAGGAGGGAAAAGCTAATCTTCATGGAGTTTAGTGTGATGGGTGGGAAAGACCTCAAATGTATGTGGAAATGGAAACCCTGCAGTTGAACCCTAATTACACAAATCTCTCTCACATTGCAGAAGGATTTGGATCACAGTTTGCTGAAAGGGTATCTCAAAAGGGCAAACATCTCTCTCTCAAATACTCATGATTCTCATTGTGCAGCTAAAGCAGTCTGTTGTAATGGTGACAAAGGTCCTTAGTAGATACCATCAGGATTACTAGAAGTAGTGTTACTGTAGCACTGACATGCCCCAGCCATTGTCTAGAAGTTCCTCATGAAGGAGTTTTTTGCAAACGTTAAGTGAAAAAGCGGTACGTACACCAGAATATTTGCTGTGCATAGACCAAAGTACTCATGTACACCCTAAATGAACAAAAGAATAGAAATACATTCTGTGTTTGGATTAGTGAAAGACTTACTTCATTATTTAAGTTAAATTTTTTTTGTTACATAACTTTACACTGCAGTAAGAGAGCTGAATTTTGACTGTGCAGCAAAAATGGATAGGAGCTACTTATACAAAACTTTTGCTTATCAGTAGAATCTAAAGAATTAACCAACCCACTGGTGTTAAATGCTCCCACAAGAAAAAAATTTTCATGGCACACAATGAACACACTTTTAATAAATCTGACGTTTAGAACAGTTTTTTCTCAAAGCTAGATCATATATTAGATCTCAAAAATGAAAATGTCGAGACTGATGTAATAAAACCAAGGAATCTTTGTTAAAGATTTTTAAGAAATGTGTTTTTCACAAAACTAAAGGATGTTCCATTTTAATAAAACTGCAAAGATTGCTTACCTGATCTGCTTTGAATTGATTGAATCTTCTCTGGGCAGACAATGAGGATTTTGTGATGAGGGGAGACACCTGTACACCAACGCACACAGCATGGGGAATAAACAGGAGGAGTTAGAAACCCGTGTTTGGTCAGGGGATTATGATCTAGTGGCAGTTACAGAGACATGGTGGGACAGTTTACGTGACTGGAATGTGGTCATGGATGGCTCTGTCCTTCTCAGGAAAGACAGGCCAGCAAGGCAAGGTGGTGGCGTTGCTCTTTATGTGAGAGAGCAACTGCAGTGTATTGAGATCTGTCCAGGGGCGGATGAGGAGCGAGTTGAGAGTCTGTGGGTGAAAATCAAGGGACAGGCTGGTATGGGTGATACTGTTGTGAGCGTCTGTTAGAGGCCACCAGATCAGGGTGAGGAAGTTGATGAGGCCTTCTACAGACAGCTGAGAGCAGTCTCGCAATCACAGGCCCTGGTTGTTGTAGGAGATTTTAACTATCCTGATGTTTGATGGAGGAACCACTCAGCCAGCCACCCCCAATCCAGGAGGTTCCTCCAGTGCATCAATGATAACTTCCTGATGCAAATGATGGATGAACCAACTAGGAAGGGAGTGATGCTGGATCTCATCCTCACTAACAAGGAGGGTCTGGTTGAAGTAGTAAAGGTTGAGGACTGCCTGGGCTGCAGCAACCATGAGATGATGAAGTTCAGGTTCTCATGTGGCAGGAACAGAATTCCAAGCAGAATTGCAACCCTGGACTTCAGGAGGGCCAACTTTGGCCTTTTCAAGTAATTGCTAGGGGAAATCCCATGGGAAAGGGTACTTGAAGGTAAAGGGGCCCAAGATAGCTGGTTAGCATTCAGGGACTGCTTCTTCCAAGCTCAAGATCAAAGCATCCCAATATGTAGCAAGTCAAGGAAGGGAGCCAGGAGACCTGCTTGGTTAAACAGGGAACTGCTGGGCAAACTCAAGTGGAAGAGGAGAGTTTACAGATCATGGAAGGAGGGGTTGGCCACTTGGGAGGAATATAAGGCTGTTGTCAGAGGATGTAGGGAGGCAACTAGGAAAGCCAAGGCCTCCTTAGAATTAGATCTTGCCAGAGGGGTCAAGGACAACAGGAAGAGCTTCTTCAAATACATAGCAGATAAAACTAACAGTAGAGGCAATGTAGGCCCACTGATGAATGAGGTGGGTGCCCTGGTGACAGAAGATACAGAGAAGGCTGAGTTACTGAATGCCTTCTTTGTCTCTGTCTACTCTGCTGGAAGCTATCCTGAGGAGCCCTGGACCCCTGAGGCCCCAGAGGGAGTCAGCACAATAGGGGAGTTTGCTCTGGTTGATGAGGACTGGGTCAGGGACCAATTAAGCAATCTGGACATCCATAAATCTATGGGTCCAGATGAGATGCACCCACGGGTGTTGAGGGAGCTGGCTGAAGTCATTGCTAGACCGCTCTCCATCATCTTTGCTAAGTCGTGGGGAACGGGTGAGGTGCCTGAGGACTGGAGGAAGGCAAATGCCACTCCAATCTTCAAAAAGGGCAAGAAGGAGGACCCGGGTAACTACAGACCAGCCAGCCTCACCTCCATCCCTGGGAAGGTGATGGAACGACTTATCCTTGGTGCCATCTCTAGGCATATCAAGGATAAGAGGGTCATTAGGGGCAGTCAGCACGGCTTCACCAAGGGGAAGTCGTGCTTGACCAACCTTCTAGACTTTTAAGAAAACACAACTAGGTGGCTAGATGGTGGTAGAGCAGTGGATGTGGTCTATCTTGATTTCAGCAAGGCATTTGACATGGTCTCCCACAGCATCCTTGCTGACAAATCAAGGAAGTGTGGATTAGATGATCAGGTAGTGAGGTGGACTGTGAACTGGCTGGTGGGAAGAAGCCAGAGAGTGGTGGTCAATGGGGCAGAGTCTAGTTGGAGACCTGTGTCCAGTGGAGTCCCTCAAGGGTCGGTACTAGGTCCAGTATTATTCAATATATTCATCAATGACCTGGATGAGGGAATTGAATGCACTGTCAGCAAGTTTGCTGACGATACAAAGCTGGGAGGAGTGGCTGACACAGCAAAGGGCTGTGCTGCCATCCAGAGAGACCTGGACAGGCTGGAGAACTGGGCAGGGAAAAACTTGATGAAATATAATAAGGGCAAGTGTAGGGTGTTGCACCTGGGCAGGAACAACCCCAGGTTCCAGCATAGGTTGGGAGATGATCTACTAGAGACCAGTGTAGGGGAAAGGGATCTGGGAGTCCTGGTGGACAGCAGGGTGACCATGAGCCAGCACTGTGCCCTTGTGGCCAGGAAGGCCAATGGCATCCTGGGGTGCATTAGAAGGGGTATGGTTAGTAGGTCAAGAGAGGTCTCCTCCGTCTCTACTCTGTCCTGGTGAGGCCACATCTGAAATATTGTGTCCAGTTCTGGGCCCCACAGTTCAAGAAGGACAGGGAACTGTTTGAGAGAGTCCAGCACAGAGCCACCAAGATGATGAAGGGAGTGGAGTATCTCCCTTATGAGGAAAGGCTGAGGGAGCTGGGTCTGCTTAGCTTGGAGAAGAGGAGACTGAAGGGGGGACCTCGTTAATGTTTATAAATATATGAAGGGTGAGTGTCAGGAGGATGGAGCCAGGCTCTTCACAGTGATGACCAATGATAGGACAAGGGGCAATGGGTGTAAGCTGGAACACAGGAGGTTCCGCTTAAACTTAGGGAACTTCTTTACTGTGAGGGTGACAGAGCACTGGAACAGGCTGCCCAGGGAGGTTGTGGAGTCTCCTTCTCTGGAGACATTCAAGTCTCGCCTGGACGCCTTCCTGTGTGATCTCATCTAGGTGTTCCTGCTCCGGCAGAGGGATTGGACTGGATGATCTTTCGAGGTCCCTTCTAATCCCTAGCATTCGGTGACACCTCCAGTAACTGCTCCATGAGCAGAGGTTCCCTTGGCCTTCTCTCCTGTCCACCCCACTGGCTCCATCCAGGCATCCTGATGCTCTTCACAAAGACTAGGCAAGTCACTCTGCCTTATGAGACATGTCCAGATGTTGCAGAAACTAAAGAAAGTGTCCTTTATCCATGAGAACTTGCATGCACTAATGAGATTAAAGCATGGCAATGATTTAATAGCATGCATCAGCATGAACCTGTCTGCAAAACAGAAAGTGAATAAATACTGCCCAATAAGTGAAATTTGGCTGTTATAATGCAATTCTCCAAGCAGTGTAATTTTAAATGTGGAGAGTTCTTAAGATTTTCCAAGTGTTTGAGGGGGATCTTTTGACTTTCTCTTTTTTGGGGGTGATGGTGTATATGTGCTATACTAGAGATTATTTTATTGAAACTAGTTTCCTCTCTCTCACATTATTGCAATAGAAGATACATATAGGTAGGAATACACATAAAAAGTATAGAAGTGATGGTATCAAACAGAACAGCTCGTGTGGATGTTGGCAAACACACTCTGAGCTTTAATTTTCCATTGTTTTCCTTCACAAGGACCTTTAAAAGTTTGAAAAACATTTAGTCAAAGTCATCAAGTTCACCTAGGAAAAAGCAAGGTTTTTAGAGCAAGATTTAATCAGCCATCTCCTAAACAAGAGACAGAATTGTACTTAGGTTTGGAGTTATTCTACATTCCTTTCTAATTGCATATCCCAAAAATATGTCTTCTTCAACAAACTTCTATCCACAACCTTGATTTAATTATGCAGATAATAGATGGTTATGAAGCAGTTATTCTGTTCTTCCTTTGATCCACTTTTAGAAGTGCCTTTATTTACAGTACTTTGATCATATATGTGAAAGTAAATTCAGGATACACAGAATTTTTTTAAAAAAGATAGGTCCCTTGTATTTTCTTGAAACAGCCAAGATATCATCTATTTTTTCTGCCATATAAAAATTACTTAAGACCCATTTATTAAAGGTAACTCAGTTTCTGCAGTTGTATCAAGGAGAGGGTAAGGTATCTAGATCAAGATGCTGGCTTAGCACTTGTTCAGACTATTTGAATGACTCCTCAGAGATGCTTTCATCTTTCCACATGCAGAAACACTGATGAATCTGCACTGCTGGTTCCTGTCCTTATCACTCTCTGGGAGCAAAGTGTAAAGGAGGAAAAGCACTGATCCATTGGTGTGGCCTTGCACAGAAAAGGACAGCAGGGCAGTGTTGTCCTCCCTGTCCTACACTCCCCACAGACTTACTCCACTGACTCCGTGTTTAAAAATTGGCCAGTAGAAGCATGCAAGACTGGTCACCGTTCTTCTACATGTCTCGCTTGGTGTGTGGCTCTGTCTCAGGCCTTTTGTAAGTTCTTCTTCTTTGAGACCTGACACTCCTACTTTCATAGTCCATGAAATTTCTCTTAGCTTCAAACATTTTTTTATAATTTCCTAAAGAAAGAATTACTGGTCCATAATTACCAAAGGCATTATTATTGGGTATTTTTCTTTGCACTTTCTTTTTGAATGAAAAAGTATTTGGCATTAGCCAGTCCCCTGGAGTGAAATATTAAAGTCTCTACCAACTTGCTAGGAACACTCTAAAAGCTTGGATTAGCTCAGTCCAGAAAATGGACAGAAAGTGAATGTCAAGTTCAATGGTTTGACAAGCACATTTTCTCCTGACATGTTTAATCTCTAACAGTGAGTCAGTTCTTCTTTCCGTAAGTAAAAAAGACTGAGCAAGCCTCTTTCTGACGTCTTCTATTGAAAATGGAGGCAAGGAAATCACCTTGCTCCTGTGCTGTGGTCATATCACCTTTGACTGTCCTACGAGCTCTCAGACTCTCCAGCTGATCTCATCATTCTTTGATTTCTGCTTCCAATTTTCAGAAAAACCCTGTCCTCTGAGGTAGACTGGAGGGACTCTAATAAATTGTCTATGCAGTTCTGAAGACCTGCAGTTTTGCTATGACATGAAGGTGTTTAAAAAAAAATCAACACTCTCACACAGATAATATAGTTAGCAATGCATGTTACTGCATGGAAGCTACTTAAGAGAAAATTAAAGACATTTTAATTTATGCTTTGACTGTTAAAGCTTAAAAAAATATTAATGTCCACATTAATAATCACCCTGACTGAAGTGACATCTGAATTGATCTTGCCTTGAATTTTTCAGACATGGAAATGTATGTTTTTAGCAGCTCAGTCTTTAAACAAGCAATGAGGTAAAAGGTATTTCTTGTGAGGTCAAAGGATGTGTTATCAGTCTTCCCTGCCTGTTTCATGTCATTGTCTGGGGAAGGTTTGTTGCACTCTGCTTTTTTCTTTCTTGGTGACCACTTGCTGTGGCTCTACCAGCTGTATCTGCTTCTGATCAAATCCAAGTGCACAGGGCACAGTCCTCCCCAAATCTTTTGCCTTCCCCCTCCTGTTTTACATTTTACAGCTTGTTTTCACCATCAAACCACTTTGGAGTGTGTCCTAGTTTCTGCTGGGATAGAGCTAATTTTCTTCTTAGTCACCAGGATAGTGCTATGTTTTGGTTTCAGTATGGGATTTGGTATGAGAAGAATTTTAATAATAAACTGATGTTTTTAGTTGTTGCTTAGAAATCAAGGATTTTCCAACTTCATATATTTTAGTAGTGTGAGGGTGCAGAAGAAACTGGGGGTAGCATAGTAAGTTTAATAGATCCAAATTGGCATTTGAATGTGCCAGTGGGATATTCCATATCATATAACATCATGTTCAGTATATAAATGAGGGTTGGCAGGAAAGCTTTTTCTCTCGCTCTACTGGGATTGAGGTTTCAGGATTTTTCTCTGCTTTAGGTTCACTAACTGGGAATGGGCTGGGTATCAGTCTGCAGAAGGTGAGCAATTGCATTGTGCATCACTTATTTGTATATTTCATTATTATTGTTATTATCATTATTATTGGAATTATTATTTTATTTTTAAAATTTATTTCAATTATTAAATTGGTTTTATCTCAACCCAAGAGTTTTCTCACTTTAACCCTTCTGATTCTCTTCCCTGTTTCCCAGGCAGGGGAGGATGAGCATGTGAGTCTGCGGTGCTTGGCTGCCAGCTGAGTTAAAACCACTACAGAATGACTCTGATAAAGACCATTTCAGTGTTTCATTAACTGGCTCAGTGTCAGACTCATCTGCTCTGGGTCAAATCCCAAATTCCTCATTCAGACAGGACACCTGTGGCCTGAAATGGTTGTCCTGCCCTCTGCAGCATGGGATGGGCACCTCCAAGGGATTGTCTTGACCTGACTGGCTTGCCTTGAAGTCACATGCTACATTTCCCGTTGTACCATGTGCCCACCTGGGTACTGTCCTTGAACCCTCTCCAGCAGGAGCAGAGGGCATCCCGCTCCCTACATTGCCACGGGGGCCAGAGATTTTGCTCCCTGCAGTGGCTGCTGCCACCCCTTCTGCTGCAGGAGGGCAGAAACTGGAGAACTGGAACAGATTCTCTCTGGACTTGCTCTTAGACCTGCTCCTGAAGAGTCAGAGCACAGGTTGTTTCACCAACAAGACTTGGGAAAGGGAAGGAAAGCAGTTCTCTCCCACCCCTCCTCCTCATGCATCCCCAGATTTACCCAGGTTTTATTAAAACTTCTCCCAAAAGGGAGGGAGAAGAGTTGTGTGTCTTCAGAGACACCTATGCCCTCAGTGCAGTCATCATTTGCACTGGAGTGGTGGAAAGAGTGAAAAGAGCATTAGGTCATACCTGTACCACTGCACCTCTAGGAATCTTCATATTTTAAAATTACAAGCTTAAATGAGAAACATCAAATATAAATCTTGACAGGTGCTTAGTAATGTTTTCTTTATTCACCTGTATGAAAATACTATAAACACTTCTCTCTGATGGCTTTTTTCTTCTTTTTTTTTTCCTGAAAAATGAACAGAGCTCTTCCTGTTTGTTCAGAGCAATAAAGAAATTACACACATACACATAATTAGAGGTGATTTAAATATAGAAGCATATGGATACATGAAGGAAAATATTCCCATATGTGCCTATTTCTGTATTTCAGTGGGTGTTTAGGTTACTTGGATAGAATTACATTAGAAAGAGATCACATATATAGAATTTTGTCAATACTAATGCAGTTTTTTGACTTGTAAAATGGTAGATAATTATGTAATTGGGGTAAATATACTTAGTACTTGCAATATGCAACTATCTGTCAAAATGCTATTCAGAAATACCAGCACATTGGAGTGGCATATACAAGCTAGTTGAAATAAGTCAATCACAAAGGTTCTTTGTACCATTTCTCACATGAAATTCCCATTTGCTAACTGAGCTGCATCTTCAACCTTGTCCTTGTTGGCTTGCTTATATTCATGTTTACTTTTCTTTTGTATCCACAATTAGTGTTCCACCACTAATTCTTTGACAGGAAGTAAAATATCAGAAGTTTGATGGCATTTCTGATCTTACCTAACCACGCACCACTTCTTATCTAGCCATGCACAGTGAGCCTTTCACTTTCCAAGGGTTTCCACGAATTTTCTGGGTGACCATCCAGCATGAGATGAGAGACTAAAGCCACCACTGACTTCTGGCCTTGGTTTCAGTTTGATAAAACACAAAAATTGCCCTTTCACTGCAAAGTTGTTACATTGGGTGCAGGTGTCAAGGTGTTGGGAGTCTGCAGGGGTGACCACTCGGAGAAATGGCCAGGGGCTGCCCCGTGACAGGCAGAGATGTCTCCAGATGGAGGAAGGAGCAGCAGAGAGGAGCAGTTATGGACAGACTCCAACCCTCCTTTCCCCACCCCCCTGCACTACCTGTGGAGCAGAAGACACAGAGTGAAGGAGTGAAGTTGAGCACGGAAAAGGGAGGGAGGAAAGGTGGTGTTTTAATGTCTGTTGTTTTGTTTCTCGCTACTCTATTTTAATTGGCAATAAGTTAAAACTATTTTTCCCTGAGTCAAGTCTGTTTTGCCCAAAGCAGTAACTGGCATGAAATCTCCCATCTTTATCTCAACCCATGAGCTCTCTTATTCATGTTTTTTTTTTCCTTCCTTCACCTACCAGAGGGGGTGAAGTGAGCTGCTGGGTGGGAGTTTGGCTCTTAATCATGGTTAAGCCTCTGTAAAAAGGTTTTGTTTGGATGCTTGTGTTCTAAATCTCTCTGACCTAAGAGACTTTTCATCAAGACCAAAATTTCAGAAATTAGACTCAAGCCCTGCCTGACCTCTGCTCTCTTATTCCAATTCAGTCAAGGACGTCAGTAAACCATTTAAACGTGTTTTAAGTTTTAACACAGTTGTTATTAAGCAAAGCACTTGGTCAGGATTTGTGCATTAGCGATTAGAAACCTTCTTCATTGTCACAGATGAAATATTGATTTTGTTTTCTTTCTGCCAGTTGCTGTAAGGCCTCTAGAAGGGTGCCATATTATTCTTATTTAACTATTTTTTGCCTCAGAGCACTAAACTGGCCTGTATTTCCAACTAATTTACAGTATGTTTTAAGCCAGCACATTCCTTCTGATCCAAGTATTGTAAAAAATTTTGGCCTATCATAAGACAAAACCTGTTCTTTTCCCATCACACAGCATAGTATCACACACAGAGCAATGAAAAGTTGCAAGTCCAAAAAGTACACGCATTCCAAATTCACATTTGAAATACATCTTCTATTTTCAGCCAAAAAAAAGACAATTTCAAGCACATCACAAAAGTCAGAGGAAGGGATGGGCTAGGTTCCTTAGCAGCTGCAATCAGCTGTTATGACATACATTAATTTGGCAATACATTTTGAGATATTTGAGGTATGGGGGCTAATTTGAGTCTCAGGGTGTTCACAGTGTAACTTCTCCCCACTTCTCCCCCATATCCTAACTAGACAGATGCCAAGGGACACACACAGGTGAGACACAGGGCACTGGGAGGGCAGCATTGTCTATCTCACTGTCCTACCAGATCTTCTCTGGGTATGTCTGAAGCAAGGAGGAAGGCAGGCGCTCAGACACGCGCTCACACACACACACACACACGGAAACAGGAGAAATCTACAGTGAGACATAATTAACCATTGAACAGCTGCTAATGGGAACCATTTATTGGAAGATTCAAGACTAGTTTTCATGAGCAAGAAATTCTACTGCTGCGCTTTCAGGGACTGTTGCTGTTCTTGGGGAACCTGGGCTCTCAGATCTCCAGTTTGGGGCCCCTAGTTCTGAAAAATTGTAGATTTTAATTCAATACAGTACTCTACAATTAATTAGGAATCTCATTAAGGGAAACAAGGCTTTGCTATGTAATAAAATTTTGAAGGGAGCGTGCCAGGTGACAGGCAGCGACTTCTTAAAGGAAACTTAATCACTTTTGCTCTGAAACTCAGAAAGTTGCTCTTTAACATTGCAAGCACACAGTGATTGCTAAAATTTGTATTTCCTTATCTGCTTCTTCTGTGGACAGTCCTGCACCCATAGATTTTTACAATGTAATATACAAATTTGCTCAATATTTTTCTAACTCAGAAGTCCCAGTGTCCTTTTAAGGTCTGGAGATGTTCTTGAAAAGGATGTAATTACCAAATCTGTCAGGTTCATATAGCAAGCATGCACTGAGTACATTTTAATACAAACATTGTTAATTCAATTTTATCAAATACAAATCATCATTAGGAAGAAGTACATGATGCAAGAAAGTAACTGTCATTTTAAATCAGCTTCATATTGTACTTATAGATTTCTAATATACATTTAATTACAGTGATTACAAGCCCTCATAAATTATTAGCTGGGAATATCACTCCTTTTATTTCACTCTGCTTAAATTTATTGTTCCTAAATAGAGAACAACTATCATTTGCAGCCAGCTGCTCCTCAAACACACTAGAGAAAAAGGGTTTTTTTACTGAAGCTGTTTCTCAGTTGTTTCTCCTTTATATTTTTTCACACAAACGTAACTCATGTGCTTTCTCTTTTAGGTTAACAGACAGACCAGTCTCCTGAACTCCCAGGACTGCCCATCACAAGTTTCTGAATTTAGAAGGACTTTTGGTGGATGTCAGGGACATGTCCATGAGGACCCAGGTGGCTGGTTATGCCCTGGAAAAGTGAACTAAAGTCTGTCTAGGGCGGTAGCTGGAGCACGGGTCTCTCCTCCAGAAACTGTGAGACCCTTGCACCCATCCAGCTGAGCAGAAGAGGGCCCAGCAAGTGAGACAGGGGAAATGAAATTGCACTGTGTCACTGAGAACATAAAAGGAGTTATTTATTTGTCCTCATTATTAGTGAGCTCTGTCCTGTTGTACTACAACAGCTGGTAATAACATATATATATGTTTCTTCAGTTCTGTATTTAATCAAATAGGGGAGCTTTAGGCCCAGATCCCCACAAGATGCAAAGCGTAACTGCAGGAAGTTCCTCTGCACAATTGTAGGTGGCATTGGAGCACCATGGCCTCACCTAGACCAAGAGCTGGACGTGGAGCAAACGGGCTGAGGCAACAGGGCAATGCAAACCATGGCATGACCCTTATGTGGGTCATGGGCCAACGCCTGACAGGAGAACATACCTGAAACCATTGGAGTGGTGTAGGGGGATGTCATTGTGGTCAGAGGGACTGGTGGCCAGTGCTGACACATGGCTATAATGATCCTCAGTGCTGGTGACAAGGGCAGCACTGTCACATGGATGACTGGCACCACGTAGCTTCCAAGCTGGCACTCCGATGCACTGGAGCCAAGCCACTGCCCAAAGCTTGCCGCTGGGACCAGCTGGAGTGAGCATCACTAACTCATTGGAGAGAAGAGAGGGGCAGGTCTCAGTTGATGCGGGTGTCTGAGTGTGTGAAAAGCTGTTTCTGGGAGAGCCTGTCCCTTGTTTGGCCTGCTGAATGAGACTGAGCCTTGCAGCATCACATCATCTGGTGTTCCTTTTCCTGCCCTTGGCAGTAGGTAAACAATGTCATAAAGATCTGCAAATTTGTAATATTCATTAGAAACAGGCCCATGAATATTTTATCTTTGTCCTAGTACTAATCCTAACAGAAAAAGCTACTGAAAATTTCTTATTACAATTTTAAACTTAAATACACATAAAGGAGCAAAAAGGAAGTTGAAATAGCTGTAGATAAAATCTTATTTAGAAAAATAGGGCCAAGGTACAAGGAAGAGTTATCAGTCACCCTTGGGGTTACAGGCAATGCTTCTCATGTAGTTTTGTTGACACAAACAGGACTGCTGTGAGTGAAATGAGGAGCGTGGTAATGAATCAAGCTTAATGTAGCATTATAAATTTCAGTGCTCTGTAAGAATTAGAGATAGGTATCAGACAGCAGGACTGTGACAAGTGTCTGTATGGCTCTTGTTAAAGACGCCTTTGGTAGAGAACAGGTAAAAGAACATTGTAAAATACTGCACTTTCAACAATGGATTAAAATCTATTGTTGCTTTTGGGTAGAACACTGCTGCTTTCTCTTGCTTGCAGTTGACGTTGGTTAGCTAACCCATGGATGCTTAATTGAATTTATTCCTTTGTTAAATGCATAGGAAATTGCACAGACAGCTCAAATAGACTTTATTAGCAGAGTCTTAATGATTCACTTCTGTATTAGGAAGAAGAGAGGAAGGTACAAAGCATCAATTTCTCACAAATATACAAGACGATCATGCAGCAGAAAGCTGAGTTGATTCCTACCCTTTAGTTTTTGATGCTCCTCTCCACCCCCTGCCCTTTTTCAAGTTGATATTTGAAACAGTAGGTAGTAGAGATACTTCTAAGGGCAAAACATAACCATTTCAAGATGTTTTTAATCTCAGGCTCATACCTCTGAGACAACGGCCCTGTGGTCACTAGTGCTTATCAATGTGCTGTCAGGTTACTCAGAAGTAAAAATATGACCCAGAGCAGGCACAGGCAAATGATCATATTTCTGTTGAATAACCTCCATGACCACAAGGAATTTATTCCAGCTTTATGCAATCAGGACCACTGACTGCAGAGGACAGCTGAAACCTCATCTTGTATAAAGCCTCTCAATAAAAAGTTAGCCCATCCAACTTTTCTGGAACAATTCTGAAACCACAGGGTAAGTTCATACCAGGTCAAATTGCTGTATCATTTTGGGTCCAGTATCAAGAGCCCTGCAGCCAGACTTACCAAGCCATGCAACCACAGCCTTAGACCCAAAATCCAAGCAAGTCCCTTTACAGTCCCATAAAGGTTAATTCACTCACGCCTGAACTCTTTAGAGAGGGTGTTGTCTGTTGACTTCAGGAGAATTATATCAACACCAACCAAGTCTTAGCCAAAAGTTAGAGTTTTCTGATCTATTAGCACTAAACCAGCCAAGATTTCTGATGTACGTTATGCAGTATCAGTATTGTGTGCAGCCCTGTCTGTATGTAACCAGCAGCAACAGCAAGGACCCAACAGCCTGGACAGAAACGTGAGCCATGATGTCCTCTGCATCCCCACACTGCGGCCCTAAGGCCAGAAGCACTGAGCTACAAAGCTCAGGTTGAGGTCTTGCAAGTGTCCACTGTGGTTTAATTGCACGCTTGCTTGTACATGTTATGTGTGGTGATGTGTTGACAAGGGGCTGGTGGCAACAAGGGAACCTGTTTCAGTTACCCAAGCCTAAAACTTAACTTTCAATGTTTAATTACAGTGTTTTAGGTAAACACCATTCCTGCTTCCACTGACCTTTCATGGACTTATGCTTTTGGATTGGTGTTAGGTACCTAAACTTTCCTTGGCCTTTTCATCACTGGATGATGCAAGTTTGCTTCAGGGACATATTCCATTATACTGGTATACATTTGGGGAGAAATTCAGTTAGCACAATGCCTCAGAACCTCATATATTTCTCTATAACCCAAATTTTCTCATTTTAAGAGCAAAACAGAGACATAAATACAGCATAACATCCATGCCAGTGCGATTTTTGTTGCTATCCCGCAGATGATCTAAGTTGTGCACCAAGCATTTTGCAACGCTTTTTAACACCGATTACAAGTCAGTTCTTTACATTTTCCCTTACTTTCCTCATTGCCTTCTTTCAGTAGGCTTTTTCCTGGCTCCAGGGAGAGCAGAAATCAATAACACAAATCTAATATTAGAAATATCTTCAAAAGAGCAGCATCCATGGGCGTGCTCCTCACATGCCACGTCCTCCCAGCAGCAGGCAGCAGCAGCACCTGGGGTGCAGCACTGGCCCACCCGCAGTCATGCACCAGGAGACATGAACACCCTGACGCTCACCCCCTGCTTGCAATAGCTATATCCTTTGTAAGTAATCTGGAAGAAGTAAAGGTGTATAATAACATTTACATTATTACTTTCAGTCGCTGGTATCTTTAGGGTAAATAAAAATTATTCTCAGAGTTGAGAATAATATTTCTATATTTTTTCAAGGCCTAAGGAGCTACAACAGCTTGAAAATAAGTTAGATATTACTTTTTCTTGAGTATCAGGCTTATCTGGAAGACAGTAAACAAGTCTGACAATATGAGGCTGCAGTTTGCTGCATGACCATGGAATTGTATGGTTCTCACAGAGGGTATTTTGAGCAGTAGCATTGCCAGTGCTCTCATCTTACAGTACATGGCCAAGTACATTTAGAATTTTGCAGGTTCAATATTCAGCCCCACAAACCACTGAGAGAAGACTTATATTCCTGTCTACAGACATCTCACTACTGCCAAGATCTAGAGAACTGCATTTTCAAGCAAGACCATTTGTTAATGAAATGTAAAAATGGCTAAAAATTTGTTTCTCTCGCCTCTTGTTTCTCAGCAGGAAAGATGGCATACAATTCTGTAATAGCTATCTAATATCATGACAAAAACAGTATCCAGATGTAGCAAGGTTATTTCTTAGTCTATCCAGTTTTCGATGAGACATTATCTTCCATCAATACCCTTCTTAACTTCTTAGCAACATAACATTCTCTTTGCAGCTTGTTCGGCTCTCCTTCCGATGCTTAAATATGATTTGATAAAAATAACTGTTTCAGAAACCACACAGTAACATTTCAAATCAAGTAATCAGAGCATGACTTAAGGCAAAATGGCTAATTAAATTATATCCAGTACTGTCTGGTAACCAAAACTAAATTGAGTCACCTCTTAGGGTGCCAGTCAGTACCAAGTATTGCTGTTTCCAGAGGCAAGGATGGAGAACAAAAGTCTTCCTTTCTCATACACCAATTTAAACCCAGAATGCCAAGGATCTTCCATAGAGACCAGCTCAATACCTCCAACACAGTGGGGGCTGAGGAAGGCAGGTCATGGATTAAGTGCCACTTTCAAATGAAAATTGACATATAACTTACAAAAATAATGGGATCTGAGTTGCTTCTAAGAGTGGGGATTGGACCAGATGATCTTTCGAGGTCCCTTCCAATCCCTAATATTCTGTGATTCTGTGATTCTGTAATACCTCCAGGTAGTGAAAGGGTACTGACTGAAAAGTCATTTTCTAAAACACAGATGCTAGGGCTCGTAGGGAGTCCAAAAGAAAGCAATGTAATGATAGCAGCCAATTCTGTGGAGGAGAGGCTAATTCTTCCCTTCCCATCCCCTGTTTAATTTGAAGAAGGTAGAAATGATAGACAAATTCAAAGGATTAAAACACAGTCGGAACAATCTCAGGGAAGACTTAATGGCCAATAAACCTATCATCCCATTAGCAGCATCCAGCATGAGACTGGAAGAATAAAGATTAAAAAAAAAAAACAATAATATGTTTCAGGTTTACATAAGGTGAGAGGAGAAACCTCTATGAGACTGAAATCTGCATCTCCCTTATATCCACCCACATGCAGAAAAAATTGATATATTAATCTCAATTTACTGTATTTTTCCATCAGATATACAGAGGGTGGGGCAAATAATGCCTTCTTTTCATAAATCAAATATCACCCAGTAGCAGAGATAGAGCCCTGAAATGTAGTGAAATGCATTTCATTTCAAAAATCTCCGTTATAGTCACAATAAAATTCCAGAAAGAAGAGGCAGAACTGCCTGTTGCAAATAAATGCCTAGCAAAATTGGAAGCTTTTAAAAATATATTTCCAAAATGCAGAGCAATAAACCCATGCTCACATTATCATCACCACTCAGACATTTAAAGATTTGCCAGACACATTCGCCACACCTGCATCCTCTTTTTTTCCCCAGTACAATCTCATTAAACGAGCAGCAGGATAACATTTCTGAAATGTACGCATAACAACAAGGGGAAATATGTGACTCCTCATTCTTGGGCTGTTATTCCCAGCATAAATATTGTCCAGCCTTGGTTTCTTATCTGTGTTTTTAAGAGGATGGATAGGAAGACAACATACACAATGGATCTCTTTCAGTTTGCATACCTAAAAATATAATATAAGAAGGACACAATATAAAACATACACTGGTAACAGAGGGAGGCTGAGGGAGTCTTCCAGTCCAGGAAACACCTCTGGGAAAGGCTGCAGAGTAAACTAGCAGCTTTGCCCAAAAAACACTTGTCAAGGAGGAGCAAACAGTGAGGAGCAAGCCAGAGGAGGACACAGACATGGCTAATGGCCCTTGCCTCTGCTCCTGCTGTACAAAGGCTGTCCCCCAGCCAAGATAAGGGACCCGGTGGATGTTGGTCCAGTCTTGAGTAGGGTCTTGGAGCTGGATGACCCCCAAAGTGCTCTCCAACTTATACAACCCTATAGGTCTAAGATGATGATCACTAACTCATGTTTTTTTACTGTCTCATTGGGTTTTGGAAAGGACAGGGTGGGAAGGACAGGCAGGGTAAGCTTTGTGCCCTGGAATGGGCTGGCAGGTAGTTTTAGGCAGAGAAGAACCCCTAATCCTGCCAGCGTAACTGGTCAATGCCTTCTTTACCCAAGGCCAGAGTGAATTTTTGAAGTGGTTGTTCTGCCTGTTAGGCCACAGATTTCTGGCCAGCGCACCTGGGGACAGATACCTCTGCCAGACCTACTGACTTGCACTGATGTAAACATAAGCTCAGCTGCAGAAGGGTGACCTTTTTCATTCCCTTTGCATTGCTATTACTGTCTCAAAGAGCACTCTCTAGGAAAGGGATTCTCCTTCTGTAATAGTCTGGGCTGGGAACCATGCCTGGGACCTGCAGCGGCACTCCAAACACCATGTCCCTGACATACACCACATTCTAATGGGATTTCAGAAAGATTCACAGGGGTCAAATAATGCTTTTAGTTTACAAACAGCATGCAGAGGCATGGGAAAATGGCAGTCACGTAGCAGATCCCAATTCTCCTGATTTCTAATTCAGTTTTATCCAATTCACTTCATTCAGCAAGCTACTGCTCTTAGTCTGCACTGTGCCAGAGCCACCAACCCTTGAGGTCCCAGATCCACAGTAAAAAATAATCTGCAGCCCAGAGATGCCCTTGAGCTTCAAACCATACAAGCTGAGTTCCCGACTCACCTCCTAGGAAACCTGCCAGTAACTGATCTGCAACACTTCCATCTTGCTGCGAGGTTCACCATCAGCTTGGGATATTACTGAATTCCTAATGACATTAAAGAATTTATATTACTAATGCTGTATTTAAAAAAAAAAATGGTTTTTTAACTTTCAGAAAAATTACTTCTGCTAGAGAGATCATCATCACAACTGCCACAGGAAGGGAAATGAAGTTGAGGATTAGCCAGCAGATAGCGTCTGTAGGTAGTTTCTATGGATGAGGAGGGGAATGGGGTCATTTTAATTCTAGAAGCAATTTGGTTGCTGAAGCTTGTCTTCATTTACATTTAAGTGGTTACTGCATCCTGCTTATGCACTTATGTCTGTTGTTTAACTTCAGGCTCACAGATAGTCCATAGACAACCTTTATGCTTTTTTAATCAAAGACTTCTGGAACATTTTCCCTGCATACTCTGCCCTATAAGTTAAGCTTCAGTGTTGCATATCAGTTCAGGAGACATATTTTCTGCTGACTGGATTTTTTTCAAGTCTTTCTGCCACATCTTTTTCCAGCTTTTCAAGAAAACAGCCAGCTTTCTTTTTAAAGGGTTCTGAAATCTTTCATGGGAGTTTGAAAAAGAGGGAGTCTATCTTTTCTTTGCATTACAAAAACATTAGACATTTTCTTCGGTCTTCTACAGGGTGAAGGTCCCAAAACAAATATAAAATTATTTTCCTTAACAGCCTTACAAGCCTAACATCAATGCTTTCCATGCAACAGCTCTCACTGGAACAGATTTATATAATCCCCAGGCCTCAAAAAGATATTTTGCCGAGTTGCCAAGTCTTTGCCAATTACACCAAGTCTTTTGTGAGAAACTCGGGAAGTTTTAGTGCATCACTGAGCAGTTAACATCTGTGATTTCCTACTGAGTTCTGAGGTTTAAATCAATTAGCAGTAATTGGGACTGTTTACAGTGGCCTTTCATGTGGAACAAGCATATGCTGGAATTTTAAACTAAATATTTAAGTTTCTGCACCAAGTGACCATGCTGCAAATTTTTAAAAAAATATTTTGACCCTATGCTGTGCTTTTAGCTTAGAGAGTAACTTGTCATTCTTAGCAGAAGCTATTTCTAGTCCTTTAAACAAAACTGCAATCATAAGGTTTGGAGAAAAAAAGTTATTTTCATTTTATTTTTGTATTCTCTGTTTCTCAACATCTAACTGTTTATGCTGCACTAAAATCACATGAACCTGAATTAATTAAATGCAACAAAACAGCTCATTTTGCATGGAGTGGTCTTGAAATTTTCTCCTGCCTATTAAGGTAATAAACCTACCACAACAAATACCACTCAGAAGTACTATATGCAGTTTTCGTAAGGGAACAAAGCCACTGAGAACACCAGTTAGTTGTGCAGAATTATACTGTGCAGTTTTAAATAAACCTGCTGATCTTTCCGTATAGAGAAAGTATGAAATCAAGAAGTTAGCTGAGAGTTTGCTGTCGTGTTCCCCTGGCCACCTGGAAGCGAATTCCCCAATTACTCCCTAGTGTGACAGCAGGAGGGAAGGACCAATATGTTCCCAAACTTCCCACGGTTTGGAAATAGGAAAGAATAAGAAAGAAAATAAGAAAGAAAAATGTGTTGATTAATAAATCAAAAGAAGACTGAAAGTTCTTGGTGCCTTTAAGTGGATTTACCAGTGCTAGCACTGCTGAAAACTGTCTTCATGGATGAGATTGAAAGTAGGTGCCAACCCATTGCAGATGCCTCAGCACCTGCAGAGGAAGGGAGATGCTATTTAACCTTGTTTTGTAAATGGGAACAAGGAGCTACTGAGAAGTTGTGACACAGAGCAGATGAGAGACACAACATTTGCACTACTGATGCAGAGGAGCTCTTTCACCTTTACACTGAAGGGAAAGCTAGACAGTGGATGTTGATGTAAAAATGACTATTGCATATTGGAAATGAAGCGGAAAGGATTAGTACAAATGCTTATTTCCACCCTGTTATGTTGCCAGGGAAATGTATAACAAATACAATCACTATTGGAGAAAGGCAGTTCAATGGAGAAATGGTTCTTAAAAAAATGAAAGTTGAAGGGAGACAAAATTATATTTTGTTCAGGTCAATAGGCACTTTCACGCAAGAGGACAATTATTGAACAGCAAACCAGAAGATGCAAAGCCATCATTACTCTGTAATGAACCAAGCCTGGAGCTGGTTTAGCAGCTATAACCTGAGAACAACACCATCAGCCATTCGCCAGTGATTTTTTAAAGTTAAATAAATGTTTACATGAAGAAAAGCAGAGGAGGATAGAACTGCACACAACTTCTTTGTGCATATACATCTGAATTTTCAGAGTACTCTCTGTCCCCATTGATCCCTTTGAAAGTCTCCTTCTCTTGGGCCAGGAGTAGATGTGAGGGCCTGGAAAGCTACCAATCCTTATGACGCCTTTGCCAAAGAGGCAGTGCTGACCAGTGACAGGCTACAGCAGGGCCACCAGACCTTTCTCCTGCTCTTGCCACCCAAGACATATTCACAGCTTCTTGTCATAGTCATATTTACTCCTCTTCCAAAGACTGGAGCGTGCTAGTTGCCTTTTCCCACAATTTTCAGCTAAACAACCACTTGAACTCGGCCCTTCCTCATCTGGATGTTATTTGTCCTGTTTCTCTCCCTCCCCTTCAGCCCTCTGCACCCATTGGCCATCCTACCAGCACCCTCACCTCTGCACCCTGCTTTGGGATGCTCTGTCCTTGGCATTTTATAGTCTGAGCAAACACAGCCATAGAGGGCTTATCCTACTGAGCATAATGTCTTCAAGGTGAAGAGTTGCCTGGGAGGTAAATCCCAATAATGCTGTTACTCCAACAGTAATGAGCTATCCTCACAGAATCAGAGTGGTTGAGGTTGAAAGGGACCTCTGGAGGTCAGCTCATCAGAGCCAGTTGCCCAGGACTGTGTCCAGAAAGCTTTTGAATATCTCCACAACCTCCCTGGGCAACCTGTGCCAGTGCTTGGTTACCATCACAGTAAAGAAGGATTTCCTGATATTCAGACAGAACCTTCTGCATTTCAGTTAGTGTTCACTCCCTCTTGTCCTGTCACCAGGCAGTGCTGAAAAGAGCCTGGATCTGCACCCTCCCTGCAGGTGTTTATATACACTGATAAGATCCTCACAAGCCTCCTTTTCTCCAGGCCAAACATTCCCAGCCCTGTTGAGATGCTCTGGTGCCTTCATCATCTTCATGGTCTTTTGCTGAACTCTCTCCAGTAGCTCCATGTCTCTCTTGTGCTGGGGAGTCTAGAACTGGACACATGCTGCAGGTTTGGCCTCACCAGTGCTGAGTAAAAGGGGAAAATTCACCTTCCTTGAGCTGCTGGCAAGGCCCTTCCTAATGCAGCCCAGGACACCATTAGCCTTCTTGGTGGCATAGGCACATTGCTGGATCACGGTCAACTTCATGTCCACAAGGACTCCCAGGTGTTTTTCTGCCAGGTTGCTTTCCAGCTGGGCAGCCCCCAGCCTGTCCTCATGCATGGAGTTCTCCCTCCCCAGGGGCAGGACTTTGCACTTCTCTGTGTTGAACTTCATGAGGTTCCTGTCAGCTCATTTCTCCAGTCTGTCCAGGTCCCTCCAAATGGCAGCACAAACAACTGGTGTATTAGTCACTCCACCAAGTTTTGTGTCACCTTCATCCCCCTGACCCACCACACTTGCAGGGGAAGCCCATGACTGCAGGCAAAGCTGGGGTCCAGCCTGGAGCCCCACTCCCAGCTCTGCCATGGAGACCAGACGGGTGCTGGCAAACCCATCCTTCACTGCTGCTCGGGCTCTCTCCAAGCAGCACTCCTGGGTGCAGAGATGGCTGGAGGACACTGTCCTCCAGAAGGCCATGTCCCTCTCCCACCAGTGACCTGGCAGCAGCTATTTTCTTTCACCCTGTGTAACTTGAACCATTTAAATCTTGCCTGCATGAGGATGAAGGCTGTTTGTGTAATTATCTGGTTCTCATCTACATCGTGTCTCCTTTCCACGGCTCTGACATTGCAAAAAGGGACAGGCAGTTAAATCTACTTCAAGAATCTTTGATCCAGTAAATACAGTGAAGCAAAGGAAAATCAGGCTCACAGCCTTGCAGAAGTCTGACCGTGTGCATCTTTCTTTCATTGTCGCAGCCATTCCTTGTTCTGTCTTCATGTGCACTACCTTAGTGACTTTTTTTTTTTCATCCTAGCTGATCTCCTGTCTCCAGGAGCTTTCTGGATGTCAGGCAGGTGATGCAAATTTAGAAATCCATCCTTCCAAAATTTGTCTCAGTCCATTTTTTTCCACTATGTTTTTTATTTTAAACTGAAAATTTCTCTAATTTGAGAAGCTGAGTAGTCTGTAATGAATAGGGTGATGACAAACCAGGACAATTGATGTGTATTTTTGTCCTGATATGTCATCCTATTCTGATTTAAGAAAAATGTTAAAATGGCCCTTAAAGATGTACTTTGATATTCAGGCTTCAGTGTCTTTACATTAATATAGTGATATCGCTATGCTTTACAATAATTTTTAAGTCTTTATTTTCCATTGAGCAACACAGGCCTCATATTAAACAGTTTCAAGTGTATTTGAGAGACAAAAGGTGACAGAACTGGTAATTACCTCATTTCTCATTAAAGATGACTTAGTACCCCAAGGACCCATATTAGAATAAATATTCTATCTCCTGTTTATTAACCTTTGTTCTTTAAAATGGTGAATGAGTGCTGATAAAGCTGTCATTATTGTGACTGCCTCAGGAGCTGATGATGTTTCCAGCTTCTAATATGATTTGGAGTCACCTTACCAAAAATAAACAGAACTTGACTCTATTATGCTCCAGACTGTCTGTATTTCTAATACGTACTTTAAACCTAAATATCCAGGCAATATCAGCTGATATCTCACTATCTAATATGAATGAAACCTCCTATGTAACTCTTGCACAGTTTTATATAAGCTAAACTGTAGTAGAGCAAGCGCAGAAAGACATAGAGTCCCTAAGATTCCTCAGTCAGTGTTTATTTTGTAGGGCGAACTCTTCTTGGTAAGGAACACAAACTTTCTTATGCTGCATGAGAAATATCATCTGTCTTGTTCCCGACAGTAGCCAGAGCAAGCAGCTTCAAAAGGAAGTTCCCAAAATCCTAAATTTGGCTGTTACGGAGCAATTTATTTGCTCAAACCCAAGATAAATGTCCTGAATCAGGAGAGATTATACTGCTTCAGTGACTGACAATTTTAGACCTGGCAATTTCCCCTTAATGCCAGTGCTGTAGAACCTTAAAAGAAACAGAACAAATGATGAGGAAATAGAATAAGCATTGATTTAATAATAAAACAGGATTGTGCCTTGATGGAGAATAGAAGGAAAATTTAAAAAGTGGACTACCTGGGTGCTAGCATGTCATTTTGGACAAACTTGGTAGGAATAAGTCCAGTAAGTGTAAGAAACAAGGTAACTGGATTCAAGAGGACTAAATTCTCAATGGGCTCTGTCACCACATTCAGAGTAAAGTAACTTGGCAGCATTTATTGCATATTAATATTTTCAGGCTCAGTGACCAGACAATGAAAAGATATTCTTTTATCATTCTATTATACTTATTTTTGCAGAAAACATCTTTTTTTTTTTTTTTTTCCCAATGGAAAAAAGTGACAAATTGGATGTCCTGTAAGGATTTCAAAGCTACCAAAGAGATTTAGGACTGAGTTCAAACATCCTGATATGGATGCCGGTCATGGAGGCTGAAATTATTTCAGTCATTGCCTGACTAATAAGCCACAACCATAGACCTCAGATAGTGGATGCTCTGAATCACTCATTAAGTTTCTAAACAGTGCATGGGAGGATGGACAGAATACAGCTCTCAAACCCACAGCCTCTAGCAGCACTAATGGATCTGGGCAAAAAGAGTTTTCACAGAAAAAAAGCAATCCAGCATTTATATAACCTCTTTATTTTTTACTATAAAGGTCCCCAGGAATGATGAAAACCATTTTTTATAAGAACTGGAAGATACACCTAAAAGTCAGCAACACTGATTGCTTTGTTACCTTTTAACTTCTCTGCTTGACGGTCACACTGACAGGTTTGACACTTTATTTAGTGGGGATTGGTACTAATATCTTCTTGGGTAGACACTTGACACCTACCTTGCCTTATTATTTTCCTGTGCATCTCCTCTAAGAGTTGATTCATTTCAGTTGCATTTGTTGCAAGCAGAACCCATTGGAGCACAGAGTGACAGATGAGAATATGAAAGCTTCCAGTTATCCAGCTCAGTACTCATAAGCCATACAGGGACCCACACGAGATGCAGGTAACAAGGACATACACCGAAGTCTCTGAAAATGGTGTGTGCTATTGAGTTTGGAAGGGAACACTCAGCTCTCCTAGTTTACTTACTAACTGAAGATTATACAGTGTGAATTAACACACAATCAATCTTCCATTTCTCTGCTTGAGAGACCCAGCCAATTCTCTTAGACTGCAGAATCTCAGTTTTACTTTACATGGCAGGTATACATCTGAAATGAGATCAGTAGGCTTTCAAATGGAAAAAAAAGAAATTACAGTGGGAAATACACTGAGAGAGAAG
Organism: Caprimulgus europaeus; assembly: GCA_907165065.1. Next base: position 87,554,785 of record OU015524.1, on the reverse strand, counting down.
AACATCTTTCTTCGATGAACATCCCTACTATGCCTAAATAGTCTTTCTTGAGCTCAGGGAATATTTTACTGTTCTGTGAGATGTTGAGCTTTAACCGATGGGATTGTAAGTAGTACACCTGGGTCAGTCATTGATGCTCAAGGAAGGAGGTCCTGCTCTTCAGTACTTTTATCCTCCTCTTTTCTCCCCTTCCATGAGAAACTACACCAACAAAACCAAGGTGAAAGTCTTCTGCTTAGTGAATCACAGCAGTGTGCTGTGTGGTCAGGAAACTATTGAAGCTGGCACAGAGAAGAAGGTAGGACTATATGGCTGGCACAGCAGAGCCACAGCTGCCACTGAGCCATCAGACAATATCACTGAGCCAGCCCCATCTGGAAAGAGCACTGTCTTAGGTACCCCACGTCCTGGTGATTAGTCCATTTGTTATACACTGATGGTCAGATCTCCTCAGGTAAAGGTGGGATCTGACTCTGAGCCTTCTACAGCCTAGGTAAGTGTAGTGCTTAACTCTGGGAAAGGGTTCAGAGTTGTTAAGATGTAGGAGCCTGTCTCCTGAGCACCTTCTTCTTGCTAGCTTAGGTGGCTGCTTGCATTTTTCCCATTCCTGTGACACCGCAGGGATGCAGCCCGGTGGGACTGTGCGCAGCCAGCATGGGCTTGATGATTCCACCATGCTGCTCCGCCAGTCCCACATGCTGCAGCATTTCACTTGCATTTGTCAAGCTTGCTTTCAGTGTGCCCTCAGCCCTAAAATGGTTGCTAGGGAGTGTTGCTTTGCTTGGGAAAACAAAAAGAGGAATGTGAAAAGAACTGGGTAAAGACTTAGGGGTGTGCGTTATTACATCTGTGCCTTTGTCGCCTTGCTTAAGAGACGGCAGCAATAATTCCCTTTGCTGCTTTATGACTTGAAAGTGGGAGTATGATGCTAACTAATGTCCTGACATGATTGCTGGGAAACTACTTGCATCCACAGCAAACCAGAAGCTGCTCACAAACAAAGGAAGAAACAGAGAAAGACAACCTGACCCTTAACATGGAGGTTCACTCTTTCAGAGAGGAATGAAAACACAGCATGACTCAAGTGCACTGGTGACAAATTCCCTCAGGACTCGCTGAGATTCAGGTATGCTCACCAGCATCCTGCTAGAGAGCTTGGGTAGCAATCCCTCACTGCAGGAAGAGGTGACTTCCCCTTCTCACCCCTAGGAGACCATCTCCCTGGTTGTCTATTAAGGCTGCGGCAGCCTTCAGCAAGGAACATCTTGTTTTTAACCAAGTACTTTAACTCCAGCTGGGTTAAAGCAAAATCAAAGTAGGAAGTATAGCTTTACAGCATCCAAAATAGAGACCACAGTAACAAAGGGGTTTTAAGGCATAAGAAAGAAAACTGTACTCAACCCTCTTACAAGAGAAAGTGTAAAAGGTCATTTTTATTCAGTATTCTGCTCATTTGCTGTAGGTGCTCTCCTGACATGTCAGGGATGCCATCTCTCCCTGTGTCATGTGTCGCAAGCTGCACTTGTTAGAGAAAAAGCTTTCCTTCACATCAACTTCTATAACTATTCTCCTTTCCAGGGGCTCTGAGCAGATTTAATTTTGTCTCTTGAAACTTCCTTTCTTTCCATCTGAAACTTACTTCCTTCTAACTTACTCAGCAGATGATCTTGACACTTCTCCAGTTAAATTAAGAAAGTCTCACTTCTCTGGAGCTGCAAATGTCACTTTGTCAGACCAGCTGTCATCCCCTCTATTTTACTAGCCAACAAGCACCTTCTTGACTGAGTGCTGCTTTACCTGCTGAACCTCCCCTTCCCTGCTATGGTGACTCAATTGCTTTTAATGTGAAGGTGTCTCCAGGCACTAAAGTTTGTATAAAATCAGCAAGAACATTTATAAACACCTTTGGCACAAACTTCTAATGCAACAAGTGAACACAGTCATTATCATCCCCTGAATGAGATGGTAACGCTGGGCTTAAAGCAACAGGAGGAGACAGAGGTGAAAATCTTTCTTCCAAATATGCCATGAAAATATCACAAAGCACTGACAACTGAACAGCCTTTGGCACCTGTAACAGATATTTTCCTGAAAAATGTCATATTTTCAACCCATATTAACTCTCTGCAGAATGAAAGGCAAATCCAGTACAAATACCAATCGAAGAGAAAAGCCCAAGTCATTTTGCGTGTATATTTAAATAAGGGTCAATTTTATTTCAGGACTCTGCTCTTGGGATGACCTGTTTTCTTTCAGGCTTTCTGTATGTTTCTGGATGGGATGACAAGCAAATGACAGCAAAGCTGACAGCTCTATTAGCTGCAGAAACAGGATGGGTGAACGCTGTACCATGTCACCTCCGGATAATAAGCTGGATTTCTGACTGCAATCCAGATTCTTGCAGGACAAGCTGCGATGTGACAGGTTAGTGGTAGATTAAGCAACACAACCTGAGGACTTCTTTTATATCCAGGGCCTTTACTAACATACCTACTATACATAGTGCAAAGAAGGCAGGAAAAGTCCTTCATAAGAGCTCTGGGCTCAGTAGAAAGCCATTTCAGTTACCTGCAAAAGGCTTCCAGGCAGGCTTTTGAGCAAGATGCTGTGGGTGTAAACATCCCAATGTTTTCCTCTGGCAGCCCTTTGTCTTAACATGTCTGCAGATCAGAGTGCTTATTGCTCACCTTACCCTTCCCACTTGTACTACAGCCCAAGGGACCGGAGGTAGTGGCTGTAGGGGTGCAGAGAGGGTTATTGTCACAGTTTCTACTCCAGGATCTTACTGTTCCTTCATTGTAAAATGAAGAAAATCAAGACAGGAGTCCCAGGAAGGAGCCAGGCTGTGTTCTTACATCCTAGAAATCATAGAATCTTTTGGTTGGAAAAGACCTTTGAGATCATCAAGTCCAAGGGTACCTGTCCACTACTAAACCATACCTCTGAGCACCCCATCTACCTGTCTTTTAAATACCTCTAGGGATGGTGACTCAACCACTTCCCTAGGTAGCCTGTTCCTGTGCCTGACAACCCTTTCAGTGAAGAGATTTTTCCTGATATCCAATCTGAACCTCCCCTGGCTGCAGGGACGGGAGCAGGTCTGTGTGTAAAGGCATTAGTACGGGATGATCAAATGCATTTATACCACAGCATCTAAGTCAGAGCTGGTGTTTGTCTATAGCCGAGAAGCTCTCTGTTTGGGAATTACTGGTATTCAGTGCATTTAAACCAACACTGTTTTTCCCTTATTAAAACATACACTTGAATCATAACAAGCTATCCAGACATGGGCTGTTGCTAGGCTTGCCTAAAACATTGGCAGTTGCTCGTTTTGTCTCATCTTCTTTGGTTAGCTGTTGTAGAAACCTGCTTCTTCCAAGTTTTTCCTGAGAAATGCTTAACTGTGGAGAGATTTCTTCCCTCATCTTCCCTTTCTTTGCCTGTGAAAAAGAAAGATTTAAAAGAAGAAAAAGAAAAAACAAATAATAAAAAAAAAAACAGAAAAAACCCCAAGACACCAGCATTTTTGTTTTGTTTCTAGGTGGCACTGAAAGCACAACTTATTGGCGGGGGGGGGAAGAAAAAAGAAAAATATCCAGGAGCATTAGCACATATTCCCAGAGACCCAGAGATATTTATGCAATTTTCTTAGTGGGAAAAAACTTTTTTATGGAAAGGATTTAAACTTTTTATTAGGTATTTAATATATGGCACAAGTCAAGAAGGAAACAGAAAAAGACCTTCTATTATGTGGAAGCATAGAGACAGACACACAATAGGCACAGGGACAATATTGTTTGCCATATTCCTAACTCAGATCCTTCTCAATGCTGCAAGAGAGTGAAAATCCTTGTAGGATTCTTTGCATTCTTTCACACAACATCTCTCAGCACCCGTTCTCTCCCTGCATTAACACAATTCACAACACATTCAATAACAACAAAAAAATGTTATTTCCACTGTTTAGTTTATGACTTAAGTCCAAAAGACACAGAAGGGCTTCCATTTGTGAAATGGTGAAAATAAATTTAATGGGGAAGCAGGAGGGGCTACTGGTTACCTTTTAACTAGTCTTTTATTAGATGTACAAAATATGCTTCTCAAGCGTACTTTCAGATGGAGAGTACTGGTATTATTGTATCTCTGCAGAGAAAGCAGAGGGGAAAATTGCCTGCTGATCTGAGAAAAGCTGATACAGAAGGTGATCCACGGGACTAAAGAGTGACAAGAAATTCAGAAACTGCAAGACATTAATCAGATGTATTGATTTAATTAGCCAGCATAACATCATTTATCATGCTAACCACAAGAGACGTGCCCATAAAAGCTAGTGTTTGAAGGTCACCTACTATGTGATACAGATGTCCAGCTGTAGAGATCTGTTTCACTTAGACTTGGAAAGAAGTTACTGAAAGACAATTTTGAAAACTCTCCATGTGAATAACACGGTGCTAAACATTGTAATTGGGTCCACTCATCCTCTTAATATTCTGGATTTTCTGGACTCACAATGTTTAGTGGATTTAAATTTTTGAGGTAAACAATAAGGATTTACTGAAATAGTGGTAGCTGTAACAAAGTCAGGATACTGAAGTTTTAGGACATTTTATTGTTTTCTAACAGTAGGTTCATGCCTGTCAGTCTTTTTTCCCCTACTGCTACCTGTTCATCATTCAGGAAAGAATGTAAATAATGATAAGGCTCTGAAAGAATTCTCAGTAGCAAAAAGCCTCTTAAGGGCTCATTTGCCTTAGGCAAATAGTTATAATAGGACCCATGTTTATTAATTTCTTCATTCATCTTTCCATTAGGAAGAATTAGAAAGGCACCTCCCAGGAGCATACACTTCCCACATCCTCTATATGTACTGGCCTGGAATCACAGCTTCACTTCTGATCACATAAATCCTTGGCCAAGGGAATCTCAAATTGATTAAAACAACACAAAACTTCACAAAGCAAAAGCCCTCCTGTATTTCAAGGGGTGGGAATGCGTTTGGCACCAACACCTACACAGGTGACAATCAAAAAGGGTTTGAACTCGGTTGCAATGACATTTTGGTTGCCTCAGAGTTGAACGTGGCTGTTGGAAATTACAGACTGCTCACAACTTTTTCAGTAAGTCTAATTCTGCTGTATTTAAACTTCCCTTACAGTGGCTGCACAGAAGAGCCAGTCTGAAGGATGCTTTCTGCTAGAGAAGTGGGGTTTATGTTGTTTTGGCTCCATTATGTGCAGGACACAGAGAGCTGTAGTCTTAATATCATTCTTCTATTTCTTCTTTCTTTGTCCCCTTCACCCTTGCTTGTTACCTTTTCAAGTTTCCTTCAAGGTAATTTAAAACATTTTTTTTTAAAGTTAGTACTAAAAGACCATTTCTAGCACAAAATGGCTAAAGTAATTACCCAGGAAAGCTCCTGCTACTTTCAGAGGTTAGAGGGTTTATGTTCCTACTGACATAAGAGATACAGATTCCACACAGGAGTATTTGTGTGGTGCATTAACAGCATGAAAGGAAAAAGCAGGTTTTTAGTGAGAATGCAGGCAGTCATCAGGGCTCACTGGAAGAGTTCAGCCTTTAGCTTTCCAGCCTGTTTAATGTAATATTTGCTTTAGGACTCTGCCTTACTCTTCAGGAGTTGTTTCTCTTGAGGGGAAGTGAAGTAGCAAGGAAACATCAGCAAATAAGTGAAATTTTGTCTGATACTATCTGTATGTGGGACAGGGCATTTCTTTGCCTGTACTTCTGTTAAACCTTCCTGTACTACATATTCTTCCTAATGACCTGTAGGATGTTCAGCCCAGATAATACAAGGAAACTCAGATTGTACAAAAATAGCACATACTTGAGAAGTCACCTCTTACTTCTCAGTCATGGCAACAAGGAAAGACAGCATCCCTCCTAGGTCTTAGCAGCTGCCTGTAAAAAAAGAGACACCCCTGACAATTGATCTGACCACCTGGAACACAGCTTTTCCACTTCAGAAAAGGGGCCTCCTAGAATCCCTTGCAAAGACAAGATTGTTCCCCCTTTTGCTAGGCAAGTGTTAGATCTGAATGGCAGAGGTGGAATTGCATCTTTAAGGCTAATCTGTGCTCCTTTACCCGAGGCAGGAAATTCCAAATCTGTCATCAAAGCAACACACATAATGCATAACCCATTTAACTTGTTGTTTTTCAAACAGATGGATTAGAACAAAACAAGTAGTGCGCATTTGGCGAAGACTGGATACCATTAATGCTAACTCTCTGAGAGTATAAACAAGCTGCTGCAGTTTAACAGAAAGCAGAATTTCCTGGACTAGCATAAACTAATGGCTCATTGGCTAAAACAGATCTGCAGTCTCCGGTCACTGTAGAAGCCCAGCTACTCTGCTGATCCTGATGAAAGAACGATTGCAAATACAACAAACACCCCGGGATCTTGAAGAATAGGGGAAAATATCAGCTGCTGTTAAACGGTGTAGAACTGACACAGTAGTGAAACTAATAAATGAATACAAACAGGTTTAACATGTCCTCTTTAGAGATATTATCCTATGGGTTAAAGATCTGAAGATTTAGCTTTTACAGTTCTGGCATACAAGGAACCCATCCTCTCCCCTGTGTAAGAGCTTCAGTTCTTGTTTCTAGCTACATAAATCACAGACAGGGTAAACACATTACAAGTTAAGAGAAGGAAATAATATGATCTCCTAGCAGACACTAGGAGCAACAGCTTTTCACATACGTGCCAAAATGCCATCCAACTATTAGTATGGAACAAGATGCACCTTCTTTTACAAAAACTCTAGAGCAAATTCATATTTTATCTATTAAATCCTTGACAGCTTACCCCAAAAGTCAGTCTTTAACATGTTTCTCCTCATAGCATCTCTTTCAAGTCTAAACTCTGCTCTTCTCCCATTTTATAAGAGCAGAGGGGAGACGTAGCTAGAGACAGCTACAGTTGCACAAAAAAGAACTAGGTGCCCAAATCCCAGAGTGCCAGCCACAAAGCCTGAAGATATCCAGTAACACTGGGCAAAGGCCATAGCACTAAGAGATGAAAAAAGTCCCTGCTCTGATATAATTTGACAGTGAAGAAGAGTTGACAGGGTCCACAGATGCTCCTGACATATAACAACTCCCTCGGGGTAGCGGATACACCTGAAAGTGGGAGACAAACAGATAATATAACACTGACCACATTGACCACATTTTGTGATCACAAATCAGTTTTCTGTTGACAAGGCTCATTTTTCACGGCAGCATCTTGGTCTCCAAGCCTTTGACAAACAGTTATAACTTCATCAGTGCATTTGGGAATACATTTAACAAAATTGCCTTTTGCAGAAGTGAGGTAGTACCAAAGAAATGCAATTCTGAAAACCAACAACATAGAGGGAAGGAGAAAAGCTGTCTGGAAAAACTAGTGAAGATGACCCTCAATTTCCTAAAACACCCCAGTGCATTGTTGCTTGCCTATTATTCTCTCTATGGATTACAGTAAAGTGAAATTACCAGAGTTTTGCAATGTGTACACCACCATTTCATTAGAAGGATACGAAGTCAAAATTGTGCTTTATTATCAACAAACTATCTCAGTATGAAGACTGCTCATATGTGACCTTTAAACTTGAATTCTTCATGTACAAGATATTACTATTTGAAGGAGCGAGCCCAGTCCCTGAAGCTGAACAGGAGGCTGTGTCCAAACACATGACAAGCTCAGAATTCCTTAATGCTTTCCTCCAAATAATTAAAACCCTTTTCATACACATCATCAAAAACTTAAACCATGCTTAGATTATGTGACAAAAAACTTCAAGGCAGAAAATACCAAATGTAAATTTGTGTGTGTGTTTTTGTGCGTTACTGTATCATCTTTGATTAGAGAATCATATTATTAATAATCAATAATAGCTTGGGTTATCTTCTGCAGCTATACATATGGTGATCCTGCGCATTTGTTGAGTGTGCATCAGGGTATGTTGACTATACAAAACATGTTGCTACTCAGACAAAGATTCCTGCAGAAACTCTACTCATTCATCCACCCTTCCCCTCACAAAACCAGGTCACTACCATTAGTGGCCTTATGTTTGAACAACATGGCATGAATTGTTACTTGAAACAGACTTAAGCAAGACAAAACACTACTAGTTGGTGATGGTAGGCAGAGGAATGCAGAACATCATGGTGACAGACCAACCAGTCTTCAGCTGATCAACGTAGCCTGCATTTTAGAAACACTACTAGTGACAGGGTGAAAATTGTGCAATGTATACTCACTGGATAACATTTTAAAACATAACTTCACAACACAAAAGTTCCTTCCAACTAAGTTTTGATAAAATATGTCAATGACTTAGCACCTGCTGTCTGTGTTGCTGTCTCACGGAGCTTTGAATCAAGTCCATGATGTCAAAGTCCTCTCTTTAAGATAACCAAAAGCCTGGGCTCAGGGTAGCTACCACACTTTACACAAGAGAAAAACATTTCACAGTGGCCTTTTCAGTTATGGAGAGATATCACACAGAAACTCTGAACCATGGCAAATCTGAACACCTTACCCTTCAAGGCAAGCTTCTGTCACTTACCTCTTCTAACAGATACACTAAGCAGAACACACATTTAAAACAGGGAAGTGACCGCTTGCTGCTGACCCCAACCTGATCAAAACAACAGGCATATTGCACCCCCTCTGCAGAGAGGAAGGGTCAGTCCTGCTTGAGAGGTGCTACCTGTGTTACGGGATGCATGAAGCTGCTCCAACACTACAGCAATGACAAACTTGCACCATGCAGAATGCCAGATCCAAAGGGTTCGTAGTTTATAAAAGCTTATATAGGATATAGTGCATTATTATTAGCCTGGCATGTAAATAACATTACATATGGAAAAACTAAAGCACAGATCCGTCAGAGGCCTGTCAAACATCTCTTTGAAAGTTTATACACTCAGGCAGGAAAAGTATGAATCTTCCAGATCCTGTCTGGAGCCACAAAGCTATCAAGGCTAAAACATTAAGCATCCAGGCTCAGAGCAGCAACACTTTCTATTGACTACTATTGGAATTTGACTGGCACCTTGCTCCCACAACTATACTTTGGTCTTAATTTATCATCAGGTTGTGTTTGGTAATCACAGCAGAAGGGACAGAATAAAATAGTGTGTTTTTACAGGAGCATTTGGTCACTGGAATGACATTCTCTTTGTACCAAACACTAAAATTAACGAACTGCTCCAGAATTCACTACTCCCACTTAAAATAAATAAATAAATAAATAAAAAAAAAAAAAATAAAATTTGAATGAATCAGCAACAGAGCACTAAATAAGTACAAGATAATCTGCAATTTTTACATAATAGTTGAAATATAGAATACACCATCACCTGGCTACCGCAGGGTGAGGGGATTCCATTCACTGGAGCATTTGTCTGACATGTATGGTCAGGAACATGGATTGTCCAGTGAGTGTCAATGACAACTGAAGGGCTGATTCTGCTTGGTAGATCAGGACTGGCACCGGGCTTGGGATGACAGCATTGAGAACCTGCTGAGATGTGAATTGAACCCCCAAGGTTCAACCTCTCAACAGAAAACAGAAAGAGAAGTAACTGGCCAGAAGGAATAGTAGTTCTGCCAACGAGCCAATCTTATTAAACATTTTTGCTACTGACCACAGCAGCATCATGGTCCACTAGAAATCTTTTCAGAACATTTGCTGATGTGACAGCCAGAAGCATCACAAATAAAGCTGAAGATCAGGAAAACTAAGGAAAGGATCAAACACACAAAGCACAAGGTCATGCACTTAAGAAATAATTGGATTTTCTGCCAGAGATTAATGGCATTCTTTGGGTCTCCACAATTGGAAATGGAAGGGAAAAAGAGCCGGGATGTTTGCTATGAACAACCAGTGTGCTTCAGATGTGAAAAAAGGACAAGCAGTCATTAATGAATGAAGTGAGCTGTTCCCAAAAGAAATAAGGAAGTGTTAATGTCACTTTGCTAAGATGCACACCTTGTGCAATATTTGCTCACTCCTAATTCAAAGCTGGACAGGCACAGAATCTGGTAGAATTCACAGTCTATCTTTGGGAAGGAAACCATTAATAAAATGAACAAGGAGATAAGATTGTTCCCTAAATACAGAATGAGGTTTAAGAACCTAGGAAGAAAACTAGTTACCTACATTAAAGAATGCTATTGGCACAACAACAGTTGGGTGTAAATTAGCCAGGGATACATCTATCTCAGAAATCAGAGGATTCCTATCAGAAGAGTGATGCTCTTGGTCAGGTTTCCACCAAGAAATAGGAAAAAAAAAAAAAAAATTAGGTGGACCAGGACATGAAAGAAGTCATATGAGAGAGAAGCATGTGGATGAGTGCCAGCTGTAACAGGGGCTTGGCTGTAAGGGATGGAAAAGTCTTAAAGGTTCTAAATTCCAGGTCTTTTGAAGATGCTTTAAAAGGATGTTCTGTTGCTAAAATAAAAATGATTAATATTAATAATGGAACATATGCCTAGCAGAGTAAGAGACAAAAATCCACTTTAAAAATGTGAAATGATACACAACAAAGCAAATAGCCCATGTGAGGTCTTTTTTACTTACCAGTCTTCTGTAACTAACTGTACCAAGAAATTGCCACTAATTTCTACTTTAAACAAAAATCTTCTAAAATTGGTGAAAGCTAATACACTCTTGTCTCTTGTGTAAATGATGACTCTTGCTGAGCAAGTGTCAAAGTCTAGAAGAGGAGGAAAGAACAGATCATTATGCATACCCTAGTAAATCCACAGGTAATTAGAAATATGTGTAAAATAAATCAGAATTACTGTATAAGATGTTCTTTTGAGTTCATGTGAGCATTGAAAAAATCCAACAGGTTAGGAAATATTTTTTCATTTGCAAATTATGACACCAAATTCAAAATCCCCAACACACCAAGATCTTTCTTCATATGCCTGTGGCAATCTAAAAAACACTTTTAAGGACAGGAAAAAATTTCCTTCAGGCATGTTGTTAATATATTTTCCCTCTAAGCATCTTACAGAGCCCCCTGTTGTGTTATGCTCCCTGTCTTCTGCTGGGCTCGCTCATGCCGTGTTTACTTACCTACGTGGAGAACTGCCAGGGCCGTCAGAGCTGTGTTTGCTGGATTGGAACAGACACTGTTCTTTGTACTCTCAAGATAAGAGGTTGCAACAATCAAACTGTGTTTGTGTGTCTGAGCCACAAAATATGATCTTAATAATTACTGTGAATCAACTAAAACAACTCATATCTTCTTCTCAATAGCCTTTAATTTAAAAAGCACTCTTAATTTAGTGCATTTTCCTTTTGCTTCATGTGTTTGAGAATATTTTTATTTCAATTTATGAAACCCCTTTTCAGCAACAAACCACAAACCGTAAATTGTCCCATACATCCGCTTTCTTTCAAAGCTCAAACAAAGGACTGTTCTTGCTCTTCTCTTATTAGGTCCACATAAATCAAAGCCTGGTAAAGGGCAAGTCTAGTAATCTGAGCAAACAGCCTACACCAACTATACAATTGGACCATTACATGTCATGCTTCCCATTAGTCACAGACAGAAACTTTTGACAAAGTTTACAAAGAAGTCGAGAGCAGAGCCATTACATCATGGACATACTTGATAAGCCTGTTAATCTAGGACTACAACATGCAGAGCTGACAAACCCCTGACTGAATTTCTTTCTCCCCTCTTCTTGTTTTACAACTAATGTAATCTTCTATTGCATTTTCACTTGTGAGCTGTGCTGAGCCCTGCCATTATGATGGCACAATGACGACAACTGAGTCCATGTCTGTCCAGATGAAGTCTCAGGCCTTTCTCAGACATAGCCAGCCCCGTTTCTATACGTATATCAACTCAATTCTACATTCTGAAGTGGGACTGACAAGGGAAGACAAGAGTCTTCATCTCCCTCTCGTCCACACTGCGCTTTGGTGGTTGACGTAGATGGACAATGGCTCCACTGAAGTCAGGACAGCTGCAGCAGTTTTATTGTACTGGACAGTCTGACTCCAGTCTGCATAACTCTGCTTGTGGCCATACAGGGACCTTTTTCCCAGTTGCACTGCTGAGCAAACAACTTTGTCACTGACAGGAGAGTCACGACCCTTATGATACAGACAAAGTTTTAAAAGTGAGGAAACACATGTTGGTAAAAGACAAGACAGCCAGTTAATTTGGGTTGTAATTAACTGGTGTCAATAGCGAAGGTATAAAGTCTGTTCACAAGCCCCTACCTGGTGGAGCTGCCAGTGACACCAACACATGGTAGAGCCCATCTGCAGCTCCACTTTCCTGCATGCACTACAGAAAACATAGTTATCACAGAAAAAAATAAATAATAAAATAAAATGTTTTGCAATCTCGAGGAAGTGGTTAAAAGCACATAAATTAAAATGACATTTTATATTTTGAAATAAACACAATTTTTCTATTGTTTACAATATAAATTGATACACATTTATATCATCACGGAATGCAAGCAGGTAGAAGTGTCTATCACTAAGGACACAGTACACAGAGCCGTGCAACCCATGTTGACGATCAGGTGGGAATAAAGCACGTGCCACTGAACACAATACAGCAGTGAGATGATAACATTGCTGTCACCTTTAAGAGAATGCCACCTGAACATGCAGAACTTCAGAAACACAGGATCTGAACACAGCAATTGCTGCCCACAGTAAGAAAAATGCTATGCTTTAATGTTGCCATCAGATTATTGGAAGACACATATGTTGTTACTGAGCCATTAGCATGTGGACCTGCAAAATTCCTGACATTGTGTGGACACTGCCTAATGCTCCACGGCATCTGCTACGAGGCCATTCAGCCTGCTCTGAAAGAGTAAACCAAAGCAGCCTAGAAAAGACAGAGTTGCTCAATGTTTCTATAATTTGTCCATCAGCAGATTTTTCAGTACTTCTGTGACAGTGATACAACGGTTGCAAGAAAACCTGTGGAGGAAAACTAAAAGGAATGAGGCTGACGAGCTAATGCAGTACCTCAAACAAGTTACCTGTCATTTATAATGGAGCGCAGTTGGCTAGGAGAGAAATGAAAAGACACAAAGTCTAAAATTGAAACCACAAAGTAATGTTCTGGAGGAACAAAAATGAAGGCAGAAAAACAGAAAGAAAATTACTGAAAAGCATTTGCATTTAAACCCAGAATGTTCGAGTGCAAAAACATCTACTGTAAATTTTAATTAAAGTAGCTCCTTATATATAAAAGTTTCTCTACATAGAAAAACAAAACAGAGGTAAGCTAGAAACTTGCCCTTCAGCTGACAAGATGATACCAGTATAGGTCCTGGATCAACCCATTTGTCTATCCTAACCTGCTCTGGTGGGGATTTAAACTAAGCTGGAAAGCCACTCTAATTTTGGAATTAAAATAACCCCATAGAGATTCAATTTGGTATGCCAGCTTTACTATGCCAGTTAAATGGTCAGACTTGTTTAAAAGAAGTAGCAAGGCCCACACTAATATAATCACCCTATGACCCATTAATGACAGTAACAATATTGTTGTCTGCTGTTGCTAATGGAGAGAACAGCACCGGTCTGACAGATAGGCATGTTTTCTGCACCACACCAATAGCCATCTTTATAACTCGATAGCGTATTAAAGCTGACATTTTTAATATCTTCTTGTTGCCCTACACTATTTGGAAACTGCACATTAGGAAAGGATGCACATCTATCTCAGTTAATGTGAGTTGGGGACTTCTTAATGCCATTGTTGATCTATTATTATTACTTTAAGACTAACACTGCTTGGCACTACAGAAAGTAAAAATTAAGACAATTGCTACTGTGAAAAATGCAGAGCGTAACAGATACAAAATGCTGGGGAGAAAGGGAAGCGAGAAGTCAAAAAAGAACAAGGAAAAGCTTTAAGCATATGTAGTCAGAGGACAAGTTCCTAAAGAGTTTAATGTTTTCAGTGTACACACTGGGGTCAGTGCTCTCTCAGGATTTGCTTCCAGAGCCAGCTGCAGCACTGGCATCACAGGAGCATGACCATGACTGGAGCCATTAGCTCCTATAGGTGACTCATAGACCAGGCATGATGGGGTTGATTTATATTTCATCTCTGGAAGGCTTTTTTCCCCCAAAAGTACTCCTGGTGTAATGTCTGCATGCATCATTTTGGAAATCACATATGTTACCAGAGGCAGATAAACTCTTTATGGCCACAATATCAAATAAGGCAGGACATGGCAGAGATGGAACCTCAAAAATGTAGTCTCTAACCTAAGAGTGGTCCATATATGCAAAACCATAAGAGGGGTCATTTAAATAGGTTGGAAAATATTTTAAGGTTGGAGTATTTCTGTGTCGTACGAGTATCTTCCATCTGCAAATTGCTCAGTCATATTCTGAGAAGCTGAAATTGTCATAGAAATTAAGCAGAACAAATAGTAAACTGATTTAGAAAATATATTTTATTCATAAAATGACTGAACATTGGTGCACAGACAAAATATTTTGGAGCTAGAAAATTTAGTCCCTGAATACAAAACTCAAGAATATTTTTGTTCTTCCTTCAATACTAAAAACTAAAACAATAACAGAAAAATAAGAAGGTATCCAAACTAGGTGCTGGGCAGCCTCAGCTATTTGTCTTTGGATGTGTAAAACCCAGAGAAGGTGCCCAACACTCTGCAGAGTCACTTCCTACATTATGATCATTTCATGAGTAAAGAGCATGTTAACTTTCTTTGATATTCACCAATTTTCAAAGAAGTCCACTAACAAGAATATTCCCTCTAGAATCCATTCTATCAAAATATAGCTGTTTTCCAATAAGGTAGCATCTTTTTATTTTAAGAGTTTGGAGATGGACTTTGAAAAAGCCAGCCTACATAAACATGTTCTCTCCTTCCCACCCCCCCCTGCTCCATCCCCCCATTTGGATACCTTTTTGTACACATATTGAGAACACCAGAATTGTCACACTAGGTCAGATGAACCATTCCAGTATCTGACTCTGATTTGCCAAGATTTGTTTAAGGAAAACTGCAAATTAACAAGGCAGATATGGGATAAGATCGTGGAGGGATGAGGGGTCCAAGAGAGATGGTTCATATTAAAGAATCACTTCCTTCTAGCTCAAGAGACGTCCATCCCAATGAGCAGGAACTGAGGCACAAATGCCAGGAGGCATCTCTTCTGCTCCTTAGCCTACACACCTATACCATCCTGTTCCCCTCGATGCAGGAGGACAAAAATTGCTGTCAACTAAGCAAGCAATCCACTCTGAAACCAAAAATGGTAACAGCTTCTGCCTTCCAGGGAAGTGCACTACTGCTACTGTGGAAAGCAGCTGAGCATCCACAACAGAGAATGACAATTTAGAGCAGCTGCATTGACTTGCTATAAGTATCTTTCACTTCCATCAGTTTCTGCGTAAAACCTTGATTCTCCAAAACATTATCAATTTAAAAAAAAAAAAAAATCTACATGGGGTGTAGGAATACAAAAACTGTCTTCCTTTTCTCTCAAGATGCAAGGTAAACCTTAATGTGGAAACAATATACATGATAAGCATATGAGTTTGACAAAAAACAGATTTTATATTTTAAAGTTGGACCTCTAACTTCACCGGAACAAAGACAGTAAAGAACTTAAGTTAGTATCCATGACGTTAAATATTTTCAAACCTCTCTTTGCTACCAGTTGTGAATTTTCCTAAGGACATACAGGTCACTATCAAACACTGCCTGATAAAGGTACTACTAAGATAAACTGATAATTTCTTTTTGGTAAGAGATTGTTACAGTCATCCCAGCTAGATGTGACAGGTAAGATACTCTTAGAATGACATCTAAGACTGTACCAGATGCAAAAGTTAACTCTCTCTGTCTTTGGTTTTGAAACACATCCAGATATAAAGAATAATACACCACACCCCCTTTTTGTTTTGTATTGCCAGTGGGTATTTTTATAGAAGTCACGCCATCGGAAGTTATCTGTAAATTTCTGCTGAAAATGGATTTGAGAATAGCTTTCAACACAGGTATCTGCGTTCTTCACATCTTCAAAAAGGCAACCTGTAAAAGGAAGCAAAAACAACACTCTGATTATTCTCAACTCTGCAGGTAAAACAAAGGTTTTTCATCGTATTAACTGAAATTACATATTATAATCATCATAGAAACAGAATCATAGGGCCAGAATCAAAGGCCAGAAAAGACCTTTAAGATCATCGAGTCCAATCATTAACCTATCACTACCAATCCCACCACTAAACCATGTCCCTAAGCACCGCATCTACCCGTCTTTTAAATACCACCAGGGGTGATGACTCCACCACTTCCCTGGACAGCCTGTTCCAATGTTTGACAACTCTTTCAGTGAAGAAATTTCTTCTTAGCTCTCCTTTTGTTACTAATGTATTTAAAGAAGCTTTTTAAATTGTCTTTTACTGATGCAGCTAGATTGAGTTCTAGCTGGGCTTCGGCCTTTTTAATTTTCTCCCTGCATAGCCTCACAAGGTCCTTGTAGTCCTCATGAGTTGCTTATCCCTTCTTCCACAGATCATAAACTCTTCTTTTTATTCCTGAGTTCCAGACAAAGCTCTCTGTTCAGCCAGGCCAGTCTTCTCACCCGCCAGCTCATCTTTCAGCACATGGGGACAGTCTGCTGCTGCTGCACCTTTAAAATTTCCTTCGTGTCCAGCCTTCCTGGACTCCTTTGCCCTTCAGGACTGCCTCCCAAGGGACTTTGCCACATCTTTTCACTTAAAAAAAACCCCAACACACCAGCACAATGAGAGAGCAGAGGCTATATTTGAAAGCAGTGTTACCTTCCCACCACTTTTCTAGCTAATATATGTCTCCTAAAAATTCCCAAGCTTATTCTTTTTGCACTGCACTTGTTGCTGAACTACATATCAAAACCCTTTTTTTTCCAGAACAACAAAGCACAAGGTGTTCATCTTGTCTAACATAAAATGCTGTTTGATAGTCTTTTGAAACTAGCTAAGATTAAATCTTTTGATACATTCCCTGTTTTGCCCGAATATTAGCTTGTTTGAACACCGCTGTCACTATAAATGGAATCCTGATTCCAAAGTCACAATGAAAAGACCAAAGTCATAAAGAAAAAATGCCTTACATTCTAAAATGACCAGGAACCAAAATCCTACCCTAGGGGAGAAGACAAATACTTGCACATGATCAGAAGATAGCAAATGATGTACCTCTTCTTTTTAGTGCACTAAGTGGACTGCCATGATTAACAGCTATTTAGAGGAAAGGCAATCTATCAAGTACAAGAGACCTATAGGACTTCTGGTAGCCCAACTCATTTGTTCTTAGTCATACGCATGCAGTGGTTTCCTCTGCGTTGTTTCGTTTTTGTTTAGCCTGCTTCAGAACCTGCAAGATACTAACTCACAAAGGTAAGTTAGCTGACTGGAAACACAATCACATGAACAAATTCTCATCTGCCAAGGAGATTGCTTCAGATATTCAATCAGGAACTTTGCTGATCACAAGGACAGAAAAAAAGATGGACAGATGCCACCACAGAAGGACAAAAAGAAAAAAGAAGAAGAAGAAAAAGACTACCAGGTTGTACAACAGTCTTCTGAAAATATAACCTTTCTCCTGTCCCATGAAAAACACACAGGCAAAAAACCATTTGAGACATACACTTCCCCTTTTTTTTCTCCAAGACCTTTCAACAGTCACTTAAGTGCAGATTCAAATTACCACCAATTACCACTTTGCATTTTCAGAGCTGACCCTCTGTCACCACTCTACTTTATACTGTGATTAAAGAATGCATGAAGCACGTTCAAACAGAAAGAACTGAATTAAAGTATAAAACTGAGTGTTCAGAACAGACCACAAAACAGAGTAAAAACATTTATTTTGGATCCTATGCCTAAAAATTTTTTAAGACAGAGTTATATGTCTGATATAGGGGACACAAAAAATTAAGCAAGTTTTAACATCTAAGAGGCTTTCCCGAAAATCATCCATACAAAGGATTCATGTCTAAAACAACATGACTATGAGGCATGAACAGGACATGACAATAGCAATTCTTGGTTAAGAAAGGGAAAAACTCAAGTGATCTCACTTCCTGAACATCTCTTTTGCTACCTTAACACCAACAGTAGAAAGCAGCCATGTTACCTATTAGAAAGCAGCCATGTTACTACCTGGAAGGGTTTGTACAGATAAGACAAGTGAGACTCCCAAAAGCTTCCACAGTTTTTTCTTCTTCCAAACTGGAACTAAAATTCAGAAGGAAAAATTTTCACATAGAACATAAGTTTTCAGAAACATCTGTAGTCAAAGCTGGCCAGCAAATAGCTGGCTGGCCAGGGTGGAAGTCTGCCCGCTTGCCCATGAAAATCTCATTACACTGACATATTCCCACTGAGTGTTTTCTTTCAGCTCAATCAGCATTTTCTAACAGTAAGTTGCTACATCAAAAACCAAAGGGCGTTGTAAAGGCTAGGGACTACTCATCACGTAGGAAAATCCATCCACTAGGCTAAAGACTCCCACCCTCAAGGACACAAAATGAAAGGAAAATCAATATGTCTGTCATCTTTCTCACGATTTAGGCACTGAGATGAATAGAGACAGATGTATAATTAATAGCAAATGTAAAATCTTACCTATGCAGAAGAGTCATAAGTAACACAGGCTAGGGATTAAATCCTGGCACCAATTAAGTCAAAGACAAAACTCGCATTGACTTTAACAAGGTGAGAAATTTGTCCTTGCATTGCAAGGAAGAAAAAGGAAAATCAAGAAAAGCAATAACCATTTCAATACACAAGATTCAAAATTTTAAGCAGATTTTTCTACCTGAGATTGCAGGCTCCTTTGACACATAGTTCTAAGGTATCATTAGAGTGGATATATCTGTTTAATTTGATTACTTGTGTTTTTACAAGTAATTACATTATATTTTATAATGCATGAAATGGGCTTTTTCACTCCTTTGAGAGGATTATTCACAACATAATGTTTCCCTAGACTGCTATGCTCCCCTACTGCCCAGTAAAATGAAAAACATCAAAAGGAATCATTTATCACTGTCTGTATTTATATTTACTACCAATGTGAATGAAAAGAGCACATTAGACCATCCCTTCAGCTGACATAGCCAACAAAAAAAGGGATAACACATGGAAATCAAAAGCTGTTTAAAAAACACCTGCAACAAAACCAAATGAAACTAAACCACTTACCAAGTTCGACCTTATACAAAGTTCAATACAAAGCATATAAAATATTTCTTTATCATAACTGTTACTATAGATGCTCTTAGATCTCTAAACAGCAGTAAACTGTGCATTCCACACAATAAATGAATTGCTATGGGTTGGTAAAGTGGGACTAAGTGGTTCTCCCCAGTTCTCCATCTATTAGGATACCTTCTCTGCAAGACAGACAACTACTGACCCCTTCAAGTTCTAGTAGCAACTCTTTCAGCAAAGTCTGCAAACACAGTATTTCAATGCCACTAGTGCACTTCAAAAGAAAAATAATGTGCTGAACAGCTATCTGATCTATAAACTAAAGTTTATCACTAAATTCAGAATAAAAGTCAGTTCTCTAATCAGTTTATTCAAGGATTTTTTTATTGACCTTATCTCAGCACTTTGTCCCCTTTGTTAAAGCACTCAAGATAGCTAATATTAATCCATCGTTAAGAACTGATTTTTGTGCTCTAGCATCCTTACTTATATAACAGGAGATACTGTTTTTTCATTTTCTCTCAATTATTTCTGAAGATTATAATCTTATTCTATTTCAGAGTATCAAGTGCATCTCAGCACTCCACCCCATTAGTTTCCACAGAGCCAGAAGCTGCTAAGACCTCTGGGTAACAGACAAACATAAACTCCACATTTTCAAGCATTTTACAAGCTATTAATACAGACGGAACAGAAGAGTACCACAGGCATATAAACAATATATTTTACCAAATCACTTTTCCTGTAAACAATAAAGCAGCAACAACTTTGTTAAAAGCTTTAGGAGCCAGGGCAAGCTAAGAAATCCATGTAGTGATGCTCAATTCTAGCAGCTACGCTCTCTTAGCTTTCCAGAAAAAAGGGATGGATGGGGCAGTCTCCAGAGATGCCCTCCAGCCTCAACCGTTCCGCGGCCGTGTGACAGTTTTGTATGTATACACACGCACCAGCAGCACCGGGCTGGTGGAAACTCTTTTCCTGTAAGCTACAAAACCAAAGGATGGCAATATTCTTTCCTTAGTAGGAACAAGGTAGTTATGGGGTTATAGGTTTCAGTCTTTCTGAAGCATTCTAATAGCACTTTATTTTATAGAGTGTTTCATCAAGCTGTGCCTCCAAGTATTTTCCTGACGTCAAATGATAAAAATCTCTGGAAAACAGACAGATAAGGGCATTTCCTACTGAATTAAGCATTCAGTCGCAGAGTCAAACACTGATGAGTAACAGGTGAAAGAAAAAAGTTGTAATTTCAGAAAATATTTTAAAAGCTATGGAGACCTAATGAACTAAGGAGATAAAAGAAGGCAGTTTTAGATGGCAGAAGCTGCTGGAAATAAATCTCTTCTACCCAAGTGGTAACACTGGGAGAGCAGGCAGAGTGGAGGAGTGCTGTAAGAGAAGCAGAAGGATGACTAGAGGCAGCTAAACAACATATTTTAAAGAAATGCAATCTGCAAATCCAGTGCATACAATCTGTCTTGTGGAGCTGACAACAGACAGAGGAAATGCAGCACTAAGAGAAAGCTATTTTCTCAGCTAAGCAAAGGAAAAGTAGTTCAATCGTTCAGTCAGCTGCAAGAACCAGAAAAGAAGTCAGATCCTTATTTCAACAAAACAGGAAAACAACTCACATGCCAAAAGATGCATTCCCATGCTCTAACACAAACTTCTGAACTGTTCTTATGTTTATATTCTCTTTAAAGGAGACAAGTGAATTGTGCATAAACATCTCTGTGTATGTCTTTCAAAACTGAGGACACAGAATTTCTAATACCTACTGCTCTCCCAAGTCCCTACAAAAGTAGGCAGAAGGAATACTACAGAATTTCTCTTCAGTATTAGAGAGGGAATTGTACTTCTGTTTACTCCTGTATAATTATAAAGGAAAATAGTGGGTTGAAAGTAGTTACATATGCTTCAGTTTCAGCAGAAGAAAATGAACCTAATAAATCTATGAACACTTCCTGAAATATGACTGCTCTGGCTTTGCTTTTCCATTGCACAACAAAGAACAAAACACCACCAGGCTCAAAACTGAAGTTTAAAAGCATAAAAGAAATTTTACTGCTGTCTTCTTTGAACATTAGACCAATTTTTAAACACTGCCACACAGAGTTCATAACACTACATTGAGTTTTAGAAGAACATAACTTATATAGCTATCTTAAATTATATTTACTGCAAGCAGACGATCTTTTACATAAACAGATACCCATGCTTTAATCCTGCACGTGCACTAGTGTGAAATCAGGTGTGACTGAATGACTGCAGAGGAAATGTAGATTATACACCAATGAGGCTACAGCCTACAATCAACATCAAATGCTGCATTCATTTCCACTCTAAGCTGACAGATAATCAAGCAGTGCCATGCCATCCATGTGTGCCAGAAGAGAATGACCTTTCCAAGAAGATATGGACAGCAGTGGGCAGACCTCTGCTCCTACCCCCAGCTGTGGTGGTGGAAGATATTAATCTCACAGGGTCAATGCTATCCCTCTGCCACAGTCTACTGTTCCTCTCTCGCCAGAAAAGGCTATTTCAGGCTTTCTACCTCGTGTCCAATAAAATCAGAGGGGTACGCTAAAATCTGGTCTGCACTCATCAGATTGATTTATCTCTGAAAGAAGAAAGGAAAGGCTTGCACAAACAATTCTGCTGGCAGATCACAGGGGAGAGACTAAGTCCTTGTGGAAACAAGAGTGAAAAGCTGAGAATAGTGTTTCCTTCCACATGTAGAGCTGGATTTGGAAGAAAATGCATACACAGAGACTTGGACCAAGTCTAATTCACATAGGTTTGTACTGCCATGAAAGCCACGTCTAGCACTAAGTGTCATGGTTTAAGTCTTAATAATTGCAGCTAATACAACTGCTTGGGTGGTTGCAATTACAGTGCTATTAAAGATGACCTGTACATAGAATACAACTCTATCTTGAAAAAAGACTCAGAGGAATTGATATAAACATGTTTGTCTGAGTACAACTGATCCTATGTGTAAAAAAAAAGCCCTCTATTTAATAATACACTGGTACAACTACAGTGACAATGTGCATAAATGCATAGAGAAGGCCATAATCCCTCCTGAGACAATTCTAACTGCTGTACAATAAAGACAGATCAAGGAGTGGGATGATTACAAAGCATCTGCACCATGTTCAGGTCCCAGCTCTATAAATATCTGGTTTCTGATAAGCTCTGTTCAAAGTTTGGCATTCCCACAGCTGCTGATGAGACATGGAGGAGCCAAAGGAATACTGCCTTCTCTGAGGTGCAACAGTGCTCTTCCCATTCCTGCGCCACCACCAGAAGCAGCAATGTCTTATAGTTGTTACCATTACCCTGTGGATTAGCAAGTATTGTCAATGGCTGATTTTAAATAACCAAAACTTAACAAGTTTGCCTGCCTACTCATATCGCACAGTTTACATATTCGCTCTCACCTAATGGTCAGGGACCAAGTCTACTGATGCACAAATAACCTGTTCCAAAAATATGTCTTGGCACCAGTGTGAATGAATGGACACAAAGCAGATGGCATTAGATGAGTAGAGACATGAGAGAACATTAACTGCTATATTTACATTCACTCTCACTGAATCCACAGACCCATAAAAAACCAGCTGTCTTTTCCAGACTGAATGCTACCAAGCTGTTGCATATTACCCCTACATCTCTAAGGCTGCTCCTGGGAAGTTGCAAAGGCATTTTTAGAGGAAATTGGAGAGGAAGGCAGCATATTCACCACTAGAACAATAAGAGGAGCCAGAGATGTCCCTACCTTGAAAGTGTAGGATTTATTTGCCTTAGGATGCTCTCCTGGTAGCCTGCAAATTCCCTGGCTGTACTCCAGCTGCAAAGCTGCCCTCCATTACACTGGTGTTTAATTCTGTTTTTTCTACACTTCAGGCTCTTGGGATGGCTGCTGAATGCTATGTCACTGCGTGCCTGTCTCCCCTATGCCACAGAGGTCATGTAAGTAGACTTGTCTGCTCTAATATCCCCTCCACAGCCAATCAGTGGTAGTCACTTATCACAGTATGTCAAAAATGATTGTTTCAGGCTCTCTCAGATAGGAAAAGTTTACCAATATGCTCTAAATGCCATACAGTGAGAAGTCTGTTTTTGAGTATGCATCAGAACATGAAAAAATGTTTTATATAATTACCCTTCCTTTGCATTTTTGGACTAAGCAAACTGCGGAACCACCAGCCTCTGCTCATAGCAGCAGAACTTCACACCACTAGGCTGGTATTTCTCAAATGTTTTACTATGGAAAACAAACAATTTCAAACAAAAATGTCAGTAGAGGAATACGAGTCCCTTGAAAAGGTAACTAAAACAATTCTACAATACTACAGATTAACTGAACAGATACAGTCAGACAAGCCAAGTTTCACGTAGTTAGCCAAATAAAAAGCTAAAATCTAGGGTCAGTATAAAAGCCTCCATGACTATCACTGTCATGCTTGAATTCCAGTAGAGACAGAAACAAAAATCCATCCAGAATACTCTCACAGCCAAATCCAGCAGCACTGTGCTGTGCAGGACTATGTGGTGACTGCAATAACAAAGTCAACAGAAGAACAGGTTGTGCAACAACAAGCTAAAACTCTGCAAATTGGGTTGAGAGTAAGAGTGTGTGAAATGGTAGTTTTGCAATCTGACCCACTAATCCCTACGAGGCTCAAATCTGGGTGTGGAGAAGAGGACATTTTGTCACGGACTCTTACCTCACTTACTCCACAGGAGAGCAAGGTCATTCTTTAGCATATGTATCTGCAAGGAATTTCCCATCTCAAAGAGAAGCTGTTTCAAGCAGCTTTAAGGTCTTACAGGAAACGTATTATTGGTCAGTGTTATACTACCACAGAGGCAGAGGAATACAAGTGGCAACAAAAGCTGGGGAGAACTTGGGTCCTGTAGGTCTATCATCTAAACAGCCAAATTCCCTGGCACTTCTAGAAGGCTGGTGAAAGGCTTTCTAGTCTTCACTGCAGGAAGAAACTTATTAGACGAACGTTACCCTGATAAATCACTTTCTTCTTCTGTCCAAGCTGGGGAAGATACCAAATATAACCAAAACAACCGAGTAGAAAGAGAATTAGATTCCTTTCATTCAATTGCTAGTGAAATTAATTTTGACCAAAGCAAGGATTTATTTTTTAAATATGATTTTTTTAATCAGGTAATGCCCCTTCAGGATTTATGAAATAAAACCATCTATAAATCAGCATGCTTTCTTTCAACTAATCCTTCCTAAAAGTATTAAGTTTGTGTAAGAATGAAGTTGGATTTGAAATGTGACAGAGATAAATGAGAAAAAGCAAGAGATTCCTCCAAAGTCCCAGGCTGTGCATGTGCACTGCAAGCTATCTCTTTGCTACTGTAACAGCTGCATGCTGAAGCTTGCCCAGCTTTAGAGGGAAAACTATAAGCAGCTGCAAAAACAGTAGAAAATAAATCTTGTATGTTTTTATTTTATATGAAGACAAGCTATTTTTTTTTAATTTTAGATCAAGTAGTTCTTTGTGTGAAAAAGGGAAAAGTTTTTTTAGGTTGAGAATGCTATTAATCTTTTGTTTCTTTATATCTAGATATGAGAAGCCCCAAAACTTCATAACTTTGTTTTGTCTTTTACCAAGCCTTCCTCATTATTTCCACTGCAGACATTAACGATGGGTACCACAGGAAGACAGGCACAGAAACAGCAGTATTATTTACCTTTGTTAGTCTTAAATACAGTTTCTCCCTTGAATGCAAACCACATTAGTACTTAGTGCTAATGTTGCACTGCAATTACTGATCTGAAGTGAACCGGGCTACAAAACCCATGGAATTTAGGATTTTCTTAGTCAACATCAGATGATGTTTTGTTTTTACTGTAGTAATTACCACGCCGAACTTCACATTAATCAGGCAATCTGAGCATCACATATTTTTCTGCATCACGTGGTTTTAAACTGCTGTAGAAAATACATTTGTTTAAGCACACACATGTATGGACAGTTGGGAAACACAGGTTAACTTAAAACAATCAAAGCACTGCAAGCTGCTGTGTCAATTTACAGCATGCTAGCTACATCCCGAAGCTAGAGAAGTGAAGAAATTAATCCCTGGCAAAACAAACTGGGACATATGATGCTCCTAAATCTTTTTAGCCCCACCAAAAGGTGTTGCACAAGGCTGAATTGGAGAAGGTTGTGTTTGCCACCCTTTCAAAGACCTGCACTCCAATGCACAGCTCACCATTTCACACTTTCACAGCCTGCTGTCACAGCAGGATTTGCTCAGGGCCAATTTCCTTACAGTCATGTCAGTCTAAGGCTCTGTTGCATTTTTACAGTTCTTGTGCCACTAGATTTCTTTGTGCTCTTGGGAATCTGCTTCAACTGACCAGCACCAACACCACCCCAACACGGCTGTACCTTCCCCAGAAAGGGAAAGGAGTGGCATGCTATTTCTGCTGTAGTATCCAGCAACTGCAGCTCTTGTATTTCAGCAGTGAGGAAAAGAATGAAAAAAGGCACTATGCAGAGTCTGATGTCTTTAAAAGAAAGGTCTAGATAGCAAGATATATGGACTTATTTTGTTGACCACAAAGCAAGTACCTAATTCCACTAAATACCTAATTCTTTGTAAACTGGGCCAACTAAGTGGCAACATAATTTCTTTTCTACAGTATCATCAAATCATCTCTCTCAAAAGTAATACCCTGTTACCATATTCCAATCATACTTTGTCTTAAAGAGAGGGAAGTGCTAACAAATATTAAACAGAAGCATCAGGTTTAGGTCTTTACTACACAATAACACGCTCAGTTGGATTCTAAGCCAGCAAATGTCTCTTTATTTCCTCTCCTTGTCCTGTCCCTTTAGCCATGAAATATTGTAGCAAACTCTGAAACAGGAACATAACTTTCAAGTGCTGCATCATCCAACCAGAAAAATTACTAATATAATCTTCTATTACCATCTTATTTTTTTCAGCTCAAATTATCCCTTTACCATAAACCAACATCTTTGTTCTATTATTCCCTAATATTGAACCATTTATCTCATTAACTCAAACCTACTTTCTCCTATTTCTAACCACTACCCTTAACATTTTTCTACTCACACCAACCAATCCTTCTCCCCTAAACCTACACAATACTCCTTCAGTCAGGATTTACCTCCAGCCTGTGCTATGGCTCATATACTACAGTAGGAGACAAAGTGGGGACGTAGTTTTGCTTACATTGTTTCCCTAGGAAAAGTAAGATTACTAAAAAAAATGATTATTTGTTTCCCAGCTGCAGCAGCAGGTAAAATCTGCAAGCCAGAAACCCCTTCAGGGCCTGGCTGGATATGTCTGTTACTTCCTTGTGTTTCTTACCTTCTCCCCATCCCATGCAAATAGGAGAAAAAGTAGCAGGCTAAGATTATTTCAATTTTAGAAGCAACAGAGTGGAAAGCCAAAGAGAACAAGGATCTGAACTGGAAACATAATGAGAAAAAAGGAGAAAGCAGGATCTGCTGCTAAAAACTGAAGTGTCGACAAGCATTTGGACTGAATAAAACAGATACGTAATTGGTGCAGCACATTATCAAAGCTACCACACAAGCACCAACTGAAAAAATAATTTGAGTTTTCTCATGCTCTCCACAACTCTCAGTGTAATAGCAATATAGTTGTCTGCAGTATACAGCACTGGCAAGACACCACCAGGTCAATACATTTTTGAATTTTAATTTAATGAAAATCAATCTTTCTCTCTGTCTTAACTTAGCTGCCTGTTAAGAGCCTGCTTGAGGCCACTCATAAGACACCCTTCTCATCTCTTACACCAAGATGCTATAGAAAACCCCCCAGACAGGTAAAACTGACATGAGAAACTAGGGAGTATCACCAGAGGTCACCTGCTCTGTCTTCAAACTGACTATCAGGAAAAGGTCTATTAATAACTATTGTGGCAAAGTGTTTTAAAAACAAAGAGTTAACATAGAAACAAGCCAGCCACTTCTGGTTAGTACTCTCCCTGCTCATGGCCTGGCAGGAGAAGCTCCAGTTTATTTCTGCTTTTGTCCCCAAACATCTATATCCAAAAAGAAAATCTGCCAAAACCTGAAAGCTAAGAAATGGTCTATTATCCTCATTTTCTGCAATGCTTTAGACTTAGCGATGCCACAGAAACCAGTACACAGATGTAAACTGGGCTTGTAGGAGTCTCCCTTAGCAAATGCTGAATGACAAGAGCACATAATGATGTAACATTGAAACTGCTGGGATATCTTGTCACATATGCAATGCTGTCACAGTGTAAGATACGGCCATCTCCTGTGTGCAGATCCATTTCTGAATATACCAAACCCAAATGCTACTTAAAGGACCATCTGAAACACCAAGAAGATGTGGGGAGGGGCCTCAGGATAACCATCCATGATGTAGAATGGGTCCATTAGAGAACAAGAGAAATAAACGATATATTTTAAAAAGAGGTATGTGATTATGTGTTCACATTTACATTCAATTAATATGGTCCAAATATTCAATCTACCATAACTCAAAAGAATGAGGTAGAGGAGATTAAAGGAGAATGTGGCACTGTTAAGAAACACTTTGAAACTCAATAGTTTGAACAGGTGTCTCCATTGTGTTATCTTTTGGAAACTTTCTAGAAAAAAGCAACTTTGAAAAATTAGCTGCTTAAATTCTCTCTCTGCTTCCTAGCAGTTAAAACTGGAATGAGAATAAATACCTCCCTGCATGAGGTATGAAGATTAACTTGTTTGTGTATATAAATGGGTATGTAAGTATCAACTACTATTTTATTTTTAACACCTTATTGGGACTACTGCATTCCTACCCCAGAGTTCAGCTATTGGCAAGAGATTAGGACTGAGTTAAAGTGGGAACAGGTGTTTGGAAGATGATACGGCTGTAATAAAAGCAATAACAAAGAAGATGAAGGGAAAATAATTTAAAAATGGCATTAATTTGTACCCTGTGAAATAGAGAGATACATCCCAAAGAAAACACAAAATCACAACAACTAAAGGATATTTAGGAAAATGTCTTTGCCCACTGTGATTCATTCCCAGGGGGACACAGTCTGGGCAGGACTGTCCTTCGGTCCCAGGTCATCCTGTTCGTGTACAACCTCATGATGCCTGTTAAAAGGCCAGGCATTCAACAAGCAACAGTTCCACTGCTTAATGCTGGTTGGGTAATAAAACATTTTCAAAGCATCAAAAGAATGCAGAAGTTTACGGCCACCATCAGTGAGACTCGAGCTCCTAAATTATATCAGGTATTTTTACAATGTGGATTTCTGTCCTGTAAGATCCCTACAGCCATTACCAGGCCAAACTGATTTTTGTTTGTAGGGACTGAGCACATTCTTTTGCCAGCTGCAGTCAGAAAAAAAAGCTGAAACCATTCATTTCAAGGCTCAAACTCATGAAAACAGATGTTTTCTTAGTGTAAAGAAGAGTTACTGACCTTGAAGCTTCATAAGAAATACAATATTCACCATCTTTAGAATATCTTTCCCTCAACAATAAGATAATTGAAGATAAAAGCCTTTAAGTGTTTTTTTGAAAGCAGACTGTGCTCAAACACCAATCCTTCAAGTTAAACCCGTTAGCTTCAAGATGTACTATTAATTTCATACAATAATAAAAGCAAATAAAGCAATGATATTTAAAAGCAAAGACTTATGGAGCGGGGGGAAGGTGTGGCAAGAGGATGTATGGTATTTATTATTATTTTGTTTATTGCCATACACCATGATGGTTTTTTGTAAGAGTAGGACACTTGCTCCAGTGTAGATAAGTCAGCACTGGGGAGGAGAATCGCGACAAAAAAGAACCGGCAAGTGCTCTATTTGGGGGCTCTTTTGGGACTTTTCTGAGCAGGGAAAGTGGCCAGCCTGTACAGGCCGGGGACCGACAGCCTGTGGGCGGCTGCTGAGGGGGCAGGGGCAGAGCCAGCCCCACCAGTGGCCGATCTGAGTGAGCTGGAAACCACTGAGGGTCACCACACCACCCCACCCCACCCCACCCCACAACGGACTGCCCCAAGGGAGCGCAGCGCAGCAGCCAGAGCCTGGCGCGGTAGTTGGTGCGGGCAGGGCGCTGCGGTCTGCCTGCAGCTCCGTAAGTCAGGGAAGCCCTTGAGGCCTCAGCCACAATGGCAGGCACTCGCCTCTGAGCTCAAAGGTCTGCAGCTGACAGAGCTGATGCAGCCGCCCAGACAGAGCCACAATGGGAACACGCACCCACCCAGCTGTCCGGCTGCCAGCACTGCGGGGCGGGACAGCAGCGGTGAGCAGAGCTACGGGAGGTGTGAGCAGGTAGAGGAACTCCTCCGCTTAGTGACTGAGCTCAGGGAGGAGGTCAGTAGGTTGAGGACTACCTGGGAATGTAAGAAAGAAATAGATTATTTGGACCACACCTTGACCTCCCTAAAACAAGCCAAAAGACCCCCTAAGACAGAAGACCCTCTGTCCACTTCCTGTCTGGCTGAATGTGGAGACTCAAAACACAGGGGGCAATGGCAGCAAGTTCCTGCCCAGCACAGCAGGTGCATCTGCCCTGTTGCTACCCCACCTTCTCGGGTGTCCTTGAAGAACAGGTATGGGGCTTTGCAAGTAGAGCCAGAAAATGATAAGAGTAGTGGTACACCTAGACTGGAGGTGTCACCAAAGGTAAGTCAGCCCATACTCCGTATCCAAACTTCAGCCACCAAGAAAGAGATGGATCATTGTCATAGGAGACTCCATTCTCAAGGGAACAGAAGGCCCAATATACAGATCAGACCCACTTCTTAGGGAAGTCTGCTGCCTACCTGCGGCCTGGGCTAAGGACGTAAAGAGAAAGCTTCCCACTCTCGTTAAGCCATCAGATTATTTTCCACTATTGAGGTTTCAGGTGGGGAGCGATGAAGTAGCAACTAGAAGCCTGAGGGCAATCAAGAGGGACTACAGGGCCTTAGGACAGATGGTTAAGGAGCCAGGAGCACAGGTGGTGTTCTCCTCTGCCCTTCCAGTCACAGGGCATGACGAGTAAATGGGAAGAGCCAGCTCATCAATGCTTGGCTCAGAGACTGGTGTCACTGGCATAATTTTAGGTTCTTTGAGCACACCTGGCCTGCTCGTGCCTGGTGGAGGCCACCTGTCTCGCAGGAGCAAAAGGACCTTGGCTCAGGAGTTAGCAGGGCTCATTGATAGGGCTTTAAGCCGGTTTTGAAGGGGGAAGGGGAGCAATCCAGGCACAATGGAGCAGAGCCTGGGGGTAGTACACCCAGGTTTGATGGTTGCTGCATTAACAAGGCCCCTCAGTCTGCTGTCCCGGAGGAAGTAACAGATGCAAATCCAGGCAGCAGCAGAGATACAAGGTGTTTTGATGAGGTAGGAGCCACAGAGGGAATTGTGGCTTCTCCCTCTAATAAGGCGATGGAACCAGCAGCTCAGCTGAAGTACATGTACACAAATGCATGCAGCATGGGCAACAAACAGGAGGAGCTGGTAGCCATCATGCAGCAGGAAAACTATGATATAGCAGCCATCACAGAAATATAGTGGTATTCTTAGCACGACTGGAGTGCTGCACTGGACGGCTACAAACTCTACAGGAAGGACAGGCAAGGAAGAAGAGGAGGACGGGTGGCCCTTTATGTTAAAGAGGGTTTTGATTGCCTGGAGGTTAAAAATGGTGATGACAGGGTTGAGTGTTTGTGGGTAAGAATCAGAGGAAAGGCCAGTAAAGCAGATATCATGGTGGGGGTCTGCTATAGACCACCCAACCAAAATAAGGAGGTAGATGAAATATTCTACAAGCAGCTAGGGAATGTTTAACAATCATGGGCCCTCATTCTTGTGGGGGACTTAAACTTGCCAGATGTCTGCTGGAAATACAACACAGCAGAGAGGAGGCAATCTCGGAGGTTCCTGGAGTGTGTGGAAGACAACTTCCTGACACAGCTGGTGAGGGAACCCAGCAGGGAAGGTGCCCCACTGGACCTGTTATTCACTATCAGGTGCAGTGATCACAAAATGATAAGAGCTTCCTGTTCCTGGAGAAGGCAGGAGAGGGGTCAGCAGGACTGCCACCTTGGACTTCAGGAGGGATAACTTTGGCCTCTTCAAAGACCTGCTTGGAGAAATCCCATGGGCCAAGGCTCTGCAGGGTAGGGGGACCCAAGAGAGCTGGTTAACTTTCAAGCAACACTTCCTCCAAGCTCAAGATCGCTGCATACCTAAGAGTAAGAAATCTAGCGAAGGAGGCAGGAGGCCTGCATGGATAAGCAAGGAACTTCTGAAGAAGCTCAGTCAGAAAAAGGAAGTTTACAAAATGTGGAAAAAGGGCCTGGCCACTTCGGAGGAATATAGGGACATTGTCAGAGTAGGCAGGGATGCAACAAGGAAGGCCAAGGCCTGCTTGGAATTAAATCTAGCTAGAGATGTCAGGGACAATGAGAAGGGCTTCTTTAAATACCTCAGCAGCAGAAGGAAGACTAGGGAAAATGGGGGGCTGCTGCTGAGTGAGGTGGGTGCCCTGGTGACAGAGGACGCAGAGAAGGCAGAGTTGCTGAATGCCTTCTTTGCTTCAGTCTTTACTGCTGGCCCTCAGGAATCCCAGGATTATATCCCAGGCCCTGGATACAGGAAAGGAAGAAGAGAGAGGAAGACCTTCCCTTGACTGAGGAGGATCAGGTTAGGGACCATTTAGCCAAACTCAACATCTGCAAATCTGTGGGCCCTGATGAGATGCACCCTTGAGTGCTGAGGGAGCTGGCAGATGTTATTGCAGAACCACTCTCCATCATCTTTGAAAGGTCATGGAGGATGAGAGAGGTGCCTAAGGACTGGAAGAAAGCCAATGTCACTCCATTCTTCAAAAAGAGCAAGAAAGAGGACCTGGGAAACTACAGCCCAGTCAGCCTCACCTCCACCCCTGGGAAGGTGCTGGAACAGTTCATTCTGGAGGCTATCTCTAAACATGTAGAGGAAAATAAGGTTATCAGGAATAGTCAAAATGGATTCACTCAAGGGAAATCATGTCTGACCAGTTTGATAGCCTTCTATGATGGCATGACTGGATGTGTGGATGAGGGGAGAGCAGTGGATGTTGTCTACCTTGACTTCAGCAAGGCTTTTGACACTGTCTCCCATAGCATCCTCATCGGTAAGCTTAGGAAGTGTGGGTTAGATGAGGGGACAGTGAGGTGAGTGAAGAACTGGCTTGAAGGCAGAGCTCAGAGGCTTTTAATTAGCAGTGTAGAGTCTAGTTGGAGGCCTGTGATTAGTGGTGTTCCTCAAGGGAACAGTCCTATTCAATATAGTCATCAGTGACTTGGATGAAGAATCTGAGTGTACCCTCAGCAAGTTTGCTGATGACACTAAACTGGGAGGACTGGCTGATACACTGGAAGGCTGTGCTGCCATTCAGTGAGATCTGGACAGGCTGGAGAGCTGGGCACAGGGAAACCTGATGAAGTTCTATAACGGCAAGTGTAGGGTCTTGCACCTGGGGAGGGAAAACCCTATGTACAGGTTGGAGGCTGACCTGCTGGAAAGCAGCCCTGCAGAGAGGGACCTGGGAGTACTGGTGGATGACCAGTTGACCATGAGCCAACAATGTGCCCTTGTGGCCAAGAAAGCCAATGGTATCCTGGGGCGCATTAAGAAGAGTGTGGCCAGCAGGTCGAGAGAGGTTCTCCTCGCCCTCTACTCTGCCCTGATGAGGCTGCATCTGGAATATTGTGTCCAGTTCTGGGCCCCGCAGTTCAAGAAAGACAGGGAACTGCTTGAGAGTCCAGCGGAGGGCTACTAAGATGATTAAGGGGCTGGAGCATCTTTCTTATGAGGAAAGACTGAGAGCGCTGGATCTGTTTAGCCTAAAAAAGAGAAGACTGAGAGGGGACCTTATTAAAGTTTATAAATATCTAAAGGGCAGGTGTCAAGAGGATGAGGCCAGACTCTTCATTGGTGGCCAGTGACAGGACAAGGGGCAATGGGCAAAAGCTGGAACACAGGAGGTTCTGCCTAAACACAAGGAAAAACTTCTTTACTGTGAAGGTGACAGAGCACTGGAACAAGCTGCCCAAAGAGGTTGTGGAGTCTCCTTCTCTGGAGATGTTCAAAAACCATCTGGATGCAATCCTGTGCAACTTGCTCTAGGTAAGCCTACTTTGGCAGGGGGTTGAACTAGATGATCTCCAGAGGTCCCTTCCAACCCCTACCATTCTGTGATTCTGTAATGTAAAAAGTAAATAAAATTTAACTATGGAGATACAGGCAAGCCTCTCTGTCTGCAGCACAGGTCCTCAGCACAGTTGACTCTCAAGTCAAAGGTTAGACTAAGAATATCATAAGAAACTAAAATTGTTGTCTAGACTATACTGAAGTCCCTTATGTCTTTCACTATGAAGAAGCTTTCCTGTGGCCTGCGGAACAACTGACTGAAGAATGTAGTAATGTAATTTCTGTATGCTAGATGCTTATTTTGCTGGTATTAAATGATTTTCACATTTTAAGAAGGTTTAATACAATTATCTTTACTTCAGTATGTTTAAGGTTCATCCTTTCTAAGTATTTCTTTTCAGTAGTTATCCATGAGATAATTAGTCTATTAAATTAGCAAGACAGTCAGGAAGGTTTTAAAATGACAGACAACAGAGGATTATCTCTTTGAAAACAAACTTGAAGAAAACAGTTTTGACTGGAGACAAATTCACTCATCCTTTTGATTCTAATGACTTCATCAACAAGAACATGGTTATTCAGAAGCTGAACTTGGCCCTGTATCATTGATTCCACGCACACATTTGAGCAGCTCTGAGCAGCTCCACTTAATTGTCCAAGGGAGGCAATTGTTCATGGGGTAAAGTGCCTATGGGACTCAAATCTAGACTCATAAATGGCTTATGGATTCCTGCCCCTGACAGGCATCAGACAACTCTAAATACTTACTCTCTATTGGGACAGAATTGGAAAATTTTAATGAATACATCAGTTAACAATCATTTCTGAAGTCTCTGGAAGAAAACGAATTGGCATTCCAAAAGGAAGAGCTGTACAAGGAACCAAAGAGATTTTAAGACAGAACTTGACTAATTGATGATACATGACATTATGTGCAATAGCAGGACACTAAATTTAATTAAACACAAGAGTTCCTCGTGGTCCTAGCTACAAACCACACCAATTACTACAAGTCTGCGATGTAAAAGCTGATCACAAAAACTAGGACAAACAACTGACAGCACAGAAACCAGAGCTAAACCCTTTCTGAAAGAGTCTTTTCATCAGTTCCCATCCCAGTCTGTCAACAGAGCAGCAACAGTGGGAAATGCAAGTTAATGCTCTGCACGCAGAGGTCAGGTGGATCCCACACTCTCTGGCACCAGGACAGTAACCTTCAATGCAGGGGCAGACTGGCCTTTTGAGACAAGGAGCTTTTACATACCCTAGCATCACCAGAACATTCTGAGTCTCAGAACCTTGACATCCTTCCTCTCAATAAATCACCACTATCAACAACAGGAAAAAAAATACATAGGCATTTAATAATTCAAAAACAAACCCCTCATTCCAAGCACAGCCTTTTTTTTCTCACCAAATGAAATGTCAAAGATTATACAAAGACCCTAGCAGCCTTCACTAATGTGTTTCCCCAGAGGGGTATGCATTTCTTTGGTGGCAGTTTAAGCAATAAGCAAATGCTCCTGCAAACTGTGCTGGCTCAACTGTTTAGAGAGCTGCATAGTCACTGAATAACACAGAAGGAAGCGACAAGGTGCAATGAACAAGAGGCCGGGGGTGATGGAAGGGCTACTTTAAACAAGTTCAAATAGGTTGCTGTGGAATATAAAACTACTGCCCTTTCTACCACAGCAATTGGAACTAATGTATAGGCCATTAAAACACTCAAAATAAAGTTATAGGCAACATAATGTGAACAAACACTGAAGAGTCATGGTATTAAAATGTCTGAAAACACACCCTGAAAGCAGCATGTCCTGTGGACAGCTTTTCATGTCATTCACAGAAGTCACATAACCAATACAGAAGTCAGCCTTCTCTATTGCATCATATTCTGTTATTTGTAGAAGTTATTTTCATGTCTGATTTATCACAGAAACTAGAGGTAAATGATCCCATTTGTCTTCCCTGACCTCCAAGTGACACAGCCTAGAAAGCCCAGACCTTTCCTCTCTCCAAAGATCTCCATTATATCTTCTAAACTATGAGGGAGAGTTCACATCCTTCAAGATGTGAAATGTAAAAAAAGAAAAGCAAACAAATAGAAAAACCTCAGGCATTTACATATGTTTAATCAAAACCACCAAACCCATCTCCCAAGAAAACCCTCAGAGGGTTGGATTTATGAAGTTGAGCGCAGGTTCATCTATGCAACTGTGCACCCTGTCTTCTTCCATCACTTTTATTTACCTACATCATTTTAAATAAGAATGCTAACAGCTCTGAAACCGAGGGCTGGGTGTCCATCATCTACCACAGCAGATACTTCCACTGTGATGGAACCAAAGACCTCAACAAGAAAGAAATTTCTGTGTGCAATAGCCATCTCTCTTCACAGACAATTTATGCAGCTCACAAACAAATTTCTCCTCTAGTTTTCATCTTCTGCAGCCTCTCTTCCCTGTCCACTTTTGCCATGCTTTAATTTAAATTAGAAAACAATCTCCTTAGATCATGTATGGCGCTTTTAATTTTTCAGCCAAGTGCTACGTACAGCTTTTGTCTGTAACAGTAACAGATTGCCCAAGGACACACACAATGAGTCATGGAAAGAGTCAGGATTTCCTGGCTCTTAATCTGATGCTCAGAAAGGCCTCTCATGTTTCCAATTTTCAGGGGCCAGCAGGTGGGAGGAAGAGAAGAAAGGAGAGAAGAAGGAGAGGGGAGAGGGGAGAGGGGAGAGGGGAGAGGGGAGAGGGGAGAGGGGAGAGGGGAGAGGGGAGAGGGGAGAGGGGAGAGGGGAGAGGAGGGGAGAGGGGAGAGGAGGGGAGAGGAGGGGAGAGAGGAGAGGGGAGAGGGGGGAGGGGAGAGGGGAGAGGAGAGAGGGGAGAGGGGAGAGGAGAGAGGGGAGAGGGGAGAGGGGAGGGGAGGGGAGAGGGGAGAGGAGGGGAGAGGGGAGAGGAGGGGAGAGGGGAGAGGAGGGGAGAGGGGAGAGGGGAGAGGAGGGGAGAGGGGAGAGGAGGGGAGAGGGGAGGGGAGGGGAGAGGGGAGGGGAGGGGAGGGGAGAGGGGAGGGGAGGGGAGAGGGGAGGGGAGGGGAGGGGAGAGGGGAGGGGAGAGAGGAGGGGAGAGGGGAGTGGGGAGGGGAGGGGAGAGGGGAGAGGAGGGGAGAGGGGAGAGGAGGGGAGAGGGGAGAGGAGGGGAGAGGGGAGAGGGGAGAGGAGGGGAGAGGGGAGAGGGGAGAGGGGAGAGGAGAGAGGAGAGAGGAGAGAGGAGAGAGGAGAGAGGAGAGAGACTTTTTGAGACAAGCAAAATAGACAACCAGAAAAAACCTCACACAAGCTCTTTCCCTTCTCAGTTTCAGCTGACTGATGTAACACTAATCACTAAATCTGATAAAGGGCTTACATCTGTTTTTAAAAAAATCTAATAGATAGAACAGAGGAAAAATATTAATGAGCAGCAAAGAGACACAAAAATTTCATCTTTCTTAAAGCAGAAACAAAATAACCAGTTTGCTCAACAAGCCTGGAAACAGAAGAGAAAGGAATTTACGTGCTTTCAGCACAAGGGGATGTGGGAAGCTTGCTCTCAAACGGGACGATGGGTAGCAGCATTAGCGTATGCCCATCCCAGAACTGTGAAAAAATCTGGGATTTGTGGACATGCAAGTAGGTGACACAAATCAACTCTCACTTGAATGTACCTAAAAAAACACTCTGTGTGTTACACTAGTCTATTTAACTTGGGAAGTTGGTTCCCTCAAGACCACCTATAATTAGCAAGAGATGAGGAACATTCAAGAGACAAATATAGATCGTGCAGAGGTGATGTATCAGCAGCCTGGAAATAATTAATATCCATCCTAATAATGCTACCTACTCCAAAAGACTGTGCAACAGTTTACAAGAACCATAATGTCACAAAGGAACAGGAAAATAATTTTTCATCCCCACAAAAGTAGGCCACCCATCACATTCTGAAAAGGGATCCAAGCAAAAAAACAAATGGATTTTGAGACAAGTTGTACTCATTTATCACTGCAAAGCACAGCTCACGTGGGCTTTGGCAGCACTCTGCCTAAGTGGCTGAAATGAGACCCATTTCAAAATAAAATAGATGTTAAAACACTGGTATCAGTAAAAGACATTAACTGCAATTACACATATATGCACATATGCATGGGACATTAGGAACTGCCTGTCTCAGTAGGCTGGGATAATGAGATTATTTAGAGACTACTGCCTCAGGATACAAGTAACTCCAAGTCCATGCATTTTGTTACTACCTATATTACAGCAACAGCAAAAACTCTTGCTGCATTCATGACAAATATTTGCACTCCCAACCCAACCCTCACTGAAGAGATCTAGAGCAACGTCTAACAGGTACAATCAACCCTACATTGCGGAAACAGAGATGGCTTCTTTGGGTCCCTGCTTTGGGTCTCCAATTAAATGATTAATTGCAACAACAGCCATCAACATGAACTATTTTATCAGGGATGAGAACCAAGTGAGACAGGAGATGGTTCTTTCCAGATTCTTAATGACACAGAAGCAGTAAGCAGCACAGCATTAGTCTGTACATCACCAGGGGCCTTCTGACAAAGGACACGAAAAGGCCAAGGTACTCAATGCACTCTTTGCCTCAGTCTTTACTGGTATGACCAGCCTGCAAGAATCCCAGGCCCCTGAGACCAGTGGGCAAGTCTGGAACAAGAAGACTTACTCTTGGTGAAGGAGGACCAGGTTATGGAACACTTAAAGTGGACATACATCTGCATCAGGAAAAGTGTTGCTAGCAAGTTGAGGGAGGTGATCCTTCACCTCAATTCAGCACTGGTAAGGTCACTCAGGCCAGGTCTGGGCTCCCCAGAAGATGTTGTGGATTTACTGAAATGAGGTAAGGGCTAACAAAGAGCTAACAAGGGGCCATAAAGATGACTAAAGGATTAGAGCATCTTTCATATGAGGAGAAGCTGAGAGCTGGGACTGTTCAGCCTGGAGAGAAGGTCCAGGGGAATCATATCAATGTGTAAAAATATTTGATGGGAGAGAATGAAGATGAGAGCCAGACTCTTCCCAGTAGTGCCCACTAACAGGACAAGAAGCAACGAGCACAAATCAAAGAGCGCGAAATTCCTTCCGAACACAAGATAATGCTTTTTTTACTGTGAGGATGGTAGAACACCGGCACAGGTTGCCCAGTGAGGTTGTGGAGTCTCCATCCGCAGAGGTATTTAAAACCCAACTGGACATGTTCCCAGGCAACCTACTCTAGCTAACTGTGCTTTAGCAGGGTGTTGGACTAGATGATATCAAGAGGTCACTTCCAACCTCAATGGCTCTGTGACTCTGTAAATATATTTCTGTGGCATACATTTTTGAAGTGAACAAGCTCATTTACAAAGATTGGTCATTAAGGCATCCTTCAAGATAAACTGTTCCAATATTTTGTACCTCCAAACTGGACTTTTTCCGTTATGCTCTTTTTTGGGGGAGTTTAGGTGCAGTGCAAATTTCACTTTCCCTCTTCGGTTTGCTCCCTAAGCTTCCTTTTATATATCAACTTCTTTTGTTCACTTCAAAGATACTTCAGTCAAATACTGGACAGAAAATACTACTGAACTGAACACTACCTTGCAGTTTTGGTTGACTTGCCTTCTCCGCCCCTCCCCCTTCAAACCTTCTTTTCTTTATATTACAATATAGTATGAATCTGTCCTTCAGCTCATAGTTCCATGCAATCCATATTATTCTCTTCAAGCTTCTTTTTTTCCTCTCTTTTTCTTTGCCTGATTTTCAGCCATTGAATACTTTCCAGTTTCAGATTAAAATAACAATTAGGTTTTATTATTATGAGACCTCTTCTTGTACTGATAGAAATCTTATTATTCAAAACAAAGCTAGGACAATTTCTTTAACGAGATTTTCACATTCATTTTTTTATCTTCTTTTTAGAAAACATTAATGACCTTCAAGGAGAATCAATTTCCCAGTTTCTTTCCTTCTATTCTTTTTATTTTTTTAATCCAATTTTACCATCAAGGGCAAGTATATATGAACAAATTATACACTGGAGTCATAACTCCCTTGAGGTATCATTCTGGATTACTGAAGTATAATTATTATACTGCATTGGTCTGCTGTAAGATTTCCAAAATACTGTTTGGAAATCAATTCTTCCTTACAGCAAGGCCACTAAAATATGCTGTTAAAACCTAATTACCACCATTATAAAAAAAATTTAGCACTTCACAAAATTCAATGAATGAAAAATAGCATAAGTTAGTAGAAATGTAGACAGAAGAAATGTAGACAGATAATAATCAAGGACATCATTAGAAATATGCAAGATCCAAAGTTGAGGATCATAGCATGACCTTAAGGTCTGAATAAAATAACCTGAAGTTGCTCAAAATTATATCAGCTTTATAAGAGAAACATCGAGAACTAGCAAGGGCTGAAACCAGGCACCTAACATTTCTGCTTGAAAACCTTTAATTCAATTATACTGAGTTAGTGGGAAAAAAGGACACTAAAAAAATACTTGCCTCAGATTTTAAAAACAATAATCCTCTTGGACTTCTCACACTAAAACCCTTACTGCTTGACATAAAATTTGAACAGATACTTTTTATTCACTTTGAACATTTGCCACGTTTCACTTATTTTGTACGCTGAAGTTAAGCATTTTATACAAAATCCCATTGTACTGCACAGACAAACTCAAAAAAAGACTAATCCCAAAAGATATTTTGATCCCCAAAACCCTTATATTCCTCAGTAAGCCAAATTAAATGAGCATGGTTGTTTGCATGTGCAAGGTTACTTTTATAATGTGACTGATCCTACCTACCTTTAATTATTTAAAATAATTCCTTTTCCTTTAGCTGACTTTTTAAAATAGGCTTCCTAGTCTTTCAATCTCAGACATCATTCCAAATACCTTATTTTTCATATTGCATACATTTTATGCATAGTCATAGACACATGTCCACTTTATATTACACAAAGTCCAAGTAAAGAAAGAAAATACTTTGCACTCTTCCCTTTGTTTTATTTCTCTGACTGATTTTCTCTTCCCAGCTATAAAAGACAAACAAAGCCTGTTTACAAGACAGACAGACTGAAAGACAGAAGGAAGTAAAACCACAGACCTTGAACACCAGGAATAAAATTAAATTAGTTAACTGCTAGAAGCATGAAGCATTAATGAAATAGAACTAGAGAATCTTCCCCTTATGAGGAACATTTATTCAGTGTTAATTAAATTCTTTTATTCAAAATCTATACTTACCCAAGCGTAAAAATAGTACATTATATCAATAACTGCAGAGTGTAAGCAAGTACTATGCTATAAGCATCTTTTTCCCCATCTAGTGGAGTGAAGCTTTTGAATCATTTATACTGTTTGAAATCTTCAAAGAAATTACAAAAAAACAACAGAAAACCCTCCTCATGAGCCAGCAGCCACAGTTATTAATTCACTTGTCTAACAAATAGCTATGAGAGACTAGCTCCAAGCATTTGCTTGCAAAGTTCACATGTAATAGTGTTAATGAGGTACTTTCAGTCTGCAATAATTATTTCTCTACAATATATCCAGCTGGCTGGTTTATTCATTTGCAGTCCAGTTCTGCATCACTGAAGCCAAACAGAGTTTTGACATTAACTTCAATAGGTTCAGGTCCTTGCCTACAATGTTGAGCCATCATCACAAATGCTTCAGGTGCATTTCTGTAATACGACACAAACTAATTAAAGCAAAACTGCAACCACTAAGGGACTAGCTCTAGCATTTTTAAGCTTACAAGATGAGAAACAGGCTCCTAAATCTTCAGGTGGACAACCTAAATAGATTGCCTGACTTTCAAAACCACTCAGTATTTGTACATTTGAATGAGAACTCTAGGTAACCCAAAGTACCAACAATTTTTATTGGAATGGTCAAAATGGACTGGCAAGTTACTTTTGTATAAAGAGAGCAGCATGCGAGACTAAGAGAATGTTTTTACATTAAATTCTTCTTCCTGTGACTTCCATCTTCTCCAAGATGATTAACTTGTAAAAAAAAAAAAATTAAGGATTGTTTTTAAAATTATTTTGGAAGATTGAAACAAGCACTCAGATATTTTGGAAATTATCTGAATGTAGGTTGGGAAAGGAATATAACCCAACAGTGACATTTTCAGGTATTAGCATTTGCACTTCAATAACTGTCAGCACTTTAACCAGTATCAATACTGTTGCAAAAGAGCCACACTTGACTTCTGCATTGTTTTGTATTAGGAATGCATGCTTTGCCTTGACAGGAAAGGCTGACGTAAAATGATTAGCTAATAAATGTCACCAGGGTTTTCTTCAGCTTCTGAGCTATGCTTAAAAATATATAAACAGTGTCTCACTTCTGACAATTCATTTTAACTAAATCACAGGAGCACAGTAATTTCCAGGTGGAATTGGAGCTTTGCTTCATTTAAATCTGGTGTTGTGGATACAACCTTGATGAATGCTAGAGTCCTGCAAAGACGGATAAGCCAGGCAAAGGGGAGAATGGTCTTCCAAATTCCTCACGCAGGAGTGGCGTAAAAAAGCCTAGAACAGGATTCAGTAAATCTTTCAAAATCAATGTCAGCATTCAGCTATATAGCTCAGCATTTCTTATTCACATACATCAAAATCCCATGTCATTTCAAATCTTGCCCAATTTTGGCCTCATCAGTATCCTTGCTCCTCCTAGGAGAGTTCAGAGCAGCAGCACACTGCTGGAGCTGTGGAATACTTCTCACATTCCAGCTCTCCAATAGCATCAGCACTTGACCAGAGAAAACTTTACCTGAAATTCGTATTTACTTATACGGTTAAATTTAAATCCCTGAGGTTTTATTAGCTATGTGGCATGTCACACAGCTTTAATTTTGTTTGGCGTTGAATTTGAATTTCTTCTCAAAGAATTCTAGGTTGAACATTTCAAACTGAAAAAAATTCTTAACCTTCTTCACTGGTAGCAAGATTAAGTCCAGATTTTAGAAAGAACACTACATGAGAGGAAAAAATAGGTAGAAAATAAAGAGTAGAAGAGGAGAGTAAAAGCTTACAGAACAGAACACTAAGTTTTACGGGTAGTCACATTCTAAATATCACCTTAAAATAGACAAAGCAGCTACTTAATGGCATATATCCCCAGGATAGCCATGCAGAATAGACACTTTTGATTAATTTAACTAGTCACAAGCTACCACTCTATAAAAATACAGCTGAAAATGCATTTCCTTTCTGTGGAAGTAGAGAATGCAACATGAAATATGAAGGTCTCTCTGTGTTCAGCAGACATTATTTTTTTAAATAAGAAGTAAAGCTGATTCTACTTTGTTACAAAGAAGGATATAAAGCCCTGCTGTTGCCCTCCCAGCCTCAGTTTTTCCACTCTACCTGAAAAGAGGCAAATTCAATTAGATAACTGTAAGTACTAAAAGTTAGTTTCTAACCATTGAAAAGGTATGAAAGAATTACAGGGCTGTCTGCTCATAAATGACACAGAAACAAAGTAAAATGATATCTAATAGAAATGAGAAGTAAATATGGAAACTCATCAATGGAGAAAATGCAAAGTGGTCAACAAAGAGGAAAACAAGGCAGTCCTAGAGTTTAATTTCTGAAAAGTTGGCAGATGACGAATGGAATAGACTTTGTATGAAAACATGAAATATAGAGTAAGCAGCAGGCTCTCTGGTGAGTTAAAAAAGAAATGTGTTAGATAGTCACCCCCCCATTACACAATGATAGCCATTTTTTTTTTAATTCAGTGGGACATCTACATATTAAAATGTCAAAGACTGAAGCACCAACAGCAAGGAAAACTTCTATCTAAAACTAAATTTGCAAGCAAATAGTTATTGATAAGAACCAGAACTAGGATCAGGGGTACTAGTCACAGAAAGTGAGAACATCTGAACAGTACAATGTTCAGTTATTTTCAGGATCATACTTGGGAATGCCAGGCATTCTGGAAGAACTTGGAAGTGGACTGAGCAGCCAAAATAGTCAGAAAGATTAAAATAACATCTCCACTTGTAAAAGTTTGCAGGTAAGATCCTTTTCATGTAGCCAAGGAGCTTAATACTAACTTTTTCTTCTATTTTTCTTATAAAATTCAAGCTCACTAAAAGCAACAGAAGGAATATAGCTCCCTGATCTGTTTCATCAATTCACAGTGTCACAGCTCACAAAAATAATGAAGACTGGGAACTCACATTTTAAAACAGTCTCTTTCTCTATAGTCTATGCTTTTATAGTTTACATTAGTGGTATGGGAATCATATTTTTATATTTTTTTTCCATAAGGCAGAATCACTTCCTATTTCACTTG
Source organism: Caprimulgus europaeus (assembly GCA_907165065.1). Next base: position 87,510,965 of record OU015524.1, on the reverse strand, counting down.
TCAAGCTGCCGGGAGACAGATAAAGAAACATTGACTGGAACCCCTGGCGGAAGCCCAAGCAGCAATCACATTCTGTCCGCCCAACACTCCCTCTGATCTCACTCAGGTACGGCATCTTCAGTTTCCTGCAAGTTTTTCTGCGTACTGTTAAATGGTTGCCAGGTTTCACCTCAAGGCATAACAGCTTTCTGTTAAAGGCTAAATGGTCTCTGTATTTCAGTAGTCTGGGTTAATGCTTACATAGCCTTTTGCCCTTCTCTTTCCTTTTCCTGTAGGAGCATTCAAAATCTTATTCTGCAAGCACTGTAAGATGCATACACTAAGATACCTCCTCACACCCACGTATAGAACAGCTTCCTTTAATTCAAAAGTAGAGGAGCCATAGTACAAACAAATATTTGCACAACTCATCTTTTTTACTGGTCAAAGCAGCAAGCAACTTAAAGACAACAGAAATAATCCTGCACTCCTTGTGGTCTGTCAGAACTGTGCTGGTGTATGTCAGTGGGAACAGCACCAGCCTACTGAAAGAGTAGTTGGTCCATCTTATCTCTTACACTTCCCTTCAAGTCTTCCCCTGCCTCTGGAGAGACAGAGATCTGACATGTTTCTCCACATCATGTTTCTGCCCATTCCAGCTTTCCTAAAATCCAAATCTAAAGTTTTCTTCCTTAACAAGCAAGAGCTTTCAAGCACTACCATTTCTCATCAGCCACTACCGCCAGGTCAGAGACCTATGATTTAAGCACAGAGATTTAGAGCACTATGATCTCTTTACTGACATCGCAACAGAATGATGGACTTCTGCTTCTGAGGAAAGGAAAACTGTATGTTTCTCACTGGAGGCATTACTGACTTCACCAAAAGATCCATTCCAGACTCATTTTCAACTGACAATAAAAAAAGGAGAACTTAACAATCCCCTTCTTTTTTGTTCATCGTGTACTTTATCATAGTCAAGTCACTGATTCCATTATTATGCTCTGGCTTTGCAGACTTCTGTATATTTGTCCATTTGTCTCCTTGAAGACATCATTACCATTTCCAACTCTTTAACACATAACACTCTCAAACTGCTCTGAGTGCCTTGGAAAGTTGTCCCATCTGCTAATACAATGCTAGAATTCAGTGACAGCCTCCTTCAGGATCCCTGAAAATTTTGTGATTTGTGATAACATACCTATCCCAGCCTACAGCTGCAATCCAATACGGTTGAATCCATCTGTTTTTAAAGCATCTGTAAACCTAGTAAGAAGCACCCTTATAAATACATCTTTTTTTCTGCAGAACTTTCTGGACTTCATAAGTATCTTGAAAGCTTCCATCCAGACTCTTAACAGAAATGAATAGTGTTGTAGCTCTCCATAACAACACCCATTCATAAAGCACACAGCATAACAATTTGAAACTTTAAGGAAAAATTTCCATTATAGAATCATTGTTATCCAATGACTCCATACTATTTTCTAAGCCACAGCTGCCTATCTAGCTCTACACAGCTGATAACCAGATTTCTGTACCTTGTTGGCTAGGAGGTTGACACTTCTCACATAAGCCAATCTATTAATTATGGCCCAGACAGAACTAAGACTAACTTAGAGAAACCAAGGTTTTGGAAGGAAGCAGACCTAAGAGATAAATTACTTACAAACCATGTTGAACATGTACAGCATTACGTGGTTTTGCATAGGGCTAAATATTTCTTTTGAGCAGAGCCTGTTTCTCAGTCATAAAGGCAACCACCTCAGTGAATAAACAGAAATGGATGTTCTAAAATTGTTCATGCCTCTCATAAGACTCTTCTTTATGTATGCATTCAGGTAGATAAAACATGGTTATTTGTCTGGTTTCTTTCCATAACACACTCACAGTGTGGTGCCTGTTTTTAAAGAACACAAACTCTCAGTTTGTGTTTAATAGCACACCGTGGACACAAGTACTGGATAATTATGATGTAACAGCTACACTTTTAGATTTCAAAATGACTTGGGAAAAACAGAACGTTCACAATAGAAGCAAAAAGGAAATAAAATGAGTGGTATCAATCAGGCATTTAATTCTTAATTAGTTCTGTCTTCACCCCTTTCAAGCAGTTGATAACGTGGGCTATACCAGACTATCTAAACTGGATTTCTGCAATCAATTGTACATTCATGTCTAAACATTAAATGACATATTTGAGCATGATTTCTAAGAAAAGTGCTGCGAAATGTATTACCAGATGCTGATGTTACAGTTGACTGTTGCTAGATTCTAGGCAGAGGGAAATGCACACAAATGAGTTGGTTCCTCCGGCAGATCTTCCCTCTCAAGCAGCAGGGGACTGCGTTTCCAGAGGAGGCACTTGTCTGTGTGCTGCATGTATGCTGCTTCTCACTGGGAGCTCGTGGGGCTTTTGTAATTAAATCTGCTTCTGTTTAGAATATGCCCAGGTTCACCCTCTCTTTTATCTTCTTCTCTGTTGGAGAACTGTCTTGGAAGTAAAGAAGTACTTCGCTCTTCTGAGGAACTGAGAACAAATTTTGACCACTGTTGTCAAGGTCCTGACTCTCCATTACTGAGCACTGAAGTAAACATAAAATTTTGTGCTCCTGCAAATAAGCTCCGCCTGCATTCTTCCCATTCATAGATTCAGTTTAGGTTTACATGTGATTGATTTTGTTCTGTTTCAGGGCAATATAAATGGGCAGCTCTCTTCCATTAGAGGAAATGTAGCCACACCACATACTAGGTTAGTGAGATAATAATCTTCCCATCGGTATCTCCAAAGCAGCACCAGATACCACAAAACCAGAGCCTAGAAATGAGAGCCTGCACTGCACATATTGATGAGTAATATACGGGACACATAAGGAGGTACAGGACGTTGTTCCATATGCTCCTGCCCACGCAGAGCCAAATAGCTCTCAGCTAGGAGACTGTTTTAATAAAGTTTAGCTGGAACCAGTACTAGATACATTTTTGGTACAGGTTCAACAAATACTTCAAAATACTAATTACAGTTCAAGAAAACTGTAATTACAGTTCATTACTGTTCTATTTCAGCTTGAGGTCCTGAGAGCTAATGTTAAAAAAGTGGATATTCTTAATGTTCAAGAAATACAACGGAACAATCTAGAGATAATTTTAAAATATAGCTTACAGTGAACACTGAGTAAGATAAGCTGAGTGGCATAATAAAATTCAACTTAATGAAAGATAATTCTGTAGCAGTGAAGAAAAACAAGACAAAAATCTCTACCATTCTGCAAAGAAGTATCCAGATTTGTCTTTGAAACACCAACTCTCTTAATATAGCTTGCTCTTGCCAGCATTTGCTCAATATAATTTTATAACTCCTTTCCTAATTATCCTGCAGTGTTTCAACAGATTTATTACAACTTTTAGTAAATACAAACACAAACAAAAACACCAAATATACACACTTTATACCTTTTATTTTAAAGTCAATGAAATATTTGTATGCATATTTTAAAAAATCTGCAAAAATCAAACCAGCTTTAGTTTGGGGGAAACAGGAGCAGCCAAAAGAGGCTGACACTAACTACACTTGGTTTCCTCACTGTAGTTTACATTTTGCAAAACTGGTTAGTTAAGGGAAACAAAAATGACTGTGTTTCAACAGAGACTGCAATGCATTTGCAGTGGTTTCTCCACATTACTGTCAATGTTCATTCAGAAGTTTCTGAGACCTAAGCAGTCCATAAGCCTCAGAGAAATATTAAAAAATCCCCTAATTTAAAAAAAACCCAAACCTTCGGTATTTGGGAACTCATCCATTGTCTGTAAAATATTACAAAATATACATACTCAAATTTATAATTAATTTTGTGGGAGATCCTCAGTAAGCAAGCAATATAAATTTTAAAAAATGTTTAAAAATATATTACACTATTTTACTGCATAAAGTTACTTATTTATTTTTCCTTTCTGGGGCAGTTTAATTAAAGACACAATATTTTGAAAGCTATTCCTTCCCTCTTGATTATATTACTATTTCCCAAATAATTTTGAATGAAAGTAGCTCCATGTCCTTTATTTGCTGTTGTTTCACAGTGCTCCAGAGGAATGGAATCCAGTCTAAAAGAATCTGTGCAACTTCTCCAGCTCCAAATGTCCAAAAGGGAACAACAGGAGGAGCTGAGCTGAGCAGATTTTTTATAAATTCTACTTTGCTTCTAAAAGGACTGTCAGAAAACACAGGTGCATCTGCAAGTGCCCTTTATCTTCCACTAACTTATTTTTGTGATAAACAAGTTTGAAAGTGCTTTATATATACACACACATAAAACCCAAAAGTATCAATATTACAAAACACTGAATATTAAGCCTCACGTTAGTTCAAATCATGTGTAGACCTAAGAGACAGCAGTAGTTTCGTATTTTACCTCCCATGAGTTTTCTGAGCACTTTTGATACTCATATACTAGAGTCATTAAACTATAATGCATACTGTATTTATTCATTCTTATGTTTTCTGAGCAACTTGCTACTTTGTATCTCTACACCTGTTGCTTTTAAGACATTTTCTGCACTTAAGAGACTTAAAATGATAGAGAACTTTATAGGCTGCTCTATGATAAACATCTTTTCCTCTTTTTTTGGAAGCAATATAACTGCAAATGAGTTTTTCCTTCAGAGATACCTCTAGGAATGCTTTCTGCAATAACAGAATGAATGTTTTTTGTTTTTTCTTAAGCATTGGCTCTACTTCCCTTAACTAAAGTGGACAGTGTGCTGATAAGCTATCAGTGGCATCGGGTGCAGCACCAAAGAATATCAAGGGCTATTTCAAACAAAATTTTGAAACTGCTTGGCAGTTCTTAATCACAATCTTCTTTCAATTTCATTCAACTGCAAAAGTAAAAATAAAACTGTGATCTATTTAACTCTGAGAACTCTTGTTACAGTCTGTGGCCTTATGAATAGTGCCTTGATGTGGGAAGTAAAATGCCTCGTTTCCCACAATAACAGCAGTGAGAGAGAAAGTGTGGAACAGCTCCATATATCATCATAAGAATTCAATATCCAGGACATTTTCTGTTCACTGTGCTTGAATTGAGAGAAAGATAAGGTTAGCAAAACACAGCAGAGATTACTTGTCACTTTAAAGCATCTCCCTGTGTTAACTGTTCTGTGTTGTAAGCTCTAAAGTACCAATGCATCCACCCAGAGTGTGCTGAGAAGTAGCAATTGAACAGTTCAGTGATAAAGTACACGATAACTCAAGAGGGTACCAGCTACAAGTGATTGCAAGTATTAAGAATAATACACAAAGTCAAGCCCAACTGTTCCTAAATCAAAGGGCTGACAGTTCAGGCGAGTGGAGAGTCAGATGGATCAAGGTAGCACAGTTTTCTGTACAGTGTAACGGAGCTAAACAGCGGCAAAACAATGCTCAGAGCAAAGCAAGCTAAGAAACTTTTCTAGTAACCAATGCCTCTCTCCCTTCTTACTGCTTTCTGCATTGTTCCAAGATAAATACCAAGTGCCTCAGTCAATCCTTGATCTGGGACATCCTTAGTATTGGTGAGGGATTACAAGCTTGAGAAGGTGAAAGTCAGGGCTGCAAATCCATGTTCTCCAGTAAACCTGCAGGCAGTCACCAACCAGCAAGAATTTGTCTATGCACTTCAGTCCCTCAAGAGCTTCCAGGCTCAGGCTTGCTAAGATTTAACTCTCAACAGTCCACCAGAGCAATGTCAGTGTAACTGCATACCTAAAATGAGAGATGAGCCAAAGAGAATCTAGTACCTAGGATCAACAGCCTGAGAAGCTTAAAAGTTGGCTACAGTGAGCACCAACCCCCTTAAGCTCAGCAGAGAGCTATGTAACGTAGTCTGCTACTGCTCCTCTCCTCCAGGCTGCTCCAGCGACATAAATCACACTGAAAGATCTTCACAGGGTCAAAATGGAATTGAAAAGTAATTTCAAGTATTATGTTACTAAGCAGTAGCACACTGTTGGAAAATAAAATGTAATTTATGTCTCAGCACAGATATGGAGTCTGCTCAGATAGTCCCAGAGAGCACTTCTAGAGCACAAAGCAGAACACAGTTTATTACAGCGATGATTAGCAACTAAGTGTATTTCCTTCATGTGCTTTTTACAGCTTAAACATCATCCAGTGCATATGTATACCTACTAAAATCTTGGCTTGTCAACATTCCAGTGTTGCAATATAATAGAGAGAGAGAGGGCAAATACAATCTCAAACAACACAGAGGTATGGCTGAGATCATTTTTGTCTACCTAATTACAAACAATTGGATGTTTTAAAGCTACACTGATGATCTCAGGAGTTAACCTGTAACTTTTAGATGACTACATAAACAGCTGCCTGTCAGATGCATTTTAAAATACTGTATCAGAACATTAAAAATGTGCCAGGGGAAACTAGCAGTCCATTTAGCTCCACACCACTGGTCCAACAGTGGGAACACTTACGAAAGGGGAAAACTCTGGCACTTCTGGGGTCATTTCCCCTTCTAACTCCCCCTGCATTCAGATGCCAGTGTTCAGCTGCAAGAGTCTGGCCTCTTGTTGAATAAGACTGCCAAGTGTGGATAACAGGAAATTCTGCAATTGTTTCAGTTCAAATACAAGGATTATTGTAATACATATTTTTTTTTCCCTAGACCACTGCATGTCTACTACAAAAGAAAAAAAAAACTAGTTCTCATTTTGCCATTGCTTTATTAAGACACATGAAATATCTGTTTTCAATTAGTGTCCTTTTATTATTCCATGTTTGACTCTCAATCTTCAGTATTTTGGATGTGGAGGGATCTTATGCTCAGGCAACAGCACCATTTAATATAATTATTCAAGCTCTCCACAGATCTTTCCAACTTTTTCCAAGCAAAATATAGAAAAACTAGGATATATAATTCTAATATTTGCTGTAGAGAAAGTGAACATGAGCACACCAAAATAAAACCTGATAAGGCTGACAGACTATTGTAAAGCATCAATGAAAAGCTCAGGCAAACTTTGTTTCTGCTTCACAGATTCCCAAACTGAGATCCAAACAAAGTTTGCAAGGATAAAAACAAATAAAACAGTATTTTCCTGGACAGTGTTTGCTCTCCAGGACAAACACATGGTGGTATTGACTGTCTGGCAAAGAGAGTGAAATTTGGAGCCAGTCGTTTATCTAAACAGCCATTTTCCTTTCCTCCCACTTGGCAAAATATAACATTATCTTATCAGAGCGGGTTTCAGAACTTGGGCTTTTCAAAAACAACGATTATTTGTCTTTCTTGTTGCTGTGACAGCACAGACATGGGGAATCATCTCAAAATGTAGTAGCTTCAGCCTGCAATAATGTTCATACCCAAGATGGGACATTGTCACATCACCTACTTTGGCACACAGGTGAGGAAACCAAGATCTGCGCAGGACAGTGCTTGGTTTCCCTGCAGAGTTTCACTTCAGCAAAGCACTGTGATGTTTGCTTTCAGCGGTTCCACTGGAATTTGAGTTCGAAAGGCCATGGTTAGAGGGTCTCCAAGGGATGTATGGGGTCTTCCAGCCCCATGGCTGACATAACCCTACCCTACTCACTTCCAGGCCATGCATGGCAGGCCTCTGTGGCAACGGTTCATTTTCAGAGACAGCATCATGAAGCTAAAATGACCCTGGAGCAATCAAGCAAAATCATGGAGAGTTTGATGAGGAAAAAGGAAAGTCTGGTGTTTTGTGTAATCTTGACGTAAAAAGCCACTCCCTGAGTTTATTGATTCATAGCTGCACCAGTTGACAGTTATCTATCACTTTCTATCTCTACCCAGATACACAAACCAGAGGAATCCTGAATGCACAACCTGGGACTAAGTAGGCACAGAAACAAGACAGGACATACAGCCTTAGCATACAAGAGAGACTTCTATTTAACCTATCATGGGTAAAGCAGAGAAGACTTTACCACAGATTACTGGCAATGTAATGGACAAGGAATCCATCCTCTTGGATTAGACAACCAAAATGTTCACTTCTTAATAGGAAACATGGACTATTCAACTGCATGGATAACTATTACCGGCCAGTCCTTGAAACTTGTCATTTTTGCGATATCACTCTGATGGCATCCAGGAGATTCTTCAATTTTATGGCCTCTGAATGTAAAAACCAGTAACAATTCTGACCTTAAGTGTTAAAATACCATGTTGAAATGATCAACGGCTGCTGCTGTACCTGAGAGTTCACTGTACACAGATCCCCTGTTTCCAGGCTCACAAGATGCAAAGGGAGCAGGTAATGCAGGTACATACTCATTTTCTAAAATCCAGATGTGTTTTCAGCACTTGTACATCAGTGTAACTCTACTAAAATAAATTTTTGATTTTGGTTTATGATCATGTTCTTTCTGGATCCAAAAGTCTACAGTAAGACTTTTTTTCAGTAAACATAACTCAGGAACACTAATTAAATGTGCCTTAACTACAAACTGGGAGTATGGACAAGTAGAAGCTACTGGATTTTGTGCTATAAACTGTTTAGGATGGTCAGTCCCACTAAGATGATGATTCTTCTATAGCTGTCAAAACAAACACAGATTCAGGTATGTTTACTGCTCAACAGCTGGATACATCAACACACAACTGATGGACTATGTAACTTCAAGGGAAGACAGAAGCATTGTAAAAAGGCTGAGTTGATATCATCGTGAATTGATATGTCTGTGTAAAAATTTGTAAAAATTGTACATATTCAAACACACAATAAATACAAATCACAATTTAACATGCCTGCAACAATGTGTTTTCTTAGCAAAATTTCTATGACTGCTGAGAACTTCAGCAGTAGAATACAGAAGAACAGTGGGCAAAACAGTGCATGCTTCACTCCTAATTTTCCAAGTTTTCACTGCTGGAAATCTTTATTTTTAGCTGAGGATTTTTTTTTTTTTTAAGCCAAGAAGGTTTTATATAATTATTCTAGCTACTACAGCCTAAACCTGATGAAATTTCTTTAATAATCTAATTTAATTTGAACAGTGATTCACTGTTTAAAAATCCAATGACACTTCCTGCTTTGGTCTGCATTTAATACAATTGAAAGAAACCAAGCACTACAAGAAGTTCTCCATTGCTATATTTAATATAATGGAGAGTCATGTAACTACAGAAGACAAATCTTTACTCTGAAGGGGCTTGTGGGCCCCAGGGATCTCTTTCTTTCCTAGAACTAGCACCTTTATACTGAAATAGCAGCTGTTCCTTACCTGAAAAGAGTTCATGCATCGAAGTGAAGGTGGCAGAGAGGTGGTACTCAAACCCAGTATCAGCAGTAATTCCAAACATGTTTCTGATGGAAACTGTAGAGGATGAACTCCAATATCATTCTCCCATGCATCAGCAAGGCTATAAAGTTAAAAACAAAAAACTTTTTCATTCTCTTAAAATATACCTAAAACCCAAGTTTCAAATAAACATTATTGTGCCATAGCATTGTGATAAAAGATTCTCTTCACATTTTTCCTTTAAAAGTCACAGATAAATGTGTTTTACCAGAAATACAGGGTGCATTTAGAGTACCTTATCTGTATCAACAATTTTGCAAAAAGATACATAATGTGTAAGAAAAACCTAGCATATGTAGAGCAGTTTGTTCTTGTTTCTAATTCAAATTTTTATTATTTCGGTACAAAATTTAACCTGCCGCTGTCAATTTCCCATCATACAATGTTTTTACATATGGAGTATTCTACATAGAACATAATGCCTCCACTTTTTATTTTGTTTCTAGAAATAAAAATGTCCTCTCACTTCTGAAAAGACAGGTGGTCAGGCATGATTTTCAGAATTAATGTTTATGATGCTCTCACTGGAACCTTACTAACAGTCTGTACCAAGCAAAAACTCAATCCCAGTTCATTTTATACAGCTTTCTGCTGTAGATGTATTAAAGGAATTGAGATTTCTAGAGGGAGTCATAAAAATAACATTCTAAAAGCACATTTCTATAATCTGTTCCCACTACCACATGCTGAAAAACAAGATTAGTTCAACAAGATTAACTCAAAACACAAGAACTTTCCACTTCCTATTGTTCAGGCTTGTTTCTTCCTTAATGCACAAACTGTCAGACTGATCAGTGATCCAGTTACTCCAGAGCAAGACAGATGTCAATTATTTTCAGCAGATCTGAGAGCATCACTTTGGAAGATGATGCTTGTTACCCTTTCATGTCCCAGACTTCACAATTTCAATAAATCATTTTAGCATCAGCTTTCACTTTTGAATTCCTCCAGCTTTTCTGGAAATATATTACTCTGAGTGAACCGCTGCTTGTGAACATATCAGCTTGCTTTAATGTCCTATCTAGAAACAGCTGCATTTTTAAGCACCTCAAAGAACAAGTATCACCCCAACATTCAGCATGGTGAAAACTGAGCAAACACTCTTCATAATATATGTGTCCACTCTCTCAAATCTCCTAAACCCACCAATCCTCTGTAAACTCCTGCTTCTTAGACACAGGCCTGCACATACATTTTTTGTACATATGCTTCCATTATTAACTCTTCCTAGATCTTCTAGAAGATATTCTACTTAGCATAATTTACACACCTTCAAAAAGTGAGTGTACTTTCTTACCTCCATTTGTTTGAAACTGGCCTCTTGAATTTTAAATGTTTGGTTTTTTTCTTGCCTAATCTTTACATTATTTCCTCCTTCCTCATTTATCAATGGCTATGTGAGAATCCACATTTGCTTAGCAAGACCCATAATACACATAAGAGGGGCTTTCATCTCCCTAAAAAAAAAAAAAGAGTGTTTTCTCTCACTCTTTTTTTTTTTTTAAATCCACAATAAAAGACTTAGAGAATTATATCACTTCTAAATTACCAAATGTATCATGTCTTTTCTCAACCCTCACCAAAGGGAGTGGGGCACTTTGACATGAGGAGGTCTAAACTGTACACAGTAAGGAGAAGGAGGAAGGCAGTCTGGGCTAGGCACCCTCTGGCATTTCTAATAGCAGTGTATCACTTAAGGTCTCCACTCGTGACTGAGATCATACCAAATGACGGCAGCCAAAATCTGCCACACATTAACAGCCTTCATAATACATAGCATGTCACTGCACACACATACTGAGCCTGACCAATATGGAAAAACACATTTAAAGCTACTACAAAAACCCCCTGCCTGCTAGGACAGGAAGGTGAGTAGTTTAGAAGACACTCTGGAGTATTTTCACTATTGAAAGGTACAACCCTCTACTTAATACTAAAATACTTTGTTGATACCGAAAGGAAGCAGGATTCTGTTAAAAGACTATGCAAGTGGCCAAGCTCAGGGAAGGCAGCCCTGCCTGGTCCAGAGATTCTGTAAATGCTCCAGGAGGAACATCTACTGGCAGCCGGTAACCAAGGACTCTTGTTAATTATAATCCAGAATTAAGTTTGATATTTCATTATAATTTGCTAATTTAATTTCCACACATAATTAGAAACTTACCGTTACAGGTTCCTTAGTAGGTCTTTGTTCTACATTTTTTTGCAATTTTGTCTGGTGATACAGGCAAATTTAGGTGAAACTAGTAAAATTGGTGCTTTCAATCTGTCAAAAATCAGCAAGTCTAAACAAAGCACTGTGCAGGCGCCTTCAAACACAGCTAGACAGTTTGGAAACTGGAGGTGATATGCTAAGGTTCTGGGTCTTGGGGAGGTGTTTCCACAGATAACACCCTCTCTGTAAAGAAACTTTTCAGAACTCCAAGCAACATTCAAAACATCGCAATTTACTTCAGTACCCTGATCCTATTCTTGTGTTTTGACTTGAGGATTTTTTGGAGCTGTCTCCTCATTTTAAAGTCCAACTCTTACAGCCCTGACACTGCATTAGGGCTTTTTTTTGTGGCTGTTGGTTTATTTGGGGGAAAGAATGTTTGAATTAAGACAACTAGCCTAATTGTATTGCAATTCTTATTTATTAATGGCTCAGTTATTAGTGTTTCCTGAAACTATTCCAGTTTTTCTTGTATTTCTTTGACTGGTTATGGGAACATGACAGTCATATCATGCTCGAAACTTCTCCTTCAAAGAAATCAAACTGTATTACAAACAAATCATGTGTGACCTAGCACTTACTGCTCCAGGAACACTCATGTTAGGAATTAGTCTTTGCAACTTGTCCTTTTGCAGCATTTAACACAAGTGGATGTGGGAAATCACTGCTTTATTAGATCATGTCTCTGTTCTTCTTTACCCCTATTACTCTTGGGAGCATTTTTCCATAATGTCATTGTAAAGGAAAAATAAAAATATCTATGCTTAAAACAAAAGCAAACCAAAACACTAAAAAACTGTTTTTTCACCTTGGTTTCATAGAACCTTTCTGTATAAAGAGAGTTGTCTCACTTCCAGTACAGGGGAGGAAACTCTGCTTTCTGAGTACTGAAAGAGGCAGACTGATAGCACTACTCAGGAGAGTGAGCACCCATGGAGGACAACTCAGCCCATCAGCTCAGTGCTTTCTCCCAGACCACTCCCAAATGGCAACAGTCTGAGCTGGCTGCGAGTTCCTCAGCCATGTAAACAAAACTGTGTTTTGTTCTCTTGATCTTAAAAAAAAAGAATAATTAAATTTGACATTAAGATAGGGCAAACTGTCAGAAGGAGGTTTTGGGAGGACTAAGGAAGAAGATGGGAAAGAAACCAGTAGCTCAGACGTGCACATGGTAACTTTGGATGTACAGGACTTCAACCGCATGGGCTCTCTTCCTCTGCTCCTTAATAACTTTACTCAGCAATGAATTCTTGCTTCTAAGCTTCACTTGAGAGAAAGCAGGCTGGGCCAAGCCTGCTGCTTTTCTGAGTGAAGGCAAGAGCCAGCGTAATTCCCACAGAGCACAGTACAGCTTGCTATGCTGGTTGAAAGAAGTAAGGGGAAGGTAAAACAGATTAGCTGGAGGAAGGTAAGGTTAACAAGAGAAAAAAATAATGCTATTTTATGTTCTTCCTTCTGCAAACATCCAGCTTTTCTACATTGCAAAGAAGCCTTGAGATTTTGGACTTTGCAGTCTGACAAAATATTATGACTGTCTGTATCAAATAAAATTCATAGATTCTACACAGATTCCCTAAGTCATTGCAGGGCGCAAGACTGCTTCTACTTCGGACTCACTTTATGACAGGTAAAATCTCACCACTACATATTGACCTTGACAGTGTTTGAGGGAGATGTGAGTCAGCTCTAGAAACCTGGCTTTAAAACAATAAGATATAGTAAAACATACTCAATAAAATGGTCCAAATTAGAAGCATGCTCTGAGTTAAGAAAAGGACATGCCAGAGTGAATTTTTTCACAGGACATTAAATCCACCTCTGTAAATCATCATCATCATCATCCAGTTTTGCCTGCCAGTGATCTCACCAACAGGAAAACCCAAATCATTCTAAGCATCCTGTCTGTCACTCCATCCTTCCCATTTTCTCTTTCTTTTCTTTATCCCCCTCTCCCCCAGAACTTTTAAACCTCTTAACCTATTTCAACCAAATTTTCTTAGGAAAGATTCCAAATAAATTAGGTTTGGGGAAATTTAATGTTTTCCTGAAAATCAGTGTCTGAGTAGTAAGGAGAAATTCAAAGTAATTACTGCTGATGGAGCTCAGAAACATACAGACTGGATCATCAAGTCATGTTTACCTGGGACAATATTAGCACAAACTCAATAATATGATATTTCTATCTAGCAAAACCAGCTACTATAAGCAAAGTAAACATGTTCTTCACAGCCTACCATACTCTCTAATGAGTGAGTCAAATAGAGAAACTTAGTGCTTTTACTTAAGTGCACTCAATTTTGTGAGTTCAGGGCAACTGGAAAGTAAAACCTCTTCAGTTTTGTGTTGGTGATAATGGAACTGATCCCCAGTAAGAGCAAGAGTCAGAGCTCTTCCCAGTGTTAGCCAAACTTGAGACGCAGCCTCTGCAGACTAGACACCTCTAACTCATTCCTTCTGCTCCATCTACAAGATATACATTAGTCTTATCCATGAAAACACAATAAACAAACATAAGATTAAAAGATATAATTAAAACCCTCATATAACTTCTATTGTGAGAAAGACAGAACCACACATGATGAATGCTAATTAAACTGTTTAATATATTTCTGGCATACATTTCAGAACTGAACTAAAATAGTACAGAAAGTGAACAGAGTAAAATTCCACTCCAGAGGGAAGATAGTTGGCTACTGTGCTAGATGATGATATGAAATAACTATGATGTGCTATGTACTAAACTGTCAGAATGGAGCATTCAAAACAAGTAAGAAATAAAAGAGTAAAGGCTGAGACCATCTTTCCCCTTGTCCTTTTCAATGCTTTCTCTAAGGAATGGGCTCTTTGAAGGAGAAATTTAGAGCATGATATGACTGTCATGTTCCCATAACAAGTCAAAGAAATACAGATAGGAAAGTAAAATTCCTATAGTAATATGTAAAAGATATTTTTTAAAATGAAGTGCTATTTTCAAAGCTGTTTAGCTGATGATAATGGGAAATGCAGGGAAATTCAGATATCTTAAAAAAAATAATCAGCAAATGTTATCTGAAATTCAACCAATTAATTCTGAAAGTAGAGATGAGCAAAACTTGAAAACAACTCTCAGATAAGTCTAAAGATAAGACATCTACTTCTCCAGCAGAAGTAATTGATCACAATGTTTTCAGATAAGTATATATGATTCACTGTGCATCAGAAAATTCTATTTCTCCACTGCTCATTATGGAATTGCTAAAATGCCTACATAAAAGTAACATTTGAGAAGTGTGTCCTTAAAAGCAAGGTTTAAGACACCATAATAATGAAATACACTTATTTCATAAATCCTTTATATAAGTACTAGCAAACAAACACAGTCATCCACTGGGTCATGGAACCCACCCATAATGTCCTAAATCTTCACGAAAAACACAATATTCATGGCATGCCAGTGAAGCAAGAGAAATCTTTGCATTTCTAAACCAGAAAAAATTATAAGGATTCTCAAAGATTTTGAAAAAAAACGGACCAGACTTTTCACTAGATTGCATTTCTTTCAAAAGAATCCTCTTCCATCAGTGCCAAGGCCATTTGTCAGTAGTAATTACCCTCCTTCATGCACGAGATACTCACTTCAAAATGCAACTGTCTCAGCAAGGGACAAAACAAGTCTGCTTTTGAAGAGGAACAGTTAAGCCTTTTTTTCTTTCCCGGAGCACCCCATCACCACCTCTGATTTAGGGCTACTTCTATAAATACATTAAACTAGGGTAGTCTACAGAGATCAAAACTGGAAAATGAAAAAGCTCTTAATCAGAGCATTACTGAGTGTTGCTACCAGGGCACTGGATTAACTCGATTAGTTACGATCTAGGTAAACGCGCTCTGCACTTAGGGCTCCAAACGCTGTGAAACCCTTGAAGGAGATTACTGGGTTAGGTATGGCTTCAGCGTTTTGCTGAACCAAGGCCGTGCTGAAGAATCCAATATAAAAGCTGACAGAAGCTCAGCCCTGACTCTCAGAGTTCACTGAATGTTGTTAAAGCTGCCCTTTCCACCAGCTACAGCTCTGACATAAATGACGGATGACTTTACTGAACCAAAGGACAAACCTGCTAAATTAAATAACTATTTGTAAAAATGATTTAATCTAAAAACAATTCTAAATTATGGTTGATAATGTGCCTATATACTTAATATACTGGGAAGCTAAGTTATTTATACTTTTAATTATCCTTGCAGTGATCTAAAAATGACATAAAAATCAATGCATGCTCATTAGATACTAAATTCTTGCCAAAATTTAAATAATATTGAACACTAAAAAGTGCAGTGCTTCCACAGCCTACAGCAAATTCCTTTGGAAAAAAACCTTTCTTTACAGAATCACTGCTTTCCTCCTAAAACAAACATCTGCAGTCTTGTTCTAATGCTGTTCATTATTCACCCCCAATAGCTGGGAGTATCAAATGTGGTTTTTGAGCAAATCTTTTCTGGGATCTTACTATCATAGAATCATAGAATGGTTTGGGTTGGGAGGGACCTTAAAGATCATCTAGTTCCAACCCCCCTGCCATCAGCAGGGACACCTTACACTAGACCAGGTTGTTCAAAGCCTCATCCAGCCTGGCCTTGAACACTTCCAGGGAGGGGGCATCCACAGCTTCCTTGGGAAACCTGTTCCAGTGTCTCACCACCCTCACTATGAAGAATTTCTTCCTAATATCTAATCTAAACCTACCCTCTTTCAGCTTAAAGCTATTTCCCCTTGTCCTGTCATTAACTGCCCTTATGAGAAGTCCCTCCCCAGCTTTCTTGTAGGCCCCTTCAGGAACTGGAAGGCCGCTGTAAAATCTCCCCAGAGCCTTCTCTTCTCCAGGCTGAACAGCCCCAACTCTCTCAGCCTGTCCTCATAGGAGAGGTGCTCCAGCCCTTGGATCATCCTCGTGGCCTCCTCTGGACTCGTTCTAACAGGGCCATGTCTCTCTTGTGTTGGGGGCTCCAGAACTGGACACAGTACTCCAGGTGGGGCCTTACAAGAGCAGAGTAGAGGGGGAGAATCACATCGATTGACCTTCTGGCCACGCTTCTCTTGATGCAGCCCAGGATACAGTTGGCCTTCTGGGCTGCAAGCGCACATTGCCGACTCATGTTCAGCTTCTCATCCACCACCACCCCCAAGTTCTTCTCTTCAGAGCTGGCCTCAAGCCACTCATCGCCCAGCCTGCATTTGTACTTGGGGTTGCCCCCAAGCACACATGTTACTAGCCACATGTTATCCCAAACCAACAGGTATTAAATCTCTCATAAGAGACAAGAGGAAGAATGGAAGTTTAACTCAATGGTCTCCTTGCAAGAGAATGAGCAAGAGAAGAGGAACTTATGAAGGGAAGTAAGTAGACAGAGAGCAGTGATCCAGGGACCCATATGAGGTGCTTTTAGATTTATTGCAATGGACCACAGTGGCCAAAAACAGAAGCTCCATCTCTTAAGTTTTAAAACTTTTTTTTTTTTCAGTGCATCACTGTAGAGACAGGATGAATGCTTATTTAACTGAACTTGTATCCTTTCAAGTAAGTCTTAAACACTCCCTCCCATAAAGCATTCTTATAAGAAAGTTACTAATATATAATCCTTATAATAAAGTTATATCATCTATAAATAGTATATAGTACATATATGTTAATATAGTTTGTATAATTAAATATTAATTATATGTAAATTAATCATTACTATACAATTATGCTGATTTTTATAAATTAATATAAATAGATATAATAGTTGCATACACAAACACATGGCCATTATTAACAGTCTTCTGCCTTTTTTCTGAGTAATGCACATTTTGAATGGGAAAATTATGCACTTCTGGAGTCTGGTCAAAAAGAAGTTAATCTAGAAAACCACTACAAAAATAATCCAGCACGTTTAAAATATCTTATCCTACAAAATGTAAGTCCTTCTTGAACTTTTAGTGTGTCACCATTTGAAAAGGACAAGTTATTTAATACTAATAAGAAAGGCTTATAATGCAGGTGTTCATCTATTCGGCAACCTTTAAATTGAAGGTTCATAATATCTAAAATGAATGTATGAAAAGCTGAATCAAGCAACAATGTCTAAAGTAGACTTATGTTCAGTGGGGCACCAACACTTGCAAATGTACTAAACTTAAAATTCACGACAGTACTTAAACCACACACAGATGGCCAGTGAGTATAACTAAGACATTGTTATCCTTATTTAGTTTCAGCACCAGGTAAGCAAAAATAGGCTGATCATAGGACGACAAGAAAAAGGAATTTTAATTTTGTGGGAACTGACCTTGGATATAAAATTCCAAGTCTGACAGCTACTTCCCAGGATACGTCCTACCAGCAAAATCACAGTGAATAAAGGTACAGTAGCAGCAGCTATATCCACAGAGGCAACCTATAATAGTAACTGCCTACAGGGAGAGAAATTCTTTCTTCATTCATCTGCAAGATCAAGAGTCTGAGACAAAAGCTGAAGCTGTAAAAGCAGAAAACTGCAGCAAATTTCCAGCAGTTACAATGAAATTCTGCTTTAGAGCATCTGACTGAGGAATACAAGCTCATGGAGAAAACAGCTCCTGCTGGGCTTATGATGCTCAAACATATATAGACATAATAGGAAGGGAAAATGGCAGACAGAATTCAACAGATTCACAATGTATTACCTTGAAACTACTTTTTAAAATTCTCCACATAATTTTTGCCTAGCTGGGTGCAAGAGCAGAACTCACACGTTAATTTAGAAGTTCTCCTACAAAACCAAGAAAAGCATAGAAGCTTAGCTCTTGCTGGGCATTGCCTATAGTCTGCTGCGACTCTCCTGAACAGCCACGCTATGCAGAATTGCTGGCGCATCTCCAAAGTGCAGTGTAATTCCAAACTTCTCAGCAGCAAAGCAACATGGTCCCACTAAAAGGAGAAGCAAATTACTCTCGTAAAAACGGCATGGCCAATGCTTTACAATGTGCTGCTTCAGTTTAATGGTTGTGTTAAGGGTTTAAGCTGCAGGTTTTGAATGTCTTACTGCATCTCAGGTGGAGAGAATTCAAATAATTATTCTGGAAACAATAAAGATGAGATTGCTGTAGCCAGATCACTGCTGATAATTCACCATTATCAGGTGAGGATGGCACAGCTGATGGTCATCACCATCTAGACTAGCAAGAGTTCTATTATGACTCCAGACTGCAGTTTTCTTGGATATGCCTAAAGCTCAGAATGAAAAGACAGCTTTGCCTGCTCTTTAAAATACTTTTCTTCACCTTTAGCACCTCTTGATTCCTTCCTGGATACATCTTAGTCTAATTAGAACAGATGGCTCATAATTTCCCTAATGTATGGCAATAACTGCAGACTACTGTGCCTGGGATGGATGCAGAGGACACAGAGCAGCATGTTATTGATCTACTGCTAAAAGCCTGACTGGTGCCATCTTACTTACAGAGAGTATCAAACGTGAGCAGCACCACTGACCTAAAAAGCCTCCCTTACCAGCATGTATCAACCAAGTACTCAAATTCTGAGCTTTTTTTTTTTTTTTTTTTTAAACTTCCAGCACTTCAGGTATGTAGAAAAATAAGGGCCACTGCCCTGGCAAATGGGAGTAAGCCTCCTCTAATAATTCTCATTTCCTGAAGAGCAGAAGTGCATAGTAGGGCTGTAGAAAAAAACAAAGTACTATATAAAAGCTCCTTCACAGCAACTGCTGACATCAATATGGTTACCCTACAGTAAATGCAAAGTAATTCCAGATAGCTCATCCTTGAAAGATTCATGTAATTTTAAGGAAGCATTTCCACCTGCTCATGGGACTACTGATGTCTGGTGGCCTGGCTGCCTTCCTCAGCAGACTCTTCTTGTAACTGTTGTTTTCAGTCTACAGTTTTTTCTCATCAAGGGCATTAACAAGGATGCTCTCCTCTATATAGCCACCTGTTTTACATAAATTGTGGGGTAAGTAAATTTTTTCTTGTGAGGATGATGAGACACTGGAACAGGTTGCCCAAGGAAGTTGTGGATGTCCCCTCCCTGGAAGTGTTCAAGGCCAGGTTGGATGAGGCTTTGAGCAACCTGGTCTAGTGGAAGGTGTCCCTGGTCATGGCAGGGGTGTTGGAAATAGATGATCTTTAAGGTCCCTTCCAACCCAAACCATTCTGTGATTCTATGATTTTAAGTTCAAAAATTTATTTTAAAATGTCTCAGCTCCTAGTTTCAACTATGATTGACTTGTTTTCCAGTTTCATCTGTTTGAAGTCCTTCTTTGCTCACCGAGACATTACTGAAGTCAGTCCAAAAATACCTGGTTCACTTGCCCAAAACAGCTACCAGATTATTTCCAAATTGGTAACTCTGATTGAAATATCTACAGAGTAGCAGCAACTGTGTCATGTGTGCCCAGTTTCAATACCCATTATTGACAAAATCTCAAATCTCACAGATGCTGCAGGGAAAAAAAAACAAAACCAAAAATAACCCACCAATTTAAGAGATGAAAGACAATGGCTTGGGGCTTCATCAGATTTAAACATTATTTTACCAATTCTGCATCCAGAAAGCAGAACTTTGTATTGAGAGTGATCATTCCACATTAAGCAAGGTGAACAATGAAGTTTGAAGACAATGTTCCCATTACTTATTGAAACAAAACCTAATTATTATCTCAGGCAAGGGAGAAATTACATATTACTGTTGCATCTACACTGTAAAAATATATACACATGCAGCTTAAAGGTCAGCACCTGTGGCTTAATCAATAATCTAGGACATCTATGTGTCTTCATCCATTCAGTGCCAGTGCTCGTAAAAATGGTAATACCAGCCCCAGCTACCTTCAGGCTCGTGTTTTTATTTCAGTGCTTTTTTAGGATTGTGCAGCCCACTTACCTGCAGACTGCCCTGTATGGACTGCCAGTGAATGTAAATTCTTTCAGAGGAACCTGACTGAACAGCTTTTCCGAGTTATCAGAAAGCCCTGGTGAGTGGGGACCTTTGTAAAGAAGAGAAAGTTCATTTTACCAGTTACAGTTCCAAATAAGGTTTCTGATGCTGGTGACATAAAATTCACTTTTAATAGAGCAACTGATACACTTATGGCATTACAGCAAATATGCAGCATTACGGATTTTTCTTGCAGTCTGTAGGATTTTAAGTCTGAGGACAGAATACCCTACACAATAGGATCTGGACATGCCTGCCGAAGCAGTGAATTCAGTTTCATGAGATTGCATCATCGTGTCTGATGCTTCAGTTGTGCCTTTGAATGATCTACAGAATGGAAATCACATATTAACTCTGAAATGCTGGCAGAGGAGCACTCACACAGATTTGGTAAGAGAAAGTCAGAAGCAAAGCTTAATTCAAAACAGCAAACACTGAAAATAAAAATGGCATAAATTTACCCAAAGGAAGACTGAATGAAAAAGTGTAGGTATTTACCAATGCATAACTCTCACAAAAGGAGGAATGGTTAATTTCTTGAGAGTGACAAAGAATGCATTTCACTTTCTAGATACACATATTGATCATATTTTAAAAGGAGTAAAAACGTCTAAAGCAACTGTGTTGCTTTGAAAGTGTGTAACTTAAAACTTTCTACCAACCATGCTATGGCTTCTTGTAAAATATTTTTCCTAAAAATATTAGCTTCCACTTTAGAATTTAATTAAATTGTCTAATTTTACATCAGTTTTTTCATTTTCAAACCCCTTAGAAGCACTTTCATTTCCTAATTACTGAAAGAAAACAAGAGGGAGTTAGGTAAAAAATATCTCATGAAATACATTCCATTTAACTCTCCTTCAAGAGCTTCCTAGGAGAAGGATGAGAAACTGAGGTCCCAACAGCGGTATACATGACTAAAAATTACCTCGCAGAGAAAGAATAGAGATTTGGGTGCTGAAGAATGAGGTTAGGAAATTAGATTAATTGTACAGAATTAATCCTCCTGCTAAGGAATGAGGCAGATCATTTTCATCTTCAGTGTCACAAGAAGTTTCCATCTAACAATAATAAAAGTTTTCCACTGGTGGTTCCTAGTATAGTGAAATGGCCTTAAAATTCAAGAGGTGCTGTCACCCCATTTTTGTTTTTATATTAGTGGTTAATAGTAACTTTGGCTTTGCAGTAAAGGGATACAGAGGAAAGATCCTTCATACTTCTCTCCATTATTTCAGTTCTATGTTTATCAAATTCTCTTCATTTTTAAAGTGCACTGGACTGTCTGAAGAGCAGCTTTGCTCTGCATGGCTAAACATAGAAAAGTTTTTGTCTTTAATAAGGGCTTAGATAAATAATCCCAGATCCCAGTGGGCCTTGTTAAAGCAACATCATACATTTTTTACGCTTTCTTATGAGTTTGGAAAGAAAAATTGTCTACATATCAGTCTGAGCTCATGCTGACTAATGTAGCCTTAGGGAAGGGACTGTTGAAATTCATGCATCTAGCCATTAGAAATGGATTTATAGATGCAATTATGATAAATCAGCACAGGTTTATTAAGTAATGATTAATTTAAGAAAAAAAAATTAGTAGTTACAGCTGAAAATAGAAGACATGCAGAACCAATGCTTAAATGCTGTAAAGCTAGTGTGGCCTGTTGGTTCAGTGCACTGTGAGCACATTGGGAGGTATTCGCATCACTCAGTTTTAAGTACTCAGTGACCTGATTGATGAGCAGGAATGAGATAGCTGATGAAGATACTGGTCCCAGCTGTTGGCCATGCCTGGACATCTGAACTGCTCATCACTCATTCCCTAAACTGCCACGGTTTGCAGCGTAGCGTCTTTAAGCAATACAAAACTGGCAACACTTTACCTTCAACCACATGCTCTAAACTGCAGTGACCAAGGACTGGGCTGTCATGTGGCTCAGATGTCTGTGCTGCAAAAGCAGAGTGAACGGCTGGTACAGTAACCTCAGCTAAGACCACGACTGAAAAGCAGGGTTGGCTTAAGCAAGACAATCCAAGTTCCTCACCTAGGCAGTGCAGGGAGAGCAGCAGAGAGGCGATATGCCCCATGGGGAGACAGCAAACCCAGGAAGCAATGGGGTTGCCTCGTTACTAGTGGTCACACCACAGTCTCCAGTAAAGGCTTTAACCACAAACCAAGGGAGCACAGCATTAGGCACTATGGAGAAAATATGGCCCATAACCACAGAGCTCACAGCTGATCTATCACTTAGTAGGACAGAGCTGCCTATTGAAACTTCTAGGCAAATGATGTGAACTGTACTCATGTTAGAAGTCAGTATCTTCCCACCAGGTCTCTCCAGCTGCCCTACCTGCCACTGCTCCTCAGCACCGCTGTCAGATCAACCAGCAGCCTCAACACTGGCACCGGTAGCAGAGGGAAAGAGGTGTGCATTCAGGGCCCCAGATTAGCAACAAATAGTAACGCTTATTTCCCCTGTGTAATTAACCAGGCAAGCAGTGAAGAAAAATTATTTTTAAAAAAATATAAAATTAAATCAAAGTTGAATGAACCGATGGTCTGTATGATAAGTGAAGGCACAGCACTGCTCCTGTCCTGTACCCAAAGCCCTGGATTCCCTGGCCATAGCATAAAGCACTTCTCTGGATGTTCTCATGCAGGTTATTCCTACCAGCTGTGCCACATGAAGATTCGCATACGCTCCATAAACCTTAATTCCCTTTTTAAGACCTATTATACCAAGCAGGAGGCCATTTCTGAAGTTGAAATGGATTTTCAGAACAATATAAAGATTAAAATGTTTTCTGGCCTCTGATTTTTAAACCTTTGGGTAAAACTAAATCACTCCTACAGTGCTGTTGATATTCCATATAGGAATATTCACAAATACCAGGCACTCCAGAACATTATGCCTGAATCCAAAGGGAGAAGTTATCCTGCAGCACAAATAAAAGCTGTAATCACTGTTCACAAAAAGCTCTCAGCTTGCTACTTTAAAGTTACTTTTTTTTTTTTTTTTTTTTCCTGATGTACTGACTTCAGAAGAGAAGGAAATCCAGGATTTCAAGATGTAATTACATGAACCTGCAGCAAAGTAAGGAACATCACAAATCACAGAACTGGTTGATCCTGAGAATCTGTTGACAGCAAAAATTATTATTTCAACTCATTCAATCCAAACCATTGCCAAACACAAGCCTAGTTACTACGGTTAGAACTTCATGTATGCCAAATTTTCCCTTTACCACTGAAATCATAATTTTTCTGGAACAGTTTATTTTTATCATTTTCCTTCTTCACTGATACGATTGTGGCAAAATTTGTACAGGTTCTTACTCTATGCAGCTATGACACAACACTGACTTTAAAATATCAGGTGTGGCTACAAGTAAAATTCAGCAAGCAATTAAATACTAAATAAATAAATAAATAAAACCAGCAAACAAAAACACAGCTTCCTTTCCTAAAAATAACCTTAAGTTATTTTTAACAAATAACAAACTGGCACAGCAACATTTTCAACACAGGTCACAAATGCCCAAACTACCTGATTTTACTACATCCCACACTCCACTTTGAAAACTCACAGCACAGTAACTGCCAGCCTGGAAAGATCAACTTTCCACCAGCCCCTTTTCCCTATCCTCAGCCAGTATGTGTCCTCACAGGTCTGTCAGGTTTCCCCTGTGCATGGAAATACTCTTCCATAAGTAACCTCTTTATCCTTCACAAAGTTGTCCCCAGTTTTAACACCTCCTCTCCTCAGTGCTAATTCCCTTTCAACTATCCTGAAGCTTTCCCCTTCCGTTACAGCAGAGATCTAACAGAGTCTGTATAATGCATGCTTATGTTGATGGAGCTCTCTGCAGCACTTATGCAGCTGTCCAGAGTCCTGCTGTCCTGCTGCAGACACGAAGCAGAGCTGGAGTAATCACACAGACCATCAGCCACCCTTCTAAGATACCACTGTGGGGGCTGCGTTGGGCACACACATACCTTGACACGGCCAGGTCAGTGAACACAGTTTATTTTGGCTCTTCAATTTAATTTTATGAGCTTTCTTAAAATTTTATGGATTGAGAAATGGGGAAACCTAGTCTCAGCTTAGAAGCACATGGGACACAAGGAGCATAAGGGAGTGGAGCATCTCCCTTATGAGGAAAGGCTGAGGGAGCTGGGCCTCTTCAGCTTGGAGGAGGCTGAGGGGGGACCTCATTAATGTTTATAAATATATGAAGGGTGAGTGTCAGGTGGATGGAGCCAGGCTCTTCTCAGTGGTGTCCAATGATAGGACAAGGGGCAATGGGTGTAAGCTGGAACACAGGAGGTTCCGCTTAAATTTGAGAAGGAACTTCTTTACTGTGAGGGTAACAGAGCACTGGTACAGGCTGCCCAGGGAGGTTGTGGAGTCTCCTTCTCTGGAGACATTCAAGTCTCGCCTGGACGCCTTCCTGTGTGAACTCATCTAGGTGTTCCTGCTCCAGCAGGGGGATTGGACTAGATGATCTTTCGAGGTCCCTTCCAATCCCTGGCATTCTGTGATTCTGTGAACAGGAAGGGGAGACAATACAGCCTGGCAGCTGAGTTCTGGACATGAGCGAGAACAAAAGAAAAAAGGAAGAGATTGGGAATTTAGATAGAAGATTAAATCTAGATTCAGTCAAGTTAAGTCAATGCTGATGCAGGAGTTGATGTTACAGATTAAAACACTGCTTTGATGAAAGAAAGTAAAGTAAGCGTAGAAAGACTGAGTCACAGACACCAGCTCCGTGAGAAGAGAAGCCTAGGAGTAGATGACCTCATTCAAAGAGGAGATGCAACAGCTTAAAGTAAGACAGCTGTAAATAAAGTACTATAAGTCCTTGCAAATAAATTAGAATGGACTTCAGATGTAGGAGAACACACCATAGGTAAAGAAATAATTCCATGCTTGGTAATTACAAAATTGTTGAATAGCAGCCCAATCGAGACCGTGGTACCACTGTGGCTCTCCACACATATCCAAACTTATCACTCTGAAAAGCTTCCAGAAAGCAAAAGAGATATGGTGAAGGTGAACTTGAAAATCTTTTGACAGGTCAGTGACAGAGTTGGAAAACCGAACTTGAAGGCATCTCCCAGGCGAAAAGCTCATCTCCTTGCGAGAACAGGCACTGTGTTGAAGGACTCCATTTTGCAATTTTATCATGCTTCATCTTAAAAGCAATTCTGCTTCTTGACAATATTACTCCTGCTAGAAGGCTCTGCAAGAACCTCACTGCTCTGATATTAGAAAGCTTTCAATCTCCAGTCTAAATTTTTTTCATAATCAACTATATCTCTATGTTCTCTCCAATTTCTACTGAAGGTAATAAATTAATATTACAGTTACCTAGTACCCACTACTACATTACGTTCTTGAAGCAATTCGCTGAGTTAGACATGTATCAGGCTTAACTGGTGTTACAAGAAACTCATATGGACAATTGTGTTAAATTCAATGATCCTACACGTAAAGGAGAGCTGCAGAGGTGCTAAAAGTATCTGCAGAATTGCTACGTTGATGGGCAAAAAACAGTTCTCAGTAGCCGATTTCTTCTTGCAGCAGCCAGTGAGTTTCATCAGCTTCATAAAAACAAAATATAGTTTTCAATAAAATCTCTTCATTCCAAAAAGGGTTTGTATTTCTCAATCATCATGACATGCTTGAAAAATCAGAGGCCTTACTAATATTAATGACATGCAGCCACTTCTGTTTGAAATACAAAAACTGAACAGCAGTTTGCAGCAATAATATGCAAACAGGAAGTAGAGAATATTGATGGAATTTTTTTCTAGGTATGACTACAACCAGAAAAGATCACATTTTGTAATATTATATTCAAAATGCACTGACATCAAATATCTGATGGCTCTTCTTAGAGTCCTTTTAAGTCCCATTCTCAGAAGCTGATTCTTTACATTACCAGTGTAATTCCAGCTGGTCAAAACTATGCTGGCTTTTTATTTTTTTTCCCCTCAACTAAAAAAAATATTCCACAACTTCTGGAGAAAGTTTAATACCTAGAAAAAAAATTAGTGTAAAAAAAACCAACTTGGTGATGCTTCAGCAGTGTTCTCTGTAGGCCATACCATTGTTTCCATCACAGGATATCAACTTGGGACAAAAATGAGGAAACACATCATATTGCTCAACCTTATTGCTTCATGAGAGACACAGAACAGTTGGGAAGCCAGTCAATACAGAAAAAGAAGTACATGCAAAAGTGTAACTACCTCAACAACACTTCCATACTAAAATAAAACAGTTTTGGAGGCTTCAGAAAATCAATGTCTACAGGGGAAAGAAAAATTGTGCTTAGTTTAAAACTCAACTTCTAACCAGTTTTGCTACTGGTACTATGCAGCTGCTCATCAGTGCCAGCTGAAAAGCCCCAGCTGCAGCACTGGACACACGGACATCCAGTTGACACACATGCCTACAGTCTTTTCCCTGAAGAGCCATCTTCAATGAGACACAGTACAATTTTCCTTTCTCCAGGAAAGCCAGGAAAATCAGGGCCCACAGGAGCACTCGAGTACTTTCTGTATTCCTGCCCCTGGGACTATAGAGAATTCCCGTATCATCAGAGTCCAGTCAGTGTTGCTGTGAAGCAAGGAAAAATCTGAAGGCTTGACAGTTATTATAGTAATGTGTACACTCTGGGAAGAATGTAACCCAAATTTAATACTCTGGTTTTAGCCATACACAGGGTATGGCCAATCCAATGGGCATGGTCAATCCAATAGCTTACTTCTGGGTAGATCTAATAATCCTGCCTTTGGCAATTATTTGACTGAAATTCTAAAATTCTGTACCAATTTTATTCCCTTGAACAACATCTTCCACTTTTCCAGTCAGATCTCCTCCTCTTCCTCCTCAAACATTCATATCCACATAGGTATCACTTATTATGCATATTAGTTATTCAAATTATTTCACTTATAGCTTAAGGCCAGCATTCAGAGCAGACAGCATGAGAATTGCTTGTTCTGTTTATCCTTCACGCTACAGCATTCAAAATGAGCAACCAACAGCAATAGCCTATTGTTGCCACACACAAATGGAAATATCCTGAAAAGCTACACAAATCAGTCTCCCTTGGTTTCAAGTCATATGGTCCCAATTTGCTTTAGCCCTACTGATTTAAAAAGTATTGCAAGTAAAATTAGCAGCCTAAATAATTTTGTTAATTTGAATATTGTTAGTTTATGCAGCCTGTCATGGAGAAATACAACAGAAACAACAAATGCTAATTAATTTAAAACAGCCCAAGATCCTAGAATTCAGTAAATCAAGTTTTGAGGTTTAAGCAGTTCGTGTCAGCAATCTGTCCAACAGGCTTTTATAAGTTTTGGGTTTTTTCACTCTCAGCTCATTGTAGGATTCCTGCCTGCTCAAATGGATCCTGTCATGGAAAAGGCATTATAGGAGTTGAGCACTTACAGTTCCCAAGTGAACCCAACAGTCTTTATAAGTCTATGAGAAATAAACTGTAAGTCTCTAAGTGGAAAGCTGCTACAGTATGACCTACAATTATAAAACTATCCTCAACAGATCATCACTATCACATTTAGGCTATCTGGCTTTCAAAAAAGCAGTGTTTTGAAAAAAGCAAAATGAATATACTTGAGATATATACATGCCAAGACTTGAATAGATGTGACATTGCTGTCTCTCCAGCAAACTGGCCAGTAAATCTAACTCCAAAATGAAATCAGCAAGAACATCGCATGCTGTAATCCCAGTGTAAAGTTTAGGAAACCATGTCCACATTTTGCCAGTTTGAATGCAGAATTGTTGTTTGCTAAATCCCCCAATCCTAGATCTAGAGGCAACTCAGTGAAACTAGCAGGAGATCTGTTTAGAAGAGGTCAAAAGAGTACTACACAGCAGTGGTGAACTTCTGGAACTTGCTGTTACAAGAGATAGTGGAGGCAGACAGTGATCTGCAGAATCAAACCTTACAACTCGTAGAGAGTTATAAAGCAGGTATGTTTTATTCGCCCGTGGGCGACAGGGTGGATCGCTCCATAAAGGCCCTGCACGCCCCACTCTTTTACAAAGGCATTATTTAAAGCACACACACATACATATTCATTAAATTTAGGATGGGTTAAGCTAATTAGTTTAAAAAAAAAATTTAACCTAAGTTCACTCCCATTCACGCTTGCGCACTGCCTCCTGTTGGTGCTTGTTAGCAACCTTGTAGACCTCTAGACAAAATAAAGCCAGCTTTCTTGCTTCAGACTGCAGGTGTTGCACACCAGTTCCTTCTGATCTTGCTCCAGACTCCTCGCATACCAGGCACTGCAAGGCCTTTGCTGATGGTGTGGAATAGCTTGTTAGTTATTGTAAAAGTTTCCCACTTAACACGGACAAAATGATCTAAACTTGAAGTTTCCCACCTAACACAGAGACGAAATGAAGCTAAGCTTGTTTTCTAAAATCTAATTCTTAATACAGAAAATAAATGAATAAATCTAACTATATTTTATATGTTTGCATATCAACAGCACCACTAAGGTCAAAAAGCATTTATTCAAATAGATGGTCCAAAGATACATGAACAGATAGTAAAGGAAATAGGCAGGGCTGTACCTTCTAACATCCTTAACACAACTACAGAGCTGAGCAGCCCAAGGGAAGTGGTGAGGCCCACATGTTATGCTAAAGAACACCTCTGGATGTTGGAGGGAGGATACTGGACTAGATGGTACACTGCTCTGGCCCAGCATGGCATTTCTTACACTCTTATCACCCTAGAAAAGTGGAGTCAACTACCTGGCAATGAAGTTGTTTCAGTCTATACACTTTAAATTCGTTTCAGATAGTCTTGCTCCTTTTAATTATCAATTTTTTACCATTCACCTTGACACTTCTCTCCCTCTCCTGAGATTCCCAAAAGAGTCGACTACGGCAATATGAACCAAAGACATATGGGAACTACCAAAATTGTGCTTACCTGAATTACAGTGTTTCACAAATAAATGAAGAAAAAGACAGAAAAAAAATACAAGCCTGTATTGTACTTTTGTTCTACCATATTACAGAATTCTAAATCCTGATTTAAAAGCATATTAAAAGTAATAGATCTTAATAGCATATTTATCTGTCATCTAAAAAATTAGAACATAAAAAGTAGCTAAGCAATAGCACTTACAGTCAATTTCTTATTTTTACATTGCCAATTACTCTGTATAAAGCATTTAACACTTCTAATGCAGAGTACAACACCAGTACCCTGCAAGATGAGTAGTGACACATCAGCATCTTTCATGCTACTCAAGAAGAAAGGCAGGCTACTGGTCAGATTATTAACAAATAGCTATGTGATTTGGGATTGCAAATCCACCTTTAAAAAAGTCAGAACCCTACCTCCTCTGACTTCAATGCTAAATTTTGAAAGATGAGCAAAAAAGGCAATCTAAGCAACAAGCCCAGCTGGAATGGTAACATGAGCCAAATTTTAGAGCAAAATATGAGACCTTATTTGGTAGACAAAAGGTTTATTCCAACATTTTTCTCTACTTCAGTTAGTACTTCTAAGACTATTTAAAATTGAAAAGATTAGATACCAAAAATATGACAGCTCCGAAGAGTTGGAAAGATGTATCAGAACTGTGTTCAGGAGCAAGAATGAAGTTCTTTACTACCATAAAAGGATACTGCACATGGCAGGTCTAGTTTCAATAAACAAGAAAGTCAGGATATTTCTCCTGAAAGTTATACTTCAAAGTTGCGTACCTCTCTTCATAGAGGTGAGAAAGGATGTTACCAGTACTGAAAAACTTTTCTTTCTTCTGAAGAACGATCTCTAGCTAAAAATAACAGTTCTCAGATGGAGCTTTTATCTCTTCCTCCAAGCTTCAGCCCAAGCATTAAAAGTTCAGGAGTCTTATAGCTTCCACATGTCAAACTCTGAAAAGTATTTTTTTCCCTCCTGTCCTAAAACCCTGACTGGCAGCGGACTGCATCATTCAAAAAGCTCTGCTTGACTGCTCAATTAACTCTTTTAAGGGAACCCACTCCACCTCTGGTGTCAGTTCTCTTAACTTGATACCACAAAAGAATTCAAGGGAACAAAAAATAAATTATCTGAAAAAAACTCAGATCCTTCACGCTCCATTTACAATCACACCCACTCATTTAATCATTCCACATATAGCACAAGCTTATACCACAAAAATCACTTTAACGAGAGCACAGAACACTGAAACATTGGTCAATCCTGAGCCAGTCAACTCCTGGTGTATGTACTCCCCTGTGTTTTCTACAGGCAAGAGTTACTGAAACACTGGCAAGAGGCATTCTATTTCAGTGAAGGTCTTTCATCACAAAAATCAGTGAAATAGGACACAGTTCAGTGCTTTTATGAGAGGTGAATTACTCTAGAGTCACACAGAATGAAAGCTGTTCTTGGGACAAATAAACAACGTTCTGGAATACATCAGTAATAGCTTCATAAACAGTTCACTATACATGGAATGTAATAAAAGCATCAGGACTCAAAAACTCGAGGTTTTCAGCCACAAATCCAATTTTCTGGCTTATTCTGTCCCTCTAAAGCTAATAAAACAATTTCTGGAAGTTATTTTGCAACTCTCAAATGATAAGCAGCAAATTCTTACATGGGAGAAGGCTTCTGCAAAAGCTGTAAACCACTCAGAGACTCTAGATGCATATGAGAAACAAAAAACTGTCAGTGACTTTTTGACAAAGCTTTGCCTAGCACACTGCTATAAAGGGAAAAGTATAATTTTCCTCTAACTGTGCCTTCACATATATTTTCTGAGATCAAGTTATGGTCGAATTGCCATGTAACCATATTTTCAATTTTCTTCATACATTTTTACAACAGTCTCACTTCAGCAGTATCTACAGTTATCACTCCCAACAGTCAAGTTTGTTTGCATAAGGTGTTATTAAGAAGGTTATAAGAATCCGTTACATGAAAGGAAGACCTCTTCTGTCTGCACAGCAGATTTGTAGATGGAGAAAAGGAGCCTTGCTGAGAGAAAATTGGAGGCAACCAACATAATCACATACACATTGTCAATAACCATCTAAGCAAGAATGGAGCAGAAAATGCACAAGGCATCCTTTTCTAATGGGACTCAACTACACTGATACTTTTTTCACAGGTGATAAGAAGAAATGACAGTGTCTAATTTATTTGTTGTGAAAGGATTGCTTATAAAGGTGCCACAAGGGCTGGAAGCCTAACTGTAGACAGACCTACTCAGAACTCGTGCTATCACACATAAGACACACCTAAGTGTTTCCAGCCCAATTTAAGGAGTAAGATACAAATCAATGCAACACTTAGCAGGGGTCCTCAAACTTTTTAAACAGGGGGCCGGTTCACTGTCCCTCAGATACTGTCGGGGGCCAGAGCTGCCTGGGAGCTGGAGAGAGGGAGGGAGGGAGGGAGAGACGGGGGAGTCACCCACCTCGCTGATGCCACCGCCCCCCTCCTCAGCCCGGCCGCGCAGTCCAGAAAGGGGGGCCAGAAGGGACTGAAGGAACTTTGCCGCGCCGGGGCTCTGGCGATTCGCCCGAGTTGGCCGGACCTCGCAGTCCAGAGGCTGCCGGCTGAGCCTGCCCGGCAGAGGAGATGCCCGCGCCTCTCGCCCGCCGCAGGGGGCAGGTCGAGGACGAGGCGCTGGTTCCCCCCCAACTCCCGGCGGCGGGAAGGAGCGGGGAGGTCCGTTAATAGCGGAGGGCCAGGTTGAGGACCCTGGGGGGCCGTATCCCGCCCACGGGCCGTAGTTTGAGGACCCCTGACTTAAAGGCTACCCACAGAAAGATCAAAGGAATAGGGCTCTGCAAAGAATAATGCCAAAAACAACACAGTAAATAGTACCTCTGTTTAAACCTAACCACATCTTCACTTCACAATGCCTTAAAATCTACTGAATGTTCTTGAACAACACAGTCTAACATACAGAGAAGGAAACACTCAGAGCACAACCGTTAATAATTCATCGACAAAACAAAGATATGTGGAGAGAGGCTCCACTTGACGTGTTTTCAGTCTGGTCCTATGACATATCTCAGTTGCTCTCCTGGAGACTGGAACAAGACAGATACTTCTTTCATTCACAGACGACACCAGTACACCCCATGCTGGAAATCAAAATGGCCATGACCAACAGGCAAAAAGGTTCTGAGTAAAATTAGGAAGTAATTTGACAAAGGACAAGTGCACAAAACCAGAGAGGAAGACTGCTTATTAGACGGAAATCTCCTTGCAAGGATCTGATCAACAGATCAACAAATTGAACATGAAACAGCACGTTGTTAATAAAAAGGTAGTCATCACACAAGGGGTAAT
Source organism: Caprimulgus europaeus (assembly GCA_907165065.1). Next base: position 87,478,141 of record OU015524.1, on the reverse strand, counting down.
CAGCAATGTTCAGCCTAACTCAGAACCCAGTTTTGTTGCAGCAGGCTTTGGGATCAGCCACCCCCAAATAGTTATGACTCCACATGGGTTAATTATCATTGTCACTGGCATCACTCAGCAGCCAGTAATAAACCATTAACATTTATCCTACTTAAATTTTTGTTTCCTTTGCACTGTTAACAGATAGAGTGATACTGAATGTAAGGTACAGTGATAGATATGCCAGTGATTTACTGGAGGAAAAAAAGAGAATTCTGTTACTCCCTGAAGCACCATGTTGTTCACAGGATATAATTCCTAGTTTAAGGGGAAAAAAACCACTTCCATATCTGAGGAAGAGAAATAAGCATGTTAATTATTAAGAATTGCAAAACTGTGCTCTGAATAAAAAAGGAATAAAATTAGTTTTGGAGCGAGACTGTAAATTTCTCCTGACATCCCAGAGGTCTAGAAAAGAAAGATCACATATAAAAGCTACTACACTCCCCTCAAGAGAAATATTCAAGAGCATCCTAAGGGTTACTTCTAAAAAGGAGTGCCTGATTGTGAATAATTAGACAATCCCAGTTAGGCTCTCTCTAGCAGAGGCAGCTTGTGAGGCGAGAACTTCACAAAGCCCCAGGTACACTGCTACCAGGGAACCATGTATTTATCTCGGAGTAAGTAGATTTATGCTTCTGTGAGTAGACTACAGATTTTATTTCATTTCTTCACCCATGTTTTAGAAATGTGTGATTATGTTATTATATTTAGATATTACAAAAAAATGCTTTTATTTCTAGCTTACCTTAAACTGTCCTAACCTATGGTCCAGCTACCCTGCACAGACTCTGCAATGTCCAAAGGTGAGAAAAGTACTTTCCCTCCCATCAGATAGAGCAGATTCTGGCCCTGCAGGAATCAGACAGGACCCAAGTGAACTCAGTGACTTGCAACAATCCTGAAGATGTTCTCTGGCTTGCAACAAGATATTAGAGTGCACACCTATCCCTTGCAACTCTTGGGGTGCAGGTCACAAGCAGACCTCCCACTGACTGCTTCCTACACAGGAGGTATCCTTGCTTACTCCCCTCTCACTGGGAGCAGACTATGGGGTCTGAAACTGTTGCATTCTTTCAAAAAGGCAGGTGTGTGTGCAGAAATGAGCAAGGTAAGTATCATAATTATTATCAGAACGTGGGCACCTAAAATGTTTAGAACTTGCACTATTCAATAAATCAGATGCTTTGTTCAGAATTCTTGAAATAAAATTTGAGATCTAAATGCAAACACATTGCATTAAATAAGTTGTGCTGGTTTTGATATTTTTGCTTCTGCTGTGCTTTCAATACAGAAAGACTTCAGTCTTATTGCACAGATACAGACAGTACTTCAAGCCAACTGATAAATGAGTTAGTGGAAACAGACTGAAGTGCTAATGTTCCCTTTTACTTTTTTTTACTAGAAATATAAGAATGGGAAAACAATACAACTCAAGGTTTATTTTAGTTTCTGAACCTTAAAAGGAACCCTCTGTTCTTTCTCTTCCATTTTTGCATTTCTTCGGGGACTGGACAGGGAAGATGTCAATTACTGTCAGAGGAGCATTAAAACCTCAGTTGTGCCTTTTGCTCACTGCAAAATCCCAAAGATAAATACAAAGAAATCTTCAGAAACAAATTATTTATAATAAATATGTCTGGGGAAATAGGAGGAACTGAATATAATCTCACAATAATATTCTGCTGCTGAGAACTCCATTCAAGAAAAGCATTTGTGAATGCTAGTAGATAAGACTTTTCTCTCTCTAACATGTCAAAGTAACTGAACATGTGTTACAGTAATTAAATCATCTCGGTGATAAAGAATTGAAACTTAAAAAGCAAAACTCTAAGTTACACTTCTGGAAGACTTAAGAGTAGTAATGGTTCTTGCAATATCTCCCATTCCAAGAATAAATGATAACACTTTAGGATATAACATTAATATCACAGAGGTTTTCCAATGCCAACTTCTGAAGCTAGTACATTAATAAAGGTAATTTTTTTCTCCTACATGAATAACTCTAATAATGTAGTATGACCTTTTCTCTAAGTAGTAGAATTTTGCATTCTCTCCCTACATCAGAGTTTATTTCAGCTATTCAATATTGGAACTGTTTGAAAAATAAAAAGGATACACTTGGCAACACTCAGGATAAACACTATGATGAAACATACATTCTTGTAAGGTGTATATATCTCCTATGAAAATATTTAAATTGGTATGCACATGTTTGTCTGTGGGAGACAATATTTTTGTTGTACTTTTATGAGGTCCTGGGCTATAAATTAGCTGTGTACTGACTGAGTCTGGATGGAATGTCTTCTAAATTTTAAATACATCCGTACCTCTTTAAATCTGTCACCTGGTTTCCAAGAGTTTAAAGGAAAACCAACAAAACCAAATCATTATTTAAGTGTGACACATACAAAACCAGTGCTTTAGCTTGTATTACTGCAGACACAAAACCAGAAAATTATAATAAAATCATACTCTATCACCTGAAAACACTGAAGCCACTGTTTAATCAACATTATCTTATCTTTGCTCTCCAAAAGATAAAGGCTTTAACATGCTAGGCAGTGTGTGGTTTTCATAATATAATGTAGACTTCAAAGTCTGCTGAAATCAAATGTTTCCCTTATGAGGGCTGCAGTAGTCTTGCATACATCAAGAAAAACATTTATATGGCATTGTATTCAACCTCCCTCAACTCTTCTCTTTCCTTCTCTCAGGGCTCCATTGCTTTTTGAATTAATGCCACCACTGGGCTGAAAGCAAGTTACACGCTAATTTGATAATGAACTTCAAATTGTATCAAAAAAAGGACTTTGAGAATGTGCTATATGCTAAGAGTATGCTATACTGATATAGCATTATTCATATTATTTGCCAGGCTACATGCACAAGTATCTTTTAACAGTGACACTGCTAGATGCCTGATCATTACACTAATTTATTGTGACTCACCAGACAACAACTGTAGTACTGAAGATAACTTGGCTTAAACAGATAAATTCTAGTCTGTTGATCAACTCACTCTCTTGCAAAACAAAGCACAATTTTAAAGAAAAAAAAGTCAAGACTGAAGCTGGAACAGGTAGGTATAATTTGCTCAACTAATAACTACCCATCTCTACCCTCTTGTTTCAGCTGTATCCAAGAGGTCCAAATTCTGTACTGTGGGAGTGCAGAGAGGGTCACTCCCATAAATAACTTGACAGCTGAGATCAGATTTTCACACAAAACACACAAACTGAAGACAAAGAGGGAGATCTGGCTGAACTTATGCATCATTCAGGAGGCAGCCCATGCTCCTTATCTCCCTGCAATTCTTCCTCCTCTCTGAATTACACCACCTGGAGCTACGGTTGCAGAGCAGCATGTTCAGAGACTGTACAGATGTAACTCACTGCTCCTCCATGGGATTCACAGCATCAACATCCTTCCAGCTTCTGCCAACAGTGCTGGAAAAACAACCAAGTTCTGGAACTGCAGTGAGTTAACATTGGGAAAAAAAGTATAAAAGAAAAAGCACATTACTCTCCTGTGTAACAGAGACAACTTCTATTTGTGTTATATTCCTAAGTCATCTACATGTGCCCCTATAAACAACGCAGCCCTTTGGTCTACCTTTTAATATTGCAGTGCAAAAATTTAACCACCAGATTCTCTCTGGCTATAACAGAAACAAAATACTATTTCTCTGGCATTTTGGGGAAAAAAATAAAAAATATATATGCAATTTCAAAAAGATCATAGAATCGTAGAAGCATAGAATGGTTTGGGTTGGAAAGGACCTTAAAGATCATCTAGCTCCAACCCCCCTGCCATCAGCAGGGACACCTTTCCACTAGACCAGGTTGCTCAGAGCCTCATCCAACCTGGCCTTAAACACCTCCAGGGAGGGGGCATCCACAATTTCCTTGGGCAACCTGTTCCAGTGTCTCACCACCCTCACAGTGAAGAATTTCTTCCTAAAAGAAAAAAACACATTAAAGCATTGAAAAAGATACACCTCTAACATTAATGGACTGTCCAAATAACCTCAAAGAAATATTGCTGCCCTGAAAAGTAAACAAATTAAAGATCAGAACCTAAGGTCAGAAAAGGCTATACTTACTCCTTATTCCTGCTTTTAATGCATGGCTGGTAAAGGACTTTCACAGCATTCCAGGTCCCCACTGGTCCAGAGCTAGGCACAGAAGTATCTCCAAACAGCGTAAAAATACTCTGGGAGGAGGAACTTCCTAAAGACTCCACCAGCAATGTGTCAGAATTTAAAAGCCATATCTATAAATGAAGAAATAATTTATTTTACTGAAGACGACACCAATTTGTTCCTTTACACTCATCTTAAATCAGCTGATACTAAAGCCACCTTATTACAAAGTTTCTAACAAAGTGTTAACAGACATATATTGACATTTTTTTATTCAGTACACTCTGCACAGCCTCTAGTGGAGAAAAAAATGGGTTAATACAATAAACTGGTGCCTGATTTATCACACTCGCTCTTAAGATCATTATTTCTATGAAGCTGCCTCTTTTTGTGGCCACAGCACATTCCCTTTGATTGCAACAAAAGAAACGGTCCTAAGTCATCTGCTTCGGTATTGAATGGATTATATCTCTAATACCACAGATTTTTTAAGGAATAGGTTGAGCATACAGTGTTGAATAACTGAGGGCTAAAGACAGGGAACCGAAAGATTGCCCACTGGAAGTGCCAAAAACCCAGGATTTTTAGAAAAAGCATGATGTTTATGACTGGATGGAGGTAGACATGCAAAAACAAGACAGCGATTAATGTGATCAGAAAGGAAGGCTGGGATTTACAAACGGCTGTAACAGACCCTTGCTTGGGAAATAAATTTTTATCAAATTTGATAATGGCACTGGCATTCTTCAGCACTACTTGCTTGCAGCAATTCACTGGATATTTACTGGGGAGAGTTTTAAGCAATCTGAACTTTTACATCACATTACGGCTCTTATTTAATAGTTGTGTGATTGTGCATCAAGTGTTCCAACCTGGATTCGGGGCTTTCATGGTAATCACTTTACAAAAAAGTCAGGCTTTTGCTTTATTCACTGCCTGCAGTAGTGAAGTGATCTGAGTTACCAATGGAAATCAAATTTTACAAGTCCTGAGCCTCTATGAAATGTTTTTTACATGAAATATTTATCACAGAAAGCAGGATTTATGCAGTGCTGCACACTAAAGAGTAATTCTGCTTCTCATGACCTAACCAGCTTCAAGTAAAACAACTTATATGACGTTAAGTAGCAGCACTTTGTCCTGTGGAGGGACAAAGCCACTGTTAACAGGACACATAGTAGATGCTGTAATTCAATGTGACAATCGCAATTTCTCAGAGCCCAGAACATTACAGTGGAAGCTCTATAAAGGAGGAATGAGATGTATTGATAAAGATGTGTTGGGAGAGGATAGGAGGAGGAGAATCACTTTAGCATATGCACATAAATGATGACAAGCAACTGCACTTGGCTTAGCCAGTGGATGTTCATCAGTTTTGCTCTGGTAACTCACAGTACCCATTCATAGTCTAAACTGCAAAATATACCCCATTAGCTAGGACCATTGCACATGATGCTTTAAGCTGAGCGTTGAAGATGTGTTGGAGGAAATGAGTAGAAAAGGGAAATGTCCTATACACATAGGCCACTGCCACCACGCTTAACTTTACGTAAACAGAGGGTTCCTTCCTTTTGAAATTAACACTTCCCTGTGAAGGAGCCTGCTGCGATGCTTTTCAGAAGGTGAAGATCCTTCAAACTAGTCCAGGGAGCAATGTAGAAATAGCTATCAGCTCCTTCCAGAATCCTTCTGCAACTTGCTTCAGAGAAAGCAACCGAACTATTTCATTTGCAACATGGTCCCTCTGAAAAGTACTTCCTTCTACCACAAGCGTTGACATGTGGCATTTCACAGTAACATTCTACCACTTGTTCAGAGTATGTCTTTGTCTCGACAGCAATGCAACAGATCTGTAATAGTAATTTAGCACTCAATACAGAGAAAGCAAATGAATCTTTGTGGGTGGAAGCACACTCGGCTATGAGAAAATCAACTTCTGAACTACATTTGCTTCTTTAGGCAAGAATTTTCTTCTTTTCCTCATGCATGCATTATTTTTTGATTTTGCTTTTGGTCTGAATGAACCATCACTCCCCCAGACTTGGTATGTTGACTCAAAGCAGTTTATACATGTTATTTCTGGCTAACATAGTTTCAAATTTTGATCTGTGTTTTCAGTCATGTTACTCACAATGTAGAATCTTTCCTTCCTCTCTATCACTTTTTGGAACACAGTCTGCACAACCAAATTCCTTTCATATTAAGGAAAAATAAAAATACAAAGTTTAGTATTTATTCATAGTGCAGATTGATGACATTTTCTGAAATGTCAGCATCAGGAGAAAGTGTATGTGGTTTTGTTGGTGGGTTTTTTGGTTGGGTTTTGTTTTGGTTCGGTTTTTTTAATCACCTTGTCAATAGGTTTCAAAGATGCTTGTATGAGAAAAGCTGCAACAAATCTCAGGTACACTTCATGGGACTTGGAAATACTGTGATTCACATTCTGTGATCAGGTTCCTAAAATCTCAACCTGCGTCTCCAGCATCACTTTGTTGACAATTAGGCATCAACTTGAATTTGACACAACTGAAAAAAAGCTGTTGATCTTCCTTGCTAGCTCTTTCTTAGTTATTGTAGACATTACCATTACTTCTGCCATCACACAGGTCAGTAATGCAAACAACTTTCATTACAGCTTCTTTGTCCTCACACTCAGATGTGTGTGGACAGATCTGTCTGTGTATCACAAGACAGATAAAGATGTGGTCTTCCTTGTACTTCACAAAGAATAAAACTCTCTAAGAGAGCTGGGTAGCTAAGTCTAAACAAGGTACTCATTATCTCACATCTTGATCGTTGCAGCATACCCTCTCCAACCTTGACAAATGCAAATTTCTTCTGCCCTCCAAAACATGTTCCAAGAATCAGTATCTCACTGACAGGTCTCTCCCATTTTGTTATTTATTTATTTTCTTGGGATATCTTCCTTCTCCCTCTCCAGTCACTGCTGAAATACAAGCTGCCTTATGTTCAAAGTGCTTTACAGCTTAATCTCACTCCAAAAACCAAATCTGCCATTCAGTAATCAAAGACTGAAGTTAGTATTCAAATACTCCAAACTGTACCTCACATTTTTTTATTTTCATAATGTATTTTTCTAGGTTTTATCAGGTTGATTCCATCTGTGGGATGAACTCCCTGTATCTATTCACAAAACTACTTATTTACCTCTTTCAAGCCTATCCTTTATTAAACACAGAAAAAAATTACATCTATTAAGATGCTGTTATGCTGACCAATAATGTACCTTTTTGCTTGTGTTCTCCTGTCTCACTATCCATTTGCTGTCACCCTCTTATTCTTTGCCTGTAAGTCATGCAACTTCAAGGCAGGGAACCCTTCAACAGTGGAGTGAAGACAGAAGGCAAATGATTCCTCTTTTAGAGAATATGAAGAGGGCAGAGATATATTTATCCTAATTATAATTAGGATAAATAAGGAAATCTGTCTATTTCCTGAGACAAAGAGCCTTTTATTTATTGTCATCCTTTAAAAAAACCCCAAAACATAAGTAGTAGATAGCTTTCAGGAACTTGGTTATCACAAACTTAAACAACAAAAACTCTTATTATGACATCCACAAATAATATAACTGGTAATGTTAAGTGATACATGCAAAGGAAATGAGGAAAATTAGTATACTTAATATTTGTGGTTTTTAAAAAAATAAATAAATAAAAGCACTTGTGAGAGACCCCTTAACCTGAATTATCACATACACAACCTAAGCTGTGTGCATTCAGGTATGTAAGCACAAATACCGTGAATGAGGATCTTTTGCTCATTGTCAAAACAAACAAATGGGACAGCTGGTCCATGATGCATCAGTGACAAGACCACTTGTCTAACTTGGCTGTGCACTCGCAGCCTCAAGCACCTACATTTTTTTTTTGTTCAGCTGTTCTCAACCATTAATACAAACAGTGCTCAAATTACACCTGTGTCCACAAGGTCTCTGAGTCCTGACACTTAACCCATGACTCCAGAACACCTGCTGGTGTGTATACAGTACCTAGAACCTCATCCTGGGCTTGAGTAAGGGCCTTCTGATGCTAAACACACAAAAAAATACTAATAACTAATTAATAAAAAGGAAGGGGTGCCAATCAGAAGCGAGCCCCTAAGCTAATTCAGCCTGCTCCTCTAATCAATACATTGGCAAAAATGTAACTCAGAGCTATGAGTAATGGCAACCTGCTAAATAAGTTGATTTTCCTGTTAGGAAATAACCAATTAATTCTACATAAAACTACTGTGAGGTCCCGAGGGAACTGGTGGATGAAGTTGCGAAGCCATTATCCATCCTATTTGAGAAATCATGGCAGTCTGGTGAAGTTTCTGCAGGCTGGAAAAAGGGGAACACAATCCCCATTTTTAAAAAGGGTAACAAGGAAGATCCAGGGAAATACAGGCTGGTCAGTCTCACCCCCGTGCCAGGCAAGACCATGGAGCAGATACTTCTAGAAACTATGCTAAGGCACATGGAGAATGAGAAGGTGGTTGGTGACAACCAGCATGGCTTCACCAAGGGCAAATGATGCCTGACCAATCTGATGGCCTTTTATGATGGGGTTACAACATTGGTGGATAAGGCTAAAGCAACTGATGTAATCTACCTGGACTTGTGCAAGGCATTTGACACTGTCCCACACAACATCCTTGTCTTTAAATTGGAGACATGGGTTTGATGGATGGACCACTCAGGGGTTAAGGAACTGGCTGTGTGGTTGCACTCAAAGAGTCGTGGTCAACAGCTCAGAGTCTGAGTGGAGACCAGTGACAGGTGGTGTCCCTCAGGGATCAGTACCGGGGCCGATGCTGTTCAACATCTTTGCCAGAGACATGGACAGAGGGATTGAGTGCACCCTCAGCAAGTTTGCCGACAACACCGAGCTGTGCAGTGCAGCTGACACGCTGGAGTGACAGGACACCCTCCAGAGGGACCTTGCCAGGCTTGAGAGTTGGGCCTGTGCTAACCTCATGGAGTTCAACAAGGCCAAATGCAAGGTCCTGCACCTGGGTCGGGGCAACCCCAAGCACAAGTACAGGCTGGGCGATGAGTGGCTTGAGGCCAGCTCCAAAGAGAAGGACTTGGGGGTGGTGGTGGACAAGAAGCTCAACATGAGCCAGCAATGTGCGCTTGCAGCCCAGAAGGCCAACCGTATCCTGGGCTGCATCAGGAGAAGCGTGGCCAGCAGGTCGAGGGAGGTGATTCTCCCCCTCTACTCCACTCTCATAAGGCCCCACCTGGAGTGCTGTGTCCAGTTCTGGAGCCCCCAACACAAGAAAGACATGGACCTGTTAGAACAAGTCCAGAGGAAGCCACAAGGATGATCCGAGGGCTGGAGCACCTCTCCTATGAGGACAGGCTGAGAGAGTTGGGGCTGTTCAGCCGGGAGAAAAGAAGACTCCAGGGAGATCTTATAGTGACCTTCCAGTACCTGAAGGGGCCTACAGGAAAGCTGGGGAGGGACTTTTTACAAGGGCAGGTAGTGATAGAACAAGAGGTAATGGCTTTAAGCTGAAAGAGGGGAGGTTTAGATTAGGTATTAGGAAGAAATTCTTCACTGTGAGGGTGGTGAGACACTGGCACAGGTTGCCCAGAGAAGTTGTGGATGTCCCCTCCCTGGAAGTGTTCAAGGTCAGGCTGGATGAGGCTTTGAGCAACCTGATCTAGTGGGGCGTGTCCCTGCTCACAGCAGGGGGGTTGGAGCTAGATGATCTTTAAGGTCCCTTCCAGCCCAAACCGTTCTATGATTCTACACTAGACTGAAGCATCAAAATATTAGGTAACTTGGAAACACACAGCTATTGGGGAAAAAATTGCGACAATTTTTAATGACTCCTCAGTGTCCCACATAGTGACAATTATCGGTCTGCTCATGAGACCTTATTTTATCATCACAGAAGAAGTATTTCTCAGTGGTTGTATAAATGTTATCTTGGCACTAAAATTTATTTAAAAGTAACAGATATACCCTTACCTCAGAATCTGGATGTTTGGAAATTACAGAACTTGGACAATGTCTATAAAAAACAATTTATTTACTTAGATAGCCTACCTCAATAAAGTATATCTAAAAGTTTATCTAGGGCAGGAATCTATAACCATGTATTTCTTAATCTTTGTGTCTATGAATTACTCACACAAACTACAAAATTTCAAATTCTGTGTCTATATTTAGTTCACGAATAAAAGAAAACATCCTGGTTATACCAAGTGTATAATATTAAGATAATTACAGACCCAAATTTCTATCCATCTTAAAAATTATAGGAATTTAGCTGTCATTATTTAAATATCAAGCTTAACCAAGTTTAACATCATTAGAACATTATGTATAATAAGCAATTTTATTTTTGTTTGCACTTCACTTTGCAATGTACTGACTGCATTAGTAGTCTCTGCCAACTTAAGACAATATTTGTGAAAGATGCTATGATGAACTTCTGGTGATTAAAGATAAGAAGCACTGGAGCAAGAAGATGAGATATATATTATAAAGCCAAAACAAGCTTTCTGTACTTTCTGAATAGATAACTGTTATTTCTGTGCTACCTGTAGTATATTCATAGTACTTTCATTACTGTATTAATAGAGAAAATTTCTATATGCATATCTACTTAGATTAAAAAACAGGGAGGAACTTTCTATTTGAACAGAACTATTCAGAGCTATTTCAACACAAGAATTTTAATTAATTAATTTTTTTATACATACAATCATGATCAGCATAAGTAATACATTTTAGGAGCTGGGATCCATAGGTTTAAATTTTCAAGACAAAAGAAATACTTACCAGAATATAGATTTTTCCATCATCCCCTTTTATGGTGAATCTAAATGTGCTTCTAGCAGAGGACAATTCCACAAGACACTGAGCCACCATGCTCTGTACGAAATGAGACCTGTTTAAGAATTAACCATGTATTATATGCTTTCATAATGACTACATGGGCAAAGTCATTCATATCGATGCAGTACAAATACATGAGCATCTCCATACTGTCAATTCCACCACATTCTACAACCACTTTTTATTGAGTAAGGGGACTTCTTTATCTTTCTCTCCCCAAAAACCAGAAGACTTTCTACTTCCTGCAACAGGAATTTTTTAATAGATGAGCAGTCTAAATTGCTCCACATCCTTTATATATCCAACACCAAATATCAAATGCTGAATAAAAGCTTTTATCTATTATATTTTACATATATGAACACAAAGTTCGGAATGATGCACATATTTCAAAAATAATTCACAAAAGGAAAGAATTGTGATTGATTCACAGTGCATGATACAAGACAGCTAGATCAAGTTCTGTTTCATCTTAGTCTCGACTTCAAACTGAATTACTTGAAAATTAAAAAAATCTCACTTCCAAGTAAGCATTTCAAGCTTTACTTAATTTAACTTTACATAATGTAATCTTCCATTTCCATAATTAGTCACCAGATGTCATGCAAACTTAAATAGTTCAAAATAAATAAGTATTGTATTTTGGCTTATCATCTGAATAGTGAGACACCGTGACAAATTATTTACAATCTCTCTCCTTCTGCATCATACACACCCACACACAAACAAGCACACAGAAATTCGCACAAAGACATTTTGTGCAAATAAAATGTCTAGTAAAGGTAATTCAGATTGCATTACCTTTACTGTGCTTAATTCTGTGATGATTACTTATAATTTGACTGAGCTTTGTTATTATAAGTAATTATTCAAGAAACTAAAATTTTACTACATTGCTAGCATCCTTTCCAAAACATAAAGAAGAGCAAATAATCCGATTTTTCAATATATTTTTATTTTTTACCTTAGTGTTGTGCTGAAACTTCCCTCAGATGGCCAAATAATCACCTCGGTGACATAATATTTAATGGTATCTAAAATGACATAAACATTTTTCAAGTACAACAGAATAACAGACTTGTTAAGAATAAACTGTAAATCACCATATCACTATACTAATTAAACTTCTGTTTGGCACTCAATTAAGGGGTGCAGCAGATGGTCAAATTCTGCTTTGGTTTGTGGGAGGAGAAGCAACCAATAACAGATAACATACATTGCCAGAAGAAAACTGCTCTGAACTAATTACACGACCTGCAATTTGTCATTCATATTGATCCTTGTTTAATGCTGGGAACAATCATCTTGAAACAAACCAAGCAAGAGCTCAAGCCAAACCTGAAAGATGAATTGAAAGAACTTCCCTAAAGCACTGAGATCAGCATAGCTTACATAAGTATTTTAGTACCCTCTGCTGCTCAGTAATGCTGCAGTGAATCACAAAGGACAGTTTTAATAACAGCACACACAGGGGAATAATTTTCTTCTTTGCTCAAAGAGCAGAATAGAACTTCTTTCCAAAAATTCCACTAACTCAACACTAATACTGCATGCATTATGAGTTTTAATGTAACTCTACCCCATAAGCTCCACTAAGGCAGCCTTTAACACTAAACGGAAGTGTTTGAGTACAGAATTTAATCCCTAATTTAATAAAATTAGGTCAAAGATGATCATATTGAAGCTCTGGATCTATGCTACAAATACAGCCTAACCAGAGGGCCAGCAGAACAGGTTAAGCATAGAGACTAAATAAGTTAATTCCACTAAGCCTTAGCATGTAAACAACAGCAAAGATTCATCAGTTCCATAAATTTTAAAGGCAGAAGGGATTGTCTCATCTGATCTCTGTTCACACACACCATTAAACGTGGATGAAAGCAAGTATTTCAGAAAGACAACCTGTTTTAAAATTTCCAAAGGCTTGATAATCCCACCCCTTCACCAGACAAGTACTACACTTTTAAAATTACCCTCACTGTTATATATATTTTACCTCTACGTTTAATTTCAGTCTGCTCCACACTGTGCCTAGTCCTGGGAGACAGGAGGAAAAGAAGCCATTCAGTCACTCTAGCTCCCCAGATTATTCCTTAAGTAAGGAATTGGTGCTACTATTGCAAGGGTATTGGGAATTAAGGAGATATTGGCTTGCAGAGAGACAGAAGGTGGGATTTCCCAAGAAAAAAAATCATATGAGTATAAGGGGATAGAGTTGCGGGAAGGAATAGCTGACAGGAGAGTTTCAAAGCCAATTCTGACCTCCACAGCTACACCACTCTCATCGAGCGCTATCTTCAAGGAACTCATATGAAATATCAAAGCATGACAGTCAAGTCTGCTCTCTAGTCTGTCTTCACAGATGGTTCTGTCTAGACTTATACCATACACCTCTGGTTAGTTGTTTTGTCTGTTCTTTGAACTTTCTGTAAAGTTCTGAAGTACTGAAGAAACATGGCAAAACAATGGATATGCTGTCTAACTTCAGCCAGGTACAGAGTCCAGACCAACTCCCTGCACATCTACATAGTACTTGTCTTTTCCCATACCCTGTGACCACATCAACTACTGGTTGCTACAACCATCTGAAGACTTAAATTAAGGCATCCATTACTCATGATGATCTGTAAAGCACACTGTTTTCTCAAAGTCTTACAATCTGCATTGTGGGTTTCCAAACATCCTACCTTAAATGGGGTTTTATTAAAGCCTCTACTGCTCAGATACCCGTACAGGACAATTGGAACCTTTGGTAACAGAAGACCTTCTGTATCCTCATGAGTCATTTCCTAAACAGGCATTGCATTTTCTGGTAAGTTTTTGTATCCTCCATATCTCTGAACTGAGTCAGGCTCACACTGACTGATGCAGGGGAACAGAGGGAGAATGAAAGAATAAACCCTGCTAGTAACAGTTGTATCACTGCTTCTCTCTTTTTAATAACTATATTTTAAAAACCAGCAGAAACTCATTTTACACTACTTCAGGTAAGCCCTGCTGATTCAATATAATGACAGCTTTTAAACCAATAATCTCACCATCTCATTATTGGATGATGACGAGAGGTAACCTGTTTCTTTGACAAGGTTTCCTTTCAATGAAACCAGGCTGGCTGTTAGCAATCATATCTTTAGGTTCTAGTTCTGAGTTGATCAAGTTCTGAATTAACCTTTCCACTATTCTGTAGGGCTGACAGTAAAATAAACAACCTGTAATTTCTCAGGTCTCCTTTTTTAGTGGGATTCCTGGTAAACTGGAATCATGCACTGAGTCTTCCAAAACTTTAAAATTAGCCAAATGTGCCACAGAAACAAGGATGAAGAAAATCCCTGTCATAAATCACTTTCAAGGTCTACCAGTGGAAGCAACAACCTCATCTGTCCCGGAAAGAAATGAGACAAACACACGGGAATCAGCCCTGCACCCTACTGATAAACTACTTTCCTCCAGAGTTTTTAACCCCCAGTGTTCAATGGTGGATGCAGTGAAGTCTAGTTTGGTTTGTACACCCCATACCTGGTGATACTTTTTCTCCCAGCATTGTCTTGCAGCGCTTACAAGTTACTCTGGTATTTTCCTTTGACTTCTGTAGGACAAAGAAATGTCATTTAAATGTTACTCAGTTTTTCTGAAAAAGGAATGTATAGTATTAACATACTCTCCAGAGTAGATAGTGAACTTGTACTTGTTTCTGTTCTCTTTGTGTTTACATACACACAGATTTGCATTCAGTATTTTAGCTTCCTACACTTTGACTTGCTTGCAAGTTTCACCCTAGTTTTGAAATCTGGCAATATATACCGATCACACAGCACAACCTGCAATAGCTAACAAGAGAATCTTGTAATATCGAGTGACTGGGTAATAAAATGACAAGGTAAATTTGATTTCAATAAGGGTAAGATAATGCACATGAAAAGAAGTATTCCAAAATATATACATAAAATATTATGTGGCAATGTGACTACCATCACTCAGTAAAAAGTTCTAGCCACTGTGGACAGTTTTATAGGAATATCAGTTCAATATTCAGCAGAGAGAAAAAAAATAACCACAGAGCATTTTGAATTACTAGGAAACAGCTGAAGAACGCAACATAGCATGATATTACAGAAAGATGGGATGGATTCTGTTCTTAAACAACCCCTCTCCCTCAATTCAAGCAGAAGCAGAAAAGGTACTGACAAAGAATAAATCAGTATTCAATTATTAAATTGTCAGATGTGCAAAACAGTTTCCATATGTGGCAAAAACCCCACACATAATGGAGGAAAGCATGAAACACAAAAAACCGAGGGGTATCATTGAGATATACAAAATCACTAATGTTTAGGAAAAGCTGAAGAGGGAAAAAACATTTATTCTCATAGCTCATATTACAAAATTGTAACCTGGTTTCTATCAAAGAAAAGGAAGGTATTTGTCATACAATGTATAATACAGTTTGGTACTCAGTACAGGAAAGTATTTTTCATACTGCAAGTATGCTTAAGTTCAAAAAGTCTTCAGAAATTCACAGGAAGCAATGTTTATCAAGGGCTTATTAAAAACAAAAAATGAGGATGACAACATCTAGTTCAAGAATCCTCTACACTGGCCAAAACATCACTCAATACTTGCCTTGCTCTTATGCATCCACTACTGCCCATTGAAAAAGATCTCATTTCTGGATCTGCCCTAGTAACACTCCTACTAATTTGAGTGTTAATATTTATATTCAGTATCTGTATAAAGATACAAGGAAGCACAACACCTACTTTAATCCAAAGTCTAAATTCCAGAACTGGTTCTGTGTGGGCTTATTAACCTGGGTATAGCAGGACAGCTCTGGTCTAGAATCAGTACATATACACAACCACAATGACGCCCCTGAGTTAATAAACACTTCTGGAGCTAGAAATCCTGAGAATGTAATGAGAAGACATCTAAATTGGATTTTTCCATGTAGTCTTTGTATAATCACGTTTATAATTGTTCATACATACACAGTGCATAGAAATACCCAGGTGTAATTAGACAACTACTGTTTCACTGGCTTGGTTTGTAAGTCCAAACAAGTTACTATCAACTTCAGAAATCATATTGCAGCACATATCTTCAAAAATGATATCTAAAGTTAGCATAAATTAAACTAGTTGAGGGGAAAAAACTCAGAATTTATCCTTTTCTGTAATCTTTGTAAAAGATGGTGACAGTTCTCATAGATTCCAACTGGGATGAACACACAGGCGCTCTTCAGGAAGCATAATTTTTATTCATCACCATTATCATATTCCTAAGTATTCAAATTTTAAAAAGTATGAGGATGATACATTGGACTGATGTCCAGAACAAAAATTGGTGCTCTGTGGCCTGCCACATCACAATTTTTTTTTTTTTTTAAAATAAAAAAACACCACTAAACCCAGCACGAAGTAAATCAAATGGCCCTACCTATGTCAGATAAGTACAAAGGTAAGTTTTGAGGTATGCCCACTACAGGTTCTTTTCAGAACCTGGATTATGGACTTTCAGACTACACAGATTTCTAAGTACTAATCAGAAAATGAATAATGTTTTTTTAATTGATTTATTCTAATTCAAGTGCCTTGAAGGACATGTGGTCTGTGATTAGACTGGTGATGAAAGAGATCATAGACAAGTCAGACACATTGGGCCAATTTTTTCAGTTACACTATGGAAAAGTTTAAGTACTTCCTGCTGCAAGGATAGGAAACGGCTAAACGAGAGATACAGAAGCTTTACACACCAGTCGGGATCATTAAGTAGGTTGTGCTTAGTTTAACAATCTACATTAAAATATAGCCAAATGCCAGATCATATATTCAGAAACAACAGCAACAACAAAGCCAGTGTTGATAAAATAAAGGAATACATAGGCTCAGACAGCAAAAATCAAAAGAATTTAGATGATGGTAGCTAACCAAACCAGAGTTACTAATGAGATGTTGCAAAAGAAACAGCAAATATGATCTCTGAATGCATGAACAACTGAATAGTTGACAAGGATAAACAGAAAAACATAACATCTTCAGAATTAATGAGATGACTACTGTAAAAATGGACTTATAAAGAATGTTAAAATTTGGAAAAAGGTTTGGAAAACTTCTACAACACAATACACCTTAGAGATAAAAAGAGATAACAGAGTTGCAATTCTTAGTGTGCATAGTTTAATAAGAAGGCAGCAAAGAGTCAGGCTGATTAACCACTGAAATAGGTTACCAAGGAATGCAATAAAGCTTCCATCATTTGAAGTATTAAATCAATACTGGATGTCTTTCTCAAAGCTATATCTCACACAGAACTGATGGATTTGATGTTGGAAATACCTAACAGAGTTCTTTGCATCAGTACAAATCTGTATGCAAATAATACAGTGAACAGAAAGGATCACTCTAGCTCCATGAAAAACAGAAAGTGTCCCACACAGAATCTGAAATTATGATCACAAAGTTCTGCTTGTTCTTCACAAACCAGGAATGCAACTAAAAGCTCCAGGGAGAGCCCGACAGCCTCTGTTAAAGCTTCAGAGACCTGACTATGTTGGAAGTACAGCCCTTTGTTAGGGAGATCAGAAAAAAACATCTCATTCATAAATACACAGTTACCCCCTTTCCCAATTCCTACCCTGCTACTCCTCTCAAACATACACAGTAAAATTATTTGCTTAACATGAAGAGCAAGGATAAGCATGCTGGGTTTTGTGAAAACCAGTATTTGCGGTTTGCACAAATATTGCACAGTACAAGTATGTAATATACAATAGTTCCTTGAAAGCTACAACCAAAATGTTTTTTTCTGACTACAATTACAGGTGCTAGCTGAGAACTGTGCAGTATAGTACCTAAAAAAAAATCCACTAACTAGTTGCATCATGCTTCAACAGAAAAAGCAATAGTTCTAGCTAGACTAATTAAATCAATATATCTATTTGACAACTTGCAGCTGCTGGCAATCTGCAGCTGGAGGTGGATCACTAGCCTGATATTTTCTGTTTCTATTCCTAAGGATCCCTGATATGGTGTCAGGGAAAATATTTTCCCCAAGAGATACTATTAGGATGCTGCAAGACCATGTGACATTTAAAAACTGTGTTACACTGGAAGAGACTAATAGGTGTGAGAAATATGTTTGCAATGGACGGATGCTGTCTTGGTCCCACTGGAGGCTGGAAAAGATTGTTTAAGCATCTCTGGTACATTCCTGCTACTATTTTGGTCACAGGCAAACACTTTTCAAAGAACTGCAATGCAATTAAAAAAGAACTTTCACACTGGGGCAGACTGTAACAATATTCTCTGAAATGAGAACATTTATGCCAGTAGCAATCTATCTCGCCTTAACTTTCTGTTACTCATATTATGGAAGAATTTTATGTTTCAGTATGAGGGTTTTTTCCTTATTAGTCCAGTTTCTGCTCAATCTTATGGCTTTGCTCATTTGCTTGGCAATCGAGTGACGCTGAAAATATGCAAACACAGAAATGAGAATTAATTACAAGTATGGAAAATGTGGAAAGAGGAGTTTGACATAAACAAGGAAAGTGTTCTCAACTTCCAGGCAAGTTTAAGGAAGCAAACATGAAAATTCATCAAATTAAACTACTATTGTATGCCTCTGACAGAAAATAGCCTCATTCATTCAAAAGTTCTGCTGCTATCCTAGTTTGACCCTTATCTCAGTAGCATCTTTGTCTCACATCCTTTTATAACGTTGCTGCCTTAAAACTAACCCTTTCCTGCCTAGCATTCTTTAACTGATTTAAGAAGTGTGTTGGGCAGACTGCTCCCCTGTCTTTGGGCTGCAATATGAACTCCGTGCACCCTGCCTCTTCCCACCTTTGTTTCCATTGTTCCAATATCTCTTTTGAGACTACTGAAATCTGAGATAATTCATTTTGAGGACCTTTGGCAGAAAGCACTGTCCTCTTAGAAATTTGGAATCTTCTGCCCAGCCTCCTTCTTAAGGATACTTACAAGAAATAACTCCAATTGCCACAGAGTTAATCCAAATTAATCTGCTTCTCCCATGCTGATACCTTTTCAGGGGATCAGATCTTATTTTTCCCTCCCCATATTCTGCTTTTCTAAAAACAATAGAACAAGAAACCAAAGGGACCACAGCTGCAAGATTTGCAGCTATGGATCACAGGACAGAACTGTTTCCCAAGCAGATGTTTCGCTTGGATGCATCGCACTAGCAACCATTGAACTGCGAGAATCCCGGTGATTTAACTGGGGATAAATACAAATCTCTAATGATGATAAGGAGGAGACAGGAATCGGGGCCTCTGGTGTTACATCTCAACAGATCAAAAGCTTCAAGTTGGGAATCTGTACATAGCAAGTCATCAGCTGTTATAGATACAAGTTGCCAAGGTAGCAACAGTTGCCATAATTATAGAAGGATTTCCATAATTAGGTTTAATATATAGGATTGGAAGAAAAGATGGTACCTGCAGGTCCAACCTTTGTCAGCACAAATACAAACAGCAGATTAACAGAAAAGACTTAACGTAAATGTAGGCTTTGGTGAACAAAATTCCTGGATGTTTTGTTGGTAGAAGAAGAAAAGACTACTGCTTAAACTCTTATACAAGTGCTAGATTTCCAAGATTAGTAAAGCACTGAATTTTTTAATTCATGGGTTTTATCCCACCACTGAAACATCAGTATCCCTACAATTATTTTATTTCCTGGGCAACAACAAATGATGTTTCTAAGCCAAGTGTTAGCCCTCTTCCTAGACATGCAGCTGATGGATAAATCCCCTCCTGGAACTTTTCAGAAATATCAACAAGAAGAGTTATAAATTGGGGTGGTAGGTCCCTTTCACTAGACAGAGAGCAGTCAGACAAACTCAATTTCCTAACTATATTCTAGAAGTGTAAGACAGCCACATCTGAACCCAAAACACATTCTGATTTTTACGAGTCTTTCTAAAGCTAACAAGAAAAAAAAAGAATCACACCTTCCTATTATCATATTTATGCTTATGCATCCACTCAGAGGTTGAGAAGAAAAAGCATTGTTACTCCAGTTTCCTCCACATTCTTTGCTCCATTACCTTTTGACAAACTTCTAACCCATTAGGGTTATTATCTTACTAAATGTTGATGTCCTTCACTCAGGATATTTTTTGGGGAAATATTTGGGTTTAATACTACATAATTAAACAGTTTCTAATTCAGTTTATAGGAAGAATGTCTTCTTGCATATTTAGGTCAATATCAAGACTATGATGCAAGCTTTAGAAAATTTAAATCATAACTTTGAGTATTTTCTGGCTTCTGTACAACTGAATGTCAACAACTCCCTATGACCTTCAAAACAACTCTGTAACACATACAAGTTTAATAAACCAGTGACAAGGAAAAAAGTCCAAATATACTCACTTAAGAATTATTCAAACAAAATACTTTACCAAGTTAGAGCCACTCTGAGAAGCATGGTGCCCAGTCTCTGAGCAGCACATGGGAGATTCAGGCACATGTGATTTACTTCCTGAATGCAATAGAAAAAAAGTATCTCCAAGAAAACAGTCATCATGCTGAGGGTGCAAAGTGCTTCTGGCAAAGGGGTTAGGGTGACAACACCACTCTTCAACTAACGCACTCCAGTTTTCACTTGGTAGAGGAAGAACTCTCAGAAATTTCCTATGAGGGAAGAAGAAAAAAAAAAAATAAATCAACATATTATATTATTTTCTGAGACACTAAAAGAGAGCTTTGACCCCTTACAAAAATCAGAGAAGTATGGTATTTTCTCCAAAATGCTTTCTCCAAGTGCTTGACTCTGCTTTCAGTCAAAGGCACTTACTTTCTTCAGATGAATTCTGAGAAAGCAATGGTTGAATATTTCCTGCCAAGTTTGTGATGAAGCATTTCCCAAGGGTGAATCTCCAATGATTATAAGGCAGAACTTGGCATGATCCTCTCTTGAAACGAATCACATGGTAAAAATAAAACAGTTCTACCCCATCATGAAAAATATAACAATGGGCATTTTGTAATTATATTTATTATTATTTCTTGTAAAGTTCCCTTGCACCAAATGTTGATACAAAACCAACAGAAATGGACTGCTGGCACAGCAGGGAAGAGTATGTCCTTTGAAGCCCCTCAAAGTCAGATATCAGACTGAAAAAGCTAAAACCCAACAAAAATACCACTGAATATCTTCACTAAGAAAAGGGATAATGCAATCTTAATTTAGATTCAGATTCAAGTTTCACATACAAAAAAATGCAAATCCTTTTATCTTGGGCAGCTGTATGGACCAGGGAGGCTGCTCCAGGCAATACCAGACATTGCTTTGGTTATCAGTGTTGTTTTTAGCTTACTTTTTTTGGCTACATGCAGTGCCAAAGGATTTTATAAGCCAAGGTTTGGAATCACAGCTTTAAGTTGTAAAATATACTCTTTAAGCTAGAATATACATGTGGCTATATAAATACCAGTTTGGTCATTATGAGTCAGTTGTCAATACTTTCCTGCCTACAGCTCCAATAGCCATTCTGTGGTCCTACCACGTGTGATTTTATTAAGAATGTAGAAGTATTGATGGATACTGTCCACATATTTACACTTCCTTTAATCTATGTTTTCTAGAAAACTATTGCAGTGGGAAGAAATTCAGTTCCTTTACCAAAACAATGGGCAATGGCTTTAACAGCGTGCACCTCTCCCACAGTTTTTGAGATGTACTGCTTGTTGCGGAGCTGCGCTTTATGCTCACAGCCTGGTTTCCTTGAATGCTTTCCTTTTGTTCCCTTATTTCTTCTGATGTTGCCTGAAACCCTTACATAGTTTCTTGATTCTAGTCCATACTTAAAAATTGCAAATATAACTTTGCTTACGTTGCTGTTTAGCAAATGAACACGCAGCTGCTAAGCCAACAGTTAAGACACCTTCCCTTTCTTGCAGTTCACAGACTACCCTTTTCCAAGGATACCAGTTCTTCCTATTGCAGTTTCTTGTGCCTTTTGTATTGTTGAGCAGGTGAAAGTAAAATACTTTATAAAAACTTCCTTCTTTCTAGATCGACAATACATTTTAAACTGTGCTTGCCCCACCTGCAGATGAAAGCTGGAATAACTAGTCCTCTGACCCAGCTTTACCGTAACTAAGATCACCTCTCAGCACTAATCGTCACTGTCTTCACCCTCTGAGGTCTTCTATATTGCCTGAAATGCAACCACAATTCTGCCATGGTGGGACCTGAATTCTTGCTTTGGCCTAATGACTAATTACTCGTCAGCCTTGTACAAATAGTTTCACTGCCCAAACTCACACCGAAAAATAGTCTTAATTCCCATGTATTGCTCTTTACACGACAGCAACAGAAAGCTGGTATTGCTCAGCAATGGTTTTTCAAGTGTTACATATGGGGAATTCGGGGGGAAAGACAGAGATTACCTTTCAGCTGCAGACTAATGCTGTCCAGTTTCATTACATTACCCTTTCTTTACCCTCACAGTCTTGAGCATCAAGATCTTGAATTCCTGCCCAACCAAAGCAGATGCTCCAACCAGCAGGAATTTCCTAAACAGATTCTTCCGAATGTTGAGATAAACAGAAAACGCAGCATTTCTGCTATATTTTAGGCTTTGCCATTCATAGGCAAGGAGCCATATTCTAGATCTCTAGAACTGGAAAAATGTAACAATAATAAAAAGGTAGCTTTCCAGAAAAGCAACAAAAAAATAACTTTGAAGTTTACTGTGTGCTGACTAACTTGAGGCTGCTAAATACAGTGATAAAACTGAGCTAAGAGGGGGACTCATCTCCACGAACTTGCTAATAACAACTGAATTTCGACTTTAAGATAGCCACCTAGGCTGCACTTCACAGTCAGAGAGAGACAAACAATTCTTAGGTTGGGACCTTTAAGAGAAACTTTCTCCTTCTGACAGTGTCTAATATAATCAGGCTAAATCTCCTGGAGCTAGTTATCTGTCTCCAAACAGAGGAAGCCTAGGGAATTAATTTTAAAAAGCTAGAAGTTAGGCACTAGTCTAAAGGAGTCCTGCCATAAGGATGTAATTCTTAGGTGGGCTTCCATGCTAAGGTAAGGATTTGGCCATAGAGAACCTTATAAGACTGGACTAGGAAAAATAATCTCTAATACCATTATTAACTAATATCCAAGAACCCAGTAATATCATCCTATCTATTGAAAATTCCGTAACCTGGAAATAAAATGGACTTTAAACTTTGAAACATAGAACCCTTCTGTGCCATCCAAGAAAAAGAGAAAGACAAAAGACCCAACTGAATTTCTTTAACAGCCATTTTCCTTATTTGCTTACTACTAAATCTTGACAGCCCAGCTTGACAGTTAATTGTCATGCTTAAAGCTATTTATGAAGGAAAAGTGTAATTAGAAGATTTCCCCTGCAATCAGTTTTTCAATACAATACTTATGTAGTACAAATTCTCAGCATTTGGAATAAGGAAAAGGGTTACTGCTTAAAAGTCAATTTATGAAATTTATTTTTCACAACATTCAGCCTTTCAAATGTTTTTCACAATGGAAATAAAGCCTTAAAGAATTATTTAATATATGAACTAAACTCAGCCTAACTACAAGGAGAGAAAGAAAAAAGAAAGCATCCCCAATTCTTTGCAGCTCTTAAATCAGGGAATGAAAATTAAAAAATCTAATCACTTCCTCCAGTGTGGTTAATGTGAGGGTAATGGGGAAGCAGTAGAGAGCGTAGCCTCTGAAGAGCCATTAGACTCACGGAAGAAGACAGACTAAGCCAGGGGATTTCAGAAAATGTATAGAGTCCATTTTCTGCATTAAGGAGGGATCACTTACATCTAACATTCCTAATCTAGTCATCAACATGATGGCTTCCAGCTTTAGAATAGGTTTGCTTGGGGTTTTTTTTTCACTTTAACCTAAACGCCTCTTGCTTCAATTGAAGAACCACTGCCACCTTCTTTGCAGCAACTTCTTACACATTGGAAGATTCTTGTGTTTCCTCCACAGTCTTATCTAAATTAAATCCAATTTATTTCAGTTTCTGCTCAAAGGTTATCACTTCCTAGATCTCAGTTTTTTCTTATTACAGACCTTTTCCTAGTCATTCACACTTTAATAAGTTCCCCCTCACACAGTTCTGCAACTTCCCTTTGATCCCACTGCCTGTGCTGCCATGGCATACCCACTCTCCCTGGACAGACCAACACACAAATTCTAAAAGTACTGACTATGCCACTGTCTTCCCTTTGTAAGTGCTGGAACAGAAGGTGTTCAATACACTGGCAGCTCCAGTCTTCTACCCTTGTCTCATTAATATTTTTTTAGTGATGACATTTGAGGGGCTCAGAGGTTCCCTGCAAGGAGAAATGCCAAGCAAAGTGCCATGAACAAAAATTTCTTAAAAATTCTGACTGCGTCACATTGCAGAACCAAAAGACACAAACTCCGTGTGTATGAATTTGATGCACTGAAATTCAGGAAATCACCCACTCAGAAATGAAAATGTAAAAGTGCAATATCTTTTGAAAGCAAATGTTACAGATGAGAAATTAGAAGTTTCATTACTCTATAAATGTATCAAAATAAGAGTTATTACTAGACTTTCTGATAAGGCACTTAAGAAATGAAAGCCACGAAGTCTTCATTCAGTTACATTCAAGCCAGCCATAAATCCATATGCATGACAAGAAGGTAACAGTCTACAGAATATACCACAGTTGTATTACCATTTTGAGTATTAGGAGTGACACAGATCATAAAAGGCTGCCAGTGCATCACTAACAATTTGTATATATCCAGCTGAAGCTGTCAAAATTGTCCATCAGAAGAGCCAGAAAATGCAGCAGCTTTTTGTTAAAATTCTCATTCACTCTGCAGACTTTTTAAGGAACAGAGAAAAGGCCGAGTCACACAGCTAAGAAACAGTTCCTGTGTTTCCCAAATTCAGCGTCCCTGAACTATGTGGAGGTTGGCTTTGCTTAACAGATAGAAGGGAGCTGTGGTCAACACCCCCATTCTGAGTAGCTACTCTATAACTGCGGCACGATGATTGAAGGGAATTTATAAGAGACTGAGCAGAACTGAAGAGGATCCCTGAAGTGCAGAGGAAGAAGGAATTCAAATTTTCAGTTTTATTCCCTTCAACATAGCAAAGAAGTCAGCTACTAATAGACCATAAGTATTTTTTAAATCAATGAAAACTATGAGTATTTGCAATATTTCCAGGTTAAAATGTTACAGCTTTTGTTTGTACAGCAAAACCAGAAACTATCACGATGAGAGCAAAGAGATTCTGTATGAACAAAAAGCCACAGAGCTCAAAGCAGAAATTTTACCCATAGGGAAGTCCAGCTACAAAAGGAAATGTCTCGCTCAAAGCATACCAGACAAGCAGGAAAAGAATCCCGATTTCCCAGCTTCCAGGGCAATGCACCAAACTCCCTTTGTAAGGTACTCCTACTTTCCAGCCAGAATGCAATCAAGAAGTAAATGAATAAATGGGAATGGGAAAAACTGTTTCAAGTAATTCTGCTTTTAGTCATCTGTAGTGCTTCAAAAGTGTTCTCATCTATCAATTTCAAACTAAATACCTTTTAGCGATCTCTCTAAGTACAGAAAATAACACAAATACAAATCACTATGGCATTTAGTGTTATAAATATGGGACACTGCAGTACTCACCGGTCTTTTACAATGATGTCACCACAGGATTGGCAGTAAAAGACGTAATTCTTCTGGGGTTTCAGGCTTTCCCTCAAAGTAAAAACCAAATCTATAGATAGAAAAAAACATACCAATCTTCAAAATCGTGTAAAATTTTTAGTCACTTGTACAGAAAAATCCTGCCAAATACCTCAAACCAATAAAGATAAGAATCTAACAAACAAAGCAAAATGCCGACATTTTAAACACAACCTTAATTTATTTACCTGTACGAGCAAGTACTTCGATTTGGAAAAAACTTGCCATCCTCACCTCATGCCCCATATCACTGAGTAGGAATTGTGTATGTGAATAACTACTTTAAAGGTGCAAATCCTCTCCATAGGAGAAGCTGAGATATTGATATAATTACAGAGGTTGTATGAATTAAAATTCAATGCCACTCTTTTGTAATGATATTTCTGCTAATTAGTGTCTCTGCAATATGAGGGTACATCCCAATACATAATGCAAAACAGCTGGTGATGGGGGTGAAGGGCACTAGTTTTAAATTTTCAGGTAGGTAAGATACCAGCCACTGTGGTAACACTCAAGGAATAGATAGTGAGCAATACCCTCTGCAGGCCACCAAAGCAAAAAACAGTCTCATAAAAGCCAGCTCAGATAACTTTTCCAAATTAAAAAAGGAGCTATAAAAGCCTCCACAAATTATCAAATAACATTAGGTGGAAGAAAAGTAAAACTATAAGCCTAGCTCTATGTATGAATAGATTTTGCATTGCCTACTTTCTCAAACTTAAGAATCAATGCATATTCTCAGCACTGGCATTTCAGTATATAAGATTTAGGTTGCAACCACAAATTAAAAATACTTTAAAATGTTCCAGAATTTCATGTACAAGACAACTAGTTTCGCATACAAATATAGAACATTAAAGGCTAACTAAGGTTATCCAATATATATGTCGATTACTATCTGGTTCACATACATGTTTTTCACTGGTACAACATTCAAAAGTAAATTTTTAAAACTGCATCTTTGATCTTTTTAAGCATGTCTCATTAATAAGACACCCTAAGTAATTTTTGTATAATTGAATTATCAAAGTACATGCACAATTACATATCAACGTACAGAAGCAATCTCAGCATACCATAAAATCAGCAGATTACGTTTCTGGTGCTGAAACCATTATTGTACATCGCATACTTTACTGGTCATTTTTACTTTAAAACCACTGAATGACAATTTTGTGTTATTTAATATACCTTTCTGTGTCACATCCTATTAAATCAATCTAAACATACTGAGCTCAGATGCTAGAATGAAAGAAGCTATTGGCAGTATAGAAGCTATGCTACCACGCTTCCTATTTATGCAGTCACATTCTAGACCCGAATTAGGACCTCAGAAATGAAGAAGGTAACATTGTGGAGGTTACCTGCAACATTCACCTCTGCAAACTGAGAACCAGCAGTTCCCACACAAAATCACAATCCTTTATAATTAAGTGGTCGGTGACTACCTCAGTGCAACAGGCTGGATGAACCATAGTACTGCATTTTCAGCCATCAAACACGAAATGGGAAAGGAAGAAAACAATTTTGAAGTAATAAGGTAAAGCACGTGGGAGGGAGGAACTGGGAGCAGTTCTTACACTCCTCTGCAAAACACTTACTCAGCAACCGTGTTTCCCTCTCATTACGTCACTTTTCGCACTTTTGATTTGTAAACCGGACAATTTTATTAGATTGTAACAGTTCTATCTTCCATTCCGAGCCAGAGAGAGCCTTTCAGAAAAAGCAGCAGCAGATGCACAGCGCAATCCACCAACTGCAGCCAGGCTCGGGCGGGTTTGCTGCGCTGCAGGACCCACACCTGACAATCTGCGCTCGCACGTCACTCGGGACGGCCCCAGGTAACCCTCAGCAAAGCCGCCCCCGGCCGAGCCCCCGCCTCCCGGGCAGCGCGGACGCGAGCCCCGCCCCGGCCTTACCGGCGCTTGGCGGCGGGCGGTGCAGGCGCATGCGCAGGTGCAGGCCGTCCCCGGGGAGGCAGCGCAGGCCGCGGCAGGAGGACGGGCCCAGCCTGACCCCTGCCGGCAGCGCCGCCGCCTTGCAGCTCCCGTCGCTCCTCACTTCCAGACGGTCCGCGGCCACCGAAACGTCCACCGGCGAGCTGGGGAGGTCCGCCTCGCTGCGGACGCAAAGTAACGGGGGGGTTTACCTCAGAAAGGAGGCGTCGGGACGAGCGGCTGCTCTAAGCACGCGGGACAAAATGGGCGAGGAGGATCTCAGCGCTCCGGCACCGGCACCGGCCGCACAACCAAAGCTCAGCGTCAGCTGGAGACGCGACACGAAGGGGGCGTGAGGAGGGGGCGCAGCCCGCGGCCTGGGCTGACCGAGGCCGGGGTCGGCGTACAGCTCCCCCGCGGCCCGAGTCGCGCCCCGGGACCCACGCAGCAAACCGGGGGAGGGGAGTGAGAAGCAATCGAGAGAAATGAGCCACCGTTGTCAGAAAGCGTTTATTCGCAGAGTAACGTGGGCTTTTCCGAGCCGCACGGGCAGGGAAGGGCTGAGGGAGGCGCCGGTACATAACCCGGTTTCCCCCCGCCCCGTTAAAGGCTAAGGACGCTAAAAGCCAGACCCGCCGCGCCCCGCGCCTCCCCAGCCGGCACCGGCCGCTCCGCGCGGCGGCAGGCAGGCAGCGGCCCCGCACTACCGGATAACCAGCAACGCGCTCTGCGTCCCCCGCCTGATCTCCAGCAGGAACCCGGCCGCCATGCCGGGAGGGGAACGATTCCGGCGGCACGCGCAGGAAGCGGCCGCTTTTCCGCCGGCCGGCGCAGGCGGGGGCGGCCGCCCGCCACAGCGCCCCCTGCAGCTCGGCGCCGGCGGCGCAGCGGGGGAGCTGCTGCGCCGGGCCGGGCCGTGGCGGCGGTGCCGCCTGCCTCCTGCTCGCCCTGCGGTCGGCTGTGGGATCGGACCTGGGCGGCCCGGGCTGGGTCCCGTCGCGTCCCGAAGCCCCGAAATCGAGGTCCGCACAATCTGCCCAGCCAGCCGCTCCAGGGCTTGGGTGGCCTCACGGGGTTTTCTTATGGGCAGTCTGAACCTCTGGTGTGTCAACATCTGCCTGTTGTCTCCTGTCCTCCTGCCACAACAGCACTGTGAGGTGCCTGGGTCCATCTCCTCAGGCACCTCCCCACAGGGACCAGGGGGCTGTGTAGGGTTAGAGTTAGGATTAGGGTCCAAAGCCATCTCACCTCACAGTGCACCAGACCCAGCCGTTCTGGTGGCGTCCAACAAACCTGGTCCTTTTTACGGACAACTTCCCTGCAAGGGGCACGGGGGGAAGACTGGGCACTGTCTCCTAGATCTGGTCTGTCGAGTGCTAAGTAACAGAGGATAATCGGTCTCCTTGATCTACAGGCTCTGCTCCAGGGTGCTGTTGACCCTCATTGGTGCCAGGGCCAGCTCAGCTCGCTGCCCACCAGAGCCTCAGGACCTTCCCCACAGAGCAGCTCCCCAGCCAGGCATTCCTGATATGAGCTGATGCCCAGGGCTCATCCTTCCCAGGGGCAGCAGCCCCCCATGATAATCAGGATTCATGACATAGAGACTTCCTTGGGTTGTATCAAAGGGCTTAATTCACTTCCTTATCCTGATTGGGTGGTCTGTAACATGCTCCCAACAAGGTGTCACCCTCACTGGCTTCTCTTCTGATCCTGACATACAAGCTCTGATCCAGACTGTTGCCTAGCCCATACAAGAGCTCCACATACCTGAGGTGCTGCTTCCCAGAGAGGGCAATATGACTGGTGCTCATGTGGATAAGCAGTTGGGGTTAGAAGACTGAGGGATGGGCAAGCCTCAGCAGCGTCCTTGCAACATGTTCGATCCAAGCCCCAGCAAGCAAAAAACCCAGACAGCAAGCCAGATTGGCAAATGTGGTCCTCCATCCATCACAGCAGGGTGTCACTGTGATGCTGACATCCACCACAGTAGATGGTGGATGTCACATCACAGTATTCTCATCCACCACTTTCTCCTAGTCATGCTGCTGTGTGGTTCAGGCTTGACCAAGTGTGGTGCTTCCCCAAATAAGCCTTTCTCCCCATCATCTGCTACCAGCACATGGAGCCTATATTCCGGTTGCAGAGCTGCAGGTGGAGAAGGAGCTGTCCTTCTGTTGCTAGAAGTCACAAGTTTCCAGCCTTCCCCATCATGGGAAACCTTCCACTTCCTTACACCCAACCACAGCCTCTAGCTGTCCCTCCTGTGCAGTTTGGGTTCTCACTTCCACAAGGTCTCTAGGAAGACTCTGTCAAACTCTTTTTTTCATCTTCCCTGGTACTGCACAGTTTGCTGGACTCCTCCTCAAGCTCCTTAGATTGGCAACAACTCCTCACCACTGCACACATCCAACAAGCAAGGACAACATCTCTGCAGGGTGGTCCCTGCAACCCTAAGCCTCTGAAGCTGCAGCCCCCCCATACTAGGTCTGGTTGGGATGAGTTTCCTCACAGCAGCCTGTATGATGCTGTGCTTAGGATTTGTGACCAAACAATGATGATAACACACCAGCGTTTTAGCTGTTGCTGAACAGTGTTTGCACACTGTCAAGGCCGCCCCTGTGTCTTGGTCTGCTTCCCCCAGCAAGGAAGTTGGAGGTAGTGAAGATGCTGAGGCAGGGGAGAGGTAGGACAGCTGACTCGAATTGACCAGAGAGATATTCCATAGCACATAATGTCATGTTCAACAATAAAAACTGGGGGTGTAGTCTTTCCAAAGTAGCTGTTGCTTGGAGCTGACTTGCATCAGCTTGTGGGAGGTGGTAATTGTCTTTGTATGTTTTTTGTTGGGTTTTTTTCCTATTTCCTTCACTTATTAAACCATCATTATCTTGACCCACAACTTTTCTTGCTTTATTGCTTTTGTTTTCTGGTTCTCCCACCACAGAGAAGTGAGCTAGCAGCTGGCTGAGGCCAACCCACCATGCCCAAGCTCTGAGCAGAGGCCACTGCTGAGCCAGAGGCAGGCTCCCCAGTCAGTGCTGGGGGGGACTATGTCCTGTGGTGTGTCACTGCACCACCACCCACCCTCTGCCTTGTGAACAACTCCCTCTCCACCCTTTCTTGCAACAAGTCTGTCCAAATTCCTCCCAATCCATGTTCACCTAGCTCTTGAATGCTGTCACGTTGCACTCATACCAAACACACCTTTGGCACAGGCACCTGCTGCTGTGGGGAGAGGTTTCCTACTGCTTTCTCACGAGGTCTTTTATCAAGAGACTGTAAGCCCACCTTGACACCCCTGTGTGACTGTCCCTTAGCTAATGAACACTGTCACCACTGCACGCTTCATCCAGCACACTGCCCTCACAGCACATAAGAGGCTGTTGATGGTCTGTATTCAAGGACACCAAAGACACAAACTTGTTTTGGAAAAAAAGTGTCTTTTGCAATGTTAAGTGTTTACTTTCTATGCAAGTCACAGGACCTTCTGAGACTGCAGAGTTATTTGAAAACATGATCTGCAAAGCTTCAAACAGAAAGGCAGATTTACACATTAATTTTATAGTAATTTACTATCTAAGATGTGATTACTCTGAAGTAATCTTAGCCCTTGGAGTTGTCAAAACCAAGCAGATGTCTTAGGAGAGTCTCAAAGAAGGTTAGATTTAGTGGGAAAAATATGGCAGACAATAGTCAGCTAAACTGTCTCCACCAAGTTTGTTTTGGTTTTTGTTTTGTTTTGTTTTTTTCACAAAGCATGAATTTATTCGAGTGTTCTAAGATGCAGACTATACTCTCTGCATGCCTTTCTGAGGGTGGTGTTTTAGGATTTTTTTGTTGTTGGTTTCCTTTTTAAGGAAGAAAAATATTTAGTCCACATGGTGGCTTTCATTTTCAATTACTTCACAAACCAATGTACATATTGCAGCTTAAATTGCTCTGAGCAAGCAGGTCACACGTCAAACATAAAATCTACATAATTATAGGAGAATCCACTCCAAGTATTGGTAAAAGGGCCTTGGGCCCTGACTTTACAAAGGCTTACGCAAGGGTACAAAGTTACGAATACTCTTAAGTATTCAGAGGGTGTGAGTTTCATTTATTCCAAAGTGTCTATTACAGGTTTCTCACATTTCTGCAGTGAAATCACTACACAGAAATGAAGGCAAATGTCCTACAGAGTGAGTGTACCTAGCATCAGTGGTGCATCTAGCCCAGTATTTTTATTCCAACATCAGTAAAAGAAGATGCTATTTATGAACAGCTCCTTGGTGTGGTTACTTCCTGGTACTTCCTCTGCATCTCACAATGTACCAGGGATGCTGGAAGGGACATCCCTGCCTATTTCCTTCTGTGTCCACTTACGGATGTGTTCACCATCAATATGAATAATGCCTCCTTGAACCTATAGATAGCGTCCAAGTCCCCAGCCTCCAGTGGCAATATGTTCTAGAAGTTCACAATCTGCTTTGCAGAAAAGCATTTTCTTTACATGTCTCAAAAATAATCTTCCACTGTTTTCACAAGGTGCCTCCTCATTCTCATACTGTGGGGTCTGGTTAACAACAACTTTATATCTTTCATGATTTTGTAAATCTGATCCATCCTCTCCCCTGCTCTCTCTCTCCATCTCGAACAGTTCCAGCTCTTACTGCTCCCACTGTAAGGCAGTGGCACTATCCTTTCTCTGCTTTCCCTAATTCCTCTACATCCTTCTCGAGCCGTGAAGACAAGAACTGATGCAGTCATCAATCTGAGGCTGCACCAGGGTTTTATATAGCAGCCAAACAACTACCCCTACCTTGTTCTCAATATTCTTCCCCACAACGTGCAATTTGGGGGGAGGTTTGATTGCTGCTGCACATAAAGTTGATGAGACAGTCTCACAGAACTGTTTGAGAGCTCTGTGTTGTGACTGCCACTACTAAATTCAGCAAAAGGGAAGCTTAGAAATCAAACTGCTTTACAGTACAGGAGCATGTGAAGGCAACTAGTTAAATTATTGCAAGTCCCATCACCTCTGTGAAGGTCACCACTTCTAAAGAGCTCCAAAAGCACCACCAACCCTAGTTAAGAATTAAATCTCAAATGCATTTGTAAGTATGTTCGAAGGAAAATAAATGGAAATGCACCATTTTAATTGGAAATACACATTCTGTAGCGTCATACTCAATGCCCCAGAAAACCAGTCAGAATTGTCAGCTCTCCAAAAAGTAACTGTTTCTCACCTACTGAATCCTGGAATGGTTTAATGAGAAAAGGAATCGCATTTCCTCTTTATTAGTACCTCAAGTCTGGAGAATAAAATTACACTTCATAAAATGTTGGCTGATAACATAAATCACCCAGTAGATGATCAACACATATTATGAGATTTTTCCCCTGGCAATATTTTAGAAATATTTACTTGTCTTCAGATAAAGTCTAAGAGATTTATTATATAAGATGAATGCATTTTTTTTTATTTTGCAGTTCCTTAAGTAATTTATAACTGTAATAACGGTTTGCTATTATGAAGCCTGCTTAAATTTGAGAACTGTAATGATGACTTTGAAACTAACAGATTGCAGTCTAACACTATGTACCCTTCCCACCGTGGAACCGGTCGCTCCAAAATCGCTCTTGCAGCAAAAAAATTCCTGCTGGCATTGCCCACGTGCGCACCCCGGGCACCATTCTGTGGGATACGGACTCGAGCACACCAATCACAACAAATTTCAGAAAATTCTAAGTATAACGTGTATAAACAACAATATTTTCTCCAGTACCACCTGCCTTCCATTTTTACCTGCACTCTACTTGGTGAGCTATGCAAAGATTAGGCAAAATAAATATGTAACCACATATAAAGCTCCCCGATTTTTATTTCCATCACTGCATACGTGCCCACTGGCACCTTCCTCCCGGTATGTGCCGCACACGACGACAGCGTCACCGAGGCCCACGCAAATCCCTCGCAGGAATTCCCGGCCTGCACACAGAGCCACAGCCACCGCCACCGCCATCTCCTCCTCCTCCTCGTCACAAGGCGCCATTAACACCGGGCAGGTGACTCTCGCGCCAGCTCAGGTGCTCACGCGAACGCACCGCCACGCACGTGCGCACGCCAGCGCGGACAGACCCGCCGCCGCGAACCCCCGACGTCACTCACTGGTTCCCGCCACCAGAGCGAGGGTGGCCCCGTGCCGGGTGCTGCGCGCTCCCGCAGCCACACGGCGCCCGCGCCGCGCAGGAGCTCGGCTCGTCGGCCGAGGCCCGCCAGGGGGCGCGGTGCGGGCGGTGCGGGCTGTGCGGGGCGGTGGGGGTGGCGGGGACGCGCCGCAGTGCATGCTGGGAGCTGTCAGGGCGGCGCGGGGGTGCCAGTGGCGGTCGGACTCTTCCGGCTCCGGTCGCTCAGGTAACGCCGCTCGCCCCGGCGCCCTCCCCTCCTCCTCCTCCTCCTCCCGGCGCGGGTAGGCTGCGGGGCTTGGCGACAGCTGCTCCCCTCCTCCCTCCCCGTCGCCGCACCTGTGCTGGGGAGGGCGCCGCAGCGGAGCGGGGTCCGCCCCTGGCGCCGAGCCGGCCCTCTTTCCTCCCCTCCCGTCCTCTCCCCTCCCCTCCCCGTGCCGGGCGGCGGGCACCGTCGGGGAGGGCGAGGGCCGGGCCCGAGCTGGCCTGGGTGCGGGGGCAGGGGACAGGCGCCGAGAAGCCTGGGGAGATCGGTTAGCCTGTTAATTGCTCTGCATCAATTAACCTGTGGCACCCAGCTCGCCCGACTGCCGCTCCGTGGTCTGCCCTCCGCTCCCCGGTGCTGTCACCGGTAGCGCAAGCGGGCCCGGGTGGGTTTCGAGGCTGCAGAGCCTCTCCCGCCCCTGCCCAGCCCAGCACCTCCCGCGGGCGCTGCTGGCGGGGCCTGGGTTCGCCCTTGTCGGAGGGGCTGCCTTCCCGCCTGGGAGGAAGCTCGGCGTTGGGCTGGCAGAGCCGTCCTGCCGTGACCTTGGGCGAGTGAGGGCTGTGGGCCTCTTTTGGGTGGGATTCCTGGCCGGCTGGCTCGGCTGCTTGAGCTGTTGCGTGTGGTTTTTGGAAGGATACGTGGGGCATTGGGGTGTCTGTAGTTTGGGTAGCGCAGGGTTAAATTTCATCTGTTGATGCAGAGGTGGCCTTAAATCTTGTGATGCCCGCTTGAAAAGCGTGAATACATGACAGACGGCTTCTGGTGTTAAATGTTTTGTAGAAATAACATTTGCATACCTCTGATAATAACCAGAAAAGCCTAAACCATTTATCTCTCTAAGTATCCTAAATTACGCTGGATATGAGGTGCAGGTTTTGATGAGCTTGTTCTGTGTGACTCAACCCTCGTATTTTCATTGCTGATTAGCAAGAGCCCTTGCACTCCTGCATCTTCTTTCTGTATGCAGTAACAGGGAATGTGTAATGGTTCTCAGGTTAACTGCATAACGCGATACCTGAATTCCAGCTATGGGAGTGTGGAGTGGTGGGAAGACTAAATAGTAGTGGGATAGATGCTTGCAGGAAATAAGGGGTGTAATACAAGGTTGAAGATCATACATAATATTTCATTTTGTTGCAAAACCTTAGTCTGTCTGTGTTAAATTCTTATGCTGGTCTGGCTGTCAAATGTACCTGCTAACTTTTCACAAAACAGACTAAAATACAGTAATACCCTTTTGCAGGTCTAATAATAGTGTAATGGCCAAATATTGTGATTATCCAAAACATACAGTCATTTTTAATATAACATGGATGAGTGTTATGTGGAGGAATGTCAGTTTGGAAACAGATGGAAGGTCAACAGAATTAATTCCTGGTTTTCTTTTGATTGAAATGAAAATAGGCACTTGTGGAAACTAGGTAGCCTATAAATGTGAGATGGGAAAGGAGAGACTGCATTTCTAATTTACTGAATGTTTTACTTTCCCAACTTGTTGGCAGCACCTGTGACGGTAGATGTTTAAACAACATCTTGCAAAGATAAGCTCATAGAATCATAGAATGGTTTGGGTTGGAAGGGACCTTAAAGATCATCCAGTTCCAACCCCCCTGCTGTGAGCAGGGAGGACACCTTCCACGTTAGACCAGGTTGCTCAAAGCCTCATCCAACCTGGCCTTGAACACTTCCAGGGAGGGGGCATCCCCAGCTTCTCTGGGCAACCTGTTCCAGTGTCTCACCACCCTCACAGGAAAGAATTTCTTCCTAATATCTAATCTAAACCTACCCTCTTCCAGCTTAAAGCCATTTCCCCTTGTCCTGTCATTAACTGCCCTTATGAAAAGTCCCTCCCCAGCTTTCTTTAGGCCTGCACATTCCCTTAGTGGAGTGGCTGCGCATTCGAGTGGATGGTTACATTTGTAAGTTAGGCCATATTTATACCGGTAGTGCTTTTCTTGTGTAAAAATACTGGCATGCTGCACTGACCACTGGAAACACAGCAAGCAACACGGGTAAGAATGCAGTCTGTCTGGTGTAAGTGGGGTCTGCTTGTATTCTGCCCTTGTTCTCCACTTGGATAAGGGAAAGGTGCTTCTGTATGTTCATTGCTGCCTTAGTTCTCTTGACCAAAGTTACTGCTGTCCACTTTTAGTGTCTTCTCACTTAGCTGAAAGTTACTGCTTGGGCTAGGCTGACTGAAAATATTTATTACTATTATACTTTTTTTTTTTTCTTTTTTACTTTGGTGGAGCTATATTATATTAAATATGCAGTGTATTGAAGAGAATCAAAAAGGGGTATGAAATATGTTGTAAAAAAATCTACTTTGAAAATTGTTGGAAAAATAGGAGATGGAAAAGAGACTAAACTAAATGATACCCACTAAAGCATGAAATAGAAAAATAGAAGTAATTTATTTGTATGCACGTAAATTGTCTTTCAGATTAATAATCATGTTGCCCTGACTTGTAGCTGAAAAGGAGTTGAATGATGGATAGCAACAGTGATATATCTCCCTCTAAGAGCCTGGGGAGAAGAAACACCACAGGATCAACCATTTTTCCCCAATGACTGAAACAAGAAATGAAAAGAAAGCACCAAAGAGATTCAGTGAATGATTTCACTAGTCAACGCATCCCTATTTTTATCAGAAACTTTTACTTCAATATAAGCATAAAAAAGTATGTAGAGCCGAGGAATGCTTTCCCTAATTTGGTTTCTAGTATCATTTGCAAAAATCAAAGGGAATTTAACCTTATATTTATGTCTCTTCTGGCTTACTTCTGAGGATAAGGAGAGTGAACAAGTGTTGGTCCAGGCACTGTTTTCAGAACAGTCAGAAAAGGGTTCTACTTTATAAATTCCTTTGAAATCCATCTGCAGAATATATGAAATCAGATGCATTGCAAAATGTAACCGCAATCTAGATAATGAGTAGGTATATGTATGGCATATGACACTGTTTCAGAATAAAAGGATAGAAATTAATTGAAATTTGAAATTAATGAATTCATAATGTCTTACGACCTAAGGATGTAATAAAAAAGGAAGCTAGCAAAAGTCTTGCCCAAATGCATTGTATTAAAAGGTTACCCGAGTAAGGCAGTGATAAGGCTATGAGAACTTCTGACATGTTTTTGTGAAAAGAATTACCAGAGTTGCTTAGAGAGAGAATGTTAAATTCGTCTGAAGCTACGTACTATTAGAAAGATGAGTATGGATAAATAGAAGTTCTGTCTAAATCTTCAGTTTTAAAGTTATTGTGAGCAAAGCATAAATTAAGAAATTATCAGGCCACCTTTTTTTTTTTTTTTGTTAAGTTGGTAGGATCTGTGTTAAACCATATATTGCAGTATTTAGGGAGATGTCACAATGTGAGGGTACGGTGTTACCCTGGAAGCAAGGCCTCTCTCTCACTAGAGGAGAGTGCTGCAAGTGTCATGTAAGACAGTGAAACTCATGTAAGTCCTTTTTTTGTTTACCAAGCTGAAAAGTATCCGGAAGTTGGCAAACTCTCCTTTAAAACAGTGCAGTACAAATCTGTGTTTAAACGTAGTCATACTGGTTTGAGTTATTTTTCATTGTTACATTTGCTATGTTTTTTGTTTGTTTGTTTATTTATTTATTTATTTTAGCTGTATTACTATATTAATTGGATTTACTAGTTTTCTGAGAGTAAAAAATAAGCAAGAAAGGAAAAGAATACCTCAAGATAAGTCTTCCGTCAGTAAATGCTTGGAAAAGATCAGAAGAGGGCTAGCTGGTTAAAAAGTAATTCTTTTCAGAGAGGTATAGTGACCATTTGAAGACATGAGGCTGAAACATGTAAAAGTGAAAATAAATTGCAGTTTATTTTAGAAAGCTTGTCTTGTTGCTGTGCTCAGACACGTGGGGAGAAGGTAACTGTTTGAAATCGTGTACTTGCTTATCAGTCCTTGCTCAGCAGAGAGGGCAGCAGCCCCAAAGCCCGGTGGGTGCGTGTGAGAGCTGGGCAGAAGAAGCCCAAAGCTGACGGTGCTGGCAGGTGGTACGGGAGCCATGGGGAGGGTGCAGTTGCACTCACACCACAACATGCTCGTTTTCTCTTTGATAATGATTTTTCCAACCCACTAAACTTGTGTGGCTACCATGGATTTAGCTATGTCAGATAAATACCTTCCATATTTTGTTTAGACTAATCCAAACAGCCTTATTTCTAATATGCAGTCTCGGGGTCTTTTTATGAAGGTGGGAAAACTGCTAACTGCATGATTTTGCAGATTTGATTGTGGATAGCTGAAAAAAAGCCCTACCAGGCCAGCCCAACTTTTTTCATCATGGCAACAGTTTGTTTTGGCCCAGGGATCGGAACAGTAGGTGATAAACTATATACAATGTTATACTTAATTTCTGACTAAAGATTTTGTGTTTCTCTTTGGCTTGGCATTGTCAAAATGACTGGTTGACTCCAGGAGTTTACATTTCATATCTTAAAAATAAATAAATAAGCATGTCAGCCCAGAGACCTAAATGATTTTTTTTTTAAATGCCTTTGTTTACATTTATTTGATGGATGCATTGCTGATAGAATTTAAATTGAGTATAAAAATGGTAACTCTGTGAGCTGAGATGAAATGAAGTTTGAGGAGGAAACCCTCTGCAAACATGTCAAAAGAGCGCAGGTTAAACTCTAGGTGTTTTTTTTCTTTTTCTCTCCTTCAATTATATAATTGAGTAAGAGGGAAATAGTGACCTTTTCTAGATCTAGGTTGAAATATTGGTTGTTCAAATACAGTGGTCAACAAAGTGAGCATAGAAGGATAACCACAAATTCAAAAAAGCATTTCCCCATTTTTCTCTATGTTGTGTTATTCTGACTTAAATTGCCGTCTGCTTTTTAATAAGACATGTTAGATATTTTGCATAATTTAAAATAAGAAGTGTGGTTAACTGGAGTTTTATTGATTTTAGTTCTAAAATCCATGCTGATTAAGTTTTAATGTAGTAGGTGGGTAACTCAGGAATCATTTGTTGCTAGAAAGGAAAAAAAAAAAAAGGAAAATATTATTTTAGGAAGAAGGAAATATTTTCAGTAAATGGTTGACCTGAGTTATAATGAAGAAGATGCAAATCATCATCTTTCATTTACTGAGTGTCATAAGTTCAGATCTGTGAAATCTGAATATTTGATTTGATTTCAAGAAGAATATGATATTTTAAAAGTAGAAACTTGAGTGTAAGGTTTCAGCATTTGTGTAGTGCAGGAGGGCTTAACTCTAGAAAAGACAGCTAAGTATGATATTGTCACTTGAGCATCTGTAGTTTGTCACTGCAGTGCTTTCACTGGCTAGTAGGTATTTCATTTGCTTTATTCAGATTTTTTGGAATTAATTTTTAACTGTTAGATGTGGTTAAAATAATTATTTGGCATTAAGTAAAATATTATTTTAACATAGGAAACCTTTTATTGCTTTATTACAGCAGTACTTGGAGATCCCTGTAGTGAACAGGGCTGCATTTTTCCTTGTACTTTGCTGCAACAGTAAGACAGTCCTGAGCAGCATGCAGGCACAGCGCACAAGGGCTGGAAGGAAAGGGATCAGTAGTGTTCTGCTGGTGGCTCTGGAATCAAGATAAAAATTTCAGTCTTGTATATCCAACTGTTTTGTAGCTCACCTGTTATATATTGAAAAGCTGTAATGAAATAGAAGTGAGTAGAGGGATTAAGTCACCCTGAACTGTTTTTAAGAGGCAGAAGTCTTTGGTCACTTTCTTATCTCTTCCAATAAACAGAGACAGATTTGAGACTTTTTTACTTCTGGAAAAAATATATTCTAAAGCAAGTACATTAACTTAGAGATTGTTTATAATTATAAATTTGTTTTCTTAAACAGTGAATAGAGAAGTTGATTACTTGTTGTGCCAAGAAGGCTTGTTGAACATTCCTTATAAATTTTTAAGATTGTTACTTGTTCTTAATTTATGAACTCATGTCTGGTGTAAGTCAGACTTCGGAATACCATAAAACAGCAAAAGCAGAAAGAACATTTTGTGTACCTTGTGTATTTCCATCGGACTATGCTCAGTGATAGACTTTCAGTTTTACTCCAATCATCTTTCTTCTGTGACTTCCTGTATGTGCAAAATAAGAAAAAGTGTACTTAATTTCTTTTTACTGACAACTTAGGTTTTGTGTAATAATAAACATAATAAGTAAGGAACATAGTAGATTCTAGAGCCAGGAGGGAGCACATCCGTTTGAGTACCTCATCTAACCTCTGTAGTACAAGCTATAGGTTTTCTCTCATTTAATTCTTGTTTGAATGAGATTCACACTCAGGAAAATCTCTCGTGTTGATTTAGAAATTGCCAGTATGGATAATGCACAGATTGTTATGCTGATTTAATTTAATTTTGTTATGGAAAGGAATTTGGACACCTAAAGCAGTGTCATTTTTTCTGTGGAAAAATGTAATAAGCTGTTTCTACTTATGAATTTTTGACTGGGTAGAAAAGTGTACTGGCAAGTTATTAATCACAATCTTATTAAGTGCTGTATACTGTTGCAGGATAATAATGAGATCATGGCTAATTATAGTTAATTATACAGTCTGAGGGGGTTTTTTGTTTGTTTATTTGGGCAATATGGAGGGTTTTTTATGCATCTTTCATTACTGTATTGAACAGCAGTTGGGCAAAATAACAAGCTCAAACAGTTCTTATTCTTCAGAAGACATTAGAGATGCCTCTTTGAAAAATTCTGAAAAAAGAGGACTGCAGAAAGTCAATTTAGAGATAGAGTAATTAGCTGTAATTGGAAAATCTTTTATCTTTGGTGATAAAAGAATATATGTATTTCTAAACATTTGATTTTTATCTTAAGAGGCTAGCTTGGGATTTGCAGTATTTATTTTGCTATTCATGCTTTTCAATGCTTCTGAGGGGAAGCAAAGCATAATAAATTACCAAATGACAAGACTTCTGTTTTCCATGTATTCAAATCTGTGTTTGTTAAGTCTATTTAAATAAAAATGTGTTTCTGCAGTTACCCGCCTGGTGTGTGGGCACTGTGCACAGCTTAAAAAGCAATAGCTCAGTGTTGTAAAATTTGAATTTTTTCTCATCTGCTTTTTAATTATCTGTTGGTTTCTTTACTGTGCGTCCCATAGCCACGCTTGAAATAGTAAGCAGTTTTGGAAGAGCCTTGAAATATTGCAAAGCTGAAACTCTGAGGAATTCAAAGGGAGCAAGTTTGTGAGCTCAGGTCCTCACAGTACTTGGGACAAATCTTGAGAAATTGTGGAAGTGACATGAAGTACGCAAATTTGTGCTCCACAGCAATCAGCCCCTTGGCCTGTACCCAAAAGCCACTGTTCTGGTATTGCAGATTGGTGTGAAGCAGACAAATGGAGCAATTCTGTGAGGCTGAGTGGAACAGTAGCAAATCAAACATGAAGAGGAGCTTTGGGCTACAACAGATACTGGAAAGCAAATGAATTGTTGGGAAGTCTTAGAACCTTGTGATTCAATTGAGACAGAATCTAGATGAAAGCTGCTTTATTGAATAAGTGTTGATGAAGCTGTTGTTCTTATCAATTGAGTTTCTTTAACTTCAGTGAAAACCATTTAGAGCCTTTTAAACAGGCTATAGTTTGTGCTGATGTGAGGCTGGAGGCTTTTGGGAGTGTGAGTTGTGAAGAATGAGCACTTGCTGTGGAAAACACAGCTGTAGGGGTATCATCCTAACAGGACTCAGAGGAAAACCAATACCACCTCACTGATGAATTGAATTGAAAGTCGCTCTGTGAACACACGGTACACAACCCCCACCAAAAGAAGACCACAGCCCCAGGTAACTGCTTTCCTTGACAAAGTCATACTTGACAAAGTCATACTCAGAGACTCTGCAGGCATCCAGGTATATCCAGAACTGTGCAGTGTCTGGTTTTTAATCCGCATGAGAAGGTGAAGTGGAAGGTAGCAAGTATCAAGACCATCTTCTGCAATCACTTATGATTAAAACATGGTTTTATGAAATAGTTTGAAAGTGTATAGCACTTCTTAGGTAGTTTCTCGCTGAAAAAAAGCCTTCTACTCAGACACCCCCACTTGCTTTTTGTCATCCTTTCAAAAGAGGCATGGTCGTTTAACAGGCCAATGGTTGCCTATGTCCAGACTCAGGAGAGTGGCTGAACCTTCAGTGTGAGAAGTGTGTCTCATCTTATTAGGTATGCCAAATATGAAAATTGTTGGGGCGGGGGCAAAAACACACCACTTAACAAAAGCCAAGAATGGGGCTCTTCATACCTTTGTTTAAAAAGAAAAATAAAGAAAGAATATTCCAAGGAAAGTTGTCCCTCTTGCTAAATGGTGATTGTGGAATGGCAGGATAAGCGGTTTATCCTTTGGGCTGTTTGAGGGTGTGGCAGAAACTGCTGTTGTTCAATTATTTTGATCTATCAAACTTTCTTATTTGTCTCATTTTTCAAAGTTGTAAACCATGAAAGAATAAGGGCATGATACTTATAAGGCAATAGACATTACTAACCTTTAACATTGTATTGAGATATCAGTGCTGTAAAATTAAATGTTAAATCCGCAGTTTTATTATAGATGAAGAGAACAGAGAAGTACCAGTAAGAATACATGATAGAAACAAAAGATTAAAAAACTATATTTTGGAATATCTTCAGGCTAAACAAAAGTAAACCTTACAGGACAAGTATATTTTTTATGTATGAGAGCTAATAAAAATGGGCATTCCTGTAGTTTCAGTGATCTTTGAATAAAAACAGTGCCAGGTTTATAAAAATAATAATAGTTACATAGTATCTTCTCTGCATCCCTGGCTTATTATGGCTACTGATATGATTTGGAAGATAAATTTTTTAAAATAGAGACTCTTCATTGTGGGGAAAAAATATGCAAGAAATTGTTTCTCTCCCTGTAACCTCAAACTATATAATTTTTATTTTTTTTTCAAGAAAGAAAAATGAAACTAGAAGAACTTGGTTAGTATCAGCCAGCGTGCAATAGACTTTTCTAAAAGTATATTTATTCGAAGTTGTTATTATTTTTGTTTTTAAAAGGAAGAGAGTATTCTGATCAGTTAATAAGTCCTACAAAAAGCTACCTGTTTAACCCTATTTTCCTGATGGTTTTGTCTAACCTTTGATAATCCTGAGTCTGTCGACTCTCAGCTTTCAGGTTTTTCAAGCACTTGAGGAAAACAGAGCCCTGTTTTCCACTCAGCCACGAGTTGCATTTATGCTTCAGCTGGATGAAGAAAGGACACTGCTGTTTTCTTCACTCAGAAAGCATTATTTGCTGTGTCAAGTTCTTTCTCCATCATTTGTGCCTGGAAAAATGAGAATTATGCTGCTTTTGTTATGTTGGTCCTTTCTTCTTTTTTAGTGTTAATACTTTATTTTACTTTTGGAGATCAGACATGGACAGTTGTGCAGCTGTCTCTTTGAGAAATCTATTGGTATTCTACAACTTTTTCAAAGCAAATGTGATCTTTTTCTGGACTTAATCCGAAGAGAGTTGGTTATTATAAAATGAAACTCTATTAAATTCTTTTTTTTTTAAATAGAGAGATCTAAGTGCTTTATGCCAGTGGGATATCACAAAGTCTATCAATTTGGCACCTAGAATATGGTTTTTAAGTAATGTTTTGCATTTATGTTCTGCCTTGGAGACAATCTGTCACTATTAGTCTGCCATCAGAATTAAGACTGCGCAAGGCTTGTAATTCTTGGCCTTTTTATTCACTCCTGCTATCCCAGCTCTTCTTCCTGTTGTCTGTGACTTCCCTTAGAATGCCGAGAAACCAGGAGCTGAGCAATATCAGGAGAAAGATAGTAATAAGGATAAAGAAATAATTAATACAGAATTTTGGTTGTTTTCTTGAAGAAAAGATAAATGTGATGACAGCAGAAGAGAGGCTTGTCTGGCACCTTGCAAGTGCCCATGCATGCAAGGTTAGGGGTACAAGGGTTCTCGAGGGTCCCTCTCCATGACCCAGAGTGGTGGTGTACTGTCTCTGACTGAAACAACACTTTTTTTAATGTTCTTCCAGCACTGAAAAAAAATGAAGTTTGGGAGGATTAAAGCTGGGTTCTTATCAATTTGTCTTCAGAAGCACCTGTTAATTAAAGGAACAAAAAGGAGGGAGCAAAAATCTGCCAGGGCACTTTGTGATAAACTTCATGAGTTTACGATTGTGAAATTTTGAGCCTGATATATTTCTGTCTTAATTTGGAGATGTCAGAGTATAGCTTTCTTCATTTCACTGTTTGGAGTGCTGAAAAGGTACAACAGTACTAATCATAATGTGGTTTGTACGTTTTGGGGTTGTTTCAAGAACATGGCAAAGAGTTGGCCTTCAGGCATCTGAAAATGCTGGGTAACCAGTCCTTAGGGTATTACCTTGTTCAGCCAGTGGTAACTCCTTATGAGAACTGTTGACAAAGTTATTAAATAGCAGCTTCATAGCCTTTTGGGGAGAATGCTATTTGAAGTGTGGGATGGGTATAGTACAAATGAAATAAGGATTTTT
Organism: Caprimulgus europaeus; assembly: GCA_907165065.1. The sequence goes on along the minus strand of OU015524.1, from coordinate 87,433,459 downwards.
ATGTGTCCATATAAAACATTTTAAATTGATCATGTATGATAAAAGACAGAAAAGTGTTCATATTCTTGATGCGTCTTGCACAACTGGAGTGTGTTTATTGCATGAAGTAATGCAAGTTGAATTGTTAGTCTTTCTGATTGGTCTAAAAACACTGAAACTCTTTCCTGAGCAGAATTTAAACATAAGTGTTTGTATTATCTCCATCAACTGTAGAACCACCAGAAATCAGAATGTCACTTTTTATTTCTGTTAATTCTTCTGCTCTGTTATTTCATAGGCATTTTTCATTTCAGACAGTCCTGCTGCTCACTGGCAGACATGTTCTCCCATTGTTTTGGAAGGGCTCACTGAAGCTGCTGTTTTCAGCATGACTCTCTTTATCATACCTGGTGGACAGCCTGATGAATACAGCTTCTTTATACCTGTTGCACGGTTTATTTGAGGGGTTTTTTTGGTTGTTGTTCTTCAATGCTTCAGTCTGTGCTTCTGCACACAACTTTCCTTTAATCAAGACAGAAGTGAGCAGCATCTGCTGAGTGTGAAGTCTCTTGTGAAGCTGCATATGAGAGAGAACTCCCAAAAGACCCCAATTAAAAGGGGCACAAAGGCTGCCTTTTTCACAAACATGCTACAATAGGATTTCCCACTATGAGTTGTAATTGCCTGGGGCTAAAGTAGCTTCAAAAACATATTTATTTTTAATAGTGATTGAATTTTATGAAGTAAGTAGTGTATGGCCTATAAAAGTATGAGGTGGTGTTTCTGGAACACGAATATCTTAATTACTTGGTGTAGACTACCATGTGATGAAAGTATATAGAGCAAATTGTGAAAGGCTCTGATTATAGACCACTAGTAAACATATACTTTTGTTGTGCGTGGTTGATGATAACATAGAAACAAAGTAGAATTGCATTGCTGAATTAGAATACCAGGTGTTGTAAAAGGAAGTGTTGATGCATGAAAGTACTCTTGAAAAGTGTGACTGTTGTATGTGTCCATTCTTGTCTTCTGCCTGGAAATGATTCAGAAAGATTGGTGTCTTCTGTTTCCAGAAGGGCTGATTTGTGGAAAGGTGGGTTTTTTGGTGATGTACCCAGAGGAGGGGAAAAAAGAAAACAGAAAATCCTTTTGTTGCATTGTTTATAATAAACAGAATTTTTTTGGAGGGGCAGGGCATTCATTTTCTAGGGTTTTTAGTTTCTTTTGTGGGGTGTCTTTTTGTTTTAAACAGGACTTGATTACAAATATACTGTTTTGGAGAGGTGTTAAATATTTGTGTGCAATATGTTAGCTTTTGTTTAGGATTTGCTGTAAACGGATTTCAGCTTGATATTTTGTAATGCCTTTGAGGAAAATGTAGTGCTCTTTATACAAAATTGTTTTAATAATTTGTCTCTGGAAACAATGGCTTCAAGGTGGTTTTTTATTTTATATTACTTTATTTTGAACAGGTAATGTCTGTACATGAATTGCACGCTAGTCTCTAGTGGGGACACTGTGGGAGGATGAACACGGAGGAGCTGGAGCTACTGACTGATTCCAAGTACAGAAACTATGTAGCAGCTGTTGACAAAGCATTGAAGAACTTTGAATATTCCAGTGAATGGGCAGATTTAATATCAGCACTTGGAAAGCTAAACAAGGTATGCCTGGCAGGTACTCTTGGAAAAGACTGAGGAACTGACAAAGGGTACTAGTGTAAAAATACAGAAGCAAAAAGTTCTAGCAGTCTAATATTCTTGCAGATATTTTAGCAGTCTGAGCCAAATGTTGGGTGTGTGCAAGGAACAAACAAATCAAACAAATGCCTTTCTAAGACTTACAGTTGAACCGTTTGTAAGTAAAGGGAAAAGTTATTTACATTTCTCATAGAAATAAATGCAATATCTTTTTTATTGCTAACATTTACTTCTAAAATAATTAAGTGTTATTGAAATAATTTGAAAAACAGTAGCCAGTATAAATACCAGCAATATATTTATGAAGCATGAGTTACAAGATGGGGCTCAAATCGTTCATTGGCCAGGGAATGTTATCATTCTGGTTTGTTTTAACAGTTAATCAGTTGAATGTGTAATCCCATCATGATCTTTAATAGCAATTTACAAATGAATACAGATCCTGTATCTGTATAAATCTTGTTCTAACCAGTCCTATGTGTTTCTAGGGACCTCCAGTCAGGGTTGCAGAGTTCCCTTTACACACACATATTTTACCAATATGAAGCTTTGCAGAATTCAATGTAGAAAATTGCAGGTCTGAAGCATTTATGTTCTATCCTTTAAACTTTGTGGAAAATAAAGAATGACAGCACGATTGGCTATGCCAATGGCATAATTTCTTTGTATAAACTCCCATTTCTTTCATTTTTTTGATTGCAACAGTTCTTGCTGCACATGTATACAGAAGCAGCTGTATATATGAAGGCTGTGATATTGGGAAAGAAAAATCTAAAGATGTAAATGCAACTCTGCATTCCAGTCTGGAAGTAATTATATAGTTTAAGGCAGTGGTAAAGTTTTGTATGTTGTCTCACTTTATGATAGTTCCTTAAAGTTATCCCAAACTCACCACCCATAGTTTAATAGTCCTCTAAGAACTACTGGCAATTGATTTTAAAAAATGGAGATAGTATTTTTTGTCTTCAAAAGGCAGAGTAAAATTAAATGGACAAGCTTGTAAGTAAGGAGCTCATTGCAGGTGAATTTTTAAATGTCTTGGTAGTTCCATCTATAGCAAGTGTACAAGTGAAAGGCATTGCAAAGAAAAAGCTCCATGATACATCTTAAAAGTTTTTTCTTCCATTGTAACCTAGATACATGTTGTAACTTATTGACCATATTCAGGAACTTGTTTATAAAATGTGCATTTGATGTTTAACTTTTGTGCTGTTCTTCTTGATGTGTTGCTTTATCAGGTACTACAGAACAACGCGAAGTACCAGGTAGTACCAAAAAAGCTGACTATAGGCAAGCGCTTAGCACAATGTCTTCACCCAGCTTTGCCGGGAGGGGTTCATCGGAAGGCACTTGAAACATATGAGATCATTTTCAAAATCATTGGGCCTAAGCGTTTGGCCAAAGATCTTTTCCTCTACAGGTACAATAGTTTAAACAACTCCTTTCCAAATGCATAGTTGAGATGCTTTTGGTTTCCTGCATTGTGTGTTTATAATATTGCTTTCTTATATAGAAAGGATCAATCAATTTATTTCCCTCAAGTTACCGGTGCTTGTATAATGCTCTTCTCCAGAATATTGTGCATCAGAAGATAAACAGGTCACCTAAACTTCTGTTAGGAACCAACTTTAGTACTAGAAAACCTGGAATTTATTATTTCTTCATTGAAATAAAGAGATTTCTGCATGTATGTACACTATATACAGTAACAATAAATAGATTTGTGCATGTATGAACCGTATATACACTATATACAGTAACTGTTTTTTATATATATATATATAAAAAAAACAGTATATATATAACATTGAAACACTTATTTCAATGAATTCACTTTACATTTTTCTATTGTAATTTAAGTGGTATTGGAAAAGAATTTGAGTATAGTTTATTGCAAGAACTTTCTCTTCCAGGCAATCAAATCATCAGAACAGAAAGATTGTCTGTTTTGTTAGAACGGGGGGCAAAGTACCAAATTTTTCTCACTGTCACTCTCTAGAACTAAAGATAATAAAAAGAAAGGATAACTTTGAAAAGTAAGTGTAATGAAAATATACTGATTCTGAAACCGCCAATAGGTTTTTGGTTGGGTGAGGTGTGCAAGACATTAAGCTATTTATTATATAATGCATAGAGGGATGTGTGCATATGTGTATACACACAGTCACATATGGTTCTTAATCTTTAGCTATCCCTGGAGATTAAAATTTCATCAGTTTAAGAAATAGTGGAATAAAATGGAATTCTGTTTAGGTAGCAAAAGTGTGTATTAATACTTGGAAATAAATTGTGTGTCTTAATATCAGCTATTCTGTCATGCATTGTCCAGATATTTATATATATATATAGTTACATTTCATGAGGAAAGGGAGGAGGAGAGTGTCTCAGTTCTGTTTTTCCACATGTTTTTAAATATTCTGTGAACTCATAGCTCACTTTTTTTTTTCTTGTGCAGTGATTCAATAGCTGCAATATCTTGTTAACAATAAATTCTAGGATAGTGGAAAATGCTACCTTGTGTAATGTAACTAAAAACCATTGTTACTGATGCTTGGGAGAAGACTGACATTCACTTTAAGGCATTATCAAAGATTCCAGTATTTGTCATGAAAGCAGAATGACAGTGTCTGAACATCAAGTCTTGAAGGATGAGTCGTAGCCTTACAAAGAAAGACTGTTGGGTAGTGTGCTGGTTATTGAACAAAAAGACCTCTTATGCAGAAAAAAGAAACCAATTGACAATGGCAAACCTGTAGTTCTAGACAGATAAAGGCACAAACATTTTTTACAAGTATTTTGGAAATTATTTTTTTTTTTTTTCCTCTAACAAGGATAGCATTGTATCCACAAAGATGTTTTTTTTTAAATAGTAGATTTGTAGGTGTATGTCTTAAGACCCTTTTCTCAAACTTATCTTTTTTACTGTTCTTTCATTTTCTTATTCATTTATCAGGGGCCTTCAGCCCCAAGTCCTCGGTGATTTTGAAAATTGCAATCACATGGCTTTGATTATTGGTGCTGTTTGTAATAATTTATGGTATTTAGTAGCAGTAGCAAAAAATGTTTTTAGTATGTAGGTAACTTCTCCTTAACATTTGTAACTTTCATGAACTTATATTTACATTCATAGTAAACTCAAAACATATTTCCTGTGTTTTCAATCCTTTAAATGCTACATCATGAGCAGTAGGTTTATTGTTAATTTGAGAGTCTGCTTTCAGATTGAATTTCTGAAGTAAATATATACTTTGCTGCTACTTAAAAATAGAAATATCTTAACATTTCTTTAGGTTACCTGAAGTAAAGCATCATTATTTTTCTTTTCTTACAGAAAAATATTTTTATACATTTCTTCAAATATTCTTATCCTTTCTTTTTTCTTAATAATTGCAAAGACAACATTTTAAAATACATTTTCCATTGTGATGTAGTTCAGCATGGGCAAAATTACCGTTTTGTTTTGCAGAGATGCTTCTGGTTTATCAGATTTGGTATTTTGACGAAAGACACAGTCATCTCTGGGCCTTCAGTGCTTGCTGATACAGTACTAATAAAGCTCATCATATTAATCTTGACATGGCAGCCCGTCAGTCTGGAAGGCAGTCATGTTGTGTGGTGGTCTATGCCTGAGCAAAATTCTAAGATAAAAACCTGCCACTACACCAGACGTCTGTAACAATCTTAAGTTATAAATGAAATTGTCTCACATGAGAAGCTTCCTAAAAAAAAGATAAATTTTATTTTTCACAGTTCTGGACTATTTCCACTCCTTGCCAATGCCGCTATGTCTGTCAAGCCAACATTATTGAGCCTGTATGAGATTTATTACCTCCCTTTGGGGAAAACATTGAAACCAGGACTGCAAGGACTGTTAACTGGGATTCTGCCTGGGTTAGAGGAGGGATCAGAGTATTATGAAAGGTAAGGATAGTTACATTAATAAGGTGATATGCTGATTTGTGTCTTTTCTTCCTGATGATGCCATGATTGTTGTTATGGATTGGGTATATGTAACATGTTGGGGACATGCTGTTTGTTTCTTTTTCATGGGTTTCCTCTAAGGTAGTACTGCCTTATTATTCCTGGTCTAAAATACATACCTTAACTGATTTTAAGATAACAAAGCTTCCATCATTAAAATTTACTTGTTAGGATATCTAAACTGTCATTAAACTGCAATAATTCACCTATCTTTATAGGTTATTAATCTGTTTCTAGCAGAATAGCCTGAGAGGTAATAACTCTTCTTACCCAGCAAGCCTAAGCCCTAGTTGACTTATCTTGACTGTGGTGTCTCGGGTGCTAGGCTAGAATCTTAACATATTAAAGGATGAAGTTACACTCCAAGGCTTTGAGTTCTTGGAATAGTTCACATGCTTACATATTCTTGATATTTTCAACTTCAGAAGTGAGAATTTTCACAACTTGTATGTGAAGAGCAATTTAACATTGTCTTTTTCTATTTTTACGTAGGTAGATACACACAGTGTAGTTGGCATCACTACAGCAGGGAACAAGGGCTACTCGGCTTGCCTCCTGGGGCCTGCCATAGGGTCTAGAGGTGCTGCTACATGAGTGGGGAGAAATAAGGATGGGGAAGGGATTACTTGTGCTCAAAGGACTGTGATATTTTTATGCCCTTTTATTGCCAGAAGTGCTCAGTGCAAGGAATGAGAGGGCAAAAGCCGTTTGCTTTATTTTCTTCAGTAACTATGCTTTCTTGCTGTGTCTCTGAAACCTCTGTCTGTAGCAACACTTGGCTTTAGGTAGCAGATAAGTTATTTGGCGCTTTGAACATAAGGAGTACATAAGGAGAAGCTGTGGGCAGGCAGAAGCATTTTGCAAGGCAGGTTGGCCCACAGACTTGCTAGTTGGATCACTGTTCAGGCTGTGTTATAAAGTTCAGTGTATAATTGGGACTTCTCTTGTCAAAACTTTATTTTGAGAGGCTTTTCCTGTAACCATTTATTTTTATCTTTATTAAAACCGGGAGCAGGGGCAAGGGCTGTGATACATGCCCTAATTCAGCTGACTTGATTTTGCTGCAGAACAAACACGCTGTTGGAGAAGGTTGCCTCGGCTGTGGATCAGTCTGCGTTCTACAGTGCTCTCTGGGGTAGCCTCCTCACGAGCCCTGCAGTTCGCTTGCCTGGGATCACCTACGTCCTCGCCCATTTGAACAGGAAGCTTTCAATGGAGGATCAGCTCTACATAATTGGCAGCGACATTGAATTAATGGTAACGTTTTGTTAGGACAATGAAGACATTGGTATTACTTATTTATATAATAATATACTTCTGGAGGGTTGAGACATCTTCGCTGTCTTTGAACATAGCCTTTGAAGAAATGAAAAGGCACATTTATTTATTATAGCTCCAGTTAAGCTGATGTTTTTGTGCATAATAAAACTGTTGCAAAGCTGAGTTAATGTTTCAGAACTGCTTAGATTTTGTATAAAACTTTCCATTCATGACATACTTCAGTTAAAAGAGGTTGAGTCTTGTTGTATTTTTTGAAAATATATAGAGTATTATGTCTTTTAAACTTAAGATATTTATTCTTAATATGAAATCCCAAAAGCTTAATGTTTGTGTAGTTCAAGGAATCTATGTTGATTATATGTTTCCTCAGTGGTGAAACTTTTTATTTTCCTGTTTTATCTTGTTTCCTTATTCCAAATTTCAAAATAACTTCATTTTGTACATATCACTATTTATAAACAACTATTGTTATCTTGTGAGTGTTCTCTTGTATATACCTGTTCAAATAATACAGTAAATAACTATTTTGGGTGGTCTGCCGTTACTGCAGGTGGAAGCAGTAAGCACGTCAGTGCAAGATACCAGTGTTTTAGTACAGAGGAGCACGTTGGACCTTATCCTCTTTTGTTTTCCTTTCCACATGAGCCAGGTAGGTTTTTAACATGGGAGATGAGTTGGCAAACTCCTAAATGTCCTCCACTTCTTAAGTCAGTAGCGTTATTTAGTTGGTCTTTGTTAATGATTTTCTTCAAGCTTGAACAAGAGTCATACATAAACATTTCTCTGATAGGTTTGGCTGTTCTCATGTCCTGATCTCTGCCCTTCTGCCTTTTAACTTGACATGTGAACTTTAACTTCTGTATTTGCAAACCTAACATAAATAATGACATTTAGTCTATGCAGAAGCTTTTAGTTTGCTCTCATTTGGTGAGAAAACAAATTATCTGTTCTTGTGCAAGTTTCCAGTTGTCAGTGTTCCAAAGCAGCAAAAGTTAATCCTCTTAGCATAACTGATTTGGAATACTAGAGAACTGAAAATGGTTATTGGTTTTGGGTGAGTTAGCCCTAGCAGTAGTGGGAGATAAACCTTACAACTTCTTCTAGGTGATTTTTTTTTTTTAGTGGTATTTCTTGTTAGTCATTTTCTGTTTTTAAATGATCCATGATTTATTTTATTCCCGGAGGAAAACTGATACAAGGCTGATTCTCACCTTGTTAGAAATTATGGAAAACTTGCACTTTCCACAAAGTGGTTCATTCACATTTATCAGTTACTATAGGAATATTTGGGGTGCCTCTTTTTAGGTGCTAGAATGGTGAAATTATCACTACAGCATTTTTGTTAATATTAAGACTTACACAAACATTGAAAGTAGTAAGAGATTGAAAGGTATTTAAAATTCTTCAGGATTTTTTTTCTTTTTTACACTGGATTTTAGTTGAACTTGCTTCCAAGGTTTTTGCCTAATAAACAAAATGAAGTGTCCTGTAACAGAAATGAGTTGTTAATGGAGTCAAGCTTTTTTGCTGTTCATAAAGGTTGCATACTATTACAGTGTCTGTTCCTAATAATAATAATATATTTGTTTTCTATGAGCAAGATTATGTTTTCTTGTACTATTCTGAATTCAGAAGTGTAAGAACCTGAAATTAACTACGTTTTAATGCATGTTGAGCTGCTAACATAGAAGTGTTACTTTTCATAGTTAAATTTAATGGTGTTTCTAACTTCTTCAGGCAACACGTCCAGATATGATCAGAATTTTGTCAGCAGCCCTGCATGTAGTACTGCGCAGGGATATGTCACTCAATCGAAGACTTTATGCGTGGCTTCTAGGTAGGTTTGTATTTCACTTCATTGTTCATTAAAAGTGGAGGAAGGATCATATGTTCATTAGCAGTATTTTGTCATGTTATGGAGAAAGATCCTTGGAAAAGTTAAATACTTAATTTGTGTAATTAGGAAGAAAGGCACCATCTCTCTCCATGAACATAAAAGATTAAGAGTGTCATGCTGGAACTCTTTCCTGTTATATTAATTATTGTTCTATTTTCCTGTAGCAGCAGTTCTGGGTCACATTCAAGGGTAGAGCCTGGTGCACTAGGGTCATGGAAATAGACTCTGAAAGGCAACTTTTATCTCCCTGAAAACATAAAATGGAAACAGGGGCATTATACAGTGTCAATGGCAGTTGGAACACACCAGCACAGAAAGGATGAAAATAAAAGAATGTTGAAAAATGTTGATATTACACTGCTGGAGGCTTGAGTATGCAAACTTTAAGCTTCATTAGATATTTGCATGATTGAATTAACAAATCACCAATCACTTATATTCTCTATGTGACTAGAACATTATTTCAATGCCTTTCTGGGGTAAAAATTGATCAATGACAGGACACACACACACTTTTACTTCTTCCAAATGACAGAACATCAATACAATATACATTTAATTTTTAATATGAAATCAGGATGTAATCAGAAGAGGATAGCAGAGAATAATAGCTATTTAAAAGACTGTAACTGTTTAGGGAATATTTAGAAAACATTTACTCTTATTCAGCCTTGTTATTTTAAGCAAATGGAGCCTGTGGTCACATGAAACTGCCCTGTTACTTTTTAAAACCACTTTCAGCCCAGTTTGAGAGAAGTTGGGATCTCTGACATGGGAGTTCCTCAGGGCATCCCAGAAACTGGAGACTGAACAGAGAGACATAAAATGGTTTCTCTATTCCAGGGGAAGACTGTTTTATGGTCTGCTGTTATTCTTTTTGTTTGGCTTCCCAGCTCACCAGCAAGCACATGTGTGCTTCTCAGGCTGCCCAGAACCCTTCCCAGCAGCTCTTACATCTTTCCCAGCTGATAGTTAAGACGTCAGAGGCCAGTAGCCTGTGGGTGACTGGGGAGCAAGGAAGTAAGTAGTCAAGGGACATGAGAGAGAACTGAAGTTGTGAAGGGAGGGATGAAGTCAGCAACAGTGTTTTGCATAAAGAGATTGGTTTTGTTGCTGTAGAAGTTGCAGGGATTTAGAAAATTAATATGAAAAATATTCCGACTTCTTTAGTTAATCATTTCTCAAGGCACTGACTTGCAAATTACTCATCTTTTAAAGAAAGACAGTGAAATGCACTGTCATGCTTCTTACCTGCATTTTCCAATTTAGGGAATAAATAATTTCTGGATTAAACACTGCACTAACGTTTCATCTAAATTTAGTGCATTAGATATATCTTTTTGCTGTCATTGAAAAAGACATTTTGTGTTTAAAATATGCTGCTTTTTTAGTTGTGGAACCTTCTTCTACAGCTATTTCATGAGCACAGTTTCCACTGAAAGATAATATAACTTCAGAAGATAGTTTTACAGTGACTGTTCCTGGTCCTGTTTTGTGAACAGCTAGGGCTTCTGACAATATATATAGCTTTTTTGCTTGTTTTTCTTTTGACACTGTGCTGCTTTTATATTATCATGATATTCTACTCCTAATATAAAACATTGGGGGAGAGGAGCCATTTATGTTGGAAGACTCTCTGATGTTCTGTATGACATTATTTAATTCCAGTGTTAACTATTGCCTTCTATTGTTTTATAGCTATGGGTGGTCTATTAACATTCTCTAGACATAAAAATCACATTACATCTCTTTAAATCGACATTAGCTTAACCATTACTAATAGTGGTTGGTTTAAGTTGCTGCTAAAGGCTATGCATCCTCTCAGGCTTTCCTTCTATTTTTGTCGCTTCAGGACAAAAACTGTGGAAAATACTTCAGTGGAATTGGGTGATATCCTGACTGACCTCTTGATATTTTTATTTTATTTATTTATTTCCCTTAAGCCTATTTTTTATAGAATAAAAAAGTTACTTTGTAAAAGAAAAGATACAAACTTACAAAGCAAAGGTCTATCTCCTTCATGTAATTTTGATTAACAAAGCTGATTTTGTGTAATGTGACTTAGAATATAAGTGCCTTAGTCATGTCAGTGTGTTTTGGTGCTCATCTCTTTCTATTTAAAATACTTAATTTTGTGTTCTCATGATAATATTAATGTTGAAATATTTTTGTGGGACAGGTTTTTTTTGAAGATACTCTGGGACTATGTGGTTCATGCATTGTTTGAGAACATTTGTTTCTTTTGTACAAGAAGTCATTTGTTAATAATGTTGCATAAAACTAAAGTTTGTAGTTTGTTTGCAAACTGCTTGCATGGAAGTATCACTTAGTTTCCTGTATTAAACTCTATAAAATCATCTTTCTCTTGCCAACATTACTTGGACTTCATCTTGGTAAGTTATCAGTGCTAGTGTGTTGATTTCTAGTTTAAAGAAATTGGCAAAATATTCTATTAAGAGACAAATACTTATTTGCCTTGTGTTTTGTTTGCTTGAAGGTTTTGATAACAATGGTGCCCTTATAGGACCCAGAAGTACAAGGCACAGCAATCCTGAGGAGCATGCAACTTACTATTTCAACACTTTCTCTAAGGAGATGTTAGTCCAGGTAGCTATATAATGTTTGATTGTGGCATATATCTTCATAAATGGATGCTGATCAAAGTTGCTGTATCTTTTGACCTGCTATTTCAGTGGGACCATGTAATTTCTGTCCTTTTGTGGTATTGTGTCCTACTCTTCTAAAACCTTCTCAGTGGAATAATGAAGGCATGGGATAATGTTTCTTTTGAATAACAGTATGATCAGGACAAATACTAGATTTCTCTCCCTCCTCTTCCACAATGAATGTAGCATATGTGGAAGATATTTGATTACGATCCCAGCACACTGGAGCTTTTTCTTTCATAAGGTGGAATTGGAGAATTCTCTTCTACTTCTGTAGATATGGAAACTCCTCTGTGTTTTGGGAATTGGAAAAATGTGATCAGATGGTACTCAGAAGGTCTGAGTAAGAAAGGTCTTCCTCCCCTCTAGGCAAGGGGAATGTCTTTTCTGCTGTCCATTGCTAATGAGGAATGTTTGAGCAAATTGACACTCATACTATTTGATGCTTTAAAGCCTTGCTAAGTGAGCTGAAATCACCTAGCCTCAAGAAGTGTGCTCCTGCTCTCACAGTAATTAAAATATACAGGTGTTGAAAGATGCTGTGAGTCTGATCTTGAAATCAGGAAGACATTTTATCATTTTAGGCAAATTGATAACATCAAGGTTTTTTCGATATTCAGTTCCCATTATAATATATGGGAATGAGAGTGAGGATTCCAGTATTAGTAGCTGACACAAGAATATTTGGGTCATCACAGCTTAAAGGTGATATCCAGCACAGAGCTAGCACTTTCAGTTTTATCTGAAGATAGTGAGATTTCCTGTTCTACTGAGGAGGAAGAGACCGCAGGATTCCAGTGCAGCAACGACCTTGTTGGCCCTCTCTCACCCTTCTCTTGTCATCCTTCTGCCTTCCAGGTCAGATGATTCAGAAATGGTAGCCCAGTGTAGAGGAGAGGCCTGAATGAGTTACAGTTTTGCATATACTTTCTAGACAAAATGTGGTGAGCTTTTAGCAATGTTTAGGCATTTGTTAAGAGGTTGTGGTCTTTTTTTAAAATCTGTCCATCTTTCTAGCTTAGTCAATGTCAGATGTAACACCAATGGAGAGTTGATAGAGACCATTTGGGGTTTTTTTTGGTGTTGGTTTTTTTTTTGGTAGCAGGCACTACTGCTACAGAAGAATGGAAAGGGGCCATTTTTTATAAAGAGGATAATTCACTGTTTTTTTGCTTCAGAATTTTTTATGGACATAAAAATCAGTTGCTTGCTCTACATAATACAAATTGCATTTGCCTTCTAAAAACTTTTGCTGTCTTTTGAAAGACTTCAAAAGCATTGCTCCTTTCTGCCTTCTTCCCTAGCAGTCTTTTTGTGTGTTCTTTTATCCAGTCCACTCCCATCTTGTTCATTGATACATTGTACTGAAAATTACTACCTTCTAAAGGCATATCCAAGTACAGAAGATTTTTCTTTCAGGATGCTGGCTGATAATACTTGGTTTAAAGCAGATAGCAAGATTGAACTTATTTTCTTGCCTCTTCTCTTTCCCATCTCTTTTCTTTTTCTTTGTCCTCCTTTTTTAGAAAGTGTAAAAGAAACAAACTAGTTTCAACTCAGATAGCAAAGCCAGCCACAGAAAGAAAACTAAGCAAAATCTGTAACAGTTTTGTTGGGCTTTTTTTTTTCTAATTCTGCAGCTCATTCCCTAAACTGCTTCAGTGTAAAAACTTTTTTCTAATTTGTTTCAAAATTGTCATTGCTGCATAGGCAACTTAGTCAAGCAAGTTTTTGGCTACATAGGTGAGTGTATCCTCGATGGACAGATTATTATTTATTAAGATCTTAATATCTACGTGCCTTACTTTCTCAAACAATTTCTTCATCACTGTTTATGTCTTATTTTTATTCTTATTAAATTTTGTACTAGTATCTTATTATATTTTGAATTTAAGTATATACAAGTCACCAAATTCTGTTCCACAGAAATGTTCTTATATGCGAAGTAGAGAGAACACTTAAGCATGAAGAGAATGAGCTGCAGTGAGATGGAATAGTGGTCTCTTACTGAGGATTTTCCCTTTATATGCAGCTTTTTTTGCATCTTTCTCTCAAAAACTGTTTTCTGGGTTTGTTTTTGTTTTCCTGATATGTTTTTTTTTCTCTTTGTAGGCAATGGTTGGAATATTACAAGTTAATGGGCATGGAGAAGAAAGCACATTGATGCAAGACTTAAAGCCTTTTCGAATTCTTATCAGTTTGCTGGATAAACCTGAACTAGGTAATTTGCATATTACTTCTAGTCTTCAACTTGTTTTACATGGTTTTGCTTTGAGAATTTTTCTCTCTGGTTGGTCAAGTTGAAAAAGCTGTATTCTTAGTACTGGCCAGTTAGCTAGATTTCCTGGATTTTCCAAGCTACTAATTTAATGTATTTGTTAGATTTACCCTTCACCAAATGCAATTTCTTCTATCTTCAACATAGTAAATAGTAAGTTAAAGTCAGAAAGAGAACTGACTGCATGTTGAAAGAAATGCATATTGGATCTTTTCAATTTCTTTAATCAAATAGTAACTTTCACTAATTTAAGTCTTAACTGTTTCTTTTGGGAATAATCTGATCTTTCATGTAATATACACACACATAGAGATGAGAGATATTAACAAGAGAACAATTTTTTTCAGAAGAATTTATTCAGATGAAGTAAATATTTTTGTGGTTTTGTGGGTGGTTTGTTTGGGGTTTGGTTTGTGGGGTTTTTAATTTTTTTATTTATTTCTCTTTCTCCTGTTTAAAGTGTTTGAATGCACTTTTTAGCACGTGAGTGCAGAGGACTGTGGGGCAAAACCAGATAAGGCAAAAATACTTTCAACAGTTAAGTGTTGCATATCTTGCCTTTTTCTTTGGAATAACAGTTTTGGAGGTGACTGAAAAAATCAAATTTTTTTAAGTCTATCCTAAGATTTGGTGGCAAGATAATAAAAGAGTAAAAATACAACAGGTAGAGTACAACTTGAAAGGAATTGATTAGGACAGACTGCAAAGAACAAAATACTGGCCAAGAATTTGTCATCTTCCTGGTAATTTGTGATTTCTGGGGGACAGTTTAAGTTTTCAGAGGCAATGTGTATGTTAAGATTCCATGGAGTAAGCAGAGCTATGAGGATTCTTTCAGCAGAGACTTTCTGCTTAACTCAGTGAGCACAGTCTCACTGAAGGCAGCTCAATGACGCTAGGAGAAAGCATGAAAAAGGGAAGAATATTTCAAGCAAGATCAGATTTAGCTCAAATTTGAAGGCGACACTATTTCAAAATGTATCCTGCAGACTGTATCTGGAATTAAAGAAAACCTGCCTCAAATTAAAAGGGAGGAAGATGATCAAAATACTTTACCTTATTATGGAAGGTGCTCAAAATATTTTACCTTATATTTTTATTTAAATATTTGAGTATATTTTCCATATGATAACAGCATAAGCTAGCTAATGGGTGGGTGTTTGGAACTGGTGGAAAGCTACCTTTGATCAGGAATCCGTGTAGTCACATTTACATGTTACTGAGCTGAGCTAATAATCCTTCAAAGAGGGTGTGTTGGGTTGAACATGGGCTATACTGATGTGACTGCACAGCTTTTGAACTAGGTATGTTTGTATCCAGCTGTCACTGTACATACACTGTATGGGAAAAGAACTGTGCTTTGTATTCTCCCAGACATTAGAATTGCCTGTGTATTTCTGGAATGCAAAAAAACTTCTGAAATTGGGGTAATTTATGAAATTGAACAGAAGGAATTTTGTGGTTTCAGTGATCAAAGCCAGCCAATGATTTGGGTAGTTTTCAGATGTGGACTGTTAGTGGTTCTATAATGCATAAGAGACTGCTGGTATTTCTCCCTAGGCCCTGCCATCCTAGAGGACGTATTGATTGAAGTGTTTCGGACATTATATACGCAGTGCAAAGCAGAACTGGAGCTTCAGGCAGAACCTTCTTTCCACAAAGATCACACACAGCTAAGCAGGTGAATAATGACTATAATGTATTTTGTATTAAATATTTTGTTGTTGTTGCTTAAACCATAACCATGAAGCCTGTGGGACTGTGACTTGTTTTCTTCATAATCCATTGACATTAATTGCAACTTCTGTGTTCAATGCAAAGGTCTGAAGGGATATGTTTTTTTTTTCTTTTTTTAAATATTTCACAAATGCTTTATTCTTTATCCATGACAAAAATGCTCGCTTGATACAGCTGGGAGCCAGTATGTCAACTGTATAGATTAGTTGTGACATTCCTTGCATCTGTGTTCTTATTAAAAAAAAAAAGTGGACTGATGAGCTTTCTTGTAGAGTAAAAATGAAGGGTGCTAGGAGGCAGCCAGAGAGGGGGATAAAACGAGTTTCAAGATTGGAGCTGAATATCTTAAAAGGTGGGGAGAAGAAAGGATAAAAAAGAAACTTAGCAGCTGTGAAAAGGCATTGATATGAGGAGCCTGCCAATAAATACATTGAGCCCTAGAGCAGCCACCACTGTGGGGATGAGGGAAGAACAATTTGTCAGTGTCAACTGGCAGTGGATAAACTCATGATGATGTGTAGTTACATAACTCAGAAGCAAAGTGTAAAAACATAAAATGTTCTTTTTATTTTCTTTCAGCAAACTGAGAGAAAACAAGAAAACAGCAGAACTGATTAAAACTGCCAATCTTCTCTTTAATTCCTTTGAGCCTTATTACATGTGGGATTACATTGCTCGTTGGTTTGAAGAATGTTGTAGGTAGGTTATAATACTTAATCTCGTGAAGTTGACTCTTGTTTTATAGTCTTTGTTTCTTCAAAGAAGTTAGTCTAATGTGATCATTTTGTCTGTAAGTCTTTTTCTTCCCCATCCTTTCAACTTTGGTCTTTCCTCCAATTTCAATCAGATGTGATTGGTGGTCTCATAAACTCAGGGTAAAATCAAGAGACAGAAAGCACCTCTGCTGAAGGGAAGACTCCAAAGTGATTTCAAAGCTAGTTTGTTTTGTTCTGTCCAGTATAGGATTACTCACTGGATGTCTAGCAAACCCATCAGCTTTACCAAGAGTGATTTATGAAATGTGTTGTCTTTTGCCTCACTCTTTTACAGAAGAAAAAGTGTATGAATCCTGTGCATGACAAGGCAGGCTATGGGAGGAAATGTAGTAAAGAAAGGAGAACTTAAAATATTAACAGGATGGAGGGGGACCGAGAGACCACAGGAGAGCAGGAGTTGTGGCTGTGGCAAGAGATAGGTGATGCAAGGATTTCATATTAAGCTTTTAGAATTTTTTTTAAATTGCTTATGGAATAGCTTAATAATGTATTAAGATATTTGGACTTGAAGTTGTCTATGAGCCAACAGTGTACTGTCATAAGTAAAGAAAACTGCCTTGGGCTGCATTAGACGGGGCATGGTTGGCAGGTGAAAGGAAGTTATTTTTCCTTCACTTAGTGTTTTAATATCACATGTGGAAAGTCATGCTCAGCGTTGGGCATGTCACATGAGGAGAAGTGTTGAGAAAATGAAGAGGCTCTAGCAGAGGACTGCTAAGATGGTCAGAGTCATAGCACACTGTATGTTGAGGTAGGTGAGTTTGGTTTAGCCTGGCAAAGAGGGGGCTATCATAGCAGCTTATGACTTCCTGAAGGGCATTTACAAAGTTGATACAGCCATACTTCTGGTGATGGCTGATGGTAAAACAAGAGGCATTAACAAGTGTTATCTCAGGGGTTCAGGCTGGACTTTTGGAAAAGTTTTGCTAGGAACATAGTGCAGCAGTGGAACGTGTTATCCAAGAAGGCTGTAGGGCTTCCTTGCGATATTTCTGGACCCTGCTAGACAAATGGATGAATTTGCCTAGCACTGTTAGCAATCCTGCTCAGCATAAGAGGTTGGAATGGACGAAATTCCTTCCAACATGTCTGTGGCTTTTTGTGTATTGGACTGAAGTGGTAAAGAAAGCAGTCTACAACCAACTAACAAGGAAGTGAGAATTTGTCTACATGTAAGTAGATGTTACTGTAAGCATGGATACCACATTGCCTTCATAATAAATAAATGGGATCTGGATAATGGCTTTTTGGATTTTTTTCTACATGAGCTACTGTCTTATGTATGTTCTTAACTTCATGTTTAAAAAGATAGACCATTAATTGAAAAACATAACCAGGAGATTTTAAACTGTGTATTTGTGAGTTATCTTTATACTTTACAGTCTGATTACTAAATCACAGTTATTACTTTTAAAATGATTTAGATGTCCCTCTGAATTTGTCTTGGGCTTTTTCCTATGATTTTCCCCCACTAAAAATTAAAAATAGGATTTTTTGCATCTGTTGTTTTCTCCCATCTAAGTATTGCTCACTGCTATTGAGCCTTCTCTCAAAGCTATTTTTGATAAGGGTCTCAAGGAGTTGAACTCAAGTTATCCTTTATGAGGTATTACAGTTGAACAAATCTGTAAGTAATTTATTAAATGGTAGATCTTTCTGGGTAGGAGCACAGAATGTGAAAAATAACTTGTGTTATGACTTACACAAAGAGACCATTTCACTGAACTGTAGAACAGGCTGCTAGTTTTATGAAGGGAATTATCTTTTGTTACAGAGATACAGTAACCCAGTGGAGGTGTGGGTTGAGTGCTACTTTTCAAACATAGGTTATTGACAGAATGTGATTTAAATATGATTTTGAAAATCTGTTGAAAATCTTTTGATAAATACTTACTATCACTGTTTCAGACTTGGTCTCTGTAATGCGTTTATTATTTCAAATAAATCCTTTTTTCAGTCCTGGTATATATGTTCGTGAACACTTCCAAAATAGAGGGAAAGGTGTAGCATAAGTAACTATTGTTGAAAATGTGACACTGCCCTCAGCACCACCCCCAGCAGAATAAATTAATTAGAGAAACAAAATATTACTCCTTTGTTCATATCCTTTGCTTAGAAAATTGTCAGATTGCAACGTGATTTCACAGAGGATTTGTGTTCAGCCTTACTTCACTCAGCAGAAAATCTCATCAGATTCTGAGTTCCTGTCAATAGTAAAACAATGCAGTCAGCTGAAGATGAAGTGGACATTTAGTTTTCCTCTTGCACGGCTTTAAAGCTTCACAGACCTTTTATTTCACTCTTGGTTGTCTTTCTTGCAAGTGCTAAATGCCTTGGGTTTGATCTTTTCAAAATTACTGCGCTTCCAGTAACATGATCCCTTAATTCTATTATTGGTGCCCATGCTTGTACTAGTAAATATTGCTGTATATGCTGGAGTCACAAATGCATTTTCTGTAGCTTGAATTTCCTTATGTTATGAATGAAGACTGGTTTACAGTGAAAGGCTGGTTGCTGCCTTTTCTGAAAGCATGCAACGGGGCCAAACAAGCTACTTAACAGTAAAATGAGAGATTGCTTGTTTGTTTATAGGGATTATTCCTGACATGTAGCTTTGCATTAAGTTACAGAAACATAGTCAGTGTAAGGGGGAGGGAAAAATATTGTGACTCTATTTTAATTTTGCAGGAGGACATTACATGCCAGACTTCAAACTGGACCTGGAGGTGGTAGTGAGCAGTCTGAATTACCCCTGACAAATTTCTGCTTGTTAGTGGATTTTTTGTTGGATATAGTTTCTTTGGTAAGAATTGCTTTATTTGTTGCTAATACTGGGATTCTGTATATTTATAGTCTACAGAAATACTGTATCTGCTTTATTAATTGTTTTTCCTGAAAATGTATTGCCATAAATTAGTGGACACCTTCAAAAAAGTTTTTGGTTTCATTTTATTGTTCTTGATAGACTGGTTGGATATAGACAAAGTGTTTTTTATGATGCTTATACTTGAAAATTTTTGTCTGCCCTTGATTTCTTTTCTCTAAAACTACACTATATTTGATACAAATATAGTCTTTTGTAGTTTGATATGCTAGTTTAGATTTGCAGCTTTCTTTTAAGGCTTTCTTAAATATCATGATAAGATATATCTTCTTTTTTCTTTTGGCATTGCTTAATGTAGCAAAGACTGTTGGAACTGTTTTTTCTATACCTGTCTTTCCTCAATTTTTGCTTTCTCATTTCAAAGCCTACTAGAAGTATGAGAGTGCTGTGTCAGGTATGGCAATCAGCCTGTTTTCTCTTTAGTTCTTAATTTGTTTATCTTTCATTCTTAAACATTTAGTTTATGCTTATTAAAATAAAAGTAGTACCATTCTTTAGCATTGTTGTTATGTTTTGTAATGTGTTTGTTGTGTAATGAACAAGATGTAAAATTCTGAAAAAGAGGTAAATATATTTATATTTGTTAGTTACCCAACTGTAAAATTACTTTTGTAAGTTTTAAGTAAAGCATGTATTTCTTATTCTGGGATATTAAGATATTAATTTTCCATTCTCCATGTTCCATATGTTTAGAACACAGTTAAAGCAAATGATAGTTACCACTATTATAGAAAATAACTTTCAATTTGGCGCTACCATTAATGAGCTTTACTATTCCATTGTTAGGAGACTTACATTGAAATACAGACAGAACACTTGCCTCAGCTGTTGCTCAGGATGATTTCTGCGTTGACGAGCCATCTTCATACTTTGCACTTGTCTGAGCTTACTGATTCTCTCAGACTCTGCTCAAAGATCCTTAGTAAGGTTCAACCTCCATTGCTGTCTGCTGGTACAGATGGTATCCTGCAGCTTCCTAGTGGACAGAGCAGCTCCATCAAAGACTGGGAAAATAAAAAGGTAACTGATTGTTTTGCAGCATCTTGGAAAAGTATTTTTTGTGTAGAAAGGAAAAGTGACCTTTCTAAGTCTGTGCTGAACCACCTGTAAGTCTTTTATTAAATTTAGTTTAATATACAACTATAGATGTGAAACTTGGATCATCAAAAGGAATTATAATTGTGCACTCCATTGTGGTAAAAGGTCTTGATTCTTCACAGAATCATAGAGTGGTGTGGGTTAGAAGGGACCTTGAAGATTGTCCTGGCTTTTAGCTGGAACAGAGCTGGGTTTCTTTTTAGTAGTTAGAATAGAGATGCATTTTGCTTTCAGCCTGGGACTTGTTATGAGAAAGTTTGATAACATACCAGTGTTTGCATTTTTGTTGCTAGAAGTTAAGGACTTTGTGCGTTTTTTAGTCTACAAGCCCAATATCTAAGGGGGTGAGGAATATTTAAATTAATAAGCTAAGTTGGCATTTGGATATGCCAGTGGGATATTCCATATCATATCACATCATGTCCAGTGTATTAGTGAGGGTCTCTTCCTCTTTTGGTCTCTCTGGTTTTCGCTCGGGCTCTTGCTCTTCTGGGATTGCGGTTTCGGTTCAGGTCGCTTCTCCAGGATCGTTATCTGGGAAAGGGCCGGGTTTGGTCAGCTCTTGGTGAGCAGTTGCACTGTGTGTGTCATTCATTTGTATATTTTGGTACTGTTGTTATTATCACTACTATTTTAATACTATTATTATTTTAAGTTTTCTTTTATTTCTATTATTAAACTATTCTTATCTCAACCTACAAGTCTCCTTACCCTTGCCTCAAACCTCTCCCCTATTCCCTGGGTATGTGGGGGAAGTGGGTGAATGGCTGTGTTGGCTGCTAGCCAAGGGCTAGCCCAGTGAAACTATCACAAAGATCATCAGGATCATCTAGTGCCGTGAGCAGGGACACCTTCCACTAGATTAGGTTGCTCAAAGCCTCATCCCATCTGGCCTTGAAAACTTCCAGGGAGGGGGCATCCACATTTGCTTGGGCAACCTGTTCCTGTGTCTGACCACCCTCACAGTGGAGCATTTCTTCCTAATATGTAATCTAAACCTACCGTCTTTCAGTTTGAAACTGTTAGCCCTTGTCCTGTCACTTTACTCTCTGATAAAGGGTCCTTCCCCAGCCTTCCTCTAGCCCCTTCAGGTACTGGAAGGCCACTATAAGATCTCCCCAGAGCCTTCTCTTCTCCAGGCTGAACAGCCCCAACTCTCTCAGCCTGTCCTCACGGGAGAGGTGCTCCACCCCTCTGATCATCCTCATGGCCCTCCTCTGGACTCCCCTTCAGTAGATCCATGTCCTTCTTATGATGGGGGTCCCAGAACTGGATGCAATCCTCCAGATGAGGTCTCGCAAGAGCAGAGTAGAGGGGGAGAATTGCCTCCCTCAGCCTGCTGGCCAAGCTTCTCTTGATGCAGCCCAGGATACGGTTGGCCTTCTGGGCTGCAACTGTGCATTGGCAGCTCATGTTAAGCTTCTTGTCCACCACCACCCCCAAGTCCTTCTCCTCAGGAGTGCTCTTGATCCATTCTCTGCCCAGCGTGTATTTGTGCTTGGGGTTGCCCTGACCCAGGTGCAGGACCTTGCATTGGGCCTTGTTGAACTCCATGAAGTTTGCACAGGCCCACCTTTCAAGCCTGTCAAGGTCCCTCTGGTTAGCATCCCTTCTTTCCAGTGTGTTGACAGAACCACATGGTTGGTGTCATCATCAAACTGGCTGAGGGTGCACTCAATCCCACTGTCCATGTCACCAACGAAGACATTAAACAGCACTGGTCCAGATACCAACTCCTGAGGGATGCCACTCGTCACCAGTCTCCTCTTGAAGATCGAGCTGTTGACCACAACTCTTTGAGTGTGACCATCCAGCCGATTCCTTATGCACCGGGTGGTCCATCCGTCCAGTCCGTGTCTCTCTAAATTCGAGACAAGGTGTCATGTGGGAATGCCTTGCACAAGTCCAGATAGGTGACATCAGTTGCTCTTCCCT
The DNA here is from genome assembly GCA_907165065.1 of Caprimulgus europaeus. The sequence goes on along the minus strand of OU015524.1, from coordinate 87,411,244 downwards.
TGTGCACGAATGCTGTAACCCTGTCATAGAAGGCCACCAAATTGGTCAGGGATGATTTGCCCTTGGTGAAGCCATGTTGGCTGTCACCAGTCACCTCCTCACTTCCCGTGTGCCTGAGTATTGTTTCCAGGAGTATCTGTTCCACAGTCTTGCCAGGCATTGAGACTGACTGGCCTGTAGTTCCCCAGATCTTCCTTGTTTCCCTTTCTAAAAACTGTGGTTACGTTCCCCCTTTTCCAGTCCATGGGAACTTGACTAGACAGCCATGACTTCTCCAGTATGATGGGTAGTGGTTTGGCAACTTCATCAACCAGTTCTCTCAGGACCTGTGGATGCACCTCATCAGGTCCCATGGACTTGTGCACCTTCAGGTTCTTCAGATGGTCTTGAACCTGATCTACAGTGGGCAGCTCTTCATTCTCCCAGTCTCTGCCTTTGCCTTTTGCAACTTGGGGGGTATGGCTTGAGCTCTTGTTGGTGAAGACTGAGGCAAAGAGTTCTTAAGGGTTTTTAGCTAGATTTAATATTAGGCATGTATAAACCACTTCAGAATCAGAGCCCAAGAATGAACTAATCAGCTAGTTTGAACTTGTAATGCAATTCAGGAGTCTGATCATGTAGAATAACTAGTCTCAAAAGAGTTCTTCATTTTTGGTTGCATATTGGGCATATGTAAATTCTCCTCTCACCCAATTTGTGTGCATGAGATTAATACCTGTCAGTTATTTTACTGTCAGTGTTAAGTTCTTAGAATCATTTGTTAAATAAATAGCAGAAACAAACCACCCAGCAACACTTTCTCCTATAATATTGTCTACTTTGGTCTATGCAACCATGGCTTTGTAAGGTATGTTAAGTAACATGCCCTGAAATCCTTGTTCTCCTGCTGAAGACACTAGACCAGGGGTCCTCAAACTACGGCCCGGGGGCCGGATATGGCCCCCCAGGGTCCTCAATCCAGCCCGCCGGTATTTACAAAACTCCCTGCCCGCCCCCGCCGGGGGTTGGGGGGGAACCAGCGCCTCGTCCTCGACCTGCCCCCCTGCGGCAGGCGAGAGGCGCAGGCATCTCCTCTGCCGGGCAGGCTCGGTTGGCAGCCTCTGGACTGCGAGGTCCAGCCAACTCGGGCGAATCGCCAGAGCCCTGGCGCGGCAAAGTTCCTTCAGTCCCTTCTGGCCACCCTTTCCGGACTGCGCGGCCGGGCTGAGGAGGGGGGCGGTGGCACCAGCGAGGTGGGCGACTCCCCCGCCTCTCCCTCCCTCCCTCCAGCTCCCAGGCAGCTCCGGCCCCAACAGTGTCTGAGGGACAGTGAACCGGCCCCCTGTTTAAAAAGTTTGAGGACCCCTGCACTAGAGGGACATCATAGGATACTTTAGCTTGTAAGTGACAACCATTAGCATTCTTTTTCTTAAGACTGAGCAAATCCAACTCTCTGAGCTTTCCTTCTATGTCAGGTGCTCCTGTGGTGACACTCCACTGGACTTAATACATCAATGTTTGTTTTGTACTAGAGAGTGCAAACTTAGACATAGTTTTCCAGATGTTGTCTTAAAACTGCTGGGCAGAGAGGACTAACCGCTTCCCTTGACTTGCTGGCTGTACTTTTGCTAATATGGTCCTGTACGTGGCTGGCCTTCTTCACCAGAAGGTCCACTGCTTGCTCATGTTCACCTTGTCCATTAGGACTCAACATCCTTTACGCAGAACCCTATCATTCTTTCTAGCCAGCCTGTTTTTGTTCTTTTGCCTTATTTTTTTATTCTGTTTTGATGGAATTATGCTGCCCTTTGAACCTGCAACAGCCTTTTTCTTGCAATTACAACTGACTCGTGTGGCCATGGCTTCTGTTAAGAGATAGAGTGACACCAATTACCATATTTCTGATCTCTTTTATGTTGTATTTCATAGGACAGGGTCACCCTTTATGTCTTTCCAAGTTTTTTAGTACATATTAACACAGGAGACAGTGAAAACTATCTCAAACAAATTTTCATTCTTTCTCCGTTTCTAGTAAAGCAAGATGTAATTCACCATAGATAATTATGTCTCTGTTTTTATTTATTAATGAAAAAGTTATTCATTATATGATTATGCTTAAATTCTGTATTTAAGATGTCTAGTGATTAGGATGTCAGACAGCAAGACAGCTTCTGGACCTCTTAGATCTCAGGCAATATTTGCCATCGCCAGTAAGATAGCTAGATGAAAAGTATGTGGTCATGTTCTTTACATGCATTTAATCCCACTGATCTATGCACTTCCGTTTAAGCTGTTTTCCTATTCACCTCAAATTCTCACCAGGAAGCAGAAACTGTGCTGTCAGTTACTGAGGAGACTATAGAGGGTTAGAGCAGCCCAGAAAGCTGCTGCCTGTTCTTTTGGGGTAGAAATCATTCGTCAGATTTGTGCATATTCTGAACTGATGAGGAATTAAGGTGCACAATGGGTCACGAAGAACTGTTGCTGCTGGAGCAACCCTTCTTTCTTGTTTCTAGGAGATTTTTTTTTTCTAGTTGTAAATGGTTAGTAGTTTTTAAATGAAAGTTTATTCTTTTATGATTATATCATATATATCAGAATTGGTACATAAAAAGAAAGATGCTAGTTAAAGTTGTACCATATATACATCTACGAATTAAGATTCCATCCATATTTAACAGTCAATTTCTTAAGTCAAAGAGCATAAATTTTATTGAGAAATTGAGCTGGCTTTATTAGTATAAATGTGGAAGTGGGAAAAATGTTCTTTAGGTTATGAAAGATTGTATTCTTCATTTATAGCTCCACAGTTCACTTCTTTTAAGGTGTTTTTACAGCTTATAGTTGTAATGTTAAACAACACTGATCCTGCCTTCTTAAAGAGACAAAACTTTAATAGTTGTTATTCTATCAATAGTAGACAGTTATTAGGTTAAAATAATGTAATATCTAATGTGATTATTTATTTGTACCATAGGAACTTCAGAAGTGTGATTAGAGAACTGTATAGTTTTTCCTATTCTCTCAAGTCTTTACCTTCTTAGCTGACATCTCATTTTTGTGTCCTTTGCCTGCAGGCATTTTTTACTCCATTATAACTGCATCAGTTTCTGATTAACAGATAAATGTCTGGTCCTGTTGTAGAACATGCTAAAATGTAAAGCTTTAAAAAAATCTTGCTAGCTAAGGTGACCATAAGCAACATAGTTCAATGTCTTGCTTCCTGCTGGAAGTGAGGGATTTTCTTTGATGTATGAGTATTTTGGTTTATGATGCTGTATAAATTAATAATACCTATGCATTTCAGCATTTTTTTCATAAAAAATAGACATGATTGTGATATGAAGAAAATGTTAAAAGCAATAATATTGAAAGTATTTTATTTTATAAACAAGGCTTTTTTTTTTTTTTTACTGTTATCTTGGTCTGGCAAGCTTACTGGAACACCAAACATCATTTTGCATGAAACATATTTATATGAATAGATGTAACACTGTGGTATAAAATTGTTGCTTTCAAATAGAGGAGTAAATGTTTTCTCACTAGGACCTATACTACCCATTTTGAACAATCATTAAACTTCTGTCTCACTCAGGTGCCATCAGTTTCACTTGAAAATCCTAATGATGTGTTTGATGATGGTGAAAACCCTCCGAGCAGTCGATCATCAGAAAGTGGATTCACTGAGTTTGTACAATACCAGGCAGACACAACTGATGACATTGACAGAGCACTGAATGAAGGTCATGGTGTGCCTGGCATTCCTATTATTGGTAGCACATCCTCAGAGACTGAGACAGCATCAACTGTGGGATCTGAGGAAACCATTGTTCAGCCTCCTTCCATAATGACACAGGGGACAGCAACTCGAAGTGGGAAAACGATCCAAAAGACTGCAATGCAGTGCTGTCTGGAGTATGTCCAACAGTTTTTAACCAGATTTATCAATCTATATGTCATTCAGAGTCATTCCTTGTCTCAGCCCGTAGGGGCAGAGCTTCCAGTAGACCCCACTAGAGAGCAAGGGCAGACCGCAAAATGGGATAGAGAATCACAAGCTGATGTTAAGGTGAGGAAAACAAACAAGAAAAAAACACCGAGAGAATACCTTCCTGCCTTTATTGCTGCTTGCCAGCTGTATCTTGAATGTTCAAGCTTTCCCGTTTACATTGCTGAAGGAAACCGTACTTCGGAATTACATCCTGGGAAGCCTGAAGTTGGTAAGCAGCATTCTTTTCTTGTTCTTTGCCTCCCCTTTTCCCCCTCCAACCCCCTCCTCCTACAAAAAAAAAAAAAGTAATAGTACTCATGCTTTGTGTGTGTTGCTGTTTGCTGTTCCTCTCAGAGACGTAAGTTCCTTCCTGTATCAATTGGTTTGCTTTTTGGAAACTAAACTTTTTTCTCATAGTTTTTAAGAATATTGCTAGCATGGGATTTGACACTAATTAATATTGAGGTGACAAATATAAGTTATGCAAACTGAAGCTTGAGAGTAGAATCTAGATTTTCAGCTGTTCCTCTTTACTGTATGGATCCATAATGTTTTCTTTGTCATATTTTGTCATAGCCAGAGCTGACATCAGGTATGTTTTTTAGCTTCTTTTTAGCTATTTTGGATTCATGTCTACATTGATCACTTTGTGCAATACATGGAAATTATTAGCTTCTGTCCTGTAAAAATCATACCAGATAAAATTTAATTAATCTTACTCTGCACCAATTAAAGGAACAGTTCTTGCAAACAATTCTTCTAGCTAGCTACAGTTGCATTAGAAAGCAAAATAAAAATGGTAGGTTTTGTGAAGTATGAATGTGTTCACAGGTAGGTGAACACATTCAGAATCAGGTGTGTGATTACAGTGTTGACAGTTCTGGATTACTGTAAAATGTGACATTATAGGTGGACAATCCTTTTTACAGCTTTCAGAGTCTTCAGTTTACAGTTCTAATTTTGGATTCACTTCTGGTCTGTAGCTTGCTGCTTTAAAACAGTGTCATGGTGGATATGCTTGAAGCATGCAAGAAATAGTTACAATAATTTTGGCTACTGTCACAGTTGTCTTCTATGATTTTATTTTTTCTAGGACACTTCATGGTTGCAGCTTTTGTTCTTATCCACAACTTTCAAAATCTATTAAAGCCTAAGTGGTGGGCACTGCTTGGAGATGAATAGTCTTTTGGCTTTTTGAAACAAGTACATTAATTCAACATGATTGTTTCTTCTATTTCTGTAGTTTTTAAGATGTGTTGTGTATGTTTTTATTATACAGCCAGGAGCAGAGCATATCTTTGAATTTTTGAGATGCAGACATATCAAATATTTATGTCAGTTGAAGGCAACTTGGATACAGCTGTTTATTAATTAAGGATATTGCAGTGCTGAAGGAGTGCTACCTTTTGTAAAAGATCTAACACAGGATATTCGTGTTTCTGTAGCATGACCCTGAAAAACATGTTTTTGCTTTTTATTTCCCACCGTCCTCCCCCCAAACCCTAGCAACCTACAAATGAGTGTTGTGGCAGAAGATTAAAAATATTTTTAAAATCAGCAGTTTCCTTACTACTTTCCTGTGGATATAGCACTTTTGATTATTGCTGCATCGTGAACTCCAAAGCAGAAAGCCTGTAGAGCTTGAGTAGCATGTGCCTAGCATGAAGACAGTGATTCTAGGAATCCTTTTCACTTTGTTAAATATCTTAGGTTTGCATTGCTCATTCATCATCTGAACCTTCCCATCTGTAATGTTGCATTTGCAATCTATTAAACGGTGTGACTTTGAGGAATAAGCATAAATTGTAGGTCATTGAAATCAACAGGAAGAATTGTGTTTCAGATGTAAATGCCTGTTGTACGGAATGGCAGGGTGGATGGGAATAGCGATGGGAATGGGGCTGCACAGCTGTCCTGGGAGTCCTGCTGCCCATAACAGAGAATGCTGGTGGAACAGAAAACAGAGAATGGGAGAAGATATTTCCCATAATTCACACATCAGACTTTTCCTCTATTGATATGTTCTACTGTAGAAGAGACTGGTTTTATTGAAGGGCTCCTAAATTTGGAACATGTTTTTGATGGGTTGCATTAGTGAGTGATGTGACCCAATTGCCTCTAATCAACGGTGAGAGTCATCAGTCTTTATTTGGAGGAGCCAAGTTAATCTGATATTGATAGAACATAATTGTGCTTAAATTTTGGTATATGCTTAATTTCTCAGATAAATGCATGCTGTTTTTAATTGAAGAAATTGAAAAGGCAACTGAGTCAACCTCAGAATAATGATTATCTCTGTAAGCTCTAGAACATTATGTGGAATTGTTAGGTATATTTAGGGTCCAATTTACATTGCAAAATTAACTTCTGTGGATATAAATTGGAAATTGCATCATTCTTCGTTTAATTCTAAATAGATGTTGTACTTGTGCCTATCAAATAACACTTTTCCACTTGTATCTGATTCTGGAAGCATTTGCATTCAGGAACGTGATCAGTAGAGTCCTTTTGGAGTTTTAAGAATAATTATTTTGGTACCTCTAAAATATAAAGGTGCATTATTCACTTGGAGAGTTGACTGTAAACTTCAGAGAAAGACACTTACACTATCAGGCAGTGTATGGTATTAAGTGAGAGGGTGGTAAGAAGGGGAAAACAACAACCTACAGTGGAAGCAGAGTATAATCACATTTACTTTTGAAGTGTTGCAGGGAAAATATCTTTTTTTTTTGTCAGTTTAAACTTAGTTTATCTATATATAAATAATTCTGTATGTATATATATTATAATATCTATATAATATATATAATACTACAGAATTATTCCAAACTGTCAACTGCAACATTAAGACTTGCTTGTCAAGAATTTCCTGAAGGAGGAGAGCAAATGAAAGGATGTGCACACTACTAAAAGTCCAGTTTTGTCTAAAACATGAAATCGTGTGGATGCAATTCAATTCCATAAAATTTATTTTTCTCTTCCTTGTTCAGATTTTCCTATTTATTTTTTGGTTACTAAATGTTTGAAGTGATACAGAATTGAATTCTTAATTTGATTATTTTAAAAATGGAGGTACATCAAGTATCTTTCTCCTGCATACAATTTCTTAAACCAATACAACAGGCAGGTTGAGATATGAAAATAAAGGGCAATTGTGCATATAGTTATGGGATATAAGAGAAAAATTAATAACATTTAAAGCTGTTAAATTAATGCATCATCTGTGATTCTTATTTCAGACTGTGAACAAGTACAGCCTCCACTGTGGCTTCAGACGTTAATGAATGCTTGCAAGCAAGCGAGTGATTTCAGTGTTCAGGGTGTTACTATTTCTCTTGTGATGGACTTGGTTGGATTGACTCAATCTGTTGCTCTCGTCACTGGAGAAAATCCGAACAGTGTGGAAACTACTCAGCCTCTCAGCCCTAACCAGGGGAGAGTGGCAGTAGTCATCAGACCTCCTCTTACTCAAGGCAACCTGAGATATATGGCTGAAAAGACGGATTTCTTCAAGGTACAATGCAGTATCTCATTGCTCTTTTCTTTAGACTACTTTTCCTGGCTGGTGAAGACTGACAGTCTTTGCCACTTTACCATCCTGGTATGGCAAACCAAATTTTCTCGCTGAGTATTTTAATAACAGTTGTAACCTGTGTTAGACTCTACGTGAAAATACATAGTAAGTTTTCCCACTGTGATTGTCTTACTGACTGCTTGGGTGAAAAACCTTACTTGAATGAATATTTTTAAAATATAAATAAACCTGATAGAATAGATTGAAATGAAAAAGAACAGTTTTATTAATTGTCTGTTGGTCATATGGTGTCATCAAATGTAACGTCTCCCATCATTGCATGGAGCTCAATGTCATTTAGAGCAAAACAAGGCTTGATACTCATTCACTTGTCTCTTGCAACTTCTCTTTTCATGTACAAAGCATATAGCTTTAACTCTTTGGGACCAGTTGGGTGATGGAACTCCTCAACATCATCAGAAGAGTGTGGAGCTCTTCTACCAGCTACACAACCTTGTTCCATCTTCTAGCATTTGTGAGGATGTTATTAGTCAGCAGCTGACTCACAGAGACAAGGCAAGTTGTTAATATATTTACGAAAAGATGAGTTAATTATATAACTATAGATAATATTTAGAAAAAGGACGTGGTGCCTCAGAGGAGGGCTTTAATAGCTTCAATATTGACAAAATGTTGCCTTGTGTTGATTGTTTCAAATATTAAAACTGCTCTTTATTTTACTTCATGCAGGACATAAGATTTGTCCACCCTCTGACACTGACACCCTCTTTCCTGTCATTCCCACTCACATGAAACCTTACCCTTATGTCTGTAGTAGCTGAGCCCTGTTTTAATGACTTCTTGGTGTTTCACAAACCTGTGAAAAGTGTTTGTCATGGCAGTAATTGAATATAGATTTTCTAGATTCCATTCCATTTATCCTAACCACTCTTCTTTCCCTGAACAGCTCCATCAGATTTAAGCATACTTCCTTTTGCTGTGTTCTAACCAACTGCAGTTCAGTCCTCTGGTGTGTTCCCCCCTATTTAATCTAATTCTTGCATCTTCTAATAATTTGTCTTAATGTAGCATCTAGGCTTTCTGCTTCTTTTCCTCCACAGAACTTGAGGGAGCAACAGCCAGGTTATTGTCATTGACATGTTGCTGTTCCTTTTCTTGATACTGGGGTTGGATTGCTTCTTTTTCAGTACAGTCATGTGTGGTCCCCTTTATCCTTTCTCTTTCTCTCTCTTTCTCTCGCTCTCAGCTGAGGTGTCCTTACTGCCTTTCTCTTTGTGTCATCACCTTCTTTTTACAGTGTGAGATCTGTTTTCAATTCCTTTCCCTTTCTGTGAGACCAATCTTTGAGTCTGCTGTGTTAGATATTATTAATGCTCATGGCAGGGGGGTTGGAACGAGATGATCTTTAAGGTCCCTTCCAACCCAAACCATTCTATGATTCTATAATTTGCTGCTTCAACCTTAATTCCCTTTCTCTTTTAAGCAGAAGTGAGTTGGGTATTTTTTTCTTTCTGATTATTTTTATATATTATCTGATTCTGGCTCTTTTTGTAAGAGTTAATATAAATATAAGACAAAAGAGCAGCTTGTAACTAATAAGATTTTATTTTATTTCCAGGTCCCAAGAGCTGTGCTATATATTTCTGAGCTCCATTTTCTGACATTTGTCTTGGTTAATTTTTTCCAGCTAAAGTATTTCTGTGAGATTCTTCTCCCCTGTTGGGAAGCAGAGGAATTGCATTAACTAGATGGTTTTGATGAAGCAGCTTCTGTACAATTCTTCTGTGATCTCATGTGGTCCCTCTCTTCTTTGTTTTTTTTGTCCTTAAAAGATTGGAATTCTGTCTGTTTCTGCCATGTTTGCCAAATTTTTCAAATTTCTCTTCTTTCTGTGCCTCTTCTCTCTGCCTCTGTATGCTTGAGTTTTCGTATTGAAAAACTTACAGGTTTCTTCCTGCTCTCTCTTCATGATCTCTTCGAGTGCCTTGATACTCACAGATAAACTCACTGAAAATAGAGCTGTGCAACTTGTGAGAGTGAAATGAGTATTGTTCAAGCTATCACATTAAGTATTTAAAACTTTTTCAAGCTAAACTTTGAAACTAAGCAGCCAAGATCAAGACAAAGGAGAATCCTTTCATGCTACTGAATTATTTGCAGAAGCCTACTGTTGCCTATTAATGTTTTTAATGTTAGTAAATAGAATTTGAACACATACTCAAAAAAGTTAATTTTAATAATGTCATTATGTCTTTTAAGCTACTGTATACATCTTTTTTTTTCCAATTCTTATCAGAGGCTGTTGTATTCTGGTAGATCTAACTTACAATTTGATCCACAGAAAGTAAGAATGGAAGCTCATGCAAAGTTTGCAGTGCTATGGCATCTCACTCGTGACCTTCATATTAACAAGTCTTCTTCCTTTGGCCGTACCTTTGACAGGTTGGTGACTGTAAGCATGATTCAGTTTAAATAATTTTGCTTCAGAATCTTTAACACCATTATACTGACAGCATAGAGTGTGTAGAAATTGGAGAACTACAGTGTGACTGTGAGAGCAAGGAAGGAGGACAAGAAAATAATTGATGTTAGACAGTTGTTTTCACAATGATGATTATGTAAGCTGTAAATTTTTCTGGTATCTGTAAAGAGTAGTGCAGGAATGGTCACATGATTCATTGACTATCACTGTGGTTAAAATGTTTGTGTACATTGAACATAGTGTCTGAGTTCTTGCTCTGATTTGGTAAAAACAAAAGCAGAAGATAGAAGTCAATCCAGAACTGAATTATATAAAAATGGAAAGTAACAGTAAAGCTAAGAAAACTTAAGAACAAAATTGGAAGCAAGCACTAAGATATGACAGTTATTTTGCCTAATCTGTGTGTTTTGTGTAAGATGTTTATTTATGGCAAGCAGCAGAGGATTTCTGGTATGGGTTCTGGTATCAGACTACCTTCTTAGAAAAAACTGAACAATCCAGACTCTGAACTAGTCTTGTCTTCCTCAGCTAGCAGAAATGTTGTGGAAAGGGGCTTATTTAAATGTCCTAATGTATACTTAGCTGTAAGAAGCAGAGTAAAAAGGTTGTTATTTCTTTGACTTGATATTGTCACTCATTGCAGAAGTGGTAATAAATTCTGTACATACAGCTAAGAGCTTATGAACATGCACTATTGGAGAATGTAAAGCAATCAGTAAAATTCAGAGTCCAATATATATGTTGTTTTTCCCCAAGTCTGGAAAGGATTCTAAAGACTAAAACAATTAAAAGAAGAAAATAATGACAGTAGGAAGTGCTGAGTTATATTTCTTCTCTCAGTTCTTGAATAAAAGATCTTTGAAAAAGTTATCTTCTCTTTTCCATACATCTATGTGAATTGGATTTTAAAGTTTTATCTTTTGTACTGCAGTAACACTTATTAGGCAACCAAAGCTTGTTATGCTTTAGTGGCTGTACAAATACTTGAACTCACTATATGACTGCTACTATTAGAGCAGATATCTTAACTGACTTTATTACTAGCTTTTCCAGGACATTTTTTCATTAGGCTGGACTAAAATGTAAAACTTCAAGTTGTAAAGTTGTATTCCAAAGAAATTTATATGAAGAAGACACTGGAGTATGTACTGACATGTTGAAATTTATCATATATCAGATTAAAGTGGAATTATTTTATGATTAGTGTAGAATTTGTGCTAGGTTCATTCTTCTTTCTGTTCTAGATCTTTGTTTATCATGCTGGACAGCCTTAATAGCTTGGATGGTTCTACATGGTCAGTGGGACAAGCCTGGTTAAATCAAGTGCTTCAAAGACATGATATTGCAAGGGTTCTTGAACCTTTGCTCCTACTGCTTCTCCATCCAAAAACTCAGAGAGTTTCTGTTCAGCGAGTACAGGCTGAATGTTACTGGACTAAATCTCCCTATCACCCTGAAGAAGAAAATGAAAAACACTTTATGCAGAAGTTTAGCTGTGCTGATGGTATGTACAGAAGAAGGAAGACTGTAAGAGTTCCTTATTTACTTTCTTTATTTGTTATTTGCATGCAGCAGTAAAAACATAGTAAAAATTTTTGTGGGTAACTCGCAAAACAAAGTGCTGGAATAGGTACTGCTTATGTGTGCATTTGTGCATGTTTTTCCCATTCGAGTTTGGGTTTCCTAGGTATCATTGAAGTTTTATTGTTCTCAAATTAAGATAATATGCTACAAGTGTTTTAGTGCAGAGCATTTTCTTACATCTTGCTAAACTTCAGTAATGAATAATAGGGCTTGAAGCTTAACTGAGAAATGAAATGCTTTTATGAATTAGGACCACTGATGTGAAGCTGGCTGAAAATATACTGATAAAGTTTGAAGGTGTTTGCATGTATTGTGTAATTTTAGTAACATACTAACAATTTTTTTTTTTTTTATGAAAACACAAGCAGATAAGACTGCATAAGGATTGTGGGAGAACTGTGTTGTCTTGCTAAGGTCTACTGCTGAAGTAATCTTGCTTTGGTTATGTGCATGTGTGTTGTCTGCATATTAACTTTATTTTGTTTTTCCTGTGGTGAAGTGGAAAGGTACTATTTACCATGCCTTTATAATGTGAAGTCTCAATAATAGTTTAAATTCTAAATTTTAATTCTAAATTCTTATTCTGAAGAACAAAATATTATGTGTATAATTTTTTGTGTGTTTTTCTTTAAGCATTTTCCCATGTGCCTGTAAGCCAAGAACAACTTATTATACCTAAAGAAGGCAATGAAAAACAACTTGCTATGGATGAAATGGAGAACTTCAGCCTGACCGTCAACCCTTTGAGTGACAGGCTTTCCTTGTTGAGTACCAGCAGTGAGACCATACCAATGGTTGTGTCTGATTTTGACCTTCCTGACCATCAGGTTGAAATATTGCAGAGTTCTGACTCTGGATGTTCTCAGTCATCTACTGGAGACAACATCAGTTATGAAGTGGAAACAGAAAGTCTGAGTGCTCAAGATAGCTCTCAGACTCTGAGAGAAGACTCACCTGATGAAATTGTGCAACAAGTGGTTACAGATCTCATATGCAAAGTTGTAAGTGGTCTTGGAGAAGAGACTGAACCAGTTAAACATAGTCTACACTCTGAGGATAATTCATGTAAATTCAGTTCTTTGGATAACTCTGTAGAGGTGACAAAAAGTGAAGATCAAAATATTCAAAGTAGCCGGAGTAGTTTGCTTAGTAATGACAGCTCCCAATTGCTGTCGGCCTCAACTGAGACTGGACTTGAGAGCTTAAGAGATGAAATTTCAAGGAATAACTCTTCACCTTGTATTGCAGAAAGCCAGCAATCCCTCTCTGATCTCACTCTTGCTTCCACTGAATCAAAGTCCAGAAAGCGAAGCCACAGTAGTATTCAGTTCAGCTTTAAGGGAAAGCTACCAGAAAAAATGTCAGAAAAAGAAACAATTGTTAAAGAGACTGGTAAGCAACCAGGTGCAAAACCTAAGGTGAAAATAGCCAAAAAGAAAGATGAAGAGAAGAAGAAGGCACAAACAGAAAAGCTTAAACAAACAAATGTCTTCTTTAGTGATGGTCTTGATTTAGAAAACTGGTACAGTTGTGGAGAAGGAGAAATTTCAGAAATAGAAAGTGATGTGGGGTCCCCAGGAATGCGAAAGTCTCCCAACTTTAATATCCACCCATTGTATCAACATGTGCTCCTTTATCTCCAGCTGTATGACTCTTCAAGGACATTGTATGCCTTTTCTGCAATTAAAGCAATTCTGAAAACAAATCCTTCAGCTTTTGTAAGTGCTATCTCCACTACCAGTGTCAACAATGCATACACTCCTCAGCTTTCACTGCTCCAGAATCTTCTAGCCAGGCATCGAATATCTGTTATGGGCAAGGATTTCTATAGTCACATCCCAGTTGATTCTAACCATAACTTTCGGAGTTCTATGTACATAGAAATTCTTATCTCCTTGTGCTTGTACTATATGCGGAGCCACTATCCAACTCACGTTAAGGTAACCTCACAAGACCTAATAGGAAACCGTAATATGCAAATGATGAGTATAGAAATTCTGACACTTCTCTTTGCTGAGTTGGCAAAAGTGATAGAAAGCTCTGCAAAGGGCTTTCCTAGTTTTATTTCGGACATGTTGTCCAAGTGCAAGGTTCAGAAAGTGATCCTGCATTGTCTGCTGTCTTCTATCTTCAGTGCACAGAAGTGGCACAGTGAAAAGATGGCTGGAAAAAACCTAGTGGCCGTAGAAGAAGGTTTCTCTGAAGACAGTCTTATAAATTTTTCTGAAGATGAATTTGACAATGGTAGTACTCTGCAGTCACAGCTTTTAAAAGTGCTTCAACGGCTGATTGTGCTGGAACACAGAGTAATGACTGTGCCTGAGGAAAATGAAACGGGCTTTGACTTTGTCATAACGGACTTGGAGCACATTGGTCCCCAGCAGCCGATGACTTCTCTTCAGTATTTACATTCCCAGCCAATAACCTGCCAAGGCATGTTTCTCTGTGCAGTGATACGAGCTTTACACCAGCACTGTGCTTGTAAAATGCATCCCCAGTGGATTGGCCTTATCACTTCTACATTGCCTTACATGGGGAAAGTTCTTCAAAGAGTGGTTGTTTCCGTGACTCTTCAGCTCTGCAGGAACTTGGATAATTTAATTCAGCAGTATAAATATGAAACAGGATTATCTGATAATAGGTAAGTGTATGTGGAGGTGTATAATCTTTTTAAGCAGATTTGATAGTGTTGAACTACTTTACAACTATTTTATCCCAATTTAAAAAAAAAAATGAATCTTTTATTTTAGGCCTCTCTGGATGGCATCAGTCACTCCGCCAGATATGGTTCTTACTTTGTTAGAAGGGATCACAACAATAATTCATTACTGCCTTCTGGATCCATCTACACAGTATCATCAGGTAAATTTATCTGGGTGTCTGAGAGGTTCCTACGCAGTACAAGTCAAATTAAGGACGGTGATTATATTAGCAGATATGAAAATCTGAGTGGGAAAAATACCAACTATATCATCTCAGCTATAAGTATGTTTTTTATTAATAATATACACATCTCAAACAGAAAAACAATTTTCTACTAATTATACTTTTAAGAAAGTAGTCTTAGATTTGGTTGGTTGGTTTGGGGCTTTTTTTTGGGACGGGTTTTGGGGGGTGTTTTTTGTTATGCTGAAATAACTGAAGTAAGAATTCCATAACATTCAGACTTCTAAAATGACACCTTTTAGAGCTGGCTTTGTTTTGTGGAGCTTCCCAGACTGTTGCCTATTCTGTTACTTTCTGGCTGGACTGTGTTCATCTTGTAATATGTCAAAAAATTATCTTGCTGCTCTTTCTGTGTATTCACAATTTGTCTTTTTAGTGAAGCAATGTTTTTAGATGTGATATTCTGAGCATATTATCTTTTAAGAATTTGACCCAAATTCTGCAAGAAAATTTTTGTCTTGCAATCTTGTTTTTGATTATTTTTTTTGTTCTTATACCCCTTTGCCTTCCACTTTTTTAAAAGTAACTGAAAAGTGTTTATTGTATAAGCAAATAATTTTGCCTAAAGCAATAATTACACTTAAAATTCTGCAAAAATTCTTTTGCAAAGATATAGGCAGATGATACAAGATTGATTGCTGTAGACATGGGGCCTCACATGTTCGGAATGCATTTGAGATTGTACAACTGAGTCAAAAGATTATTTTAACTATTATTTTTAATAGACTTAAAACCTGTAAATACAATAAGAATTATTGAAAAATTATTTTGAAAAAGAGTTAAGGTGGAAAACTTCCATGTCTATTAAGTCTCAATTTACACTATTTATGTAGATATTGAATGCTCTTCCTCTTCTCTCCCCTTCAAATCCACTAGCTTTTGGTTAATGTGGATCAGAAACACCTGATTGAAGCACGCAATGGGATCCTGTCCATCTTGCATATGATCATGTCTTCTGTGACTTTGCTGTGGAGCATCCTTCACCTTGCAGATTCTTCGGAGAAAACTACTGCTGCTGCTGCATCCATTACCACTATTAATCTTGGGTCAACAAAGGTCAGACTATCAGGGATAATATAATTTACATTGTTCATTAATACCTTTGTCAAACTAAATCCAATTCCATTCCCTTAAATGTAAATTGAGTTTTAATACCTTTGTCCTCACCTACTCACCCACCCCACAAACCAGGCTTTTATAAATGGGTATTGAATCTGCTTTCAAACTTGAGTGTATTTTAATTCACAAGAATGTCTCACCTCTTTTTCTATAAAGAAAATTAAATTCACAATGAAAAATTTAAGCCAGCTTTTTATGGCTCAAAAGGTACAAAATATTAATGTAAAAACTTTAACAAAAGAGAACTCTTCTCTTAAAACATCTAGTTTCCTGCAAGCTTAGGCAATTCCTAAGCAATATCTCTGACCAAGGTAAAATGACTTTCAGAAGACAGGTAGAAAGTGCTTTTTTGTCTGAAATCTTCCTGTCGTAGAAAACAGGTAAGGAAGACAGCTCAGGAAATCCTTTCCTGACCCAAAATTTGCCTCAGTAACTTCAGACATGCTTAAAAATCATGTTAAGAGTTTCAACAGTGAATATTTCAGTGTCCCAGAGCAGTGTGTTCTTTCTTTTAGGATTTCCCCTCCACCCCTACTTCTTAGTCTTTATCTCACTTGCTACAAAGCAAGTCCATCACTATTTGTGGCAGACATGATCTTCTTTTCTTCTTCCTAATTACCTTGTACACACTTCATAACTGATATATCTCCATTTATGTTTTTCTCCTGACTATATACAAACCCATTTCTGCTGCTTCTTGTAAGTTATATTCTGCAGCACTGATTTTTCTTTTTATAGTTGGAGTTCTGTGAGTTTGTGGTATATTTTTTGAAAGTGTCCAGAACTGGGCATGGTATGTAGCATCTTCTTTGAGGGATTTAGTGTCTTTCATGAAGTGTTGCTATTTACGAGTGCTCTTTTTCCTCTTCATTGCAAAGTCATCATTGTAAGTTTGTGATCCACTGTAATCCTAAGACTCTTTTTCTGTGGCACCACTATCTAAAGGGTTTCTCATCCTGAATCACTAAAGTTGTTTTGCATGCAAAGATCAGGCCTTTATTGCAGCTTACCTTTTTTCAGGATGCTTTTTGAGTTCATCCAGATCATTTTGAGTTCTGTACCTTTCTATGAGTTGCTTCTCAGTTCATTTCCATTTCCAAACTTAACAAATGTATTTCATTTTTCCTTGTCTTAGTCATGAATAAAATGATGAAAGAGTACCAGGTGTAGAATAGAGCTTTATGAACCCTCTGAGTGCATCCTTCAATTTTTATAAAATTTATTAACAGTTACCATCCAAGTATGACTTTATAGATAACTGTTTTTGAATGTAACACTGAGGTGTTTATCTTATATGTTCTGTTCCCACATTTCAGAATTTGAGGCAGCAGATTCTCGAACTGTTGGGTCCAATTTCAATGAATCATGGTGTTCACTTCATGGCTGCTATTGCATTTGTATGGAATGAAAGGAGGCAAAATAAAAATACTTCTAGGACAAAGGTATGTTTACACTACAGTGGTCACTTCAAATACTGGTAATAGCTTTAAGTGATTTAGAAGCAGTAAGGAGAAAGTTCAGACATTCCAGTGAAAAAAACATAGTATGAAATATGGAGAATATTTATATTATATTTCTAAGTAGCATTGGTACTGTCAGGCAGCTTCCAATTTATTTTAGAATAGGATCATCTTCCTGAATTCTTCAGGAAAAGAATAAGTGATTCCAAGTCTCTAGTTGAACTGTTAGTTTCTAACATTTCAATCCCATGAGACCAGCTCCCTTAATTTTGGCATAGGCATTGTCTGTGATTATATGTGACATACATTTGATTTTTTTAGGTTATTCCTACAGCAGGTGAAGAACAACTTCTGCTGGTTGAGCTAGTTCGCTCTATCAGTGTTATGAGAACGGAGACTGTTATACAAACAGTGAAAGAAGTTTTGAAGCAGCCTCCAGCCATAGCAAAGGACAAGGTATGAAAACTGTAGGGATGCTGTTGATTTATTTATTGTCCTCTTACTGAAGCTTAGAACACTGATGATATGGCTACTTCATTCATAAAGCTGAGCAGTACCATGTGAAAACTTTCACAATGTCTAGTAGGTGGATGAACTTTTGGAGAGAAGTCATACCTCCTTAAGTCATTACCATTTACTGAACAACTCCAGAATCCTGTGTACTGCTTCTGTACTAGACCATGTTTTGTGGAGATAGGCTGCTTACATTAGGGAAACAGGTGCATACCCTAGCATCAGGTTGTTGGGGAGCGTTTTTTCAGGCAGGGAAAAGAAGGAATAATAAAAAATAATATGTTAACAATTTTATAGAGAGATGTCTAAATGGATGTTCAAAGTATCCCTTTAATTAATTAAGCTATATCTTCAGACTCTGCAGTAACATTATAGCATTGTCAATTTTGCCCTGGCAAGGCAGGAAAAAAAAAAAAAAAAAAAGTCCTTTTCTTCTTCTTGTATCTTTTTCTAGAAACATCTTTCACTGGAAGTCTGCATGTTGCAGTTTTTCTATGCTTATACTCAAAGGTAAGATGAGAAGTTAAATTTTATTTCTTTCATCAAGAAGCAGATGGACAACTTGAATATTTTACATCTTTTTATAATCCCTAGGTTAAGAAATAGCCTGTGTACTATAAATCATGAGGAAAAGATGGTTTTGAACCATAGATGTCATAAAAAAGAAAGGGATTTATTTTGCGAGTTCCCTAGTTTTGCTTCACCTTTCTTCCCCCACCTAAAAATCCTGCAGGAAATCTGACCCCTGCCCAAGGAAAGCTGATCTTAATTGTGCTATAACTCCTTGGTACCACTCCAACCTTGAACTGAAAAGCATGTCTTTAGAGTACAATGTTCTTCTGCCTTCCTCCTTTTCTTAATTACTTGATGGAACCACCTAATTTTAAATAAAAAAACCAAAGAATCCATATGAATGTTGATTCACAATATCTGACAGGAGAAATGTGAGGTAGAAAGAAAATGAGGAGTGCCTGAGGGAGATGATGCTTTTTTCGTTGCCATTGCTGCTCTCTCTCTCTTAGGATTCCAGTGACCAGCTTAGTAGATAGCTGGGCAGCACTGCTGCTTCTGTTAAAAGATTCCATCCAGGTTGGTCTTCCAGCTCCAGGACAATTCCTCATACTTGGGTAAGTGCAATTTCCAAATAAGCTCAAATGTCAGTGTGTGAAATCATACTGAAATGTTAGTGTTTTGAGATCTCTGTCACTTATTTTTGAGTGATAGAGCTATTGCCTGAGTTCTATGGCTTTTATCAAATTAGTTTCTTCTCTGAGGGATGGTTACAAATATTAAATTTTATATTATAATATGATATAAGCCACAGTCTTACCTTACTGGTTATTTGAGCAATTCAGGCTCTTTAAACAGTAAATTTAAACTTCTGATTTTTCTTAGAAAATAACTACAACGACTATTTCTTAGGTATATGTAGATTTGCAGCCCATTAGAAAGGATTCATTCTCATCATGAAAGCTGTTTGTGGAATACTAGAAATAAAATGTTGAATATGATTTTCTGTATAAAGCTTCAAGGACCATCTTCTTGAGTTCCTGGAATTTTATCTTCCCTAGTAAACTGTCTCTAAAGATATTTTTGTGTATAGTCTAGTAAAATATGTTCTTGAGAAACTATTGCAGTATGATCAAAATTAATGTAAGAAACTTGAAAGGATGTTTTCTAGAATATTGATAAGTAGCAATAACTGAAGGTTTTGTTTAATAAGTATTGCACACATAGATTTCTGCAGATTTGTCCTAGCTCTTAAAATTACTGAATAATGTGAGAAAAAAATTCATATCTACTTCTATAATTTTTCAGCGTCCTTAATGAATTTATTATGAAGAACCCAAGTCTGGAGAATAAGAAAGATCAAAGAGATCTCCAAGTAAGAAATGTATTGTGTGCATGTCTCTTTTGAAAATACTGAACAATGAATGCTTGAATGTACTAGAATTATCTGATATACAAGTTCTGTAGTCTGAACTGACTCTTTAGTGTCTTCTACTTAGTACTGTTTATAATCTGTTGAAAAAGATCTCATTTTCTGTGGCGATATTAATCACTGATAATATGAAACAGAAGTAATTTGAAAGCAGTTCTATACTTAATTATTTAGATTTTCTACAAAAACACATCAGGACACCAAATACAGCCCTTCTGCACAAAGTTCTTAAAATGCTTGGGTTTTTTCCTGCCAGGATGTAACGCACAAGATAGTGGATGCCATTGGGGCGATTGCTGGTTCTTCCTTGGAACAGACGACTTGGCTGCGACGAAACTTAGAGGTGAAGCCTTCTCCCAAGATTATGGTTGATGGAAACAACTTAGAATCAGATGTTGAAGGTAGTTTCATTTTCGTCTTTATTTTAAACAAAACATCAATTATCAGGTCAAAGAGGACAACTTTTCTATATTTGAATACATTAAAAATGCTTCAGTATTGTTCAGGCATTAGTATCTCACATAGTGTATCTGGCAAAGTCTGTACATCTTCAAAATATATGCTATTAAAATATGCTTGTAAGGTAAATAATGGCTTAAGAAAGCTAACATTGGACATTTTTTTTATTTTCTTAATTTAGATATGTTGTCTCCAGCAATGGAAACTTCAAACATAACTCCATCTGTTTATAGTGTCCATGCATTGACCTTACTTTCAGAGGTAAATGTTTCCTCAAATGTAATAAATACTGTCTTATAATAAACTTACATTGTGAAAAGCTTTGGACTAGAAGCTTAGGGAAAGAGATTTGATGGGAAACACTGTTGTGAATGGATTCTGGGTCCCATCATTTAACTTTGTTACAAACCCAGTTATAAAGATTCAGTGGGATGGTGAGGCATAAAGCATGGCCTTTCAGAGGTGTAGTGTAGTAAACTTTTGGTGGCAATCTTTGTGTTATTAGTGGTATGTGTTATTTACTGCTGATGATCACAGTCAGTCTTTGAATAGGTTTTGTTTGTAGCTTATTCTGTAGAATACTTTGCCCCAGAGCTTATGCTTCTGTATTTTTACCTTAGCATGTTTTAAAAACAATAGGACCTTTATACTCTGGACTTTGTATAGTACCTGCAATTTAATCACTTCCATCATAAACTTGAATGTTCAGTAAAGGACATTATACAAAAAAAATGCTGAATAGTAGATAAAAAGCTATTTGAGAGTGTATGATATCTTCTTCTTATTTTATAGGTTTTGGCTCATCTCTTGGATATGGTTTTCTACAGTGATGAAAAAGAGAGGGTTATTCCTTTGCTTGTAAATATTATGCACTATGTTGTTCCCTACCTCCGCAATCACAGGTACCTTTACAGTGTATTGAATTGATGTAGATCTCTATAGCCAGTTGAAATTTGGTGGGTGACACTTAAGTTGAAATATGCATGATAAGGATTAGATGTCTTATCAAATTTTCTATGAAGCAGAAATTCAAAATTGTTTAATGTTGACTTTCTTTTTTTTGTTTAGTGCTCACAATGCATCCAGCTATCGAGCCTGTGTCCAGTTATTAAGCAGTCTTAGTGGGTACCAGTATACAAGGAGAGCATGGAAAAAGGAAGCATTTGACCTCTTTATGGATTCCAGTTTCTTCCAGATGGATGCTTCATGTGTTAACCAGTAAGACTTTTTTTCCTGCTTATATTGGTGGCTGTTACAGATTTTATGTATACCATTACCCAAAATTATGTATAATGTGGACCAAAATTTCCAAACAGATCTCTGTTGAAAGAAATAAAGAGGGATGTTCTGTGGTTTAGATTACCACAAGAAATGTGAAACTTGCTTATCTAAGGTATATTTCTATGCACAAGTCTCTTTTCAATATTGAGATTTTTTTATTATTATTATTTTTTCTATGAGGAAAAAGTGATTAACATTTCATAGAAACATAGAATGGTTTGGGTTCAGAGAGACCTTAACATTAACTAGTTCCACCCCCCGCTGCCATCAGCAGGGACACCTTCCACTAGACCAGGTTACTCAAAGCCTCATCCAACCTGGCCTTGAACACTTCCAGGGAGGAGACATCCACAACTTCCCTGGGCAACCTGTTCCAGTGTCTCACCACCCTCACAGGAAATAATTTTTTCCTGATAACTAATCTAAACCTGCTCTCTTTTAGTTTAATACGGTTACCCCTTGTTCTATCACTATGCTCCCTGATAAAAGAGTCCCTCCCCTTTTTTCCTGTAGGCCCCCTTTCACTACAAGAAGGTCACTATAAGATCTCCCTGGAGCCTTCTCTCCTCTAGGTTAAACAGCCCCAACTCTCTCAGCCTGTTCTCATAGGGAAGGTGCCCCAGTCCCCTGAGCATCTTTGTGGCCCCCCTCTGGACCTGGTGGAGCAGGTCTATATCTGTCTTACGTTGGGGGCCCCAGAGCTAAACACAGTACTCTAGGTGGGGTCTCATGAGAGCAGAACCACCTCCTTTGACCTACTGGCCATGCTTCTTTTGATGCAGCCCAGGATATGATTGGCTTTCTGGGCTGTGAGTGCACATTGCCAGCTCGTATTCAATTTTTCATCCACCAGTACCCCCAAGTCCTTCTCCACAGGGCTGCTCTCAATCCACTCAGTGCCCAGCCTGTATCCATGTCTGGGATTGCTCTAACCCAGGTGCAGGACCTTGCACTTGGCCCTGTTGAACCCCATGAGGTTCATACAGACCCACCTCTCAAGCCTGTCAAGGTCCCTGTGGATGGCATCCCTTATTTCCTTTGAGAAGGGTGTTTGAAAATATAGTTTCAGATCATGTCACACCAAGTAAATGGTACCTATGTAGCAGAGAGCTTGGATTGGAAGCCTTAGCCTGAATTAAAAGAGCAGAAAAAGCTCAGTAAATATTCCTGAAAATTCCTGCTTTTTTCTTGCTTTTCTGATTTGTATACAATATTCTTCTTTTAGTTGGAGAGCTATAATGGATAATTTGATGACACATGACAAAACTACATTCAGAGATCTGATGAGTAAGTATTCACTGGTGTAGTAGTGACTTTTCTCCAAGGCAAACTTTAAAAGAAGGGAAAAGGAACACCTTGAAGAAAACACTTGTGCAGCACTTACTCCAATCTGTTTCATTTATTCAGTTTTTTTCATGTTTTCTGCAACTGCGTGTTTCTGGAGATCCATATAGAAGAGAATTTGAAGCAAGAGAATTTGAGACCATACCAGCCCACAGTGAATTTTGCCTGTATGGCAAAGTTGATTAAGCAAGAGAGGGTGGGGGTGGTTTTTGTTCGTTTACTTTGCTTATTTGTCGTTTTGGGCTTTTTTTGAAGAACTGGCATTAACTCTGTTTAAGGAAAAAATGTTTCTGCACATTCCAATCTTCTGAACGTCTATACTTGCAAACTGTGTTTAAAAAAAAAAAAAGGCTAAACTCCCTCCCAAAAGCCCCCAAACCAAGCACTATTGTGTATGCTTACAAATTTTCTTTCAACATATATTTTAAATCACTGTGGTTAAAAATACAAATTGCAGAACATGCATCTTTGTAACATCTGCTTTCGAACTGCATTAGTGCAATGGAAATAAGTTATTTGTGCATTAAAGTGAAACAGAAGGGAAATTTTTAAGTTCATCTCCACACTTGGCATTTTCTCTTTCAGCACGAGTGGCTGTGGCTCAGAGCAGTTCACTCAACCTGTTTGCTAACCGAGAAGTGGAGCTGGAGCAGCGTGCTATGCTCCTCAAGAGACTGGCTTTCGCAATTTTCAGTAGTGAGATAGACCAGTATCAGAAATATCTTCCAGACATACAAGGTCAGTAAAAATGTATCACGCAGCGGACTTCTGGAGTCTGATGTTAACTGAGGAATTTTTGTATGACAGGGTAGGTAAATTTGTCCCCTGGAATACCGGTGTGCAGTACTGTTTCTATGAATGGATGCAAAGCTTCTGCAGATTTTGGTTAGAATGTTTCAGTTGTAAATGATTACAAACTACACGGACTTTGTGATTACCAGTTGAATTTTATCCAGGTTATTTCACTGATCTGTGTTTTTATACCTTGATCAATGTCCTTGGGTACCTGCAATGCACATTTTGACGTGAATATCCGAGGTATAAACATCTATTGACTAGGGATAAATAGAAAGGCTGACTTGAAGTTTGGAATTCTTGACTTATCTAGCTTTTTTTTCTGTTGTTCTGTTTATCTGTCCTGTTTGTCCATTCACATTAAGTGATTGCGAATGGGACATGCTTGGTTTTAATCTAAGCTGATGCAAATACTTACAGCTGCAGCTTCTAGATATATTGTCTTTTAGTACTACCAAGGCAGACACTTTGGTCTATTCCTCCACATTGGAAAGTCAATTGCATCAACTTTGTTTCATTTGTTCCAGAATTTATCGTTTGAGAGTTTTTTGGTTTGTTTGGATTTCTTCTCCCAGTCAAGTCAGTAGCTGCATTTATTATGTTCAAGATATCAGGTGGTCTGAACTGCAATGTGCATGTGTTGGTTTGACTGAAGAATTTCTCTATGTATCTACCTCTGTATATGCTGAATGCTTAGAGGTGCTTATGGTCAAATAAGAGCGCATCGTCCCTGTGTAATATCCTATGTACTACGATGATGCAGCCTTTTAATAATAATAATGATCATCATCATCTATCCTAGCTGTTGTATTGTTTGGAATCTGTTAACTCCTCCTTTTGTAATGGGTGAAACTCTGCATAAGATGAGCAAAACTTCCAGATGCAACGTTGCATTTATGTGTAGAATTTATTCAAGATATGCAACTACACTGTTTTGAGGTTTCACCAAGCAACAAACTTTTTTTGTTCATTGCTTGGTGAAAGTGGTTATTTCTTACGTTAACAGAATAAAACTAGCAAAGTATTGAAACAGTAACATAGCAGATACTTTAAAAAAGTAAAAATTAAGAGTAAATAAGGGAAGGAGCAAATACTAGTTGGAACTATTCTGATCTGAGGAAATCTTCTTGGCTTTTCGTTTCAGAAAGGCTCGTAGAAAGTCTCCGTTTGCCACAGGTGCCCACGCTTCATTCCCAAGTGTTCCTGTTTTTCAGAGTGTTACTTTTAAGAATGTCTCCGCAGCACCTTACCTCACTTTGGCCAACCATGATCACTGAACTGGTGAGTTCACAGAATCACAGAATCACAGAATATTAGGGATTGGAAGGGACCTCGAAAGATCATCTAGTCCAATCCCCCTGCCGCAGCGGGAACACCTAGATGAGTTCGCACAGGAAGGCGTCCAGGCGGGTCTTGAATGTCTCCAGAGAAGGAGACTCCACAACCTCCCTGGGCAGCCTGTTCCAGTGCTCTGTCACCCTCACCGTAAAGAAGTTCAAGGCAAGTGCTGGCTCATGGTCATCCTGCTGTCCACCAGGACTCCCAGATCCCTTTCCCCTTCACTGCTCTCTAGTAGATCATTCCCCAACCTATACTGGAACCTGGGGTTGTTCCTGCCCAGGTGCAACACCCTACACTTGCCCTTATTATATTTCATCAAGTTTTTCCCCACCCAGCTCTCCAGCCTGTCCAGATCTCTCTGGATGGCAGCACAGCCTTCTGGAGTGTCAGCCACTCCTCCCAGCTTTGTATCATCAGCAAACTTGCTGACAGTGCACTCAATTCATTTGAGTCAATCCAGGTCATTTATGAATATATTGAATAACACTGGTCCTCGTACCGACCCCTGAGGGACTCTACTAGACACAGGTCTCTGCAACTCCTGGTTGCAGTTACCATTCATAATTTGGAAGACTGGAGCAAATTTTAGACACAACCTCATTACTCAACATTTTTAAGAAAAAAGTTTTCTAGATACTATGCATGTAAATTTACAATGGACACAAATTGAAACTAGTCTTATTTTCATAGTCCTGGTGTCTATTTTTTGCAACCAAATAGAATATTTGTTGGCTTATACTATTTAAGCTGTTCAGATATCTCCTGAATTAAATTAGCATTTGCCCTCATTGTTCCCTACTGACTCTTACTTCAATTTCTACCTGTGTTGGCATGGAACTTTCGGTGTTCCAGTTTTTGCGCTTTGCCCCTTGTCCTGTCCTCTCCACCATTCCCATTCCTGCTCTGCTCAGTCTTCTCTGTTTCTGCTTTTCTGGTCATTCAGCCTTATTCCTTCAGCAATGAGGATGAGAAGCCACATAAAGGAGTCAGAATTCATGTTGTATTGGCAGTTGATGGTCATTCAGATCACATTATGGCTGAAATTTTGTAACTACGTTTATACAAGGCTCAACTCAGCTTTCTTCTTTCTTTTGTTTTACTCTGCATAACAAGATAGGATAAACATCTGTTCTCAGAGCTGCTGTCCCTAGTGTTGGCTGTTTGATGCATTCTTTTGGGTTTCAGCTTTGGGAAGGGGAATGGGGGAGAGGGTTTGGTGCATCTTGTGGTCCATATAGCCTGTTAGCCAAGGGACTGACTAACACAGATGGCAAATCAGAATTGCTGCTGTGATTTTTATTTTTTTTAACCTGTAGGCACCAAATTAGCCCTTAGTTAACCACAGATCTAAGCAATAGAAGGAGAAAAACTATCTAAAGTATTTTAGAGATCAAGTGCATTGCTTTAGCAATAGATGCATTTAATTTTGAGCCTGTCAGTAGTATAAATATTAGGAAACCTATTCTACTCAGTGTGACCCTCTGATTCCTGTGCTGTCCCCTGGCCTTTACACAAGTTACCACAGTCCTGGAACTACTTTCAGTGGACAAGACTGTGTTACTTCTGGGAATTTACACCTGAGCATGACTGCTCCATCACATTATTCTTTATTCTCTTTTCCTTTAGGTCTTTCTCTCTTTCTAAGTAATGGAGGGAATTAGCCTTTGAGAGCTTTCCTGGCCTTAAAAGAGCCAGTTTCTTATGGCCCTTGTGCTACTCAGGCTATATATAAGGAGTGAAGGACCTTTAAGGTGCCAGTGTCCACTTACAGTTCAGGGGGTTATTTCATTATCCAGGAATGGAAATAAAGCTCCAGACAGTTCCTCTAAGGCTTATTACTCAGGCCTTCCTACAGCACTTTCTTGAGTCACAGTCCATAAAGAAATGGTAATAAAATGTAACATTTGATCTTCAGGTCCAAGTGTTTTTACTGATGGAACAGGAGCTCACTGCTGATGAAGACATTTCCAGGTAAACTTACAAACTCCTCCCTTGTTTAACAGCCTCCTGGCATGTGGATGGGCAGTTGAATTGTTCTTTAGTATATTTTGTCTTAGAAAGAATTGTCAAGCTCAAATGAGAAGAACAAATAAAGGGTAATTCAGTCTGACTGAAGTACCAGGGACATACTGTTCAGGACGACACAAAAAAAAATCCCACTGTCAGATTGCTCGTAAACCACTAAGGTAAATTATGCAAAACTAGTATGTGAGTTCTTTCAGTGTCTTCCTGACTAAAATGGCACTTCTGCAATTAAAATGTGCATGGCATGACTGTATAGCTTCTCTGTATCATGCACTTATTTACAATACAAGTGATGCACCTTTTTTGTCTAAATAAAAATTATTTCTTCTAGTGTTAAAAAGACATAAAGATGAGGTAGATAATTTTTCGTTGTCCATTTCTATCCCATCGACCTTCTGCAAAGTGTGATCCAGTTTCAGTCAATGCAAGCAGTAGAGGCAGATTTCTTAAAAGAACAAGAGGAGTTACTTGCCCAAGTCTTGTTCTTTACTTTTTGCTAGATTCTTTCTGTTCTTTTGAATATTTTTTCCCTAAAATAAAGTAATATCAATAAAACTGGCAATTTTAAACTTTCTCTATTAAGTATGTGTGTGTGTGTGTGTGTATATATATATATATATACACATATATATATATATATATATATATAATCACATTTATGTACTTATATAAAACATAAAAAACTCCACCCATAGCACAGACTTGCAATGTTCTGCATTGATTTATAGATTCAGGATTAAGTTGGTAAATAGAGAGTTGTGTGTTTGTAAAGGCAAGTAAGAAAGATGATGTTCCTATAGTGGCAGAAGGCTGTGATGGCTCACCTGCCTACTATAATTTATTTTAGAACTTCTGGCCCATCTGTTGCTGGTCTGGAGACGACGTACACAGGCGGCAATGGTTTCTCCACATCCTACAATAGCCAGAGATGGTTGAACCTGTACTTGTCCGCTTGCAAATTTCTGGACTTGGCCCTAGCTTTGCCATCTGAAAACCTGCCTCAGTTTCAGATGTGAGTAGAAGACACCGTCATTTAAATTTTTGGATGCTTGTCCATGCCTCTTGGTAAAATTCTAGTGTATAAAAATCTTTGTTTTCCTATTTCCTTTCCTTTTCTGGCCTTCACCCATGGCAGCCCACAGTTCGCTCTCTCCCAGTGTCAGAGTGGCCCCCAGAGCAAATGATGCTACACACCAGATGAGTTCAAGCTGGTTTGATTTAGCCTGTGACAAGAGATTCTCCACATGTCTGAGCTACTCAGTAATAGTGATTTATTCAAGTATTTTATTTTTAAAGTATTTAGTTGCAGTAATGTCTAAGAACTCAAAATACACCCACACGTCTCGGCGACTAATGCATGAGATCAGACGACTGTATGTTGTCTCAGCATGACTCACTTAAATTACTCCTGCATGATCTTTCTGGAAGGTGGTGCAACAAAATTGCTTTTGAAGGAGACCCCATAGGTTTTTCTTGGTCAGTAGTGTTCATGTGTCCAAACTGCTTCCTCGGTGCCCTTGCAATCCTGTTCTG
This sequence comes from Caprimulgus europaeus, assembly GCA_907165065.1. The sequence goes on along the minus strand of OU015524.1, from coordinate 87,382,915 downwards.
TTGGAAAAAAAAATAAATGCAAAACAACCAGCATTTGCTGAAGACCCTTGAAATGAGAAGCCACTGAGGATGAAAGAGAATATCTCATCTCTTCCTTTGCACTGCACAGTGGTGACCGTGTGAGAGCTGCTGCCCTGGCACAGCTCTGTAAACATATGGTCACCACTAATTATCCTGTTTTTTAAAAGACCCTTCTGTGGGCTAGAGGGTGAGAGAACCTTGCACACACTGTGTCAGTTTGTGCCCTGCAGTATTTCTAAATCTAAAGCTAATCTTGAAGGTTTTTTCATTTATTTTATTTTCAGGAGATTCAGCTCATAATTCTTGCACAGTTCTTCAAGTTGTCCTAACTGCCATTATTAGCCAGCCTAGTTTTCTTTAGGTCATTACTGTGCATTTCTGGAAAGACAATAGTCATGCTGAATCACAGTCTTTTATGGCATTTGCATGGAAGCTTGGATTGAGGTTTTAAGGACAGAAACTTTGATTTGCTGTATAGTTTATAATGCAAGCAGACAGTCCTCGCAGTGCAGCAAGGTAGGGGGGAGGGGATGGTCCACTTGGTCTCATTGGCCTATGACTAGGTAAAATAAATGAGTTTCTGTTATTGACATGGTATATTGAGAACATTTTCTGTGCTATAGTAAGCATTGCAAATATGCAGAAAAATGTTTTAAATAACTTAAGTATTTTATAATTCAGAATTGCTTTCAGTTCTCTTGCACACAGTGAAGGTGTGAATACTACTGGTTTTTAGCATCTCTGCTTTATCTTGGTACTGTTATCCTTAAATACTTTAAGGAACTCCAAAGGAGAAAGATAATGCTACATTCTTGGCCATGTTGCTTTTCAGAATGTGCCTTTCCTATTCTTTCTTGTCAAAGACTGATGTTTTTTGTGTGGGTTGGTTTCGGTTCCCCACCTTCCTCTTTCTTTGAGAACTAGATTTCCTCATCCACTCATATTTTTAGATCTAGCAGAAAAGCCTGCATGTTCAGTAAGGATAATGTCTGCTTGTTTTATCTCATGACAGGTATCGTTGGGCTTTTATTCCAGAAGCATCAGATGATTCAGGCTTGGAAGTACGAAGGCAGGGTACGCATCAGAGAGAATTCAAACCGTATGTGGTACGTCTAGCAAAACTGCTGCGAAAAAAAGCAAAGGTGTGTCACTTTCTTCCAGTTTTGCTTTTTATTGAAAGCTTTCATGTACAGTAATTTACAGCACTGTTTTATTTTGGATATTTTTTTTTTTAATGGTGAAGAATGGAAAGGAGTTTATCTGGTGTGGGAGATTCTCACTGGAGTAATCTCATGTCAGCATCAGGCAAAAACCACATGTAAGTGTATAAAAGAAACAAAATGCAAATAACAACAACAGCAACAAAAAACCACAACAAAAAAACCTCAAACAAAGAACAAAAAGAATCCAAACCTACTTGGTCAAAAGAAGTCTATGGTCAGCGACTTTAGTTTCCTATTAAAATCATTATTTATATTATTTGAGTAAAAAGTAAAATATGCTTCAATGTCAAATATATTTTAACATAAAATTATTTTCAAATAGCCAGTCATATATGTAGCTGCTAGTATAACTAACCACCTTTCGAGGTAGAAAAGTGTTTTTGTTAATAATAATAATCACATTTAAATATTTAGAAAACTGATGCATTCCTAAAAATGACAGAACCAAGAGTTTTGAGACTGGGCAGAGCCAGGGAGGGCTGGGTTTCTTCCCTGAAGCAGTTACAATGAATGGAAGAAAGCAGAGAGCAGCAGAACGGTCCCAGGGAATCTTGGCTGCACAGTTTGTAGAGTGGGAGCAGAATTAGGGTTGTTGTTATGTTGGTGCATGAGGTATATTAAAACCCTGGTCTGGGTGGGGTGGAGGCCAGACCTGCAGCTGATGGGAGCTGGCCAAGCCCTGTCCTAGGGAGTTCCCTTCTGCTGCCACAAAGTACAAAAATTGCTGTCAGCTACTTTGCTGCTCCTGCTGTGAGGACAGAGACCCCTGGTCAGGCCTTTGGCTGGCAAAGGTTGCTGGATGGGTCAGGAAAACAGAGAGGAAGCTCAAAGATGTATGGGAGAAAGCTTTGAAGTTTCATTTTTGGGTTTCCCTGCAAGAGATGGCATCATCAGGGCTGTAACACTGGCAGCTTGCTGTAGCTACTGCATTTACAGTCTCTAATGGGTGTTTTCACTGAGTAAAGAAACTACTGCTGGTATACAAGTGGCTGCATAAAATTTAGGGATAGCTTAGTTGCAGGCAGATATGAACTATTCGAGCAAGGCTGACAACTATAGGGGATAAAACAAGTATTTGCAGCACGTCTGCATTCTTCATTCTCCTGGTTTTGAACCATTAAGATGAGAATTTATCTTCTCACGTGTATAAAGGAATAATCAGTTTTAACTGACTGCTAATCAGGCAAAACCTCTAACTCTGATGTTCAGTGTAGTGTTCTATACCTGTGAGAAAGCTGTCACACTCCAGATGATCTCTCTGCATGAATTATAATTTATGTATGATGTATAAAATATACATGCTGGTAAGTACTGTGTGTTGAGCTAGGTGCCTGAAGTCAGGACTCCCACAGTACACTTCAGTATGCACAGTATGCTTATAGAAAACTTCCTGGAATTTCTGGAACCCTCTAGTCACAGCAGCAGTTGTGAACCGTAGCTAGGGGTATGGTGGTGAGATAAACATGAGGTAATGAATACTGACTTCCAGGCCATTTCTTCTTTGTGCGAAGGAGGATACCCTTGCATATAGCTGCAGGTTTTTCTTAGAAAATAATTGTTTCTGAGCAAAATTTTCCAGTGGATCTTAATTTTCCTTCAGGGTACCCTAATGCTCAGAGTCATGAAGTATGGTGTTGCTCAGGCTCTGTTGTCTGAAGGACTTGCTTGAAAACCTCCTTCAGCACCACTGGCAGTAAACAGAAGAACAAACTGGCAGTGCTGTTATTGTCTAATAGTGCCTTGGCCACACTAACTCCCGAGTCTGCTGTTTCTGGACCACTGACTCTTTGGGGTGGGTGATTTTTCTAGCTGAAGCACAGCACCCAACCAAGCAACTGCACGGCCTTCACGGCAAAGTATTATTTTGATATCTGAAATGCAGTCTGAAAGTTCTCCTCTTTCCTTCCACAGGACAAACAGGAGGACTTTAAGACGGTGGTTTTGGAGGGAATGGAGATGGCCAAGCATCAGGTGAGGGTGGCCTTTGATGCTTGAGTTGTGAAACAAGCTTGCCATAATAACAGCATCATCTCAAGGCCCTGGGCAGTATGTAGCTTTCAGTAAGAACTGAGGTGAAATCAGTCTTGGTAGAGGACAAAGTTGAGACATTTTTGAAGTGAAAGAATCGTGAGGGTCCTTATTTTTATAGATAACTTAAAAATTTATTTGGTTTCCTATATGAAAGAGATTTACAAGAAGCTAATGTTAGTTTTAAGAAGAATTATTATCATAAATCATTAAAAAAATAAATAATAAAATATCTTTTGCCAACAACAGGTGAGAAATACAAAATCCCTCATTGGTCTCTGTCAAATTAACTGTTGTTTTAAGTATCTGAGGAATTAGTGGTGTTTGCTTAGCAGATACTGCTGTGAGGAAATGGCTTGGACGGATTGTATTGCATTGCTCAGAGAGAATTAGTATTTGCACATGCACCCCATTTGGTTGGCTGCTGTGTAACACCGATGCTTGCTGCATGCTGGAGGTAGCCCCATGCTCAGCACGGAGTGATGCTAAGTGTGATAGAGAGCCCATATGGGGAAGCCTCCCTTCTCTGCATCCCATGTGAAGTTTTTAAAGGAGAAACTTTGAAGACTAGTAGGTTCATTAAAAGTAGGAGGCATCAATGACTCTTTCTGTGTTGGAATGAGGTTTTCCCTTCGTTCTAGTTCACTAGGAGCCTTCCTTTTCTTGAGACTTGCAGAGCTAGAATAGTAATAATCTCCTGTGACAGGAAGCCAAACCGCCAGATTAAAATACTAAATACATCCATATTTAATTTTAACCTGATTGGTTTTTGTGAAACAGATATCACATAGGCTCCTGAAAGACAGTTGCTTCATTTAAAGGGCAAAAACTGTATTTGCTAAAGTATTGTCTCTTGAAGAAAATCTGTTTTGCTCAAAGGCTGTGCAATCAGTAATCCTTACCTTACACTGTGCTCCCACTGCTGTTGTTTCCCCTTCGCTCTCCTTTCGTTACCAGCCTGCTTGGCAGGAGCTGGGCAGCCTGCGGGGGTCTCAGATCCCGACCTCAGCAGACGCACTGCCAGGGCAGTGGGGAGGTGCTGGTCAGAGGCACATCAGGAGGTGGCTGTTCTTGGTGTCGCCTTTGTGCTTCTTTTCTCCTTCCTCATAGACTAAAAACCAGCATTGCTGGAACTTCAGGGTAACAGCTCCCCCATACTGCTTTGTCAGTAACACTCCAAACACGGTGTTTCTAGTGGTGACAGTACCTTATTGTCTAGATATGGTTTTTGACTCAAAGGAAACAAAAGCAATGAGTGGAGAGCACCATGCCAGCAGCTGGATGTTAGTGCTCAGGAATTTTAGTGTGCAGATACTTAAGGCAACCCTAAAGAGGGTTACAGCAGTGTACTGACACTGCCGGTGAGCATCTGGTGTGTGACTGCTGCCTTTGCTGGTGGGGTTCCTGAAATTCTCTCCCTTGAAAGTTCCCCCATGAAATGGAAGGTGTGTAACTGAGGTCTTCTGAGAACACACAATGTGTAACTGAACTGTCTTCCTTTGAGGACAACTTCAAGTGTTCACTCAGAGCCTCCATGTGTATTATTTCTGATACTACAAACTGTACTACTTGTGCTCTTCCTGAAAACTCTGAACTCTAGCTTCAAAGTGAAAATGCTTCGTTTCTATTTTAACTTCCTCTGGGGTTTGTTATCGCTAATGCTGGCAGCAGGGTGAAGTGCCAGTGGCATCACAGCCCAGCCTGCTTTGGAAAGCAGCGGAAAGAGCATACAACTTGCCCAAGCAGCTGTGATACTGGCTGTCACCAGCTCGGGCTGTTGTTGCCAGCCAGCGGGATGCTGCACCAAGAGCAGCTCCACAGGGCAGCATGGGGGTGCTGAGGCAGGGGGGCAGCCCTGTGCTGAGGCAGTGGACTCAAGGCCCACTGCAGCTTTCCTGTTAGTGTCAGCTGAGGGACTGCCAGCCTGTGTGCCCCCAGCCACTGCTGCTGCAAAGCCTGATGAGAGGAGAAGCAGGACATCTGCTTCAAAAGCTGTGCTCCAGCAAACATGTGTTTTACTGTTAGGACAAATATTTTTGGAATACAGAAAAATACTTTATTGGGCATTAGTCTTTTATTTTTACCTGTGCTTTTTCTGTTTTGCCCTGTCTTATTTCCCATTTCTCTGTATTTACAGAAAAATCCAGAGGAGGACAGCTCAGGGAAAACACTAAGTTGGGAACCAGGTCACTTGCTTTTAACCATCTACACTGTTCGCAGCATTGAGCAGCTTTTGCCTTTCTTCAATGTACTCAGCCAAGTTTTTAACAGCAAGGTCACGAGCAGATGTGTTGGACACTCAGGGAGCCCTGTCCTTTACCCCAACTGTTTTCCAAGTAAGGACATAAAAATGGAGAACCTCAAGACCTTCTCCAGCAAAGCAAGACAAAAGATAGAAGAAATGGTCGAGAAAGATTTTCTTGAAGGCGTCATAAAAACATGAACCAAACTGGTACTACTCAGCGTATATGTAGTGTAACTATTTAAATGGATACTGTATCTTTCCCAGTTGTATAGTATTCTTTTCTTACTTTGTATGTAATGAAATACTTAATGTTGTATTTAAGTTAAATATTTGTAAATAAGAGAAAAATTCTGGATGTGGCCTGAATCAAGTTTAAATATTGGTGGCTCATATTGATTATGGTGCCTACGATTTACAGTACATGTTTTGTTGTCTTGAGTTCTGTCTTTAAAAAAAAAAATCCTAAAAAAAAAATACAAGGTGCACATTTTTTCAACTTGGTTCCAGTTTATTGTTGTCTTTTTTTTTTCAGTCCATTGGAACTTGTGCTTATTTATCAATCTGAAAAATGCCATCATTGCAGGAGTTAATATAGGACTACAGTGAAAAATGTCATTCAGAGGTGGCTGCCCTGAACTGAACTCTGTGGAGAAGGATACTTGTGTATTTAAAGCACTACATCCTGTTGGCCCTCCCCCTTCCCACTGCTGGGGAGGAGTAAGTGCAACAGAAGACAAACTTGTCTCTGTCCCTCTTAAAAGTGACTATAAATATGATTACTGCAAGTTACTTTCTAAGCAATACTTTAATTTCATAAATCTATCCAATGAAGATATTATTGCCATAATACATTTTTATTTGCAAATTTTCTTTTACATTATATTGTTTCCCCCTTGAACTGAATCTCAAGAGCAGTGTCATCCTTGACCTTGTACTGTTTGCCCACAGATGATTCGGTTGCTGTGGGAAGGTGGGGATGATGTTTCTGCAGCAGGATGTTGTACTACAGCTACTGTGAGCACGGTCACAACAGAGCTCCTGCAAGTGTGCTGGGGGTGCAGGAGTTGGACTTTAGGCACAACTTGGCAGTAACTGATGAAAGAAGTTAGGTGTGGGGCAGAATTCCTTCAGGGCATGACCAGGCTGCTGCCTGTCAAGAAGTCAGTCACCTTTAAGTCAGTTCAGCTTCAAAAGTTAGACAGACTCAGTGAGGGGAAACTATTCAGCAGCAAGAGTGTCTCATTAAGAGGTGAGTTGCTAACAGAGGTAAAGAATAAGTGGAATAACATTCCACTCCGTTCTGCTTAAACCTTGTTAGTTGCAGGAAGGGTTGGGTATGTCTGCACTAGCCAATGGTAAAGTAATATTAAAAAAAGAAGTCACATTATGAACTTTAATGGCAGTTGTATCATCTGTTAGAGAGGCTGGGGTGGTGCTCCTCTTCCACCAGCGAGGTGGTAAACAGCCAGGCTCACTTCATGGGCAAGGGCATCCGCATTCTCCTGTGGAATGTTTTAAAAGTTAGTGACATTGGTGGCAGCATGAGAGGGTTAATGTCATGTATTTGCTCTAAGGCCTGTGTTTTCCTGTAAGTGCTGTGTATCTTCTGCCACTGTGGTCATGCTGGCAGGAGGAAGCAGACAGGAACATGGGAAGCAGGGAGAGCAGGAGCACTGCTTTTGCTGGAAACTTTAAGTTCACATGTGAACTAATTCTTAATAGCAGCAAAAGTTTGGGTTTTTTTTTTATTTTGCCTTCTATGAAATTATACAGTTACTGGCTGATTTGGTAACTTTCTTCTTAACCTTGAGTTCTCAGAAGGCTGATTATTTTCAAAATAATTTAGTGTCAAATCTACTTTTTTAAACATTTAACTTTTAAAGATAAACATTAAGAACACTAAACATCACTTTTATAAATAAAATCCAAAGAGACTCTGTGATCACTAAGTTTTTTTCCAAATTTAGCACCTGTTAAGTGTGATTAAATGGCAAAGACATAAATGTACTTCTTCCTCCATCCCCCAATGCTAAGCAAAAGTTTGATTAACATCATAGACAAACCCACTTCATATACAAGTTGTTCAAGCTCTGACCTGTGTGTCTGCTTCAGCATATATTCTAACTACATCTTCTGTTCCCGAGGGACGGACGAATGCTCGTGACAGTTTGTGCTTCTTTACAAGTGCATCAATTTTCTCCTGCAGGCCTGGCGGTGTCACCGCGCGCCGTTCTGCATCCGTTGTGTCAATAACTCGCCTGTCTGCAACCTGCAGGATCAGAAACAGCCTGCTTATTTATTTGTGTGCTGGAGTGTGTATGAGGAGAGGAGAGTGTAAAGGTCACAGCTAAGACAGAACTTCAGCTTTTGATGCGTTGCACTGCCTGAAGAAGAGCTCAAGGGGAGTTGCCTGCTACACTCCCAACACTTTGGGATCCCTGCTCAGCACACATTAACCAAGTCCTGACAGGACTCAGCTGCTTGATTTGGACAAAGGGTCAGTTCTGAAGATGACTCCTTGGTCAGCCTCTGAACTGGAGCTGCAGCTTCTCCCTGTGTATCAGAAAGCTGAAACTCTCTTCTCTGATTAATTCAGAGCCCAGAGCTGCTTCTGTCTTAACAGAATGCTGCTCAAGCTCTTTATCTGAATATTAAAGATGATAAAGAAGTAAGAGCTTGAATATTGAAGTTATACAAAGTGCAGAGCAAGAAAAATCTGGCTACCCAGCAGGTAGAAAAAAATCTTAGAAGACTAGGATTTTTATAATTTGAAAGTTAAGAAAGAAATTCTAAGTTAAAATTTGAAAATTCTATTTCACATAGTTGGCTATTATTTCAGCATTTATAGGTCATATTTTTATTTTAGTCCAAGTGAAATTCTGGTCCCTCCTCTGGGTTGTTTCATGGCTTGTCTGGCCTACCTCTGCCCTGTAATGGGTTGTTTCAGCTTCAAAATAAAGCTTATCTAGGTATATGCAGGCAAGAGCTGCTTCCAGCAGGAGCCCACGAGCCTACCATAACCTGAGGCAGCCTGGTGTGTAACTCACCTGAACTTTGAGCAGCCGATTGGGAAGATCAGTGTAGAGGGCGTCCCACTGTTGCACAGTCAGACCCTTCAAAGCCAGGATTGCTTCAATAACCAACATGTCTGAGACAGCATCACCAACTGTCTGTTAACAGAAAGGGAAGAAACACTGGAGCAGCCAACAGTGAAGAAAGGAAGGCGTGATTTGATCAGTAAGCTTCCAGCTGAAGAGAGTGAGAACACAGCCAGGCTGACATTCCTCAGTCTGGGTAGCTGGGGTTGGTCGGTCAGTTTAGGGAGGGTGGTGATTTATTTTTCCCTCTTTACCACACTCCCCCTGTGGTAAGGAGAACAGCAGCCTACTTGTACAGGTCTGCCAAGGGCAAGTGCTAGTCCTCACCTCTGCTAAGGAGGACTGGCACCTCACCTTTGTTCTGGGGTCAGGATGCTTAAAGCTGGCCTGTGGAGTATGAGTCGGCACTACCACAGGGGAGTAACATCTGTGCTGAGACAGGGAGCCCCGGGGCTGTGTGGACATCGGCACTGGGACACCCCCATCCTCCCATACCACATAAGTTAGTGAAAACCATCAGATGAAAGACTACTTGCTGTTGAATCATGAACAAGTTGCATCCTCTCACTAGGTTCCCACACTATTTCCACTCCCTCCTTGGGTCCTGAAGCAAGAAGACTGCACCAGATGAAAGCATTCTGCATCCGCTCGTGAGAAGGTTACATTTTTCTAAAGACAACTGTTCCTGCCCTTTTCTTCTTGGCTCTTTCTATCATGGCACCCTCATTCCTGCTCCTGCCACCCATGCAAGTAGCCTGACAGGTACTCACAAACAGGCTTAGTCCCATCACTGTCACCACAGCGATGTGCTTCCCTCAGTTTTTACCTGATTAATCAGGTCAATCATGTTTTCAAGCACCTTCGCTGCTTCTCTTTTTTCATCATCTTTCTCCTCTTTTGCCAGTTGTCTTATCTGTGTTTCAGCAGCTTTACTAAATAATACCTAGAATAAAAAGATGAGAGCTTGTCAAGGTCAGCCTACATCATGAACTAGGACACATGCAGCAATGAAGAAAAAACTTTTACCATTTAGGCCCAAATAACCATCATTAATGTTTGCTACCATGAATTCCCAACCCCACATAAAACAAAGAGAAGTTGGTGACACTCCTATGATAAAGACAGAAAGCGGAAACAAGCCTGTTCTCAGGCAAGGAGAGAGAAGTCTTGTTTAGAAATGTAAGCAGAGAGTGAAAAGACCTCCTTTTCCTGCTAATCCAACTAAAATTTTCTACATAGTGGCTGATCTTATGCATTACATGCTCTTACTTACTGTGCCATGTCCATTTGCTTCAAAATAAACACCAACATCAAACTCCTGGGCCTTGTGATGCAAGTGTTTCACTCCTGTCTTCACACAGTGCACAGGCACCTGCAGCCCAAGGATATGCAGAGAACGTAAACAGTGTTACAGACTCCCCTCCATAGACAGGAACTGCAGGCGAAGTGCCAGGAGCTGAGCACCAACCCGGGCAAACTGTTACAAACTAACCCGTGTTTCACAACTACTGACTGCCCAGAACTAAAATTATCCACTATTTCTGCAGAGCTAATTAAAAAGATTTCATTTGTTCAAGTGGAAGTAAAGGCTGTTTGTTTGTTTTTAATAATAAGTAAACAGAACCCCAAACCAATAAAAACCTGTTCCATTTTATGGTTTCAGGGAACATATGAGATTTCTATCCAAACTGAAATAATACCTTAGCTCAATCTCTGTAGAGAACATTTAGCCTGTTGCAGAAGGTGAAACAACCAGTGTCAAAGTATCAAAGAGCCTTTACCGACTCATTTTGTTGCAAAGCCATAAAGTCCTCAACTTGTTCCAGAAGTAACAGGGGATTTTGTTTAGCTATTGCCAAACTTTTATTTTAAACTAGTGAAAGCTGACTGGAATTTTTTCAGCTTTGCTCTTTTGTGTGTCTTCTTTACTACCAAGAATTTAGTTGCAGGCTTTAGAGGGTCATTTATTTCAGCCTAGTTTTAAGTTTTCCTAGCAATCATATTACAGAGGCATTTATTTTAAAAGTAAACAAATTTGCAGTAAACAACATTTGCAGAAAACTATTAGGAAGAAAATGGAAAATACCTTCAGTGTTTCCTCAAGGTAGCGTGTCGAACTCCCATTGGCATAGGCTGTTTGCACCACTGCCATCTTTAGGGTCTGTCCCACCTGAGCAAAACAAAACGCCAAGTGCTTTACTGTCCGACAGGCACATCGCCAGACGAGCAGGATAAATGTAGGGATAATCGGAATTATTAAGCACACATTCTCCCCTAGACACTCAAAACTCCTGGGCATCAAAGGAAGGCACCAGCTCACAGAGAACTGAATGTTTAAGACAACATGAATTCTGTTCAGGTCTACCAGTACCATAGTTTCTGTGGCTGGCTTGAAGCAGCTCTTCAAGCTTAAGCTTCCCAAACCCCTCGTGCAGATTCAGCAAGGTCAGTGCACTGGGCAGACACACGGCGTTACATGATGCCGTATACACAGCAGTGAAGTCAGAGCTTCCACTGCAAAGCAAGCAAAGGCTGGTGGCAGCACAAGTTCTCCTCACTGGCCAGCTTTCTTGCCACAGTGTAAGAAATGAGCTGGTCTCTAAGAAAACAGAACTAGGCCACCTTGTCTAGGTTTAGTGTCTTGGACACCAAGTCTAAGAAGACTTCTGAAAAATAAAAGCTTTTTCTCTCTATCCCCTGTGGGGAGAGGATGCCATGTGGCAGACAGTGGTTTTGGAATGATGACATACGAAGACCTTGACTGCCACAACCAAGTTCTCATGCAAATGGAATGCCCAACCATCATAAAGCTTCACAGAAATGTTGAATGTTCAGTCCCAAATGTTTGGGACTCAACCCAAAATTAATGAAAAATTAATGAAAGATACTGAAACAAAGAGAATGGAATATCAGTACTTCGTACACTGAAAACTGGAAAAGTTCTCTCCCACTACATAAAGGTTCCAGGTTAAAATATCAGTGCTCAGATTTTTATTAGAAGTGTGGAAGTCTCACCCTTGTAAAAACAATATTTTGGCCATACCAGTGAGGTACAGGACTGATCTCTTTCTAAACTGGGTTCACTTCAGGTCAGTGTAGAGAGACTGCATATGTACAAACTAATGCGGCTTCCTTCGACTATTTTGCACTTCACAAATTAAAGTGTCAGCATTCATTTCCTTTGTTAGTTACCTTGGCAAGAAGCTCTTTAAGGAAGATACTAATTAAAGTTGCTATTTTGTCTCCATCGATTAGGTGAAAATGGGCAGCTGTGTCCTTATAGTAATAAACAATTCTATCTGCATCACCATCAAATGAGCAGCATCTCTCATTGGGCTTCATGTCCAGCCCTAGTGCACACAGAGTTACAAATGCAAGTTAGAATGGAGAAAAGTACAAATGTCCCAGTGTGGATCTCATGCAGAAATCGGCTCTGTGCAGACACACACACAAAACTCATGCTCTGAAACAGACACTGCTTTTACTAAGGCTCTTACAACAGAGAAGTTGTATTGAATGGCAACTGAAAAGTGAATATTCAGATCCAAAATATAAACACTAACATAAAAAAATGCAGGTTCTCTAAACACTTACTACGCTACACCTTCTTTTCTACATGTGTATGAAAATCAGTCCCAGAACTACTGTGTGCAGTCACAGCTCTCAGTCTTGGAAAGAAGCACTAAATGTCAGATATGGCACAAGGTTAATCACTTTGAAGCAGAAGAACACTCACCCCTTTTCGCACACACTCAGTCACCACAGAGCACACCGAGTCACACACATCACCCACAGACCGAGGCCAATCGCTCTCCCCCGCTGCACGGCGAGTGAGCCAGTGTTTGTGCAGTGACACCCGGGGGCCTGCCCAACACCTGGGCAGAAGCCTGAGGCAGCGAGCAGCATCTGGCTGACCCTGGCTGGACAGGGGACACTTGCCCAGCCCTCCCTTCCCGCTCTTCCAAGTAGGGGTGCGGCATGCCTTGCACTCCTGGGCCTGGAGGCAAACCACGCTGGGCAGAGGAGGGCTCCAGAGCCGCGTCACCTGCATTTCCTGACGCGTGGCGGGTGCATTGCACACTCATAGCATAACCCTACTACATCCTTCACCCTCTAAGACACACAGGAATTAACTATTTTCCCCCTTGCATCACAAAGTATTTTCTTCAGGAAATGTCAGGTCTGTTTTATTCCACTCCCACATGACAGACCTGCAACCCCCCTTTGCTTCCTTTCACACAGGAGACACACTTTCCTAGTGCAGGACGAGAGCGCACCCCCAAGGCAGCAAAGCTGTCACTGAAGCACAGTTACAGCAGGAGGTGGCACATAAACACTCCCACTGAAAAAAACAGCCTTGCTCCAGATTTCTCAGAGCTGTACATAAACACACAAGTGGATCTGCTGGCTATAAAATACCTCACATCTAGTTTTCTTGATATTTAATTTATACAACAAAGTATATAATGCATAAGGAGCACCTGCCTCAAAAACTTCCCAGGCTTAATGCCAATAGAGAACTAACTAGGAAGCAGTCACCACCTGACGCAGCAGCGGCACACAAAAACGAACTGCTCTTTTATTAAGGTACACCTCGCTTTTCTTTAAGATGCCGGGCACATTAACCTCAGAGTCCATCTCCCAGGAACTGCAGCTGCCAATTCCCTCAGCTGACTCCAGAGCCCACCAGGAACTCACCACGGAGCTCCAAAGGACACACTGCACCCTGTAACCCCATCTTGGGAAAAAAACAAAACCTTGCAGTACACAAGCAGACAGGAAAACTGCCCCACACTGCTGACACCTTGTACTTCAGAGCACAGGGAACTAAACCCCAAAACTTGCCTGCTTCTTCTCCTGCAGGCCAACAGTGATACACGAAAATAAAACCTACTGCCACTGAGGTCCTCAGGCTAAAGCATAAGGTAAAGGCAACTGCAATATTTAACAGGTTGAGGCTCCCTATGACTTTAAACAGGAAGCTGCTCTCTTCAGGGAAATCAGATCATTTCTTTCAGTGAATGATAGGAAACCGGATTTTCTTTCCAGAACACATCCCTGCATGGAAACAACCAAGGAATCTCCCCTCACTCCCAGTTAAAGCCAAGATCCAGATGTGTCATACAAGCATCCATCCCTGGCAGCAACCACCGCTGTGCTGCTCCTCTTTCTACATTTCTCCAGCACAGGCAGCATGTCAAGGGGGAAAACACCACCCACCGTTCATCACTGCTCAAGTTTGGCTAGCAGCTGCAGTGAGGGTGCAGTTGTGAAATGGGGAACCCAGTTTAGCCTCAAATAACCTAATATCCAAACTAGCTTGCTCCCTGAGTTCAGGGGTTTTTTTTAATGCACTTTGCAGGAAATTGGTTGAAATAATTTCCTCACTGGTTTATGTCAATCAGTCAGTCTGCTGGCACCAAGCTGTTAATTATCCCAGATCTTCCTCAGGAACCTGGCAAAGTGTCTGCAACCCCAGCCCACAATGTAAATGTTTCTTGATAAAACAAAGGGAATTAAGGTAAATAACAGTAAGTCAGACCTGACTGATCTTTGGACTCAATCAGCTTAAGATTCAGGCTAGACTGTCAATCATATTTCAGCCAGAGACACACTGTACTCCTCCAAACAATTGAGACTAATATAAAATAGGGATGTGCCAAACCCAGCTGTACGATTCTCTCTTTCCATTGTGCAAGCAGAACCATTCAAGCCATCCCCTAGTAAGAAACAGGAAGTTCAGCTTAGCCAAAGATGATAAGCTGTTGCTAGACCCTGCGCTTTCAGATCTAGAGAGGAGGTAAAGGATATAAAATTACTGAGTACGTACCTCTAGGTGGTTTCTGGTGAACTTTCACAAAATCTGCACCACATAAGTGATTGAGTTTCTCCTTGGTTCCATCATTATATAGGTGAATTAGAATCTCTTTTGGAAAGTAGGGCTCCATTTCTGATAGCTTCAGGGCTCCTATTCCATTGGCACAGTCAACCTTCAGGTGCCTCTGACTCTCTCCAGAGCTGGGAGACTTAGCACAAGGGAAGAAGGGGCAAAGTGAACTCGTACCCTAGTGAAACCACACCTGGAGGCATGCTGAATTCAAAACTTCAGACTCAAAGAGGCTAACAAACAGAAGATACTGTTTTGTACAGTCACCTGTTTTATCAGTTCCGTAAAAGCTTTGGATAGTTTTTCATAATAACCTTCCAGCGTTGCTTCCCCATACTGCCCTTGGGTGTTTTGACAACAGACCATGTAATGTAGCTGCGGTGTTGTCACCAGACCATAGTCTAGCGCAAAATAAAAGGCACAATATTCAGAAACAGAATGCTAAATTAATTCCTCCTTAAAAGTTGTACAGTATTTGCTATTCTACAATAACAGACAAATGCAGTGCAGGAAACCCATAGGAAATTTTTCAAGTTCTGTTAGGAAAAGCTGAGACCCGCCTCCCCTTGCATTAAAGCCATACAGCTATCCTGAAAGAAGATCATTACAAGCAAAAATGGAAATGGTGTCTAGGCCACTGCTTTAGGTCTTCATAGCAGAGTCACATTTACATAAAAAGTTACAATCAGACTAGAATTGCAAAAGTTTAACATACCGTGGTACTGACCACCTAGAACAGAGATACCATCTATTACTGACTGTGAAAGCTTCTCGCTGCTTGGCCTGGAAAACAACAAACATAACTGACAATCTTTGCAGAAGACATTTATGTATGGACTTGGGAAGGAAGCACAGGTGGGAAAAGACTCTACAAGTTTTCTGCCAGTAGACTTAGATTCAATATGAAGAAATCCATACTTTTTTTTTATCATAGGCACCTCCCAATAAAGAAGCTTGAAAGCCACCACTCCAGAGAATGGCAAACACAAGGAAACTGCTGAACGCACGTGGATGTCATATGGTACCCAGAAAAAAAACCCCAAACCCATAATAAAGCACCCTGTTCAGAAACAGTGCTTGGAAGTCCTCATAACTATTGGGGAAGCTGATATAGGAATAGCATTGGAAAACTTTTGTCTTTTGACAGCATTTTGTAATTACCTGGTGTCTCTACCAATAAAAACTGAAGCATCTTTGTGATGGTCCACTGCTGCTTTTTGGCAGATCTCAGTTATTATTTTCTGTAATTCTTGCTCCTCTGCATTTGCCAGTTGTGTGGCATACTCTTCCCAGGAAGGGTGCAGCATTTCTCCAAGAGGATCAACCAGCTTTACACCATTATCTTCCTTAGAAAAAAAAAAGAGCAAAAGATAGTAAGCCTAAAAGTGGGAAACTTAATAAAATCTCTTTGAAGACAGCTGACACAGGGTCCCATCACATAGCATCTTTAAATGCAGAGCATTTCTGGGAAGCAATAGCTTAGCTGTTTATTTAAACCTCCAACAAGCCTGAAAAAGTAACATAACCAGCATATTAAGTAACTGACTTTTTCTCCTTTATGAGTTTGGTATCAAATTCATTTGACATTAAAATGACGTAAAGGGAGATGCTAATAACCTGGAATGCGCCAGAGTGGCAGAAGTCTAAATGTCTGGTTTGTAATTGCTGCGCCTCTTTATTTTTCAACCTTGCACATTTTGCTCAAAGGTTCACCTCTTAGTGATACTCCTAGCTTGCCAACATTACAAATTTCCTACATTATGGCACTTCCACATGAGACAAAATTATGGTTTTGTGTACAGGAAAAAGTAACTTCAACCATGACAGAGATCACATTTACAGGGGGGCAAGCTAAACACATGCTTTAAAGAGGTCCAAGTGCCTTCAGGATCTGGTCTCAGTACCATGAAGAGCTTCAATTCCACCAGGCTGACCACATCTTTTTTTGTTTGTTTGTTTTTAAAGAAAAGGTTGTTCTTGCCTCTGGATTGTGAGATGCTGTAACCATGACACCAATAGTAGATACCACGGCTTTGGACCTGAGAACTGCCAGCAAGCCCATGCGGAACATGACGTGATCAAGCTGTTCAGCCTTGGTGCGAAAACCAGCAGTGCCATACTGAAGAGTAAGTCCAGCACGTTTGGGATGTAATGCTGAGTATTTTTTCAGGGCTTCAGAATCCATTTCTAGAGAAGGAAGCAACACACATGCAGGTGAGAGAAGTCATTATAATTAGTTTTACATTTTGCACTTTATTTAATTTTGAAGCCCAGAGATACCTTAAACCATTCATATTCTATCCCTTGGTGGGACTGCAAGGGGGCCCACTACCAGAGCAATCCATGAAGGAGCCTCTGCTCCCAGTACAGCACTAGATAAACACAGCAAGACCAGATTTCACCAGATCACAAATGGATGATGTGATTTAGGTGAGGAGAACCATGACTCTCAATTGGCTGGATCCAGGGATCCTAACAAACTTACTGCAAAGGGCTGGCCATCTCTCACTGTAACATTAGCCACTCAGTGCACTCAGTCACAGCTCCAGATACTACCTTTCACAGAATCACAGAATTGCCTAGATTGGAAAAGACCTTTAAGATCATCGAGTCCAATCATTGACGTAACGCTGACAAGTCCATGACTAAACCATGTCCCTAAGGACTGCGTCTACATGACTCTTAAATACCTCCAGGGATGGGGACTCCACCACTGCCCTTGGCAACCTGTTCCAATGTCTGATAACCCTTTCAGGAAAGAAATTATTCCTCATATCCACTGTAAACTTCCCTTGGCACAACTTGAGGCCATTTTTTCTTGTCCTATCGCTTGTTACTTGGGAGAAGAGACTGAGACCCCCTCTTCACACCCTCCTTTCAAGTAGTTGTAGAGAGCTGTAAGGTCTCTCCTCAGCCTCCTTTTCTCCAGGCTAGAGAACCCCAGTTCCTTTAGCCGCTCCTCATCACACTTGTGCTCCACACCCCTCACCAGCTCCGTTGCCTTTTGCGCTCCAAAGCGGCCTGCCCTCCCCCTTCAAGCCCTCGCAGTCAGAGGGAAACCCCCAGCAGCGACACTTGGATGCGGTACTCGGATCGCGCCTATGCTGAATTGCTCTGTACGGACCCAGACACCTGGGGCGCACCCATAGAACCGGGGAGAGTCAAGCCGGACTCACAGCGCCATAAGCGGCTCCAGCAGCCGCTTCCCTGCACGGCTGAGGGTCCCCAGCCCAGCCCACCCCGGAGCCCCCCGCCTCAGCCAGCACCGCTCACTCACCCTCCGCCGCCGCCACGCTCTCCTTCCGGGGCTGGCGAGGCCACGCCCCCAAGCCGCGCCCGTTCAATAGACGAGGCCACGCCCACTCGCCGGTAAGAACCGGGGACCGGGGTGGGGGCCGGGGCCGGCGGCCGGGGCTTAGCCCCGGCCCCGGCCCCCGGCCCCCACCCCGGCCCCCACCCCGGCCCCCAGCGCTGTCCCCGCGCCATCTTGCCCCCTTTCGTGCCCGCGCAGCCCCACACGCTCTTCACTGGCCTATCCCTCCTCGCTGAGCGCGCATGCACGTCCCCGCCCGCGCGCCCTGCGCATAACTGCCGCGCTGCGGGCTGAGGTGGCAGCGGGTTGGCCGCCATGTTTAATGCTGATTCTATCCTTTAAAAAAATGTTTTTAAACTTTTTTTTTATCCTTTAAAAAAAGGTTTTCCTGACGGACGGGGCTTGTTGGGTTGTAGGGTGTGGTGCTGAATCCCGGTGTGTGTTCCAGGAGTGTGCGGAGGGCAGCGCTATGGCTGTCACAGTGAAAGAATGCCTGGAGCTCCAGCTGCTGGAAGTGGAAATGCTTCTTTCAATGTTTCCCGGAAAAGGTGAAGTAAATCTGGATGAGGATGCTGTGCCCGGCGTGCAGCGCTACCTGAGAAACGCTGATGGAGCTCTGCCCCCACAGCTCCAATATTCAATCGCTATTGATGTAGGGGAGACAAAGGTGAGAAATTCCACGTAGATGTGTACATGGAAGCTGTTTTCTTTACTTCTAGTACAGACACTTTAAAAACTTGCTGTGCGCTCACAGCCCAGAAGGCCATCTGTATCCTGAGCTGTACCAAGAGAAGTGTGGCCAGCAGATCGAGGGAGGTGATTCTCCCCCTCTACTCCGCTCTCGTAAGGCGCCACCTGGAGTGCTGTGTCCAGTTCTGGAGCCCCCAACACAAGAGAGACATGGACCTGTTAGAACGAGTCCAGAGGAGGCCATGAGGATGATCCGAGGGCTGGAGCACCTCTCCTGTGAGGACAGGCTGAGAGAGTTGGGGCTGTTCAGCCTGGAGAAGAGAAGGCTCTGGGGAGATCTTATAGTGGCCTTCCAGTACCTGAAGGGGGCCTACAAGGAAGCTGGGGAGGGACTTTTTTCAGGCAGGTAGTGATAGAACAAGGGGAAATGGCTTTAAACTGGAAGAGGGGAGGTTTAGATTAGATATTAGGAAGAAATTCTTTCCTGTGAAGGTGGTGAGACACTGGAACAGGTTGCCCAGAGAAGCTGTGGATGTCCCCTCCCTGGAAGTGTTTAAGGCCAGGCTGGATGAGGCTTTGAGCAACCTGGTCTAGTGGAAGGTATCCTGGCTGCTCACAGCAGGGAGGTTGGAACTATATGATCTTTAAGGTCCCTTCCAACCCAAATCATTCTATGAACTCGGTACTGAAAAAAAGGGGGAAGCTTACCCCCCCCCTCAATTTCTGTTTGCTGTTTCAAAAGTCAAGAGTAAAAAAAGAAAAACTTGGTTTTAATTATTTATTTGAATCTTAACTTGATTTGGGCAAGAAAGGCAAATAGAATCACTGATAGGGATGGATAGCCAACATCAGCAGCATGCACAGTGTTCACAAGAGCTTAGCTAGGGTTATGCTTATATGAGGTTGTTCGTTTACTGGTTTACAAAGAGCAGTGTGTTACAAAGGCAATGTTCCCCGCATGGGAATATGTATGTTGGACTTTACATTATTCTAGCAAAACTGCCCTATTATTTCTCTCTTCCATCCCTTGCTATGTGTACTAACATTCATTGATCTGTATTTGAAATACAGTAATGTAAAAATATCCCCAAATGGCAGAATACCATTAAGGAGGGTCACACAAACACTAAAACAAAACCAGCCTATAAACTGCAATACAAAACCCAAAACTTAGAGTACAAGGACTTCCAATAGTTTATCAAATTGAAGAAAAGGTTACATATAACCACTAAGTGACAGGTACTTGCATAGAGAACATAGCTATGTTCTCTATGAACATAGCTATGTTCATAGGTCTGAACATATAACAGAATATAACCTATATAACATATAGGTTATATTCTGTTATATATATATAACATATATAACATATAACATATAACCTCAGAACATAGGTCTGAATATATAATAATGCAATGACCAGAAATTAAAAACTGACAAACTCAACCTAGAAGTATATGCATTTTCCTAGGAATAAGGGTAATTAAACATTAGACCAGTTTACTGGTGTTGCATATGGCTGATTTACATCACTTAAGGAATCATCCTGAAAGCTATGGTGGTGTTTAACAAGTGCAACCTAACAAAGTTTGATGGCAAGGTTCCCCCTCTTACTCTGTGGCACAGTCATTTGAACAGTGATTCCAAACTTCCAAGACACAAATCAAAGTTGCCAAGGCACAGATCAGATGCCTTATGATTATTTGGAAACTTTACATACAGGCTTAGGTATGTTTCTGAAAATGCACCCCTTCACCAACCTTCAGAGAGAAGTTTTATGAACTGCATAGGTAGGGCTTCTCCAGGAAGCATTTTTTTCCATGGCAGATTGTCTAGGAACTTGGGAAGATAATTAGTCATTTCACAATTCACTTCTCTCTGCAGGACTCACAGTTTGGTTGGATGCTATAGTGAAAGTCTCCTAATGGTGCACGAGAGCCTCAAGCACTGGGGACACAAAATTTTCTCTCCTGCTTTTGTACCAGAGGCACAGTTCAGTTTCCTAAGGACTGAGATGCTTCATTTTAAGACACTGTATGAAGAGTCAAGAGAAATTCAACAGCCCAGGGTTTGTAGGAGACCAGGCAAGATAATCTAGAGGTTTCCCTGGCCTAAAATGCAGGTAAATAATTTTATCACCTGTAATCCTGAGAATGCTGCCTCTGTTAGGGTAAATACCTGCTTAAAATAATAATAATGGCTCTATATACAATATATACAATCATAAACACTGTTTTGTATAACTCTTGGCCTTGTGTTCCTGGGGTAGATCCAGCAACTGGGCTGAGTTCACTGATGAGATGTGCAATTGGTAAGGGACAAGATTCTCAAAAGCCACTTGCCCCTTGATTCTGACAGACTGATAGTTCATCGCTGTAGCTACACTGGGTACATACTGAGCACAGGCAATAGAAATATCCCTAGAGGGTAACTGTGTACCTTCTTTCATGCCACAGCATTATTTCTGCAAACAGCAGGGAAAATCCCAGCATGGTGCAACAAAAGGAAGGTGGATGAAGTCATTCCAGTCTTTAGGATGTTGCAGTCTTAGTTACATGTCCTCATAATCTGCCTTTGACAGGGAAGAAGAGTACAGCGTGTCTTTCAGCAGCTGCACAATTCATTTCCTTTTTGCATGTGTGTTCTGTTTTTAAGGTAAAAGTGGAGTTGCAGGTACTGCTGCCTCATATGTATCCTCATGTAGCTCCTCAGCTTTTTGCAAGATCAGATGCGCTGCACAGACAGCAACAGTTGCAGCTCAACACTGGTCTCACTTCTCACATCAGCTCTTTGGCTTCAGGTGAACTGTGTATATACGAAGCTGTGCAATGGGTGAAGGACAACAGCTTGCCTTACCTGGAAAACAGTAAGCTCTCTTCTGAAAGTGCTTCAAGAGAAGTCGTAGTTAAAGCAACACTGCATCGCATGTGGATCTACAGCCATCACATATATAGGCAGGAACTGAGGAAAAAAATTTTTGACTGTGCGAAGCAGTTAAATCTGACTGGCTTCTGCCTAACTGGGAAACCTGGTGTCATCTGTGTGGAGGGACTCCGAGAAAGCTGTGAAGAGTTCTGGCGTGTTATTAGGTATCCCAACTGGAAGCATATTTCATGCAAGCATGTGGAGAATATAGAAACAGAGGGAAGCATTGATGGTCTTCGTCTCTTTCATGCTTTCGAAGACCTACAGTTTCAGGCACATGGTGATTATGGCCTGAGGAATGACTATCACATGGATCTTGGCCAGTTCCTAGAATTCCTGAAACAACATCAAAGTGGACATATTTTTCAGATTTTATTTGGTGTCGAAGGCAAACTTTCAGACAAATAAGAGAAACTGTCTAATGAGTTCTAATTTTGGGCAGCGAGAGATGACGCTAACATTGACATATTGTGCCTTATAGCTACTGTGAAAAGGGAAACTGTGTAACGTACCAGAAGAATGGTTCCAGTAGTCAGTTGTTCCTTCTGTTCTGAATTGCCACATGTTTTTGAGAGGTGTTTACTTATTTTCTGAGATCCTAAAGCTGGCATTTGTCGCTATGAGCCATGCCTCAAAATGCTTGCAAGGTGATAAAACATCCCACACTGTAGCATCCTGAATTACACACTTCTTCCTCCTCATCTACACTGTGCTGTGTATTACTAAGCCAAGAGGTAGACCTGTAGTTAACTTCTGCATACACTTGTGGGATACTCTGTGGCTGCAGTCAAAGAGTAACGTGGTTTCCAATACAAAAGCACACCCAGCTCACGGAAATCTCACGCCTACGTTCACGAGTTAGTGAGTACAATGTCTTTTACTGCTTAACAGAGCATCTGCTCTCACTTCATTCAACTAATCTGTGACATACAAAGGCTTGTGTGCAACCACAGGACCAAGTTTTGCTTTTAAATAAAGGAGGGGCAGAAGGAGAAAGAAGCCCCTTACAAGCATTCCTTGTATGCTTTGAGTAGTACTTATACAATTATATCACCAGTACCATAATTTTCACAATACTCTTCCTATCATCTCGTCACAGTCCGGTTATGCTCATTTCTCAGCTGCTCAACTCATGGCATTTTATATTTATGTTGTTGTGCCAAGCACCTTGGAAATGAAAATGTGTAAGATGAGACAAAGTTTAGTGTTTCCTCTGTTTTTCCCCTACATTACATAAGGAAATACATGTAAAATATAAAAAAATAAAAAAAGCTACACATATATATTAAATAAAAAGACATGTAATTTTACCAGTCTTTTCTATGTCATAGAGACACAGTTTTCCCGCAGCTTGTAACAGGAAATTATATCAATGGCTTATTAGGCAGTGCTTTCCTACAGGCTGGTGTCCTGAGTATTTAGTGAATTGCAATTCAGTGTTCCAATTTATGGAATGTCATAAATTGGGCAATGGTTTATCATATTTAAATGTCATCAAAATAATATGTAGATGAAGAATGTTACTGAAAAGTCCCCAGTAGCTGTGCCTTAAAGGACCACCAGCTTGCCACCTTCCACTTTGTCACTGAGCACCGTAATGTGAAAATTGGTGGTGAGCAGGAAAAGCACACTCGCTGTGGAGCTGTGGAGGTTTGGCAGTTCAAATCTAAAACCCAGGCCATTTTGACAGCAGCTGTTTAAAGACTGTGTTTCAGTATGCTCAGCTGACAACTATAAAATAACCGATATTATTTTAATTAAAATGAAACACAAGAATACTTTTAAATACTTCTCTCATAATAGCAGTATATTGAAATACAGAGGACAGCAATATTTCTGGGTGCTCAGAATGATGATTAACAGACATTCCTTCACAGTGGTAAGTATATTGTTTGCATGATCATAACTTTGGCCAAATCACAGTAGGACAAAAAAAATGTTCACAGGTTCCCATTATGCAATGAGGGAGAAAGTGCCTACCCTCTTTGTGGATTCAGGACCTGCAGTCTGCAGCTGTGGCAGAGCTGAGGGGCTGGACAAATGAAGTTAATTTTTGGTTTTGTAGAGATAATCTCTAGAGCGTGATAAGTAGAGAAAATGGACAAGTACACGTTGTTTCCAGAACTGTCCAGAAAGCCCATTACATTTTTTTGAAGTGGTAATTCTGTAACAACTAATAATTCTTTGAGGGGTTTTTAGAACATAGAGGTATGAGTGCAGATTCCACATAATCATGACTCACTAAAACAATTTGCATTCAGTCCTGTTGGGAGGCTGCCAAATGATAAACGTTTTCCTTTAAAGTAGCAAAACAATGTGGTTTAGAAATAGGCCTTATCCCTGAGATTTCAACCAGAAGGAAATGGAAAAGGCAACGCTGGCATAGGTCAGAAAGTCTGTGCAGGAGGATGGCCGAATGATTTGGACTTGGAGCTGTCTAAAGCTTTATCCTGAGCACAAGCTTTGTTAATTTTTTCTAAAGGAGGAAACAACTGATAGTACAATCCAGTTGTGTGTCCTGCTGTGCAAAACCGCATTCAGGACTTTTATTTCTGGAAATGCTCCTTATGAATCCAGAATAACGCAGGTTATGAGCTGCATCTCTGGATGCTTCTGGTGAGGTTTGAAGAGGGAATCACTTTGCAGAAGAATAAAGGTCACTGCCAGGTATCACTTTGGGTAATTGGCTAACAGATGAGAAAAGGTAAAAAAAAGTTAAGATCTCTTGAGCTGACATGAGTGTGTAGAGAAACATACTCGGCATGCTGAATTACCAGGGAAGTTGAAAAAAACTCTCTCTCCCCCCTCTGCCAGGGAGTAGAGGAGAGAATTGGAAGGGTAAGGGTAAGGAGACTCGTGGGTTGAGATAAAAACAATTTACTAATTGAAATAAAATAATAATAACAGTCATAACAGAATATAGAAATGAGTGATTGTGGTGGTTTAACCACAGTGGGACTGTGCAGTCCTGCACTTACTCCTCCCACCCGGTGAGATGGGAGGGGAGACACAACAAAGGGGGCACAGATTAGGATGAGGACAGGGACGGCTCACTCACCAGTTATAGTCACAGGCAAAACAGACTCAACTTGGGGAAGAAAAATCAATTTAATTCGTTACCAGTCTAGCACAATGAGACATAACAACCACATCTTTCCACCGATTTCTCCACCTTCTCCCAACAGCAGCGGCACAGGGGACAGGGAATGGGGGTTCAGTCAGTTCACCTCTGCTGCTTTTCCCAGCATGAAAGTCCAGAAACAAGATGTTCCAGAGCAAGATTCCCATGGAGTCACAGACCTCTTTGGGCTCAGCTCTCAGCTCCAGCACGGGGACATCCATGGGCTGCAGACAGGTGTCTGGTCCAGTGAACCTCCTCACCCTGGCTCTGGCATTGAGTGACTCTTGGGGTCTCAATTCCAGTCATACTTGCCCTCAGGCTCAGCTTCTCTGCTTCAGCGTGGGGTCCTCCAGGACCTACACATGGGGTCTCTGCTCCGCTGTTGAACCTCCGTGGGCTGCAGAGACCTCCTTTGCCTTCTCCTACTCCATGCAGTTGAACTGGGTGTCTGAGGTTCTCTGTCCTCCCCCTCCTCCTCCTGGCAGCAAAGCTCTCTCTTTGTTTAGGCTGATGGTCGTCTTTTGTTCAGGTCAGTGTCCTCTCCTCCAGGTTCTCTCCACATTCTTCTCAAGACAGTCCTTCCCCTCACAAACATGGATTTGCAGAGGCATTTCTCTGGTGCTCATTGGCCCAGACTGGGCTGGTGGGAGCTGTTGCTCTCACAAGGTTCCCCCCTGCCCCAACACACACAAACCCAACACAGTGATGCACAGCACAGTTGGTCACCACCCACTGACTGATGCCCAGCCTGTCCCCAGCCAGCAATCCTGGAGCAGAGACAGTCCCAAACCCAAAACTGCAATCCGGGAAGAGCGAGCCCGAGCGATCTCTGAGAGAATGCCCCCGATTTCCAGTCAGCCCTTCTTAATACACTGAACATGACGTGATATGATGGAATATCTCACTGGCACATCCAAATGTCAGTTTTTGGTTTTGCTAATTACTATGCTTCCCCCCAACTAGTCCTTTGCACCTGCAGACTAGCAAAACACGATGACCTTGGATGTCCAGCAGCAACTAATAACATTAATACCTTATCGACATTCTTCTCCTAACAAATCCCACTCTGAAACCAAACCACAGCTATTCTAGCTACCAAGAAGAAAATTAACTCTGTTCTAGTGAAACCAGGACACCAGATCATTCAAATAGTAGTACGTGAGAGAAATATTCAGTAGATATCAAAGAATGCATAAAGTCTGTTTGCTCCCCCCATAATGACGAACTCTCTTCCCCAGAATAATTACTCACCTAGTAGATGATTTGTGAGTTTTCTACAAAGAATAATACTTTTATCACATATAGTGTGTGTTTAAATATACACTGGCCTCAAATACTATGGGAATTCGTTAGGTTTCATACATAAAAAAACTGTTACTAGCCAGATAACTGATGTTTGTAGGAAAATACTTAGTCAAAAAGAAGCCTGTTCATAACATTTTGGTACTCCCTTTTTGTTAAGAACATGGAGACCAAGCACTTCCATGAACTTTAGGCCAAACAACTGCAGTGTATCAGAAAAGCAATTATCTTGGTGGGGGAATTAAATATTTGCTCATTTACAGGACTTTAGCCTAGCTAAGTCATGTTAAAATACTCTAATTAGATGTGAACAAAAAGTTGTGAAGGTTCAGTTCTCATCAGGGAACTTCATTGTTACAAATCTTCATTACTACACGCAGGAGGGACCTTAAGCTTTTCTTTGGAGGAAAATATTCTAAACTTACTGCTCTTTAAAGTGAATTTGGGGTTTTAAAAAAATATTTTTAGATAATAGTGTGACAATTTATGCAAATTACACTGTGACCTGTAATGGATTAACAGTCATTGTAGGTATTTCTTAATTTTCCGTGGTACCATATGCCTGCTTAGGTTCTCACTGGCCTTTGTGACAAAACTCTGAACTCAAGGTACAAACCCTTATTTTGATAACAAAAAGATCTGTCAAACTATAGTGTAGGGTATCTCAAGTAAAATAATAATTAAAAAACCCCAAACCACACAAATATATTTCTCAGGCTATTTTTTATTTTCTCATGTATAATCAATATGATTTCTTAATCTGAGTTTCTAACCACGTATTACAATTTAGAAAAAGTTTTCTGCATCTTAAAAAATTAGCTATTCTTAGGCTTCCTGGGCAGAAATGTTCTGAATATTTTAATGCTTTTTAACTGCTGCTAGTTTGTTCATTCTTCATCAAATATTTACAGTTTCACTTTCATGGCTTCTTCGGGCCAGGTATAGGAGTCGGCCACAAAGCTGCTATAATCGGTACTGTAAACCTGAGATCGGATGAAGGCTTCTAGGTCCTTGGGCTGAGGATAGGTGGAAGCAGTGTTATTCCTGTAGGCTTCTTCTGCGATCTGGAAAGATGCATTGAAATGCTAATTAGTTCTGATAAACTATTTGAGTACATTTAACAGGATTTAAAAGTAGGAATTAGTTCAAAATCAAGATAAGACTTCATCTTCTCTGGATCTCCATCTCACACTGGATCCTGGCTAGTACAGCGAATAAGACAAGGAGCAGGATGATATTTGCATGTAAGCGAGTCTGACACATGCTACTTTTGATCAGAGTTATGTGTCTTTGCTGTTACACATACAGTGCTCCTCCTTGTCCAGTAATATCCTGGCTTTTATTGTGCAGTGGTGGATAAAATATTCTACAAGCATTGAGATAAAATTGCTGCTTTTCTTTTTCTTTCACGCTAGGTTACCATCTTCTCCACAGCACTGTACGAAAAGTGTGATTTGTTCAAAGCTCCATGCTCCCTGCATATGAAAGAAGTTTACTCTTTGCTGTAGTTTTATAATACGTTTCTCAAAGGTAAAGTCACAGGAAAAAGTACATCCTACACAGTGTGCAGGTTTAATTCTAAGAGATGGTTGGGGGAAATACTAATATTTTCTTGTTTTTTTCTCACCTAGACCGTATCTAAGTGAATCAATTATGCATCACAAGTACAGCTGCAACAAAAATGAAGTTTAGAAGGGGCTGGAGCCCACTGAACACATCAAAGTAGCCTCTCACGTCTGAAGAAGAAACACCTCCTTAAAAAATGTGTATCTTTAGACTGGACAGTCATCTGTGAAACCAAGTTTGACAGACTGGTTTTACACAGCAGTGCTCTCTGGAAAGATCCACTTCAAACTGTATTTGGCAAACAGGTAAATGCTCCTACTTTGAATAAAAGCAAGTTGGTCTCCTTCCTGCTCTCCTTAGCCCTCCCTTTAAGACACAAATGTTTTAGCATGGTGAGAAGCTGAGACCCCAAGTTACCGTATTTAAACTTCCTTTCCAGGATTAATCTGAAGCCCAACCAGATTTGACTGAGAGGCACTTTGGGTGTTTATGTGAGTTCATCTTCAGGTCTGTGTGCATAATTATCATGGTTAAAATAGGTCTGAATTTATACTCCACATTTGGTGTTCCAAAAAATTTTGAGAGTATTCCTCCCCTAGAAAAGGCAGAGGCCATCACTAAGCCTCTTGGGCTCTGAGCCAGAACACGTATTTGCAGGAATAAAGATTCAACAGAGATCAAGCAGAAAGAATTGTTTGGTAACATTTTCCTTTTTTGTATTTTATATAACACACACAAGTAGAGGAGGAATTTCTATCACTGTGTTTCTGCCAAACACACAGGCAGTTTGATTTTGCCTGAGGAATTTAGGTAACATTTTGACATCTATAGAACAGAGTCATTACTTGCCTAAGAAAATAATAGAACCATAGAATGGTTTGGGTTGGAAAGGACCTTAAAGATCATCCAGTTCCAACCCCCTGCCATGAGCAGGGACACCTCCCACTAGACCAGGTTGCTCAAAGCCTCATCCAACCTGGCCTTGAACACTTCCAGGGAGGAGGCATCCACAGCTTCTTTGGGAAACCTGTTCCAGTGTCTGACCACCCTCACAGTGAAGAATTTCTTCCTAATATCTAATCTAAACCTACCCACTTGCAGCTTAAAGCCATTTCCCCTTGTTCTGTCATTAACTGCCCTTATAAAAAGTCGTGTCCCCCCAACTTTCTTGTAGGCCCCTTCAGGTATTGGAAGGCTGCTATAAGATCACACCAAAATGTGAACTCTGTGAAGGATTTATTTTATTTTTTTAATACACAGAATGAATGAAGCTAGGGGAACTGTTTCATGCATGAGGGCTCCTTGTTATTCTTTCAAAAGAATATGCATTAAGTGGACTTGTTCACAGTAAGGTGATCAAGAGAGAAAACAATAATGAGAGCAAAAAAGGTCAAAGACCAGCAAAATAACTTCTTAAAATGCTGCAAAACCCCCCACTAAGAAACAGAACAAGGGAGGAACTGGGATAACTACATTATTTGAAAGCTTCCTCTTCTTTCCAGGGCCACCAAATTTCTTGGGAAACTGCAAGTTTAGGTCAGTTACTGAAAATCCATTGCACCAGCTCTGTATTTGCCAGTAAAAAACAACCAACCAAACACCCCCTGACCCAAACTTGAGCCATAAAAAAAAGCATCCCCTGTAGTTGGTTATTCTGATAGGCCAGAGTAAGGATGGGAGCAAAAGGGAACAGTGTTTGGACACAGAGTGACATTTACTGTCTTGATAAGCAACTGATAATCAGGAAGGGCCAAAAGCCTTCTGCTGTGCAGTGTGCATGGCCATAAGCCTGGGGACCTGCTCCTATCTGGTGGACAGTACAGTTTGGGTTCTACAGACATGAACACTTGCTATAGTTCCATAGCTTGCTTTCTTGTACTTGGATTACATTTATATTTATGAATTTAAATTTAATTTTGAAACTGCCACTTGTCCAAGATTGATTGATGTAAACCAACTTCAGCTCGTGGGAAGGTGTGTTAGCTGATGAAATCAAATGCTAAGAGCTTGGGAAGAAAAGAAGCCACAAAAGACTGAGATGACTTACCCTCACAGCAATTTTCAGCGACACGTGCTGAATGGTGACTAACGGAGGGTACAGACGACCTTCCTGTAAATTCTCCTCTGAAACTTGCTGAGCTATTACCTAGAAGTCAAGCAGACATGTTTAACTTGAAATGCAGATGCAGCTGTACCTTTATTAGACACCGATCTAGTCTTAAGCAAAGAAATGGTTCTGCTTTGGCAAATCATGCAGATACTGCTTAATCCACCTAAGCAGCATTTTTTACAACCAGCCTTACCATCAGGAATAGCTACACAAGAGCTAAAACATTAAGGGAGTTGTGCCCTTTTCTCACTCGGACAGTAAGACTTATTCAAGTCTTGAATTAGCCCATGACACACAAACTAGCAAATAGTTTCTGGTTCCTGTAAGATATAAATTCCAGCCATCAGTGTAGCTGGGTCAAAGACTTCTAAAATTAAGGAAGCACCTGTTATTCTGACAGTTGTTAAGTCATCCTGGGCAGAAAACAGAGCTGAGACCCTTAAGCATAAAAACTCTTTCAATAAAATTACTGTCTGGCTTATTGTGTGTCTAACTCACACATCTAGCCTGGATGAGATCATAAAATTAATTATGGTCAACCACAGAACAAAGTAAAATAAAAGTAAGATTATCCAGGGCAATGTAAAGCCCTGCTATTCACTGCAGTCAGATTTAGAAATAGAAAGTCTAATGCTAAATTCTGGCTTGCTGGGACAGAAAAAGCAGTGCTGCTAGAAAAAGGCTGTCCTCTCCCCTTGAAGGCTGCAGTGAGTCTGTCATCTCAACCATACCAAGTAACTAAAGAAATTGTTTTGCTCTTTGCTTGGTTTTCCACCAGACTGGTCAGGGGAAACAAGGAACAATAACAAGAGGTTCTGATGCACGTCTGAGAGGAGCATCTCTTCTATGGCCTGAATATTCTTGCTTGGTTTTCCTAGCAAGACTGGAAATGTTTTGTTGCCATCTCCAGCAATGAACGGATCAGGAAAGCAGAGCAAGCTGGAGAAGCTGGTTTTTACTTTTTTGTCAGTGGCCATATGAAAAACCTTCTCTTCCCATGAGGTGTGGAGGACATTATCTGCAGAGCGAGGAGAGACACTGCTTGCACTGTCTGCTTTATGGGCTTACTTCACAAACTTCCTCTGCTCCTGCAACAGATACCTTTTAAGAAGCAAAGGCTCCTGGGCCTGCCTTTGGGTCTAATGATATTCCTGCTGTCCTTAGTTAAAAGTGTTTGTCCTTTGGGGATTTGAAATAGGAAATAGATTCAGGGTGATTCAGACTGGGATTTGCTGAGCCTGAGAATCAGCTGCTGCCAGTTTGCTGACCTGTCTTCTACTTTGTAATCTCTTCAGTGGACTTTAAGGTTTCATTTTTTTTAACTGCCCACCCTTTGTACCTTCTGGGAGCTGCTAGTTAGGCCCAAATCTAAGTATCTTCTAAGCAAACTAAGCACAAAATTAATATATTTTAAATGTTCAGTTTTTAATAGCTACCTTCACTAACATTCTCTACTACAATTCTCAAAACAAATTATTAAAAAAAAAAAAAGAGAGATTTGCATCAGCAGAATCCAAATTTCCAATTTCTCTATCTTGCTTTGGGACAGAAAGGAAATGACTCTGGGGAGGGGATGTCACTTGCCCTTTGAACTGCTGGGAACATGTAACACTCACAAAGAAAGGAGGTTCTTCACACAGTGCAAGCTCATACTTTTTAAATCTGTTACAGTTTATAAGCAGTTCCCACTGGTACTTAGTACATTAGGCTTGCTCCTGCAGTGTATCATCCTTCTGTTTAGTTTCACCCAAAAGGAAATCAGTCCCCCAAGACCATGCCACACTGTGGACCAGGGTGGACTATTGTAGGGACACCAGGGAGATGTGCTCAAGGAGACCATTCTGATGCAAAATAGAAGAGTAATGTAGAGACACCTCTCGTGTTCCTGCCAAGAGAAATGATGGATTTTTGTGCAGTAACAGCTTAGATAACAAAAAGTTAGAACCA
The DNA here is from genome assembly GCA_907165065.1 of Caprimulgus europaeus. The sequence continues at coordinate 87,351,439 of OU015524.1, read as the reverse complement.
AATCACTGACTGATCCAGGAGTGCGGGGAAACTACTGCACCATGTGACTTGTAGGGGTACTCTGTGGATGTAAGGAAAACTCTGGTCTGGAGAGCGTTCAGCGTGTATGACCCATCAAGAGGTTCTGAAAACACCAGTGAAGTCCAGGAAACACTGTGAAATGAAACTGATAACATGGCCCAAAGAGAAAGCAAGAAGTGCACTTTTGAGGGAACAGACTGGGAAGATACTTGAAACGGAGCACAAACTGCTTCCTACAGTTCCTGTTGCATGTGGGAAACAGGACTTTGTGTACGTTGCTTGCAAACAACTAGGCCCATGTCAGAAGAGATGCAGAAGTAGGTAAATAGTATGATTTAAAAAGCAAACACTATAGTAACTCCAGGTTCTAAAACAATGTTCTCTTCTGCAATCTACCCAGCATGCTGGTAGGTGTAGTAAGTTTTCCATTCAGAGTGAAAATGCTACCAAGAGCAATAAGAGATTAGACTCTTTTTGAGTGTAACGAGTCAAGGAAAATGATTTATTTACATTTTAATCTGCTATTGAGAAATACAGCAGAGATAAAAACCCAGTAGGGGGAGCTAAGACAACGTAAAATCTAGTTTTCTTTCCAGGACAACAACTAGGTTATTTTAAAATGACACACAGCCCTTTGATAAAACAAGATAAACAGTTGAATATGTAAAGAGGAGGTTACATATTTGTTAATTTGCTGTTAACAGTTCAGTGGGGCTCTGCAGGTGAAGATGAAATCTGAAGAAATCAACAGTGAGTTGCTGTTAGCATAATGCATCACTGGAAAAAGGGTTCAGGAGCAGAGTACTTCTGTTTTGTGATGGGGTTGATACAAAGCAAGCCACAAAACATTTGGGCAGTGCTCAAAGTGGGAGAGATAGAAAGCTTAACTATACAGATACCTATATAGATGCCATGCTTTTTCTTCTGGCGTACTTCTGTACCAGCATTAAAAACTATGCAAAAACACAGAATGAACACTTTCAAAAAGAATGACACCTTCTTCATGTGGTCTCTGAAAAATGCTCCTTGAGAATATCAGTTCAGTGGCAGGGGCAAAAATGATGACTCGACATTTGGAATTGTTAAGAAAATAAGAAGCGACACAGAAAGTATAATTATGCCAATGTATAAATCCGCCATGCAACACTGCTTTGAACAGTGTGCATTTTTGCTCCACCCACTTCAAACAAGAATGAGGTAGAATCATGAGGGTTACAAAGAATAAAAAGGATGATCAAAAAGTTATAAAAAATAGACCTGGGAGGAAAAAAGAGAAGACTGAAAGAGAAGACAAAAGACAACTGAAGGTGGAACATTTCTCATAGCACCAGAGGGAACCCAAATCATCAGACAGCAGCAAATCATAAAAGGAGTTTCTTTTTCCACAGAATTCAGAATTAAATTGTGATAATTATTGACAAAAGATGTTCAAACGTATAAACATGTTTAAAAAGACAGTAGGCTCATTTATGAAAGAAATCCATACAGGGATAAAAATTCCAGTGCAGGAAGGCCATACAGTAAAGGCTGCCAGGAGCTGAGAAGCCATTTCAGCAGAAGGATCATTCTGTCTTTTCCCCTGATTTATCCTCTTCCGCAGCTTCTGCTACTGATTACTTTCACAGGAAAATACTGGGCTGCCTGGATCTTAGGTCTGACCCAGTCCGACTATTTTCATGTTTTAAAATTTAATTAATTCAAGTTTTTAATAGAGAAATTAGCTAAGCCTTATTGCAGAACCAAAATGAAAGGCAGCCAAGATAGGACAAATGGCATAAAGCAAGTGGAGGCATCTTGGTTTTTGGAGGAGGTATTCTCTATAATGAAAGGATTTAACAGGAATATTTCTGGAGTAACCTAACCATAGGTCACACATGCCAAGAATATTTCATTAGTTCATAATTCTCTGTCCCTTTTGTTGTGTTTGGTAGGACTTAGAAGAATAGGTAATGTCCCTTGTCATCACAGAGCAATTGCCTGCAGTTAAGAGGTATTACAGCTTACAGTACTGTAGATTTACCATCCAAAATCAAAGTTACATTCTATTTTACTTGGCAGGAAGAAAAGAACACTGAAAACAGAATTTGTTGTAGTTACAATAAGCTGTTTGTGACTTTTATCAGATTTAATTGGAGAGGTGGCAAAGCAAGAAGACAGGAGGTAGAGACATGCAGCCTGGGCTGCCTATTTTTTATGCTTTATTTTTTCAGGTAAGCCACTGCTACAATCTGAGAAAGTCCCTCTCTCTAAAATGCACAGTTTTGGTGCTTTAAATTTTGCAGCTTCTTGGGTGTTTCTATTTCAAATGGAGAATACTAACCACTATTATAAAACCCACACAAAACTATTTTGATTTCATCCTTCCATTAAAAAAGGGAAGAAAACAAAATAAAAAGCACTCTTGCTTTTGCTTTGTACTGTAATTTCAGCTAAGGGCCTAGGCAGCCCTCCCAGCCTTCTCAGCCCTGACACCTCCTCTGGCAAAGATCCTCTAAGATCCATCAGTTGTCACCTTGCTCAGTCACCGGCTGTGGCTCACCCAAGCCCCAGCCACACACTGCCTCTCACACGAGCAGGGACACCAGCGGTGACTGCTCAGCCCCAGCTGCAGGGGGAGAAGTCATCCATTGATCTTGTGGCCAACAGAGACATTCTATGCAAGAAAAAAAAAAAAACATTTTCACATGTTGGACTTTTCTGAGGATTTTGCTAAAAGGCAGCAATTGTGTAGCAAAACCTTTACCAAAAAATAAGAGTTAGGAGAGAGCCTCTAACTCAAGAGAGAATTTAAAAGTTTCCTCACAATTTCTGTTACCATTTTACCTCCCTGACTGTTACATTTTTTTGTTCAGTCAAATTTCTTTGTTCAGAACAGATTTTTTTCCTGACTCAGTAGACTGCCACTTGAAACAGTTCAATCCACATATGTGCAACCTTTCAACCATCAGCACTCTATATATAGGGATAATTTCACCCAAACCAAAATGAAGCAACTTCTAGAACGAAATAAGACAAATGTTTAACACAGGAGCTTAGACCAGCAAGCAAGGATCACCATATCCAACTGAAATTACAGGGGAAGGATTTAAAGGGAGGATATAATTATCCAAAGACTTATGAGATGGATCATTGCCTTCCTAAGATGGTTAAAGCCAGTGGAGACAGTCTGGGCTTTTTACTAATTTTAAAGATGGAAATTGTGAATGTCTTTCTTATAGAGGGAAAGCTGCTGGCAAACTTTTTTAAAGATGCCATAGTATGTACCTTAAAAAACCCCTTCAGAAATCCAACCAGGGCAGCATGCAAGTGCCCACCCTTTAAGAAAGCTTCATATCCCATACTGCAGTCATGGGATCACAGTTGCCTCCGATTGATAGAAAAGGACCATTTTCTGCCCTCTAATCCACGAAGAGCAAGAATCTGGAATGCAATATCCCTTAGAGAAGCTGCAAGAGTTGAGTCAGGCATTCTCACTTCTGCTAATTGGTGCAGCTTTTTTTTCCTCCTTTTTTTTTTCTATTGTTCTGTAATAGTTGCTAATTTCATTGCTTTGAGGCTTCCTCTGTGTGCTACCTACACTACCCATGTATTCCCAAGTGTGCTTACACAGCCTCTTTGAAGGCTGGGATGCTGCACTTTCATCAAGTTCTATGGATTGTAATTGGTACTGGACTGGGTAGAAATAACCACTGAAGTGAATCTAGGTCAGTTAGAGTTAGCCTGGTAAACTGAGGCTAGCCTTCTTCCTTATTTCTATACCCTTTAAAAAAAACAAACAAAAAGCATCAAGCTTTTAATGACTTTGCATGGACATGGTCAGACCATCACACACTGCTTAGGGCTTTCTAGTCACTGAACCTGGCCCTCTCTGAGCAGGATGAGCTTTGGAACACATCCCTGGGAGCTGAGTAGCCAGGAGTTTGAGCAGGGATAACCCCCATCACTCTGGATAGAAGGGAGCTGAGTCCTGTGAGGCTCATTACATTGATCTTGGTGCCAGCCAAGAGCAGAACCAACAGAGACAATAGAGGAGACAGGAACTCCAAGACAGCAGGAAGGGAGGAGAAGGAAATGGTGTGAGGCAGGAGTGGTAAGGGTGCAATGATGCTATAGCAGATGAGGAGAAAAAATGCTGGACCTAGAAAAGCACAGAAAGTTACAATTTTCTTAACTAAGAAACAGCTGCAAGAAAAAGCTACAGAAACACTGACTTCTTATTTTGGGGGATTTTTTGTAAAAAAAAATTAAAAAATATTAAGCATTTTATTTCAACCACTGCTGATAATTTATTTTGTTTGAATAAAGGATTCTAAAATAATAAAGGCCAGATACTTCTACATGTGTTGATGATACAATCCTGTGCATTTATGATGTCCTACGGTAAGAGAGTGGATGTCAGATTTTGAACAATCCCTGGAAGTAGGTGGTGAATGACTCCTAGAACCAAAAACGTTTGCTCTCTGTTCATCTTTTGCCCACTGAGTGGAGATAAAGGAGGAGAGATCACAGGTTGGGTAATGTCAGAACAAAGATAATAAAAAATTGATGGAGAAAGAAAAGAACCAATGCAGAAGAAGATAAGAAATAAAATGGGAAGAATAACATGGCAACTGTGTCAAACTGTGGTGCAAGAAACCACAAGGTAATGGAGCACTTTCACCATCTGTTGACAAGGGAGGTCCACAAAAAATTATGCCAACAGTTCCACTCAAAAATAGCAAAAAGGTAAAAAGCTAAAAGAAAATAAAATTGTTTTTTTGCAAGCAAAACACCCACAAAAGTCACTCCAAAAGGTACCAACATCAAAATACAGTTCCTTTCAATCTAAAATCAAACCTATGTGCACGTGTGTGCAAACTGTACGTACGTGCATTCACCTGTGATAATACAGTACTGAAGTCTTTCTCTTTTTGCCTTGCCAACAGAAGGTGAAGTTTATGTCAGATGACCCTTGGACCAAGTATTAACTTTTTAAAAGTAACTTGTTGAAATAGAATTTATAACACCCAACATACCTTGCAAATAAAGACCTGACACAGAAAGCACTATTTTTTTAATTTAAAATATAACGTTTAACTATTTCTATTTAATTGTTCATTATTACCAAGTTACTAAATTAAGGATTTAAAATAATTTTTAATACAATACCTCAGCTGTTGTGAGGAACACATCCTCGCCAATATGTTTCAGTCCACATGAAATAACACCAAGGGCAACTCCTGGGAACACATAGGAATTGTTACCCTGTCCAGGATAGAGAGTTTGTCCACTTGGAAGAGTGACAGGATCAAAAGGACTTCCACTGGCAAAAATGCCTCGTCCCTAAATGGTAACAACAAAGCCAAACAAAGCACGTTAGTACAGAGGATGCCGTTGAAATATTTCACACTTTATCCTTTTAAATATCTACCACGTGGAAGCTGGGTTGTAGCTATTTAGTATCTCTTCTGAGAGGGTGTTAGAGCTGTTTGAAAATGTTTCAGGAACATCAGGAGATCACTGGTGATTCTCTGTGACTACCTGATGTCAGAGAGTAACAGCTGCCTTATTCAAGTAACAACTATCAGCACAATTTAGAGGAGACACTGAAAGCCAGCACTCGTTATTCCCTTTGTGCATCCGTGCCAGAAGAAGGGTGCAGGGGAAGAAGGTAAAGACCTACAGCTGTAAAACTCAAAACTGGACAATACTGTCATGGTAACAAGGGGTGATACTGCTGGATTTTTTTCCCAACAGCAGATCACCCACAAAAATGGCACTAAGGCCACTAAATGTTGCACTTTTGGCCGTGGCCATTTCTGAGGAGCTGTGGGCAGGCAGAGCTCTCTGTTTGTCCCAACCTTCCCACATCAGGCCCCTGTGCCCACTCCAGAGCTGAACAGAACAACAGGTGCAAGCTCTTTCCCAGGAACGTCATCCCATGGTGCAACCTACAGCACAAGTTGCTGATGGGACTTCCTCTGCCAGGACCTTGTGTCTCACCTCGTTGTAATATATTGAGCAGGGTGAAGGCACCAACTCAGGCACCGGCATGTGATCATCCAGTACTGATAAACCACTAGGACGTTTCCCAGCAGATTTCTGGGCAGTGCCAAGTAGCACTGTGGCTGACAGGCCCCAGGCACCATGCCCAGACTGGTGCCAGTAGGCAGCAGGGAAGAGCCAGCCTGTTTTGGAGAATTAGAGAATCCAGCTTACAGATACCAGTTACACCACAGTACTTGTCCTGAGGATGAGACCTGGCTCTAACTCAGCTTATGCTGTAGTTCCCGTGGGACCTCTGTATCTCTTCCCGGGACCCAACCACAGGCGTAGCTCCATGCTGGCACACAGCACACATCAGGCAGCTGTGGGGAGGGACAGAAGCCTGTGGGGTGGCCCAGATGTGGTGACAGGACTCGTGTTGCTAACAGCTTAACATTAGGTAAGAGGAATATTAGGCCTGGTGTCATTCAGTAGCACACCCGTTCAGGGCTGTGATACCACTGGAGTACCGAGAGGTCGGCTGTCAGGGAATGGCAAGTCTTGATGGCATCTCACTGTTCCCCCAGGATGAGGAGCACCCCAATGAGAGCAGATACCAGCACCACCAAGTGCTGTTCAAGGGCAGTAGAACAGGCACCTCAGAGGCGACTCACCTGCAGCACTACTATCCAGGTTCTCCCCAGATCATTCCTGATACACAGGGAGAGAGAAGTAATTTTTACAGCAGGCAGTGCAGTTTTGGACTAACGCAAGAGGTGACATTGCACAGGCTCTATGTCCTCGGCCCAAAGGCCCCTGGCTCTTGCCTTGCTGGGGAGGGAGCACCCTCGAATTTAAGCAGTAAATTTAGGTGGGGAAGAAAAGCCAGCCTCTATTTATGCTAGCGCTGCTGAAGTGATAAATGTCACTGTTCAATACTTCAGAGGGAGGCGCTTTGTATCAGAAATATCTGTGCCTGTTTTAGAGAACTGGAAACGTGCATTTTCACAGACGCCAGTGTTGCTGTTCAGCTCTTCAGAAGAATATTTGGTTTGGTTTGTTGTCATGCAGTATTATCACGTCTGGCTTATTATATGTTTTGGTGACAGATCAAATATTTCAGTGCATCTTTTGCCCTGCCTACCAGATGTCACTACCCACTATAACTATAGCCACTTTCCTGGCTGTCGCACTGTGCTGCAATTGTGTACTGTGCACTGGGGAACAGACAGGCTAAATTTGTCTTTTAAACACTGTGACACTGACATTCAAACTGCCCTGTATTTGACAAGAAATCCAAACACAATCCACTACGAAACAAATACAGTCAAGTAATTATACATTTCAAATGCTAGACTGAATTACAGGATAACATGTTTATTAGCATTTTAACAATAATAAACAAGCAAGTACTGTCCTCTTAATTTTCACCTATGTTTCCATAATAGAAATCTTTGTAAAACGAGTCAATTACCCTAGTTCTTTATTAAGAATTATTTTAAAGAGTCTATTTCCTGTATTGAAGTATTTTCTTACCCTAAAGAGTATTTATAAAATCTCAAATGAAAAGTGTGCTGCTGTGTCTATATATTACACAACGTGGTACATTTAAAAAACAGGCATAAGGCTTTAATGATTGACAGTTACTGACACTTCAGTTCTAATAAAGGCAATGAGTCTTGCCTGACACCAATTAAAGCTACTAAATGTTTTTATGAGGGTACAAGCATGTATTGACTTCAGTCTTGATAAAATGTGAAAACCTATTACTTAATTGAACTCATTTTACGTACACTCAGAGACATCATTAGTACTTGCTACTCCACTCTCTGTCTTCCTTCCATTTTAAATTTAATTTCAGATTTACTTTTCACTATGTATACAGGAGAGATATTAATCTTTGGTTACCTCTGTATATTTGTAGCACTGCTCAGCAGTGCATTCTGCTTTGCTGGTAGGATTGCTGAGAGCAAAAATAATAGGACGTTCGTTTAAAGCAGCCATATCCTGAAGAATTTGTTTAGTAAAAGCACCACCAATTGCAGCAACTCCTAAAGAAGAAAAACATGCACATAACAAGCAGACAAATGCAATTAGTTCAAGGTAAGACATGCATGTCACTTTTAAAAGAACAGAGCTCCTTTTACTGCATACTTCCTTCTTTAAAATGGAGTTCAACCTTTTTCCTAACATGTGGTTAAAATAAAGGTTTTTATAAAAGATTTTGCAACAGTGAAACTTCAGTATTATCCCTAACATAAGGCAGAACCTATTCACCCCTGTACTGCTTGGTGAATTTCTCACTTCACTTTTCTCAGGCCCTTTATATAAAATAGAAACGTATCCCCTACCCTGCAGGTAAGTCCAATAAGGAGCAGAAAGGTACAACTCTGTCTCCTAAAGTCTCCTGCAACAGACTGGATGGTTCCTTCCAAATCCAATGTGTCAGATTTCAATTTTTTCTGACATGACAAGTAAAGTCTCTGCCTTCTACAGCTGATCATTCTGCCATCTCCAGCCTCAGCTGATGAATAATCACAATTTTGAGTCTAAGGCTTCTCTGACAGCAACTATTTTTTTTAATGCTTCCCTTTCCATCCCACCAGAGATGCTTTTCTGTTCTCCATACTGTACTCACAACAAAAAAAGCAGAATGTGTGGGTTTTTTTGAGATGCCAATATACCTGTATTTCTGCCTAACCTACCAGAGCTGGGAATCAAAGAATGAGGTCCTTGCTCTCCACACCTTCAGTGAAAAACAGATGAATAGACCTTGGAGTAAACCTAAGGATCTTTATGTCCAGGGAGGCCCTATCACTTGGTTTGTAGAGAAGGCAGCCTCTTTCTTGCTCACAGCTAGTCTCTGGCTCCCTGCTCTGTTTTCCACACAGCATTTGAGTTTTAAGAGCAGGAAAAAAGCTGTTGTTCCCAGTCTTGCGGGAACAGAGACAGATTCAAACTCAGGCCAGGAGAGGGTCTTAAAATTGCAATTTCTTATATTTGGTTAAGCTAAACTAAACTTTTCCTTGAGCCATCTCAGGCGATTAAACATATAAGAGGATTCACTGAGACAAGAGTTGAGTAAGACATTGGGAGAAGGATTATCAACCTATTTCCCCATGATTCCTGCTGCCCATAGGAAGATACTGAAAGATTAGTCCTTCAAACCGAAAAAAAAAAATCACAATATTAATTTTTATTGCTGTTTCTGTTGGAAGAGCCTCATTATGCAGCATGGATAAGAGAAAACGCCGCATAGTTATATATGAAAAAAATGACACACAGTAAACATTGATATTTCATGACAGCAAACATTCCCTAAGCATCCACACACCTTTATCTAGATAAATATCACAGATCATTCAATCTATTCTTCTGTTCCACTAGCTTTTTCAGCCTTGTATTCTACTAAATAAATTCTCTAGACTATTTGGTCTTTGTCTTGCATATCTTTATAGAGCATAGAAAAATATAAGCTTTATTTACCTCATTCATGATCATTGTCAAAAGCAGATTTTACTGAACAAGGACCATGTGGTCTAGGCACAGTCAAAAAGGCAGCTCTTAAAATGTAGGATAATTTTCACTGTGGCATTTCAGATTTTCCAGCATCTGATGACTGATTTTACTAGCCAGATAGATGAATTTTCAAGTCTTACATATGAAAAAAAAATATTTAAGACTACTTGCAGTACATTCCTGAAACTGTCACTGAAATATAATAACCAAACTGCAGAGAGCTGAGCAATCTTCTACTGAGACCCCAAATCCTGCAGCTTTTATAAAAGAAAAAGTCTTTGTACCATCTGTGTTGGTCTGCACTAAGGACTGATAGCTAAGGACTTAAATATGAGGGAGCAGAAGATTCAGCTACAGCATGCTCATATTTATTTGCACAGCTTTACATGTGCTTAGCTCAGTTTTCTCAGTCTAAGTTTGAGATTATTTGTATTACGTCAGCCAAATTAAACCAGAAGTAATTTAGGAAGGTGATAAGGTTCTCTATCAGATGTTTAAACCAACTCAGATTATTCCCCCTGTAAAATGGATGGCTTGGAGTGAAAGCAGTGTTACATGCTTGTATGGTTACTATTTGTTCAGTTGCTTAATAGAGTCTATTATGCACCTAGTGTTTTCTAAAAACACACAAAGGTAAACTCTGTTCAGAGGAACTTGATCTTGTCTCCAGACAAAGACACATCCCCCTTTTTTTTTTCCAATAAAGAATAAGGTCACTGCTTTAAAGTAAAAGAAATTACCTATTAGCACAGATGGTTTTATATCTTTAACAATATCTTCTAGATTTTTCATTTCACCATGTTCATGGGCAAAACGTTGTTTCTCAGATGTTAATGAGGCACGCCCCTGAGTAAGGAAAAAAAGAAAAAGATATCTATTATAAGTTTAATGGAACCTAATATCCTGGGATAATCAGTTTACAAAGTATCTGGTTTAACATGTCCCATTTTCATTCCTACTTTTGCGTCTATCACCAAATACCATATTAGACAAAGTTACACTGTGTACAGCTAACACACTTAGGATAATTTAGGACTAACTATTTCTCTAAGCAGTAGCTAAATTAAATTCAATATTTGTACTTTAAATTCATAACAGCTGTAGAACACCACTGTATTAAAAATTATAAGAAAGCATCATTAATTTATTCTTTGAAGTATTCTTAAAGCTGTTTTACCTGATAACATTTAATCAAACACTTAAAGTTAATGATGATAAAGCATAAATATATAGCAAACAGTACAGATGTGCCAGGGTGGGGGGGGATTCATAACTTAGCAAAACAAAAATAGTTTCTCATAGCTTTTTCAGCTTTGCTCTTGTCTAAAAGTATAGAAACTATATGGGGGGTGACTACAGACTATAAGGGAGCCTGTATTTTGTTCTATATTTTTCATATTTAAGTCATTCATTCTTAAGGATGGAATAAAAATAATTCTAACCAGAAGTCTGGTGCACCATTTTTGCATTAACAAAATTGACTCAGCTGTGAAACAACTTTCTATTTTCTATACTGGCCATTTCCACCCACTGATGCCCAACAAGGTTCCCAAATGGAATACGAGAGATGCAGCAAAAAGGGCGATAGAGGATCATTGACATTGCCTGGGCTGCTAACAGGATTTGAGGTCAGTATAAGTGACGTGGAGCGTGGGGCAAGGAGAAGCCAGAATTCACTAAAATTATATTAGTTGTCTAAATACATGGACCTCTGTCTGTACACAAGCATCTGAAGATTTCAGCAGAAGAGTTTAAAATGCATACACCTCCACCCCTCGTTTTATTCTCCTGCCTGCAGAACACATCGCTGCTGCAAAAGTGCTTTTCAAGCACAAATCTAGAAGATGGTGCCAGCCCCTCAAATATCTTACAATGTCAGACAGCAAGAAGCAGATTACACAGATACATAGGGAAGTACACAAGGAAAAGGGAATGCTAAATGCAATTTTGACCAAATAGCCAGAACAGATATATATATAATCTCCCCAGCCACATCTTTTCCAACTGACAAGATGAAAGTTTCCTTAACCTTATCAAGTTAATGAAGACTATACTGAAGCATTGGAACAGAATTCTTTCCACAATTCCACCAAAGTCTCTGAATTTGACAATTTTGGCTCAGTTTAGGGCTGTGTATACTATCAGATTCAAGCTGGTATTAGTTTTTAATGGCATTTTTGCTTAGTTTTAACAAAACCAAGAAATCTGCTGCTACATTTCAGACCACAATACTGCGATGTGGCAACTCATGGCTGTGCCAGTCCCATCACAGAAGCTTCTCTGCTGGTCCTCTGATGGCCACTGCAAGAGCTGGTAGCCAGGAGGGAAAGGCCATTTTTCATTTCCAGCTGCAAGAAAAGCTTTTCCATCCCAAGGGTACCACAGGAAGCTGCAGAGGCCGTTATGCGGTCGGGGCTGACTGAGCTGGTCTGCCCCACAGGATGCCAGCTTCTCTTGGCTCACCCATGAGTACAAGGAATTTCCAGAGATTTCTCATCTTCTACAGATTTTTTTTACAAGACCAAAATACAGAGATTTGAAATTAAGAGGGTTATGTCTGGATGTGCTTATATGGGTCTTAGGTGTTCTTCCTAGAGCGATTAGCATGGAAATTCTGCGATACGGGCACCTGGTTTGGTTTCCTTTGCAGGTAAATTGTGAAAATCTCAGCCTCGAGAACGCTGCAATATTAACAATTTTTGGCATACTCACGCTCAGACCATTCCACTGTCAATATACATTTTGAAGTCTGCCATTTCCCAACACCCCAGCAGATGTCCCCACAGTCTACACACACGGTTTAGATCCCTCTCGTTTTAAAGCAGGAATTCTACTTAATATTTTTTAAGGGAAAATATGAAGTTTTCTTTTTAGTCACCAAAGGGAAAAATGTATTTATGACTTCCAGGACAAAAGTTTGATTCTAGGAATAACTCAAAAATACTAAAATAAAAGCTACTTTTCCTGTGAGGGTGACAGAGCACTGGAACAGGCTGCCCAGGGAGGTTGTGGAGTCTCCTTCTCTGGAGACATTCAAGACCCGCCTGGACGCCTTCCTGTGTGAACTCATCTAGGTGTTCCTGCTCTGGCAGGGGGATTGGACTGGATGATCTTTCGAGGTCCCTTCCAATCCCTGACATTCTGTGATTCTGTGATTCTATTCAGCTCGGTTGAAACTGAATTGCTTGCCAAAGCCTGACTCGAGGCAGGTCTCCTGGGGAGCCGGGAATGGGTGCCATGGGCCACCATCTGATCCTACGCTGCTTCTTCAGTTGGTTCCTTAATAGGTTATCACGCTGCTATTGAGGAAGCTAGTTTTCAATCTAGTCTTAAAATCCCGCCTCCAGGAGACTGCCCTAGGCAGCCAAGAAGAAAGAAATCACCTCTAAGAGGTATGACCAGCTCATCTTCAAGCTGTGGCAGGCTGGTACCTCTGAGCCCCTCCAGGATCTACAGATCTGGGCAGCTCTCTCAGGAAAGGTGACCTCTGTTTTTCTCCCACAGTGCATAACAGCTAAGAGACCAGAATGACATCTTAGTGGATAAAAATGTTGATACTTTTTCATTTTAATTTTTAATCAAACAAATAACCAAAATCCTGCATGAAACAGTGTTACTTCTTTATACAGTTTTAGACTGCATTGGCTTTCGAGGAGGTACTTCAACATTTTAAAAATAAGATAATGGCAGAGCTGTCAAAACACCAAGGCAACAAAGCCTAATTTCCTCTTGACTTTGATGGTAATTTCTCATTTAATTAGCTACAAAGGAGTACTCAAACCAGTAAGCTGGATGTGATCCACTGCAATTCTTTCCAGGCCACTGGCTAGTGAGATGACTGCTAGCCAGATGGGTCAGCTTAGTTTAGATTCACTTCTGCCCTATCTTAATTTCTATCTGCCCTTAATTTCACACAGGGCATTCTACCATTCTAAAAAAAACGTAACAAAACAAAACAAAAACCAACCAACAAACCAAAAAACAGAAAACAACACCAAACCCCAAACAATCTTAAATTTATTTCTTTATTCAGCTTTGGTCTGAATTAGCTTGATCTCATTAGTCAGAATGAATTATGTCTCCAAGAAAATATTTTTCTAGTGTATTAACTAAGAATGAAATACTAAATTCTGTGGCTTAGCAAAAATAACAACAGCTATGTATATAGAGATTTTTGCTTGGAAAATGCTTATAAAAGAGACTCTATGGTTAGGGGTTTTTTTAAAAATACATATTTTAAAATAGATTGTCAGAAATGTATTTTTATTGTTAATTTAGTGATCCTAAAGGAGCTACATAACATCCCTAAAAACTGTGGCTGAGATTTCAAGACCAGTCAGTTGATTTGGTTACAAAACTCCAACAATCCAGAGGACAGTGCTTTAGATAGTATTCTTCGTCACCAAATTGGCAAATTCCTAAGTTTGCTCTTCACAAAGGAGAGAGGCGGCAGCAAGAGCATGGCTAGCTTTCCTCCGTGCCCTGCCAACAGGGCAAGCAATGACTTGCAGGAAGGAAGGAAGGAACAATTCTGTTTTGTGCATGCTTAACCTCAAACTAAGGGGTTGCCAGCCCATGTAGTACAAGCTTCCATGCACCCGCCTCTGAACGCCCAGAGCCGGAATAAGAAATCACGGAGCTTTTGTCAGTCAGCAGAGAGAACAGGATGGAGCAAAAATGCAGAAGTTTCAATTCTGGATTTGTGTGGTTTTCTGTCTTGTCTCCCTCCTGACACTGGAGAGAAGCAAAGTGGATGGACCTGTCAGTGCAGAGCTGCTCTGACTGAAAGATCTTCCAGAAGCGCAGAGCCCATCTCCTGACGTTTCCATTTCCAGCCGTGCCTTAGCAAGCTTTTGTACTCTGGCTATCCTATAGCTAGGAAATGAGCCCCAGAGGATCAACACAAGGCAGCATAAATCAGAAACTGCTCTGGTCTGCTTGCATCTCCGTAATCCTACGGTACTAACACAGCACACAGCTCCCTGATACTTCCCTTATTCTTCTCATAGGAAAAGGAAAAATTTAAAATACTACATACTTAAAAAGAATCTGAATGAGCCCTGGGTTCTCTGTATGAAGGTCTGAGTCTTTTAAGTACAAACATCACCTTCAGTCACATTCGTATTTGTCTTCTAAGTCCACTGTCTTGCTCTTTTAGCATTACTAAAAACTCATTTGCTCAATGAAAAGGGCTCAGAAGAATCAGCAAACTAAAGGCGTGCCCCTTTCGGTATGCCAAGCCTCAGTACAGTCTCACTGCTTCACTGAAGGACTTCAGTGCTTGCCATGCAGGGGAGGAATTTTTACAGGATTCCTACCAAAGGATGTTATTGCACTGTTGTGCAAATAGCAGTACAAAGACTCATCTCTGCCCGACAGCAGCTATCTTATGTTGTGATATGTCTTCTGTGATGTATAACAAGCACCTTTCCTGCATCAAACGACACTCCCTAAATCCAAAAAGAAAGTTTTTACACTGAAATATGTGAATGTTAGATGAACTAACAGATTTGACATGATACCTGTGTAGCTATTCAGAGGGGAAGATACAAGCTCACAAAGTCTTCCAATAGAAGAAGGAAGGTAAAGTTAGAAAGAGAGGCTATCTATCCTTCTTGCTTTAACTTCCCAAATATATTCAGCATCCCAAGAAAGAAAGAAAAAAAAGCACTGACATTTCATTATATACCTTTTTGCAATGCTATGTATTCTTACATTATTTCCTTATCTTTTACAGAGTAAGTAATTTGCTAGGGGCATTATAACAAGTTTGCTTTAATTAAAACAAAACAAAACAAAACAAAACAAAACAAACCCAATCTACATACTAAAGTACCAGTAAGACAACCATAGTATCTTTAGTGCATACTCAGGCTGCCTGAATAAACTACACCATACACCTTCACTAGAATGCTAAAAGTGAAGAATATTAAAAACAGTCATAAAGATTAATAAATCTTAAGTCCAAAGACTCAGTGAAAATGTTAGAAATTACTTTGGGAGGAGAATTATTGCCTCTATCACAGTACCATTTTGTACCAAGAAACTTATGGGATATTTTGGATTTGAACAAAAGAGAAGAAAGCAACCTGAAAACAGATATGTTGCTATATTAGAAGTCACTGTGGTATCTCAGATGGAAAGTAACATGAGCTAAATTCTTTATTAGCAAATGAGTTACAATGTGGACTGTGTTAAGTCAGCAGATGAAGTACAGAGATAAAGAAACAATAGCAGCATTCTCCGATGGTGACATTATGTATGAAAGATCTTGGCAATCCTAAAATGTCTATACTCCCTAATGGGCAAGAGTGACTGGTATTGTATATTATTATTACAAATAGTAAAACATAGTCACCTAGACACCAGGACCTTTTAATTCAAGGAGTAAAAGGAAGTAACAGGATTCAGTAGGTAATAGTTTTAGGAAAAACTGCTTGATTTTTGGATTTGAACTGAAAACAGTTCTTATTTTAGGGAGAGTTCTGAAGTTTTTTGTTTCAGTGGCTGATCAACAGCACAAGAAGCAAAGGAGATACTGGGATCAGGCTTCAAGCAAATGTACATCACAGCTTCCACAGAAAGTTACTCATATCATATGATAGAACCAAACTGAGGCTCACATAACAAACAAAAATGTCCCATCAATAAAACCATGAGAAATTTCATAGAAAACAGCTGTAAAAACATGAGACCAGACTGCACAGCAGACATTTATATGGGACATTACAAAACAGGAGGCAAATCTTACAAATACCACTGATGTGAAGTCTAATGCCATGGCCTGTTTGAGCTGGTCCTGCGGGGCTGCCCCATGAAGGAGGGCTGAAGAGCAGAGCGCCTTTGTGTCGGCGAGGTGAGAGAGGCAGGGCTGGAAGCTCTCCATGATTTGCTCTTTCCATCAGCTGGGAGGCAGCTGAGAATAAGCCAGAGCACCCTGATGACTGCACTGTCCCACATTAGAGGCAGTGCTGGCACTCATCCCGTCTCACAGCCAGGGAGGCACAAATCTATTTACGTAAACACTTGCCTCCATTTGACTGTGTCAACTGCAGCTTATTTAAACAAGACAACAGAGATCAGTACACACATGAAATCATAAATTTATCTGAGGTTCTTAAATACTGAAGACATGAGAACCACACAAGACATGAGAACTGTAGACCAAAAAGCAAAGCAGTCCATTACTAGATTGAGTATTTACAACTGCAAACTTTTTTGGTTTTACTTGCATGTTTCCTGCGAGTTCTCTATTGCAGAGTTAAGAGCAAAACAAACAAACCAAAAAAAGCAGTTGTTAAAGCATCAAGGAAGAAGGGGGAAAAAAAGGATGTGGTTAAGAGTCATGGGAGAAGGTGGTGAAACATCTCCCTCTTGGGAGATGATCACTGCATGGCTTCTTATTTCTTTCATCACAAGTAAATCCATGGTCTAGAGGTTGTTGATGAACCATCTGGAAGACTCTAGGCAGGGACTGTAGACAGCACTAGAAGCTGAGGGACCTCTCTGGGTTCCCAGGACCATGAAAGGGAAGGGACAAAAGTGGCACAGAGAGAGTGCTAGGAGGGGTCCAGTCAGGCTGCCCTCCCTAGCCAGAACTCCAGAAAAGTGTTCATTACCAGGAGCTGCAAAATGTTAAAAAAAAGGGATGGGGGGGGCTGGAGGGGGAAAGGAAAAAAAAAAAAGGTGAAGGCATTGTTATGGATAAAAGAGATTACTGAAGCCCAAGGGCTTCCTTAGCTTACAGGCTACCTTGTTTAGGAGCCAAAAAGCAGAGTCGTACAAGCCCTCCCAAATCCCCACACCGAGACCCTAATTATAAAGTGACTGTGCCCCCTGATCAGGTCCATCACCTAACACCTAAAGGTGAAGAGAGCAGGTAAAAACCAGATGAGGCAACTTGGACACAGAATTAATAAACAGTTCCTTGCCAGCTGTGTGAAAAACCACAAGATTTTGAGGAGATAATGTCATAATGGTTGGCAGTAAAACATATGATTTAAGTAAGAAATGTAATTCTGGTGTTGACTTTAAAACACATTGTTAGAAGATTAAGGCTGTTTAAGTCCTGCAAAATTTATAAAATAGCCTTTCCATGTAAAGAAGCACAGATGGTTAACAGGCAGGACAAAAGTTATAAAGAGAATTATTTCAAGAAGATAAGATCTGAGAAGCAGAGCAAGTCAAGAACCCACAGAACAGAAAAAGTGGAGCAAAACAATCATTCATTTCAATAACAGAGCGTGAGCAAAAGAAATCATAAACCATCAAAATCAGGTCACCAACATCAGTACATCTAATGTACACAGTGTCAAAGAGGAAACAGTTACATGCTAGCAAATTTAACACTCAAATTTTTGTTGGTGTCTCTTTTAGAGAAAATAATGTGGGTATTCCTTCTGCACACCCCACCAATCATCCTTTTGCCTTGTCCTCACCTGTTTTCATACAGTACTGGCTGAGTATGAGTAACGCCATGAGCGTTCAAAGATAAACTGCAAAGCAAACAAGGATTATTTCATTGGGATAGTACATGAGTAAAATAAGGCAGAAACCGATTTTAGTGACAGTGGCACCTTGGAGATACCCAAGACATTGCATCTTTGCTAAGATGCAAAGCAGTTTTTTGGCTCAAAAAGTCATAGCCAGTTGCAGTTAGCCACAAATGAACTGATCGAGGACAAAAGCAAAGTGAATAATTGACTGTTGATAAAAATAAAGCTAGAAATAATTAAAAGTTAGCAGGAGAGGTAGACAAAATATTAAGTGGTATATACAAGCTAACATTACAACCGTTATCAAATTAGTATTTAGAATGAAATCCAAACATTTTTAGAAGCTATTATGGCTAAAGAATAATAAAATTCAGTAACAATCAGATAGTCAGGGTGGGATTCAATATTAATATACCTGATTGTGAGCTCTAAAGGCTCTTTCATGTATCATACGAGCTCTGCTGACTGTAATAGGAGTGACTACACCTGTATGGCACTGAAATTCTATCAGTCTCAAATGTCCTCCTTTCTCTTCCTTCATTCTCTAAGAAAAGATTGAAATATGTATGTATCCAGCTTTGACCAACCCTTGAACTTTAATCAGGGTCATACCCACTGACAGTTAATTGGTTGAGGACCTTTTCCAAATCAGATCGCCAGGGATATTCAAATGGAGGAAGGAGGAGGGAAAATGAAAACATTTTAGAGGATTATCTACAGGATTACCTGGGCAGACTCATTCTAATTATTTAGGACCACATAAATTGGTAAACTTTCAGGGTCTATGTCAGTCCTCCTCTTACAAAGATGGGTATTCTGAGGACATCAACTATCTGACCTCAACTGATGTACTTGTTTGTGCCATTCAGTTTGGGCTTCACTCAGATGATCTGAAGTCTTACAGGGGTTAAGATGACACATCTAATGGATATTTAAAATACAAAGCACTCAATTAGACCCAAGTATTACTGTGTTGAACTAGAAAGCATAGAGTACAAGACTGTCAAAAGCAGCATTGCTCCATGTTGACATACTCTTTAAAATTCAGAGAATGGTGAACCTCCTAAACATCCCAACACTTTTTAACACTTTCTGCACCTTGTCAGCTACTTGACACAAAAGAATTTATTGTCTGTGAAGTTAATGGGTGAAAATTTGGCCACTAGGACAGCTAAGCGTGACACTATGGCAGCTCTAAAGAAGACACAAAATGTGTTCACCACATATCACACATTTATGTATATTTGGGTGATTAACAGAAAAAAAAAAGGGGGAACACTGAGAATATGGGAAAGAAAAGGAATGTATGAGACATCACCCATCAGTGTGTTCCTATAGGTAAATATCTATTCATTAATCAGACAGGATGTGACAATGTGACAGAATTCAGAAATTCAGAATTAAAAGAGTCCCAACTGCTTATGCATAATCTCCAAGTACACAGGAGTGCAAAAGCAGCTTTAAAGGTGTCTTTTAATTAAATATTAAATCTTCCATCTGAATGCACTGGGATACTTAACACAGCCATTTGAAGAGGAGCAATATCTGTTTCAAAGAGTAAAGTCATATAGTTCAAGTGGCAAAATTACAATGATATTATGATCTGCAAACCTTTCTCATCCACCTTTGGACAAAAAATAGTTTTGAAAGGTGAAAGCATACTGTACGGATTAAAAAACACCTCAATAAGCCCAAAACAATATGAACAACATTATAAGGTCTCTAGAATGAAGTAGAGAACACAACTATAGACAGTATAACAAAGAGCCTTCATCACCAGCTCTTTCACCACAACATAGCAGAAAAGTTGGTCATCAAACGTGGTTTAGTGAAAAAAGATGGTTCCCAAGGGAAAAGAAAAAAAATATATTAACAGTAAAATGAAAACACAGCTGCATTTGAACAATTAAAAAGCCACAAAGGGAAAATCAGCTACAACAGCCTGATAAGTGACTTCGTGGCAGCTTTTGGGGGTGGGGGGAGAAGAAAAAGGTGGAAACTGTTTGCAGTCAGGTCAACAAAAGTTCCAAAGTTATTTTTCTTTGGTTTGCAGTAGCTGAAATACCACAGAAAATAGATAAAAGGAGAAACAATATTTAAATCTATAACCATGCACTGCAGAATAAATGATCAAAGCACAGAACAGCATACAAATGATGTAAAAATTAGTTTAGTTGGACAAAATAGTCGCTGAGTCTTCAGAGAGTCTGTTATTTCTCATACTGCTAAAGCAACAGATCAGAATATTTCTAGGATTGAAAAGGTCTCCCTGCTTCACGTAAAATTCTTTTGATCACACAGTTTTTGATAGGGCAAGTTTGAAGGGACTATTGTTGAACAAGTTTCCATTGATACACCTCCTCAGTAGTAAGACATAAAAGTCAGTTTAGTTTATGCAGAAGTTGGTTAACCGATGGTCTAGGCTGTGGCTTGTCAAATCTTATCTTTGCAATAATTAAAGGTTTCTAACAATAGAGTCCTTCCCATTGTACAGTTTTCTCACTCATCTTCCTCATTTTACTTCTCTTATCTCATTTCTAAGAGTTTAGAAAATCCTTCAAGTCTTGCAGCACTTTTCTGCAATCAGCTAAAGCTGATGTTTTACTCTCTAGGGGGAACATTTAGCTACAGAAGAAAGCCAAGAGAGGACTTGCAGAGTCCCAGACCAAGGACAAGTTTTCTTACGCCCAGCTCAGGCCTCACTGAAGTATCTCCAGCTTCTAGGTTCAGTAGGCTCTGCACTCAAACACACAGCAGCAGTAAGTACCCACCCATTCCCAAGCCTTCCCAGGACAGACAGACAGGGAGAATGGTGCTCCTAGGTCTTCCAGGAGCACCACCAATGACCCGAAATGCACACTGTTGGCTCCTGCTGCTTGCGTCAACATCTGGCTACAAGTTCTGCCCTAATGTATCTCAGACAGCTGTTATGTCTGGCTATCACCAACAGCTTGCGAATACACTCTGGGCAGGACATGAAATTCGGCGGACTGCTTTTTGGACAAAACCCAAATTAAAGCCCCACCAAGAAGAATAAGCAGAGAAAAGGAACTTTTCAGGCCTAGAAATATTCCCGCTCAGTGTGAGACACTGAGGGGTTTTGGCCCTGGTGGAGAGTGCTGAAGCTAGGAGGTGGTAAGTAAAGAATACAGTCACCGAGTCACTAAAAATTTAGAACCTGTGGAAGGAATTATTCGTTGCGTACCAAGAACAACAACCCAGCTTCTTGGCTAACTAACAGATTAACAGTAAGAGGTGTAAAAGAAGCAGGAAGAGGAAATAAGCAGGAGAAAAGAAAGGCTGGTTAACCACCTTGGCTGGACAGACATGCAGCCAAGACCTGTTTTACTGCTCTAGGGTTGTAAAGTTCCTGTACTTCTGCCCCTGTCAGTTTGTTTCCAGGAGCCATCGCCAGGAGGTGATTTTAGTTCAGTTGTTTTATTTGACAATCCCAGTCTCTATGGTGGAGGAAATCATGCAACACACCACTCTTCTTAGGCAACCTCTAGGTCTCAATAGCCACGGAAGATACACAGACCTTCAGTCATCTGTGTTTTCATGCAAAACCACTTTAAGATTATTAGATGAAAACCAAGAGGATTAAAAATACCCATTAAAACAAACAAACAAACAAAAACCACTAAAAAAAAAATATCTGTCTTAGATAGTAGCAAATATCAGCATTCTTCTGTACCTATCAGGCTACTTTTGTGCTTTCTGGCAAAGTACGTCCAAGATGACCTCAGTAATACTCTCCCATCTCAATGTCTATGATCCTACTATTTTCCCTTTAACAGTGTGAGTGAAAGGTGCTGTGATACTGTTCAATAAACCAACACAGAGACTGACTGCAGAATGCATGCTCCTGATGTAAAGGAATGTGAACGACAAAAGATCCTAAACACCAGACAGCTAAAGAACACTGCGCCGGAGTACAGTAACAACAAAGATGACCATAAACACTGCTAACCAACGGGCAAGGTGAAAAAGCAAAGCCAACTGGCCTCTTATCCATTTCTTTTAAGTAGCTCACAAACTATTAAATACATAACCACTTTTTAAAACATACCAGTTTCTTTATTCTGGCACATGGAATTCATATGTTTCTTTATTTTGGCACATGGAAGGAATGAGGTAAGGGTGACTGATGAAGTCTCTCAGCAGCTTCAATTTCTGACCAGTGTTGATAGCACTGCAGACCACAACATCTGCAACACGAACTATATCACTGTGCATAGAAGCTATTTGATGCAATACATCTCAGCTCTTGCAGAAGGATGACATGCTTGCAACACCAGGAAAATATTATCTTCAAAAATATTTTTCTCCTTTTAAAAAATCCTTGAATACTATCCTAATTATGTATCTATACATCTTTGTGCAAGACTGTGTTAACAAATAGTAGTTAAATTAACATGGGAAATGTTAAAGCCACAAGTTGAACATTTCTTTCCTTACACATTTTTAATGAACTGCTGAAAAATGCTCTTCATTATGTGTTCATCCCTAGCAGAAACAGAGCAGGAACTCCAAGCATCATCACGCCGCCCCCGCCCCTCAAAATAACATGGGAGTTTGTCATTCATTTAATACAGCTTGCTATGTCAAGAGAGATAAATTGTTGTAGTTGTTTTCACAAAGAAAACATTCTTGCCTTTATCTCCAGACTGATAATAATTATCATGACATTTAAAGGAATGAGAAAATCATATTACCTTTACTATTAATCCCTTTGAGTCAACCATCCATATCCTTTTGATAGCTGCATCTTTAGATACCCCTTCTTTTTCCATAGCCATAACAATGAGGTTTGCTATCCCCAGGGCAGCCTGAAGGACAGAGAAGAAAAGCAATGTATGAAACTAGAAATGAAAGAAATCCCCTGCTCACTTGTTTTCGCTACCCACTACTTTAGGTAAGTTTCTTAATTTTATTTTATGATAAAACTGAATCATTATTTTTTCACAAAGTAAACACCAATGAACTCTTGCCACCATTTGGTAATTAGAAACCACAGTGTACATAAATAGTATTGATAAATCTTAAGTCATATAGATAATTTGTAGCATAGATAAATCTTATCTATTACATTTACAGTGTGGAAAACATAATAAACATTGAAACTCTAACAAAAAATGCTGAAACTAACATTTATTCCACAGAATCATCTCAGAATACATTAAATATTTTTTCTTCTTTGAAATTTTATTTTATTCATTAGATTTTTGTTTTTATTTAAACCAAAGGAAACCACGCTCTGCATGCCAGAAAGTAAAATACAGTCCTGAAAGACTTTTTGCTTTTATATTTTTTTAAAATGTCTATTGAGAAGGTAAGTCTCAATTTACCTACTTATCATGTGTTTTGTATGATAACTTGGCTGTGCTCCCAGTGAAAATAGGGAAAAATGCACTTATCAATATTTTGCTGAAACTTGTTTCATTCTTATAGATTTTATATTTCATCCAAAAGATCAAACATCATACAGGTACAGATTGAAAAACAGGCAACAAAATGAGCCACAGACCATTTAGTATTTCTGATTACCAACTCACATACTTATTTATGGGGTTGATTCTGTTTCTTGTTCTTTATTATTCAGTTTCACCGGGAATCAAGTGAGGTACCCCTTTTTCAGTTAAGAAATAAATAGATGTATTAGGAATGGGCTGCTGTAGCAGGGATAATATCTACCATTACCTCTTTGCACCAACAGGCACAGTGACAATACTAACAAAAAGAATAAACATTAGACCATGGATTTATCTGTCTGTTGAATATGGAGCAAAATCAAGGGAAAAAACTTCAGAGAGACAGACAGTCTTGATGTACAAAGGCACTGAAATGCCAGACATGGATGGAAGTCATTCTGAAAACTACAGACCTGATCTCAGTAGCCCCAACTATTGAATCAAATTAAAGATATCTGGCATACACAAAGCTGGATTAGTATATTGCACCTACAGGGGGGTTGGGTGGCCATGAACAATATTTTTGAGAAGCCTGCATAGGGTTGTAGACTTCATACAAGGGATGACAGCTAGCCACACTGTAGATAAATACAACCTTCACTTGTGTGTCAGTGCCTTAGAAATTTATACTGAAAAAATAGTATCAAAAATAATGTGCGTAAAAACCTTCAGAAATTGATGATTTGGACATGCAGAATATTGAAAAACTATACTTAATGACAGGAAAAATCAAAGGGGCACTGCTTCTTACTAAATAACACTAACTCTGCTAAGAACATTTTATTTAATTTCTTTTTGGTGGCCTGATGTATATCCTTATCTTTCCAGAAAGGTTTTTTTTTTGTTTATATTCAGAGCAGTTCAATAATTTACAGCTAAAGAGCTAAAACCTGAAATTTTAAAAAGAGAACAGATCTCTGCAAAATGTCTTATGAAAAATATGAGGCTTGATCAGATGATCACAGATTTTTCTGTAAGTGATCATTCTACCCATTTAATCTTCTTGTTAACTGGATACATATAACTTGATTAAACATTAAGAAAAATCTTCATAGAATAATTTTTCATGATGTATAAAAATACACACCTCTCCAGCTCCCTGGAACAACACTGTGTGATCTGATAACCTGTTCTTGGTGATACGCAGAGCTGCAAGAAGACCTGCAACAGCCACAGATGCAGTTCCTGAAATAAATTTAAAAAAATAATATATTTGGTTATTCTGGAACTAATTACAAAGCATTATATTTTAAATAATTCCACAGCATCGTCTGGCTAACTGATACAAGTACTTAGGGTAGTAACAAAAAGTTCAGTGGAATTGGAGTTTTCTCTATTTTATTCTTATGAAAGTTAAATGTAAGTGGGAATATCTTCAGAGTAACACTAAATAAAATATGATTGATTGATTCTACTGGATGGGCATCATGGCTGGGGCATTCAAACTATTACAAAATATTCTGGTTATGACCTTTTTCAGGAGGAAAGGATGTGAGAGCCCAAACAGAAGTACTTTGAAGGATCCCAGATACTGAAAATTAAGATACTGGTCTCATTCTTTAGATAGATATACTTCAAATAGAGTAAAAACAAGACTAAAATAAAACTTTATTTCTCATGGGGAGGTTGTCAAAGTAGAAGAGCAAATGAGAAGCTGAGCTAGATAAAAGAGTAAGGCCAGCTTGTTTAAGACACTGACTGTCCTACTGCATCTGAAAGCCCTCAGGACTCCCCTGTGAAAGAGGAGCTTACTGGCACCTAAAACATTGGAAGTACCTTTTAAATCTATCTTTGAGTTCTGCCACACAGGGAAAAAGGTTAACATTTAGTTATCATTTAGCTACCATTTAGCCTGTGGAGGCCTTTCTTCTCCAAATCAGAACCACAAAGAATGAGATACCTGTCTGTCTTTGAATGGAAATATTTTGGTCCTCTTGAGAAACACCTATTAATAAGAAGTAGGGCAGTAAAGGGATCTCAAGCAGGGATTTAACCCAAACCTGTTCACAATGGCAGGATCAACCATACTGTGATTTCTGACAGATCTTTGTCTAACTTGTTCATAATATCTTCTTTCAAATACTCCTATGATCTCCTCAAAAGGTGCTTCAATATACTTTTTGTTGAAAATTTCAAATCTAAATGGGTTTTTTTTTCTTCCTCTATTTTGGCCTCTTGTCTTATCTACCACTTATCTACCACCATTCTTTTCTTTTTGCAACCAGACCTATATTATATTTGAAAACTAACAGCATCGTAACCTGCTTTTCTTACGTGGAACAATTATTCCACTCATTCAGAAAGGTCTGTTTTCTAAAGCACTTAGCACTAATTTTTCTCTTCTGGACTTTATCCATTTGTTTCTTATATCCTTCTTGAATTGCAGCACCCAAATGTATACACAGCACTGCAGCTGAACTGTTAGCCGCGCCGAGTCTAGTTGTCAGCTCCTGTCATGCAGAAGAAAGTTGTATTTCGTCACCAGGAGCCAATATCTGGCTCTTCTGGTCCAATGACCAGTTATTCCCCCCCAAAAAAAAGCCTACTGGAGGGGGAAAGCCTTCTCTCCTGGATTACTGACTTCAGGTGACAACCTCGTATTTTTCACAAATGAGCATCATCACTAAGGCCCAGACACAAAGTGGACCAAAAAAAGACAGTCAGAATCCTTATTCCTTCAAGGAACTTGGATCCATTAAATACCAGGAAAAAAAACATTAGAGGGTGGGCATCCCGTGGACAGGGATATAGTAGTGAGGTAGATGGTGTCAGCAGAAAAGTTGTGCTCAATGGGTCTCTTCAGAGGAGATTCTGAAGAACCAATAGTGAACAGCACTGATTTCATCGGGACTGAAAAAGCTGTATCAGCCACTAATGATTGGGTATTAAAAGTGGAAAAATGGGATTCAATAGTCTTCAAAGATTTTTGATGCCTATCTGATTCAGAGAGAGCTGAACCACAGGAGACAAACACAGGCCCTGAGACGTCCTTCTTGTTCAGTTCTGGGAATAAGAAGCAAATTCTTTCTTCTCTAGGCAGCAGCTGCCATTGACTGACCCAAAGAAACCAAGGAGGAGGCCACAAATGATTTTGAGAAGCCTGCAAGAACTTACAATGAGGAGATCTGCCAACTCCTACAATTCTGTTCCTGATTACCATAGCCCTAACTGCAATTGTCTACAAGCCACCTGGTTGCTTTTGAGGGGAGAATTCACATTGCTACTGATTTTTCCTTCAGAAAAAGTATGAAATAGGTATGACCAGCTCTTCAAACACACTGGGCCCAGAACCTGCACACTGGACATCCACCCTCAACAGGCAGCTCCCCTGAAGGATGCACTTTTGTTATTCACAAGTCTACTTTCTGATCAGCAAGGTAAAGTTTAAAGTTGTGATAGCAGTAATCTCTACATTAAACTCAAAGAGATGCTCAAAACAGGTATTCGTATTGCAGACACACAGACCATTAAGTTTCAAATACATGTAGCTAAGGAACTAAAAGAACAGAAGTAGTAAGAAGCCTGGTATACTGGGTAAACCTCTCCCAAAAAGACATCATTTGGGTGTTGGAGGCTGGGTTTGAATCTGTGGTTTATAGGTGGGATTGTCTGAGTTTCATGTATTGTTACTTTTTCAAAACAAAAGATAACATCTACTAAAATTTAAGAACACATTTTAAAGTTAGAAAGTCCCTTAGAAAGTCATTATTTGAAGTAAACCTGAACAGTTCAAAAACATGTGTCTTTAGAATGAAAAAATTTGTTATGTGCTTTTGATTGAGACTTTTCCCTTCAGTCATCAGAAATGCAGGACACCTTGTTCCCAGCCCACTTAATGTTCAGACCATACAAATTTGTAATATTTTTACGACTTGTCTGAGAGCTGAGATAATTTACTCTCTTCTTCCTCATTTCTAAATAAAAAAATCTAAAAATTGGTTCCTCTGAGGCATGGCTTTGGGAACAACAACTGTCAGGCTGAGACACTTCCACCCCACAGTGTCCAAGAGTTAGCTTGTTTCTTTCCCAGATGAAATTAAGTCTTCCTCTGGCGAGTGCCAAATTGGCAAAGACAAAAAATGGCAAAAGAGACAAGTCAGACCACGCTCGCCGTTTCCCTTGGTACTCTACACAACAATCCTCATAACTGGCAATAAAAAAATCCCACCTCTCGCTGGATGCCAAATTCTTTCTTCTTTTTTTATATTACACAGCTGTGCTTGCAGGGAAGAAGTCTACATAACATGGCTTATTCCTGAGACCATTGATCTAGTCCCCTGAAAAGGAAAGCTGAGCTGGAGCACTGTTAGGTCCTACTGTTTCCAGCCCTTGAAGGCAGAAGTTGTGGCCACAGCATCCTGCCCTCATCAGAGGACTTCTCAGAGAGCCAGGAAAGCTGCTCTTCAAGCTGCTTTCTGGTGATAGAGAGAAAATGAAACTATATAAATTTATAACAAATGGGAATCCTGGGATCCTGCTTATCTTCACAGCTGATGTACTGTTGCTAAGTCTGTTAGCCAGAAAGATGGACTACGATTAAGTATTACCAGTTGGGATACTTTTACAATGTCTATTACAAGACCATATTCTGTTTTGAGGAAAAAGAAAAGAGATATGAAACATGAATAAAAGGCTACATCTAATATCATTACCTGTCTGTTCATTATGAGGGTGATTCAGAACAAAGATTATAGCAGCACCATACAAAGGCTTACATGTTGTATTTCTCACTCATCATGATTTGCACAGAAGAACTGCTCTAAAAATGGTAGTTTGGAAGTACTCCATGTCAGTTTGATTCAGCCATTTGACTCTAAAAAGCATAATAATCCAGTTTATTAGATTACTGAACCCACTATCACCACTGCTGGCAGTGGCTGTCATCACTCCTCGTCAGCAGCTTCCCTTATTCCTTCCTATTGAAAGGGGGGCACCGGCAGCGTGAATAGCAGATCTGTGTAACCGGAACTGCTCTGACTAACGGCATGACCTTAAATTTCACCCTGAATAATGGCTCACGTTTTTGAAAAGAATCAAAATGCAACTCACATCCATCTGCCAAAGCCTAACCACTTCTCGCGGACATTACGGAACAGAATTTCACTGCTTTTCCAACTGTCATCGCTACAGGTAGGAGAGAAATGGCTTTGCCTCCCTCTCCCACAGAGCACAGGTTAAATCCCTTGTGTGCAGAATAAGATAGACATTGTTCACAGATATGAGTTTGAAAATTGATTCTATTTCCCCCAAATTTCTAGAAGAATAACTACAGTGAGTTTAACAGAGTTATATTTCTAAAGCAGTGTCAGCTGCTGCGACAGCAAACACTCTGTTACAGTTTTCTAGGAAGGTGAGTCATACCATGTAAAAACATGGCAGACGTGAAATCTCAAAGCACACTGTCTTTTATCAAATCTCTGTCTTCTGTCCAAGATTCTGTAGCCTTACTTGCTACTGTAAACTGTACAAATGAGCATGAATATGTCCAAGGAAATCCTAGAAACTATGGCCTTTTGGGGTTGGCACATTATAAATGCTTTGGAGCACAGAGTCTTCTTTCAGCAGATGCAACAATTAAAGAAAAAAAGGGTGAAAAAAGCCTCAAGACGTGAGGAATGAGAACTTCATTTTTATTGGTTGTAGTTTAATTTAAATTAGCAAGAAATGGCTTATGGCACTGAAGCACTTGTTTAAAGTTTCAAAAAATAAAACTTGTAACCAAGTATTAGTCCTTTCTTTACGTCATTTTCCCTACCTTATCTTAAAAAGCTAGCTAACAAGAAGAGGGGAGGGATTTCTGCAGCACATCCTAAAATCTGAGCTATTCATTCTAGACTAAAAGATTAGGAGGTGGTAAAAGTAGAATTTGTACTTCTCAATACACAGCATAATAGAAATCACATGTTAACATGGCCACTCTTCCAAATAACACTGCACAGAGGGCCAGGGAAAAGTAAATCCATTCCCCACTCCTACACTTACCAGGGAAAAAGGTGAGAGTAAAGATCCTATCTAAAAGGTGTAATCTCAGCTGCCAGTGAGGCAAATGCTATGGCTGTGGGGAGTTTCAGAAGGACCCTCTTCTAAGAGACAGCAGCTCCTTCTCCCTGCCACGAACGGGCTTTTCAAAGCTTTGTAGGCGCACGGCCCCGCTCTGCAGCTGCAGCAGGCAGGCACTGCGAAGAGGAGGGAAGGCTCTAGTGAAGCCTTTTTAAAAGAGCAATCCTTTGCTCTATTTGAAAATGGATACAGAGGCCCAGAAGCACAGGGTGGCTGAGGCTGGGAGCTCAGCTGGGGCAACCCCCCTGCTCAAGCACGGCCACCTGGAGCCAGTTGCCCAGGAACATGGTGAGAATGGGGATTTTTTTTTAACTCATAATGAGGAAAAAATGAAACAGAACAGTACTTGTACCTACACCTACTTGTATATGCCCACACTTGTATATATATATGTGGAAAAGTATACTAAGCTACAACGGGAGATATATTGAAAGCATCTAGATTCCCATGTAAATTTTCCACTGTGTAATGGACAGGAGATAACCTGAACATACTGGAAAAAAAATTCTCTTCACAGAACCCTATAGTGTATGTCTTAATAGGATGTTTTTAAATTATTATTTTAAAAATACTAAAGTCTGTTTCACCTGGAAGCAAATGCCACTTCATATTATGAAAGAGCTCTTCTACAGTTTGCACATAGTACAAGAATTTGAGATATACGATCTCAGCATATGAGCTATTACATGTCATTCAACTTTGCATTTTCCAAATTCTTGGTCAGAAAATGAATTGGAAGCCCCATGCCCATCACAACCACAACAACAAGGCCCAAACCTTCTTTACAATTTGATTTAAAGAATAGTAATTTCCAAGTACCAAATGTATAATTTCTGATCATAGAATCATAAAATGGTTTGGGGTGGAAGGGACCTTAAAGAGCATCTAGTTCCAACCCCCCTGCCATGAGCAGGGACACCCCCCACTAGATCAGGTTGCTCAAAGCCTCATCCAGCCTGGCCTTGAACACTTCCAGGGAGGGGGCAGCCACAACTTCCTTGGGCAACCTGTTAATGTTAAAAATAATTAAATCTTAAAAAGATGAATGCTTCTGTCAGAGAAATTCTGGTTTCTGAAAACTGCGCGGACTTAACATTAAATAACATAACTTCCAGGTATAATTTTGTTAATTATTCACATGGCAGTCTGCTAAACATTTAGCATATATTTTAAATCAAACTACACATGTAAGATGAAATAATAATCTTAAATTATATATGCTCTACATTTTAATTCTAGGTCTGTTTCTTTTAATAAAATTTGGATGCAATTAAACAGCACAGCTGTTAAAAACTAATGACATCTAAGGTCATGATGGATACCGAAGTTAATTCCGAACCAGTGCAAACTCTCCATGTAAATATTTCTGTTGGCATAAAATATAGGCTCGTTGCTTATAATAGGAGATAGCATTGCAACTGTGGGCACAGAGAAATAGAGCTGTAACACTAGCATAAAAACTTACAGTATTATACTGCATAGAGAAACACTTATTTTATGTAGATTGGCTTATACTGCAGAAGTTTGTCATTTCCCCTTGAGATAATTTTAAAGTACAGGGGTGGGGGAAAAAATCAAAACTATTTAAATAATTGAAATAATTGGCCTGCATAGAGGCAGCAAGGCTAGAGAAATTTATGCCACTATTTCAAATTTGTCCATGTCAGCAATGACCACAACCAGCTACCATGTTCTAAGCTTTGAGGGACGCATGTAAAACAAATTAATGGCTGCCAGGACATGCAAACTTGCCTAAAGTCTGTGCTTGAGTAGCAAAAACTCTTTCAACAGACACATCAAAACCAAGATGGGTGTGGAAAGGGAGTGCTAGGGCACCCTGCTCTGCCCCAGCTGGGTGTGATGTGGGACAGGCAGGTACAGCCCCAGCAGATCCCACCCGGGAGCAGGATTTCAGGCACTGCAATCACAGAATCACAGAATGTCAGGGATTGAAAGGGACCTTGAAAGATCATCTAGTGCAACCCCCTGCCGGAGCAGGAACACCTAGATGAGTTCACACAGGAAGGCATCCAGGCAGGTCTTGAATGTCTCCAGAGAAGGAGACTCCACAACCTCCCTGGGCAGCCTGTTCCAGTGCTCTGTTACCCTCACAGTAACGAAGTGTCTTCTCAAGTTTAAGCGGAACCTCCTGTGTTAATCCTGGACTTGCACCCAGGATTGCTTCTTACGAGGATGATCCGAGGGCTGGAGCACCTCTCCTATGAGGACAGGCTGAGAGAGTTGGGGCTGTTCAGCCTGGAGAAGAGAAGGCTCCGGGGAGATTTATAGCGGCCTTCCAGTACCTGAAGAGGCCGACAAAAATGCTGGGGAAGGACTTTTCATAAGGGCAGTTAATGACAGGACAAGGGGAAATGGCTTTAAGCTGAAAGAGGAGAGGTTTAGATTAGATATTAGGAAGAAATTCTTCACTGTGAGGGTGGTGAGACACTGGAACAGGTTGCCCAGGGAAGCTGTGGATGCCCCCTCCCTGGAAGTGTTCAAGGCCAGGTTGGATGAGGCTTTGAGCAACCTGGTCTAGTGGAAGGTGTCCCTGCTCATGGCAGGGGGGTTGGAACTAGATGATCTTTAAGGTCCCTTCCAGCCCAAACCATTCTATGATTCTATGATTCGTTCACTGATCTTAAGAGGTTTGTTCAACATCCCTGCAGCAGGGATATTTAAAATACCATGTAAGCACTGCCTTCAGAAGATGATGGCAAATCAGATGTAAAATTGTGTTTGTCTGTTTTTATTGGCCTGATGCTACTTGTCGGCTTTACTGCTCTAGGGGTAGGAAATACAACTTGCATACATTCAAGCAGCCTGGAAAGAATCACGCCATGTAGAAACTGAAAATCTCTAAGGACTGCTAAAGAATTGAGCCCATCTATCCTCATTAAAGTTGTCAGGTGAAAGATCCTTAGGGTTTAGAGAGCTGAAAAAGAAAGAGGGAGAAAAGATCACTGGAATCTATATTTGGGCTGTTATTCTACTGACACATTATAGGGGAAGATGGCATCCTACAAAAAAAGATACGGAAGGTATTTATGGAGATATAATGACAAACAAGAGAGATCAGAGCAGGCTAAATGCATCTGCTTTTTCACCTCTTGGAAGCTATACAAGCATTAAGGATGGTGATCACTCAAAAGTCCCAGACATCATTTATGAAAATAACAGAAGATCCACAAACACAAATTAGATTGCAGAAACTGAGTAAGTTAAAAAGCTTCACATGGCTACACTTCTAAGGAAGACCAACAGCTGCTACAGCAGCTCAGTCAAATAGACACTTTCCAACAGTTTTGAACATGAAGACACCTCCTTCCAAGGTGCATCAGAAAGAATGCCGTGGTTTTAAAAATGCACGTGGAGATATTGAAGAGTTTCTCAGCTTAGTTTACCCATTTTTGGTATACTTTTGCTGAAAAGCTTCCCTTCCATTTATTTAAAACTACATTCTAGTTGAGTGTCTTTCTGAGTTAGGTTGGGGACTTTTTTCCTGCAAGGAAAGAGAATTCATAGTGGGAGCTGGGTCTCTAAACAACTAGGGAAATGACCAAATGCTGTTTGCTCTGCTGTATTGGACTGTTGTAGCCATGGCTACACTCAGACTCTGCAGGGTAAGAAGCACCATGCTTCTTACAAAGGGAAATTACATTTTATTATTAGTTTATTTCCCATCTGGGAGTTTGTCCTCCATAATCTGTTTCAGACGCAGAAGTAAAACTCAGCCATGCTTGTACAAGAAACATAGTTCATGTGGCCAGCCAAATCCCTCACATCAGAAAGGCAAGGGTTATTTGAATTCACCACCATGCATTTAGTCCCCAAAATAAGACCTAGGTCTCAAGAATGACTCAAGTATGACTTCTGCAAAACTCAAGCTCCTAATGCCTGGCTTCAAGTGTCACTGCAAACTGTTAGACATTAAGACAGTCAAACTCCCATTTTTGATCCTGTCACTGCAGAGGACACATCTATACCTACTCCATCTAGACAAAGAAAGATGAGGAGGGTAAGAGGCAGCTGAGTGCCCAGGGCTCTCCTTCAGTATACCTCTTTCCAGCAGCTCTTCTGACTTCAGTTTCCTTGCTGAAGGGTGGGAGCCAGTGCACTTACTGCCATAAAGTTATTTTCCAGTGCTCTTTTCCTGACAGGAAATAAGGCAACCCAAGTAGCAGCATCCACCTCTTCAGTTGTGCTTGTCTTTCTTCTTGGGAGCAAAGGGACAAGATGTCCATCTAGATTGAGCACTGGGGGAATCCCCCTTCCTCATGTTTCCCATCCTAGATCTTTTCCTTTTGCCAGCTGCTATAAATGATTCAGACGGAAAAGCAGAGCCAGGGGGATAATTTCCATCTAAGGGGGATAATTTCCATCTAAAATTGAATGCAGCCCTGAGACTGTAAGGAAAATCAGAAGGACATTTAACTGTCCAAACTGAAATACAGTTTGATATTTATCAAGCAAGCTCTTGTCACATGGAGAAACACTGGAGCAGTTGTCACTGCAATGACAAAAAATCTGAGAGAAGTACAGTCCAGGCTTGAGCTTTGACATTTGCCCAAAGATCTGAAGTTAATAATTTATATGGCAAAGCCATTCCCACACTAAGCTATTAAAAAAAACCCAAACCCGGAAGAGTGAACATCTAAATAAAGCATGAGGCATACATGAGAGGGGAAAGGTTAAGGGCAAAGACAGCTTTGCCCTTAACCCACGCTGAGGAAACCCAAGGAAAAATGTGACCTGTACTAAACTTTTTCAAGTATCACAGGAAAGCTGATACATTTTTTTTCCCCCTCTGGTTAAGAACCATTTGTCTGGCTTGTGAGTATCACAGGAATGAAGAGAAGAGAAAGAGTCTGTTACCTTGAATGTCATCATTGAAAGTGCAATACTTGTTACGGTACTTATGCAGGAGGCGGAATGCATTAGCATTAGCAAAATCCTCAAATTGAATGAGGCAGTTCATGCCATACCTAGAAAGACAAAAAATTGCTCATTACATTACAAATAATACATAATTGTATACTAAAAAGCTATTAACATTTGCAGTGAGATTTTGAATACAAGAATAATATGATTTATACATCCACTAATATGTTTCTGTTATATCCTGTATCTTGACATTCACATAAGTTATCTGGAAAGCATAATTAGACTACTAATATGGTTTACTCAGTTATAAGTTAAGAATGAAAGATCAAGAGACAACTCAACAGAAGTCTTCACTGAGCAGTCAGCTAGTGAGTAAAAGACCTGACCCCATAAGGAAGGTAGTAAAAAGGTAGCAACACATTTAGAACATGGATTTTATTTTATTGTCATTATTTAGGCCAGCAGCATGGCATCACTCCCAATGCAATGCTCAACCATTCTTATAACAAAAGAGGTATTGATCAGAAACACAGTCAATCTAGACAAATGATAAACATGTGAGAACACTTTAAGGAAGGCAAGTGATAGCTGCAAATTTGAATTGAGTTACACTTGGCTAACATACACTAAAACTTTGGGTATATCCAGAAACAAGGTTTTCTACCTTTCCTACATTCACTGTTTCACTGGATTGTCAAAATTTATTTTCTGACATGAATACTAGATGTTTCTTAAACAGTATGCTAAGAATCAATGTTAGCATACATTTCAATGTTTTCTCATCCTTGTAGCTATATGAAATAATTCAAACCGATATTTCCTATAGTTCTTTAATATCTCTGCATACGATATTTTGAAAATACAGTATGCAGTTGCATCAGATGAACAATTTCTATCACTTAGCTGATATGATTATCTGTGTCAGTTCAACAGCATGGGGAGCTAAGTTTTGATGAACCTTGGGGTAACAGTCTCAAAGTCAATGCCAATCACTACATTTCTTGGAAACACCCTACTGTGTTACCTTGCTGCCTTGGACCCATCATGTACCAAGGTTGCCCTACCAACAGGGAGAGAACAGCAGCGTTTTTCTGGTATAGGTAGGTCCCCATGTTCACTTCAACAGGCATAAGCATCTCAAATATATGTAAAAATTACGAAAGAGAGGAACATAGGAGTATTTTTTTTTTTTTTTAAATAAGGAAACTCCACACTTGTGGCACTAAACTCATATGCCAATACCTAGGTGTGCCAATAAGGTTACTCCTAAAATGAAAATTACTAATAATGTTAATTTAATATTAGTACCATTCATCCTCCAGTCCTTAGATGCATTCCATAATACTGCCTCTGGATTCCTTGTTTAACGTTCCTATATGGCATCTTCAAATACTTTCTTAAACAAAACAAAAAAACAAACACAAAACCCCCAAAAAACACTGAAGACATTTCTAGATAAAAACTATGCAAAGACTAAATTCAAGCTTACAGCACATTGGCGACAGGAAAAAAAAAATAACTTGAATATTGTCAATCTTATATCGGGGAAAAAAAAGTAAAACACAAAAAGTTTAAAACATAGGGTTAGTACTAAAACTGTCTATACAAGTTTGGACCTGGAAATATCACATAAACATTATCCCACCTTGGAACAATATTACAAGAAAAGTTCTTTAAAAAAAAGTATTTTAAACTTAAATAAACCTAATGGCAATTTGCACAGACTAAGGAACCATTTGATTAAAACTTTTAAAAAATACTGCATTATGATGTAGCCATGAAATTATTACCACTATGGTCTAACGGGCAAGATCTCAACAGCACACATCCTATTTGAGCTAAAGCAGGTTCTTCTTTATCCAATAACAGCATAAATCCAAGGCGGATAGTTAAGCAGTTCCTGCTTCATCCAGAAAAGCAATACATACACATACTGAGCCGTGCAGTATAAATAATCTACTCTAATGTTAATCAAGTTTTTCTTTAAGTGATACATGTGTTTGGCAACCACATTAAGCAAAGCCATCAATACAAAAAAAAGGACAAAAATTCCTGTGACCAAATTAATTTCCATGGTAATCATATATTTATAGCCATATTAGAATTAGCCGAAACTACTGGGATTCCACTGGCAGGAATGGTAATCCCTGCTGCATATAAATACATCTTCAGGTTTTATGGAAAAACCTGGGCTTTTTCAGCAGCATAATGACAGACAACTGTCTAAAAGGGAATATGGCAACTCAATAATTCAGTACAGTAAACCACAACTGAGTTAAAATAAGAAACTTAAGCTACATTTCAATAATTAATTTAAATTTCTAGCCTGATTCAGTATCTGACATGAATTTCTGTGATTCCGTAAGGGTCCAGGAGCTGACAGCTGGATAATAATACAAAACTAACGAGATTAACACTCTGGAATCTTGGAGCTTGGTTAGAAGTGTTTCTTGGATGTCATTAAGCCAATGTCTGTTTCTTTATTTTACCATATATAACATTCCATTTTCTCATCTGCATTTGATTTTTCTCCATTTTCATGGACATGAATCAAAACTCTCTGTGAGTTATATTAAATCAGTGCCCCTGTAGAAAACACACATACTACACTGGGCACACTATCCATACTAATTCTCTGAGCAAGATATTATGGCTGTTTAATTAAAATGGAAAAAATGCAGGCAGCCTAATTCTGGGCCTCTACGATTTTGGTACTATAGCAGAAAAATTTCTAAGCAGCATTCTGATTTGTTGCCCATGTTATACATGACACCCAGGTAAGAACCTGAGACATCAGTGCTGCCCATGACCAGTAGTACCTCATAAGATTCATGAAATTTGAGGTCTATCAAATCCAGTCACTGGGTACCCATGACAGACATGAAAATGACACAGAGCTTCTCTGCTTGGAGTATTCCTGTCCTCAAAACCACTAACAGATGAGACATACAGCTGAGGTAATAGAAAATAGTTAATCTCTGGCATTCTAGAAAATCCCCTTGCAATTGTGAAGTGGCTGTAAAGGTGCCACACGGCTCTGGAAGCTGCAACCGTATCAAAACAGACATCAATTCTTCTATGACTTCCACATCTTACTATTGCAAACACTTACAGCAGAAAGTTGAGCCAAAACCTAAGGTTATGCTCACAGCCAACAGCTCAGTTTCACTTTCCTTGCTGTATCACTCTGCAATAACTTTCCACCCCTATCACACTCTGATGGATGGTTTTAGGCTGTGGTTTCTCCACTACAAAGGGAAACTGTTTGAATGAACCCTCATGAAAGCAGAACACGTCCTCTCTGTTTGCACCTCACACCCTACTGTCATCACAAATTCTCAGTTTGGAACTGCAACTCTTCATAGGTGGGTCTGTTAGACAAACGACTAGTGGATGAGAAGGGAAACAAGCACTTTACTGCTTGCCCATGTGCAGTCATCAAATCCTTTTGTGTCTTCCAAACCACCCAAATTCCAGCAACTTTGGGCCACTACCATGCTGTAATCCACATTATCTTTCAAAAATTATGGGAAAACAAAGCATACAGCTACCATAAGACCTGACAATCTTAAATCTATCATCAATATTTTATACAGATATGGCATAGATTGACTTCACTGAGTTTCCTCAGAGGACACAAAGTAACTGAACAGGTAAGTCCAGAAGCAAGTAACTGAGATTTGCTGCAAACAAAATAATCAGATTTTAAACCACCACTGAATGGTTGTTGTTGACTGTTACAGGGGGCATGTTAAAATCAAAAGGCCTGCAGTTAAGTGCCAGTAGCTCCAGGAAGGCAAAGTTACAAGGAATTGTCATGATAGAAAACACTGTAAGATATATTTCTCCATATTTTAAAAGTAGTGTACTACATATCATTATAGTGTGAAATAAGGGTGTTAATCTGTATACTGCTTATCTAAACAGCTAAACTTGATCATCATGTACCTTAGGAGAATTTCACCTTCATATTTGAAATTTTAAGGCATACACATTTAAATGTAACATAAAATCCTTTTAATTCTAATGTGTCACCAATGATGGAGTCACAGGAGCAAGCAGACATTGTATGCGGTTCCAATGCTGTAAACATGAGTCACATACAACATATCACACCTTATAGCTTGCCCAAAACAAAGACAACATTTCTCCAGCTATCACTGCTCTTGA
This sequence comes from Caprimulgus europaeus, assembly GCA_907165065.1. The sequence goes on along the minus strand of OU015524.1, from coordinate 87,312,855 downwards.
CCCTGGGATACATAAGGGGTAATTGGGGAAGTGGAGAAACACATAACTAACATGCATATTGAAAGGTGGCACACATAAATGGAAGAGAGAACCTACCCAATGGGCATCAACTGTCTTAACCAGAACACTTGAAGAAACGATGGATCTAGTCCTAAACTACCAAAACTAAGAAAATAAATGAAAATGTGGGAGACATTCCTTCTCAGTGTGCAACCATAACAAGTAACCTAGTGAATTCTTAACTGTTTTCTTGCTCTGGAAACCAGAAAACTTTTCTGATAGCAATAGCTTGGCTTGAGTAACCTGGTTAGGACTGCTGGATTCTTGCAGGCAAGTGTTTTGTAGCTGTGAATTCCTCCTCTCTTCTGCCTCTCTGAGATCTGTCACTGTGGTAGATGATTAAGCATGCATAAATCGTCCTTAGAAAGTAATAATTCAGATCACTGTTCCCCCTCGTAAATCCTGTTTTGTCATCCACGTCTTTTTGTGTACTTTGATCTTAAGTCTCCTGCTCCAAGTCATAAAGGCAGTCTGAATCAGGATCCAACTGGACAGAAGTTCAAAGCCATCTTACCTTTTTCTGTTATGGACAGAAAATACGGACAATAGTGGTGGCAAGCATGCAACATCACATTTGTCATCAAGCATGCGAGGCAAATGCTGGACAATGGATTAAAAAGAACCATCACAATGAATAATGTGTGGTTGCCAGAAAACAGTTTCCAATACTTCTCCCAATTTACAACATATTTTGTGTGACAGTCCTAGCTTAGTTTTCCCCGTTTATAAATAAATTTATATTCAGTTGTCACTGACAATAATGTTAATCTTTCAAATCATTCTACAGATTATATCTTTATGTAACAGGCTGGAGAAAAATGTCCACAGCTCTTTAACTATCCCAAATATACAGCACTAGCATGTTGGCAACCTGACGCTCTTAAGAACCTCAAACAGGGAAAACCCTCAGGAATCCAGTGGGAGCTATAAAAGTTTGAGCATCATTTTGAATTCAAACCATATGATCATTAAAATCCATGCTGACTTCTACAGCTAAGATTTTTTTCTGGAAATATATTTGAATCATTTGTTCTTACTGCCAGCCATTGTTTTGGAAACCTTCCTAAAGGAACAAGTGGTTGCTTTTTAGGTTTTTAGAGCTTCCAAAATCTTATTTTACTATTTTCTTTGTTCGTATGGGCCTGGAACTGAAAAAGCCTTAGAAGTCATCAGAAGTGGTTGCTGCCACCCATGTCTAAGAAGGAGCAAAACCAAAATGATAGCAACATTGGCGTTCTCTCCCTTGCCTTGTGCGTCATGCAGCCTCTCCGCCAGCCAGAGCCATTTATAGTGCAGCAGGACAATGTGAAAATCACTTCCTTCGTCCCCACTCCAAATGCTGTAAACTTGTTCAATTCCATATATTCCACTGTTCAAAGCAGATTTAAGGCATAATGGCCATAAACTCCTCCTTGTAGCAAGGCTTTCATGACAGGATGCTTTCCCACCTTCCCTCCTGACAGCTCTTAGGACCTGGATGCCTTCTCTTCCTGCTCTTCCCCAAGCTATTCTTAAGTTCATTTCATAAAGCAATTAAACTGCTGCAATGAGGTCATACATCATCCTAGCACCTCTTCCACTATTTCAACCTGCTGGTTAAATTCAATCAAATTTGATTGATTGGGATAAATTTTTCCATAACAATTGCTATATATATGTTCTATGGAAAAAAGTGGCCAAGATGAGAAACCTTCCAGCAAGCACCGCAGCCGTGCTGCAGCAGATATTACTCCTCATGCTGCCTGTCCAAACGCCTGATGTGCTACAGCTGCACAGGACAGAAATCTGTCCAAGGTGCACACAGCTCTAGCCAGTGCTACAATGCAAATACCTTCCCAGAAGAGGTATAATTAAATTACAGATAACTTTATCTGTCCTAAACTGGACCAGCAAGTCGGAGACGGGACATTCTTCACAGGAAGAGATTGTCTAAAGAACTTAATAGAAACTGTCAGCATCTCTGCTTTCCACATGAATGACTCTATTTAATTTTTTTTCCCCCTGCAGGCAGCCATTGTTTTTATTTTATCTACAGAAAGCATTTACTCTCTTAGGAGTATTTTTCATAGCCATTTTCTGTTTCCAAACCAATCCTCACTACATATCCAAACTAGGCATGGGGGTAGGGGAGACTGCACCATTTAGCACTCACCCTGGTACCAGCAGCAGACCCTTGCTTCATTCACATTCTCCTTAAGGAAATATAATTCTACAAAAACTTCCCATGTTACTATTCCCTGGCATGACCACAGTGCTACAGTGTCTGCACTGCAGCACTGCTTTGTACCAGTGCTTCTAACACTCCTCTGCTTGCTCTTTCCCTCTCCAGAACAGGTTTGATGTGCATCTCCATGGCCTTTCTACCCAGGAGTAGTGAGCAGAATGGGCTGGAGATGGCTCATCATTTCCCCTTTCCTATTTCCCCAGCCAATAGCATTGCTACATGTGTGGACTTCACAGGCCTTGGGAATAGCAAGGCTTAGGAGCAGAGTGCTGCTGAATTAGGAAGGTCTTCTGGTTGGTGGTCCCAGAAGTTGTTGCTCATAAGCAGAGAAGCAAAAACAGATTCTCCGACCACAGTCAGGCGCTATTTACCTGAAGGCCTTCTCCTATGCAAAAAGGTAATTCAATGGAAAGCTTTTGAGATATATTGACATAAACAAGTCCTACAAGAAAAAGGTGGTTTGTTCTTTTAAACTTAATTTTTCATCAGCTTGGTTGCATCACACTCTATAGCAAGGACTACTTGCTCTTTAAATTGAAGCCTTAGAAGTCCATCCTACTGAAACTTTAAATTGAAAACACTTCTAAATGTACCCTGTCTATTTTTTTGTGCATTTTCAAAGTGCTGTTAAAGGTTTAATATTGACAGTCACTAGAGAACTTGAACTAGATTTTTTCTACTTCAATAGCTGATTGAATTAACTAGCAGATGTCTCAGGGCTGTAAAATATAAAAGCTGTGAAACAATTAACTGTAAGTTACCATTGTTGTAAATATTTGCAGCCTGTGCTCTGGTAAGGCCACAGCACAATCAATTCTTGGACCACAACCCTGCACTTTGACAACAGCAGAAGAGCAACAATAGCAATTCACTATCACAGCACATCACATACGCCACTCCTCATCCTATAGGCACAGCAAGAAGTCATACTACAGTCTGAAATGGACAGCAGACTTGCCCAAAATTTATGGAGGCTGAAGTAAGCAAAACCCTGAGGCAAAATAACCATGCCAGCATAGCTGCTGGATCTCTACAAAACCAAGTTTATCCCCACTCATTACCAAGAGCCCAGAAAAAGCACTGATGACTTGACAGCCAGGGCCCTTTTGCCTTCAATGATGCATATAAGCAATCCTGGTTGGACCAGGTACACACACATCCTGATGCTTTGAGTATGCAGGTGTGAGACTGACTGAGTAAAATCAACTTATTTAGAGATTTTGTAACAGAAAAATACCTCTCTCTTTCAAAATATCTGGCACTGAGTGCTGTCAAATTAATTTCCTATGGTGCATCAAATTGTCTCCACTGTGAAACAGTCCCCTCAGCAGGAAGATGGTTGGATGACACAGTACTGAGATAATGCACGTTACACAAATAAATTATACTTTTGAAATTTCACAAAGTCAGACATGAGCTAAAATCTTACACTCAGTTCTTGACATACACAAACATCAGCCCCGGCAGACGAGATCACTGCCATGAAAAAACATACCGCGTAAACTTCCATACACCCAGAGGTATGCAGGCTTGGCTAATGCTCAGGTTAAATCTGAAGAGGAAGAAAACTATATCGTAAACTTTGGTAGTTTTCCTCCTTAAAAAAAAGAAAAAAAAAATCCATGTGGATTTGAAGTAAACAGCAAATTGAATTACCGTGATGTTTTCTCATGAATTTGTATTAGTTCCCTTGTTACCTGATCCTGACCCCACCTAAGTCAAAAGTAAAACTCTGTGAGCCTGAAAATGTAATTCTACCTCTCCTAGCTATTCTACTGCTTTTTCCAGTGTTACCGCTCAGCTGCCTTAACTGAGACTTAGACCAAAGAACAATCTCCAATTACCTTTAGTTTTATATTCACTTAAAAGAGATGAGTGCTGATTTGAAATAGATGATCTGAGATTTAATTTTTTTTCAGCCTTTTCAGTTCTTCTTTTGAGACTTGGCACTGTGACACTTCTGGCTGAGGGAGGGAAGGGTACTGAACAGATGGATTGGTCAAGTGTCTGAGCTGGCTAAATCAAAAAAACAGGGAATCAAGAAAGAAATATATCTCGGCTGGAAATAGTGAGTAGGTTTTATTCCTCATGAATCTTTAGCTACAGCTATAGGTGTCTCTCATATCTTGCCCTCCCAAAATACAAAGTGGTCCTCAGTAAGCCCTTCAAGCTTTCATTTTTATTCTAATTAAAAGGCCTTACACTAAACCAAAAAAGAACTGTCATTATCAAAAAAGAGCATATAAAATACATTACACTGTAAGATAAGTCACCCTTCGCAGCTCAAATCATTTGAATTTGGTTTCAAATGGATGTTTCCTGGTCATTTCATTGTTGCAATCTTTAAACATTTGTTAAAAAGTCAATTATTATTGCTGTCTGTTTTAGACTATCAGGAATTTTACTTTGCCAAGAAAAGCATCAGAAAGCCACGCTTCTGATGTTTAGCCTGTGTTGGCAAGCACCTGCACATTTTACAAATAAGATTTTTAATATTCTAGATTTTGACAAAAGCTATAAAAAATAAATAAGTACAGCAGCACTTGAACAGTGATCAACGATAACATAGGGCTGTCACAGAGAAGTCCTCTATAGATCTTCTAGGATGAAAGATACTATGTTATATATACCACTATTCATAATTACTGTGATTAGTGGAACCATCTATTCCAAGAAACCTGGATTCCTAAATCTGGACATGAAACGTTTCTCCGGGTAAGTTCTCAGATTTCTGTATTAAAATAAGAGCTACACTTGGAAAAGGTTAAGTTTCCCAATTGGCTGCACAAATTAGACTTGCATTGACTCTGTGTACTTTGAAGTGGCATTTTGCTTATACAATCTGCATCTTATTTTATTGAGAATGAACCTTCATATATCCACTGCCCAGACACTAATTTTCCCCACTTTCAAAAAAGCGGGGAGGGTTTGCATTACAGGAACAAAAATAAAGAGACAACGTTGGCTGATAACTCTACACAAGAAAGTTTTGTAGTAATTTTTCAGTTGTATTTATTTAACTGCATCTAATAGCATTTTAAAATACTACTGCAATAAAGGATAACTTATTAAGGTATTTATTTAAACGTATGAGAATTCTAGCTTGGGTCAACAGAATTATTCCTTTGCTTTAACTGAAGTGCGTGCTTTGATGCCTTGCTGAATCAAGCCTGAGTGATTTATAGCAAATGCAATGCCTTTTTGGAACAGATATTGTATTTTTTGCCAGATCTTAAAGATTTCTAAGTGGCTTTAGGAGGTTTAAACAAGATACTTGCATTTGCTTACATATTTGATTATATTTGTATGAATCTAAAGATATTTTCCCTAAAATAAAAGATGCAGTTGGATAGCCAAATTAGTACAAAGCACATATGCTTTTTTCCCCTGCTCCTTAAGGTATAATGAACAGATGGAAATCTCACTTCCAGCACTGACAGCCTTTACCTTGATCGTTAAAAGGCAAAGAAGACCTTTCAGAAATGGCAAAGGGAGGTTGGTAACAAGAATAATTAAAGTATTTCTGACAGATTAAACACACTCCATAATCTTTGTACTGTTTAAACATTTATGAAACACACCTCTCCCTCCCCAAATTCTTGATGGTCTTTTTAAGGTATTAAAATATCTTATATATCTGCAACACAAATTACACGTGAGAAAATAAGCATATTGGAGGCTAGGCCAAAGAAATGGAGAATGTAGAATTTAAGGAAGAAGGAACTTACTATTTTCAATGCATTGTTTAGACAGCATGCGATTTGACTTGAAGAACTATAAATATTTCAGCGGAATATCACAGAATCACAGAATGGTTGCGGGTGGCAGCCACCTCTGGAGATCATCTCATCCACCCCCTGCTCAAGCAGGATCAGCTAAAGCAGGCTGTGCAGGACCTTGTCCGGACAGCTTTTGGGTATCTTCAGGGAAGGAGACTCCACAACCTCTTTGGGCAATCTCTGCCAATGCTCAGTCTACCTCACAGTAAAAAGTTTTTTCCTTAAGCTTCTTTTACATTTAAGCACAATGTTTGTGTCTATTATCTCTTGTCCTGTCACTGGTCACCACTGCTAAACCACGTGGCTTCGTCCTTTTTACACCCTCCCTTCCAATACTTGTACACACTGATGAGATCTCTCTGAGCTGCTTCTTTTCTGAGCTGAACAGCCCCAGCTCTCAGTCACTCCTTGCACAAGAGATGTTCCTGTCCATCACCTTAGTGGCCCTTCACTAGTCGCTCTCCAGTACGTCTCTCCTGTACTGGGGAGGCCAGAACTGGATACAGCACTCCAGGTGAATAGGGATGATAAAATCTAACTAATGATATAATGCATGGAGCATTAATTATTTGACATAATACAAAGACATATTTCTTCTCCAATTAGGTGAGACAAATTTTGCAGTGTGACAAATAATTTATATGTAAATAATGAGACTTAAGGAAAACAAAGAGAAGATAGCATAGTATTTGGCTAGTTTTTCAATGCCAAACCCACTTCCATTTATATTAATATCTTTAGAACTAGATATAGGTGATCCATACTATAATTATGAAGAAAGCCCTTTAGTGTACACAAAATTGGTAACTCCATTATACCTAGACCTGATGCTGGTCTTTACTCAGCATCACTAATTGAAGTGGGGAAAAAGATGTTTCTTCTGTATACACATAAGCCGGAACAGTTACCTTTACAAAGCATTCTTCAGCTTTCCCCCTTTCTGGATTACAACAACTTCACTGGCTCTCTACGCTGCACTAACTGTAAGGAGTTGAGTGCTTTTAAATCTTGCAGATGCCTCAAGCTGGAGGTACCTGACATGTCACAGGGTTGGACCTGAAGAACAGACTTCCTTCTTCCACAGTGGTTCCACAGCAAACATGGCATGCTACGCTGCCTTTGCAACATCATCTCAATTATGTATGAAACATTGAACTGGAAACCCCTGCACTTCACAATGGAGCTATTATTCCACTGTGTGGAAAAGATTTACCTTTATTACATTTATTCCAGGATCAACTTCAATGGAGAGTTGCCAGGATCAGACAAAATTCTGGGGCTTCAGGAAGGATATCTGAGAAACCATTTGGGACTAAATACTCTCATGGTACTTGACAATAAAGAAACTGGTTCTTTAAGTTTCTCCTCTTATCTCCCCAACACTGGAAGAAAGTAGATTGCAGGAGAATTTTTTTGTACATTTTACAATTACTGATTTTAATTTCAAGTTTCTACACTTAAAAACATGAAAAATTGCAGTCTACCTTGGACACATCCGAGATTTTTTACAAAACAGCTCATAACGTTAACAATCACCATTTATCTATGTGAAAATTATTCTACGCCCCTAACTAGATAGCATGGTACATTCCCTGAGTCAATCCTTATTTTCCTTAAGCATTTACTGGAGGGAAAGGAAGCATATAACAGAAATTTATCTCAAGCATGCAGGCAGGAGAGGTGGGAGTTCTGATTACCCTCGCAAGCACTGAATTCTGTAATATGTCCGACCCCAGCCACTGGTAGCCAATATATTCTATCAATGATATTTCATGCTAGAAACTGGTTTTAGTATGCAGCCATGCAGAAGTAAGAAAAGCTCAAAATTAATCTGGAGTCCCTTCAGTCAAAGCCGACACTGCTGACTCATGAAAAGAGGCTCAGGCACATGAAATAATTTTCCTAGATGGGTAAATGCATGGGTTGAGATCTAAGTGACATTTCAGTAGAAGATGGACAAGGGCTGAAAGGAAGTGTCACATCTCATCTGAAGCACATTTGGACAGAATTATATCTTATGCCTGGGGTGTATACTATAGTCTTAGGCACAGTGGAATAAATACCCTTGCAACCATACACAGGGAGAGAAAATCATCAGTATCTTCAGATGCTAGTTGTGGTCATATGGACTTCTGTATTTTGGACAGAAGTATGACAGCGTGGTCTCTGGTGACACACTTTCCTTCCAAAGTTAGTCTACAGAATGCCTGCTTAACATCTCCTCACAAGAGCCGTACAAAGAGAAGCAACCTCAGCTTCTAGTCATCATGCTGAGAGGAGATGCTGAAGGACCAAATCACAGGAAACTGGTAAAATTTCTGTGTCTGTGGTTCCCCAGCTTCCCCAGTATGCAGGTTGGCAGTGTCAAAGACTATAGTGAGGAAACATGAGATTCAAGGCTTCATAAGAAAACCAGTAAGTTGTATGTCCTTGAGCACACTGAACTTCCTGATCCAAAGGAGGAAGGGAAGGTGACCTATTCCAGGCAACTCTTCAGTTCCACTCTGACTCAAAGGAAAAAGAAAGAAGCATGGAACATCTGCTACATTGGTATCAAGGTAGTTCATGGAATTTAGGCCAAGCACTGAATTAGGAAAAGGAGTCTGCCCAGGCAAAATCTGAATTTGTGTGATTTTAAAACTCTTCATAATCATGCTGTGATGATGCAGTTTCTGCCACCATCCTGGTTAAAGATCTTTTTCATATGAAGAAATAAATGACATTTACAATTGCCTGAACTCAATCTCACTATCTTTAAGGATGGCATTTCTCCAGAAAACACTAGATTGGTGTTCCATAACTCTTCTGTAGTCTAAATCTTGTGTCAGACACAGGCCAAAAGGGCATCCAACTTCCAACTTATCTTTTGACTCTTTTCCAAGAACACCATCTACATGGGCTCTATGATGTTTTTCTGCAATATATGTTAAAAATTTGATCTTTTTCCCTTTCCATTCTATTTGCATTCTTAAGATTATTCAGACAATTAAACTATATGGCTAAATCTCTGCTCTCCATTATATACAATTTAAATAACATGACAAGACAGGTCCAAGGGCAACTAAATAAAAGGATATGGGGAGGAAGAATAAAAAAGAGAAAGCAGCATTTATCCCTCCAGTGAGTCCTGTAGGAATTAATGCTTAGACACAATGTTATTAAATATTTATAGTAACAAAAATGTGGGGAAAAAATAAAGTCATTGCTAATAAAGTTTACATATGACAAAAAGACTGAGGTTGTTATGAAATAGGGTGCTCTCTTGTAAGATGGACAAAAATAGAAATGTATTTATTTAAATGTGGCCAGATGTAAATTTATAAAGCAAGAACCAAAAGTGAAGAACTCTATTCTGGAAAGATATATTTCAAAGAAAGCTATAAGTAATGGACATATACCATTGCTCAGCAAATATCATTAGCCAAACTGGTTAATGTATGTAAGGGCTGTACAGATAAGGGTTTATGGAATATGGATGGAGTAATATTACCTTTGGTATATTATAACCAGTGCTGCAGTACTCTAACCATTTCTGATGTCTATAATTAAAGAACTAACTACGCACCAAAACCAATTTACCCAAATGCCCCATTTCATGCAGAAGATTAGACTACTTTGTAGAATGTTTTCTGGCTTTCTAAACTTGCAGCGTACTGAACATGGCTAGAAGAATGCATAAATAACATACAATAAATTTCACATTTGCTTCCAACCACTCAATTATGTCTACATACTCAGCACTCTATGGGATGGTTGAAAGGACTTAGAAAAAGTAGGTTTTGAATACTAATCTGAAGGAAGAGAAAAAAAGTTGTGTTGCAAATGTAACAGGGGAAGGAATTCCACATTAAAAATTAAAAAAAAAATCTTAATAAAAAAAAGGGAAAACAACTCAGAAAAAAAATGACGTTCACAGAATCACAGAATGTCAGGGATTGGAAGGGACCTCGAAAGATCATCTAGTCCAATCCCCCTGCCGCAGCAGGAACACCTAAATGAGTTCACACAGGAAGGCATCCAGGCAGGTCCTGAATATCTCCAGAGAAGGAGACTCCACAACCTCCCTGGGCAGCCTGTTCCAGTGCTCTGTCACCCTCACAGTAAAGAAGTTCCTTCTCAAGTTTAAGCGGAACCTCCTGTGTTCCAGCTTACACCCACTGCCCCTTGTCCTATCATCGGTCGTTACTGTGAAGAGCCTGGCTCCATCCTCCTGACACTCACCCTTCATATATTTATAAACATTAATGAGGTCACCCCTCAGTCTCCTCTTCTCCAAGCTAAAGAGCCCCAGCTCCCTCAGCTTTTCCTCATAAGGGAGATGCTCCACTCCCTTCATCATCTTGGTGGCTCTGTGCTGGACTCTCTCAAGCAACTCCCTGTCCTTCTTGAACTGTGGGGCCCAGAACTGGACATAATATTCCAGATGTGGCCTCACCAGGGCAGAGTAGAGGGGGAGGAGAACTTCTCTTGACCTACTAACCACAGCCCTTCTAATGCACCCCAGGATGCCATTGGCCTTCCTGGCCACAAGGGCACAGTGCTGGCTCATGGTCATCCTGCTGTCCACCAGGACTCCCAGATCCCTTTCCCCTACACTGCTCTCTAGTAGATCATCTCCCAATCTATACTGGAACCTGGGGTTGTTCCTGCCCAGGTGCAACACCCTGCACTTGCCCTTATTATATTTCATTAAAAAATGACATTGTGAGAACTGTGTAACTAAACCAATAGAGGTAGCAATAAAGCTGTGTAGAACCATGAAAGAACAAGAACTATTTTGGTGTAGTAAAGCAATGTGCAGCCATTCAGGACATTATCTAATGAGTAAGTGTGAACAAAGCACAGGAGTGGAAGAAGAGTTTGGCAGCAGCATTTGGACCGCCTGGAAGGAAACCAGATGTATATCAACAAGGCCAGAAATTACTGTAATCCATGAGGGAGATTATCCAAGACTATAAATGTTTTGAAATATTTCCTAATAAAAGATAAGCATAGAGAATAGCTAAGCCCAGGGAAAGACATCAAACTCATCTTATACATCCTAGTGAGATGGAGAGCACTGTTAGTGCCCTTGCAGAAGCTGGGTGGGTTCTGTTTGAGTAGCACTGCTAGCGCAATTTCATTTTCCAGTTCAATGCTATTCAGCATAAATTAAACAGCAATAAAACCAGGTTACATTACCAGCACACATCACAGAGAAAATACCCCAAACCAGAAAACATTACAAAACCAAATGTAAGTATGGGTTCAGCCAAACTCTTTAGTTCCTGGGAATGGTGACCTGCCATTCCTTAGAGAGCATCTTTCCTTCTTTCTGCCCTTCCCTGGGCAGTTAGATAAAACAGTGAGAATCTGGATTATAGCTTCCATACCATGCCTTATTGTAAGAAGATCAGAGATTCTCTAAAGATAAATGCTCAAGGCATTTTTGGGTCATGCCAGAAAATTCCCATTCTGAATGAATAAAAAGATTTTCCAATCATTTTTGTAAGTGAAACAGCAACTGAAGTCAATAAATATACATTTAATCTGCAGCAGTTGGCATCAGTAAGATAAAGTAAATCATTATCTTTCAGAAGAAAACAGAAATTAATAAAGGTTCAGAAGGGCTCCACAGGCTTTACACAGTTGCCTTTAGGAAAAATTCTTCTAGACTTGTGACAGTTGCTCTAAAATTGGAACACTTCCCACCCAAATATAGAGCACTTTGCACATGTGGTGTGTTCTGACCAATCACACAGATATTTCAAAACTGGGTTGCAACTGCTGGGTTGCAACTGCTGGGTTGCTCTCCCATTTCACACATGATGGACAACTCCAGTTATTCTGGACCAGGAAAGGAGAAGTTCACAGGGGAAAAAGTAACATTCTTAGACCAATGAACACAGAAAATTAGGCCAGAAGTATATAAAAATTTTTTAAACAAAACTTTGTACTGATGAAATTCAGTATTACATGTTTAAAGGTAAGAAAGAAAATAAAACTGAGAGAACACATTTCCGAACCAGTCAAGTCATTAACTGTTTTAAAAATATTCTCCAGAATTTAAGGAAAACTCACATTTTACTACTACCAGGTAAACTCACTTTTCTACAACTTTACTAAATGCTTTATATACATCACAACGTTCAAAACTCCACACAAAGAGTAAACCCTCAAAGACTAACAAAACCCCTTTCCATGTCTCTCTGATACTACAAAAGTTACCACCACTATTAATACTGAAATAGAGTCAAGACTTTCTGTACTAACTTCAAAATCTCCCCTAATTGAATTTATACTTGGGAAAAACTGGAAGAATGTTTATAAACTTTGCCATAGTAGTGGAATGCTCAAGCTCAATAAAATGGTATATTTATGAGAATAATGTTTTTTCCAGAAGTCATCATAAAGAAATAACAGCCGCTTTTGCTTTCATTGCAGAAACAGGAGCTTTCTGAAATCCCTAAAGAGAAAGGGAAAGTAGGAACATTGTATTTTACATTGAAAAACTGGCATCGCTTTCGGCTGACCTATCCTGGATGTATTATTGCAGCCTGGGCTATGGCTGCGTTTTATCATCACGAATACAGTTTTCTTTAAAATTGCCTTTGAAGCAAGTTCAAAATTGCAGTCTGAACTGTCTCACTGGTAAACTTATATTCAAGTATTTATTAACAATGACTGGAAAATAGGTTAATTGGAGACTAAATTAAGGTCTCAGAAGAGTTCTAACTCTATTTTAACATTTTAAACAGGTGGTTAGAAGTTTTAGATGGTTCCTCCTTATAGTCTCTTCAAATATTCAAGATCCTGGGGATTATACCAGTGATCTCAAAAGAGTAATCTATAAAATTATAGCTCTTATAACTGGGGACTAGGTGACAAAAGGAAGTAGCCGCACACTCCTCAGAACTGTTTATAATCCTCTGCTAAGCCCAATGCTACCTATCCTTTTCACAGCATTATTTAGGCCTTCCTCAGGGAACCTCAGATGTGCACCAAGTGGGCTCCTAATTTACGGTACAGAGTGAAGTAAGAGATTAATGTTTCACATGTTATTTTAGATTACAGAGGCAGCACACTAATGCATTCACTTTTTATCTGACTTTATTTCAGGCTGTTTAGAAACTAATAATACACCTACACTAGCATCCTTGGATACGACTGCAGCATATAGACTTTGCAGAATGTACGTGTGCTTCAGATTATCTGGCTCAGATACTAACTTCAGTGTACTGAGAAAGTAGGATGTACCAAATAGCTGAAAAGAATATTTTTAGCTTCTTTCTAAATTCTACTTCTATCCATATTATTTGCCATTTTGCATATAACTCCACATTACTTATTCCCTGGATTTCTGAATTTTCAGAGCTAAAACTTGGTTTGTATAATACTTTTGTTTGCTGATAGGCTTTAGTGGCTAAAAATATAAAAAGGGTCAGAGTGATTACCTCATGAGATTTGTACATACTGGTGAATTCACATCTGAGAATTCAAATAAAAAAGTAAATAGCAAATGTCTCTACTCACTGTCAATAAATAAAACTGTTTCAAAGTCACATATCATATTCAATCGTGCTTAAGCGATGCAGAAGGTAATGAAAAGACCATTGCTTCTATTTCAAGAAGCTATGAAAGAAGAGACTGACTAAAAAGAATGGCACAACACAGAGCAAGTGTTACACTTTTGAAACTGCATATTTGCTTACAATTGCAATGTTCCATTTAATAGATCAAAAGGGAAGCTCACAGAGGAGCAAATGGTCGGGAATCTCAGACTGTCCATCTACCCTGCTATTAAAGAACCTTGTATTTTCATAATTTATTTTTGTGAGGTACAATAATCAGGCAAAATTATGATTTATGTTAATGAAAATGATAAAGAGCAAAATTATTTTTCACAACCTTTGGGAAAGATGTCATCTGACCCTCACCATTTAGTGAAAGGAAAACCACTGAGCATGGAGAAGGCTGTCAGTAGTGGATCACACAGCTGTTGGAACATCCTCCTTCAGGATTCCGGAGGAAACTCCTCCAGAATTCAGGAAAATTTCCTCTTACACAGAAACCCAGCCATTTTTTTTTTTTTCATTTGTCTCAGGGCTCTGACAGGCAATGATAAGCTGAACTCAAAATTAGGATCAGATGGTGAACTGAGATTAGTTCTGTAAACTTTTCACAATTTGACAATGCTAGCACAAGAAAGTCTCCCTTCATTCTATATCTTTCCTCTATACGATTTAGGAAGCTAGATCATCTGGACCAAGTTATTAGCTACTGTAATGAGGGTGGTTTTTTGTTGAATTTATTCAGTTTCTCATCTGAATGCTCAAAAGACATTGACATGGGTGGATTTTTGGTCAGGAAACGCATATCCATTACACTGCTTCCCTGCCCCCACTTCCCTCAAGAAGGCCAGGAAAGATGTACAATAACTGTAGCTGTCTGCAAAGTCTCTTCCCCAGAGATGAGAATAATGAGCTCTTGGAAATGTTTAAAGTCTACTAAATAAGAAAAGCATCTAGCAATGATCTGGTAAAACAGTTTTAATGCCATGAGATTCCACTCAGTATCTCCAGTACTATTTTTTAAACTGAAAAACTAGGACTGTAGCCAATTTTATACTTCTGGAATTATTATTGTTTTATAAATTTATACGTATATACACACACATATCTTTTAAAATGTCTGCATTTCCTGGCATTCAGTGTAGAGAGCTAGTGCTTCAATTCTTCACAAAATTCAGCTAAGTAATCAAGTCCCTACCCATCTCCAAATATTTAAAGATGTGTCCAAAATCTTTTCAGTTTCTTTCCCTTTGTTTGAGCTATTAAAAAAAAAGGCATTAATAATTTGAAAATTCATAAATATTATATAATTTCTGGGATAACACAGAAGAGTGAGAAGAGGCTGTTTCTAGGGATTTCTGCACAAAATTATTGGTTGGGAGCATAGATAGAGCTGTAAAAATAGTTACACCTTTTAAACACAGCGAAGACAACTCAGTTTATGACCCAAAGTCAGCATAACACGGCTAGCAAGTATGAGCTACTGCGCAGCATAAAGACTACTAATCCCTATACAGAGAAATCCTATAAATAACAACTCTGGATATCCATTTGTCAACTCCTAGATGTTGTTTCTTATCTTTCAAGCATCAACAGAGATTAGAAGCACCATGAAATCTAGCATGCACTTGCTGAATATTCCCAGAGTTGGGCTCTTAAGTGTAGCACTCAGCAGCTAAACTTTTTTCAAAGCTTGGCTCGAGTCTACACCAAAAATTCTGAAAGACTTCTTCAGTCTTGAGCAATAACATCATGACCTGAGCTACAAAGGAATCTTCTCTCTGTGAGGAAGAGTGACACTGTGGCTTTCACTCTGTCCTACAAAAATCCCTTCATTAGCTCTCAGCTTTCATCTCTGGTCCAAGAAAATCTCTACTGCCCTTTTTGTAGTTCCAAAGTACTTTAAAGAACTTCTTAATAGATCAGAGTGGTTTTTAGATGCTGGAATCTCATATTTTTCCTGATATTCTTGCAGTGTTTGCTTGATACAAATTTGAACACCAATCCAGTAGCCTTATCTTCATGCCAAGAGACAGATAACTTGTTCCTCTAGAAATACAGGCTTTACCTTAACCAGTACAGGCTATACCTTAACCAGGACTATCTGAACCATACCTGATGTCTGAAAAACCAATAATTTCTTAAACTCCAACACTTCAAACAACTACACAATTTATATTTACATTAACATTAGAACAACTCCTCACCATAATGCACCACACAAAGTGAAAAATACATACTTCTCTCAAAAAAGCCAAAGCTCACAGAGAATAGAATAGTTCCTGTTAGAAGGGACCTACAATGATCATCCAGTCCAACTGACCACCTCAGAGCTGACCACAAGTCAAGGCATATTATTAATGGCATGGCCCAAAAGCATCTTAAACACTGACATAATTTATTTCTGTTTGGTCCAAGGGATAGCTAGGAAAGAGAAAGAAGAGTAAGGCTTCACAATATTTAATGTTTAGCTGGATCCTTTGAAACATACTAGCTCTGCACTTTATTACTTGACTAGAGCAGACCTAACTGGGAGAGACCTGGCAAGCTGTGAAAAAGGGGGCTGTATCCCAGACATTAAGACCAGATGGTTGTGACATGGAAAACAGGTGAGATCTGTCACTGGAAAGGAGCAGCTGCACATACAAAAAGAGAAAAAAAGGCATGTGGAGCAAACCTGACTTTCTCAAATACATTCACATCTACTTATAGAACAACTCACTGATAATGACCATATGCTTTGACCATAATTTTATGTTGGAGCATCAATGTTCAAGTAATATTATACATCAACTATATAAATGCTCCCTAGGTTTTTACTTTTTATTTTTGTTTAGTAGTAGGGTATGTAACTACAAATATTTTTAAAACTAAGTATGACAGATCTGGAACTGTACCAACAAAATTAATAGTAGTGTAGGAACAGTCCTTGGGGCAGTAGGATACGTGGCGAAAGTCCTAAGACAGTACTCACCACACAATCTTTTTTTGGATATTTTGCAGAGTTTAAATCATAAACAGATGTTTGTGGAAAGAAACTCTGTCTCCTCTTTCTTACATATAATGTATTAATCACTCTAAAATAAGACTATAAAGATAATATCTTGCCGAGTCCTTAATACTTAGCAGGGTTACTAAATATTTAATTTACATCCCATTTGGGACAAAGCTTAAGAAGCAAAATTTGAGATGCTTCAGTGATCTATAAAAACAGTTATAAAAACTATATAAACATTCATGCTCCCAAGGCTGACAAAAGGAACTGATGTCCCACCATGCTGCATGGTGGCAGAAGACAGAATCTCTGCCTTCAAGGGCTAGGAGTCCAAAGAAAAGAAACCATCCCAGGCCCTTCCTGAGACTGAATATACAAGAACATACAAGCAAATTAGTATGAGAAAGTACAAATGAAATTTAGTGATGTTAGGACATTCCTTTCTTATTTTTAATGGGGACAGTGATAACAAGGAAGCACTAAAGAAGCTGAAAAGCAGTACTTGTTACTTATCGTCTGCTTATTCCTTAATAAGAGGAATAGGAGACTGGGAAGGGTGGGACCTGTGCTGTGCTACGACAGAGACGGCCAAGGAACCAAGGTTTTGGGGCATATCACAGCCAGCAAGAGCATGACAGACACAGCAGAAGTCAAGTAAATAAATAGCAAAACCAGTACTACCAGAAAACCTTAGACTCGGAATCATGAATCAACAATCCAGAAGGATATGAAGGAGGGAACGGCTGTGACATAGAACGATTAGAGATAATTATAGGTTAAAAAAAAAGGCTAGGAACACAAGTAGGAATAGAATTGAACAAACCTCTCCAGAGAGAAGTGGGCAATACAAGAGGAAGCAAAGTTGGAACTTACAAAAGTCAAACAGGAAAAAAAGGCAACAGGCTGAGATACTGGTAGAAGGCAGCAGTAGGAGGTAAGCAAAAACAGAAATATAAACAGACAAAAAATGTGGAATGAGTGAGTCAGTGAAAAGTTGCAGACTGTTATTACATGCAAACAAGCATTTCAGAACCCTTAGGTCTTAATTCCACATTGAGTTAAAGCTCAGGCACTGCCTGAAACTGCAAAGCTGCACAATGTTTTGTGACAACCAGCTGCAGTAGATGGTCTGCTGCAGACAGCATGAGGGCTCATTTCCTCATGTACCGGTGAGGTAGGGCACTGTTGTGTTAAGCAAAGAATGTCCAAGCCACATCACACCAGACAAGGTTATTGTCTTTAACAGCTCCTATCCCTCAGGGGAAAGAAAAATTCAAGCAGACCACAAATGATTGTTATATGACATTCAAAACCTAACTAAGGTCTTTACCATATTAGGGGAAAAAATATGAAATTGGTCATTCTGCCATCAGCTGCTAGACCAGGAATGCTTAAACCCACAAAATCTGGCTTTTTTTTTTTTTTAATGCCTTCACTTTTCTTAATCCCCAGCATTGCTGCCATAGAGCTTGCAACCATTTAGTGGTGATGTAGTTCACTTGCTCAACAGTTGTCCCTGCAGTCAGGGATCTCAGCTATTGTTTAATAGCACAAAAAGTATAACCCACTGGTGGTCCTCTCACACAGCACACGGAAGAGCAAAGCATAGAAAAAGGAAACATCAAATTTTGCCCAGCAGAGGACCATCTCCTCTAGTCCTATCACATCCTCCTTTTAAGGATGTAAGTCATGCCTGAGTCTCAAAGTGACACCTCTGAGCAACACAACGCTGGACCTTATTACCTAATGGGTAAATGAGAAAAAAAAACCCCACCACAAACCTTATTATAAATGAGGGAACACAAGTTCCTGTAAATGCATTATTTAAACAAAGTCTTCAACCACAGGCACAACCTGAATCCAAGCATCACGCGCTGTAAATGAAGAGTGTCCCTAGCATGGATGGATGGTAGTTAAGTTTATGACTGCTATATACTGAATGACATTTCACAATGATAAAAGCAATCTAAGCCAGCTCTATTTTTGTATCATCAGCACTGTTCAAAACTTCAAAATTAGTACATGGCACTGTCTTACCTTATAACTGACAAGTGGGTAGCACACTAGCACTTGTTTTCTGCCTCCTACTTCTCCCAGAAGTCAGTCCCTTTTATTTTAATAAAATTGTATTACAAAAAACTGCCTAAACTTTTTTTCTTTTTTTTAATTAACACAATTATAATAAAAATGGAATTGCTTTCCATTCCAGCCATTCTTATCCAAAAGAGATACTTACCAATGTTTTTACAGACACTGGCAACTCAGCTTCTTTGGGCCTATGTAAAAACACCTATACATCCATATTTGACTTCTAAAGTTGGACACGGGAGTGCAGTTTGATGTCTTCTTAAAAAACCACTTTTTTTTCTTTGGGAATAAGTGCAAATCAGCCTTGGCCATTTCTCTTAGAATGATTCAACAGCTCCAAAGTCACTTACGTAACCCCAGAAAAGACATGCACTGGAAAACACCTAAAGCCTGTGCAGTTTTTCATTTTAAAGTTTTATCTTATAGAACTGGGCATTCGTTTAAAAGTCTCTTCAAATTTTCACAGAATCATAGAATCACAGAATGGTTTGGGTTGGAAGGGACCTTTAAAGGTCATCTAGTCCAATCCCCCTGTATTAAGCATGAACATCTTCAACTAGATCTGGTTGTTTTGATTATAAATTTATTGCCTTTCTTAGTTTATAG
This sequence comes from Caprimulgus europaeus, assembly GCA_907165065.1. Next base: position 87,293,553 of record OU015524.1, on the reverse strand, counting down.
CAGTGTAGTTAAATTATATACCTGAAACCCCATTTAAACACCTATATGCAAACAATAGTTTTAATGACACAAATACTGAGGCACAGCACATTACTTAAACCCCCAGCCCCATGAGCAATATCACTATGTTTATCAGACAAAATAGTAACTTAGGTGGATTTCCTTTTTTTTTCCAAACACAGAAGGATTTCTAACAAAGAAGGCAAAGTAACCAAAATGAGATAACATTAAAAAACTCTTATATAGTGCGGTATGGCAGTACTTACTGAAGCTGAAACTAGTTCAGTGGTTTTCTTTGGAGCACAGACTGTGTTCTTTGTCAAGAATCTGTTTTGCCCCATGTTCTGTAAAGTGCCTATTTGACATTGCCTCTGCTCCTTAAGCTAAACTTGCTGCCAACAAGCCTCAACTGAGAAAACACTATAGCCCCAGTAACCTTTTCAACTGCTTAAGTGCATATTAACTCCTTGTTCTCAACCATCTGACCTCCTGCCCCCAAACACAGAGTAGAAAAACCTGTTTTAGCACCTAATTCTAAAGCACAAATATGTTGTGCAGACACTTGAGTCCTAGGAAACACAGCCATTTCCTTGTCTTCTACTCTCAAGTTTTCTCTATAACATGCTTTTATACCAATAGCTGCAATTACAAACTCCACTGTTCTGGTATTCTATAACACAACAAAAGCCCAGAGAAGCAGAATGATGGCTACAACATGTCCTGTGGAAAAAGAGGTTTTCCAGCAATATTTAACATTTGCAGAAGATGCTTTGAGTTCAGTGATGGCATATGGGGATTGACTCTAAATAAGTATGACAAGATTTTTTATGAAGTCATTGTAACAGGAATATTATTGAATCTAACCAAAAGCAGTAAATAATAATAATAAAAGTATGGCAATTTTTCTCTTGTGGAAAAAAAAAAGTCTCTTGGAAGTCTACATAAAAGACACAATAGGGTTTTCTGGAAACGTGGTCAAACTCAAACTGATTCTAAGCAAACCTTTTTTATATATGCTATATGCTATAATGTTGCTATTCTTCATGTACAAGATTAAGTTTGTCTCCATAATATTTAATATATTTTTGAAAATAAAAAAAGTAATAAATGCTACAACATATTTTTATATTGATCAAATCTACCTTTTAAAATTTCCCATTTTTTTAAAGTTTGTGTTTAATATTATGGAAAAAAAACCAAAATGCTATTTAGCCTTACAAAAGTGCTGCAATACTTATTAAACTCGAAAATTGCATTCAGACAAAAGGAACATGGCCCCAAATCTAAAATATAGGTGTTAAGAATGCACTGTTCACTGCAGTCCTGTGTTTGACTGCTATTAGAACTCCAGTCTAGATTTCTTCATTTGCTTGTCAGCACCTCTGCTAAAAAGGCAGGTCTTATTTAAAAACCATCCATCCCACACTCCCAGTGAATTAACAATAGCAACAACAAAGCCACATAGTCTGCTTCTTCCCGCCTTCATCCCATTTTTCCTTTCTGTGCCAAAGACCAGCATCAAAGCATACCTGCCTATAGAGTTCAAAGGAGAAGGCAGCTGGGACAAAAGCAAAGTGGTGCCTGTTCTTCTGTCCAGAGACCAAAGCACAGGAGCTGCCTGCTCAGATGGTGGTGGCTGCTAATGCAATCGAACAGCACAGCTGCAAGTAACTTGATTAATTCAGGTAGAAAGTTTGTTGTAAATGCACAGTGGACACTATACATGGCAACTCCCTCAGTTTCATTTCTGATTTTTTGCAAACAAGTCACTCATGTTTTTAGGATAGAGGCCTGAAGCATTTGAAGATGGTGCTGCAACCAGGTAAGAATACTTTGCAACCCAGTATGACATCAAGATCATATCTAGTATTCCTCATGTATATTATTTCAAAAATGGCCATTGTGCGACAACCAGCATGTGCTGGCATTTTAGCTAAGAGCAACAGATGAGCAGCTGGTTCCCATTTTGAAATCTGATTTGGAAAATATACCAAACCAGCTGCACTCAGTTCTCTCAGCCTGAAAGTACTGTTCCTTGAAAATATTTTCCATATATAATTTACAGCTTCTATACTCTTCTGGCAAAGAAAAGAAAACAAACCCTAGCACTGTGTAGTCTGGCTTAAGTTGAAAAATTACTTTTTATATACAAATTTAGAGTCATTAACAAATTTCACAGAGCACTTCTTTGTCACTGTTATGACATTCTTAAATCAGCTGGTATAAATGTGGGGGATCAATGATTTAACTAGCTTTTTTCCCAATATAAATTCAGTAGAATCACTGCAGTCCCACAGCCAAAGGAATGTAGTATTCCAGAAGTCAAACGTGTGCTCACATTATAATCATATTTTCAGTAGAAAAGATTATTCAAAGCCTTTTTAATAAAAACTTGATACTGTAAAAAGATCTCTAAATGTCTGGACCATTATGCCCAGGCACAGAAATGGATTCCATGGGTTTTCAGATTACTCCAGGGCTGACAAATATAAAACCTCTAACGAGGCAGACTTTCTATTGCATCTACTGTAAGAAGCTAAAAAATATTTTAAAATTTTTAAAAATCCAAATATTTTAATGGTGCACGACCAAAGTACATATAAGTGGACTTAAATATTAGTGCTAAATTTGAAAATTCTCATTGTTCACTAAAACATGTGAGATATGAGATTACTGTAAGAACTGTAGTATTTCAGATTTGCATATAGTTTTTTCTATCCTTAAGCATGGAACCACAGACCCAGATGACATCTAGTTGAAAAATAAGCTCACTGAACATTTTCAAAGGTTGTACAGAACCTAAACTTAATACAACATAACTTTAATCATATGTAGCAGCTAATGGCTTATTAAGAGAGTACTATTTTTCCTGCATTTTTTCTCAATATGCTTTCAAATTTGCAGACTTTTCTGACATTAATAACTATCATTAAAACATATCCATTTATGTAACAGACACAAGTAAGCTTGCTCCTATTCATATGTTTTATAAAAGGAAAAATAACTCCTGTGCATGTTTTCTAGATCAGAGCTCTACCCAGAGCAAGAGCAATGATTCCAACTATCTATTTTATTATGGTCTTTAAAAAAAAGGGAAACAAACAACATAAAAAAAAAAGGAATTTACTTTTAGTATTAGGAATGAATAACAAAGCAGTTATAATAAAATGAATTTTATAGTATAATTTAACTAAATATTTGCAAAAATAATATCTTTTATGGTTGTATGATCCTAGAAAGAAAATTTAACTTCTTCTAGGAGTATTTAATTCAATTTTTATTAAAAGATGCACAGTTCATTTTCAGCAAACCCTGCCAGCAGTCTCTTTCCACTAGCCATTTAGGTTTGCTACAGACCAGCAAGTAGATGAATGATTAACTTTGATGGTAAAATCCACCAAATTCTGAAATAAAGTTAGCCAATTAAATGATACTTCTCTTGCTATTTCCAAAGTATAATGTCTGAAACAGACAACTTTCTGGTTTTGTACTAAGCTAAATCCCATTCTTAGAAGGAGAAATATCAAAGTAACGCTGTGCCAGAGATAAAACAGTAAAGAATTTCCTTCTGCAAAAGCCAGTTCAGGGAGAGCAGTAGAAATACTTCCCCCTAATTATTAGACAGATCTAAAAGAGTAAGAGATTAGGAGAAAAAGATGTTTAAATCACTGAAACCCCAGTCCATATTTCAAAATGTGTTCCTTTTTTCTTTCATATACATCCTCAGCTATATAAAGACGATCTACCAGATAATTATTATCTGCTTCTGGGGACACAATCTGCATCCCTTGGAACTCCAGAAATCCAGATATTCAAATAAACACACTTATAAAATTGCAAAGGACTTTTGAAATCTTGTAATTAAACAAACACACTAGATAAACAGATTACATTATTTATTCAGATGTTATTAGCACTGGCACCACTGTGGGCGTCAATGAAGTGACTGTTAACTGCACTTACATATGGTAGTGAGTCTGAAGTGTCATATTGCATTTTTCAGCCATTTCCAGGCTAATATTTTTTACAGTGGTGTATAAACACTAGTGATTGCTAATGCAGAAATAAGATGTGTATCTGGAATTTCAAAAAAGTGTCAAAAATTCTGAAGATATCAAATACTGTCTCCTTACTTGGAGATTAAATAAAAAGCCAACGAATCAGTAAAATAAATCAACTGCATGATCTTGCAATTAAAAGCAGCAGTCTTTAGCTCCCTTCAATTAAGCAAGCTCTCAGTATGCCTTACTGGCATTAAACTGGTGTTCAGAGACTGCAGGATGAGATGGAAAGAGGCAGTTCTAAGCATCCAAAACAAGTCAAATGCAAAATCTGCATGCAACCTCTAATTTTACCAAAACTATACCCATATGAGAAGTTGGTCAGGGATAGCTGTATAGGTGGAAGGCTGCCCCAAACGATATTTAGGGTTCTCCTCTATTTGCTGTAGTCTTCCAGTGCAACACTAGGAAGGTCACTCAGAGCCAGTGTTTGAAAGCCTTCAAGCACCTAGATATTGGGGCTTGACATAGATGCTCAAAGAGAGGAACCTAGTGCCATTCAAGACATTCCAGGGTATCCACACCACCCGCACAGAGCTGGGAGATATGATTGAGGACATGTGGGACAACTAAGGAACATGGCCCAGCAGCTGGAGGCCACAGAGGTTATGACACTGGACGCCTACGTTTAAGCAACTGGATTGTGCCCAAGAGGACATCTAAATCCAATTTTGTCATATAGTGTTCTAGTTCCCACATGTAGAAGGGACAAAAATTTACTCTGCAACAGCTTTAAGGATTGTAAAGAAGCCAGGCTGATGGAGAATGCAGTAATAGACACTGGATATGTTTATTATATGGAAAAGACACTAAAAATTTCTATAAGTGGGGTGTTCTTGACATAGAAGACATTTCATTTAAGGTACTCTATTATTAATTATTTTTAAAAAGATAATACTTGTTGATAACGTATGCAACTCCAGAATTCCATTCTGACATGCTTTCTGAACCTCTCCCAAATCAATGGCAGGATATTGACATAAAAATATTTATAGTGTTACAATACTCACTTCCTCTCTTTATATCATCTGAATCTTTTCGGGTCACTGATGTCGTCCACTACTAATGTCAATAGTAGGTCATTATTATATTTATTTCATCAGTACAGATGCAGGTTTACTCAGTAAATCAGGAAAGGAACTGAAAGGTATCACAGACCCTCTATGGGGAACAACCTAAGCAAGACAGTCTTTCTGGCAGAGCCTGTGTTGGCCTGTTACTTTTCCAGATGCAAGTGATAAGGGATCATTTTAAAATAACTAAGAAGAATGTATATTTCTATTCTCTGTGTAAGTTCTAAACAACAAAATAGAAAATAGGTAATAGCTGAGATTATGCTAAAAATTATATTTTCAAAATTACGCCTTCTGATTTACAGTTTTCCAGCATTTCTGTTCAGTGTCAGGGCCAAACAAACACAGCCTCCTTAACGCATGTAATCTGCCAGTCACCTCTGACAACTTCCCTCTATCACACTCATACACTTGTTCCAAATTCTCTGTCAGGTGTAGGAATTATTACATTTTTAGCTTAGTCCAATCAAACTATTTAACACAGTGATGTGTTAATAACTGAAAATAAAAATTCAGTTTTATGGCTAAATCAAGCAGTGGCAAAACAAGTTAGTAACATCCAAATGATGAATAAGTTAGGTCGGGCATATTTACTAATGGCTTATTATTTGTAGACAACTGGACACCATATCTGCTGCCTTCTGCCCTCCTGCAGCAGGGCTTTATTTTACCAGCAAACCTCAGGCTACCAAAGTCCCACTGCTGTTGGTGTCCTGCAGCCCTAGCCTGCAGCAGAGGCACCCATGGGCACAAGCTGATCTGCTGCCACAGATCAGGAATCTCAGGTGGGAGCAGGTGCAGTTTGGGTGGAATACTCTGAGTAGAGCACTGCAGCATTGCTGTTTGGCAGGGGTAAAGAACCAGGGAGAGATTAAGCACTGAGGTACCTAATCCCACTTGCCCGACTGACAGTGAATGAGAGTTGAAATCTAGATAGAAATAATTCTTGACTTATAACGGGAGAGAGAGAGAGGTGGGATAAGAGGGACAGATATCTTATACGTTCTGATGTGAACTGAAGCCAAAAATTTGGTATTTTACTTTACTAGACTTTCCAAAGAAAAAAAATACATTAAGAAACTGCTGTTTCTGATGGCCTGGAAAACTACTATACTTCTGTAACAATATAAACCTTGTTAAAATATTACACTCACACAAACTATTTAAATAAATCAACATGCACTCCATTTACAATACAGTTGCACCAGATAACTTCTGTTAAGAATCCTGCCCACCATTTGCTGGAGCTATAAAAGAGAAAGGAAGGTAGCTGAGATTACCCAGGCCTTTTTCAGTTGAAAAATTCCTTCTTGAAAGAGAAGAAAAGCCTGAGAACAGCATGTTATTCACTTGTTGGGTTTTCAATGACTACAGCAAGTCTGGGACTCAGATGAGCATTATTAGAACATGGGTACATCCAATCCTGAGCTCCAAAACCAGTTTTGGTATAAGAGGCATATTAAAAATACTAAAAATACTCTATCTTGTCCCACAAAAACAAAACAATAGCCTTCGCCCTCAGTACTGTGCTTGAGGATCTCATTACTCTTTGTTTTCTTTAAGGGGTGAATGAGGTTCTATTTCTTCAAGGCCCCTCTGCTGAATTTTGCTAAGAATTTCTCTAAGGTCTCACTTTACAAACAATAATAGGACTCTCTACAAATAAATTTGATGTGATTAGGGTCTGCCTATCCTGCTATGATTTTGCTTCAGTGACATATTCACTTTTCCTCATGCCACTTACTGTGTCTGAAAAATTTGTAAAGCATGTATTTGTAACATTTCCAGCAATAAAAAATAATTTACTTGGCCTGCAGCATTGATTTTTCTTTTTCCTAGATATAACAAGTTTTCAAATGAATCACAAAATGAATATGCAGAAGTCTTCAAAGCTGTCAAAAGCTACCAGTGACAAAATCCCCAGAAGATCATACGCCAGAGGCACAGCTGCCAGTGTAACTCCAAATCTACTCCTGCTCTGCCTGTTCTGGAAACCAAGTCATGCGAGGTTGTAGGCTAAGCCTAGTAAAAGATGATGTCATGAACAAATGCATAGCCTTTATGCAATAAGACTGGTCTAAAATTTAGGTTTTCTATCTTTTCATGCTAGATTTTACAACTGTAATAGTATTCATTAGCACAGCCTTATTTTACTTTTGATTTATTTAAAGATAAAATAATGCTCTAACACTTGCAACTGCAAATCCCCCTGAGCTTCCAATGCCAAAGGATTGAAGCTTGGGCAGTAGGCAGCACAGTACAGACTTATATCATCTGAGCAACTAACCAGATTATTTGGCAGCAGAAAATAGCGTTACAAGAGTTTGAGAAAGACCTTATAATTGTATTATAGAAGATTAAGATCACACATGAAATGAAAAACCTAGTGTGACTTGGCCTTCATTCCCATTTTGCCATAGGGTGAAACTTAAGAAACTGAAATGGCTGAGACCTTTTCTGCCTCAAAGTAGGACAGCACATCTCACTTCTGCATCTTACCTGAAACATTCCCAGCAGTGCCCACTGCTGCTGCTGTTTTGACTGTCACCTACACTCACAGGACAGAACAGTTATAGTTATTCATTACTGCTCTGGCAAGCTGTCAGCATCTTTCAAGAGTATGAAAAAGAAAGGAAATGATGAATCAGAACAATTTATATTGCTGTGAGAGCTGAGTGTGGTTTCATATGACAAAGAAAAGGCTCTTCCCTTGCCAAGGACATTGATGGAAAAGGACTCAGAGCTTCTGGACAGAATATTCATGTCTGGGAAATGACGAGTGCCTTTCCAGTGACAAGAGAGATGGTCCTATTTTTAGGAGAGACATGTTGTTATTGGCTATTTATGCAATAGAAGCAAACAAAAAACCTTAATCAAGCTGATCTTCATTGTATTCAGCTGTAAAAGTGACAGGCCCAGAGATGGAATAGAAACAAGAGCTATTGAGAAGGATGGACAGAAAGCACTCTACTAGAAGTAAGATATGTACATTTTCTTAAGTTAGCTGGAGCAACTTAATCAGTCAAGCTACACTTGCCATCTGTTTTCACGTTCCAGCTGGGGAAAGCACGAATGAATTGTAAGGAAAAATGTGAAGGTAGATAAACTAGTGTCATGAGTCACACATTTCTGCAGTTCTACATCCAGAGAGAAGAAGCAGCACAAAATTTCATGGTTGATTTTGGTGCTAGAGAAAGTAGGACACAAAACTCAGGAAACAGATTATGGCAAAACAGAGGATGGGTTTAAACTGAGGTTTTAAAAGAAGGAAGCAGAATTCAGGTTTCCTGCTGCAGGAGGTCAGAGTGAGCTGGTTTTGTCCAGGAGTGCCAGACAACCACTGCCCAGCAATCCAATCTTAAGAACTGTGCCAACAAATGAACCAGCAGGAAAGGGAAGAATAGGGCTACAAAGCACCAAATAACAAAAAGAAAGACTGTTTGCCTACATTCTTTTTTGTGATTTATTGTTTATAAGGATGTTTATACTGGGAGTGATTTAACTGACCTGTTTCCCATTACCTAATGGAATGTACAGAAGGCATCTGCCTTCTATTCAGTCTTCTTTCTCCCACCAGAGTCCCCTGGATTTGGCAAATGAAGGAGCAGCAAATGTGCACACAAGCATCCCATCTCAAAAAACCTTACTACAGCAAAGTTATTCTCTTTTTCCTGTACATAAGGCATATAAGGACAACTCCAAGCAGCGTAGCCCACCAAGCACCACAACTTGGGGAAGGGTTCAGGGTTCCTTAACAAACTCCCTAGAGGTGGCATCATTTGTTGGGAACCTCAGTGTTGCAAGTGATAATAGTTACAAGTCATTATCCTGGTTTAGTCACAAAAATTGAAGATTTTCCTCAGGCAAATCATCACAGCTGCTTGAAGAAGGATAAAAAAAAGTAAACCCTGATTATCAAACTGTTTGAGTTTTCCTCTTCCACAACAAAGCAATAGTCCCTGTTTCAAAACCACAATGTTTTTTAGTATGAGGACCTTTTTTAACAGGCAAACAACTTCAGGATCCTTCCAAAAGGTTTCACCTTGTCAGTACAAAAAAAAGTCCACCTGGGAGTCTAAGTGGGCAAGGAAACCTGAGTCCTGGGACCAGCAAGCTTCAGAAAGAGCAAAAATCATCAATGACTAGAAATGAACCTCAGATGTAACCACAGGAAGGAACTGAGGGTAGGTTCAAAGACCAATTTTAACAGGCAATATCAAAGCAATGTATGGGCTTCTGCCTAAGGACCCACCTTTCACCTGTCTTGCTGTCCACTGGGATCTTCACTAGGAAGGTAATGTTCAGTGAACAGTGGAAGGAACAGGTAGTCATAGACTTGATAAATTGTCTCAAAGGGCCTAAGTCCCACTGAGGGACAAAAACCTCTAAACAGAAAGATCTTCACCAAGTCTGCCATAGGAGGGAGTTGTTGCAGCAGCATTTCTTCTTGCACAGTTTCTGACAGGCACTTTAACTTGAACAATAATGGAATGTATAGGTATGATACAAGCCTTGGTCTTGCACCACCACAGTGCAGAAGAGGACAGAGGCACCAGTGTTCTTGCACTCCCAATCTGTGCCCAAACATACTGTCAGAACCATTGTGCAGTCCAACCACTTCCTTAATGATGCACAGCTACAGTCACCTTTTATGTTGACTACTTGCCAGTATATTCTCTTGCCAAAAGTAAGGGCTGTTTGAATTAATTAAGTTATTCACAAATTCAATTATATTCTAACATAATCTACAAAATAAAAACATCTATTAAAATGTTTGTGTATTTTCATTTTGTGTACATATTACTCTTTTCCAGTTGTTCTCAAAGTTAGATAAACCGTACTTACCCTAAAACACTAAGTAACACATGATGTGAAATGAAACCCAGCTACCATCTGTGAATAATGTAATCAGGCAAATGAGGAATAATAACTACACCATGGTAATTTAGGACAGAACATATTGAATTACAATTGTCAGCAGCTTGGTTTATAGCTCACAAACTTCACAAAAGCACAGCATATAAAAAGAGTGGGGAAGGATTTAATTAAAATATAATTACAGAAGAGAACATAAATGACACATGATATTACTTTTAAAGGGTCCCCCACTATTATTTGCATTCTGAAGTGAAACTGAAAACTCACCATCACACATGCATAGAAAGATAATTTCAATGATATAGGGTTGCTTTTACTCATCAAAAATGCATGGGGTTTAGCTTAAAACAGAATAATAATTCAGCTCAACTCTTTGGGGCTGCAGTAGATGGGCAAGAGAATAACCTACAGGAATTACACCAGATTCTTTACATTTTCTAAAGTTTCCTATCTGTTCAAAGACCAGGGGTTCAAATCAGTATTGTCCCTTCTCAGTGCACAGTGGCTTCCATTGGGGATAGTCTGCAGCAGAAAGCAAGCTGGAAGGATGCTGTTCTTCCCTACTCTGGCATTTTTTTGAGTGGTTCAAGGCGGAGTTATCTTCACCAGTTTTGGGAAAATGAAGTCTCCATCAAAATAAGAAAAAAACTTCCAGACCCCTGAAATCTACTTTTTGCAGCAAACAAGGAAACTCAAGTCCCTATTGATTAAAAAGGTGCTTTTTTTCCTCTCCTCTTATTTCTTGTTCCATCTCCATTCTACACATTTTTCCCTCAAGCGTTTCCATAATCCCTTCACTGCTGTACATGAATACCTCTTGGCCATTATTTCTCTTTGCATCACTGCAGGGAAGTAGGAAAGAAATAGGAACTGGAATAAAAAGATAGAGTTATTTCCTCTGGTTACACAGGAAGCCTTGCTGGATCAATCCCAGCTACTGAAGTCTTGTTTAGCACTCCCTCCTCTCAGAGTTTCCTCTGTAAACATAGATATTTAAGAACAACTTGTAATTTGGAAAAATTTACTTCTCTGTATAAAATGTTTTATGATCCATTTCTCCATAGGGCATAACATAACAAACATTTCTGAATTCCAGTTTGATTTATGTTCTTCAGTGATGAAGATATCTGTCCATTTTTCCTCATGTTATAAAGCATTCCTTCCATTTAGAACATTCCTGTTCCCCTAAATTACCACATCAACACAAAAGCAAGAAACACCTGGTAACATCCAGAGATATTGTAGCATCTGCCCTCAGAGAGGACAGCTGCTAGCACTAGTAATAAATAAATAAACAGCTAAATGTATACATACATAAATAAATAAAAGCTGTTCACTGGATTTATGTTAACAGAAATCCAGATACTTTCCATATGGTCCTGCCTTTCCACATCTGGGAAAAATCACATTGTACTAGTTTCTTTCTGCCATGATAGCACATTGGATACTGTACCAGACTTCTTAAATGACGGATGGTTTAAGTTGAGGGTTTTTTTAAAAATACTGACTCCTTCATAAATAATTTTGTTTCATAGGAAGAACATTTTGGGGGTGAATAGCAGTGGAGGCTGGGAAGAGGAAAGTAGTGTAGTTGATGAAACTATACCTTCATATGACATGTTTTTTTATAAATGAATTTATTTACTATGCATCATAACATTTGCTGCATAAAGGTGATGTTTCAACATGAAACACCATAAACAATGCTGCATTATTTAAAAAAAAAATCATTTCCAAAATTTAACAATCAATCAAGATGATGTGCATGTCTGTGAAGTTTCCCTGGAAGCCAATTACAAGCCTGTACAAAGTGCACCGGTCTGTACAACTGCATACTCCTGCTTGTTCTCAGGCAGTGCTGCTAAACCTGGCTCTCAATTCTACTAGTATTTGGCTTCTCTAAAGAATTATGAAGGTGAAAGGATCTAAAACAGGCATTTAACGTAGCTTTCCAACTTGCTGTCTTTTCTCTTTAAAATATTTGTCATCACCTTAAAGGCTTGGTTTTGGATTTGGCTTATTAAAAACACATGATAGCCTTGTGGTTTGTGATGTCCATGGTTATGTGTATCTTGGAGATGAATACTCCGTGGTACTGAAAACACGACAACAGATTTCCCCAAAACTTCTTCCATGCTCAGCATTGATTAGGCAATGCTAACTAAGGCGGCCTCTTCTGGAGTACCATGGCAATAAATATGACTAATTCAAAATGTAACAGATCAAACATGTATCTAAGAGTAGTGAAGCCAATACTCCCTCTGAAACACGCAGCAGAGGGCTGAGAAAAATAAAAAGAGGAGAAACTCTCTTAAGAGAAACTTTAACAAGGAAAAGTAACTAGCTTTTAATCAAAGTATACAATTACCTAGATCACCAAAAAGGCTGGCAAGAGAAAGTGATACAGGATAAAGCAAATAATGACCCGCATCCTTAACAGTCAGACTCACCACACCAGAATTAGTTGCAAATGCTGAGTCTGCCAGTGGCACACTAAACATAAATTTGAATGTAGGAACATATGAAATTGTCGAGCAAATGGACTTGATTTTGACTTAACTACTTAACTTTTCCCTTCACCTTAGCAAATGAGTGCCATTATCAATATAGATGTCAAAACACAGCCAAAACAGTCCACAAGTAAACCACACAAAGTTTGAATTATAATTTACAAGTGCTCCAGTTTAAACATTAAATGACACCATTGTAGACCATGACAGATTTAGCTGAGAACGAAGCGATCTTTCAGAAGGTCAAGCAAACATAAATTGCTCAAAATTGCTCAAAATTACAGAGTTTTACAGATGTTAAAGTAAAAAGAACATGTCAACCAGACCTTCAAACATCATGGAGATAATCTGTTTAACTCTGATGATTTCCATCAGTATTAAAAACTGTCGTTCATTTTAAAGAAAAGGTGAGTTAGGGAATGCATTAAGTTAAGAGATTCTCAAAATGTGACCAATTTCTAATGCTCTGAACCTTCTATTAGGAAGGTGAAAATGCATCGGTTTTATCTGAAAGAGAATACTCAGAAGAGGTGCAAATACATTACTGGGTACAGCCAAACCAGCAAATTCCATATCAAGATGAAGAACAAGGGAGTGTCAGGCAACTGGGGTTAATGGGGAATGTATAGTAATACATGAAGGAATATGTGCTTGGAAATTAATGCAAGTTTCTTTTGCACAGGAACCAGGGCAGGAAGAACAGAGGTTGTCCATGTCCAGGTAAGGTCCTCACATGGAGTCAAAACATAGATGAGGCACAAGCCATGACTGAGGAGCTGGAAAGTACTTCCAGGTCCCACAGCCCAGCCCTGGCTTTGGGGTGGAGATGCAAAAAAACACATTCTGCTAAGGATCCTGGCACTTGGGCTATTTTAGGTATACACACTGAATGTGGGTCTAGAACTCCAAATATTTTAACAAACAAGGAAAACATGAGCAAATGTGTTATTTGACATGTGAGAAGAACTATTTTATGCATCATGTTCTAATAATAAATTTAACTTCTTTCTGTATAGGAAAAAAAAGGCAAGAGAAAGAGCTGACTTGGTATAGGTGGGGGCAGGAGGGCTGCCAAGTATGATGGCTTCTTTCAGGCTGCTGACATTTCACATATGAAATCAGGAAGACAGAGAAAATCATGTAGGCATAGCGCTAGACATAGGAAATTATCAGGCAAATACTTAACAATCCAAATCTCAAAAAATAAGTTTGAAAAATTAGTTCACTCGTCTCAAGATTACTTTTACTACTCATGCAGTGAATTAATAAAACTGCATTAAAGGTAAGTAGTTCAGGCAGTTATGAACCTATAAAATACTGTGCTCAAAATAAAAACTTCAGGAACCTAACAACTCTGTCTTCTTTTCCTAAGCTACTGACCTTTACTTCTCCCAAGATGATGTTCACAGTGGAATTCACCAATGAATAGCACAGATATATCACATACCTTGAAGTCACAGCTTCCATGAATTCATCAAGAAGATCATCGTAGGCCTGACCTCTGATTCTCTTGTGTCTCAGCCCAATATACAAAGGATCCTTTAGCAATGCCTGTTAAAAAAAATGCTTTTATTATTATATGAGCAAGTTACACTAGTACACTCTAAGTTAACAAGAAGGGGGACAACAATACAGTGTTTGAGGAATAAGCCAAGCATACGAAGTACATATCCAGTTATCCACCTGTACACAAAGACTGAAGAAACGCAACAAAGATATTAAAGAAACACCCTTTTGTATCAAGGAAAAGGGATACCCTTGTCTCAAAGGAAGTGTATTGTTTCCAAGTGAAAAAGTAAAAGTTTTTCCTAGGAAGTCAGGTTTCAAAAGTATCTTTTAAAGCCTTAGTTAGTACTTTTTCCTTTACATCCTGACAGTGCTCTGACATTTTAAAAAGCTATTTTCTTTACTTTTATCATCATGTTTCACAAATCTCTCCCAGAGTACATAATTTCAACTGTATTGATGAGCTGATATTCAGAATATACGCTACTTTCTAAAACTGAATATGCCAAAACATAACCAAGCCTTTCACCTTTTCCTTCCAAGCTTTTTATTTATCAGTTTAGACTCCAGCATTCTCCATTTCAGTTATCCATGTCCAACAGCTGGGTATGCTTTCTGAATTTGTCTATGCTTAAAACTTGCACATTTCTTCCCTTGAGATTTATGCTCCAAACTTTCCTCTAGGTCCACAAACACACCAAGCCCATACTATTCCATGTCTTCCCTACTGGAAGGTCTTGTTTTGGTCTGATTTACTTCCAGATTATAATTTACAAACTTTTTAAACATGTTCAAAGTGTTTTGCAATCACTTTCACTACAGTAGTTCCCCAGTCTCAACACTTTCACTGGCTCTCCTAAGAATTCTCATATAAAGACACTCTTTACTATTATTTCTCACAGGCCTCTGAAAATGAATAAACTAACTTCTCAATCACATCTAGCATGCAATCCTTCCACACATGCCCAAACAGTTTGTAGGATCGGTCAGGAGCTTGGCTAAACATTTTAATCCAAAAACAATTTGCAAAACCAACAGGGCTGCAAAAATTTGTAGACTAGCTTCAACTAGGAAGCCACTGAAAAGAAAATGTATATACAGACAACTTCTCCTTCCAAGAAAAAGCCTTCAACCTGCAACACGAAGCAACAAGGCCGGAAAGCTTGCTCAGCCTGCTTCCGGCTGGGAATCAGACATTTGTTTCTTGTATTTTAGAGAAGTGCCTAAATTTCCTTTGCAACTTTTTAATGTTGTAAAACTGAAAATTGGATCACAAGCCCCAGTTGAAGACTGGCTTGAATCACCATGAAACTTAAAACCTTTGGTAGTATTCTGCCTCTCTCGGGAGTAACCTAAACCAAACATATAGATAAAGATGTTTGTCTCTCCCTCAGTTTTCTCTCCACTTCCGTAAAAAATTAAAGATATCAGATTAGAATGCTTAAAAAATCAATAAAAAAACTCAGCAGGATTAAAAGCTGATTTTTCTAGAATTGTTAACTAATTTAATAATAATTTGAAAACAATTTATAATACATTACTTATAGACTTTCAGAAGTTGTTAGTTCAAACGTTTGAATTGGAGAATGAATAAATTTCAAAATTGAAATTACACTGTAAATGAAGGTGAAGTCATTACACTGTATTTTATTTGTTCCCTTCAGCAATTCTATGTAGCACTCATGTTTAAGTACCATATTCTTTGGCTGCAGCAGTTTTACCTGTGTAGTTAGTCATGTTACTCTATGAATTCACATTACTCTAGGTATTCTAGCAGCAAAATCACAATCATAATTATGTACCTATTCCAGATATTGCAGAAAAAACTAGCAAGAGCTTGATGTCAGGTATCATCCAAAGTAAATTTCCCTTTTGTATGCTTTTCCTTTTTTTATATAACCACTTCCAATTTTGAAGTCAAAAACTATTTCCGGAATTATTTTTTCATTTCCATTTTAAGTTTGCCTAGTTATTTAAAATTACCTCAGGAAAATCTTACAAATCAAGGATAATTTTACTTCTCTGGGAGATAAATTCACAGGAATTGAAAATGAACCATTTAGCAATGTGAAACCTTAAGACAAGTCTGCAAACCCCATGGGAGTTGCCTCAAGCTCCCCACCAGACTGGGCACGCAAGGTTGGAAAGCCGAACTGCTGAGCAGCAGGAGCCTCTGTCAGGAGCATGGCGGTAGGACTCAGAAACAGCAATCCCATTTCTAAAATCCACAGTTTTGTGGATTTGCCACGGTTTTCCATGTCAGCAGCTTCTGCTACTCCATGTCCTGTGCAGGCAAACCACACACTCCAAGGTCCAATTCAGTGTAAGTAACTTATCCCCTTTCCAGCTCCCGTAACTCTTCTTTCTAAATTAAATTGCTCTTTTTTCCATACCTCCACAAGCTTTTTAATAAATAGTCTGTTTTTGCATTTTGTAAAACAATGATCAAAATATAGACAGATAGACAGATGATAGATTAGATAGATAGATAGATAGATAGATAGATAGATATCTTTGCTCTCTTATTTTTTAAATTCTGAAGACATGTTTCCAAAACACTTTGCGGATAGACTGAGTCATACTGATTCCTTCAAGAAGCCACCTTATGTTGGGCAGTGATTCTGTGAAAATTCAAGAGAAATAGGTGTTCAGTTATGCTGTTTAAAAAGTGCTAAACAAGCCACAGGTCCTCTTATGCTCCTTTTGCAACTTTTCTTTCTTTCAAGTCCGTGAGTATTTAAATCTATAGCCAACACTAAAACTCTGAAACAACTCCATTTATAAGACCGCTATATGAATTAATTCACATACCTTTGTTGCTAAAATTTAATTTGGAATATTTAAAACAATTAATACAATGTTTCTGGGGTATGTTTAAACTTCCAGCCTGGGAAGTCTCGCAAGCAGAGACAATTAATTCAGCAACACATCTCTGATTAAAAAGCTTGTCCAGCTATATACCCAGAGTTCAAAATTCCTTTACAGCTCAGTGCATTCTGCTTCACAAACGTTACAGTTTGACAAGAAATAGCCCCAAAAAGTTCCTTTATAGTCCTGTTTGGAACAACGTATGAAGAATCCCGGGGCGGCGACAAAAGAATGAAACATTCAGCAAGTGAAAAGAACAGTGGTCACGTCTGAGCCCTGAGTGGCAAACCATTGTGGGACCACTCTCTTTCCAAAGGGCACTGAAGAATGAATAAGCCGCTTAAGCACATTATCCCCTTATTCAGGTCAACACCATGCAAACCGGGTCTGTGGTGGTTGTTTTTTTAGAGGGTTCACACATCTTGAGAGATTAACATTTGCTATCGACTATTTCATGGCTTTCAAAACAGATTACTGAAAAGAAAGTTCCATCCTACAATTGAGTATGTCAAGCTGACATGATGATTAGGTACTTTTCCTCAATGACTTGGGCTTCTTTTGTTCCCCAGCTTGTTGTCAAAGCTTAAACTTTGTTTTGTTCTTTTGGAAACCAAATCTCCTTCAAAACATAACTCTGCTTTTTCCAGGTTAGTGGGTTTGTTATGCATATTAAATGATACTGAAAAAGCTGATGCTGGTTTACTTTTAGACACACTGTACGGCTAAAGAAAAAAGTTCTACAACATTCAGGTTTAGCAATGTGGTACATTCAAGCTTTACAAAAATAAGGTTTTACAAGAATAAAGGGCTTAATTGAGGATCTGGTACTGGAAATATCATGTAGATCTACTTACAATTAGCTGCGTAAAATAACAGAGAGTCCTTTGAAGCACCACCTGAGCATATTAAAACTGAAATGACCTTTGGGGTTTTAAGAAAAAGGCAAGTCATTATACCATCTTACTTGTGCACACTTATAGTAAAGAGATCAACAAACCATCAAAGTTCAAGCAAGCCTTGAGCTGTGCACCTGGCTCTAATTTAGCTACAAAAGCCAAACCGGCAAGAAACAGAAAATTGCACACTTACATATTTCATCAGTTGAGAACAAACATGCTGAAATGTCATCTATTCTCAAATCTGGCACTGAGCTGTTTCGTTGGAACAGACAGATATTTTAGTGAACAGCTTCATGGAAAACTGGAGGTGAAGAACTGCAAAACACTGAGCCCTTCCACTCGCAAAGATGGCAGCAGAGAGTGTCCAGAACCTCTCAGAGCCATCTAGAAAGTGTTTGGTGTATGGTAATGCTTCAGAGCAGCAATGCCATTAAAATATCAAAACCCTCCAGCAGTTCTACAACGGGAAATTATTTGTGTTAGAGCCATATTATAAAATTAAAGGAGAACTACATCTGTATGGGACACCAGAAGCTCTGGGAAAGATATGCAACATGCCAGAAATGAAACACATTTGAGAGCATGATTGGTCTAACAGAGCACACAGTTACCAAGAAAACCGAGGGAATGCTGCTGCTTTTTCAAGTGTTAATATTTTCTTATATTAATACACTGCAAAATCTTTCTTCTTGTCAGAGTTTTCACAGGTTGGGGAAGGGCTGGTGAGCACAGGGGAATTTCTGTTCTCCAGGAAAGTCAGACATGTCAAATTATTTTTTTTGGGTCCACAAGACTGACATTTAACTCTATGTGAAACTTTTTCCAATAAAAGAGAGCCAGTCAGAAATAATGTCAACATTTTGGACTTAACTACAGCTTCCATTAATACTAATTACCCAGTAACCAATCTGTGTTCATTTAAATTTTTTGTCTGTAAGCACTAACATGCTGAATCACAAATTTCTGTCTTGCTTACAGCTGCAAAGTGATTTTCATGGCATTAGGAAGAACATATAAGATTTTGATTTTGCAGTTTAGAATAGGATTTAGACCAGGAAGTCTTTTTTCCTTGAATAAGCTAATTTTGAAATCTGAAATCCAGGATGATGCTCTTAAAACATAAAACAGACTCTGTGTTTCCAAATGCTAACTGAATTTCAGATGTGCTGAATGCTGCAAGTAACATTGACACTAATTGGGTTAGAGAGCATAGAATATTTTGCAAAAAGAAGTTTCATAATCAGAGATAAAGATTTATTTTAAATTTTGTTTTGTTTGAACTACAGGGGCCCCATGACATTCTAACTAAGAAGAGATCATGGCCTTTCCTGTCTAAAGACTAGACCTTTGTCAACACATTTGACAAGGGGCCTCTTGCACAAGAAAAAAGGGGTCTTATCCTCTGTTTCTTCCCAAAAGAAGGACACTTCATCTTTGGGAGTCTCAACTAACAATTTATCTGGACACCCCCAACAGACAGGTACTGGCATACAGAGCATCACCTCTCTTTGCACCTCAGTTTCCTCCAGGGGATCCTCCATATGAGAGGATGCCAAAAAAGATCCCAAAATAGGAAGCCAAAAAATGAGTATCACAATGGGGCATCCTAGGTATAAATAAAGGACGAAAAACCCCACACATCTGACATCAATTTAAAAAGTTGAGCCCAACTGTGCTAGAGTTGTCAAACCCAAGTGGCTGTCAGTACTTAAGAGATAAAGATATTGTGTATGCAGACAACATTTCTACTAGAATTAACTTTTTTCCATCTGTAACCCTAAAAATACCACTGAAAACTGCCCATTGTCTGTCCAGACAAAATTCTAGACCTGTGATAGTCAAGATTTTAAAAGATAATACATTAATAATGCTTCTTTAAGATCAGTCTTAAATACAGTGCTTGATGGGAACAATTTCTGTGGAAAAAAATTAATAGCAAAGAATATTATGCATTTTTTAGATAGTTCAAATTACAAATATTTATTAATATCAATATCGTAATGTAACAGGAGTTACAGTATTTAAAATTCTGTTTAAAATAAAATAAGATTGTACTCAACAGTATAGAGAATATGTCCTCTTCCATACATGTGTAGTGATCCTATGGTTTTGCACACCTACACTAAACATTTTCAGTTATTTCCCCTTAAAATAGGGGCAAAATAGGACAGGCTTGACTTGTCCAATTCAACTTGTTCTTTCCTTTCATAAGGTTGTTTATCTGTCAGTTTGACCTTTATGTCCCTTGCTTGCCTTTTTCTCAGGACGCTTACTCATTTTTTTAACCTGAAGAGGAATTACCAGTTGTAGCTCTGACTGAGCACCAAACCCCATTGCTTATATTCTAGTTATTTCCCACGCACACAGACAGCTTTATCCAGCTGAAAAACTGTCAGCTCCAGCAAACTTTAATTTAACAACAACAACAAAAAAATCACTCTAATGGCTGGAAAGAATGCTTCATCAAGGAATGTTGTAACATGCTATGAAATTACCACAGCCTGTCCCCGAGCAAGAGACTGCACAAAGCCAGGCTGTGCCAAGGACATTCTGTGGGCTGCTTCGGGAGCATGTATGTGGCACCAAATAAAGGCCCCAGTGTGTGAGGGCTGCGGGCAGACGGCGAGCTGCGTGCCGAGCAGACGCCATCCCTCTGGACCTCGCCTGCAGCGCGCTCTGCCTTCATCCCTCCTTCCTTGTCATGGGTGCAAGTGCAAGGTCCCATGCCTGGGTTGGGGCAATCCCTGGTATCAGTACAGGCTGGGGGATGAAGGCACTGAGAGCAGCCCTGTGGAGCAGGACTTGGTACTGGTGGATGAAAAGCTGGACATGAGCCAGTAATGTGCGCTGGCAGCCCTCAAGGGAGGTGATTCTGCCCTTCTACTCTGCTCTGGTGTGACCCTACCTGGAGTACTGCATCCAGTTCTTGGGTCCCCAGTACAAGAAAGAGACATGGATCTGTTGGAGCAGGTCCAGAGGAGAGCCACAAAAATGGTCAGAGGGATGGAACACCTCTTGTAAAGAAAGGCTGAGAATTGGGGTTGTTCAACCTGGAGAAAAGAAGGCTCCAGGGAGACCTTATTGCAGCCTTTCAATGCCAAAAAGGGGCCTATAGGAAAGACGGGGAAAGCAGGGCCTGTTGTGATAGGATGAGGGGTAATAATCTTAACCTAAATTAGGGCAGATTTAGACTAGATATAAGGAAGACATTTTTTACAATGAGAGCGGTGAAACACTGGGACAGGTTGCCCAGAGAGGTGGTAGAAGCCCCATCCCTGGAAACATTCAAGGTCAGGCTGGAGGGGGCTCTGAGACACCTGATCCAGTTGAATATGTCCGTGCTCACTGCAGGGGGGTTGGACTAGATGATCTTTAGAGGTCCCTTCCAACTCAAACCATCCTATGACTCTATAGGCACCAGAAGGGCTCTCCTAGGAAACTAAACTCATTCCCTTGGATAGCATGCAAAGCTAAGGACCATTCAGTCCTTAAAAAAATGATACAGCCTTTCCAGCACGTTTCCATTGCTATTAAAAAAAATTTCTTGCAGTAAAATTAATTGGAGAATCAAGCAAAAATTGCTCTGCATACCTTGTTCTCTATGGTAATTTCTAATTAGGAAAGACTGGGGAATACAGCTCAGCAGCGAAGCATACTCCAGACTACATTTTTGGTAGCCAAAAGATAAAGCAAAAAATAACGGTCTTTCCCTGAAACTTAAATGCCATCGGAACTTTTTCAGGTAAAACAGTTTGTGTTGATGCTTTTCAACAAGCTTAACTTCTAAAAATTATTAGAAGTTCATAGACCTGCCATCACTGCATCTGCAGCACAAGCCATGTGCTTTTCATAAGGAGAAGAGCAGGTATTTTCTCTGGACCAGATTAGATGTTGTTCATGAAAGTACTGTAATTGAAGGAAAAAAAAACCCTTTCCTTCAAAGCTAGCAAGTTATTTTTGTCAATTTTTCATATTAGAAAATGAAAAACTAAAGAGGTTTTCAATCATAAACATACAATTGTGACAACATCATCTGTTAACTGAAAGTTAGCTTCAAAACTAAAATTAGAAACTCCTTCTTATGCTGATCTTTATAGCACTAGAGTTCTTTTCCTAGTACCATGCTTGTGTACCATCACCACCTGGATGAATATGATCTTTCTTTTAAATCTACATTTAAGTTCTAGAGCAAGTAGCAGCTATGTCAAGGTCATTACTAAGCACTTGATTATCAGGAGAAAGGGGAAACCATTTGTAATCTTGGAACTTCCTTAATTTATACAAAAGAAAAAATATAGGAAGACCCATTTTCTCTGTGATTTGTGCCAATCTGAAAATAATGGCCTGCTTTATATGAACAGGGCATTGTCACCATGTGTGGCATACAGAGGCAGCTGTATACCAGGGATGATCACTAAGTGGAAGCAAGCAATATGTCTACAGTAACACACTTCAATGATCACTTTATTTCCTCCTTACTACAAAACTCTTAAAAAATGCTGAATTTACATCTCCTAGCAGATGCCTAGAAGTTTTGTAGGGACAGCTAACACAAAATTTCCCTGAAATTTTTATTTACCCTTATTTATTGTTTGAAGGACCCTAGATAAATTTAAATAAAGTTCACCAGAGGTTTTCTAACTCTTCT
The DNA here is from genome assembly GCA_907165065.1 of Caprimulgus europaeus. The sequence continues at coordinate 87,271,110 of OU015524.1, read as the reverse complement.
TCCCCATCATCATCTTCTGACTATATCCTGTCTTTTCTCCATAGCCAGAAATATATGACTGCATATAAATAGTTACAGGTATTATTTCAATGTGTATTTTCTAGTTGTCCTACTAAGCTAAAAAACAGTTTCTCAGCTTGACAACTGTCTTTTGAAAGAGCTTTATAAATTAAATAAGTGCAAAACCCCTCCCTCCCTGAGGTAACAGGGTAAAGAGAAGAGTGGCTGAATGCGGCAGATGAAATGACCGAGATGTGTTCAGGCATCAGCATTTAATGGAGCTTTGCACTGCTTATATATCCTTTTTACCTCCAGCACGCCCCAAGCATGCAGCACTCTTTCACTTTTGATTCGTTACCCCTTATCACACACGTGCCTAAACAACTGACATGATTGGAGAAATCCACCTGTTCATGAGCAACTCTTTTACTTCTGACTGGTTACTAATTACAGCTCACAACCCATCCTTCTCTTGTCTTATACACATTCCTTCTTGGTTTTCCCACTTTGTTTTACTTTTCACTCAAGGTCAGGAATAAATTGCTCAAGGTTGAGGCTGCCTGCAGCTTCAGCTATTAAAGAACCAACAGTTGAAGGACATCCTAGGCTGAGGAAGCCCTTAGGAGGAGTCGCTACTCCCAATCAGCCATGAGAAAACTGGGCAATTCTGGGCAATTTTGACAAGCCCTGAAAAGTGCAGTATCCCACTAACAGAGCTCAGGCAACAGCCTGCTACTCTCCCTACAATTTTTTCTCTCTTCCTTAGACATAGCACATCAGTCCCATTAAATACCACTTTCTGCCTCCCTCCCTTAGGAGATTACAAATGATTTTGCAACACAAGAGCATCACCACAATGTCTAAGGTGGTACTGCTGCACTAATCCAGGCTAGCACGCATCATACAATCCACTGCCAGAACCATATCTAGTTGAGTTAGTAAGGAGATGAGACAGACCTAGCTCATTGTGTATTTTAAGAAAAATAAAATAAACAGCAAGATAAATACTCTGCATTACGTTTAACAGTCTCAGAGAACTCTCCTAATGTTAACATCTGTCTGGAGGGACAGGGACAATGCCAATTCCACAAATGCCTGTAATTTGAGTTGGAACTTGGAAGACACTCAGAACCATGGTTTCGGAGCAACATTTCATCAGATGCAATTTTAGGATGCATAACTCTTTTATACAATAAAACTGAAAACAAATGGTTGTCTGTACGCCAGTGGCATTTCTTGAAAAACTTAATCATTTGCCTATTAAGAAAACAATAGTCCTGAAGAATCCGACATAGTTCAGGACTTTAGCAGATTATGCTGCATATAATCACTAATATTTTAACATATAAATAATAATCAGAAAACAAAGAAATCTGACAAATCTCTTGTATTTTTTTTATATAATCTTTAGACCACTTAAGAAGAAATCTCTGAAAAGTGCTGACACCTATTTTCTGCAAAAACTTTTACTGGATCACAGAAGAAGCTCAGACTAACCATTAAGGTCTCTACACAACTGACCTTCAACAACCCCACACATTTAATGACTCTCATGAACCTCAGCAGCTACATGGCTAAAATCTCAATCTGCATGTCCCACCACACACCAAGAAACATATAAGACTACCCTTCATACAATATTCGGAAATACAGCTGATGGATAACAGGAACTGGAAGAAGAAATAGATTGCCACAACCAAACTTTCAAAGTTTATTGCTCTCAAAAACATGAGGGAGGATGCAAATTCTCGCCCTAAAACACTGAAAGAATGTACCTACTTGAGAGTCCGGCAGTAAGTGCTTATAATAAATCACAGAAGATAGCCAAAAAATAGCATTTAAGAAGGGCCAAAATAGTAGCCACAGAAGCTTGCATAGTACCCTAGAAACAAGTCTAGCTTCAATTAAACTTTTTAGAAAAGCTCTTTTTCTTTTATTTATTTTTCTGCAGTTACCAGGACTGTACCTATCTTAATAAATTATCTCCTTCAGTTTAATCAGGAGAGTGTGGCAAGATATAGCTGCTTGAGGTGGTTCAACCACTTTGAATAAATCAAACTCCTACACCATTTCTGCAAAGCAACAAGCATGCATCACTCCCTTTATTTGCATCCACTGACATTTCCAAATTTTGTTTAGGACAGGCAGCTGAAATGTCTGAATGCAAGGAGCCATCCAGCTTTTGAAACCAGACCAAAAAAAAGTGAAAAAATAAAATTAAAAAAATCTAGCAATAAACCACTTCCACCAAAATGAATCAGAGAAGAGCAAAAACTTACTCTTTTAAAGAAGACGTCAGTAAAGTTTTGCTAGTAAGTAACATTATGCAGAAGAATACCATCTTAATAATTTTACTTCATCTGGTAAATGACAAAAATAACATAAACTTAAAAAAAATTGTAAAGGTTTCATTTTAAATCATCTTTAATATTCTATCAATAAAAAGAATTCTGCTAATATTGTATCAGCTCACACATTTGGCAGCACACAAAGTGTATTTTGAGTCCATCACATAGTTAATCAAACAGAATTTTAACATATCAGCAGATACTCCATTTAGAAAACTGAAAATCTTGTTCTAAGTTATCAGTAATTCTCATTTCTATATCAACAGTTCTGATATTTTTGTTTGATTTTTTTTTTCATTCACACGTAACTATAAACCTCCATCACTCGTTGTGGCCTCTTCTCAGTTCTATTAAACTTATGTCTATTTATTTAATGTACTTTCAGAGGCTACTCCCAAATGGGCCTTCACCAAATTATCTTTGACCTTGACATCCCTGTCTCCTGTGCTGACATTCAACCATTTTTTTAACTAGAGCCAAATGGGTTGGGCCTCTTCCTACATAAATAAGTCACAGCAGCAATGTCCCTTTGACTGGTAATAATTAAACAGGTCTGATGATATTATTTTGGTGCTGACATCTCAGCTGTTGGCTATGTATCTGTCCTAGCACCAGAATAAAAAAGGGAAAAGTAGTTCTGTGCACAAAGTAGACCTGCTAGAGCAAGGCCAACATTTTTACGGCCTAAGGGTGACATGTTTTGTCCTCGAGACTAGGCCGACTTCCATGGAGACACAAATGATGCATCTTATCCCACATTTTCTGATAATAACTATATTTATGGCTCATTCCCTCCCTCCTTTTCTCCATTGCCTGTCAAATTGCTGAGGAGGCAGATAGCTAGCAGTTTCTATTTCAGAAAGAATGGAAGCCAACCAAAACAAACACTAGCTGTTGCTGTCTTCTGAGTACAAAGAGTTGGAAATGTCTAATGTATCTTGAAATAAAGTCTGCCATCAGTTTGGTCTATGGATATTCATGTATGCTATCCAAAATAAGCATTTCCAGATATTAATTCCTGCCCTCTTTTATAGATCCCCTTGTACTGAAAAGTGAAGTAAGAAGAAATGAAATGGACTGACAGAACTGCCAGTAACATCGGTATGTAGCTTGTTACTTCTAATGTCAGCTGAAACTGAAACTTAAATCCCGTGTCACCATTAATGTTCTTCCCACTACAGCCCTCCTTTCTTCAGCTTCTTGGGTGTTAAAAATCATTGTCAATATGCTGTTTGGTAAATGTGAAAATCTGATGCACCACCTGGCTTTGGCACATTTTCCATGGTCTAATAAAAGAGAATATTTCACAAAATAAACATTCATAAATAGCATATTTCATAAAAATAAATGAATAGTCTCAGAAAAGGAATGCCATATATTCCTAGCCAAAATGGCAAAGTGTAAAGGATGACAACAGATCAAAAGTAACAGAGAATTGCTGAGGTCTTCTCACGCACTAAGCAGTAGAACAGCATTTCTCAAAGATACAGACAGTTTAATAAGAGGTTGAGAGAAGTTCAGAACCAAATTTTAGTCTCTGTAGAAGCCTATTGAGCCACACAGCAACATGTCAGATGCACAGAAAGGCAAGTGAAGTGCAAACTGAATACAAATTCATGTTATCTGACTTTAGAACCTGTACTGGATACTACAATACATAAACTAGTCCAAGGTCTTTTTATAGTCAACAGACAAAAAAAGATAGTTTTAAAATATAATTAATCTGACCAATTTGAGACAGCTACTCTAAAAGAAGTGTCTGCTCCTCTTCATAAAATTAGCCTAGGTTGATTAGCTCCGGTTCAGATGACTCTCAAGCTCCATGTCTCTTCCTCAGTCATTCTGAGCTTATCTAGTTTGGGGATGGAGCCCAGATTCTCAAGACTAATAATAGAAACACAAAATTATAATTGTCTATTCTATTAAATCTTAAGTATGAGAAAGATAAAAGTGAACAGGTAAAAATATTGCTCCTTATGTGGGCATACTAGAAAAGTCTAGATTTGGGTTTAGTACACAGGAAACATAGAAAGGCTGGATGGTTACAAGAAAATCACAAACATTAATCTCCAGTTTTTTATGAAGGTATAAGAGGACTTTAAGCAGAGGCAATATAGGTGAATTGAAATCTGGCACTGAAATATCTAATAATATATTATTTTACAAAACATGTATATTAAAAAGATAATAACTCAAAAATATCTTTTAATTTAATGGTACTAGAATAATTGGATGGGTTTTAAAAATTACAGTCATCTTCTGTTGTACAATGGCAACAATATGCTCCTGGTGCAAAAAAATAAGACTTTGCTTTGTTGTTTTTATATTCATTTAAAAACGGCCGCAAGTATTTTTGCTACTGAAAGGAAATGTAGATCAAGATATTTTTCATCCTTGTATTAGGGCAAAAGGAGACAAGCATTATAATAGTAGTAAGGTGAACACAGAATGTCTTTTTACTATTATAGCAAAGTACAAAGCCCAATACAAGTGAATGCAGCATAAACAAAATGCTGATAGTGTACATATTATGAAACTGAGAAAAATCTTTAAAGAGAATAATAGTTTAAAAGCCAAGCTCATTTATACTTGAGTATATCTACCAATTTATACTGGTAAAACTGCTGCTACTCATAGCTGCTGAGCCATGTCTAAGAAAATATGAGAAAAACATTTAAATGAAAACAAGGGAGGTGATGTAATACATTCCCCTGGGAACACCATGGTAAAGAATAGCAAAAGATCTTCCACATCTGCGAATAAGTCAAAACAGTTAACAGCTCTAAATATGGTGAGAAATGCTGTTCCTCTTTGTACACAATTATTTCATAAAAGGGGTAGGCAATGTTTTGTATTTTGGCCCTCCTAATACATGATTAGTAGAATGCATCCCTTAGGAAGCATAAGACTTTCATACATAGTCTTCTACTGAAGGTTTAATGCAACCAAGAAAATACACAGTAAGGCAGAAGATAGAGAAGAAACAGTAATTAAAAAAAAATTGCGGAAGACTAGGGACAAAATAGAAGACAAAGATTCTTCAAAAGGCAGTCTTTAAAAGACTGAAACACACTGGAAACTTCAGTATCTTGGGTAAATTTAGATTCTCAATATTTTCTCCCTGTAACCCTATCTCAACAACACGCTGCAGTGACTTCAGGCAAGGGTTTTAGGTCACAGAAAGTAAAAACCTTCCTGACTAAGGCCATATGCAGTTTTGAGGATACACCTGAATGTATAAATTAGGAAATGTTTTATCTGAGCACCCATTAAAAAATTAACCTTTGATTCTTAGATTTTTAATTGCAGAAGTAAATTCTGAAATACAGTGACAACCACTACTAAAACCAATGAAAATAATTATGTAAAAACACATTGTCTGCAAATTACTTCCTGATTTCTTGCAAGAAAATAATGATGCAAGATGTCTCTCTGAATGTTACTGAACTGTATTTTTAAGGCTACTTAACAGATATGGTTTACTGCCAATATCGGTTTCCTTGGCATTTGTTCAAAGCTGAGGTCTACCTGGCTCAAAGAGAAAAGTCAACAGTGAAGAATGAGCAATTTTCCTTTCCTAAGACTAAAGACAGGAACTGTTTGGCTGGTATGTTTTTATGGCCTTTTCTTTTTTTTCCTCTCTTGCAGTTATTATCTGTTACTTTCCATGAGCATTGCTTGACGCATCTTGTCAGTGAGCACGCCTGCACACATCACATTGGATATATTTGGGGAAAAAAAAGTCTGTGAAAACTGATTATAGCTCTCACAATAAATCTGGGCAGGACATAAAGAAACATACAGAGAAAAACAAAGCACAGACAAAAGTCAGATGCAAGCTAGCATGCAGACTGACACATTTAATAAGATTAAAACAGGAAATACGGTTTCCAAATAAAACACAGTATTTCAAAATATGGAATATTCCGTGCAATAAAGGCCTCTCTATCCAGCAACAATTTACCATTTCTGTTGATGACAAAGCCTTGGGCAAATACAGAATTTTCTAACAGCCCAGAGAAATTAACTCTATGTTTGATGTATCTATATGTGCACAAACACTTCCACACAGATGCATGCCGAGTCTGAATATGCACCTATGGTTAGACTGAGGTGGGAATAACTAGCATTTACTATGATTATTGAAACAAAAATCAATAAATAACAGCTCAATTCTATATTACTTCATTCTTCTTCTCATCATGTTATAAACAGCAAGGTACTAAAGAAATACTACCTAACTTTGTGTTATGAAATATAATAGCACCAAATATTATAAAAAAGCCTGACTAAGGAGAACTTTGGAGACTCTTATTGTTCTGTTTCATTATTTGTAATAATGATAATGTCTGTACTAGAATAAAATAATCAGACATATCAAAACTCAAGTTTAGTTTTTTTCACAAGTTTCAGAAAAGCACATAAAAATTTACAATTTCTTCCACATCTATAGTGTCAACATAAAGTGGAGAACTCAGGGCATGCAAGAAAACACAAAACAAGAATTCTAACATGCTACAGAAGATGACCTTGGATAAGTATTCACTTAACCACACCTTTCACTACCATCATGGTAAGAATTTCACTATTAACCAATAGCAACTTGACAGCCAACAGCCAACAAAAATGTCACACAGTCCCATTTACTCACTGGAAATGAGGCAATATTCTGAAATTCTGATGGCTACTTGCATGTTTGGGTTTTCTTCTTACTTCAACTGACAGCAAATAATGTATTTCAAAATATTAAATTTCCAAATAACATCTATGAGAAAACTGTAATTGGTGTTAAATATACCCATGCCTTGCTTGTTCACTACAGTAATCTGTAGATAAGGCTTCATGCCAGTTCATGCATCCCAGGGTTTACCTCACCAGCTGAGCAACACGGGGCCATGAAGCTTCACAGGAAACACAATCAGGTGGAAACTCCTGATCCACAGAGGAAAAATACTGAGGCATGAGATACCCAAGCAAGTTGTTGGAATAAGCTTTAAGATTTAAATTATAATCTCCCTCCACCTCATACATAAAGTAAAACCCAAAACCAGTCTATCACACTATTTATCAGCGGTTTTAGAACATCCTATAGATGTGAATTCTTGGAGTACAGGAGGTTTGGGCTTGAGTCTGTAGTGGATTATAATGGAGGGAATATATCTGACATACTACCCTAAGAAAAAAACAAAATAAAATTTATTGTATCCTGTGAAGTACTCACGTCATATCTACAACAAACAGAAAACTATTCAACCTATGAAAATATTAATGAGACAAAACCAGCAGTGATAACATACGACTTACAAAATCCAGCATGAAATTTTAAATACACATGAAGAAAACACAAAAATGATGATATGTATAGAAGCCCAAAGAAGACATGAGGAACGTTAGCATTTGCTAATGATATGCTTCTAATGTGAAACAGATACAGCACTAATATCTAGTTAAAACTCCTCTATAATAATAAAAATAAAAACCTCTCTGTAATAATAAAAATGCCACTCCATTTGAATATTTAAATGTAATAGAGGTGTTTTCTTTTTGTTTTTAATTAATTACCTTTCCCATATGTATACTTCATGATTGCATGATTAACTATGTTCTTCACTGAAAATGCCAGCTGAAAACAGAATCTGGAGCATTTTTGGCAGTAATTGAATTTTTTACTAATAAATAGTAAAAATTTTTTGTCACTGTATTACATTCATTTTAAAATAACTGCATGTTCTATAGCAAGTATAAAAAACTGTGTAAACTATGCTCTTGTTCTGATAAAATTTTGATCAATATTTCCTTCTAAGACTAGACTTGTCAAGTTATTGCTTTGGATATACAATACACCATAAGATCACATACATAAACCTTTACTTTTCAGTTTACTTCAAGTTTCCCTTGAAACAAGATGATTTAATAGAATTTCTGTTCTGTCTGTTGCCTAAAGCCTGTGATTTCATTTACTCTTCCTCATCTGTTTTGTTACTTTCTATGTGCTTTACTGACAATCCAACCTGGCAAGCTTACAAGACTTAATACCTGAGAAATACAAAGCTAGGAATTTGCAGAACAAACTAAGGGAAAGTAATATTTTTTTGACAGAAAAAGCAAGCTACAGCTTCTTCTAAAGACTGAGTTTGACATGTGTCAATAACAAAGCAGCAGCATATGGCAGAAATGCATTCAAATGGTAAATCTAGATTTATTATTAGAGTTACAAATTCTTGACACATCTGAGTTAAAATACTGAGCCAAAATAACTTCTGAAACTTTCAAGTTGTGAATGTATTACCAGACAGATTGTAACTATTCACTATGAGAACACTAAAGAGCAAGAAAAGGAAAGCTCTCCAAAAAATTACTGAAAAACATCAGCTGTCAGATACTTGCTATCCACTCAAGCACGACACCCAACGGCCCCTGCGCGCAGGGAAATGGTGGCTCTCACACCATCCCTTCCCCAGCTCATTCTTTAAGTTTGCAAGTGTAATACAGATGTTAGCACAGCTTCATGTGTCCCTGCTGTATAAATAAAGCACATTTAGGAGTGATGGGTGATGCCATGTTTATTGTAGAGGTGGAATCTTCTGAAACACACTGGAAAGATGACTCCAACCCCCCCCCAGCTTTACAAGACACATCTATAAACACAGACTGTACTTGTCCATTCCCTCCTCCAACACATATTCAGTTCACTCCAAATAACTGAACAGATTTAAAAGGAGACTACCAATTCTCACAATTTTTTTTTAAAAAGTGTTTTTTTTCTTCTGCACAATGGGCTAGACAGAATTGTAATTCACAAATTACTTTACTTTTCAGTACTTTTGAACACTGAAAAGAAAAAAGATAAAATGATTCATGATATTGACTCTAGGCAAAGTAATATACTACCACAACATCTTCTTGACAACTGGAAGCGGGGAAAGCAGATGAAAAAGGAATATTCACCTATTTTCTCCTTTGTTCAAGTGCTGGCAGTATACTACCAGGGAAAGATCTAGCAGCAAGATCTAAGGGGGAAAACAAATGCCACTTGTAAAATAGAACTTAATTTGTGAAGGAGAGTGCAATTATCTACTGCCAGAATGGCATAGACAGGAAGTAGCCAAATGATAAAAAAGCCACAGAAGATTTACTCTATGGATAGTTTTACAAATTTTCTTGCCTGGAATTCAGCACCATATGGGCATATATATATGACCAGCACCACAGGGCTACAGCATTACCTTTGAGCACCTTCCCTGACCTGACTGTTCTGTGAAACATGGGAAAAAGCCTCTCTCAGTCAACCTGGTTAATGTCAGTGACATTTGAACATAGCTAAATGAAAAGCTGTGTGTGTAGAAACCTCCTGTTTTGATCACACATAGTGACATCTGTATTTCAGAAATACTCAAAACTACTAGGGAACATGCTGGAGAACACAACCTAGAAACAAGATTTCCATATATGCACCAGATACAAAAATAGATCATTTTATATAGACAGGAATAACCTCTATTCAAAGAGTTCAGGGAATACTACTACTATTTTATGGTATAACTATCACTGAAATGATGTCTCTAGCTTTAACAACCATCATTCAAGGGGAAGGCAAAAGGACCCTTTTAAATTCAGAGAGCATAACTATTCCATAATACATTTACTACACAAACAGCTACGTAAAAGTGCCACTCATCTACATACGATTGCCACTGTCTTTTGTTTAGAAATCCCTGCAGCTGTACACAATTTACATTATTTGTTTGATAAGTTTATATCTTTAGATTGATAAGATACGAAACTGCAGGTTTCCCCTATACTCATCTTTCTTCTGTCCAGGTTTCTGTTTTGGTTGGAATATGAATAATAAAAGTAAGGGTTTTTTTCTCAACAGTTTCCATTTGCACATTCATAAGTAGATATTTTTCAAGAACATGAATCTTGGAAGGTTGGTACCAGTTCTTATGACAATTGGAAGTAATCTGGGGAAATTCAGAAAGCTAACTAGCACAAGTTGAAGAACTGAGCTTGAATTTTCACCTCAGTTTTTCTGGATTCAGTCCTCTACCACGGATGCCTGTCATTCCTCCAGAACAGTCAGAACTGCCAGCCCAGTCATGCTCATTGACCTATTCAGGGCAACTGTGAGAACTGCCACATTCCTGCATTTAAATATTGGTATTAAGTTAAGGGAAAAAAATATTCCAAAAGCAAGCATGCAGGAAATAACTTGAAATAGCAGCCCACAAGTCCCTGAAGTGTGACAGATGAAGGAGGCGTAGCTGCCTTAACAGTTGCCCTTCTCTCACTTTGTGCACTGTTCAGTACTTAAATGTCTGTATTTGACAGTTATATGAATAAGGAATAACTTCAGATACACATTTGCAAAAAGTGAACTCATTGTCATGATTCATCTGTACATTAATGGCATATATATATGACCAGCCAGCTATTCAACTATGTGTACCAAGGGCAAGAGAAAGTTTGCATGTACAGCTTCTTTGAAGCCATCATGGCTGCAGCTGGAGTGACCTGAGCCACCCTGATGGCTGGCGTGTGGCCACTGTCCCAGCTCTCAAAGAACTGCCTCCAGGACACCAAGTTTCCTTCTGCTAGAAACTGCCTATGTAAAAAGTTCTTCCAATACCAGCTATCCTGGCTTTCCTGTGTTGTGTGAAAATACTGTTTAAGAGAGTTGAATGCTTTCTACCTAAGCTGAAATTTATAGTTAATGTTTTACATTTGAATGCTAACACACGATTAATCTTCCAAAGCTCCCACAACTGGCCATTGCCAGTATTTAATTTACACGTGTAACCAGTCCAAGATTGCTCTGACAGCCCTGAATTTGTCAGAGCTTCTCTTGTAAGGTACCAAATAAACACAGTTCTCATTCCTCTGTAAAGCATCCATTATTAGATTAAGATTTTTACAGTCTGAAGAAATCCTTTCACCGCTGCTTTGACTTCTATATAACACAAGCCATCAGTCTTCCTAGATTTCTTTCCTGCTCTGGCTGGATAATAGTACTTTAACTAAACCATGTCTCATCTATGACCCTTGGACACTAAAAATATTACCTCCAAGTCATTGATAAAGATATTAAACATAGCACAGCTGAAAAAAATAACCCTGAAATACCTTAAAGCCAAAACTATTTTATTATTCCTCACAGAAATATATGTTTTAAATTGCATTTTCTCTAGTAACACAGGAGGCCTGCTTTGGTTTTTCATTTGTCTGGTTTCTTAAAAGGAGCAGTATGAATTCAAATGTGTTATGGAACTAAAAAAATAAGAGTCAACCAAAAATCTGTAAACTCGCTTTAACATTAGATTAAATTTGTTTTTACCAAGCCCATGCTAATCAGCAATAGTTATTCTTGATCAATAATTCCTGATTAGTCAAACTTTCTGATTTTACTCAATTCTCTATCTAAGGCTATAGCAACCAGGACCATCGTATTTAAAATAAGAGCCTTAACTTTAATCCAGTCTTCCCGAACTTCCCAATTCATAGAACCACAGAATCACAGAATGGTTTGGCCTGGAAGGGACCTTAAACATCATCTAGCTCCAACCTCCCTGCCATGAGCAGGGACACCTTCCACTAGACCAGGTTGCTCAAAGCCTCATCCAACCTGGCCTTGAACACTTCCAGGGAGGGGGCATCCACAACTTCCCAGATTCATCCCAGATATAATTAAAACAAAACAAAAAAACCCAAACCATTACTTCCTCCCCACCCAGCTCAGCATGGTCTAGGAAGCTTTTACCAAAGGTTGTTTTTTTTTAAAGAACTGGCCAAAGCATTATTTGGATATTCTGATTTCAGGATCTTGACAAATTTTTAAAGCTTTCATTTAACATATTCATTTGCTGTTAATAAAATGGAAAATAAGACTTCTCAACAAGATAGATAAAACTGCCATTTTAGAAATATCTACGATGTTTATTATTGACAATCTAATACTTCCATGAGTACCACCATTAAGGTAAAGCAAGAAAATCCCATTCTTACTGTTCGTAACTAAGTTATGGATTAAGTTTCTTTTCTTTAGTACCTTTTGCTTTTTTTATTGCCTATAAATCCAGTTTTTAAACTTGGCTTCTATTATTGGGGTTTGCTGGGGTTTTTTTTGTTTAAACTGCCATTTTTCACACCCCTGTAAGCCAGGTTGATTTTTAACCAACAGGCTCGCCACAATATTTTTTATTTTGTGAGAGTTTAATAACATGTTTTAAGTAGCAAACAATCATCGCTCACATTTTAATGTTTAAAAGTTTTCCCTTGATTCAGTTTGATTATTTCTATCATCCTTAAACCATTCCTCTAACAGTGCTGAGTACATGTGTTTCAGGTCGGACTCCATTAAGTTGTAGTTGCTCGTACCTTGACAAGCACTCATTTTTCTTCTGCAACCTGTTTTGTTAACCATTTCACAGGGATTAACATATACCTCTATAACATTACATGAATGCCCAGAATCCAGAGGTCACATCACCTCAGGATTTCCAATATCACTTTCATATAAGTACTGAGATTTGTGCCTGAGAATGTTTTACTCGGATTGAAACTCCACCTGAGAAGCACCATCCTCACACCTGAAAAATACATGACTACTGGGTAAGGCATAACTTTTAGTGAGAGTGTCATGGTCATAGTAAATAACTAATACTCCAAATAATGTTTAGAATGCTTTGGATAAAAATGTCTTATCAGTGACTACTTGCCTCCAATTTGTCAATGACTTACAAAACAGGCATATTATTTCTGGCAGTGGTCAACATCACTTCTTTTGGATCCTCAGTCCCACACCAATTACATGGAGTAATTTACTAGTTTGGTCACACAAGTCTTTCTACTAGGTCAATTTTTACTCATAAGTAAGCAGTTTCCACTTCTTTTGCTTATTATCTAGGAAACTGTATAAAAATGCTTTATTTGCCTCTTCTCTTTCCTTGGTTTTATGAGTAGCAGGATAATAGACCAGCTAAAAATACCTCTGCTAAAACTAAGAGTAATAAGGCTTTTAATAATCATCAGAAATCGAGTGACTTGCTCCTCAGAGTTACTGTTTTGAGTTCTGTACGCAACAAAACAATATAGGATGTGAATTTGTGAAGTTTTTCTTGCAATCTGCTTTAGAGTAAGATTTAATCTTTCTGGAGAATTTGCAGGTTGTGCACAACCACATTACAGTTGCCAAAAATTCGTATTTTAAAACTTATTTTAAAGCACAGAGGTCCCCACAGAAAGGGAAAAGGAACTAATCTAAATGGGAAACATCTGCACATTTCAAAAAACATGTTCAGCATAATTATTATTTATATGTGCTCAAGTTATGAAAGTTATTTCTATTGTGTCTTATTATGGAAAATCTTGGCTAGAGTAAGAAAATATAGCATAGAAACACAGTTATTTCTCCAAGAGGTTTAGATTTTAAGATAAGGAATTGTAGTGCCATTCCACAGCAGCTTGACCTAATATAAACAGCTTAGCCAGCAAAATGTGATCACTTTTCAGTCATTTCGGTTCTCTGCAGTGGCTCACTTACACGAACACAAGTGTTAGGGAGGGAAGAGGGATGTGCTGCTGAGGAAGAGAGAGGGTGTGAGAGGGAAGAAATTAAGGGAACTTGTACCCCAGGATCCCTGACTTTTACTAAAGTAGTCAGGGAACTGAACCGAAGCTCCAAATAAATCGTATTACCAGGTCCGTGCAGTCTCTTCAGATAAGGGGTACACCAATAGAGTCCCACGTGTTCATAATCCTATAGTAGAATTCAGAGGTCTCATTCCCAGTTACAGCTGTTAGATAAATGCTTAAACACCTGAGAAACCAGTCCCAAAAGCCACCAAACATCTATGTTTTGAAGTGTAGTCCAACACAACCCTGAAACAGGAATTGTACTGCCTTTATTGTTGACCACAACCCAATCCTGATTCATGTCCTCAATTCCTCTCATGTTGCTGACTTCTTCTCCATCCTGCAAAAGCCCACATGTGCACTTCACAGCACTGAAAAAAACCCAACAAAACCCACTCTTCACCCAGCCTCTCATTCATTCAAACTTAGTTTAAGGTCTCTGGTACCAGTAAGTTTAGCTGGGGATTTTAGTCTGTTGAGCAGTACATGCGTGTCTGAGCTTGATACACAGCTATTGTGAAGCAGTTCACAATATGGTCCTAAAATAAGAAGCTGTAGTCCAAAGTGAAACAGCAAAAGGCATCCTCCTGATCAGTAGGTGAATATTTCAGAGCATCAACAAACCCCAAACCACACAATTTTGATGCATCTTGTAATACTTTAGGTTTGCCACTCTTTCATACACATTGAACTCACTGTTTAGTCACAAGAACGGTGATATGAAAGTTGAGCTATTGGTATGGGTATGCTTGTTTTACTATTTAAAATAATAGAATCATACCATGTATTGGTTTGGAAGGGACCTTTAAAGGCCATCTAGTCCAACCCTCCTGCAGTAAGCAAGGATATCTTTACTTTAGCAGGTTGCTCAGAGCCCCATCAAACCTGACCTTTAATATCTCCAGGGATGGGGCCTCCACTACCTCTCTGGCCAACCTGTTCCAATGATCTACCACCCTCATATTGAAATATCTTTTCCCAATATCCAACCTAAATATACCCTTTTCTAGTTTAAAACCATTACCCCTCATCCTATTGAAGAAAGCTGAAGAGGGACTTTTTATAAGGGAAGTTAATGACAGAACAAGGGGTAATGGCTTTAAACCGGAAGAGGGTAGGTTTAGATTAGATATTAGGAAGAAATTCTTTCCTGTGAGGGTGGTCAGACACTGGAACAGGTTGCCCAGAGAAGCTGTGGATGCCCCCTCCCTGGAAGTGTTTAAGGGCAGCTCTTCTCAGGGATGTCCTGAGAAGACAGGTAGGACAAGGGGCAATGGGTGCAAGCTGGACCATAGGAGGTTCCATGTAAACATAAGGAAAAACCTTTTCACTGTGAGAGCGACAGGACAGTGAAACAGGCTGCCCAGAGAGGTTGTGGAGTCTCCTCTGGAGACATTCAAAACCCACCAGGATGTGTTCCTATGTGACCTATTGTAGGTGATCATGCTCTGGCAGGGGGGTTGGACTGGATGATCTTTTGAGGTCCCTTCCAATCCCTGACATTCTGTGATTCCCTTGTCCATTGATGAAATAGCCACTAGGTTGGTCAGGCAGGACCTGCCCCTAGTAATCAGGAGAGTCATCGGGGGGATATGCTTTCTTTAACCTTCCTTTTCTGGTTTACATTTGAATGTGTGTGTATATATACATGTTTGATATCTTTCAAGAAAATTATATGCTATTGAAATTAAAAATTACAATGAAACTGAAGCATAAAAGCAAAATGTGAAGCCTACTGCAGTATCAGAAGTAGCTGATGCAGTTAACTGCCTAGAAACATTCAGTAGTAGACAACTGTCCCAGCTGCTCAAACCAGGAATAAAAACATTTTATAGCTAATGAGACTTGTATGTCATTTGATATGGCTACAGTGTTCAGATACATCGCACAAGTCTCTCTACTTACAGAAGGGGGTTCTTGGGGGA
This sequence comes from Caprimulgus europaeus, assembly GCA_907165065.1. Next base: position 87,255,206 of record OU015524.1, on the reverse strand, counting down.
TAGAGAGAGAGGGTACCAGTCTATTTCTCAGTTTAGTAATGCTTTCATGATGTATTGTCTAAATTATCCCTGTGGGGCAGGGGTGGAGGTGTGTGTACAAAGCTGAAGACGCACACACCCAACCCAACAATCTAGAAGTGCTAGCTAAATTTACTGGTACTATTTAGCTATAATGCACTGATACATTTATCAGGCATAAAGTTTAACATTTGCATCATTTATAAGCCAAAGCATAATGACATTGCTGGTGATATTTAATTTAACATAATTCAGAGTCACTAATTCAAGTATTCTTTGAGGAAAAAAAAAGAAGAAAGAACAGAGGCCAAGTAATTAACTAGTGATCCCAGGAGCCCTGGAAATAACAAAGCCAATTTTCAACAACCTTAAATCTCTGCACTTCACACAAATGGGAAGCCAAGTTAAAGAGGGTAAAGTTCACTTACTTGAAGCACTAGGACCTGATATTGTGAAATTTCATAGCATTACAGTGCTTTTTATAGCTAAAGTCAATGCACAACTGAGGTATGTAGACATGCATTCCCAGCACAGATCAGGCTATAGCTTCAAGCTGTTCACCAAAATGAGGGTTACAGTCAGAATTCACATCTGAAACCACTGCAGAAGGAGCCTACAGCAGAACTGGAGAAAGAATGGTGCCTTTTATTGGGTTTTTAACTCCCTTGTCCCCCTCTTCTTGAGATCTGATATCCCATACCACTTTTTAACACATACAATTTATGCAGCACGTTTTTATGGACAACAGCATCCTTAATTACTTGAGCCTTACGAAACAGTCTACACTGTGCATTAGGATGAGTATCTCCACACTGTGTATAGGATGAGAATTTTTCCATAGGACTTTTTAATTTGTACATAATCACAGCCAGCATCATAACAAAGAAAAACAACTTTTTAGAATTCAACTTTTGTATAGTTCCTTTAAAACAGCTAATACTCACTGCACCTCAGAAAAGAATTTACCTCATTATCTGTTCCCACATCCAACATCACTGGTAGACACTCGTGAGGTTTTACTCCTCCACATGCCGTATAAAGTGCCAGTTTACCAACTGGGATGCCCATTCCATAACAGCCAAGATCTCCTAGACCAAGAATACGTTCTCCATCTGTCACCACAATAGCCTGGAGGAAGAAATAAAAGCTGCTTTACTTGTACGTACTAAGTACTCCATTATCTTCCTACCATCATTTTTTAATTTTCATGTAAAAACAAATACAAATAAATCAATAATGCACCAAAGGCCCAGAAATGTTTTACTGTATTTCACTGTGTTTTTGTTATACTATTTTAGACTCTTGCTTCACTGTAAATGGGACATTCATATAAAACTTTTAAGAATACACAAGAGAGGTATTTAGTATTACATTACAAGGGAATTGGCATTGTTCCCTCTTACGTTTTTCTGTCAACAGTATGAAAACAGAATAGGAAGAGAAAATAAGTTATCCACAAAAAAAGAAGAACCCCAAACTCCTGGGTTTTGTCATGTCTGTTTTCAGCAGGACCAGAGCCACTCTTGCTGGCTTTGACAGGGTTGTCTACAGCCACCTGGTTCTTAACCTTCAAAGATGTATTTCTTTTTCCCTTGAGAAAATAACACACTCCATCATACTTATACACATGAGGAAGTACGTGTTCTCATTGATATACGGGAACTCAGTAAACAGCACAAAACTGTCTGCACTAAAAACGAAGATTTTTCATAGTAAAGGATAAAAGTTCTCAGTATGGCAAGCAGCTGAAAACACAATAATTTCCTTGTCATACTCTCTGACAAGCCATTTTAGTTGGAAATTTAATGTTTTTTTGTGAGAAAGCTCATCAGGTATCATATGTGGAGAACTATTAACCCAAACACTAGAATGGGTTACCAAGAGATCTTGTGGAGTCTCCATCCTTAGAGATACTGAAAACCCAACTGGACACAGCCCAGAGTAGCCTGCCCTGGCTGACCCTGCTTGAGCAGAAGGATGGTCTAGATGATCTCCTGAGGTACCTTCCCACCTCAACCATTCTGCAGAAAAAGCATTCAGGGTTTTTTTGGTACATAATATTCCATGTAATTGACCAATTAACCAGTAAAGGATGCCTATAACAAGGCTTTAAAAGCTTCAAACTTCAGCTGTAACAGCATTGTTTCTATTTAAAAAATGAGCAAGGAACCCACTGAAATCTAATTGATAAAAAACTTATAAAAATATCTTAGCCAAGTCACCTTGGGTACAAGCCAGTGTCAGCTTTGTCATGCAACTGAACTTACCTTGATGATATTTTCTGGCCAGGATTTAAGCATTGTAGCGATGTGTCCCCGGTCATGGATAGTAATAAAAAGACCTCTGGAAAAAAAACAGAAAAAAAAACAAAAAAACCCTTTTCATATAAATAGGCAATTTAATACTTCCGTGTAAATCAAATAAATAATAAATTAACTCTATGCAAATGTGTCCAACATACATAAATTCAGTTCAATAGTAAGTACTCAATTTTGTACGAACGAGTAAATCAAATGTCTGCATTGAGTAAAAGCCAGAGACTATGTAACTCGGTAAAGCTTCACTGAGCATTGAGAATCTCTAAGAGTAATTTCTGAAAATTACTGTTTGATTTTAAAGCTCACTGAGCACTCAATCTGTTCGAATGTGTTTGTTAATAGTTCAGACCACAAAATGTGTCTATCACTAGTGCCCCAGTAGTCCTAACCTTTACAGACTAGCATAAGCCAAAGTTTCAACCTATGAACAAAACGTGAAATAAGCTATATATCATCATTACATAAAATAATTCAAGAGCACTCAGTTAGAAAACAACTTCCCTATTTAATTTGATTGCCCCTTTGACACCTACAAAAGTGGGAAATTATCTTCTCTACATTAAAATCTCTTCGAGTTGAAAGTGTGTAGCACATCCTACAGTGCTAAGCATACCACACTTTTAATTTGAAGAGTATTTGTAAATTGGCCTTTAGTTCCACCAATACAGAAGAGTGTAAAACAAAATGACAGAAAAGTGCAATTCTTATTTCATTTTATTTATTATAGAAGCAAAATCAATGTAGTATCTTATTGTACTCTTCACCATTTTATTCTTCATTTATTTTACTTGACATGCAGCTATACATCCAGGTCCACTCAGACTTAATTTGTTTCTTATGTGAGATAGTATGGAAAAAAATTCTCCCACTAAAGTCAATCTTTCAAAAACCATGAAGAAAACATCAGTGAAGAAGTACATGCCAAAGATACCTTCTTGTAAATAAACTTTGCACTAGTAAGTATAAGGAATTGTCTTCTGAATTATTCTAAAGCATTTCATCCACCTATGACAAAAATTATAAAGTAAAAATTAGAAAATACTATTGAAAAATAATTTAAATCTAAATCTAGTACAATATCCAATATTCATTGCAGTGAGTACATGCCCAAGTGTGTCTAAATAAAATTAATAACTCAGGGAAATACTTGTCAGATGTGACTGCAAGTATTCCAAGTCAAGCAAAAAATATCCTGCAGTGTTAGAAAGTATATTAGCCAAGACATCAAAATGAGTCCAAAAATTGTATTTAATATCATATGTTTATATTTTTCATACATATTATATTTTTATATATAATTATCATGTGATATATATTTTTATACTGAATTTTCTATTTAATTTCACATTTAAGTGTCTTCTTCCCCTCTGTGAGGTCAAAAATATAAAATGGAAATTGTTTATTATTTTGGACAAAAGGCAGTGTAATACACGTTGCAATTCACCAATATATATCTTAATCATAAACACAATTATTCAGAAACAGAAACTGCAAACTCAAGTTGCTAATGAACTAAAAACTGACATGTTGTAAAAGAAAAAAATACATGCGCTGTAGAAAGGAAAAAAGCAATCAGTCATTTCTGGTTAGATATGTAAATTTTATTGTATGCATTCCACCCTAAAACTTCAAAATCTCTGATCCTGGCATTCCCAATTAATTCCCCTTCTGCTTCCATTCCCCATGCTCAGAACAAATGCACCAGGCTGGCTGATTACATCTATTGGTTCTTTCTTAATAAGTAATGCCTGACAACAGATTAATTCCTCCACCCCAGTGGAAGTGACAGTCCTTGGGGGCAGGAGAGAGAATATTTACAGCACTTTGCAGAAGTCGTGGTATTTACAGCCTACAAGCATTTAAGCCAGCTACCAGAAAAAGATAGTCCTAACAGTGAAACGCCATAAAGCAACAAAGCAAAATAAACGTGTATGATTCCTTTCTGATGTAAAGTGAGTCATTTTATAAAACACTGTGTGAACTGTCAAATCATAAAATACAGCCTATCAAAACTGCCAGCCTCAAGAGACAGTTGATCGTGACAGATGAGCGTGTGAAAGAAAATTAAGGGTGCAGGAGGAAACCTCTCTAGAGCCATCACCCTGCTCCTCCTACCCGCCCCGCAATTTACACCAACCTAATCGATTTGTGTTAAATGAAGCAAGATTTTGTATTGAACTTCTAAAGAGCCACAGCCCAGCCCAGTGTGGTTAAATGACCTCTTCCTTGCAAGCTAAAGAGAGAGGTCTCCATGGAATAAATTCCTCAGCAGAGAAAATAAAGGCAGGGTGGCTGCTCCAGAAGGAATTTTGTTAGAACATTTGTAAGGACCTTTGAATAAGTATTGAGAGTGTATTTCAGAAATCTGTTCAAGCAGGACCACATTCACACAACAATGGAAAATAGGGGCTGAAGTGTAAACAGAGTCATGTTGAAAGCATTTCACTCCCCTCCTTCTCCCCTTCCCTCCATTCTTTCTGTAGATTAGTAAAACATTTCTGGACACTTTGTCTTGACTGAGAACATACCCTTAGATTTAAGGTCACAGAATAAGAATCTTTTATTCTTTTATCTGGATTTGTTTTCCTCATCTTTCATTTCTTTAGTTAAAGCACTTTTCTCTTTTAAGGTTAAAGCACTTCTCCTTTAAGCTACATCAGACTGCAAGAGGAACCCCACCTTGCAATAGTGTCAGTCATGAGAATATCCAACCTGAGTTACTGAGATTGAACTTGCTGGCAATTCTACCTTCAGGGAACCACCAAAAGGTAGCACTATGCATTTTTCTTTTCCATGAGGTGATGCTATGTCCAGAAAAATCATCAACTGCACAAGGTTATTGCAAGGAGGATAGGGTGGCATGAGTTGACAAGGGAGTCAAGTATTCGGCTACCTTGCAGAAGCTATAGCTATTTTTTGGCTGTCATAACATAGCCAAGAGAAGAGACAAGAAAGGGGCAAACTACACAATATAAATTGGATTAAATTATGTATGTATATCAGTCCAGAAACAAGACAGAGTTATCCATTTGTGTATAATGTTAATAATAATAAGTACTGCCATCGAAGCACACCCCACTCTGCTGGATTCAGAGCAACAGAGACAGCCTGTGTGATGTGCATGTCTGACATGGCACTTCAGGATGGGGCTGCTACAGCAGATGGATGAGTAATAATTTTCAGCACATGGAGAAAGAAGCAAAGTACAGAAAAAAAAATCCTTAAAGATAAGGTTTTGAAAAAAAAAAAAAAAAACTCCAAGAGGAAAAACATGCTGCTTGTTTTTCAGCATGCACATATTCACATATCTAAGAAGAAAAGCTTCTCGGAGAAAGTAGGCTTATGTCTTCATGTACACACTTTCAGAGCAGCCCAGGTTAGCAAGCTCACTGTAAAAGTGTAGGTTTCATGACATGGTATGGTCCTTTCTGTTTGAACTGACATCTCAGTTACACATAATGAACTTTTCCAGCAAGGCAACAAATTGAGATCTGCTGAGGCTTAAAAGGCCAATCAGCAACACTGTGACTTAAAACTGACTCGAAGCTTGCAGTAGCAGATTAGTCTTCAAATTAACATGCTCATTTTGAACCTGGCACAATGTGGATCTACATGTAACTTGTCTGAGTGCATATGCAGAAGTGAAGATATGGATATACCATCTTCAGTCACCTTGGCCACAGTTAGCCTTCAGCTGAACATTGGTTTATTCCAGTCAAGCCAAAGGGATCACTTCTACTTATGCCCATTTCAGATAGTAAATGCTACACGAAACTACAGCAGAGGAGTAATTCTGCAAAGAAGTAACTATGCTTCCTTTCTTCTTGTCACACCAATGGCAAGATCAGAGCCCTGAAGAGCGAGTTGGGAACCCATGCTAGGTTCCACGAATCAGAATTTACTCAACAAAGGATGGATCTATTTTGGGTCACTGAGCTCACTACACTGTAGCAGATTTTATGTGGAGGTCATTCTACATCACATAATTTGGCTCTGTTTGTTAGAACTCTGGTCTATGAGAACAAAGTAAACAGAATTAAATGGAGTATTTGTTTATTATGCTTCAAGGAACTAATGTTCCACCAGCAATGTGGAACATTGTCTATTTTTTATTAAAGAACAGTTTAGAAAAATGTGTCATAGTAACAGAATAATCCTTTCTTTCCTCCTCTTACAGTAACAGGAGGCAATCTAACATGCCTCAGAAAATGCCAAACATTTTTTAATGAAAAAAAGTTCAAACTTTTCTCACAACCCTACATGTTCAAAACTGTTATTTGAATTATGAACTGTAGGCAGCCTAAATCAACAAGTTTAATGATAATAATAATAATAAAAGATCGCAGGGACCAAGCTCAGTTTATTTCTGAGCCTGGACTTTCCCAAACTCCCATGCTTTGCAAGAAAGAGGTAAACTACTTTCCTAGTCGCTGTTGAAATTCCCCTCTATTTTTGTTAAGATTATAAAAAGCGGTAAAATACAAACATTGCATTAGAAACTGAGAGTACCCATATACCTCTCAAAGAACATTCTGCTCTTTTTTCACCAAGAAATAACACATTTCCCATTGTAACTGTTCAATATGGTCTCCCATCATATCATACAAAATGTACTCAAACTTTTAATTACTTCTTACCTTACCAGGTTCTTTTGTGTAGGAACAGTAGTTCCAAGAACTCCGAGGCCTAATAAATACAACTGATAGGCTGATTTTAAAAATGTAGCTGTTCACAGATTTATTTTTTTTAGCTTTCCCTCTGTACACAGGTGAATTTCATTACTTTACAATGTACAGGTGTTCCTTTCAATAAAGAAAATAGTTGATGCTGAAATTGCAGCTGCTACTGACCTTCATCCTAAATTCATCAGTGTTAAAGAACCTGAGTTTTACATTTTCTAGACGTTGCATACTCAAACAGTATTTAAACAGAAGAGTTTGTAAGAAGCAAAACAAAGATTAAATTAAAAAAAATATCATAGAAAAGGACAGTAGTATTAAGTGAAGACTACATACTGTTAACACCTCTGAAAGCCTGGAGATGTACCAGAGTAAGATATAGTTCATAAAACAGGTAAGTACTAGCAGCATATGAAACACAATGGAGAACAAGATATTAACCCAGAAAAGACATAAAAGTTTATAAATATTATGTTTTATTTTATGCTTGGCATATGATTTCCTAAATGTTTGATTATAAATAGTTATTTTTTAGAAGAAAGTGACTTCAAGTATTCTGGAAGACCAATGCTAACATCTGGCAACACCAGTTAGCTATACTTAAAAGAATAAGGGAAGCCTCATTATATTTTTTATAGTGACTCAAAAGCCCAATTTGGCACAGGAGTGTAAGGAAATAATTAAAATAGAGAAAAATACAGTGTTCATAATCACTGCAAACAGGAAATGCTAATGTGGAGAGCTCTGAACAGTCAATCTTCAGCTATTGGAGCAAATCAGCATTTAGCCTTATTTCAAGACTCCCTTCTGAAAATGCTGGTTTGTGGCACTATTTATCCAGTGTCAGCAGCCTATGTAGCACTCTTTCACGTGCTCAAGTCCATCAAAGCTGCTTATCGATCCCTGTTAGTAAGTGCAGCACTTTAACAGTTACTACAGTTAAAAATAACATCTACATAGTAGAGACAAGTACATTCAGGGCATTTACACAACAGTACAGACTACAACATGAATTAGCCTTAAGAGTAGAAAAGTCATGAAACAAACGTGAAAGATGGCAGCTGTAAACCTGGCACTTGATAATATGACCATTCTACGTGATAATATGACCTATATGAGTGATAATATGACCACCCTACATGGGATTAGAGAAGTGGAGAACCAGGGGATGCTGTTCAATAACTTGCAACACAGGGAGCTGTAACACTCCTGATCCATCTCTAGACAGGGCACAGGCCACAGACTTTATCCCATCTGCCCTCCTGCATCTGAAACAGGTTCCGGAGCTTGTATAAAGCATGTATTTTATAAACAGTAACACAATAGAGTGAGTGAGAGTAAAAGAAGGGATAAGTTGCCTATAGCAGTACAGACTGAAGGCAAATAAAAAAGGAAAAGAGAAAAAATCTGCACATGGGCTGCTGCCCTATTACTTTTCTCCAACAAGTCTGGATTCTCCAAGCTCTCCGATAGCCTGATTCTTGTGACCAAAGTGTGTAAACTCTACATTGCTACTTTGAGTACATAAAGACTTTTGCAAAAGGAACATTTTTGTCTTGAAACATCCTGTTTTCACTTTGTCAGAATGCCAACCGGGTAAACTCAGGCTCCAGAATCAGGCAAAGAAGTCAGCCCTTTGTACAATAAAAAGCAACACAATGAAGCAATTCCTCAACTGCTCTCATTCAGCACAAAAAATATTACATTGCTAAAATAATCTGAGTAAAGCTTTACATAGCAAAACTTCAAAAACAATTTTATGTGGTACATAAAGCAATTACAGCTTGTAGCTTTGCCAATAATCCAAAAGTCTCAACTTCATTCTGGAAACCATTATGTGCACCTCAAACTATATCAGATGAAAATTAAGAATACTTCATAGTAAAAGCAACACCTTGTGGACTTTGTTATTGCAGACTTTTTGCATCAATTACATAAAATACCCATTATTGTATATCTAGAAAACACTGTTTTTTAATTAGTGCCTTAACTCCTTTACTTACAAAAGTAAACAGTACACCATTTCGTGATGTAAATATTCAGATGTAAATATTCAGAATAGATCAAATAGATCATATCTTCTTTATATTCACTTCTTAAAACATGAATTTGTTGATTTAACTATATTTCTAAAGTATCATTCATGTAGACAATCAGCTTTTATGTATTGTTTCTTAACCACGTAACAGCAATTCAATGGGATGTGTTTGTTTGGAAAGGAAAAGGCAGATTTTGAGAAATACTGTGTTTTAAGAGCCAGAGCTGTTTTGCTCCAGAAGCTACTTAAATTCTTCTGACAGTTGCTCAATAAATAACTTAATTACTTGCACTCTAACAGACACAAATAGAACTATTTGAGGATTGTGAATGAGAGAATAGTTTACCAGAGCCAGACACATTCATTTTTAAGACAAAAAATAACCCACTATTCTGCTTCAATAGCTATAATGTTTGTATTATTTTATGCTAATATTAACTGCATAAAGAACCATCAACAAACAGCATCAACCATGTATCTACTAGGAATCTTGCAATGCTAATGAAGTTTTTTTTAAAAAAACACCTTTTAAATGTTATTTAAACTGTGAGGTACTCAAACAAGTGAGAGCACTGTCCTTCTATTTACTTCAACAACTTGTGCTGCCCTGGCTCATTGGAACATGGAAAATTTCCAGTAGTAAAACAATAGGGTCCTTTAAGCCAGTTTTCATTGACCTTTAAATCACCATCATTTGCTCTCAATAACCATTAACAAGGACAAAAGTGAAGACTTATTAAAAAGGTTTCTTCTTACAGCATATCCTACTCATCTTCCACTTCAATGAAGAAGTCATTTCTGAAAAGAGACACTATCTCCCATTTGCGGAGCTGACCTTATCTGCTGCAAAGGAGCCGAGGAAACCACTCAATTTATGCCGCAGTGCTAGAGCAGTTCTTAATGCAGGGAGTGGTGCTAAGAGGTAACACGTCAGAAAGCAGCCAGCCTGATGTGAAAGCGTCTGGGTTACACTTGTCATACAAGTCTGTGTTGCCAGTGAGTGTCCAGACACAGAACAGAGCTGTTTCACTCAGGCTTGAGCTGTTACACGCACAGCATTCAGCCACATCTCCAAGACCCGCATCCCGAGGGCACAGAGATCACAGCATCATCAAAGTTGTCTGGGGCCACTGGAGATCAACCAGTCCAAGCCCCCTTCCCAAGCAGGGTCAGCTAGAGTAGTCATTTTGTCTTGGCTTCCCATGAGGAAAAAAATTGGTATGGACCATTAATTTTCCCCAGTTTTTAGTAAAGAGTGTTAGCAATAAAAATAAACTAGCTGTTCTAGTGGAGTTTGCTGTTCCAAAGATCAAATGCTTTTTGGATGGTGTTCCACTCTAAAATTATGCAAAAACCTATCTGTTGTTTTCTTTTGGTCTCTTGATTTTAACTAATTTGTTACAATTACTGCACCTTTAGCAATGGTACAATAATTTCCATCACTTCACATCTATATTTTCCATTTTCAAAAATATAATCCTTAAAAATAGAAAAATACAAACAACCTGATCAGCAGCAGTATTTCTGCTCTTATTTCCTGTTAAATTTACAACATGCATGAATGTATGAGATGACAGACAAAATTTTTAGGACTGTGTCCAACAACAGCTTTTAATATGGGAAAAGGCTGCAGGTCCAGCTTTGTCTCAGACAGAGAAACTGAGAGACATACATGATTATTTTTAAGACTATGTTATCTGATATTAACAAAGTTCCAACATACCAATTCTTCTCTGAAATTCTTCTCACATGGAAAAAGTCAGTATTAGAATTTTACCAGCAAAACTGAGGAAATGTGTATTTATATTGTCTGTATAATGTGTATTTAATTCTAGGGAATTTAATATATTTAAGAATAAGCAAGTGATTTTCTGTCTCAATTCAAAATTACTAGAAACCTTTATTGTAGAATTTGAGGAAAAAAATATACTAGATGGAATCTCAAGGTAACATTTTAAGCATTAAACATCTGGAATGTATCTGGCCTACTGTCATAAAAATTTACCTCATCCATTAGAGGCAAATGGTCTTGTACTTTCCCTCCTTTTTGTATAACTTCAATCATGACACCATGTGAAGCTTTTCATTTCACAAAGTCAGTATCAACATTTCTGGGAAAAATGCAGTATGCAATGATATTGGCTAACACAAATGGCTAATATTATTGCTAACCTTTACTATATACCTATGGGAAACAAAGCAGCTCAGGGTATGGAACGGATGTAGTGAGGAGTCATGAAAGCAGTCTTATGAGGTGATGGAGGTATCCAGGAAGCATCATCTAGCAATCACAGTATGAATGTTTCTGAATCATTATTTGTGAGCTTCCTACCTGTTCAAGAGACTTGAAGGCTCAAGTCCAATGTCAAAAAAAGGCACAGGTTCTTCTGAGGACATAGTGCTATTGAAAGTCTATAGGTCATATGTTCAGTCATCTTTTAAAGATATTTGTTTCACTGTAAAGCTTGAATGCAATGTACCAAGCACTTATCAAATAACTGAGGTTACAACCATCTTCACAAAGAATCTCATTTCAGTGTGTGCACTGGAGTATTTTTACATTCTATGTGAAGTGGCAAACTGAAAACAGAAATAGGTACATTGCTTGTAGCAAGTGGAAATAGTGCAGAATCAAAATCTTTTCAGATACAATATTTGCTTGAGAATTACAAATCCCCCATGCTCATATTCTAGTTATTTGTGAATAAACCACTAATTCATTGAAAAGAAAGCAAACTGCATTCTGTGTTTTCATTTTTAGAAGTAAACATCTACATGTCATGTTTAAGGAGCTCATTCTGGACAGCTAAGGAAAACTCTCAAAAACATACTGTTGCCTAAACCAGGCAGCATGAAAAACCTGCCATACAGTGCAGCAAACCTGTACATTTGTATGTGCTTACAATAAATCTAAAGAACTCTAGGAGAAAAGTTAAAACAAACAAAAAAAAATCCTTTAATATAAGAAAGTTGTCATAATATGGTGAACTTCTGCAAATGGAAATGTGCTGCTGTGTCTCTGTAAGCTACATCAGAGCTTCATCTCAGCAACAGTAAGCTGTTCCCTTAGATGGAACACTCCTCCACCAAAAAGCCCCAAATAACAGGTAATTTTTTTTATTTAAAGTATGCTAAAATAAAGTTGTGAAGTCTCCTAAATTTCCTTTTTCCTTAGGACTAAACATAAACTCAAGTTAAATGTATTTGCTTTGGGAATAAAGAGGCAAAAATGAGAACTGTCTTTTGACCATCTCTGTGCCAAAGGCACAGGTTCTCATTCAGCACAAATTGAAGCTTGCTTTCGTTTTTTTATATTTCTCAGTACATGGTTTCCTGGAGTCCACCCCTTATTTCTGCTGATTGATTTATGCCTTCCGCATCCATGTCCACCTCTGGCTAGAAGTCCCTGCTTTTCTTATAAGAACTGCTTGCTTTGTTTAGTTTAGATGTATCTGATCTATACTCCCAGCAGCCTCTCATACACCCATAGCTCTTTTTCAAAAATACTGTTTTTCCTGCATGTGGTTTAATCACGTAATACTCGTTAGCAGAGGAAGGTCCTCATACAAAACAGAACTGACTTGCAATGCCACAATTTAACTTAGAGAGCAGTGATCAGGATGACAGATGTCTCACTAACCTTTTTCCACTCAAATGCAAATTACCCTACATTAATGCTACTCTATGACAGATTTGATAAACTTATTATGACCTAGTCTTTTAATGTTTGTTTTAAGTTTATTACAATTCACATTGCTGACACTTTTTCTTGAACAGCACATGTAAGAAAACAGTTGTATAAAGACATAAAACTTTGCTAAAAAGGATGGAAATGCCATGCAGGAAGAAAAAAGGGTTAATTTCTATCCCAAAACTCTTGTCTCTTGCCTTTTCCAGAAGCCTATCAGCAGGGGCATATGGCTATCTCAAAAGCAGCATGTAAAAAAACTCCCAGACTAAAAGCATCCAGTCGTATAGAAAAGACAAAATATATTAAAACAATCATCCATTGCTATGCTCTTAAAAAGCTGAAAATCTTCATGCCTTCCCTTCACTTTCAATTTTCCTTTTTAAGGCCTGACTATTTACCCTCTCTATTTAGAAAGCTTCTAGACAGAGACAGAAAACAATGATATTAGAATATCCAAGCTACTCCAAAATTAGAGAGCTTTTCCTGGGGTTCTTTCTTCCTCTTTTGGACTTCACCAAGTACAGTTAAAGGAATAACTGAGGTGGGGTTTTTTTTAAAAAAGCTATTACATCTTGTATTGGAAATGCAACAATGAGACAATGTTGGACTGCTGAGTAATAGGAGTATTTTGAACACAGAAGCTGCTGAATGTGTAAGCAAGGGATTTGGGTGGTGCTGAACGACGTGCAACAACTGTACAGAAAATGAGAGCTGGAGAAATTCCAGTGTAAGCACACCCCTAAAAGAAAACTTCCTCTGGACATGGGCTAGGATACATACAGAATGAGCTAATAAAGCATGATAATGTTTCTAAGTCACCGGTGTCTCATCTGAAATACTACTGCTACCTCATTTTGCAATGTCAGGAGATAGCAATGTGAATTACCAGGGACTTGGAAAAATCTCTCTGCAAAGAAGCAGAGAGCAGGATTCCTCTATCTCTAATAAGATCTCAATATAAATAAAATCTCACACTAAATGCTTATCAGTTACCTGTAATGGTTCACTGCAACACGCTCATGTTGCACATCCCTCCCTACTGCTGGTAATAACCTATTTGTAAACACATGCAGTAATACCATTTCTTTTTTATTTCATTGATAAGTAAGCCCTTTCCCTTCCACAGCACAGCCCTAGGAAGGGAGAAAAAGGCACACACTTTTTCCTTAGTACTTCTCAAGCAATGAATTGCAAGTTTAAATAGCAAACAGAAAGGTGAGAGGACTGCCTATGAGTATACACACTTCACATCTCCAAGAACAGCTAACAGCCACAGAAAAGTAGCTTCTCCACATATAAGTGCGCCCTACTAAGCAATTCCTGCAGTGCTTGCCCTGGGGGAGTGTCACCTCCTCTAGGAGGGTTTCAGAATAACCTCTTTCATAAAAACTGAGGGACTGCCATCCAAAATGCAAAAACAACTCTAATTCCTCAGTAATAGCAAGTTCAACATAAATGTTAAATAGACATTAGTACTGGTATAGAAGCACTCAGCAAAGAAGTCACAGGTGCTGTTTAAGTTGAGAACCATCAGCTGACTCCAGCTGTGCAGTTAACACTCATTGATAAAACATTATTTCATTTTAACTACTTCATAATATCTGTGCAATTGTTGCCCCCCTTCTTTGATAACAGAAAGTCCCTTGGATGTCTCAGCACACCACAAGATAACATGTGAGTCTTCTAAAACTACCTTTTTTCATTAAGGTTAATCATGTCTGATACTGAAGGTGTGCACAACAAGCTCAGTAAATAAGCTGTGGCTGCTCCTCCCTTGCTAACCTCTTCTCACCAAAATCCAGACCATTTATTCTCCACAGATAAATTAGATTCTGACTTTATAGTTTCTGGATGTATTTGGCTGCACTGAAAGATTTATCCCATCTCCTGCAGCAAATCAGTTGCATTGCTCTAGAGAGAAGCCTAGGAGTACACTAGCATAGGTCCCGTTGGACCTTGCCAGGCTTGAGAGGTGGATCTGTGCTAACCTCATGAAGTTCAACAAGGCCAAAGGCAAAGTCTTGCACCTGGGTCGGGGCAACCTCAAATATAAATACAGGCTGGGCAATGAATGGATTGAGACCAGCTCTGAAGAGAAGGATTTGGGAGTGGTGGTGGATGAGAAGCTGAACATGAGCCGGCAATGTGTGCTTGCAGCCCAGAAGGCCAACTGTATCCGGGGCTGCATCAAGAGAAGCGCAGCCAACAGGTTGAGGGAGGTGATTCTCCCCCTCTACTCCGCTCTCGTAAGGCCCCACCTGGAGTGCTGTGTCCAGTTCTGGAGCCCCCAACACAAGAAAGACATGGACCTGTTAGAACAAGTCCAGAGAAGGGCCACAAGGATGATCTGAGGGCTGGAGCACCTCTGCTACAAGGACAGGCTGAGAGAGTTGGGGCTGTTCAGCCTGGAGAAGAGTAGGCTCTGGGGAGATCTTATAGCGGCCTTCCAGCACCTGAAGGGGCTACAGGAAAGCTGGGGAGGGACTTTTTACAAGGGCAGGTAGTGATAGAACAAGGGGAAATGGCTTTACACTGGAAGAGGGTAGGTTTAGATTAGATATTAGGAAGAAATTCTTCACTGTGGGGGTGGTCAGACACTGGAACAGGTTGCCCAAGGAAGTTGTGGATGCCCCCTCCCTGGGTTTTTTTAAGGTCAGGCTGGATGAGGCTTTGAGCAACCTGCTCTAGTGGAAGGTGTCCTGGCTGCTCATGGCAGGGGAGTTGGAGCTAGATGATCTTTAAGGTCCCTTCCAACCCAAACCATTCTGTGATTCTATATATGTCATAGACAGTGATGTGGTGGCCAGAGTCCAGGAACAAAATATGGGGCAACTGAGATTGATAGCAAAACATATTTATTATTAAAAAGTATGCTCCTAAAGGTTAAAATTATTTGCTTTTCCCTGAAAGCCATTCCAAACTATGAAAGTTTGAGATACTTTGGTGAGAAATCAGCATCAATACACTGAAGATCGTTAATGGCACAAACATTTAAGTTGCCAGGAGAAGAGATTCAGATCTTAAAACCAAAATTATCACCACCAGCATCAGTGCTACATCTTGCTGTACTTTGAGCACTGTCTTAGAGGATCTGACATTACTAGGACCAGCCACAAAGGGATTCACATTCTCTGGATGAGAGAATCTGAAAATTCAAGTTGCTGTTCCAAAGGCTGATAAGACACCTGAAAACATCTTGCACCACCCTGTTTGTTCATGTGGCACAAGCTGTCAGCTCTCTGTGTTGTCCTAAATGAGTATTAGGATGCTACAGAATTCCAGTCCAGTGAATTCCAATCCAGTAAACTGCAGTACCCAGCTTAAGGGCTGTCCAAAGCCCATCAGTCCATCAGGGAGCCAACTACATTTACCATTTCATACAAGCAGTAACGATGAAGTAACATCCATTTGCAGACAGTGTGTGGGATTTGAGAGTCTATCCTTGAAAAGGTGTTGAACAAAGGAAAGTTATGGCTCTCTTATTGAAGCAAGTGACTCTTAAAAGGTTTGCTTCAGGGGACAAATTATGTTGACAATTAGGAAGCTGTATAAATCTGACAGCTTGACAGAGGCTGTTTGTATTGGGTTTGCGTGGCAAGGTTTTTGGTAGCAGTGGGGGAGGGGACATGGGGTGGCTTCTGTGAGAGAAGCTGCCAGAAGCTTCCCCCATGTCCGACCCAACACAGCCAATGCCAGCCGGCTACAAGAAGGGACCCGCCGCTGGCCAAGGCCGAGCCAATCAGTAACACCTCTGTGATAACATAATTAAGAAAAAAAAAGGAAGGGAGAAAAAAAAAAGCTGCACACTTTGCAGCTGGAGAGAGGAGTGAGAAGATGTAAGAGAAAACAACTTCGCAGACACCAAGGTCAGTGAAGAAGGAGGGGGGAGGATGGGCTCTGGCGCCGGAGCAGCGATTCCCCGCAGCCTGTGGTGAAGACCATGGTGAGACAGGCTGTCCCCCTGCAGCCCATGGAGGTCCATGGTGGAGCAGTGACCACCTGTAGCCCGTGGAGGACCCCACGCCGGAGCAGGTGGATGCCCGAAGGAGGCTGTGACCCCGCGGGAAGCCTGCGCTGGAGCAGGTTCCTGTCAGGACCTGTAGCCCGTGGAGAGAGGAGCCCACGCCGGAGCAGGTTTGCTGGCAGGACTTGTGACCCCGTGGGGGACCCGCGCTGGAGCAGTCCCTTCCTGAAGGACTGCACACCATGGAATGGACCCAGACTGGAGCAGCTCGTGAAGAGCTGTCAGTCATGGGAAGGACTCACATTGGAGCAGTTGGTGGAGGACTGTCTCCCGTGAGAGGGACCCCACGCTGGTGCGGGGGAAGGAGACCTCCCCCTGAGGAGGAAGCAGCGGCAGAAACACCGTGTGATGAACTGACCCTAACCCCATTCCCTGTCCCCCTGTGCTGCTGGGGGGAGGAGGTGGAAAATCGGGAAAGAGATTAAGCCCGGGAAGAAGGGAGGGATGGGGGAGGTGTTTTAAGATTTGGTTTTACTTCTCACTATCCTCTGATTTTGATTTGTAATAAAGTAAATTTGTTTTTTTTCCCCCAAGTCGAGTCTGTTTTGCCCGTGCCAGTAATTGGTGAGTGATCTCTCTCCGTCCTTATCTCCACCCACGAGCTTTTCGTTATAATTTTCTCCCCCTGCCCATCTGAGGAGGGGGAGTGATAGAGTGGGCTTTGGTGGGCATCCGGTCTCTAGCCAGGGTCAACCCACCACACTGTTTCATGAGGGGAAAATTTTGGTAGATAAATACTGCTTGAATACAGTAGGACAGAGCCAATGAGTAGACCTCTCCCATTGTGTATTAACTGATACTTTAGTGTTGCTCACAAGTCTTTGGCCAAGTTGAGGTGTGAAAACTAAATAAAATCTCTGCCCTTAAAGTACATTATATTAAGGAACATACTACTTTGGAAATCTGGAAGCTTGTAACCAGAAGACAGTATTGTGGGCTGGCACAGAGTCAAAATCTCTCTAAAAATTCAGGAGAAAACAAAGACATTGAAGAGTGATGTGGTTATATGCTGGTACAAGTCCTAATTATTGATATGAAACTTTAAGTTGCCAAAAGAATATCAGTATTTTTAAAAGGTAGTGATATAGTTTATTTGTTGAAAAGGACATAGCCTACCTTTTACATGGTATTGGCTCTAAACAGAAAAGATTAGTCAGAGTAAAGACATTTAACTTGGGATCATGTACTTTCTGTCCAGTTTTCTGCACGTACATCCACAAGATGACTGTTTTAACAAACGAAACAGGAAGAGTCTAGTAAGCACTGCATTAATAACAGCCACAGGAAATGTCCTTCCCATGTGGTGAAAAGCATCAGTAAGAAACGTCTTTGTTTCAGAGGACTCCCTCAGTAGGATGCATAGTGAGGAAATCACCATATGTCAAAACTCTTAGAAGTGTAAGTTCCCATTGGCTCAGAGTGAAGGTGCCTTTGAAAAGATGTTTGAGTCCTCCAAATCTGTGCAAGGGGGAGAACTTTATGTTCTAATCTCACACAATAGATGGTGGAAAAGTGTAAGAAATAACAGTACAAACCAAAGGAGGACAGGGATCCCCTGCAAATATCCAGGATAGTGTGAATAATAATTTTGGCACTCTTGCACAGAAACCACCAAGGAAGGTGTTGTAGAAGGGCACTGAGGTTTGCTAGCAGTCTTCCACAGACCATGCTAAAAGGGGAAAGAAAATGTCCAAACACTGCTGCCAAACATTTTGAGAGAGTCATGTTTTGAGTAGGGATGGCTTCATTTCCTCCCACTCACAGCCCAGATGTACTCCTTCCAGAAAAAACAGCAATGCACCATCAAGAGGTAGGAACTTAGGTCTCAAAGCCAGAAATTCCATGCTTGTGATGTGTTTTAGCCCAAAGCTTCTTTTATGACCATGATGAAAAGTCCCTAGAGGACTACCTGCATAAGAAATCATCTGTACAGCTTGCGAGAGTAGGAAGAGGCTAACAATAGGTAAACTCACACAAGACTAAATGAAAGAACAGTTCAAAGTGTGCCTTCCGTAAATACCATCCTTCCACTCTTGCTGTAGGTAACACCTACGTACAAGCACCAAGTACATGCAAAAAATAACACCACATGGAGGCCATTGTATGCCATCACACTAGGTCAACACTATATATCAGTTTATTATAGGCTAATCATTATTTTATTCTAAGGTGCAAGTTTAATTAAAAGAGAAAAATTCACACTAGTGAAACTTTTTGCCAAAGTATTACCAAAAGCCATGAATTTAACACAGTTCAAGAGAGACTAGATGTCTACATATGCATAAACTAAAGAACATCCTAATGTTTTCAAAATCAAGCTATAACTTTTTTTCATTCAACTATTTCTTAGAATGGGAAATTGGCTTAACATTTACAGAGCACTCTAAGACCAAAAGGAGGCCAAGTGACACCTTCTATGCAAAGACCTTCTCACACCTTCCCCTACAGCAGCATTACTGGCTGCTGGGAGACCACGTTGAGTACACCTTGGGCACAATCCAGTGTAGTGTGTTTCTAGATGACAGCCTAGGAGAAGAGAGGAATTAAACACTCTCATGCTGTGCCTGTTCTCCTTTTCCAACTTTTCAGAGTAGGGCAAGTGTTACACTAGGAGAATCTATTAACCTTACTTTCAAGCCAAGGAAGCAACAGCATGCTATGCTAAGTTTTAGCTTGATGAAGGTAACAGAGCAGATCAGAATCATGACAGAGTAGAATTACTGGGTGTCATGAGATATCATGCTGCTTGAATCCAATGGAAAGGCTATACAAAAAACAAGATGATAAGCTGCCTGGATAGTGTCAATCCTTGTCATCCTCCCAAGAGACAAAAGTGAAAATGACAAACCAACATATACTTCAGAAGTGCTTGGTGAAGGGCTGCAATTGCCATCACCATCAGGCTTTTAAAGTCAGTAAGTGGAAGACTGCCTAAAATTAGAAGAAAAGCTACACCTCTGCTAATTCTCTGTACTAATGTTACAGAATAACAGCACCTGAGCCATGTTGCTAATATACACAACCCACTTCAAAAGGCTATCTTCAAAGAAGAATTTTGCTGTATTTTATGTCATTATTGAAACACATTTTGATTTCAGAGACTGCCCTAACAATCAAGCCCTTACGAGAGACTGCTTAAGAAAACACCACACTTTCTTTTTGTCACTTCCAGATGAAAATTCTGCATAGTTTTCTGAGAAAAAATACTAGGAAAAATAACTCTGAAACTATTGCTGTATCTTTTAATATGATTCTACATTATACAATAATCAGTTTTAATGAAATTAAGACACTAAGATAATTTTCCATAGTGTGTGTGTGTGTATATATATATATGTATTGCTTGAGAAAAAACATCTAGACATGCTGAAAAAATCTAAAGGGGGCAATTATACTGGTGAGGAAGTTAGGTCAAATGAATCCAGACCTTCTGGTCTCAATCAAGAAAATATGTATCTGAGGGTAAGACAGACAGTCACAGAGAAGCACAAGGAACTGAACTGTCTTGACTTGTGATCCAGGACTACTTGACAAGTTTTTGGCTTCCTGTAAGCCAAATCTGGTTTCTGAAGAGACTTGGATGTTGAAGGCATCCAATGGAATTAATAAAAAGAAAAATCCAGACTGCAATGAAAGCCTCATTAAAAACCACACAAAAAAAAAAAGAAAAAAGAAATGTACCACAGGATCAACCTTGTGCTGGCAAACAGACTGCAACTTCTGCTGCCAAGGTCTAACATTTTGTAAGTTCTGTCACAGGAAATAAATATTTCCCTATTCACTAATTCATTTTGCTTATAAAAAAGTGATGCTATCTTGCACCTGACAATCTCAATATGTAAGCATAACTACATCAACAGAAAAAGAACTCACACTTGCAGCATTTGCATTCAATACAGTACATCTGAACCATTGTAAATGTAAATACATACAATAAATGTAAATAAATACATTCTATTTGAGGAATATGAGGAAAGGAATTGATCTCAAATTTGTATGTGCTGAGTTAGTCACGCACACCAATGAAGAGGCAATCTGGTATGTTAGTACTTGTAAACTGGGTATTTAGCATGATAAACGGCCTTCTGAAAAACTGGTACTACAAGACTTAATAACATTCCAAGTGCTCTTTAAAATATTTTAAATCTTTAACTGAATAAATTTTAAAAATACTTATTAAAAATAAATTCAAAATGTAATCCTGTTCAGACTAGAGGTGAGTAACAGACGTCTAGATATGCTATGTGTAGTCATTTGTGAGGAAGGAAAACAAGAAAAATAGAGAGAGTTGAATTATTACAGAAGAAAACTTTGAGAACACTTTGCAGAACAAGATCTGCCTCTATATGTAAAAAAACCCAAAAAACTTCAAAGATAAGGCTGACATACTTTGCCTTTTAAGAGACTGCATCTGTATCTTCAATATGCAGCCCCAGTTTCAACACAGCTGCTTTAAAAATGGTTCCTAGTCAGCCTGACAGTGTGTGACTTCATGGGGAAGTTATTTCAGGGGAACCTTGCCATGCCTGTGTGGCTGCAATAGTTACCAGGGCTTGCTTTGTTCATATTCTGTTTGAAATGGCTTTTCCTTCTAGGAACAGAAATACATAAACAGTCACCTCACATTTTAACAACATCCAAAGTCTTCAGCATAGCAATACTTGGCAACTTTTCCTCCCCTCTCTGAATGCTGAGTTTACACAAGAACCTTAAACTCCTGGGTGTTCTCTACATGATGTAAAACGTTGATTTTGGATTCTTATAGGAAATTTCCATTGAACTTTCCTATATTTATTCTTTTTGGATTACTAAAGCAACTGAAAGAACTGTTTTATTATAGAAATAGATTGTTTCTTGGTAAGTCAGCAAAAGTTGTCATATGTATGTGCACACTTTGTGCAACCAGAGAATTTTTTACTTTAGGAATTTATTTTGAAATGATGGATAGGCACTCCAAAAAGTGACCTAGTGGAGTTTCTGAGATAATGCTCTTAATGATAGCGTGATCACTGCAACAAAACCTCAACTCCATTACATTCCCAGTGTAAGCCTTTAAAGTTTTTATCTGTACAGGTCCACATTCCTTCTCTGACCTACCCCCTGGAGGAGCCTCTTTCTTCCCTTGCTCTCCTCGATGATTGTGAGGAAGACCAGAGAGACTGGTCTTATAAATTATGTTTCTGTAACTATGTTGTATAGGTTTTGCATGTTACAGATCTGTTATCAGATCTGTACTGTTTATTTCCAGAATAAAACTCTTATTCATTAAACTGGTGCATTTTAAGCTGAATATTCACAGTGAGTAATGCAATTTTGAGTTTTAATTTTACAAACAAATGTCAATTATCCAGACAAGCTTCAAACCAGTGAGTCAAGTTACTTTGCAGCTGGTTCTCTTGAGAAATGTTGCTTAATCAGATGATCAGATGGTTATCCATGAATGTTTATTCTATAATTGCAAAATAATGCTTCAGGATGAAAAACATCTCGCCTGAGCCACAGTGTCCTTCTATAACTGTAAGGACATCATGTGAGCCCATACAGTCTTCTAAAAACATATAAAGAAGTCACAGAAGATGATCTCATCTAATGATGCCACAAGATACCTATTTTTTAACTCTATATTAATTTTCATCATCCTTGCCTGAAGATGTAACTTGTGAGCCCGGGGCTTCAAATTTACTTCACAACATAAGGAAATCTACCAGAATATTTAAAAATTTAAACTTAATTTACAGATTTAAACTTAATAAAAAGACATTGTCTTGCAGCTTCCAGTGTGATAAATATGATCTGCAGCAATTGGGTAATTTTTAACTTATTTACCTATATAAATAAGTCTGGTTTTTATAGCATCTTGTTTTAACTATGAAATATTAAATATTTTCTGAGCTGTGGGAAGAAACAGTAAAAAATATTCTGAAGTAAAAAAATTTTGAAAGAAAAACATCAATTTATCGGTAAAAACATTTAGATATGAGTCAGCATAAAACAAATACACAGTTCTTAGATAAGACCTTTTAAGGTATGAAGAGATCATACCTTTTTCCTGAACTGTAACAAATGAAAAATAAACAACTAATAAAAAACATGAGAATATACAGACTGGACTAAATTTTATATCTTTTACTCCTTTTGTCCTTATGTACGTTAAATTATATGCTTACTTTTTTCTCCCCTGTGAGTTCAAATCATGAGGGTGCCATTTATGAGGAATGCTTCTGTATAACACTTAATGCTGAATGAGTCACAGTCTAGAATATAATTTCAAACTAAATGAAATTGGTTTGCACAGTTGGTTTTGAAATAATTTAGAAAAGGCTTTTCTTAGAAAAAAACAGATATCTCTAACAGCACAGTGGAAGATCACAAAGTATAGGCATTTCTTAAGCAGCAAAGAGTCTGTCAAAAGGAAAACTACAGTCCTTTCCTCTGAGACCTCTAATGAACACTGGCATCAGATGGGTGGTGTGGGAAGATGAGAGCAGGATAGTGAGATAACATAACAGTTGGGAATTTTACAGGTAAGAGTAAACATCTGACTTGGCAGATGACATTTGTTTCTTACAAAAAAAATATTTGAGATCCTTATAAGGCAGAAGAAAATTGTGCATGTTTTTCAGCCATCTTTACTTAAATTAGTCATTAAATCACTTATTTGAAAGTAGTGAGGCAATTCAGCAGAACTAGAAATAAACCAGACTTTTATAAATATCTTATATGTCTCCCCAGACAGTCAGTCACATATATAAAGTGCACATGTAGCTGGGGAAACCGCAAACAGATTAATATAGCCAAGGCTGACTTCAGTAGCTCAGGAACACAGTGACTGAATACAAAAGACACATCAGGCAAAACATGATTCAATATTGTTTAAAACATCATTCATTCATTAGCAGCTCAACTGCAGTGAAAAACATAATGTGAAATACCAAATTATGGTATGAAGCTATGGGGTTTTTTAAGTTAAATGATAAGGAAAAATTATCTAAGTAGTATAATCTGCCCTGAATTTGCTCATTTTCAAAATGAAATACTTTTATGAATACTTTAAATACTTTTATCAATACTTTTTTGGATGAAAAAAAACCAGACTTCATTCTAATACTGGTAAACAAAATCATACTTTTAAGAACATACAAACAAGATGATGTTCACATACGATGAGCACTGCATTATCACCACCTCCGTTCAGAACAGCTAAATATATGATCAGAATGGAAGCTCACTACCCATGTGCCAGAATAACAAGCTTAACAGAGGAAAATCCATAAGAAATGTAGAAAATTAGTACAATGTTATTTATATGCACTGGCAGTTTTATAGTGCAGTCATTTGCAGACTTTAGAAAGTTCAGCTTCATTTGCCGAGTTGAGAAAATTCAACTTGCTATTCCAAAGCCTGCACAATGTATGTATTACTGCTACTATGCCTGCCCTGGTTTTGAAAGCTTTTTATATCATATTTGAAACTAAAAGGAAAATAAAATGTAAGCTTGTGATGACATACATTAATAATTCAAAGAAATCCATAAGGTTTTAAAGTCTCATTACAGGAGAGGCTAAAAAGTAGCTTAGTTGCATGCTGGAGAACTCAGAAGTTCTTGTTTCTCAGTATATTTGTGCTAACTGCATGTTTGTAGTATAATTTGTTTCAAGTGAACTATACAGATACATAAACTTATTAGTGACAGAATGATGTGAACTAGGATTTTAGCCTTAATATCTAGAGAATAAAGATTTAGAGCATCTTTCTAAGTCCACTGCAGACAAAATTTCCACCAAAAAAAAAAAGAAAAGGTAAAGAGTTGAAATTTTTCCTCCCCCCTGTCCCTACCTCCCAAATCAATTTTTTTTCCCCATTATCTTGAGTGTGCTTAGGATCAAACTGAAGAATGGAGTTCAGGAGTCAGAAAATCTCTAAAGGGAGCTGGTGGGTTGCTTCAATTGCTGTTGCAAGCTATGTCTCATCAGTTGCAGACAGGCACTGAGCTGAATTGTTGTCTAATTTAACAAAGTTTTTTTCTCCAGATGCTCCACAGGTCTGTGGAGACCTTTCACAGGAGAAAGTGAAAAGCACATGCATAGGCAGAGGTGCTCCTTGTGCCATATCGTGTGCAGCAATGGATATCAAAACAAGGGGCAATGAGACCAGCTTTGGCAAAAAATTAATTTCCAGGCACATTCAGCATTTCCTGGAAGGCTAATAAAATCACCATGGCAGTAAATACTGAGGGGGAAAAAGGGAGATGACTTCTCTTGCTAGGGGAGGCACCTAAAAGCCACAGATCATTAAACAGGTTTAAGTAAGCATTCTTGAGGTCTTTTTGAACTTTTTAATGTGTATAGAAGTGGGAAATCTTGTTTTCTGCAGTTGGCCAGATGGTCCTGACTCATCCTGTCAGTCACAAGGCCAAAATGATTTTACATTAACAACAACAAAACCTTGAAACCATAATTCTTCTCCCTCAAATACCCCTTGCTGAAGAATTTGTGAGCAATCATTTGTTCCCTTTAATCTTGAAAGCTTCTTATTTTTGATCAATGTCTCGAGTGTAAAGAAACCTATTTCTGTTAACAGAGCTATGCACATACAGCTCTTTTATCTCTTCCTTTGCCAGAAAATTGTACAGAAGGTTCCAAAGTGGTGTTCCAGTTTGCACTTGAAGGCACTGGTACACACAAGGTTCTGAAGCAGCAAACACCATAAATCTGTGGGCTGATGTTCAAGGGGCAGAATGAAACAGAAGCATCTATCCTTCTTTCATACAACTTCCTTACCACTCTAAATACAGACACTGTATACAGAGTAAAAGCACTCCAGTAACCAACCTATGAAACAACAATTAAGCAGTAAGACAGACACTTTGATGATTAGCAATTGATTTTAAGATGTCTGTACATACAAATATAATGCATCCTTGGTTTGTATACATATTACTTTTCTATATGTATGTATAAAATATTTGTAATATAAATATTTATATAGGTAAAAGTCTATGCTTTTCAGGTTGCTATGACAAATCTAAGACTAAGGATCCATTCTTCTCTGGTCTTGTAACATGCAGCTAGGATTCCAAAAAAGTCAGTTAATGAGATTTAAAATGTACCCATGTTTTAATGCAATTAAAACAACCATTTGCCCTCTTAATGCAATACAAATTATTGTTTAATGTAGACCAAAAGTGTAGTTTGAATTATCTCAATTATTGCAGTTTTGGCTTACATTCAGCTATGTTAGAAAACCCCTGCAGAAATCTGCCAAGAGGAAAATAAGATACAATTACTTTTATTTGAAGTATAAACTTACATACCTTGGCCTCCGAAATGCTAAACCATATTGTTGGCAAGCCAGTCCCACAGTGGGAGTATAAACAACAGGCATGAACCTTTCAATGTCAGAAGTCAGCACTTTATAGAAAAGCTTTTCATTTCGATCCTGAAGACTCATTAGTAGAATATATCTGTGGAGAATTATATATAATTAAACAGACATCAAATGAATACTGAAAGCAAATTTAGAAACACAAAGGTGTTTAGATAATTAATTAAACCTATGGTTTTTTGTTAATAGCCTCTTTCTTGGTGAGCATATTTAAATTTCTCCTTGTCTTAATAGGATAAATGGTTCAGACACAAAGGGTAACTGGCTGAGACAAAGAGAAG
The DNA here is from genome assembly GCA_907165065.1 of Caprimulgus europaeus. Next base: position 87,228,773 of record OU015524.1, on the reverse strand, counting down.
CCGAAACCATCACAAAGTTGGCAAACTCCACATAGTCAGGAAGCTAATCCCTCTCAGGTATAAAAAACACTGCACTGCAACTGAGTACTCGGTCTGTCAGAACCTAATCTGTACATATCACTTGTTCTGCTTGAAATGAGATAATCAATAAATAACACTTAAACAAGCTTGCTCTCTTGCCCCAAAAAAAGAAACTAAAAATGTTAGCTTTTTCTGCTCTTTTCTCAGTAGAAATTTCTCTTAAGTCCAGACTATACACATATGACCTTTCAACCCTGAAGTCTATGTTTCTAATTAAATCTGCAATGATTTATCTCCTAATGGAAATCAGTTTTTGGTTGCATTTGAAGAAGTCTTATATTTCACAGAATCATAAAATGGTTTGGTTTGGAAGGGACCTTAAAGAGCATCTAGTTCCAACCCCCCTGCCATGAGCAGCCAGGACACCTTCCACTAGACCAGGTTGCTCAAAGACTCATCCAGTCTGGCCTTAAAAAAACCCAGGGAGGGGCATCTACAGCTTCTCTGGGCAACCTGTTCCAGTGTCTGACCACCCTCACAGGAAAGAATTTCTTCCTAATATCTGATCTAAACCTACCCTCTTTCAGCTTAAAGCCATTTCCCCTTGTTCTGTCACTACCTGCCCTTGTAAAAAGTCCCTCCCCAGCTTTCTTGTCGGCCCCTTCAGGTACTGGAAGGCCGCTATAAGATCTCCCCGGAGCCTTCTCTTCTCCAGGCTGAACAGCCCCAACTCTCTCAGCCTGTCCTCATAGGAGAGGTGCTCCAGCCCTTGGACCATACTCATGGCTCTCCTCTGGACTCGGTCCAGTAAGTTCATGTCAATATTTATTTAAAAAGAAAAACAATGAGAAAAAAAAAAAATCAGAGAAACCAGAGTGAAAAAAAGTTCATGCTTAGCTTGATCTACTTTTTACTATCATCGCTCTAATATTGAATAAATACACTACTGCTCCAAGTTCCCAACCAGGAAGCCACATTTCAATGTTGAATATAACAGATTATATGGGCCTATGAGTGACTTCAAGTTATACTAGTTCACACAGGTATGACTCTGGTTACTTTGTGAATATTTGGGAATTTGATTATCCTAAACCTCAACCTCACTATTCACTAATTTTAGTAAAGTTAAGTATTACTTTAAAAATTAAGTAGTCTTCTATGTCAAAAGGCTTACATAAAAACTTTAGCTTAATTTATGTATACAATTTACATAGGTTGATTTTTTTTTAATTTAAAAAGGAATACTAATTACTTATACTCAAAAAGTTTAATATGCCCACCATTTTATTTCACAAGTGTTAAGGAAACGTATACAACATATTCATTCCAAAAGCCTGGAGGTTTGTTTGCTTAAATATTATTCACATGAATATTATTTCAGCATACTTATGCATCATATGCACCAATAAAATCTAATTCGTACTTTAGGAAGATGCAAATATAGTCAGGTAACGATCTAACAAAGAACAGTTTAGTAAATCCGCATTTGTTTCATTCAAGCTTAGCTTGTACATCCCTGTATACCAGAGAAGGATTTATTTTGCAATCCACTATATAAACCTTTAAGAAGCACTATAAGCAAGGCTATTGCAGCCAGTTCGGCAGCTGGTGACTGTGATGAGGTGGCAGAAGTGAAGCAAAACTGTGTCCCTCACGTTATGTCACTAAGGGTACGTTAGACCCTCAGTCTAGAAACCAAAGAGTTGAAGATGTACTCTCAATATCGTCACCATGAGGCATCCCAAACCGCCTTCCCTCCTATACATTAGTTTTCAGTGTTCTCCAAGTTTAAATCATATCCTGCACTTGTAGTACTCAGCTACAAATCCACACACATACTAGTTCTCTAACTGACCTTTCATACTAACCTTTCATTGTCACAGTATTTTATTATGATACAGCATATCATTCAATGTCCTTGAAACCTTTCTCCTGAAGATCATTATCGCAGCATTTACCTTGAAATACAATCTCATTCACATATAGTTTTGAATATATTTGAAGACATTTGTTTTGTTTCCAGAGGATCTTGAAAGTGATGTTGGAGAATATCATGTGTACTCTGTCCTGCTCTATACCAGAGACTGCAAGCATTCATGAAAGCTACATCAGTATGTTTTGGAGCAATTGCCAGAATAATTTTTTTTTCTTTTTATCACATACATTTTAAATGAGATGCAGCTATTTAGACTTTAAAACAACTTTTCATCTTCCTTTTTTATTATTCAGAGCAAGTCTGAACTTTAAATGAAGTAAAGAAATCTTTTACAAAAATTAAAAGTTTAGCAAAAGGGTTCCTCAGGGGCTTCAAATCAAAAAAACTATTTGCTAAAACTCTCAATTGGGGTCTTATTTTCATATTATCATGCCACTTTTATATTCAGGATATGCTAAATAAATTACAAATATAATAACTGCCCACTACTTATAATAATATTTTCAAATATTACATATTTGGCCATATCCAAATCAGCATAAAAATATTATTATGAAAGGAAAAATATTTATTGAGAAGTGTAATTTTGATCAGAAGGCTAATTTTCAGTGGCAGGTATAAAATATCTCTTCTTTCTCAGCACTGTAACTTACTTATGGGAATCAGTTTTCTCAAAAATTCTTTCTTACAGGGAAAAACAAAAATGCTTCATCCTCACTGTAGTGTTGGTTTAAATGCATTAAACAAGAAGTGTGCATCTTTTAGCAACATCTAAGTAATCTACACAACTAAAAGCATGAAGTAGTTTTCAGCATTGTATTTTAAAAAAAGATATATTTAAAATGCAGTATTTCATGGAATCTTTTACTGAAGCCCACATTTAATTGAAAACATAGTGAAAACAAGCAATAAAACACTGAGAACAATCATTTGTGCTATAAAAAGTCAGAAAAATATTATCTGTCCTCAGACATGGAGTCTTGAATGAAGATTTCAGGGAAGAGCTTCAGAGGAGGAAAACCAAGGTTTGGCAAGTAAGACTGAGGGGATTGCCAAGCATTCAAATTTCAGTATGTCACTTTTCCCCTTGCCTTTACTTCACCTAAGAACTTTTCATGCTAGTCTGCTATTTCAAAGAGAATTAAATACAGTAGCAGCAAAAGGATATAAAAGAAATATCACCCAAAATCCAAAAGAAAGTTGGTGTAACTACCAGAAAATTACTGATAATTTCTTACGATAAACTGGCCCTCCTATCACTGGTGTGCATTTTACAAGCCAAAATGGAATTGTAAAAAAAAAACCAGTCCAAAGTCTGTTGGCTCTTTATCCTGCAAAACATGAGAGCAAATAAAGGAAAGTGGGAGGAAACACTATTATTTTTAACCTGTGTAAAATACTTCGCTCCATTACTTTGCATCATCAATATCTATATTGAAATGCTATAAAAGAAAACAAACTTTAAGAAAAAACAAAGTAACAAAGCATTCTCAGGAGAAGTGATCTGATGGCACCCCTCCTAATGTTCACACATCCTGTATAACATTTGACCAGTGTGATTCTTTGGAGAAAGAAAGGTCCAGAGAGAAGATGTGTCTGTGTCAGGGGCAATGATTTCAGTGTCAATACAGAGCAAGAAGAAAGACAATTAGGAACATACGGGGGGAAAAAAAGATCAAATTACTTGCAGAATCCACTGCAGCTTTTCCAAATTAAGTTAGAGGAATAGAATTATTTCCTGTTATTGGCCTCCTTTTGCCAAGCATACCAGGCAACGTATTTGCTGCTGTTTCACATTCATTTTCTTTATGAACTCTTGGTATTTCAGAGCACAGCAATTCCATGCTGCAAGTCAGCAAAGGAGTTTCAGCCATGCCAAAACATGTCATGCCATGGTACTATCAGCTTAGCTTTATGAATTTGCACACACCCTCTTTCCAATCAAAACCAGGGCAAGCTAAATCCTGCCAGTGTAAGATGCTGTCATACACAGCATTAATGTTCCATCAGACAATACCTTTCTGTCTAAGGTACTTAACAGCTTCCACCTCTGCAGTATTCAAAAGCTTGTACTTAATCTTTTGTATTTGGACATAAAATACACAGGTATACACCCACTATCAAACCTGAGCTCTAGGAGGAAAACAACAGCTTCCCTTTATCTCTTTTCAATCACTGCTCCTATGCAAGTGAAGACAATGCCAGATGCGTACTGGAAGTAATGTTGTTGGGTTTTTTTCTAGAATTAGTAAATTTACATTCAGTAGAAGGCAACAGCTCCATGCTTTTACACAAGGTTGTCCTTGAGCACCTGCCTGTACAGGAAGCACTTTCAAATTCCAGTTAAAATAGTCAGTGTCTTCTGGCATTCTCAATTAGTGAAGGTATACAAGGAGTAACTGCAGCAGGATCACAGTCACTCTTCCCTTTGAAATGCTTCAATACGAGTATAAGTACAGGAGACCAGAGTTCACATTGTTGCCTTGAAGGACTGAGCTCACACACGTGTAATGCACATGTTCTCAGAGCTGGATCTCTATTGATATACTCCAATAAAATTGTCAGACACTTGACTTACAAGCTCAGCAGCAAATCACATTTTGTATGTGCAAGTTTTTGCATGCTCAATTCACACAAGTGTTTTATCTCTGCAGAGAAACCCAAGATGTCATTGTTGACAGTCTTCACAGGAAGTATCTTCTGCATGCAAATATTACCAAGGCTCAACCACTGATCTTAAATGTAAACCTACACACATAACACACAAATTATTTTATTTTGCTAAGAACTGGAGAAAACACCACAGCAATATAATGCCCCACTAATACAAAAGGAAAATATTTTTTATGAAATTTCAGCATGACATTAATAGTCAATTTAGTCCTGCTGGGTGTTCACACAGAACACAAATATGACCTCTTAAAGAAACAATTTCACTTGAGGGGGACTTGTGGATTTATATAATTTTAAGTGCTTAAGGGCTAACCTGATTAAATTTACACAGATTTGCATTGATCCAAGAATATCCCTGAAAGCTTATTTCTTAACTGCTATGGACCTGCGTCATGAAATTGTAGACTAGCTGAGGTTGGAAGGGACCTCTGGAGATCACCTCATCCGGTCCTCAGCTCAGAGTCAACTAGAGCAGGTTGTCCAGGACCATGTTCATTCAGTTTTTAAGTATCTCCAATGATGGAGACTCTAGCCCAGCTTATTCAGCATTGTAAATGAAGCCACACTGTTTATTCAGATTATATGGGGAAGAAGAAGATACAAATACCTAGTCCAAAAATTATAGTTAAGAAAATAGCACTGACACATGCCACAGAATAAGACTGGGAAATGAACACAGCTTTTAATTTTTTTTCTTATGCTAATTCTTAATTGAAGTATTTTGATGAGTGATCATGTTAGTGAGAAAAAAGCCTAACTTTCAACAGTTTCAAGTTATTTCTATGAACCAAAGACTTACTAGTTTTCTCAGCTGAAGTACATCACTAAAACCCTATTAACAATAACAAATTTATAATGCAAAGCTGCAAAGCACAATATAACCTTGATACTAAAAAAGGCATTATCCTAAAAACTGTCTTTATGGTATAAAATGGTAAGCTACAGTCTAATGCTAAAGACACATGGATGTAATATTGTAATGTTTTTGCTTCTGTTTTAAGAGGAGGAGCTGGAAACAAATTTCTTGCTTACCCAACTATTTATTTGGAAAAGAGAAAATGCAAAAGAACACACATAGGTGGAAAATAAAGATATGGAGTTAATGTTTAATTAATTATATACAGATATTAAACTTGACAGGGACAGATTTGAAAAAAATTATCTGATTTTTTATGAAAGTTCAGCATGACATTAATAGTCAATTTAGTCCTGTTGGGTGTTCACACAGAATACAAAACCAAATGGCTTCAGATTTTGGCTTTTATTTACATTTATTTGTAAACACACTTGCATTTATTTATACTTTGTGTATTATTTGTGTCTATTGTATGTGGATTAAGTGTACTTTAAAAAAAAAAGTTCCTTTCTTCCCCCACCTCCAAGACAGACAGATTTTTCTTTTATTTCTTTCAACACGATGAAGCAAGTTTTCTGCAAAATATTCCCACAATACTCAGAGACAGTTATTTTTATTTGATGATTCCCACTGCGATCAAAACTGCAGTATATGGTGTTTTAATGTGGCTCAAATAGCAGAGCATTCAAACTTTTAATACTCTGACATTTACAACTGACAGATTATTTCTTTTTTCCTTTCCTGCAGAAATTTTTCATTTTGGTGAAGAGCCATTTAATAAATATCCAAAATTTTTGTTAAAAAAAATAATAAAGAATTTATTTGGATTTGGAAAGATTTGGAAATACTGTTACTCTCCTCTTGAATTTCACATAGCTAGACCTGTAACTTTCAAACTGTGATGTTTTGAGAAACATAAGAGCTTTTTTCCTATCACCTGAAAAGGAAGCAAAATATTTTTGCTAGTTAAGAAACATGTAAACCAATGGGGTATGAGGCCATTTTTCTTCCTACTTTTAAGTTACAGGTGAAAAGAAATTCCATTAATTCAAGTAGAAACTAACAATTGAAACAGCCTTAAAGTCTTAAATATCCTGAAACATCTGAAACAGAAAACTGTATCACATAGGACTACTTCATGGCAGAGTTAAGGAGGAGATGGGGACAGGAGGACAGAGAAAGTTTTCTCCTATGGTAATGTCAGAGGTTGAAGCAGGGGTGTCCATGAAGTTTTATGCCTTGCTACACGCAGGGACTTAGACTAAAACATTCTAGCCTGGGAAGGTACTACTGTGTGATAACTGACAGTGTCCTCCCTGAGAGCACTGGAGGACAGTTAATCAAGAAAAGATACCACAATCATGAACTTTTCACGGGAAGGCTGTGCTCATCCTATTCTGCTTCCATAAAAAAAACAAAGCTTGTGGCGACTTTAAATTATAAAAAAGCCTTGCCCCCAACACACAGGTATCTAGAAGCTACATATTACATACAGATAACAAGATAAACCACAGCAGAGAAAAGCAAGGCACAGGGGAAAAAATAAAGGAATAGTGTTTTGTTCTAGGGCCTATGAAACACTTACGGAAAAAAAAACAAACAAAAAACAACACATTTGAGTATTCATAAATGTTTAAAACCCTCCCCGGCTTTTCTCTTTCAAAAAAACAAACAAAACAACACTAAAGTACATATTAATTTCAGAATATTTTCTAAATTTTATAATTTGTTTTAATGCATATGTATCTATATGCATGTAAAGACATTATTGACTTTTAGTTTCACATGAGTTCATTTGCTTCTGATGATCTTTGTATCATTTGTTTATTGAAATAATAAATTCAAGTGAACAGCAATGGAATATTACAATTTTAAATTAGGAGTTGATTTTTTGAAGAAAACACTGTAGCAGAAGTATATATTTAGCTTAATGATTCCAAATCATCAACCACCACAGCTCAAAAAACCCCCACAAAATTTAATCTGTACTACCATAAAAAAAAGAGACCTGTGTTTTGATAACTAGGATAAAGTTTCATAGCCATACTATACCTGTCTAGGTCAGATGTCAGCCTTTCAAAATTCTTAAGAATATTATAAACCTGGGCATCTTGACCAAGAAAGCAAGGTGGCAATAATCCATGAATATTCAACTGTTGCCTCTCCTCCAAGGTAAAAGCCATGCCCTGAAAAAAGAAAAATAAAAACATGTATACATATATATGAGAGATATTCCTTTTAAGAAAATTCTGCTGCAAAATATAGCACAGGTAAAGTCAGCATTAGAAAAACTATTTAATATTAAAGAGAATTAACAATTATGCAATGATTTTGAAAAAAAAATATATTGAGTCATAAGAGAACAGGCATGTACAGTACAATAACTCCACCCCAGCATAGAATGAGTTATGGTATTCTGACACTGCAAGAATATTACCTACAAAATTATTAAGTTACAGCTGAAGAAAAGAGCAGCGGTATGTTCTCACTCACTCATCTGGTTATCTTCTAAACACAAAGCATGGATAATTTTCAGTGTAAACATTATGCTTTTATCATCTGGAAATTTCTCAAGACCTTGATTATCTCTTAAGTTCATGTGAATTTTTAACAGAACTCTGTGGTACAATAAAGTTATCGCTATCGTTTTATAGCCAAAGAGCCTGCTCCAGCACCTAGTGAAGTCAGTCAACTGAAACACGGCTGTAGTGAGTTCAATGCAAACTTACTCTGTTTTTCAAATTTACATTCAGCTACAGTAAGAAAAATTTGTACAGACTTACTAGATTTTCCTTACTGCATCCAGAAAAGACATTTTGAAGTATTTAGTATGTGACACAGACAGTCACAGAATGCTTCACACTTAAACTGTATCCTGGGCTGCATCAAGAGAAGTGTGGCCAGCAGGTTGAGGGAGGTGATTCTCCCCCACTACTCCACTCTCGTAAGGCCCCACCTGGAGTGCTGTGTCCAGTTCTGGAGCCCCCAGCACAAGAAAGACATGGACCTGTTAGAACAAGTCCAGAGGAGGCCACAAGGATGATCCGAGGGCTGGAGCACCTCTCCTATGAGGACAGGCTGAGAGAGTTGGGGCTGTTCAGCCTGGAGAAGAGAAGGCTCTGGGGAGATCTTATAGCGGCCTTCCAGTACCTGAAGGGGCCTACAGGAAGGCTGGGGAGGGACTTTTTACAAGGACAGGTAGTGACAGAACAAGGGGAAATGGCTTTAAACTGGAAGAGGGTAGGTTTAGATTAGATATTAGGAAGACATTCTTCACTGTGGGGGTGGTGAGACACTGGAACAGGTTGCCCAAGGAAGCTGTGGATGCCTCCTCCCTGGGTTTTTTTAAGGTCAGGCTGGATGAGGCTTTGAGCAACCTGGTCTACTGGAAGGTGTCCTGGCTGCTCACGGCATGGGGGTTGGAACTAGATGATTTTTAAGGTCTCTTTCAACCCAAATCATTCTGTGATTCTATGATCCATCTTGTGGATTGGCAGAGACTTCCGAATAGCTGCTTTTTAATGAGCAGCTGTCTGTCTCCAAATCTTCAGAAATTACCCAAGCTATTGTAAGAAAGAGGTTGCATTTACAGCAGAGGCATGACCATGAGTTTAGCACACTAGTATCAAGCACTCTGACTGCTTAAGTTTTACGTTGCTGTCGTAACCACAGCCAGGCAGGACTGACAGATGGGATCAGACCTTTGATACTTTTAGGGGATAAAAAAGAATGTCAGAGGAGTTTCTTCTATGCATGACCTATGAAATCTATGCATTCATTTCATACCAGAGCCACTGGTTGGTGGCTCCACAGACATGTTACAGCTCTCCTTTAGCATCACACCTGCACTGCTTCCACTCCAGAATCTGTACTGGCAGATCTGCAAGTGTCTTTTAGGTCTCTTTTAGGTTAACACAAAAAATGTCTATAATCGTTGCAATATGCTTCTCATTTAGCTTAAACATAACAAAAAGTTCATGTACTAGAGGTTAGATAGCATTTATTATCCTACCAAGATGAGTGTGTGTGTGTGTACACACATATATGAAGAAGTCATTAGACAGTTGTTTAATATTCTACACTTACTGTACAACTACATACAAAATACTTTGTTACTTATGAAACAAATATTTGAGAAAACATCTTGAGAGATATGAAAGAGGGGAAAATGGCAGTGTAATGTTTCTGCATTTACTCTCCTGTGGAAAATAAATACTACTAATACACTTTCACAACTACCTGTATAAGTATACTTCTAAAATTTCTTTGTTCATGCTACCATTAGAATTAGCTGGGTCAATAACTGACAGGAATAACCAGGTAAAGCAAGAGCACAAATACAAAAGGCATCCTGCAGTGTACATTTGCACTACTCCTGCCTTTTCAAGAGAATAAATTCACAGTCCCTTACACAATGCTGTTACTGCCTTTCACACAACACCTGCTGAGAGATTCAACAAGATAAATTCGTACCAGTTAGTTTCATTACTTGGACAGGCTTTGTTTTTGTTTTTGTTTTTTTCTCTCAGAAATACCTCATAGGACTTACTGTTACAAAACAAAAATATACTATAAAATCTTGCTGTCTCTTACCACTGTACACTTCTTACATCACTTTTAATCTAAATAATTTTCAAGTGGTTATATCATTGTTGCTTGAAAAAAGTAGGAAATAAAACCTTGAGGCAACTCCATCACGCTATATGCACTAAAATGCCATTAATCAAGTTGCTACTCTTAAGTAAAATGATGACCCAAAAAAAAAAGGAAAAGAAAAATTTTGTAATGAACCCTTTACAAACCCTTTATCAAACACTTCTAGAACATGCTTCTCCTACACACAGAAATGGAGAGAAACCAAGTTTAATAAAGGTCAATAACTGTAGTTCGCTGTAGTTTTCCATGCACACAAGATTTCAAAAGTTTCCGAAAGCATACACAAACCCTGTTTTTTCTTGTCCCTACATGAATTTTCTGTGGCCAGATATGTCATGAGTGTCTTCAGCTGCCAGCACATTTTGAAAGAAGGAAAAGTCAATGCTCCTCATGAGTTTATTCAAAGTTGATCCCTCTTATCTCCAATAGATTTTTTTGGCTTATAAAAACCACATAAAAGCTGTGCATGTGTGCTCACATGCACACACACTTCAGCATCAATTCCAAATGGTTCAACTTTAGGGAGCTGCATAGTCTTAGTGGATCTCTCAGTGCTGGCAATAAAGTGGCAAACTAATTATTCTCTGTAAGATATGGATTTCAATTAATACAATAGGGTTTCTCCTCTTACTGGAAAATATATTTTCTTTTAACAGACGCATGAGAAGTTGATGCATCTTGCCAAGTCCTTTTTTAAAAATATACTTTGTCTTGGAATAGCATAGTTTCCACATATTGCTACAGCTCCTACAGTAAGTGTTAATTTATTTTGGGCATTACTACAAAAGTGCAGCACCCATCTACACCTCCTATGCTATACATGGTTTCAAAATTCTTTACTTGCATACTCTTCTTTGTCACAAACATTATGAATTTTTCAAATTTCTAAGATGGAATGTTAGCTCCTTCTTCCCCTCAGATACCATATATGCTCAAAAGAAAAGAATTATAATTAAAACATATCACGTGAAGTTTTAATAAGAAGGCCATTTTATGCAATAATTGCATGCTAGTTCATCTGCTTATAATAGGAAGAGCTCAACTACATAAGTTTTGTGGTTTATGTCTAGATTTCTTGTACTAGCTTATCAGATTTTTTCTACATCAGAATTCTTATTTTTTTTCCTATTAGAAGTGTTGTTTCCCAGCCATCCAGCAGAGAGGGCTCTAGGTCCAGCTTGGCTTACACACTCCTTTCTCTTCCCGAGAGCCTCATTTTGTGCACACCTGGATGGGACAGACTTCCATCACCTAAAGTGCATCCCAACTATAGTAAAAGAAGTGGACATTTTTATCTTGCACTCTGTATTACAAATAAATTGTCCAAGAAGAACAACAACATTGTGACAATCTAAAAGTGGAACGAGGGCAGAGAGACCACAACCCTAAGTATTAAACTTTGCCTAATATGTTTTGATTTATTCACTGCTTTATGCCTTCAAAAGATAACATATACATCATAGAGATGAAAAATATAGTTATTATTAAGCCTCCTAGGCAAGAATTCTTCAAGGGCTGTGTTTCATATGTTTCTTTATATGCTCTAGTTTTGGTAAAACTGAGTTGTTCAGCCACCTCATTATCTCCCTTTCTCACAAACCTTTTGGTGAAATTATTGGATTGGCTTTTCTTAGTGCTCCCTGGATACAAATGCCCTCTCATATTCTCAACTGTATAGAAAGCTTTCTGAGTCTGGGTTTGGTTTGGTTGGGTTTTTTTTCATTTTCAAGAAGCTCAACTCATTGCAAATACATTTAATTCTGAATTTGTCTCTCCATTTGTAAAGTTGTGAAGTTTTGTAACTGTAGCAGTGATTTCTATTACTGCACATTGCTCAGTATTCTTTCATTATTTAATCTCTATAGGTTTATCAACTCAGCTTTTAACTATATGTCCTCTGCCCAGCCTCTCTCTTTTCCCCCAAGCCCCTCAATTACAAGGTTATTTTAGCACAATTATATATACATCAGTTCTCTTGTTCAGTTGCAGGACTGAAAAGCCATAAACCAGAATAAATAGCACAACATCATCTCGTATCAGATAGCTTTTTGCACTGGCTTTTGACTGAATTCTCAAGCAGTGCTTGAGAAGACGGAGAGCACATTCAAAATATTTCAAGAGCTGTCTCAGCCTCTGTTCACAGTCAGCAGAGACAAGCCTTATCTCTTAATACAAATTAGATTGCATTGACATGGTTTTTGTTCAGACAGCATATCTGAAGCTCATCTAATCTCTAAGCTCATGTAAACTTCTCAAGAAAAAGTGAGCGCACTAAAGTAATATGTGCATCCTGTCTACGTGCTAATGAGATTCAGCTTCACTAAAGGGTAGCCAGAACCATCTCCAAACAGTATTCATTGCAAGGATCCTCCTCCAACTTCTTTCAAGACCTAGCCCTCTTTTCTCCTAGTAGGCCAAAATTTCCATTTTTAGAAACTCCTACTCATTTTTAAAAAAGCTTATATCCCTCTGTTGGCCTCACTGCAGGTATGCCACAAAGCTATTAGCTTGACAGCATGCAGAAGGAGGCTGGCTTAGAAAAGGAAACCATGTCCACATATGAGGTTCTCTGCCTCAGTGACTCTTTCCTCAGCCTCTGACAGGAGAAGGTTCTAAGACTTCAAGTCATCCCTGAGACTCAGGAGACAACCATCAACACCAACATCCAAACTCAAGTACCGACATGTATACTTGAGCTGACTGGATCTGTGGAGGGTGGAAGGCAGAAATTAAGAGGAAGGCAAAGGTGTATCAAGGAAATATATCTAGAAGTACCACCTCATCTACAAAAAAAAGAAATTTCTGGATTGCTGATCTAAGATCATAGTCTCTAAAGTATTTTGGGGACAACAGACAAGTAGGTTTGTCACTGTCTCAGAGTTCACCAGAAAGTAAAAAAAATCTCTCCATTAAAAAACTCATTCTGTATATCTAAATCATAAAAGTGCAGTGAACTGATTTCAACAATATCATGAAAGAATCACCCAAATCTGAGGGACTCAGATACACACAGCATATGCTGCCATGGCTGGAAGGAGGGTAACTGACCCTACGCCACCTCTTGCAGCCTCCCTGCACAGCAGCTGGTAACCCTGAGCAGAGTGAGAGAGGCCAGCGAGTGCTCTGCCAGCCAAACCTCTGAGAAAATCCCACAGCTGCCTGAAATACAAGTCTGCTCAAGATCTGAATCAGTTCTTTGAACAAATGGACTTACAGAAGAAGAGTTTTTCTCCCAAGATGTCCCAAATGAAAAATCAGTGGCGTTCACTGCTAGTTGCCAGTCACACATCATCCCATACTGCTCACACCACTTTATCCACATGATTGTTTCCAGGAGAAATACAACTGCAGAACTAGATGCAGTCCTTAGGAAAACACGATTTTTGGTATGCATAACTGTTTGCAAGCAATTGCTTCACTGGTCAAGCTTTTGCCTTCAGTAATTTTGGCTTCTGACACCACTCTAGTATTGTTAAGGAGGAATTCAAGTCAAAATTATTAAAGCAATTTTCTTTTGCTTTATTTTAAGGAAAACATCTTAGGCTGAGGAAGCAATGACACCTATGTGTAGTCCTGCTTGGTATGAGCTACAAGTAAAACAGTTTCAGGCATCTAAAATATCGTAAGTCCCTTTAAGATCAGAGGATTTAAAAACAATATACAACCCTGCAAAATTCTACATGTTCAAAGAATTTTTAATAAAATTTCTATAAAAATATGGAAAATATTAATTTTCCAGTATTGTAAGCTATATTTAAGAGTTTAATTATCTGTAAATCCCTTTGAGATATTTTATATAATTCGTATTTTAAAAAAAACACCTTACAAACCGGCAAAAATAAAGTTTTACAAGCATTTCCCCTCCATTTTGCATTTTTATTGTCCAAACATGACTTCAGAGAAACCAGATAAATACTTTAAATACTCCATGGCCAACACTCATTTCAAGGCACAATACCCCAGGAAATAGTTAGAATAACTAATCTGAACACACGCTGCGTAATAAACTCATTCTACCAAAACCAAATGTGGTTCATGGCAAGGCATTGGGGTTGGAGCACTACATGCAGCTAAAGATGTCAGTGCTAGCTTCTCTACTCGTTTCTCTCATGTCCACCAAAACTATTACAAGCACAGGCACAAACACAGCTGTCTGGATGAACATCCCTTCTGCAAACAGTGCTTTAGGCCAGACTGGTCACACAAAGTGCCCCTGTAGGTAAGAAGAGGGAGTAATATTTTTAATGGTGCAAATTCACACACAGTTTTCTGTCATCAGGGGTCTTATTTGGCACCTGAGGAAAAAAAGAGCCCCACAAACTGCCAACTTATGTTAACTTAGAGCTCCACGTTTCCTCTTAGGAATGATTGGTTGTAGAATCTATATGCAAAAGAAGGGCTTGAATAGCAGAATCCAATTTTGATTTAAAATATTCAAGATTATTAAAATTTTAGAGAAAAAAATAATCCTTTTAAATGGTACTCATGAAGACAAGGGAGAAATATGACAAGTACAATTACAAGTTTGTAAGAGGAAAGGATACGATTATCAGCAGAAAGTTAACACAGTTTGAAGATGTGTAGCACTGAGTTAAGACATGAAAGCTGAACATGAAAAGACAAATGTTGCAATCCTTTCTGTTGCAATCCTCTGGAAACACACACAGAAAAAAGCCCAGTGAATTTTCAGAAGCAAAGAGGATTGGTAACCCTTTGTAATGCAAACATTATCTAAGGTATTAGTAGACTGCAAGTCTGTCTGTGGTAAGACAGAACTACCATTGTTCAAAAAAGTACATTTATGTTCTCTGCAAACTATTCTCAGATCCCCATTTGGGCATCTAGTGAGGCACACTGGTTAGCTCTGGATTATGCATTTTGGATTAAAGTTTAAAAATCAGTATACAAACTGGTGATTAATGATCCAGTAGCTTCTTTGGCAGAGGAACCGTGGTGGTGTTGTCTTTATACAGTACCTAGCACACAGGTGTCTCGGCCTACAGCTGAGATCCCTACAATAGCAGTGAATTCTACTAAGCACCTGCACTAGTAGTTACTACAGGTAACTGCCCTGGCTGGGCCAAGGAAGGAGAAAGTCAGAAAAGGAGGACTGGTGAAGTGCAAACAGCAGAACTCAGTTTAGATAAAACACTTGTGCTCCTTTTGACAAGCCCTTGCGCAAAGGCGTGCGTCAGGACTTGTGAGACTGCGAGGCGTGCTGAAGGTACATGGAAAAAATATACTGTAGTTGACAGGCATAACACTGACCATACAAGAAAAGAAGAAACTGTCCTAGTTTCAGTTATAAAATGCCAAAAGGCACAGGTTTTGTTTTATGCATGTTTTTTTAAACACAGCTTTTAAAAAAATATTTAGGTTGAAGAACTACATCCTGACTTTTGGTATTTTTAATTTCAAACTTGTTTTTCTAGAGTTATGATAGATCTGCTGCAGCACGTTGAATGCATTTTTTTTTTTTTACAGTTTTCAGGAAAGCCAAGAGACCTGAAGTATATTCACAGCCCAATTCTAAGTCCATAGGATTTTTAAAACAAACTTAAAAAATCAATTCAACAGGGGAAACTGAAACAAAAGTCAAAAACCAGCTTCCAACAAATAAAGCACAAATAAATACAGTAGCTAATAAATACACCCAGGGACTTATGACTCAAAACAAATGCAGATGGCCAGAAGGAGATCAGACTTCTCTTGGCAAATTCATCATGGGAATGTGTGGGCAGCTTGGCAGCCTTGCAGTGAGCTGATACGGTGATTGCATACAAGCGTGACTCAGACCAGCACATTAGCAATGACACATCACAGCATTCTTATTTTAGCAATCGTCCTCTAACCTACTGTAAACAATTATCTGAAAGTAAGCAAACCTATTTTAAGAACCTTTTGTATATATTTATTTTATTTGACATGTACACAGTAAAATCTTTTTGCATTGCATAATCTCTCCTCACCTTAAGTTTGTGAAGGCTCTGTTACACAAACAGCAGACAATAACAAGCTGAACAGTGAAACAAGTCACCAAAATAATAATATATAAAAATATATTGCATGCTGTGGTGTCATGTAAGAGGGGACTGAGTCTAGTTAGACACTAAATTTAGGTGTTCATATGCAATCTAAGCACCTATCCTCCTATGATAATTATAATAAATGTAGTATTGGTTAAACAGCTTTTGAACAAGTATCTAGTTGAAAAACTGTAT
This sequence comes from Caprimulgus europaeus, assembly GCA_907165065.1. Next base: position 87,212,410 of record OU015524.1, on the reverse strand, counting down.
CCTGACATTTGGTATTTTTAATTTCAAAGTTATTTTTCTAGAGTCATGATAGATCAGCTGCTGTGTGTTGAACTTTTCATGTGAGAATAACAATTCTGCAGTTTCCACATGGGAGCTGGTGTGAATATGCTCCATAGGTCCTCATGGAGCATATCCACATCATAGCTATGGATGGAGAAATAGTTTCCAGAAAAGGCTTGTGAAGCCTAAAGATCCAGCTCACCCTAAAACTGATACCTTGCAGTCAGTAATCCAAACTGCTCCAATGACTATACTGACTATAGACCAAATTCAGATTTGCACACATAAGCACTGGGAGGCTCAACGGTATTGGAGAAATCAACATGGTACAGCTCATCACACATTCATAGAATGGTTTGGGTTGGAAGGGACCTTAAAGATCATCTAGTTCCAAACCCCCTGCTATTATGGCAATTATATAAACTATAAATCAACTGCATAGGAGACTTGTACATCAACAGAAGAAAGACAGGCACAATACTCCTCTGTATCTCAAGAGGCACCAGTTGCCTATAAGTGGGATCCTACATCAAGCTTTGACTATCCTTTTTATGCCTCAATCCATGCGTCCCATTAAAAACCATCTTACTCTGGATTCTTCATATTACTACAGGAATTTTCAATCTCAAAGCAACCAAAAAATTGCTAGAGCTGCATCTGTATGCTTTCAGACAGAGCTGGTTGTCTTAAATGCAGATTTCATGTAATTTTAAAGCCATAACATAATTTACAAAGTGCAAAACATAAGGGGACAGAAATGCCCAGCACCCCACCTCCCAAACTCACAGATCTGTACATCTTACAGCACCCGCAGCTGAAATGATCTAGATGCTCAGGGAGAATTTTGTTGAGTAGGATCTGCAGAGATGCCTACCCTCTCACTTTTCATGTGAGAATAACAATTCCCCAGTTTTGCACGCATGAGCTGGCGTGAATGCACTGCGTAGGTCCCCATGTCCATGGATGGAGAAATCGTTTCCAGAACAAAGGGGGTGAAAATGTGCCTGTTGAGAGGCAGCATATGAAGTCTCCCAAGATGTGCAGAGCTTCAGAGATCGATCGTGCTGCTGGCTTCACAAGAACTGACAAACTCATCACACCTAGAGCCATGAGCTCTGCACAAGGTCCCCAGCACACACTCCCCTCAAGTCGTACAACTCAGAAAACAACTAGAAAGGCGGTGGCTGCTGCCTGCAGACAAGGACTGTGGAGAGACACCTGATGAAACAAGGAGCCCTGAAGGACTTTCTGAATACCCAGCTCAAAGATGCATCAGTACAAGCCTCTGCTTCCCAGCAAAGAGGGAGGCTGCCCTCCCCGCTGATGCTCCTCCTGGGAGCTACAACGAACGTGTCTGAGTGAACTGCAAGCTGGCCCAATGGGCACAGGCATCTGCTATTAGCAGTAATAGTTTGATTCTGTTAGTAACAATGGATAAATTAATAGTAGACTTACTAACAAATACTGGTTGTGACCGTGTCTCCCCTGGCTCGATCAGGGACATCACACCAGTGCAGAGACACCTGTCTCAGCTCTCTTGGTTTCTTCCAGCAGATAAGATCAAACAGCAGCATAAACCATGGCTTAAACTGTAGAGCCAAAGAAGATGAACAAATATTCAGGAGGGGTTTTTCCTCCCTGGCTACTTCCAAGCTGTTTTTGTTCGATTAAAACTCCCTTTGGATGTATTGACTCTCAAAGATGTTTACTCAGGAAAGCCCTGGCTATGGGAACCATTCTGGAAAGAGACAACAGCAGTTTACAACATCGCTTTCAAACTTGTTGAGCATGTTCTTATGACAGATGTCAACTTTCAACACAGCTTACCTATACTATAGATTAAAAACACTGGCTGTAGGCCACTTTAGAGCTCTAATCCCCTGAATGAATCATGATAATAAAACTAATCTTGTTAATTGTTACCTTTGTCTGTCTTCTACAGATGTATCAATGTGCAGTTTTATGTTTAGATATATAATTTCTAGCCACAGGAATTTAAAATTTAATGCATGATAGTGATTTTTTTTTAAATAAACATGTTACTAAGCTTCACTAGACCAAATCTGAAATTCTGCTTAAGAAATTAATTCACTTGTATAGTAGATGCTGTGAGTCAGTACTGGTATAACTCTAATCAAGGATGCCTGCAATGCTATTAGTTAGAATAATTAACATGGAATCTCTATTTATGAAGGGAATTTAGATGAGCATAATATCAGCAGACATGAAATATATTGCTAACCAGAATTATTACAAATAAAATACCAAATAAAAGCTCTCTAGTGAGATGGATTATTAACTGGCTGGTGGGAAGAAGCCAGAGAGTAGTGGTCAATGGGGCGGAGTCGAGTTGGAGACCTGTGTCTAGTGGAGTCCCTCAGGGGTCAGTACTAGGACCAGTATTATTCAATATATTCATAAATGACCTGGATGAGGGAATTGAGTGCACTGTCAGCAAGTTTGCTGATGATACCAAGCTGGGAGGAGTGGCTGACACTCCAGAAGGCTGTGCTGCCATCCAGAGAGACCTGGACAGGCTGGAGAGCTGGGCAGGGAAAAACTTGATGAAATATAATAAGGGCAAGTGTAGGGTGTTGCACCTGGGCAGGAACAATCCCAGGTTCCAGTATAGGTTAGGAAATGATCTCCTAGAGAGCAGTGAAGGGGAAAGGGATCTGGGAGTCCTGGTGGACAGCAGGATGACCATGAGCCAGCACTGTGCCCTTGTGGCCAGGAAGGCCAATGGCATCCTGGGGTGCATTAGAAGGGGTGTAGTCAGTAGGTCAAGAGAGGTTCTTCTTCCCCTTTACTCTGCCCTGGTGAGGCCACATCTGGAATATTGTGTCCAGTTCTGGGCCCCACAGTTCAAGAAGGACAGGGAGCTGCTTGAGAGAGTCCAGCGAAGAGCCACCAAAATGATTAAGGGAGTGGAACATCTCCCTTATGAGGAAAGGCTGAGGGAGCTGGGGCTCTTTAGCTTGGAGAAGAGGAGGCTGAGGGGGGACCTGATTAATGTTTATAAATATTTGAATGGTGAGTGTCAGGAGGATGGGGCCAGGCTCTTTGCAGTGATGACCAATGATAGGACAAGGGGCAATGGGTGTAAGCTGGAACACAGGAGGTTCCGCTTAAATTTGAGGAAGAACTTCTTTACAGTAAGGGTGACAGAGCACTGGAACAGGCTGCCCAGGGAGGTTGTGGAGTCTCCTTCTCTGGAGACATTCAAGACCCGCCTGGACGCCTTCCTGTGCGAACTCATCTAGGTGTTCCTGCTCCGGCAGGGGGATTGGACTAGATGATCTTTCGAGGTCCCTTCCAATCCCTAATATTCTGTGATTCTGTGATTCTGTGATATTTTTACAAATAAAGTACAGTCTCAACGTATGCAGTCTCCAATATCCAATATTTACATTTGCAAAATCAGATATTATTTGAGAGTCAGTCATGGTTTCCATACGGGTAGAAGAGGAATTTCAGTGACTGCCAAAAACTCCATCTGTCTAAAATAAGTACTTAACCAAATACAGGTTAGTAAGCCCTGAAATCTTGAAGAGATTTGATAAACCTGATATGCTTAACAGATTTTATTGTTGCCTTTCGGAGACTGAACGGATTACCAAACATTGCATTCTGGGCTTCTGAAAAGGCTATTGTTTGTAATAAATTCCTCTTCACTAGCATGATAAATAATTAACACAAATAAATATTTTCAACAGTATAACACAGAGTTGCTTAGAGGAAGGCAGAGGCCAATCTCAATACTATGGTCTTTGCTTCTAGTACTACAATGGTATAAATGAAATCTAAAGAAATAGACTAAGATAATGTAACAAATAAGGAGGTGAGCAGACAGACATGGTAGAAGGCACATTTCCGCAGAACTATTGCAAAGAAAGTACATGCTTGAAGTTTGTTTAGTGGGCAATTAAAAAAAAAAACAACTTTCCACACAGATTAGCATATCTTAAAATTGTATTTTAAGCACCTCCCTAATTATGGCAACTCAAAAATAAGTGACTCTTTCCTGTGATAAGCAAGCTACTAAGTGCCTACTTGCGTTGCAGTTGCTGACACACAGACGCCTGACATCTGTGTTTGCCTTCCTCCCAGTTTCATCTTGGGTAGGTGCTTTTCCTTCACGCACAGCTGCTCCCACCCACATGGTCCTCAAGCTGCAAGATGACTACATTGAAACAGCTCTTTCCATACCTACAACACTACCAGCATCATCATCCCTGGAACAAGAAGGAACAGCTCTTAACTAAAGTATCCTAATCTCTAAAAGGACCATCCACAGACAGATGTACTTTCCTTACTGACAATGTGTATTTATCAGTACTGGGCTATCAAGAACATTACAGTTTCTACCCAAACAAAATGAAAGTGCATATGCAGAGTTGAAGGCCTTTCCTTAAAAGTGTAATCATCAATCTTTTGCTTCTCTATTCATTGTCCCCAAAATTTATTGATGCTGCCACTGTCAAAAGCAATTTTTTCCTTCCTCCTTCTCAAGCCTCCCCAGCTGAAAACAGTTTTGTATTGTAACTGTGAAGAGAGAAACAAAACTTGTTGTAATTGAAACATACTGAAATGAGAGACAAGCATATGATGATACACTGAATAATCCTGGAAAGACTATAAGAGCTTAATTACACAGTATGCAGCTCTAGTAGTGAACCACTCCACTAACACAGTTGACTGACACTACCCTGACATCCTAAGTCCAAGCAACCAGCCCCGACTCGCAAGCTGCAGAACAAACTCTGAGCTTACAGTCCAACCAGCTATTTTTGGATCAGCGTTGTGTAGCCATTAATTTCTCTCTTCTTAAAGGTAGTTAGTATCAGATAACCAACAACTGCAAAGAATATATTGCACTGCTTTCTTCATTGAGTAAGTAAAAATGCTAGACAACTTAATTGGCTTAATATAGAATTAATAAAAAATATGGTGAAAGATTATATTACTAGGTCATTATAATTTGCTATCTGATAAACTATGCGAGACAGACCTATATTACCTAAATTGTCATTTAATTTCCATGGTCTCAACCCTTATTTTCCAGACTACATCAGCAGCCTATTCAATAATGTACAAAAAAAAAAAAAAAAATCTATGTGGATATTGTGAATGTTTTTTCCATGTTTAATAAAAAAAATTAAAAATAAAAAAAACCAACCCAAACTTCACTATAAACCTGTGTCAAATACTGAAACCTTGAGAGAGCTTTTGAAATTTTGGGGGCTACATTACCAGTGTTTTTCCTTTACAAAGTGGTATATAGTGTAAGTATAAAAGCAAATGTCTTTTGTAGTCAAGAACTCCAATATTAAGAAAAAAAAAAATTCTTCAGATAATGGACCCATCCCTAAGACCTCTGAAAAGGTGCATCATCAAGGGCCTCAGGATTCTGACCATGCATAAATCAAAGCATTCACTAATGAAATAATCCTATTTCAAAGAAAAAAATTATTCTAATTATATATATATATATATATATATATATATATATATATATATATATATAAAAAACATAACTATCACAAAAAAAAAAATCTCTATTTTATTTCTTCTGGCAGTTAGTAGCACATTTGCACGCTTCACTGTCAGTAATATCAAAACTTAGTGTGTGGTAAGTTGACCCTGTCTGGATGCCAGGGGCCCACAAAAGCCACACTATCACTCCCCTCCTCAGCTGGACAGGGAAGAGAAAATATAACAAAACACTTGTGGGACAAGATAAGGACAGGGAGATCACTCAGAACTTACTGTCATGGGCAAAACAGACTCAGCATAGGGAAAATAATTTAATTTATTACCAATCAGATCAGAGTAGGATAATGAGAAAATAAAAACTAAATCTTAAAACATCTTTCCTCACCTCTCCCTTCTTCCTGGACTCAACTTCCCTCCTGATTTCTCTACCTCCTCCCGTGGGGGGTTCAGGGGGACAGGGAATGGGGGCTGTGGTCAGTTCATCATACATTGTCTCTACCACTCCCCATGCTCCAGCATAGAGTGTATCTCTCACAGGAGACTGTTCTCCATGAACTTCTCCAACGTGAGTCCTTCTCATGGTTCTATAGTTCTTCAGAAACTGTGGGTCCCCCACAGGGTGCAGTCCTTCAGGAACAGACTGCTCCAGTATGGGTCCCCCACAGGGTCACAAGTCCTGCCAGCAAACCTGCTCCGGCGTGGGCTCCTCTCTCCACGGGCTACAGGTCCTGACAGGAACCTGCTCCAGCGTGGGCTTCCCGCGGGGTCACAGCCTCCTTCGGGCATCCACCCGCTCCAGCATGGGGTCCTCCACGTGCTACAGGTGGAGATCTCTTCCACCATGGACCTCCATGGGCTGCAGGGGGACAGCCTGCCTCGCCATGGCCTTCACCATGGGCTGCAGGGAATCTTTGCTCTGGTGCTTGGAGCACTTGTCCCTCTCCTTCCTCATGGACATTGGTGTCTGCAGAGTTGTTGCTCTCGCATATTCTCACTCCTCTCTCTGGCTGCTGTTGCTGTTGTGCAGCAACTTTTCCCCTTTCTTAACTATGTTATCCCAGAAGCACTACCACCATCACTGATGGTCTTGGCCAGCGATGGGTCTGTCTTGGAGCTGCTGGCATTGGCTGTGTGGGACATGGGGGAATCTTCTGGCAGCTTCTCACAGAAGCCACCCCCTGTAGACCTCGCTGCTACCAAAACCTTGCCACACAAACCCAATGCATAGTGAAAGATGTATATACAACCCATAGCTTTCTTTACATACATTATCTGTTAATTTCGCTCAGTAGTAGCCTTGAAGCACCTGTTTCATGAAAGGCTCTTTTTTCCCATTTTGAATTCTGAAGCACTCCGAGTAGCCATCAGTAGCCACCCTCATTACTAGATCCACAGGCAAAGATTATCACAGCATAGGGATATGAAACAGCAGCTAAGGGACAGAAGAGTGCACATAACTTTGTCCTACAGTTATACAGCTTCCTGAAAACTATAAGCTTATCTGAATTTTGATACAATTTTGCTTGGTACTACTCCTTTACTTTAAGACAGGAGGAAAAAAAAAAATAATGAAGCATCCGATTGACTGAGAAAGCAAATTCTTAAAACTTAAACTCAAGAGGAAAAATAAGATGCAGCAAGCCCGGAATCTTAGTGTGAGCTCTGATCTTGTTACCTAAAACTGTCATTTAACCAGTTACAGATAGAAAGCAAAGTCATGCAACAGCCTTCTAGCGTATGGAAAAAGTTAGCTGACTGAAGGAAGATTTCTACTAATGGCAGAACAATTTCATTTAAACCTGCTGTACCAGATGGATTTACATAGCTCTGCTTTCGCCAAGATACAACCTGTATATCAATTTTATCTGCTTAGAATCTGCATAGAAAAGATCAGACTGAAATAAATTATGGGAAAAGCTGTGATAAAATGAGGTATATTGCTTTTGTTTTTATTTGACCACTCTCCAAAAGGGCTAGACTCATCAAAGGAAATACTAGATTAAAGAAAAGTGAACATTATGGAAATAAAATTTGAATGGTAGTTAAGGAAACCAGCCAATATAAAACCATCTGAATTTGCTATTTGGCACACAAGCATTCTACCTGAAAGAAAACTCATGAAGGTGAAAAATTGGCAAGAAACCTCTTCCAGCAGACCCAATACATTTCCAGTTGCTACTGTTTTCAAGGCAAACCAAGGATTTACTCGCCCTTTTATCCACCTGTGTCACTCACAGAAACTCACATCTAAAACAATATGAAAACAAAACAAACAAAAAAACCCCTCAAAACAAAACAAATTATCTCAAGAAAATAATTTCCTATGCTGACAATGAAAAACACAAGCCTGAAGGAAATGTTGTCCCTCCATTCCCACTTTTCACATTTTCTAGTATCTAATTATGCAGCCCTATTTGAAGCTTTTTCTATCTACATAACTGACACTTTTCCTAAAGGAAACAATGGTGCCAGATCCATCACTTGTACAATATGAGAACAAATATCTTGTTTATACCTGATTAATCTGGAGGGGGCATTAACCACTGCCCTTGATGTAAGCTTGTTCTGCACACACTGAGCTAGCAGACTTATAAACACAGCATCTATACAATATAGTACAGAGCAATCAGTAACACAGAAGAGGAAGTAGTTTTGAGATAAACTGGCAACACACAACAGTTTCAGGCTAATAGCTAAGGCATTAAAAAAAACCCCAAACAACAGAACAAAAAACCCACACCAAAACATTTATGCAACGAACGCAAAGTACAAAACTGTGACAATGACAGATGTCTTATATACAGTTCTTAAGCTTAAGATACCTATTTGCAACTTATTTTAGGCAACAGTGAGAGATGTCCTTTGGGCTAAAGATGAAAGATCATCAATTTTCAGCAGCTCCATAACCGGTTAACTACAAAAAAGTCTGTCTACTTCGTGAAACACTTCAACAACCCACAGTAATGAGAATCAGATGAATAACTCCAAAATTAAGCCCCTTTCAAGCAAAATTGAACAAAAAATATAGTAATGAAAACAACTCAGAAAGATACTTGTGTTTTATGTGTTTCTTAACCTCCACACTACAAATCAGCACACTAAACTTATTTTATAGTTCCTAAAATGAAAATGTCATATTCTCATTACTCATTATAGAAGACAGAAATATACAAAAAGGTTCACAAAAAACAAGGGTGATATAAAAAAGCAATCCTCTTTACCAAAGTCCTAGCTGAAATCCATGACACAGTGGATCCACAGGACCTGAGCAAGCATCACTTCTGGCCTTAACCTCCCTGAACACCCAAGGGAATCTTTCTTTGGGACACATTACCGTTCTGGAGATTGTTATGCAAAACGTTTTGGGGTTTGGTTGTTTGACATGAAAAGTGTAGCCCTTTCTTTGGCAGGGCGGTTGGACTAGATGATCTCCTGAGGTCCCTTCCAACTCCTACCATTCTGTGATTCTTACTAAATGAAGTTTAATGTTCACAAGGTACCCAATGTTTAGAAGACCAGCTGATGAAGGAAAGCATAGTACAAAAGTACACTGTACTTCCAGTTCATCTAATGCATGCAATGTAGCTGAAGCAATTACTGGGGATTTTTTAAATTAGTTTTACTATTTCTGCACATATTTCAGAGCATATCTCATTTCCAGCCTGTCAGTAAATTGTTTTGAAATTGTTGCACACTATTATGGGAACTCCCACGTGAGTATAAGGATCTGCACTGTCTTCAAGGGCAAAAAATAGGAAGATAAGAAAAGAAACAGAAACAAAAAACCCAACATCGACACATTTTGACATCAAGGCAAAATTTTTCCTTTCTGAGTGTCAAGCTTTTTCTCTAAAAAATTAAAAGAGCACAATAAAAAGGCTCAAAAAATTAACCAACAAAATACACATACTTATTTTCTCAACTCAAACAGCGAAACAAATTGAACCAAAATTGTTTCAAAGAGCACAAAAACCTCCTATTCAGCTTCAGTCAACCAAGCTACCTTTTTGAGGTTTTAGACAGCTTATGGTAGCAACTTGAAATGGAAAAACAGACCACATTCACAGTGGTTGTCTGTACCTTGACTACCTGTACTGTAGTAACACTGCCAGACACTACTCAGACCATTTCACATGAAGATACAGGAGCCTTCAGATGTTTACAATCACTCTTGTTGACTAGGTATTCGGAGCTTGATGGCAACCTAAACATCTTTTGTTATTTCACCATTGGTTGGGACTATTTTGCCAAAAATACCGCTGCTTGCTACGTGGAGTGGGAGCAACAATCTTCCAAACCAGCATGGTTGGTTTCAAGAGGGACTAGTCTGGCTCTCCTTCTCCAAAGCAGCTGGTCTCAAAAGTAGTTTCTGGTGTTACACAGAAGCATCAGTTTTAACTCGCTCAGCATTGCAAAACAATCCTTGAAAGGAACAGATATCTTTCATCAGTACTGGCACTCAAAATAAGACCATATGTCTAAGCTATAATATGCAAAATTTTCCAAGGACAGCTTATTTTTCTAGTAGGAAATGTGATTTACGTAGATTGAACTTCAGGATCCATTTACAAGATTCATGAGAAAAACTGGTTTCCTTACAGTAACAAAACCACTTCTCACTGCTCACAGGAAGCAAGCTTTAATACTGCAAAGTCACTAGCTTTCCTGGAGACACAGACCCAATTTAGTTATGTCTATCTGCCTCTCACAGTGGGCAAAAGAAGCAGCTGACTTTTTTTCTAGAAAAAAAGTAAAAACAAGAAAGGCATAATAAGAAGTTGCTGGGAGCTGCTGAAAGAGAAAGAGTGCAGAACTGAAATGACGTGCCTGAAACAAACTGAAATGGAAAAGTTAAGTAGAAGACCCAAGCAGACGAAAAGCAGATGAAAAGCCAGCTAAGCAAGTGAAACAGTAACAGGATTTTCTATGGATAACTGAAAGAGAGCTCAAAGGTAGGAGTCATGGACAATATAAAGCAAGCTCAACCTGTGCATGGAAACACTAATATCACGCATGAAGGTTGAAGAATTGAACTTAGAAGAATACAAGAATGAAAAAATAGGTGCTGCAAGTAATTGTGCCAGAAGAGCTTTGGGCTGCTGCAGCCTGCTTCACACTCAACACACACACACACAAAGTGCCTTATGTTGCTGTTTGCTCCTAAGTATGCATGGATGGAAACCTTAAACCACACTGCAAAAGGTAACACTGCCTTTCTCGGGAAGGGGTGGGCAGCCTCAACAGCACAGGGGACGGGCACTGCCTTGGAGAGTGAGGGAGGGCTCTCTGGCAGTGGTGAAAAACTATGACCTAGTGAATGAGCACTTATCCTGATGACAGACATTCTCTAGTACTTAATGGCATTGACCAAGTTACTTGTTCCCACCTACTAATCAGGATCTAAGCTCTAAGTTCACCAGTGTCACCATCTCCAATTTTTTGTCACGTACCTTGACAGAACAAGTATTTATGTACAGCTTTCATTTTACACTTCATGCCCCCTTCCAGGTTGACTCTCCATCACAAGGAACTGAAACAATTTACTGACTCCCCTCTGGCCCTTCCATCTACTGACTCCAGCCCAAGAGCAGCATCCCTGACCTATCAACATGAGAAAAGCAACTACTTTCTGAAAAGACACTGCAGAAACAATTCTCATGTGTTGCCCTATCCCACTGGAAGTTCTCAAGGATGAATCCTGAATCCCAGTTGGCTTTCAGAGGCAATTACAAATCACACACACAGGGAGTAATACGAGAGTACCTCAAATAAAGCAGGTACCCAAAACATATCATCCACTGGGAAAGCAACTCCCAGCTTGGTAAGTTTTTGAAACTTTAAATTACTGGGTTGCACCAGAACTATTTATTAGTCCTCTGCAATAGGAATGCTTTTGTTTAAGGGCTTAAACAAGTCTATTATTAGAAGCACTATAGAAAACAATAAGAAACCCCCTACTAGATACTTTTAATTTCTTCCACATGTGGGAGAATGAGCTAACAAGCATTTAGAGATTTCTAACTTTTTTACATTCTGAAGCAGGGATGCAAGTTGTGAAAGGCACATATGCAACTCCAATAAACACCGATAACTAGAAAATTCTGGATTTGTGTGCACAGAATTCACAACATTTATCCTTTACACGTACAGACATATTCTTGATGAACTAGGTAACTTCCTCCATAGACTAAGCAATGTGCCAAAGAACAAACATCTTCTAGGACAAACAACAAAAGGAAAATGCAATTTTAAAGTAAAAGTAATTAAGTCCCAAAGCTTTCGTTTGGGTTATTACTTATGATACTACGGCATCTAATGTCTGCCATTTCTGAAGTGCCAGTGACAGCTAAATTTAAGATCTGTTACCTAAAAGTAGGTCAAGAGAAGCTCTTGGCTGGGCTCGCGTAGCTCCGTCTTTCTTCCTATTTTTCCCCAGTGGATCTTGTACTCACAACTATGTCAAGTTTGAATGCCTTTTCAGTCCTTGTTATCGGTTATACTGTTAAGGAAATCTGCCTATTCAAAACCAAAAACCAGTCAACTCACCTTCTCCGAAGAGGAATTCTACATTACAGGAAATTCAGAGTCTTTCAGAAATAAAACATTTTTTTTAAATTTATTTCAGATCAACGTTGCATGAAAATACACAGCACTGGCAGAACGCCCATGGCAGAAGTCCACCACCAAATGCCAAAGATTTCAGCATACTTTCTAACCCATTAAAACAAAACTTTTATCTAGTCAATTAGATATATTTTCACACACTTCAGACAAATACACGACAGTACTATAAAAGCCATCATTGTTTATTCAGTTTAAGAAATAACGCTTATTACTTTCTGCTCTTTGCTTTCCATAAGCTTCCCAAGCACTTGTACTGATTTTAGATGTATGGTCTGACTTCAGGGTTGGTTTTTTTTTAAATAAAGAAATGGATTAGTAAATTCCATAAATAATACTGTAAGCATTTTGGATAAAACAGAATCCAAGTTACAGAAATCACATGGTTATAAAAGCCCCTTCTTCACTGCTACCACCCCACAAAGCCAATCACATGATGGGCTCTGAAATGGCATACCAGAAATTGACAATATCTTCTTAGGTTAGCGCTGTTTGATAGATAATTATCACTGGAGAGGGAACAGGTCTAGATGGGTTTCTATTGTTCGTTTTTTCTTCCCTTTTTTTTTTTTAATTCTAAAGAGAGGAAACCACTCAAATATATCCCAAACTTCCTTCAAAATTGGATGCCAAAAAGCCCACATGCCAACATTAGACAGCTTTAAGGGGCCACAGTTCACATGCCCTACATATGCTTGTTCTTGCAGGCATATATATCAATTGAAAAAAAAAACCAAAAAACTTGCTTCCCCCTTTGACAAGAGCATTCAAAAAATGTTTTAGTTATAGCCTTGTAGTTGTAATGAACTCTCACATCACTAAATATTTTCCTGGCAGTTTAAATCCACAGTAAAGTAATTATAAGCTTCATTTCTAAAGTGTTTGATTTAGAAAAACATTTAGTCCTCAAGATGATAAAATGTCCATGACAGTCATAAAACCATGGATAACAAAACTTTAAACTAGTCCTTCAATAATTCTTGTAAAAACAGAGAGAAATATGCTATTGGATCATGTGATAGTTCCACTGGGCTAGCAGCCAACACAGCAGTTCACCCACTTCCCCTCCCTACCCCCAGGAGATAGGGGAGAGGACTGGGGGGCAAGGGTAAGGAGATTAAGATGAAAGGTGGGGCAACTGATAGGAAAAAATGGAATTTCTGGGGTTAATTTCCTCTTATAGCATCAAATCTTGCACATATATGGCACTTTAGCTTTATCAAAGTGAAAAGCAGGTTGTTTTTAACCAGATAATATAGTCCTGTGTTCTCACTCGTAAAACCAGCAAGTGCACACCTATCTGTCTGAACCATCCTTACCCATTTAAATCAGTTTTCATAGCTCCCTAGAAGTCAGATGTCACTACAAAGAATTTGAGTGAAGTTTTTTGTTTGGTTGGTTGTTTTTTTTAATACAGGAAAACATTTAACTGCACATTATTTTAAGAGAACAAAATTTTCTAATTTAGTTAGCTATGAAATCCAAACCATTATTATACACATATTATTTTGTAATAACCACAAATAAGAGAAAATCATGCAGGTAGGAAAGGACTTCGGGAGGTCCCCTGGCCCAGCCCCTACTCAGAGCAGGGCCGGGTTGCTCAGAGTCATCTCCAGGTGAGTACCGAGTGTCTCCAAGGTCAGAGATACCACTTCTCTCCAGGGAGCCTCCAACCGCATTTGACCATCCTCAGGGCTATTTTTTTTTCTCATAACTATTTTGAATTTCCCATATTCCAACTTGCCTTTCTTGCCTCTGACCCTGTCACTGTGAGACTGCATTTTCTCTGTGCCATCCCACAAGTTACTTGTATGTGGCAGTAAGGTCCCTCCAGGCCTTCTCTAGTCTGAGCAAACCCAGTTGCCTCAGCCCCTCCTCATACCTCTCGTGCCCCAGCTCTCAGACCATTTTGGTGGCCCTCCACTGGACTAGCTCCAGCATGTCCACATCTTGCAGTGGGTAGTCCCAAGCTGGATGCTGTACTCCAGATGTGGTCTCACAAGTGCTGTATGGAGGGGAAGAAGCTCTTGCCTTGACATGCTGGCTACATTCTTGCTAACCAGCCCAGTTTGCAGTTGGCCCCCTTTGCTGCAAGGGCACACTGGTAACTCATCTTCAACTTGTTCACCAGGTCACCCAGCACTTTTTCTACAGGGTTGCTTCCTCTCCACCTGTTTCCCAGCCTGTACTATTGCACAGGGTTATTCCATCCAAATCATAGGGCTGCTCATCTGCCTTTGTCGAACTTCATGGGGTTCCTGTCAGTCCATTCTTCCAGCGTTTCTAGGTTACTCCAAAAAGCAGCCTGCCTTCTAAAATATATAGTCCTCAAGCTTGCAGACAGTGCCCTGTGTCTCATCATACAGCTTATTAATACAGATGCTAAATTGTTCAGCCCATTATATCTTAACCACAATATTTCATTAATTGAAATAATAACATTGTCCTACTTCTCAGTGGAACAGAAAGCTTGAATTTAAGTAGAGCATAAAAGTAGTGCTCTGAACAAAGAACCTCTTGACATTGCTCCTAAGTCTCCTCCCATACAAGTAAAAGTCAGAACAAACCATGTGTAATTTACTCCACTGTGATACCAGGGTAAGAGTCTCACCCAGAATCACCAGCAAGTATAGCATTTTTTCAGGTGGGCACCCTATCACACTGCTGTAGCTTACATTTTCTTGCACTAAGAAATAAGTATTACCAGTTCTCCATCCAACAGCAAAGCAATTTGATACTATTTGTAATTTAAAAATTACTATACAGACCATCTTAAAATGCTGCATCTAAACTCCATCCTCTTCTTTATTTTGGATTTTGAGTGCTCTTCTAGCTTCTCAAAGTCTATGTGGTCTCCCAGACTGATTTTTTTTATTCTTTATTTTATCTACTAATAAATGAGAAAAGGGATAATTTTCACTTTCCCTTTGTAGGCTTTTCCAATTGTGTTGATAACTGTTTTCTCTCCTTATCTTCCCTGGACTTGGTCTGTCCTTCCATCAACCCCTAATCCTCCCTGGTCCTTGGCAGGATTTTCTAGATCACGGAGGTTTTTGGGGGTTTTTTGGTTTGTACCTTTTTTTTTTTAGAGGTTTTTAGAAATTGAAAGGATCAGTTTGCAACAATTCTTCAAAAAGACAAACAAAAATAAATGTCGCAGAAATATTTCTCTGAAGACAAATCTAAGTATTTATATTCATATTTTCATTTTAGAAAATAAGAAGGAGGTTCTAATAAATGCTTCCTCTTCTAACAATCTTTTTTTCTGGACAGAATCTAGCAGCTAAGTTGTTTCTCTGTTCAAGAAGTGAATATTCTTTGCAACAAAAAAATCATAATAAATATCTGTTAATGCACTAGCAGCTGTTCTGTGTTTACTTGAACCAAACTTTTTCATTTTAATACAATTTTTGTAGTCAATTCTACTGGCTTTCCATGGGAAAATTTAGTTGAGATTATGAAAGGTGGAAAGATTAATCTAACCTCATTTCTCTAACTAACAACGTCATTTTATCCATGGTTTAATGTGAACAACTAAGGCTGAAAGATAGTAATCTCTTTTTCTTTGAACTGTCCTAAACGCAGTTAATATTGCTTCTAGGTTAGATCATAGAAATATTCATAGCACCAATGTGACTTTTTTGTTTCAGCATAGCACAGATAATTAGACTAATTTTTTTGCTTATTATTTCTTCTGTGTTTATTCATCTTACACTATTTCGGAATTTAGAAACAACTAAAGTCCAACCTTGTCAAGAAAGACATTCCTGGAGGGATTTTTTTAGGTCAATTCTCAGCCTTGGACTGTTCTTACTAAAAAAAGAAACACAAAAAAAGCCAGTGGCCAATTGCAGCAACATTAAAGTACACTGATTCTAAGAGGATCATGAAAACCACAAATACTCTGTTGTTAAACAGCTGGATTTTTCACACTTCAACAATAATTCCCTGCAGTGTCTGTTAATTGATTAATATACTTCTAAGGTACACTAAAGAGATTAATTCCAGATGAGATCATTTTCATCTGCATACAAAAAAGTAATTCAGAATAAAAAAGACTTCTTTTGTTTCTTTTTTTAAGCACTACAGACGGTAAGAAGTTTCAGCAATGCAAGGGAGAGACAGAGCCCTCTCTCTCACATCATTTCAGCTTGACCTTTGCAGGTACCACGACCTGGAGGACCTCTATGTATGCTCTTGTCCAACACAAGACCTGTCCATGTGAAGCCAACAGAGACAGTTGTGTCAGGCTGAATCACGTGGAAGAAGTCACAAACTCCAGCCAAGTAGTTATCTGAGCAAGAGCTCTGACATATGTGCCAGCAGAAGAATGCTTTTGGAAGATCAGTTCATGTTGTCTAAGACAGTAGCAAAGCTATGCTGACAAGAAATTTCCTCCTGCAGGCATACAGCCCATCTCCATGAGAGGGCTCTACTGACAGCTCCATCAGCAGAGGCTCTGTTGCAGCCCTCCACAAAATCACCATCCATGTCTCCCCAAGAGAGCCTTCAAGAGCAACTCTTCACATCACTGCCATAAAAAAAAAGTATGTCTGGTTAAACAATTCTGGTCTGTGTAGCTTGTTTCTGCTGAACACCATGTGCAAGCAGCCCTTTGAACACATACAGACACCAAAAACTGCCTCAGTCTGGTCACTCATTTGTGACAAGATTTGTACCAAATGAAATGGAGACCAATATATAACCCTGGTTAATGCAGTACCATGACTGAAATTAAAAGCATTGTTATTCTGCTGAGGGAGAGCAGATCGCAAGGTCACACAGGTCATTTCTCAAGCAGGGAAGGGGAAAAACGGATCATTAGTCAGGGCACTTTCCAAGTAGAACATATTTACAAAACCTGAAGTGTTCCAGCTCCTTAAATGAGGTGATTCTTGCATGCACTTCATCAACTTTCTCTCGTAGAAATACAAGAGAAAACATAACTACTCTTGCAATAAGAAAACTCTCTGGAACCCTTTCAAGCTGTGACACATTCTAAATGCTCAAGTACACGATTTGTATTCTGCCTTGGTTTTGAAATCTACCTCAAAACTACTCTCCAGACCTGTTATACATCCTACAAATGAACAGTTTTTTAATTTTGTCAAGGATTAGTGTCTAGCCATCAAAAATATTTACATAACCATCCAAAACCAATTTTCCAGGTGATATTCCTACACAGGATTTTTTAACTCTGGAAGGAGTATTTCCCTCATTATACACACATGAACCAAAATAAAAAACGGGATATACCACCGATATTAATGAGTACAAATACCATTGCGTGTTCTTTACAACACTTTCTAGAAGAATTCATGGAAAAGCTGGCCTGCAGAGGGTCTCACAGGCTGTCAGCACATGCTTTACCTAAAAAGATGGTTCTTTGTTCTTCATTACCACACTCTGCTAAAACAAGCTCTAATGGCCCCTTTGTTAATTTCTTTTATGGGTTTTTTTTGCCTTGAATGAATACTTAGAAAAAGGTATAGATGGGAAGAGCTGCAAACTTTTTTCAAAGCCAATGGAGTTTGGAATTTCAATGATGTACACGCCCGCCAGCATGAGGAGCTGCTGACAGACCAGCATCCTGGCAGCGGGTCAGCAACGGGTGAGCGAGGCTGGGAGAATCTTCCCTGTTTGAACTCTAATCGGTGTTAAGCAATAGCAAAAAAGACCTTATAACAAGATACTACTGGCTTAACAGCATAAAGGTAGTCAGCTATATTATTCTTTTTAATATCTCATATTAAATAGTACTTTATTAAGACATTACACGAGAAGATAGCAATAGCCATCCAACAGTAGGAACAGCTGCAGGAATTTCAGCATTAGCCTTTGTTACTGTATGTGACTATATGTACTTCTACTTTGTTATTTTCCTTCCAAATATGTTTGGCCCAAATACACAAAAACACACTCACCCCAAGACTATCCATTCAAAGTGATTAGATAAGAGCCAAGGAAAGGAAGCTGAAAATATGCTTGCTAAGGGTTTAATACACACAGCATACAAAAACTTTTGTCAGGAAGGAAAGAGAAGAGAACAGCCAGCTCTGCTGTTTTTAAAGCTGAGAAGAAAGACAGGAGGGATTGTGGGCACCACTGATCTCTAAACCAGTTCTGGATCCTCAAGAGTCAATGTACCTATGTATTGGACCCCACTTAATTTTTAGAACATCAAGTAAAGCAAGTGCAGCAGAAATATTTTCATCTGTCTGACTCAGAGCACAAAACTTGTTGATGACTATTAAGAACTAGACTTTATATCCACACACAGAGCAAGCACTGCACACAACTGAGAAAGTTTTCCCTAAGCTATTTCTACTTGTAAGTGGAAAGACACAAAAGTATGTTGCATGTAGGCAGGTCTAAATGTCAATCTTTGCACTCTATCACTATTGCATTCTATAAATAATATATTTTTCTCAACTATAGCAAACTATCTGTTGGTAGCAAGCAGTAGTGTTTTAAGTTGCCTTTGCTGGCTTTAACAATTCACTCAGCCAGAGCAGATGACAACTTGAAAGGGAAATGACAAGACACTCCCAGGAAAGTGCTGCCTGCATTTTGGTACATGTCTAATCTCACTGATCTTACTTATTTATAGGTGAAATTCTCTCACTTCTTTGTTATGAGAAGGATGGTCGCTCAAGCAGAAAAAAAAAAAAATACAGTAAATCAGCACTAACTTTGAGCCACAGTAACTTCATATATTGGGTCTGATAAACAAGTGCATTTCTCAAAAATGCTACTGTCCTGTCTTGCGTGGATTTAAACCACAGCACACATCTATATACATTTAGAACACTCTATGAAACATCTTTACTGCACTAAAAGCTGTTGAGACCTATGGAAGTGCTTAAGGTCAGACAAAAGTTTTGAATTCCTTATTTCTTAGTGATATATATTAAAAGCATGCACATTAAGTTTTTTTATTTGAATGGGGTGTAGGCTTTTGAATTAAGTTTCCTGATTGTCACCACTCACTGTATTTGGCTTATGTTGTGGAACATTCTCAGAGCACTTGAAGTGAAGTCTTTTTAGATAAAAACTAATTAAAAGATATATTCCAGGAGTTCACTTAATATGCTTGAGTTGTAAGCAGGCATTCAGTCCATAGGATAAGACTATGGTGTAGGCCAAAATTTAAAAAATAAAAAATTAAAAAAATTAACCTGCTCCTTACCAAAGAAACAAAACAAAACAAGACAATTCAGATAAAAAATTTTTTTTAAAAATTTATAAATTACACTTCCCCCAAAAAAATTTAAAATATTTTTTTTTAAATAGCTCCAAACCTCAGACTCTACTAAAAAAATCCTTGACACTGTATACTGTGAGCATCTGGTCTACAGATCACTATTTCCTACTGAAAACACAGGCCATAAAGGGCAGAGTGTTTACTACTTATATAGATTTACAAACTGTATACATGTATTACTTATAAAGCATTACTTTAATTAAGATGTAAGACACTGTGTGGAAACTATTCTAACATGAACACAGGGTACTGCAAGTGCTCTGTTTTTCTGTTCAACAGAATATAGAAGAGAAAAAAATGTCACATTCTTTTTTACGGTGTCTTTTTATATTTACACTGACACATTCACATAAGCAAGAATAACATGATTAAATTATAAGAATTACATATGACTCAGAATAACTGCAAATTGGAAAAAAAAAACAACAGCCTATAATTCCAAGAGGAGCAACACCAGCAGATTTTGGCTTTCTCCCTAAAAAGAGGTTACTGGTCAGTGAAGATTCTAACTCATCAAGATGTTTTGTGCTATTTCTACTCCATTACCATTGATTAGGTCAAGTGCAGCCCCAATATGTCTTCTTTATTGTTAGCCAAACTTCATGGTTTATACCCCTTGCTTGTAAGCTCCATAGGTCGTGCAGCTCTAGAAGATGAGTTTCTTCTCCAGTCTACGAGATCACTGAGACTGTAGAACTCCAGCCTGTTAGAGCAGTCTAAGACCACAATAAGGAAGGTGGTCAGTTAGCTAGTCAATGCCATGGAGTTTGATTTGCAGTAGACAGCACATTCAGCAAGGTTTCAGTGCAATGGGTTAAACTTTTAGGCATCCCCATTTGCTATAAACTACAGGTCCAGCAGACTCCATTTGATTTGGTTCATTCCATTCACATACGTTGCAGTATGTTGAAGCTGTCCCTGCTTTGAGCAAAAAGCTGGACCAGATAAGCTCCAGGGGTCCCTTTCAACCTAAATTATTCTGTGACTCTGGGTGTCAGTTTCTAGGATACTATGAGGGCATCCAGAAACCACTGAGAATCCAAACAAATCTCAAAGATGTGAAACAAAGAAAGGTAACTAGCATGGGAACAGCTGACAGGTGAAAATGGACAGGAAAAAAAGGAGAGCGAAAGATTCCAAAAATCAAAGACAGAAATCTAGCAAGATGAATATGAATTGCCCTCTTTTCCAGGTGAGTGAAATCAGTTATGACAGCAACACAGATCATCCTTTCTACGTGGCTTGAAGTCTCAACCACAGCTAACCAGTAGAGCTTCAAGTTGCCTTTGCTAGCTTTCATAGAATCACCTGGTTGGAAAACACCTCTGAGATCATCGAGTCCAACCATACCTGTTCACTACTAAACCATATCTCTGAGCACCTCATCTACCCATCTTTTAAACACCTCCAGGGGTGGTGACTCCACCACCTCCCTAGGCACTAGCTTCTCTTATAGTATTCCAAAAGCTGTATGATATTGCCAAGAGACTTGTATTCAACAGAATTTATGAGTTTGACAGAGAGGTTGTGCACATATGCTATGTGTGTGCAGATACTTCCTCCTCCTGCTATTTATATAGGGAGAATATAAATGCTTAGCTGAGTAACTAAAATCTCTGACTGCAGTAGATACCAACAATAGTAACCAGGTATCAGGCTGACAAACTGTCCTTGTTCCTTGAGTACCTACAAGGTTAGTGTCCAGTTCACAGGCCTCTGTTCTTATAGTAGAATTTAATCTCCTTCAGTTCTGCTGGAAGAGAATTACCCTATGGTTTTATAATAATATTCCACTCACGTTCCCCATGATGATATTATAAGCTCCTTCCACTAAGTAGCATTCAGACAGTGATCATCATAGTTTTAGGAAAAAAGGATCATTACAAGAAGCATCGCAGTTTTTAGCAGCAGACACTGCAAATAACTAACTTAATATCGAGAAATGCCAGGTACTTTCATTTCAAATGGTTTGTGTTCTTATTGTTGCTGATGTTACACTCTGAGTCAGTCAGGAGAAAAAAATAAACACACACTCACCTTGGTTTCACACATCTCTGTAAACCAGCTGACTCTGGGCCAAAGCATTGGAAAGCCTTATTAAGATAGGCCAATTACAGTGCAATAAACATATGTACAAAAAAAAATGAAACTTTGCTTTGACAAAACTTACTACACAGATAAAATGTCAGAGCACAGACTAAATTTGGTACATTAAGTCACAGAAAAGGCTTACAAAAATACTCTCTTTGCAAGTTCCTTAGCATGGAGAACTACAGGAGGGAGTAATTTTGTTTAGAAGGTATTCTTTTAAAACCAAGGACATGCTGTTGATTAGTTTGAATACTTCAGTCCCATATGCTCCATCTGACAAAACCACTCAATTGTTAACTTGCATTTTCCCTTAACTACTTACTTCAAGGCAGATTGGGATAACAACACACGTGATCTAGAGAGGCTGAGGCTCTCTTCATGCTATGACTCAAGAGAAGAGTTTCCAGCCAGAACAGGTTCTGCTCCTGCGAACCTGTATTTGGTGTTGCAAACAAATTCATTTGCCTATAACAACATACATTGTCAACTAAAGAAAGGATGGGACAGTCAGGGAAAATCCCTGTTCAAGTTATACCACCTCCAACTCAAACTGGATTTCTGACAATGTCAGTACTTGGATTCCAACACTCACAGCACCAAAATGAGATTAATGAGGTTTATTATTATTATTATTGAGATTTGCTGAGGATAACAGATTCACAGAATGCAGAGCAGATTCACCACAACAGATCCATCTTCAGTTTTCTACAGCTGTGTCTCTATTGCATTATTGCCCTGTTCTTCACCTGGCAGCTTTGCCTATGTGAATTAATGAAGTGTAGGAGGCCAATACAAAATAAATGGAGCTTTTATGCATGTGCCATGTTTCCTCATAGAATCTGCAAGACTATTGCTATGTATTTAAGTAAATAGATGCATGTAAGTACTTTCAGGGACAAGAAATGCTTATCATTTTACACTTTGAGAGTTACACTGCTGGCAATTTGGAGCACAGCCAGACAAGCATTACCCTTCTGTAGCTACTTATATAATTAAGTATTTTCAGGATTAGGATCACAGATATTAACTCATCATGTAGGCTTTCTGGTCACTGCTGAAATCCTATAATAGAAAACAAGAATCTATTTTGAAACAACAAATTATTACAAAATATGAGAGGATTAAGATATAATTCAATATTTTGCCTAGAAAATAGATTCATTTTGCTAATTGTTAAATCTTCATCAAGTTATCTTTCAAAGAAAATTTTATTTTGCTGGGTATTTACACTACAGAAGCATCATTTCTAAGAATATCATAACAATTCATATGTAAAGAAAATGTATGCACCTCCTTCTGTTTAGAGAACATCTAAACATACATGTGCATTGGTTTTAGCATATTTTAGAAAAGAAAAGAAAAATTTTAAAAAGATACCATTGAGAGCAATAGTTAGCTCTCCTACACAAAGTATGGCAGGAGTTTTATTCAGCCTTTAGACATTTTCTGTGCAGGACATTTTCTCTAGGGAATCAACATCAGAATCCTAAGTGTGGGAAAAGAGTTTATTTCAAATTTGTATCATCTCTGCCTATCCAATAGCTAGCAAAGTCTTCAGATAGCTAAATATACTCTTAAAAAATGTCAGCCTTGATTCGTATCATCACATGAATTTAGGTCCTGGAGACATGAATTCTAGCTTCTTGGACAAATGAAGTTTCATTCAGTTAAAAACTACCCAGTACTGGTTAGCTGAAGGTTGAAATACCTTTTCTTGCAGGAAGTATTGACCTGAGCTTCCTCAGGCATCCAGCTGAAAAATGCTGAACCCTTTTTCTCCTCTTCTCCCCACTCAGCCGGAGTGGATGCAACTCTTACCAGTGCTGCCCAAGACCAGAGGCTTAGAGGAGGCAGCCAAGGGTCAGCTACCACTTCATCTAATTGGAACTAATCTGTATGTGGCACAGCATGGCCTGGAGCCAGGAGCAGGTTTAGCTACTCAGATGGATGATTTTTTTCCTGCCTATTCAGGTCTTCCTTTCCTCTCCAGCATTCAGCACTGGCCAGGATTTGCAGTCCTGTCTAATGGATTTTTAGGGATTTAGGAAACTGTACGTGCAGGAGATTGGACACCCACTAATGCCCTCTCTAACTTTTAATTGCAGTACAGCAGAAGGTAGAGGGACATGGACAAAATATGTCAGGACTACACAGATTAGACATGGGTCTACTTAGATGTGACTTTAAAAGAAACAGCAGCCTGCTGACTGATTACTGCAAAAACTAAATTATTCCCCCCACAAAGGAAAGAAAATTGTAAATAGCAACTAGATTATAGCAATACAAAGACAACATAGCAAAACATTATCTAAAAAGACTAATTATAAAAGACCTAATACTTTATGCTAGTTTTCATCCTCAAAATTGCTCAAATGCTCCTCGCCTTTTCAGATGAAAAAACTAAATGACTAAGATTTAATAATCACAAGCGCATGACCTAGTTTCCAGTTCAGTGCCCAATCTACTATGATATTTTGTCTCTCTTGCTGAAGTAGAGCTCACTAATTAAAGGAGGGGAAAAATGTGTACACTCATACTCATTACACAGCTCTGAAGTAAGACAAAGAAAGCTTCAAGCATGTATTTAAAGCTTTGTGAAGCGTACCTCAAAGCAAGCCAGAAAGGGTGTCTGTTAGTCACATGCACCCTGTTTAAGCTGCTGGTGGAGCATTATGACAACTAAACTGTACTTTCTCATAATCATCTGTTCTTCTTACCTGTGTTTTACCCACTACATCCTTACTGCAGGATAAAGTTAGAGGACTCAGCAACTATACGATCAGAGGAAAGTTATTTCTTGCCATAAACTACACAAAAGTAAGAAGTTAAGGAAATAACATTAGTCTGAAAGGTGTGTTTCTTTATACTACAGATTTCCCCCCCCCCCCAAGAATTACACCTCAGAATTAAGTACTCGCTTTTTATTTTCTACTTCGAGTTTATTTTCTACTTTGAGTGACTCCAAGAAGCACGACAGCTCAGTGCCTCAAACCGCAGGGCAGGAGAGCAGAGGCTCCAGTTTCACACAGATTCCTGACCTAGAACACTTGTTCTTCTGGCAAACACAAGGCCAGTGGCTATAAGATAGAGCTGGATCAGTTGTTTCCCCAGGTAAGATGCAAAGTGAGATGTTCTACTTTTCCTGAGCTTAGATAAAGTGTTCCTTTCAAGCAGTTGCTAATGGCATGTGGTGAAAGCCACCTTTGATGCAGCAAAAAAAAGCAGTACAGTGAGTAAGACACCTTTTCTGATACCTGTTTACACAGACCCACCTACATGTATTTGTTTATTTTCACCTACAGTCCATGTATTTAGTTCAACCACTGCAGTGTTCTAAATGTAAGAATTTGTATGCTCTATATAAAGTAAAAAAAAAAAAAAATAATAAATCTGAATTATCAAACTATTTTAAGGGCCATTCCTTATTTCTTTACCTGACCCTTGACTGACCTAATAGACAGCCATGCCAAATCCCCTATCACATGAGCAAGAAGAAAGCTTTATCCAGCCCTCCTTTAGAAAAAGCAATGCAATTGGTAAGCTTCATCCTTAGAGAATTTGGCATGAAATCTTGTCTTAACAAAACATAACAACACAAAAAAAGATAAACCATGCTGCTTTTATGCTCTCCTAAGACTATAAAAATTGCATGCCTTAAAGACATAAATTTGTATGCCTCAAAAGACAAACAGCAGATGTCTTCATGTATAGAACTCTGTTAAAAATTATACCTCAAGCTTGTTGCTACATGTAAGCTTATGCACAGAAATATTGTTAGAGTTTAGAACACAGTTAACATAGAATATTGTTAGAAAATCAGAGTTAATTGACTTCATGAATAGTTATTTATTACACACAAACTAGTAAATTTTTTTCAAAGGACTTCAGTGAATACCCTGTACAGAGGAAAAGTTTTGAGGTACAGTAGGGAACCTGCTCTCCTTCACCAGGCCTGAAAGTTTTAGATGAAGTCTGTAAAATGACACCTACACTCGCAGCACCCTGAAAAAACAAGAATCACTGAGCTTTAAGATGCTCCTGGGATAGAGGTGGCCTGAAAAATCCCAAGATGGAGTTTGGTGGAATGAGGACAACTGTCCTGCTTGGGCTCTGGACGTGAGCCACGTAAGAATTTTAGAGAAACCTCAGGAATGAAGATGTCAAGCAGTCACCTAAAACACATGATCTGAGGAAGACTGAAAAGCCCAGGCAGAGGGAGGAACAAACTGCTGCAATATCTCACTCCTGCAGAAGGTCAAAGAGCCTGAATCTCAATTCTCTAGCATTGCTCCCCCAGCACTTGCTCTTAGGACATGACTTTAAACAGTGGCTTATGCCTGTGTAAAACCAAAGCTACACAAGCCTAAGGACCTTAAGGAGTTACTCCAACTACTATTACAGCACAAAATCAAGAGTTTTAAATGCATTTTCATAATAACTTCCATTTGCCTATAAATAGCAGCAGATAAATTTACCTCTCAATAGTCAGTATCTTGGAATTCAACGAGGATTTTATTCCATATATTTGTCATGGACTAAAACTGCTGAACATGTCAGCATTAGAGTTAAATATTCTGTACTAGAAAGAATCTTAAAATTTTTTTTCAGCTATTAAATTACTCTTGTACTTCACATAAAGAAACTCAGTTGTAATTTTAACATGCTTAATGATGGCAAAAAGATCCTACAAAATATTGAAAAATGCTTTTTAGGAGTTTCAGAACCATATACTTAATCAGCTGTTGAAGTACTGCATTTCAACACCTCACATTTTTAACCTAAGTTTCTTAACTGGATAGTGGTCTCTTCAGATCTTAAGAAAAGACAGAGTGGTGAAGTGCACATGTGTATGTAAGAAGCAAAGATGCAGGAGCATCATCAATACCTTCAGAAAGGCATCTACCTGCCAACTAACACAAACAGCATTGTTCTGCTTCAGGTGTGCTGCTCCTGTCCAGCCCCTCCAAAAAAAACATCACGCAGGACTTGAAGATTCAAGTCAAAACAAGCCAACGTTAGGTGCTTTGCAGACTCAGGTATTCATTTTACTTTAGCAATACAGTGTTCTTTTATTCTGACTTCTGTCTGTAACTATTGAGCTCTTTTGTACTATTTAGATAAAGAGGCTTTACTGCCTCTTTCATAAATACACCTTTCAAAAACACATAAATCTGCTTTCTAAAGTCAGGTATCTGGAGGAAGAAATCCAATAAGTCAGCCAGACACTAGTACTGAAAATGTTATAACATGCTTCATAATCACCAGTATGCACTAATCTCCAGAACAGATTTAAGGCAAAGGGTTTTTTTAAGTCATTAGTAAAAGACAAAATTATTTTTGTCTTTATGGAAAAGGGAATGATGTATTTCATAACAATTCTTGTTCTTCTCTTGCACAGCAGTGATTCTGTACTACCCAATCTCCATGCCAAAAGCAAGCTTGAAAGTGTATCGCTCACAGGGGACAAGAGGAAGAAAGCTAAACTGTGATATCCCATCTGAACTGGGTGCCAAAATAATTTAATACCTCATAGCACCTACTCTGTTCCAAAGATACACACAATTCATTAATAAGACAGATGAATGTAAAATACTAACTCAAGACTGAAGACTGAGTTTATTTCAGCAAGGTTACATTGAAACAGAGGTGCCTGTAATTTTTTAAACCACTTATAGGGATATTTATTTTAGGAATACACAATGAGAAGAGGCAGAATAGTGACTTTATTTTTAATATTAAACTTAGTTATTAGAGAAAAAAACCAGTTTTTCTAAGACAGAAACAGGTAACAACTGCTACTTGAGCAATAAAATAAGTAAAAACCTAAGCATAAACATGCAATGATAAAATGCATTGCTGTTCTATGCCTCATTTATATTTTAAGAGCAAAACAGTAATGAATTTGCTTTCTGAATTCTTATACCAGATGAAGACATCCTAACCTATTTCTACAACTTTGGCTGAAAGCCACAAGTATTCAAAGTGTAAGATAATTGTGATGCTTTTGGGGTTTTTTTCCAGTTCTATATTATATATATTTTTATGTATATAAAAAGTGTTTACTCCACGCTTCCTCAGCTTCCTCTACATTGTAAACAATTCAAGTCCTGCATGGAGTATTGTGTTTCACACAGGAATAGGCACTAACAGTATCCAAGTAAACTACAGGCACTGATTTCAACAGAAAGTACACAGTGCCTGCAAGAACTGTCTCCAGGGTGCCCCATGACCTCCTTCTTCTAAGTCAGGATTTTTGCTTCCTGAATTATGCAACAAATTATATGAGCAAAGCTTAAGCTTTGATAAGACCAAAACTTGTTTTCTTATGCATGCAATTCAGGGATTTTTTTTTTAATTAACTCCTAAAAAAACCTCCTATACTGAGGAATAGGCATAGAATAATTCTCAAATTTAATTCAGAGATATGTTTTTAAGAGAAACACATTAATCTTTCTCCACAGCATTATTTTGAAATCACCCAAAGATTTGGACTATTTAAAGTTATCTTAATAATTCAAAAAATGAGATACTATAATATTCATCGTTTTAGATAAACTTAGACTAGTCTCAGAAAGGTCAGACTAGCCAAAAACATTTATTGTGCACACTGAATGAATATTTCAACATTTCCTTCTAAATGGGCTCCTAGAATCAAGTTTTAGGAGTCTGTGGAGATAAAAGGCACTCAAACTCTCCTGGTGACAAAGGGGTTTGTTTTTTAAAAGGATTAATGTACCAGCACTAATTTCATGCCAGTTTTGCAGCAGTTTCCTGTCTTGCATCCCTCTACCATTAATTTACTCTCAGCTTACACTACTAAAACTAGCATCAGAATCATGTCCTTAGTCCTTTCTTTATATCACCCTACACAAATTTAACATCCTCATAAAAGCCATAAGCTTATTTGTGATTATGGTCCAACCTGGATTCCCCATGCCTGTGTATCATGGCAATCCCAGCTACTGGAGGTATCTAATGTACATCACACTAACAATCCTTTGAGGCAGTCTTAAAATTCCTACTATCTTGCTACATGTCATGAAATCATGAAAATTAGGCAAAATGATAACCCAACACATTACAACTACATAGCAATTTTCTTACTTCTCTGAAACCTCATCATTATTCTACTATCAGCTCTTGAAAAAAAACTGAAATATTTCCAAAATGTAAATTCATGGAGTTTCAATATGCTTGACAGCAATCATTTACTTCTCAATTAAAGGTATAATGCTACTTATAAAACTGCTATTGAGGGGAAGAAAGGGGATGGTAAAGAGTGACTCACATAAAACTTCAATCTATACAGGCTACATAGCATGAATACTTACAAAAATTATTTCAACACTTTCTTAAAGTAACTATTAGACAGTTTCCCCTACCTTGCTTGACTTCATCCATGACTGATTTTTAAGATAAACAGACATACAGCATGTTCCACAGAGAGCTTGCACAATTGCAATTTCAGAACCACAAGTCAATTCATAGTTATTCAGAATAAGACACCCATAATAAATATCACCTCTTAATATACTGATTGGGTAAGGTAGATTTTTCATGTCTGCAAGCCCTACTAGGAAGCAGGATACCCTTCTGATTGAAAACGACAAGGCAGGATATTCTAGTGTCAAGCCAAATTCATCCTCCACCTCTGACTAGAAACTGTCAGCATCTTTAAATAAAGATCTTAATTCCTGTGCCAGGTAAATCACCGGAAGCACCAAAGCCTTTGCCTGGTCTCTGACAAGTAAGTCAATGTGTAGTCTTGCTACTTTTACCTGCTCACTAGGAAGTTTATTCCAAGTTCCGCCCATCCCAGGTTTGCAGACACACGTCCAGTTTCAAGTCTGTCTGTAGCTTTGCTGTACAAAACTTTGGCTACTATGTATTACAAATTGGTAATCCTACAGTATTTTATTGCCTTTTTCCTATACCAGATTTAGCTCCTTGGTGTTGTGTTAAACCAGACAAAGGAGATAATTGCTGGAAAACTATTCCCAGTAATAGGCCTTCTACAGAAGATAACTCTGGATGGCCGCAGGGTGTGCGCCCAAAACTGGCACCATTCCTAGTTATACGATAGCTTTGGATCTCACAGAACCTCACGCTGAAGACAGACAATCCCTTAAGCTCAGGAGCCGCAAGACTGCGCCTCCTCAGGAACTTCACTGCAAAAGTATTTTTTAAGTAAGTTCACAAATAACCATCTTTTTAACAGAAGATGGTGTGTGTATAGCAGTGTGATCAAATACAGCACTATTCATTAAATCATAGGATGGTTTGGGTTGGAAGGGACCTTAAAGTTCATCCAGTTCCAACTCCCCTGCCATGAGCAGGGACACCTTCCACTAGACCAGGTTGCTCAAACCTCATCCAACCTGGCCTTGAACACTTCCAGGGAGGGGGCATCCACAAATTCCTTGGGCAACCTGTTCCAGTGTCCCACCACCTTCACAGGAAAGAATTTCTTCCTAATATCTAGATATCTAAATATTCTAATATCTAAATCCAAGGGATCCTTAATTTATACCCATTTATTATTTAATTAATTGATGCTTGAAACATCTTAGTGCTACTGTGATATCACAGCACAAAGGAAAATGCACACAATTCTTAAATCTAGTTCCATGCACCAAAGCCTTGTTGACAGGCATGTACACACACCTCTGGGTCAGAAGTCCATAGGTACTTGTCTCAGTGGGACAGGCTTAACTCAGTGCTGAATGAAGGTGATGAATGCTTAAAGATGAATGGACATCCATTACTCCCCAGCTGGCACTTCACAGGTAGCAGGTCCTTCCTCACACTGCACCTGTGCACAGCAAATGGAATTGATCTGCTTTTTTTTTTTCTTTTTTAAAGTATCCCACCCTGTCCAACATTATCATTAAGGGGGGAGAAAAAAGAAATCAAAACAAACAAACAAATAAAAACCAAACCCCACGAGAATTTTCAGCACATGTTAAATATCCCACTCTTATTAATGCTCACAGAAGGCAATTTCTTCTTTCTTTGTTTCAGGTACATGGGAACAGACAGACTACCCTGTGCATATCATTACACAGGCACACAAACCAATGGTTTTATTTCTGTTCTTTTCCCCACTTTCCTTGCTACTCTTCCAGCCACGATGGGCCAACAGAGCTTTCAGACAACCACCACACATTTGCTTCAGCCAGGGAAACACAAAGGACACCTTACAAGAGCTCTTCAGATTTGCAGGCAGCACAAACCACCTGCTAACAGGGCTGAAACCTCAGAATCATGTCCTTCAGCAACTGATGCTTTTGACACTTCTTCGAAACAGCTGCTCTGCTGTAAAGTTCTCTAATATAAACTGGAAAAACCTAACTGAAGGACCTAACTGAAGGGTATTAATTCTCCATTTCAGACCTCCATCAATAATGTATTTAGCAGAACGGCAGCGGGCTACTTAGTGATCAGAGCCTGGAGCAATGAGACCTTTGGTGTGAAACCCCACACCAACCCTTCAGGCTTGGGCTACAGCAGCCACGAGTCACACACCAAATACACAGCTCACCTGAGCAGGCAAGGAGGGAAAGGGAGAAGCATGACAAAGCAAAGATGGCACATTTTAACTTGGGGTCACAGGTTAATAAGAAACATTGTTCTCACATACATTTCACTTCCTCCTCCTCTCAGAGAGGGAAGCAGGGCCGGGGGAGAGGAGCTTTGCTGCTCCAGCCGCAACTTCTTTCTTTTTCAGAGATAGCTCGATACAAGAGTCTGACTCAGCAGAATCGGCTAGCTAAAGCAAAGAATGCAAAATAAGAACTTCTGTGCCCTGAGACACATTTTCTGCAGAAAGCACAAATATCTCTGCAGTTTATTCTACCTAGACAGGAGTACAATTTCTCAGTGAGAAATTTCCCTGCCTCTTGTCAGCATCCGGCAATAAGATTTAAAAAACAACACCCAAGTTCTATGGCCACCATCTCTATACAACCTAGTGTAGAAAAGCACATTTAACCCATTCTAAACACACAAATCCTGTTGGCAAGGTGCTTTGTGCCAGGATCAATGTTTCTATTCAAGTAGCTTTTATAACCAGTGGGCGTACGATTCCTCAGTCTAAAGAAAAAAGGTCAACTTTATTTGAGTTCAGTTATTGAAGTTCCCAAGAAAATTGCACAATTGAAAAGTGTTTTTAATGCCTGAAACAGCTTCACAGCAACACAATGATAGGTTTCAGCTTCTTGTCACCACTATTCAGTTGCTATTACTGCTATATAGCTTACTATGTAACTTCTTCATTTTATTTGCTTTTAATTCAAGTCAAAGAACTTTGTTCCAGATTTGCTGTCTCAGCACTCTTTTTCATAACTGCAAGCAAAAAACTGGAGGTCAACAGGAAAAAAAAAGAATATAACACCAACCACAGCAACTTACCTAGTAGGTCAGAAACAAAGTAGTAGGAAGCAATGAATGTTGCAAGCTGTCTACATAAAATAGAAGATGGTGGCAAAATAATCTAATTTAAATACTTTGTGGTTTCCCCTATTAATAATATGCAGGACAAACCTGCCTTAATGTAAGAAAGGTGGAAAAAATCATGGAATTAATTTTTAAAGCCCCTTCACATGTACTGCAAATAAAAGCACTTATACAAAAATAATCCTGCATCACAACTCCTCCCTCACACCTCAATAAGGTGATTTTGAGAAGGGAAAATACATTGGCAATGTGAGAATCTCCTCACCCAGCCCTACGGTACCCACCAGTGAGCCACTGCTGAGCTCACGCCCTTGCCCAAAACCCAAGCGTACAAGGTAGCTGCGTTTCTGCCAGTCTGCAACTTACAGTCCTGATGGCCAGAGAGCAAACAGCTCTGGCATGAGCCAACCTCACACTTGAAGAACCTCTATTTTAGGTTGCCACTCCACAGAACAGCAACTCCAGTGTCAGACACACCAGTAATAGACCAAAAATGGAATGCTCACCAAAGGCACCGGTGAAATCGTCACAAATTCACTCTAAAAGGTTTCAGAAAAAGATTGATTTGCTTGTTGTGCTGGCATAACCACTATACCATCTACTCTTGTCAAGGATCAGAAAAATAGGATGTGCTTATCCCTGTCAAGATCAGAACTGCTCTGCTAGGTGATCTGATGGGGATAAGAACCAGAAAACATTACAGTTTAAAACTACAAAATTGTAAAAGACAAGAAATCTATAGGAAAAATGGAGGAAGAAGACAGTGAGAGTGATCAACAACTATACCCCCCAAAAATTTCCTCAAATTATACCTTTACTTTCACATGGAGCTGACCACCTTCCAATCCAAAAGATGCTATCATACCTACTACCACTTAATATGAAATCATCCCTTGCAATATCAAGTAACCTCCAGAAAACCTATTTTACAAATTAATATAGATAATTGTTATAAGCCATGTTTTCCTCCTCCATGCCCAGTTTCATCAGTTTTCTTCCCAGAATATCTATCTACAGCTAAGGCAAAAGCAACACTCAGTGGGTACTGGCCACTCCAGAGGACCCAGCCGAAGTACACACAAGTTTAAGATGTGAATATATGAACATTAACAATGGAAGGAAAAAAAGATTTCTACTGCTTGGTATTTGATAAAGGAATAGATTTATTCAGAAGAGGCTCTTAAAGGTTTCTTCTCTTTTACCCATCAGATAGAGAAAAATCTCTCTGGAATGCTTCTATTTTTTTTTACTGAGGTTTGGGTTTTCTGAGGCCTATTACAGGGCCACCAACAAATGTCAGAGTCATAAGACCTTTTTTATATGTCACCAATCACAGGATTATACTTACTCAAAATCAAATTTTATTTTACTGAGGCAATGAGCTGTATACAGAACAAAATAATCTGTATTTCACAAGCATTCTCCTCCAACTGTCTGAAACAGGGGCAAAATGGGAAGTCCATGCTTCTCTCTAGCTCAGATAATGGTTTAACTTGAATTTAAAAAAAATTTACGATTGTTTTTTAGTAAATTAGTACACATGGCACGTGTAATCGGATAGGAAAGACAAGCATTCATATCTTAATAACCCCCTAATAAACTGCTCACTCCCTCAGAATTTATTATTCTGAGAAAGTATCACTAGAGGCATCCTTTGCTCTCTTACTCCTCCTTAGGGATCCAGTTTGGCCACTGTCAGAAATAAGACTTTGGGATAAACAGACCTTTTGTCTGTTCCAGTATGGTTCTTGTATCGTAAATCCCATAATAGTGAGTCAATGGACTGACAGCCAACAACTCATGTCACCGCTTAGCTGAGAACGTACTAAGACCCAGGGGTATCACGTACAGGAGGTGATAAGGATAAAACATCAGTGCCATTGCAGGTGGGATTGATTGGGAGCTCTGGGATACTCAGCAGCCCCATCTGACACTCTGGTCTGAAATTCTCCAGTGTGTTCCTGCAGCTTGAAAAAAGGGGAAGAAAGAAGAGAGGCCAACAGTTTAGAAGTGCACTACACTCAGCAATGATGATAGGAGTCAGCCAGGGGAGAGGAGTTAAAATTAAGCAGCTGTGGAGGGGAGAGAGCCCTCTCCAGCACTGAGGTTTAATAGAATCACTTACTGCCTGCTTGCTGAATCACTGCAAGAATATGAATAGAGCCTGGAAGCAAAGCACTCTTCCAATGTCAATGTTTCTCAATCAGGGAATGATTCGTTTAAACAATATTAAAAGGTAAAAAATTAAAGATTATATGACAGTGTAGTGTTAAAATTTTTTTTATTGAATAAAACATAAATTAGATTTATAGTAGGAGTAGAGCAAATTACTTTCACACTTCCATAACTCATCAGCTTAAAGTGCATACAACTCCAGCCAAAGGTTTCTAATGAAATCTCTTTCAGTGAAAAGAAGTGCAACTGTGTTTGTATTCTTTGTAATTGCTATTTACAGTGTGTTTAGCTGCCTGAAGTGAAAAAAAATACAATTACCAAAAAGGTTCTAAACACTTTTAAACTTTAAACAATTTTAAACATTATGGACCTAAAATCTCGAATGATAACCTGAATCATTATTATTGTCCATAGATTTGGACACACATCCTCAAGGAACTGGACTCTGTGTGTTACAATCCACTGTTCCTCATTATTTTTGATGCATCACTGCTTCTGAGATGGGGCAAACTACCCAGTGACCTTGTAAAAGCAGCAATGGGTTCATATGTAGGCAAAATGCCCCAGTGTGGAGAAAAAAAAAAACCAAAAAAAACCCACCAAAGAGTTTAAGCTTTTCCTCAGTGAAGTTTGTACATGTTTGTACAACAAAGTAAAACATAAAAGACTTAAGAATGAAATTGCCAAGGGCTTCAACATACTTCGGTGCTTAGTATGTTCTAGAAATTTTGCATCCAGGTAGAAGTAGAGTGGAAAAGTGAAAAAGAAAAAAATGTGGGTGTTTACCCTGGCATTCCCACAGCCCTTTCTCTCACCTCTTGCTAATCATCAAGGTTAAGTATAAGAAGTGATGTATGCACTGAGTGTACAGAAATCCATCTTTATTGTTGGATGAATGGGGCACTAAATGGAGATCGGGATTAAAAAAAAAATCTAGCTCCTTATTTCTTCTTACATCTCTTTTTAAAGATGTCCAATTAAAAATGATTCCATTTAAAATTGTCCTTTAAATTTGTCTGAGAAAAGGAATCTATTATTTGTCTCAGGAAAGGAATCCCAGGCTTCCACATACAGTAGCATACTTCAGCTTTACCTGCTTGACAGGCCAGCTATCTTGGTTTAAGAGCCCCTGAAAACATGAGTTGTCTTATTTTTCTGTGAGTTACTGCTAGATACCACTACTCAGTACTTGCAGTCTAGTGTTGCCAAGTATACGCAAATAGGACTACTAAAACTGGCACAGTATCCAAAAGAAAGTGCTGATACCGAGGAATTGCAGCTCTTAGGGCTCAGAAGACAGCAGAAAGTTCTGGTGCTTCTGCAGAACAGCAAACAATCCCTGTACTTTAGAATCATTAAAGGAGATATTTTATCTACTTCACATTGAATTCTCTGCAATCTGATGCTTGTTTAACAGCCTTGGCAGTAGAAAGTGAACTGGGAGTACCAGCTCCCATATATGCAGGCAGACCACAAGCTATCAAACTGGCAACCGTGTTGGCAGTCCTCAACATATTTTATTGCTCATACATATATTTGGCAATAAAATATATATACATGAGGGGAGGAGCGTATATGCGTGTGTACATACATAGTAGGGTATAATATATCCACAGCCACCAAAAATCTCCTGTCTTAATCAGAAAACTGGCTTACCCATTCTTCACCAGACCAAGACCAGACTCTCCTCACAGGCATAAAGACCAGAGATTTCAGCTGGCCTTTTCTAAAACCAAACTCTGTGTTAGCTGAGTAGATGTGGCTGGTTATGAACAACTACTTTTTCCTGCTTCTCTGCTGTACAGTACATATGTGCTATAGCATGGCTGAGGAGGAAGGGAAGAGTAAAGCCCAAGCCAGGAAATCAAGCAAGACCCTTCCTCTTTAGCACCTCACCTCCAAGTATGCTGTTCAGGAGCAAGATGTATGATGTTTGAGGGAAAAACGTAGCAATAAGCCTGCTTTGCTTCTGACTGCTCTTAATACAACACGTTGTAGAGTAAGTCCTATTTTTCGTTTGGTTGGCTTTCCTGGTTATTCTGAATCAGACTTTTTCCATGAATACTGCAGCTGCTTAAAAGCTATCCCAAGCGAAACAGCCTCTCATTGGTTTCTTCCTGGAGTTTTACATTTTGGTTAGTTTTCCTTTCAGCTGACCTCAGGAGACCTTCTCAGGCCCACACACACACATCCAGAGACAGAAGACAGCCTCTAAGGAAAGTTTGTACTCAAGCACCAAGACTAATAAAAGCACTATTCATCTACCTAATATATGGAGCTTTTGCTGATGAGTCAACCTATCCAGTAAGACTAGAGACACGGCTTTTGTCAATTTATACAATTCAGCAATAAGTAAAATGACTGTACACACATTCTAGCGCAGAGGTACAAGTCACAGCACCACAGCTAACCATTAAAAGTAACAAAGTTGGGGCTAAGGGCTTGACCAAGGCTTCATGTGCTAGGTGTGGTTTATCCATCTACCTTTGACTTTACCCATTTTTCATTTTGGCAGCAAACCCAGGGCCTGCCACACCAATAAAGTATTTTACTATCTGAACTTTGCATGTTTATCGGAGCTGTGCAAACACTTCCTCAGCTTTTTTTTTTTTTTTTCAGATTAATTTAACATGTGTATGAAGTTTTATCGTGCTGAATCACCATTCTTCAGCACGTTAGAGAGAAAGGTTTTGCTGTGCAGTGGCATCTCTCAGAAGCTGGCGGCAATCGCTGAGGTGGGGCAGAGGGGAAATCTGAGCTGAATTTTACAGCTGCAAGTGGAAAAGTGCTGATAAAACGCCTCTTCCACCTGCCAGGCAACAAGCCGTAGGACAGCACGAACAGCCAGGCTTGTCCGCAGGAAACAAGGTGGACACCGTGGGAAAGGGGGCTGGAAAAGGAGGAGGGTACCGGGAAACCACAGACAGAGCAGCGGGAACTCTCATCAGAGCGGCATAGCTATCAGCATCCTCCGCCTCAGGCTGCCGCTGCTTCCCTCCCAGGGCAGATACAGAGGGGAGGGCGCCGCTGCCCGCGGCGGGCTCCGCGCCTCGGGGCCCGGGCTGGTCGGGCGCAGGGCAGGGGCCGGCACGGCGCTCGCCGCTGCCCGCGGGCCCCCCGCCGCTCCGAAGGAAGAGGAAGCGGCTCCCGGCCCGCAGGAAGTACCGCTGCCCCGCGCCCGCCGCCTCACCGCCGTCCCCTGCCCGGCGGCCGCTGCGCGGGGGCGGGCCGGGCGCTCCGCCGCGACAGGTGGCAGCGGCGGCTGTGAGAGGCCGCCCGGCGCCCCCGCAGCCTCGGGCCCGGGCCCGGCACCGGCTCCGGCTCCGCAAGCGGCGCTCCGCCGCGGCAGGTTTCTCCGTCCCCCGCGGGCGGGGGGCCGGTGCGAGGGAGGGGGCTCCCCACCTCGGCGCCCAGCAACCCCGGCCGCCGCGGCGCACCTGCCCCTACCTTGTTAAGGTGGGGGTCGCGCAGCACCTCGTAGCCCCTCTTCATGGTGACCTGCAGGGGCCGGCCGGCGTCCCTGCTCTCGGTTGCCTTCCCTGCTTGCATGGCGAGGCGAGGCTCACTGCCGTCAGGTCGCTGCGGGAGCGGAGGCAGAGCGGCGGCTCCTCCTGCTGAGGTGACCGCCCGGCGGGGTGGGATGATCCTGCGTGAGGGAGGGGGCAGAGTCGCGCAGGGCGCCGCCGCCGGGAGGTGGGTCACCGGGCCGCTGCTGCTGCTGAGTCACCGACAGCTCCGCACACCCCCGGCGGGAGCGCGGGCGGGTGCCCAGGTGCGAAGGGGGCAGCGGGGGTGCGGGCCCGCAGCCTTTCCCACGCCCGGGAGTCCCTGGCAGTGGGGCCCGGCCCGGCCCGGCCGCTGCAGCCTCGCCCCGGGCCCGGCGATTGCGCTCCCTGTGACCGCTTCCGAGAGCCCCGGCGGAGCGCTCTGTGCCCGCTAGAAACGGGCTGGGCTCTCTTCACCTGCGGAGGGAAATTGCCCCGGCAGTTCTGCCTCCTCACAGCGAGTGTTAACGCAGGACCTGGCGTTACCCGGTGCAGGGAACACAACGGGCATCGCGCTCTGGTACCGCTCGTGGAGCTGCGAGCCCGAGCACAGGCCCTCGGGTGGGACCCCATGCCCCAGCTGAACCCCCGGGCCTCGGCCGCGCGCAGGAGCTGGGCCCACCCGCTTTGCTGACAACCAACTTCCACTGCCCTTGTGCTGCTAAATAACCAGAGAACGCAGCCTGTCCTGCGGGAGCTGCGCTGCGTGGCTTTGTGCAGCCCGCAGCACCTGTTTGATCTCCTTAGCTTTGGGGTGGGGGGAGCAGCGTGCCGGCTTCAGCTGTGCTGTTCGGGGTTAGGCCGGGGCGGGATGGAGAGGATGAGGGCAGAGCAGGTGTCCAGCTGGTTGGTACCGCTGTCCCCAACGCTGGCTTGCAGTATGTTCTGAAGCTGTTTGTGTGCAGTCCCCTGTGTACTGCATCGCTGTGGCTTTTTCCTCTAAATCCATGAGTGTAAGCAGAATTAATTTCCATATGGATACCATTGTGCTGCTAGAGAAATTACAGTTTGAAATGCATGGCTAGAAAAATACTCTGAGGATAGAGGGTTTTGCTATCTGTTGTCAAGCAGCAGCAAACAGAACAACATTTTGCAGCTCTTTTAAATTTACTTCTTCACATTTAATCTGTAGGCCTAGTATCCATTCTACTACCTCATATTTTATTAAAAAAAAAAAAAAGTCTTCCACAGAATATTCCCTTTCCTGAATTTCCTGTTAAGTAGCTCCTAAAAGTTCATTTGGGGTTAATTAACAAAGGAAAGTTGGAAGGGTTCCATGTCTATATTTTTGGAAATGTGATTAGCAAGTCAGCAGAAAATTCAGTAAATAAACTTCTCAATCTCAGAAAGTATTATGGAAAGCAGTATTAATAAAAAGTATTGAACAAACTAAACTTGGAGTCTTTGTGAGTAATTATCTAGCCTTCCTTGGATTTGCCTGGATAGCTGAATATTGAGCTGCCCAAGTCCTGAATATTACCTTCAATAGGTATCAGGGATATCAGGGTAGCATTTCAGGTCCTTCTTTCTCATGATAAAAATAAAAAGCAAAATAGAAACATCCTTTTTTCTTTCTTAGTGTGTACACTGAAACCATTCTGATAGAATGCTAACCTAAATGCACCATTTTTGTCCAAGACAGTACAGTGTGTACTGATGTAATTTGTATCTTCATGTTGCATCACTGTCTATAAAAAAAACCCCAACAAAACTCTGATTTATGCCAAAAGTCATTGCAACCACTATGAGTACCTGTTCTGAGGTCTGACTCCTGCTAAGCACTTGTCCTAACTCACCTCACCCCAGTTATAAAAGCTGTGTAATGAAACAGCTAATTCAGGTGAACTTCGTTTGGATGTGTGTGTGTGTGTGTAATCAGACTTCAGAAACCGTTTACGACAATGGTTTAGGTATATATGTACTCCTCCCCGTCTTCCTAAAAATAGAATTTATTTCTGTTTGTTATGTTCAAACACTAATAAAAACAAAATCGTAACTATCTGTTAGAATAAATGTGTCCCTGAGTTGTGAGAATGGCAATAGACATTTTCAGCTCAAAAAGAAGGCCAAAGAAACAAGAAAAAGTGTTGTCTCCTGTCACCTGTAGAAGTCCACTTGAGGCCTGGAATGTTTTACCATTTAATGGGATTAGTAGAGATTTATTTGTCCGAGTCTGATTTCCTTGCTAGTGTTTATAACCTTCTGCAAATTTAGTTGTGCATTTATATCACCTTTGCCGAGTACCTTTGAGCTAGATGAATTTTAGAGTGACTCTTTCAGGACCCCACAGTATTTGAACCACAAAAATATTTGTAAATGGGCCAAAGGAGTAATGTTCAGCAGTTGCATCTGCAGAGGTGGTTATTCCAAAAGAGGACTGCATTGCACAGTGAAGCTGTGTTATAAGAACATAAATAAAGGCTTTGTAAGTGGCAAAATTATTTTGTTATGGCTGTGTACATGATACAGGTATTTTTGCAAGTATTAGCCCATGTTCAGATAAATGAGTAGTGGGCATTGTATGTTATCAAGGTGTTTCTGACAGAAAATACAGTGGCTTTGCCCTTCTGGCAGGCACCTAATTTCTATTTCTCAAACATTTTCTGTATGGTGCACTTCTAAAACTCTTACCCATGATTTTTTAGAAGTACCTATACTTACAGTGTCCTCCCACCCCTTATATTTTATAGTTTTATCAATTAATTTGAAACTTGCTGGTAATTTCTTGTCTCTCAAATCTCCCCAGATGTACTGTGGATGTATGAAAAGCTCTACTTGAAAGCATCCTAATAAAAAAAGACTAGAAGGAACATTGGTCATCTAGTGTACCTTCATGTCTCAACCTAGTGGGAAAAAGCTCCAATAAATGAGACTTCACAACCTGATTTGACAAGCCAACAGTAAGAAAAGTACAGGTAATCAGCTTACTTGTTGCTGAAGTAGTTAATTAAGAAGACTGACTCAGCTTAAATATTTAGGAATGGAACTTGGGAAATGTCCCTGTGTCAGGCTATGGCTGATCAGAGGATTTGAACCCCCTTGAACCATTGTTTGAACCACTGTTGAGTATGGGATCTCCATGTCCTGCTGTGGCACAGGGTAGGGGTTAGCTTCCAGGGCTACTGGTTTGGAAGAAGAGAAAGGGAACTCCTATGTCCTGATGAAAATACCCAATTAACTACTGTTTTAGGGTGGTACTTGTATGTCATGTCTGACTTAGCCCATCAGGATCTGTAGTCGATCAATTACCAACTGATGGTCGCTGTTGGGTGCTCACTAAGGGTCGTGGTACTCCAGCCAAGACCTCGCCAGCACTGAATCGACTGAGAGCTTTACTTCACATGTTTTACTGATGGCAATTCCCTTTATATTTCTCAGCACAATGTTTGCTTTTTTTGCAATAGTTCAACACCGTGAACTCCGGCTGGGCTTGCGATCTCATATAACCCCGTGTCTTTCCTGCCGTGATGTAGACCAAGTGAGTTGGCAATATCAAATCAAATTTGGCAGAGACACAAGGTTAGCTTTAAAAAAGGTGAATTGTTTAATGATTTAAAAATAGAACTGAAGCATTTTTAAAGTCTATTACGTAAACATTTTACAGTAACGTAAGCAATCCTGGCTTGTGCTTGGTAATTTGAAAATGGAGTTCATTTTTTGATCATTGGGAATCATGTTTTTAGTTAGTTAAGCTGAAGGAGAAGCTAAAATTAAGCAGCATAAGCAGTACAAGGTTATTGTTTAATTTTAATAATACATGATCTAGAAGTGTTGTTTGTAACACAAAGTTATATTTTTTTTTAAATTTACTTTAGACTAGACAATGCACTCCTGAAGTTAAGAGAGGAATATAATGGTAGTTTTGAAATGCCCAAAGTGCCAGCACTCTGAAGTCACCACCAGCCTGTCCCTGCCCACCCTTCCAGGGCTCCCCCCACCCTGCCCATGGCCCAGGACCCCGTTTTAGCCCCCCAAGGGTATCAGTCACTGCCCCGGTGACACCATAACAGTGCCAGTCCCCAGCTCCACCACAGCCATGCCTGTGTCTGTCCACAGCGCCTGACCACCCGCAGGCTGACCTCCCAGCCTGGCCTCAGCCGGCCTCGTCACTATGGACTCAGCAATCATGGGGCTGTGTCTGACCCTGGTCACCCTCACCGGGCCTGACCCTGCTTCACATTCCCAGCTCAACCTCAGGCTGGCCTGAGCACTGCAGCAGACCGGGACACGGGCTGTCCCCAGCCTGCCCTCCTCCTTCACTGGGATGGTGGGACGAGCCCTGGCTGGTGTGACCCTGCCATGCTGGCCCACATGGGGAGCCCCCAGGCCCTCAGCCCCCAGTGCACCCTGGCATGGCAGGCAGTTACTGAGAAGGCAGAGCCAGGCTCTTGTCGCAGATGAGGAGTGCAATGCCAAGTAGCAGGCAGCAGTAGCAAGGTGCACCTGGAGAACGTCCAGTTGGACTTAAGCACGATGTTTTCCACCAGCAGGGTGGTGAGCACTGGAGCAGGCTGCCTAGGGAGGTCGAGGAGTTTCATGCCTGGAGATTTTCAAAACTTGACAAGACAAGGCCCTGAGCAACCCATTCTGGCTTTGGAGCTCAACTTGTTTTGAACAGGACTTGGGGCCGGATTAACTTCAGGCATTCTTTCCTGCCTGGACTGTTATGTGATTCTGTGGGTAGTATGCTTCTGAAAATGACAAATTCTCTGAACATGCAGGCATTTCTGCAGGAATTTCATCACAGCTACAAAAGACTGTTCCTCCTCATAAACTGACCAACTGTCTGTGATCTTGCTCCTCTATTTCTGTCTCTTTTTCTACTTAGGCGTATATCTGCTTGGCCAGTGGGATTTTTACCCAGAACTGTCTTCGTGCCCCTCACACTTTACCCCTTTCTTGCAAGGGTTTTTATCCTACATGTCTTAAATTTAATTAAACTGTTTAACTTCAGCCACTGGTGGCAAATACCTTAAGACTCCACAATTTCAGAATCCAATGCCGGATTCATAGAAATACTAAAATTATTTCGGTATAACATATATGTAAATATATATAAATATAATAAAACAGTAAAAATGCCTGTTGCAATTTTTATTAGTTGACATTGCATAGTCCAGTGTTGAAGCACTGAGAGAGAATATCCGCACATACATGGTACCATTAGGAACTCCCATCAGCTTTCAAGACAGCTGTAAATCAGGGAGAGACACTTAAAAGTAGTTGCATGCCTATATAGCCATTTATTTATTTGTGTTGCACAGTCTGCAACACATAGGGTAGAATAAGAATTTAATTCTTATTAAATTCATTAACATCTCAGTGTTACTGTTTTGACTTGTAGACCATACCCTTCTTATTACAGTAAATTTAGCACAAGGCAAATAAAATATATATGCTATAGTGCAGAGTTTCTTAGAATTTTCCTGTTTCTACAGAAAAAAAAAATCAAACTGTAGAGGCCTAACTATTCATTGCTTTAGTTGTCACTTAATGACACAAGAACAGATCTAAAGTGAGCAGTAATAGATTTGCAAAGGTGGTCTAAAATGTTTCTATTTTGAATATACAGACACTTTGGAGTGACGTAAATGACCTACATAAAGGTGTGGAAAATCACATTCCTTCTCTTCAGGCTATAGAAAACACTTGAAGCAAATCTTCCTTGAAATATCCTTTTTAAATTAATGTCCTGAATTGACTGGTGATGAGGACTGTAAAATATTTCTAGATTCCTAAGCCCACTCATCTGAAAGATAGGAAATCTCAATAGTGCTATCTTTTCATCACTAATGCAAATACCTCCATTTAACACTACTACTAGAAATTTAGATGTGCACATGTATTTACATCTCTGATATTTTAGAGGTAATATGTGGAAGAAGTTTTCAGAGACTAGAATTAAAAGTTTTTAGACTGCTTGGTTAAGTGTCCTGGAACAGATTTTTCTTGGTTTCATTTTAGTTGCACTAACAATGAATTTGGAGTTGAAGACTATTCAATGCCAAAATGAAATGACTAGGACTTTATGGTATGATTTGTATCTTAATACTCAGAGTTCGCTGTCTTCCTAGGAATAATAGGATTAGAAAAAGGGCCCAAACAGCATTTTTATGTAAATTGCTGTATCAGATGTAAGTTCCAACAATAAGAGTGGTAACTCTGCGAGACTCCTTCCATTGTTTATATAAATGGAGTGAATTATTTCAACTCTGCCAATTACAGACATAATTCCAAACAACTTCAGCACCTTTAGGATAATCTTGGAACAGTATTAGGGAGTGCACTTCCATTGTTTGCTTCCATGGTTATGTCTTGCACAGTAATTTTAATGGCTTAGCAACTGTCAAAGCATGCTTAGAAATTTTCTTCTTTTAACCACTTCCTCTCCTATACAAGGGCAGATGGTTTGGG
The DNA here is from genome assembly GCA_907165065.1 of Caprimulgus europaeus. The sequence continues at coordinate 87,168,325 of OU015524.1, read as the reverse complement.
GAGCCCGTGAAGGATGTTTTCTTTTCCATGTGCTAATTACCATAAATATTTTGGAGATTGTCCCACAACTCAATTTGGTTTTACAAATCATTAGCAATGTTAAAAACAAAACTTCTGACAAAAGTATTGGCAGAAGCTCAAGCACAATTCCTAGTTCATCAGAAACCTTTCCTGATGCAGAAGAAGCTGTGTGGGGTCCGTTACACGCAGTTCACTTGCCAAAGCACAGGAGGCTTAGTGCATGAGATTCCAGCCATGCTTAGGTGTTTTTTTTATGTACAGATCATTTAGACAAGACCATGTAAAAGTAAAAATCAGCTAAATCAAGAGGGAAGAAGAATGAGGCAAAAGGATTTGAGATCATGAATTGCTACCACTCTGCTTTAACAGGAGTCTGTAGACTAGGTATAAGGAATCATGAGCATCGATGGCTATGATGCCTAGTTGTAGATATCTGTAAAAGAACTAGACAGCTTCAGCATGAGTACAAAACATAAGGGAAAAATAATATTGTTTATCATTTTACCAAGCTTAGCACCTAAAAGAGAACACTTGAGTAAGGGCTCATGAGTAGTCCCCAGAGATAATTCTTTTCAGTTCACACTTCACTGGAGGATAAAGAACATTTCTCTCCAACCACTTTTGAAGTCATTCTCAGTCTTGTGATTACTCAGGTAGTAGCAGTTAATGCCACATGTGTTTATTCACTGATAGACCTGTTCACCTTGTCATCCAAATTCTATACAGTTCTAGAGGCCCTCTCAGAGGTCTGGATACTGTAGCTTTAATGCAGCGGTTATGCATACCCTAAGTTCTTAATATGGAGCTAACAAGTGCCTAACAAAGATAAACAACACTGTATTCCTACACGATAACAATAAGTTGCCATATCAAAAATTCAAAAAGATGCTGTATTTCTGAGACTATTTTGAAGGTGAACTAACCTGATCATTTTGAGTTTTGACAATATTTTCCAGATAGCATTATGTCATTTCAAAATGTTAAGATTATTTCTTCTGAAACTTAATTTGTAAAAATATCTAATATTATTTTTTGTCATGCCAAAAAAAGGAAATAACAGAGACTTGGTTTAAGCAGCAAATTTTCTGATTTAAAGTGGTTATGCACAAGGTAATTCACCACTACTGTGGATTTGCAGTTACAGAACAATGATGACAGGGTTTCAGAAATAATGTGGCGTTGTTTCCTGTGCATAGCAATTAGTTAGTGGCCTAGTTCAGATGAGAGTTTCAGTGTTCTATAAAATGGCCAAAGAATAGCTGTCCCAGTTTACATAATTAACTGCAAGGGACAGTTGAAGGACACAGTTTATTTATTTCAGGAAACATTACCCCAAAATTAAATAAAATTGTTCTATAAACAAGCTCTAGGGAGAAATATGAGCAAATGGGAAATTCTAGATAGAGTACATGGAGTGGACTGATAAAAACATTGTTCTACAGCACTAGATATCTTACCTGGCAAATAATCAGATATCTTCTTGCTTAAGTTTGTGAGCTGTTTTATTGATTCATATTTGTAAGAAGAAGAGATTTCCTGAGGAACAACATTACTCAAAATGTGTTTAAGAGTGTTTAAGTAAAATTTTTAAAAATAAATTAAAAAAAGAAAATCCCTAAAATGGTTTAATCCCATCGGGAGAGAACAGTCTGTCTAAACAAAGCTACATACCACTGCTTGTTACTCTATCATACCATTACTAATTGTAGAGTCCTCATAACTCTTTAAGGAATGTTCACACCATGGATTTCCCATTACCCAGAACCTCTAAATCTTCATTAAAAACAGAATGTTAATTACTTTCAGCAAATCCCACCCCTGTATGAGCCCATGCCTCAAAAGGAAGGCACTGCTTGGGGAAAGAGAACAGCAGAGGTACTGCTGAAACAGAGTGCCTTTAAAAGTAACCTTTAAGCTCCCACACCGTTATACACCAACATTCAAGAATGTTATTATCCTCCATCGCTCTGTGTTGCCAGAATGTGAGCACAGAAAGCACCTTTTGATGGTTAACTGCCTGGGCTCAGCCCAGCTGGGACTGTAATATCAGTTCTACAGCCACAGAACCACAGCGTGCAAAACCACTTGTAATTAGCTTTGCATACGTGTTGGGCTCAGTGTGCCACAATCATATGGGTAATATTAACCGTGGTAATCAGTATCCAAATTATTCTGTGGGCAGTAAAATCCCACATATAGTTTGTCTAATGTACAAGTGTAAATTATGAGAACTGTCATACTTGGTCTGACTAAAGGGCCATCTATCACAATATCCTGTTTTTAAGAGCGACAGGTAGTGCTTTCTTTCCCAAAGATCATATAAAACATTACATTTCTTGTCACTCCCTCTCAGTTCATGGCAATAACTTGTAGGGACGAGGGACTTTATGACACAGTTTACAAGCAGACCACCACATTTAATAGGTATGGATTTTGTCTGATTCTTATTTGAACCCTTATGCTTCGGTTTATACAATATCCTAGTCAGATGTGTTTCATAATTAACAATGTAATGTTTCAAAATATATGGTGGTGGTGTGTGTTCTCAGCTCTCATCTGATAATTGTGTTGGATGACACCTACTTTTGTAGTATGAAAAATTATAAATAAACATTACCTATTTATACTCTTTACAACCACCAAAATACAGAGAATTCTATTTTCTCCCACTGCAGTAGTTTCTTTCCCAAAGTGGTCTTAAACTATTTAAATCTTTCTTTTGCACCTCAGCCTGCCCTCTGTACTTTTTATAGTTTTTGCTAAAGCTCTTTAGAGTTGAGGTGACCACTAATGCAGACAGCGTCCAAGATGCAAGCATACTATATATGACTTTATACAACATGACAGTCATAGTCTATGTTTTGTTTTCAGTTTCTGTATATAAATATTTTCTGAAACTGTATTAACTTTTTTTTACTGCCTTTAAAATTCTGTGACAGTTTTCAGAGAATTATTTACAATGACTCAATGACCTCTTTCCTAAGTGGTCTTGGGTAAATTAGAGCAATCTGTTGTGTGAGTAATATTCGGATTAAAAATAATCTGCTGTTTCGTTACCCACTCACTTGGTATTGCAAGACTTTTGAAACTGCCTCTCACCCTGCTTCCCTCCTGCAGCTGTGACCGTACAGTCAGGCTTTCTTTTGCCAAGCTCTGGGACATAAGGACTTAGTTTCATGAATCAGAAAAGACAAGACTTTCTCAAAATCCTGACATCGTGCATCTTTTCTGTGGTTCTTGGAATGATTCTCATGAACTTGCCGCGATGGTGAACAAATGCTGCAGGTGACATTATTTGTGGTAACTTGGCTATGGGTGCAAGTATTATCCTTGCTCCCTATGAAGTGTGAGCTCCCCATTCTCTGAAAGCCAGAACCGTCTAATTTCTGATGGCCATAGTCTTTGGTCAAACCACTAAACCTCCACTGCTACAACTGTTTTAATGGTTGATTGCAGGGGGCGTATACAGTTTGCCCATAGCTATACTTTGGAGCACAGTGCCAACCTACCTCTGCGCTAATCAGCTGGTCAGACACTTATGAATCAACTAGTCATTTAAAGTCGGCGTAACAGTGATCCTACTGTATTATGCTAATTCTGTTGTACTAGAAGCACTGGTCTACAGAGGCACAGTTATGAATTTATTGTGACTATCCAGCATGCCATGAAGAAATAGTTATTTTCAAGCCCTGTATGTTGTGGTCTCACTAGATGCTTATTCCACCATAAATGTATAAGCAGGGATAGATCACGACCATTTACTAGTTTATACACTAGTCGATACTGAAAGAAGCAAATAGAAAGCTGAACATTAAGGATTTCGACAAATACCTTCAAATATATCTGCATGAAGGACGAAGAAGAGCAACAGACTTTTTGCAATGCAGATTAGTCCCAAAACAAGTACAGTTAGTGTGGCACAATAAATGTGGGCTATGTTCCCAGAAATCATAGCATAGCTGAGGTGCTGTGGGTATAAGGTTTGGTATGTATTTATCCTTGGTAATGCAGACTCCAGGTGGTAGATTTGGACATGAGGAAACCAAAAAGGGATACAGGTGGTACTATTCACATAAGTTGAAGAGAAATTTCAGTATTCTTCATCACATGAAATAATGCTTCTCCATCATAAGGTGACAGATCTTGCCTCCTAAAACAGGCACCTAAAGGTGGTGGGCTTTTTTTTTCTTTTCTTATCAGGATAACTGTTCAAAAAAAAAATTTAATTACTTCCAGTGCACGAGTCCCCACATTTTTATTTTCACTGTGTGATGTAGATATAACATTAACTAGTGAAATTTAGGTGGACTTCAAAGGCGTTTTGCAGAAGGCAGAAAGTCACGGTCCCTGCAGCACATCCATAAAATAGATAACTGAGGAGGCAGCATCATTATCTGTAATTCTTATTCTCGTAACTGAGTATAGATTTTTCCTTGCAATGAAGTTCTACTACATATGTTACTTTAAATTCTCTGTTCATATGTGCCTCAAAACTGAGCTAATTTGATTTCTTTCCTGATAGAAATAGATTTACTCCAACTGAGTCATAATCCAGTGTGCATTTTAGATCTGAATCCCCAAAGGAATAGTTTGCTCTAAGAATCAGATGTTGGTATGTTCAGTTTTACCTGTAAAAACATTTTATGGTTGGGCTAGGAACAGAAGCTGTCAGAAACGTAATCTCCATTGCAGAAGAGCACCACTGTAATGACTGTGTCTTAATGAGTGTGACAGTGCAGAGATGCAATGAGAACACGTTTTAGTAACATGTAGCCTTTACACAACATTTTATCTCCAAACTATTTTGTAAAGACTAAGTGAATAATCTTCATGTCACCTATCTAGAAATATGTAACTTCACTTTTTTACTTTGATTTTGCAAAACATTATACCAATAAGTGTCCATCATACAAAGTGCCAAGCACCCTGAATTTAGCAGAGCCTTTATCAGTAGGACAAAGCGTAGTCATTTTAAACTAGAAGAGGGTAGATTTAGACTACATATAAGGAAGAAATTTTTTTACTATGAGGGTGGTGAAACACTGGCACAGGTTGCCCAGAGAGGTGGTAGAAGCCCCATCCCTGGAAACATTCAAGGTCAGGCTGGAGGGGGCTCTGAGCCACCTGATCTATCTGAAGATGTCCCTGCTCACTGCAGGGGGATTGGACTAGGTGACCTTTAAAGGTCCCTTCCAAACCAAACCATTCTGTGATTCTATGGCTCTAATTTCTTTTGGTTTCCAGAATGAGCTTATGGCTGTTCTAGAGCCTTTAAATGATCTAGCAGCTTTCATAGGGAGTATTTTAAAGACTATTCAGTTATTTTTTAATTTTCTGTGGCATGTAGGACCCTAATCTAGAGTCAAGATGTGCTAGTGTATACTGAAAAACATAGTCCCTGCCCCCCTGAGTTTTAAAACTGAGGTCCTGATCCAGCAAACATTAGTGTGAGTATTATATTTTTTTTTATATGTGAGAGGTTCCCATTAAACTTCCACTGGGAAAAATTTACAGAAAGACCACACCTGCTGAGCTTCAGCCTTCTGGCAAGTGCATTACAGAGGCCTAATGGGAATTCATGGAGAAGAAAGGTTGCCCGCATTGAAAAAGGGTGTGAACCTTCCAAGCTCTCAGGGTATGTGCAAGTTTATGTTTGGATAACCCAACAACTATGCATATAAATTGTCAAGGAAAATTAATGAATGGTGCATGTGCAGTATATCAAACATCTTGGTGTCTCAACCAATATTTTCATATGCACCAAAGTGCACATTCCTTACTAAGGGTTATATACAATGAGACAGGTTTAAAGTTTAATAAGCCACATTATTTGAATGTATTTGAATGCAGAAACTGGTGATCCACTTTCTTTAATAACCAGGAAGCAGTTTTTGTGTTCAGTCATGGATTTCTAAAGAAAGTAAAAGAGTTTGTGATCAAGCAATCCTGAGACAGTTCATACTATGTTTTAATTTTGGAAGTTTAAAAGAAATAAAATAGAAGCACCATCTCAGCCATGGCTTCAGTTTCTAATTTGCTTCCCTCAGCCACTTTTTTTTTCATGTAATCTGCTGTCATGTGTTTTTAAGAAGCTATGTCATGTTTTATGTATGAAGGACACTATGAATGAAGTATTTATCCTTTATCTTGGCCATGGATTCTGCGCTACAACTGTAAGTCTCACTTTTCTTCTTTATTATTTATTTCTGATGACTGATATTAATCTCTTCATACTGGCTTTGGCATGGTAGGTAGTATTTATATCCTAAAGTTGTTGTCAGTTGTCTTAACCAGACCTGAATGCTCTACAGCTCTTGTCAGCTTTGCAGTGACTCTCAGTCCTCTCTTTTCCTTCCCACCCCAAATTCCTTAATAGGCCTGTTATTTCATTTGAGGCTAAGGTATACCATGTCTCATAGCTTTAGCTTTTGAATCTTCTTTACACCTATAGGTGGCATTCATACCAATTTATTAGCATGATGAACCTTCCCTGTAATTTCTAAAAATTCGATATCTCAAAATAATTTCCCTCAAATCCAGATTCCTGGGCACCATAGATTTAATTCAAGATATATTAAAAAGACTCTGCATGAAGTGAAGACTTGAAATCTACCTTTATATTCATCATTTTTCCCCTATTAACTGAACCACCTATTGTAGCAGCCTGCTCATTTCTAAGAGCAGTGATCCCTTCTCCTGCAGAGGCTGCCTCACCACAAACTCTGCCTGCCAGGTGCCGAGAGCTCTGGCCCTCATCCATCAAAGTCTTTAGATACTTAACTGCTGGACTAAGATCAGTGTCTAACAGTTTTCAGGATAAAGCTTTGCTCCAAGAGGGATCGTTCATTCTTTGCTCCTGTCAGAGTATGGGTCCTAAATAAAGGACTTAATCTATTCTTCCTGGTTTTGTTGTCTGGCAGGAGAGAGACTATTACACTAGAGTGGAGGACCCTAAGATTAGCCCAATTTACAATATCCCATCTGCTTTGCTCTTATGCTAAGATTATGATAAGCTGTATATATCTATATAAAAGTTAACTTAGTAACAAAAATAAAGAAATAGCTAAAATAATATAACACATTTAAAATTTTGTTATTATTTCATCAAACAATAATGAACTGGGAATTTGGCCCAGTATACTAAAAATATATAGCTAATAAATCCTGCATTACTTTTTAATTAAGAACATAGAAGTACGCTGACTGCACTGAAAAACACTGGAAAAATTGTTTCCTTTATATGGTTACTAGTATAACAATAAAAAGCAAACCTTTTCTTGTAAGAGTACAACTTTGAGTTAGAACTTGTATAGCAATTTAAGCTATGAGCTGAGAGGAGAATGGCAAACAATTTCAAATATATGGGGGGTATGTTCTTCGGGAAAGGAAAAGTTTTGGATCATCTAATTGGCACTCATATTTACAGTGCATTTCAGTGTGAAAAAAGGAAACTAAATTTTAAATGTCGCCTTCTTTCTTTTAAACATTAATATATAAGGCCCCCCTTTCATAATACATAAGGCTTGCCTCACTTCAGCCAACTGAAGTAAAGGTTTAAAGCCTGAATCATTTCATGCAAGCTGCAAAGAGGAAGAGGAGCCTCTTATCTGTGCTCTGTCCTCCTCTGGAGTCAGGGTCTCTAAGTGCTTTCTTAAAGAGGACCAGAAAACCTCAGCTTTCACTCCAGCACCCATTGCAGCGCTGTTGCTGCTCTCAAGAGAATGAATTTATTCTCCACAGCCATGCCATCTTGTAAATTGTTACTACAAGACAAACCACTCATGTCCTTTCTGAAGCCCCAAGAGAGGGAGTGAATGTTACATCCTGTTGATGACATCTAGAAGCGTTCTATTTCTGTAAGTACACACTTATATAATAATTACAGACTTAAATAAGGGTGGACACCATGCAGTGTGCAGTAGATATACCAACAATAGTCACTGAAGCCACAGTTTGATGTGCAGTGGTGCTGCCCCAAGTCACTCGCTTCCACAGCACCTCTATGTTTGTGGAGGTTACACAGTAAAGTGGATCAGCAGCTCAATTTCATTAAAATTAACTATTTTTCACTGGGTTATTGCTAACTGAAGTAATTATCTGCAGTTTGTATGACTCACATAGAGCTACATACAAGCATGTGGAACTGATACTAAAAGGCTGGAGGAGGGAATGCCAGCAATAACTTCATTTGGTAGTTGCACTGAAAAACTGCATGATATGCTTGTCCCTGAGTTACCAGTGGAAACCTGGAAATTTATTTTCAGTGTACATAGAAAACAAATATTAAAAAGACCCTTTCTAGGAAGAAGAACTTTGTAGTTTGAAATCTGGAAAGGACTTGATTTCAGCCAGGGAACCTGCCTGTGGACATGAGTGATCATGCAGTTACTGGCTGTCCCACTTTGTCTGCAAAGCTTTTCTTATATAGCATGTTGCAAAGATAGGTTTCTTAAGTCTGTAAAGTACTCGTGTGAGGAAAGCCAGACAGGCAAGAGGAGCTGGAATGAAAAGCAAAATCATTCAAAAAGTCCTGAAGTTATTAAGACATAACATACTGTATATGGCTTTTTTTCTTAGGAAGTGACTTGCAGGTGGTCTTATTACTAACTATTCTGCAGTGGTGGCATGTCTTCTCTAACTAACTAATTTCACTTTTCCTTTCAGTTTTCCTGTGACCTCTGACATTTCCCAGTACAATATAAGAAGTCCTGTATTATTTGCATCCAATAACAAATGACATCTGGTAGTGCTGCACTTGCTATTTGCTTTTTAGATCTGCTGAGGTAGGGTGAAGCCAGTTGAGTATTTGGGGAGGCAGCTCTAAGAGCTGTGCAAAATTATTTTGGTAGGTTTTTGGGGTAACTTTTTCCTTTCTGGAACTTCCAGTCTTCTAATCATATTTGTGCACATTGACCCCTTTATCCTTTCAACCGTAAATTAAGTGGGACAGCTCAGAGACGTATAGTTTACTTTCAGTTATCCAATTGGAAAATAAGGTACAAAGACAGTGTATTGGGTTTGTGTGGTGAGGTTTTAGTACTGGGGGCAGGGGGGGCTACAGGGGTGGCTTCTGTGAGAAGCCGCCAGAAGCTTCCCCCATGTCCAACACAGCAAATGCCAGCTGGCTCTAAGACAGACCCGCCACTGGCCAAGGCCGAGCCCATCAGCGACAGGGGTAGTGCCTCTGGGATAACATATTTATGGGGGTTGGACTAGATGACCTTTAAAGGTCCTTTCCAATCCAAGCCATTCTATGATTTAAGAAGGGAAAAAAATTGCTGCACAACAGCCGCCAGAAGAAAGGAGTAAGAATATATGAGAGCAACAACCCTGCAGACACCAAGGTCAGTGAAGAAGGAGGGGGAGAAGGTTCTCCAGGTGCCGGCACAGAAGTTCCCCTGCAGCACATTGTGAAGGCCATGGGTGAGGCAGGCTGTCCCCCTGCAGCCCATGGAGGTCCATGGTGGAGCAGATCTCCATCTGCAGCCAATGGAGGACCCCACACCAGAGCAGATGGATGCCTGAAGGAGGCTGTGACCGTGGACAGCCTGCACTGGAGCAGGTTTGCTGGCAGGACTTGTGACCCTGTGTGGTTGCACACTGGAGCAATCTGTTCCTGAAGGACTGCACACCATGGAAAGGATCCACAATGGAGAAGTTAATGAAGAACTGCAGCCCGTGGGAAGGACTCATATTGGAAAAGTTCATGGAAGACTGTCTCCTGGGGGAGGGATCCCATCCTGGAGCAGGGGCAGAGTGTGAGGAAGAAGGAGTGTCAGAGACAATGCACAGTGAACTGATCACAGCCCCCATTCCCTGTCCCCCTGTGCTGCTTGGGGGAAGGAGGCAGAGAAATCAGGAATGCAGTTGAGCCCAAGAAGAAGGGAGGAGTGAGGGGAAGGTGTTTTTTTAGATTTGTTCTTATTTCTCATTATATTACTCTGAATTGATTTGCAATAAATTAAATCACTTTGCCTATGCTGTTCGTTTTGCCTATGATGGTAACTGGTGAGTGATCTCTCCCTGTCTTTATCTCTACCCACTTGCCTTTCATTACATTTTCTCTCCCCTGTCCAGTTGAGGAGGGGAATGATAGAGCAGCTTTGGTGGGCAACTGACATCCAGTCAGAGTCAACCCACCACAGTCAGTAAGAAGACATTTTGTAACTGCAATATTTGGGCACTTGGCAAGAAACCATTTGTAATGTTATCCTGATAATCTGTAGTGTTTTGAAATCCTATTGTAATTTCTGTATCACTAGTTTTATTATTTGATTAAAGTCCAGCAGAGCATTAAGGATTGCATTTGGCTCAGGATGAATGATTTAGAATTAGTTAGAAAAAAATAAAGGTATTAAGGAATGTGCCAGGTTCATTTATTTGACAAATGAGTGTAAAGCTACCTACAAAACTGCTTCAGAACATAGCAGCACCTGGATTATAATATATTTTGTAGAAACAATGAAGAAAGTCATTAGTTTCAGAACTGTAAAAACAATGCCAGGAAGTATAGGTAAGATCTAGATCACTGGGAATGCAGGGGCTGACTTCCACCTCACTCCATAGTCGTGCTTGGTCCCTCCTGTGATTGACCCAGTGGTGGCAGTCATAGTTTGGTGGTATCCAGCCTGGGGCATACCAAACCATGCCTCAACTCCCAGGTATAGCATGCCCTTATATTTTGTCTACCTGTGGATTCCTTGGACTATTCTAAGTCCTATGAAGAAAAGATCCGTTGTGTGAAAGCACTTCTCAATGTTCCAATAACTTAGTGGATTTTCCCCTTAAATTTGAAACAAAATTAATTTCTGGAATAACTGAAAAGTTCATCTTTAATTCTCCCAGCTTTTTGACAGAGTCTTCACAAAAGGAAAAAGAGTCTGAAGTTAACCAGGAAGTGAGATATTGACTTTCTGAAGTGCAAGTAAAAATTCACGTAATGAGCATTCATCCTATATCGACTGCTGCATTGCTACATTACATAGGGATTGAATTAAGGAATTAATTGATGGTTTGAAACGAATGGGTTGCAAATGCCAAGCTTTTAGTATTTTCCAGTTTAATGTCAGTAATACTGCAGTAATGTTGGCATCTAGCTTTCTAAAACACTACACTTTCTTTATTTGTTTATATTGGAAACATACGTTATTTCACAGGAGTGTAGGAAACACCTAGTGGTGACTGATTTAAGCCGCTTGCTGTCTGTTTTAATTTGATAACAATATTGCTGTGTCAACACGACCAACAGCATAATGTGCAGCGCTACAAATGTAAAGGAAAAAACTGTTCCAAAAAGTCTAATGATGCAGATTTATGACTGTAGATACTTGGTTAGTTACATTGTTGAGTTCAAGTGTAATGAAGTATTCATATATATAATATCTAATACATAATTCACATAGATATTAATCGTTTGTGTTCCACATATTTTTGAAGTCCTAAGCATTTTAGTTAAACATCTAAACTTTGAAGAAAAGGTATTGCTAGGCTGCTGGCTGCACTGAAGTGGGAAGACAAAGAGATAATAAACCTTACAGCCAATAATACTGAATAATTTCTAGCTTCCATTAAGGACAATATAGCTTTTTAATTGACTTCTTCAGCATAGAGGCTGTTACCCCTATAGCCAAGATTTTTTCAAGTAACTTCTTAGTGGATGGGAAAGACATGCAGATTATGGGAAAGGACGTACAAATGGAAAGTATATCAACTCTTCAGCTCATCTGACAAATAAACAAACCATGATTTTTCCATAGAAACCATGCAGACAATCTCTGCACTGCTGCTAGTCTCATTCAGTGAGGCACTCTGCAGACACAGGGTCTGAATCCTTGCTTTTCTTTGCAGGTCTCGGGGTTTGATGATGGTATTTGTTATGGTTCCCTAAAGAAGGTAGCACTTCCCTTTGCAGTCCTTGACTCTACTGGGAGCTGCGTTTCCCACATAGAGCAGAAACACCTCTTCTGTTAAAAGAGTAGTTCCCAGCTAAGAACATATCTAGAGACTGAACAGGTAACTTCCCCTGAGAGATGTATATTTTTATTATTATTATTTTCCTAATCTTTGCTTTATAATTCTCATTATTAAAAAATATAATGATAGAGGATTTCAGCTAATCGGAGACTCATCACTAGAAGCAGACATGAATTGAGGGAAGCCAAGGTCTTAATCTGCAGTCTGACTCCACCTTCCCACATTCACCTTTTGCCTAAACTGGAGAATGCAATGAGCCATTCTTCTGCTTGAATCTTCTGAGTCCACTCAGACCTACAAGTTTAGGTGCTTCTAAAATGCAATCGTAGATGCTATTTTGAATGGTGCTAATACTCCCCATCCACATAATATCCTACTGGTTACAGCAGCTGGGAGCCTTAGGCTCCCCTCCCTTCTCAGTCTGGTGTGGTTTGATGGCTTCATGGTGTCTTTCACATCTTCCGTGTCTCACAAGAGTGCTTGACTAGCTGGGCTAGAGCTACTGAAACTGTGCTGCAAATAGGGCCAGAGAAGGCAGAGAGCACTTTTGTGTTCCTTCAAGTTGCAGTACTGCAGAAGAGGGCTCAAGTGGAGCTCAAGTGGGCAAGATTCTTCCATCTACAGCTTGATCTAAACTCACTCCAAAAATTAGGTGAGCCCACTAGGATTTTATAAGTTGGAGTGGAATTGCATGAGAAGCAAATCCTTTAATTCAAGACTCTGGACCCTATCACATAGGAGAGCACTTAGATAAGACTATTAGAACAACTGTACTGTGTCAAACCAAAGACCTACATAGCTCTGAACACAGCCTCCCAATGTTCATACCGAGAACATTAAATACTTGACGAGCAGATGGTTTCCTGAAACTCATGAAGGTGAACAAAAGGAAGCACAAGAAATAAGCACTGATGTTCAACTGAAATGCTAGCCTGCACCCCTCAGAGAAGCATACTTGTGAGAGTGAATGGCAAAGAGCCAGAACTGCTGAATACAATTCCCCATTAATTCATGGCATAATATATGTTAAAAAATTAAAGGCTTCTTTTCACATTAAAAAAAAATATGACAAATGGTATCTTCTGTTGGAGCTGCACCTTCAAGATTCACCAGATCTCATCAGCTAATGTGCCTTCTGTAGAAAAAAGATATGCCCTCTCCTCTGAAGTGCCCAGAGCTGGTCTTTTTACACAGCTTGTTCCATTTTTGTGAGTTTTTGCTCTATTCTTTTCTAATAATTCCTAACTTTCTGTCTGCTTTGACAGCTGCTCAAGACTGAGGTGATATTTTCATAGAAATAACAATTTATATGGCATGCTTTCAAACCATAATGGCAATTGTCTGCTCTGAGTTCTCCACTGTATATGTTAAGCTGAAATTGTTTCTTCCCATTCATATTACTTTATGGTAAACTCTAGTGGATTTTATCTGCCATTTTATTACCTGGACACTCAGTGAGTATCAATCACATCACACTTATTATAGCCTTTTGCAGCTCTTCATAATGGCCATCATTTTCAATTTACTTCAGTGACTAACTTAGTACACCTATGAACATTGTCTCTGGTACTTACTTTATTCTTGAAGGCCTTTCTTGGATTTAGTTTATGTTGTAAGAGTTTGAAAGGAAAGGTTGTACTGAGTGAGGAAATCTTCAAGAAACTCTTGTCATGGGAGGAAAATGTTCCCTTCCTTTCCCTTTCAGCACTGAGCTCTGGCTACTTTGAGAAATGGAAGACCTCAAGAAGCTCAGAGGAGAATGCTTAGGTACCAGTGGTAACCTTTCCCATTTTTTCCTTAGGTAATCAGATCTCTTCGGCAGTCAGAGAGACCTAATACATCAGTCTTAATATATCATCTCTATGAGCTAAATTGCCAGGAAAGTTTATGATCTAACTTCGGAAAAATTCCCTGAGAAAACAAATAATTTCTTTTCCCAGATGCCTGGACTTGAGAATGCAGAATGCAATATTTAGGGTAGATAAGCAAAAAGCTAAAGGCGAAGGTAATATATTAAAACTTGCTTTTAGTAAATTAAATGGGAATTTGCCTGTTTTCTTTAATGATGACAATATGTAGTGGTTAGCCTTGGGAATGACACCCTCTCCCAAGCAGGCACAGGGGTGCTGGAGTGCCCTCTTTCTTGTCCAGAGTTCTGATTCCCTGACTCCCTGCTTACCCTCTGCACCAGCCTTCTCAGTCCTTTCTCCTTCTGGCATGGAATTAATGCTGACATTGTTCAGAGAAGCCAGTTCCTCATGCCTCTTCCTCCTTTATCCATCGAGCCCTGCAGCCTCTAACCCTAAAGAGTATGACAAAGATTTCCAATACTAGAAATGCTCTTTTTTTCTGGAGGCTGGAGCCAAGGGGGAATTTCCTGCCTCTTCCTCTCAAGCAGGCATGGGTTGTCCTCATGGCCTTTAGCCTTTACTAATCCTGTCCATGTTCTCAGGCACAGATTCCCAGACTCATGATTTTTCTCTGGCTCCCTTCTGCCAAACTGTGCTGCGTTCGGTGCTTGATCCAGCATCTAATTTCACTAGCCACAGTTTTTCTTGGCAAAACCATAAAGGCTCTTAATTTGCTAATGTCATCTGTCTATTTAATTATTGTATTTTTATTATTTCCTATAATTTATGTCTCTGCCAGAATTGCTAGAGCTATTAACAGAATTGTGGTTAGTTCATTAAAATAAAAGATGTTGAAATATGCTACGGTATTTTGCCCTTAATTATGAAAGCATTTCACATAATTTCAAATCATTTATTACTACATAAGAAGGAGTTTGATAGCCAGATACAGTAAGAATATGAAGGTGTTCCAATTTCAGATCAAAACCAATGCTATTTTCACTTGAAACCTGAAATTACAAGTCTAATTTTGACAGGAAATACCTACCCACACAGGCAGCTAAATGAATAATTACTATATAACATGCTTATGTGATTAAAGTAGCTCATAAAATTCCCTGTATTTATACATTTTGTGTCTTGTTTTTAGCTACGATATACATGTTATATATAGCACAAAGATCTGACAGTTATGAATCAAGTCTTAGTATTGGTGAAATGGCAGAGTCCTTTCCCCTAGGTAGAATTTGAGGTAGGATACCATGCAGGTTTCTTTATTGAGTCCTTATACCACTCATTTCTGTAAGAACAGATCAAACATGAATGACATTTATGTGGATTTTTTGCATTCTCCAAAATCATGAGGTGATGGGTTAGGCTTATAAACTCAAGATTGCTGTTTAATTGTCTTTTTGCTAGCAGCTGGATGTTATGACACTTCTGAAGTTTATATAGACCTTTCACAGTTCACAGTGTAACATCTGCAAAAGTTACAAGATCATGTGCAGTCTTATTTTTGTTTTCCTTTTGTGCATAGGATTATCTTGTACTGGAATTCCAAAACAGTGGGAAACCGAAGGAAGCAGAGGGAAAAAAAAAAACCTAGCATGAGAAATATTGGATAAAAAGATGGAAAGAAAACCTGCCATTTCTGCTAAGCTAGCCAATATGAAAGCTCAAAATTCAATGTTCTTGCAATGAATTTGGATACCTGGCTCAATAAGGAGTATGACAGCACAGAACACTGATATCTCACTTTTCTCTGTAATTGATATAGTGCAGAAAGGAATTTCTGTAAACAACTACCTCTCAAGTACTGGAATTTTTCTCCTCTTAATCTACTCTTTCTTACAGAGAAAAGTAAAGTACTGGCATGGTAAAACAGAATTATAAAGTTTTAAGTATATTTATTGGGAGAGATTTAGTTTCAAGATAAAATCTCTGCTACCTATTTTGAAAAAGATAGAACAGTGTGGATCAAATCTTCCTATAAAAGACATAACTCTGGAAATCATGGAGACAGATTCCACTTTACATAAAGATCTGGATTACAGTTCCCATTTACAGAAATGTTTCATCATTAAAGTATCCTAAAAAAATAACAAAGGAGACATTAGGAGCACAAAACATGAGCTTTCAGACTTTATTCAAAAAATCTTTGGACTTTAATCCTTTAATTAGGGATTCACAGTCATTTCCCTGTAAAACCACAAGTATCTAAAAGGATCAATAATCTAAAAAATTACTATTACCTTGCTGATTGGGTTTTTTATTTTCTTCAAATCTATCAAATATATTTATTTTTTAATGAACCTTCTAATTCTAAAATGCTGGTATAAATTTTCTAAGGAAGTACATTTCAAAATTATCCTCAATTATACTTATTCATAACCATGATCAGAAAAATTTTAAAAAAGTATTCTTCTCCAATTTTCATCAGTGGGAGACAATTGCTATAAAATAGATCACGATTAAGTACACCACTGAACTGATACCACACTGAATAGGATTTACCTCATCTAGATTTAGCCACCTAAGATTTTGGCACCTGCAAGGTATTCCAAAAAGGTAACTTTAACCATTCAAGCTAATCTCTCTAGGCTCCCTCTATAGTTTTCCACAGATTCAGAGCCAAATAATCTAATTGCTTTGCACTGACCCTTAAAAGCCTTAGTAAACGCCTCTCCTTTGTCCTACATGCCTTACTAGCCCTCCTTGTCTTTAATCTAGTAATAAAATTTCCTTTGATAGCTTCTAGAGACAAAAAACATCTCACTGTAAAACAGATGGAGTAGACAAAGCTACAGAATGTGAGCTTTTAGCTTGAGCTGCTTTTTTTTCCCTCCATTGTTAAATACAATTTCTGGAGAAAACCCAGAGGAAGCTGATTAACTTAATGAAAAGTAAAGACAGTTTGTGTCAGAAGCATTGACAGTCTTGAAGTAGCTTATGTCTATGTCTCTCAGAAAGAAATCCAAATTAAATATCTGGAATATACTGAAGAAAATGTCTTGTAATTACTTGCACTGTGGTCCTGTTTTAGCTGAAATAAACAAATTGATATGTATCAGGTTTAAGCTGAAGGTTTAGTTTGGACTGAAATAGTTGACTGAGAACAATGACTGGAATGAACAATACCAGTGAAGTGTCTCATTCTGACAGTGCTTGTTCCCATACACTGATATTGGTACACTGAATGCATTCAAGTGGAATGAAAACAGTCAACAAAATGAGGAGAGATATCTGTCATTAATTTTAAATGAATGCCACTGCACACAATTTATTTTATTACATTCTTTTTTAAGAAACTCATTATGATAGTATTGGCTCAGTTACTTTAACATTTTTATGGAACTGTGATTTATGACACACTGTAGCTATATAAATTCTATAGGCTCTTATTCTTTGATGCTAAAACTACTGTGATGTCAATCCATGTGCAATTTCATTTCTAAAGAATGCACTGGAAAACTGACAGCTATGATAACAATGGGCTGTGAGAGAAATTGCTCAAATGATTTTTTTTTTGGCATATACTTTAATGATTTTAGATTATATGGAGCTTATTTTGATAAAATGTAAAAGCAGATCTTTGCTATTAGTTCCTTCTTATTAATAGAGTATAAACCATACAGTGTAAAAATCAGTGAGGCTCCGTATATTCTGCCTTAGCTTTTACGCCCGGTGCTGTGATGGGGCTATTGATAATGGGCTTGTTCAGCTGATTTCCAGCATGTTCAGGGAACATAAGATGCTTTTTGGGTGAATAAAAGACTTAACAATGAGGCTTGCAGCTATTTCTGTGAGCTTGCAAAGGCCCAAAGCAGGCATAAATGCCCAGAGTAGATCATATGGCTATTGCCTATTGAAAACAAGAGGCCTTTTTCTGTAAATGCAGCCCTAGTCTCCCTCCTTCACCTTTTTCACCATCTGATTGCAGCAGGAACCATCCCACAGAAGTCATTCTCTACAGGACTTTCTAACTACCTTTTTATTTATCCTCAGGAGAAATTACAATCTCTGACTGGCCTTTAAAAAATTATTCTATCCTCAAATAAGGACCTGGATACTCTCTTTATCAATCAGCAATGCCTTAAACATGCAGACTTTTCATCAAGTATAATACCAGATTCATCAAGTAAAATACCTGAGAAAGACAAAAAATTCCTGTGGTGAGGGAGGCTGGAAGCCCAGTGTGCTCCATTGCGGGTTCTCCATCCTCAAAGATGTATTAGCTCAAGTGGACAACTACCAAGCACAAAGCTTTATTTTGCTATTTTGTAACAGCACTGAATCTGAAATTTAACAAACTATTTAAGACTAGTTAAACTGATTTTACCGCTTTAGTTAATATCTGTAACTAAGGCCTAAAATCAACATGGGTAGAAAGATCCTCTACCAACTATTTCAATTTCACTGTCGTGTGCTGGGAATTAAAGAGGAATAAGAAGGTTTTGATTAAACCAATTGAATTTTCTTTGACCATCTAATACAGGGTTAACAAGAAATAATTATTTGTTCCTTTAACTTCTCTGATTTGATTGCCTCATTTCTAAATTGAGTGATTGGGCCAAATGATGGTGTAACCATATAGTATTTTTAACTCACTGAACTTCTGATTCAATATCAGTTTAAACCTCAGTTTTTAAAATTACCTTAATTCCTGTGTAGGCTATTGACATTTTTAGTACTTAAAGCCTTAGCGATATTGTCAGTTTTGTAATGTTTGCTTATTGCAAAGCAATGGAGTTTGCTTTTTGCAAACGTTAGCAGAACTGGTTTATTCTTTGGATAGCAGAATGGGCCTGAAAAATAAAGATTAGGTAAATTAGCTGAGGTACATTGGTTTGGCCCACTCTACAAATTAAAATCTTTATATAATAGTATTTCACACTTTTAGGAATTCACGGTGGTAATTCATTAATCTTATCTCTTTCTAGAATTGCATGTTAGAAGTAAAAACTAATCTTTTATTGAAGCAAAACAGGAACTTTTCATAAAAGGAGAAATTTTCCTGGAGTCATCTCAGAAAAGACCCATTCTAGAATTAATAACCCAGACTAACCAGTTGCAACTCTGTATGTTTTACTAGGAAGAGCTGAGTCAGTGAAACGGAATCCAGTGTTTCCAATTCTTTCTGGCAAGTGAAAGAATAAAGAAGCAAAAAATTAAGTCACAATCATGTTTTTGGAATACCATAATATTTTTCTAAGGAATCCCATTCAAGAAAATCTTAATCAAATATTTTACAGTTAAGATAACAATGCTACTAAGCAGGAATGCAATTTGCTGAAGTAAACAAAGCATGACTGTGCTAGTGCACATAAGAAAAATTCAGACACTGGATTTGCCCATTAGTCTTATCTTATTCCCTTTGGAATTAATTTTCTGTGCTTTAGTTTTTAACCTTGGAGTCATATTCATGTATTATTAAATCACTGACAACTGTTGTTTAAAAACCTTGGCTTTCTGTAGCCCAGTGAATAATATGGATGAGCAGTCTATCTCCCCAGGGGAATTTTCCTGTGCAGAAGCTGGAGTGACCTCCACTCAAACAGTTTGCACACATAATTAAATTGGTGATGGGCTCTGCTTGTACACATAATTTGAGAATAATCAGAGGGTTGTAGTGAATTTTGTCTGGAAAATTGACCCATTATATTTGCTTCTTTAGTTTTATATCATACATGTTAGTTAAGTACATAATGCATTTTTGTGCCATGTGATACTCAAATTAATAAAATAAATAATTAAATTATGCACTTGACAATCTTACAGATTGCCTATGCCTGCATAATTTGGCTTTCTTTGCAAATGTACACACGTGTATTGTGTGCAATGCTCCAGATCTATGTACAGTTATGCTTACATGAGGAGTGGTTACCCTGTTCTAGGCCTGTATCACCACACAGCTTGGAAAGTTTGAATCAATTGCTGAATGAACCTCAACAGGGATGAAATTTATGAGGTTTACAGAGGTCAGATACCCTCTTTCTAAATATTGCTAGCTGCCACATCCCCATTCACACCTTCAGCAAGTTCCAGGTAGCAACACAAACACATTAGTCCAAAGCCAAATGCATTCAACTGTGGAAAATTTTGGCATCTAGCAATCTCTGGTCATCTGCTAAATCAAGAAAAGACAGACAGTCTGGGTCCTTCCATTTTAACTCCTCTCCTGTGATTTGACAGATCTTGCAGGAAAAGTGCAGAAGAGTTGATGGAGACCCTGTAGCTTTGCTCAGCCACTCTGAGGCTCGAACAGCCCTTCACAGGCTGGAGTAAATGCTTCCATTGTAAGACCTTCCCAGTGTTGAGAAAAAAGGGCAATAAACTTGAACAAGGAATTACAAACAAACTGTTTGAGAGGATCTCATTGACTTGAGACCCCCATTCTCTGGAAGAGTTTTACACTGTCCTAGAGGACTCCCTTTATTTTGCTGTTAGCAGCTGGGAAGCCTTTCTCCTGGCGGGGTGCTTGTTTAACTTGGAAGGCAAATGCCATTTTGCTCTGTAGTAAGTCTGTAAATTAGGCATATAGTCTTCAGCATGTATTTGACAAAGTAAATCAAAGGACCTGGCATTTCCATATACTTTTTGGCATTCTATAGTTCTTTCTCTAATCTATGGGATTGCAGCCAGTGGCTTCCAACAGCTACTCAGTACTGACTGTAAAAGGGCAAGGAAATACAAAGCTGACACATGGCAAATTATTTTTATTTTAATAAATCATATTGGAGATAACTGAAATGCAGAACAATGTCATCAAAGTAAGTTCTGAACATGGAAAAATGGAAGAATAGTTTCTGTAACAGCAAAGGTATATTTTGTGTTCTTATAAACAGCTGAACTGAACTAAACTAAATAGGTTTAAACAGGAACTGCTTCTAGACTGTGGCTTGAATGCCAGTTTTCAAATGAGGCTATATTTTTAGATGCAGTTCATGAATTGCTAAAATGGAGATTTTCAAGTGGAAATGCAGAGCTGTTGCTGCGACAGTGTGCCGTCAGTAATTGTGATTAAAACGGCATAGGTACTGGCACAAGCAGAGCAACTGCATCTATTTAGATCTCTTCCAAAACCAGTATTGTGGCAACTAAAGTAGTGTGTGCACACACACATTTCATCCCATGCTGTAAAAATTAATTCATTATTTATTTTATTACTGCCTACAAAATCTCCATCCTAAACTGGGATTCTACAGTCACCTGCTGATACATATTGCAAATGCAATACTGAAAGAAAGGAGACTAGGGAGAGACAACAAAGTGATGGTCTGTGTGCTTGGTTTCTGCCTATCAATAGCTTAAGTGTGATAAGGATTCTCTAGGTGTCACAGAAAGGGAAAGCTTTAAGGAAGGATTTGAAGGGGCATCGTGAAGTAAAAGAGATGCTCATCTTGAAGTGAAATGGAGAGCAGAGAGCCAACAGCAGAAGCAGGCAAAGCATGATGGTATTTGCTCAAACACATAATGAGTGGAAAATAGTGGATGATGTTACAGGCAGCAAGAGGAGTTGGCACAGTAATAAGAAGCAGCATCTTAAAGAAAATGAAATGGGGAAGCACAAGCCACAGAGGAAGACAGATAGCTTACGCTTGCTGTGACAGTGAAGGATTATGCAGTGAGTAGTCCCACAACTTCTGGTAATAGTCTGAATGTGTATAAATATTTGCCTCTGCTGAAAACAAGGTGAGGTTCATACAAATATGGGAGGCAGGCAAACCCTACCTCAGGGAGTTCTGACAAAACATACTGTTAATGAGAATCTGGTAAATGAGTCATGTGCAGTTGTTAGTTTAAAAATCTTGGCTAAGCAGAGGTATGTGAATGGGTGATAATTCTTAAGATGAGTATCAGTTTTCCATTACAAGTTGGGACTATAGCTTTCCATTTATTTTAACTTTCACAAAATTAATTCTAAACTCAAGCTTCTCACATCTGTTTTGCTTTAACACCATTAAACTATGCAAGGAGACTATGGGCTAGAGAATTAATCAGAAGCAAAAATTGTAATGGGTAGAGGAAGATAATCTATGTGGTTATTGAATCTCCATCATCAATCTTCTCCCCTGAGACATGATACAAAGGCCTGGGAAGTAAAAAAAAAAAATCCTTTCACTTGGGCTTTGGGTTTGTCTCCTATATGTTATCAGTTGTACCAACAAGCAGACCAAATATATCAATGGGGTTGAATATTACATTGATATCAAATAATCCATAAAGTTGTGGAAGGTTCCACCAAAGATGGACTCTGTATTACATTTAATTCAAAAAATCATTCAAAATGAAAAGTGTGGATATGCTGGGATAATAAATAAACCAATATGCTACTGTCAATTTGATGATACCTCTGAAAGTACTGGTATGATATAAAGTGCTTCCAAGGGTTACTAGTGTCCCTCTCTGCACTGCTTGCATTGCATGTTCATTGCAAGCATTACAGCCTGACAACCTGCTAGAGAGTTTTGAGGCAGCAATGAACAGAATCAGAACTTTCAAAAAAACTCAACTTACACTATGGTTAACTCAGCTCTTGTTTTTCCAACTACCTTCCAGACTTACCCCCAGATTTACAGTTTTCCTAAGCAACATCTGAAAAAAGACAACAATAACATGTTTTCTAATTTCTACCTTCTTTTACGTCATGGCAATTAACTTATTTTTTTAATTTGCCTGCTACAGAGGAAAAATCCGTGCTACAGCTTGCTTCTTCTGTCTTTCCTTCATCACAGTACTGCTCCTCTGAGAGAGTCCCCAGTGAGTCTCTTTGTGACTACATGAGGATGCACCTTGCCTGAATCTGGGAGTGTAATGAGTGACAGGGATAGAGGATGGGTTGCCAGACAGTCTTAGGACATGTCTTTACTAAGATAAAGGTAACATTTAGGTCAGGCTTTTTTTTAACAAAAAGCTAAATCATCCTGCAGCATTTATTCATGTTTATCTGTGGGTTCCTTTTGAGGACACTTCTGCCTGTAACCTCTTGAGAATGACGCTAGACCTTGAGAAATCCTTAGGGCACTAGTTCAGTCAGAATGGCAAACAGCAGATGTGATTCTGCGCAAATACTACTGCAGAAATCGATACTGAGAAAATGCAAAGGGGTGTCTGATTAGGGAGAAGTGTTTCTGCCTTCCTTCTCTTTGGTGAACTATTCACTGAGTTGTTAGCATGTGGAAATGATTCCAGCAGCAAGCTGAAAACCTACAGACAGCTTTAAAACTATTAGAAATATGCAGAGACTTTGAGAGCCAAGAAGGACAGTTATGAGTATTTACTTCAATCTCCTGCCATAGTATCACCCACAAAAAAGATCCCCCATTTCTTCAGCTGCCGCTGTACTTGCCCTCAGTTACCAGCGTGACTTAGTTCAGCCTGACGCAGTGCAAGTCAGTGAGAATGCATAAACAGAAGACACAGGAGAGAACTATGTGGGGTGCAAAACTGAAGATGGAAGATTGCATTAAAAATGTGTCCTGGATGTTGTTTGGTTCTTGTTTCTCCTGTCAGCTTCAGAGACCCAAAGATAATGTAAGCTTAATGCACTCTGGATGACAACAAGGCATACTTGGCAACCCTGACGCTGTATTCACCATGGGTTTTGCCAATAAATATAACATTGTTTTCATAATAGTAATTATGGCTCTGAGAGTTATAAAATGCCTGTGTTCGTTTCAGTGGAATATGAGGTTTGAAGTCTAAAGTGAAACCTTAAAATTTCCAACGTTAGTAGCTATCACACTGTTAATAATTTTAGCAGAAACATACAGCTATTTCGGGGATATGAATGGAATTTTAAAACAGTATTAGCGGCTTTTCTTCAAATCTGACTTCATACCTGCAATTTACAAAGAACAAACAAAAAAGATTTGCTGTTTGATGGAATACTACTCTGGAATGTGGTGAAGTATATGGTTCTTTTAAGGTGTGGTTTTTCCCTCAGGTTTGTATTCAATTTATAAGTCTTGCAGCTATAGCTGAAAAATTAATCTTGTACTCTCCTGGGCATGTTTGTGATGGCAATAAATGGTTTATGGTCGCCTTCAGTTAACACTGACAATAAAGACAATATTCCTTACTACCCATGGTTTAAGGCCAACATCCTCTTTATTTAGTTAGTTTTTTAAAGCTCTTGAAAATGCAATTTCTGTTACTGCACCTTTTCCTTCTTTGTATGTACTTCTAGAGGAAGATTGCTTCAATATCCTGTTTGGAAGTACCACAGGCGCTCAGTTTTATGCCGAATGTCACATTTTCTCTGGGAACACACTGCTGTTAACTCCTCTAATTTCTCAGTCTTATTAAGATGTGTATTTCACTGCTACTGACTCTCTGTTGGTTTGAACAGTGAGATTAGACACCATGTCCCTTGCCAGTTCATCTTTCCCTAGAATCTCTTTCCCCTCTGTTGGTTCAATCATGCTGATGGTAGCTAAAATCTTATTTTATCTAACATGTCAATGTCACCCTATTAACTTTCCTCTGTGGTATGCTGTTTCCATTATAGGAATTGAGAGTCTTGGGGAGAGAATGAATATTCAGCTTTAGCCAGGCAAAGTCAGGTTTTTTTTCCAAAGCTCCTCAGAGTCTCCAGCCATGCACTTCTTTTCTTCTCACAGCAAAATGTCATTTATCCATATCACAGTATACTGTATTACGATCTACAGTTCACTGATTTTCCAGTAAAGCTGCTGGTGTGCTGAGCACAATTGGAATGTTGGAGGAAACAGTTTCCTTCAAAGTAGTATGCTCACAAAAATGGTGTGGGTTTTTTTTCCTTAACAGTACCTGCCTGCAGCCTGCCAACATATTGTGTGTATAAAAATATTTGCCATCTGACACATCTCCAGAAGGACCACTCCTTGTGGAAATTTTCCTTAAGGAAAATGTTCACCTTATATATATGTATATCATTTCCACGATGCTACACACCAGGTAAAAACTGTAGGTTTTGCTCTTGTAGTGATGATGAGTAAAGAATCAACTCTGCATTTCTACTAACCATATGAATGTCAGAACAATGAACCTGTTCAGCTTCATTTTCAACTGCTGTTCTAGGGGGAGACAAAAATTATAAAATGCAGAAGTTGGGTGGTGGCTGGGCTATTAACTCACTTCCATTCTGCACAGTTAGAAAGGCCTCTCTCCTAGGGGTCATACGCTGAGGCATATTCACATTTATTTTTGATTGCTGCCTTACTGAAGAAAGCATCATCTTGATTTGACCACAAGCTTGTCATAGTTTTACCTCAGAAATGGGGCTTTATTATGTTTGTGTAACTACAAAGTGGGCTTTTTTTCAAGTCTGTTATTTACCCATATATCTAGTTCATAAATTCGTATCATGAAAATCAAGTCACAACTAGACACCTCGAGTTTCACATCCCTCCTTTTTGTCATCTCTGAGTTCTTGTGTTGACAACATTGTACTCATTGCTAATATCCTTGTTTCTGGCACCATACTCCATCGTACACCTACACCCAGCTTAAAATGAATAGCTACCTCACCAGCCTGTACTGCGATAGTCCATTGGTCTATGCAGAATCCTCCTGAGCTAGCAAAGCTGTTGTCCTCCTCTTTGTCCTCACTGTGCACAGTCAAAAAATGATGCAATTTATTGCAGTTCTTGCGTCTTTTCCAAGTCCTCAAAGCCAGGGTCTCTAACAGAGGTCTGTTTCATTCAATGTTTTAGTCTAACCGGTCAGCATTGTGTCACAGGAACAGCACAATAACCAAGCCCAACTGGTCCACAAAACAAAAGGGCTTCTGTGGCAACAAGCTGCCACGGAAGAGACACTACCATGGAGACCATTCTTGATCCTGTAAGAAAGATCTATTGTATTTCACATCCCTTTGTTCTGAAAGCAGTAGGAATTATCTCACGTCCATTCATCACGAGCCAATGAGTTATCCCAAGTTTAGTGTTTGGGGACTGGAAAAGTGTTAAAGCTCATAAAAAATAGTCTTCCTCAGAAAAGTAGAAAGGAAGTGAAACATATGATATCAGCTGAGCCGGAAGACTACCCAGAGGTAGCTTGAGAATTAAGGTGTGAAGGAAAGGGAGTTACCTGCACTATCCAAGTAATGACTAGTTTTGGACTAAAGTATATGTGTACATGTATATACATGTATATATGAGTAGAAGAAGGACTGGAGAGAAGAAAGGAAGAGATTAAAGCTGACTACTTGTGGAGTATGGCTAGGGACTATGCACTGAATTTTTAATTTGGTTATAGGCATTTGCATTCTTTTTGACATCTAAAAGCCTTGCTTTGGCTTTCCTAAGTTGTACCTCCTGGTTTCTCTTCCCATAATTCATATGTGAAAGAATATTTTGTGGGTAGGTATATCTGCCTGCTGAGGTATAATGTACTACAAAGAATACAATTTGGAGACTGCAGACAAGGCACGTTGTTTCTACAATCAAACATTTTTCACATGTGTGAAAGACCCACATGAGAGCAGAGTGTGTTCCTCCAGCATCGTAAGGCCAGATGACGTTCCAGGAGCGGCTGCCCAGACGGTATGTCCACACTCAGCGTATGTTGCCCACAAGGAAAGTTGAAGCTCCTATCTCAAATTTCTGCCTGAAAAAAATCTAGGAGAATCTCATTTGGATATGTTTTGTAGCTCATTTTGTGGATTATCAACCCTAAGATAAAAATACTGCAGATTCATTCAAATCCAGGGCTGAAATGTGATGATAAAAACTTGATCTTTTTTCTTTATTTTCTTTGTAGGTATCCAGGAATAACTTTCATAGAAGTCAGTACATTCTTGATGTTAATGCAGATTTGCCTTTATTTGTTTTTTTCCTGACACTTTTTTTTGTTTGTTAAGTTTAGGTGTCAGTCTTTCAAAGCTCAGCTCCAAGTGAACATCTCTTAGTTGGTTTATGATGTCAAACTTATTTTTGGAACACCCAAAAATACCAAAAGGGCTAACTAATCTTCTAATGAGATACAATTACTTCTGAAGGATAAAATTAGCATGCTGAAACTTTTCCAACAATTATATTTTTATAGCCCTACCATCTATATTATACAGCGTGTTTATTAAGAATCAGTATTCTGAAATACAAATTCCTCACGTCTTTTGCAAACTATATTTTGAGGAAATTTTTAAGGTAATAATTACTTTTTAAAAAAAATCTAAGTTTTTGCGAAGAATTACACAAAATGTATAAACTTATTATTGCAAGAAATAAAATATTAGTAATGAAACAGGATTAACGAAAAAATGTTTTAAATAATTTAAAAATATAAATATAAGTTATGCTCATAAATGTATTGCAATTCTTCTAAAATTTTTTTAATAATGTTCATTTATCTTGAGAGCTTTCAGTTAGTGTCATCTGAGAAGAGAGAGGAGTGTGAAAGTGGTACTCAACTTTATTACTGTTAGCCATTCTTTCAGGTAAAAAAGAAAGCATAAAGGGAACAACCCAGCCCAGATTCTGAAAGCAGGAGTGAGCAGAGTGATGCAGCAGGATCACACTGATCCCATCACTCAGAGGTAGATAAACAGAAACAAACCTCTGACAGACTAATTTTCTGAAAGATGGGAAACAAAATATAGGACTAAGGGATCAGTTCTTGTAGGGATGATAGGTTACCAGTAACAATCTGCTCTGCCCTGCACTATTGACTGTATTCATAAATGACCTGGAAAATGGATGAGTAGTCAGGTCACAAAGTCTGATGAGGATATCAACTTATGGAGGTTAACAAATGAGACAACGTTGAAGATCTGCAGACTAGTTTATGGAAAGGAGTGAGTGAGAAATAAAATGGCAGATAGAGCTCAATGTAGATAAATGCAAAGTGATGAGCAAGGGGGAAAATGATCCTTACCTAAAGGTATGAAAAGGCAGGTTCTGATCCGGTCATTACTCCTCAGGGGAGACAGTCCTGGAGTTATGCTAATGGCTCCATGGGAACATCATCCTGGTGCTCAACAGCTGCCAAAAAAGAAAAAAATACTAGGAAATGTTAAGAAATCAGTAGAGAACAAAACAAAGAATATCTTTCTGCTGCCACAGAAATCTGCATTTTACTTGCATCTTCTGTGTAAGTAAAGAATCATAGAAATATTGGATGAGAGGGACCTCTGCAGGTCACCTAGTCCAACCTTCCACTTGAAGCCAGGACTATTGCCAACACTAGATCAGGTCAGCTGTGGCTTTGTCTAGCTGAGTGTTGGAAACCACCAAGGATGGCAATTCCACAACCTATCTAGCCAATTTGTTTCACTATTGCATGTTTCTTTTGGTGAAGAATTTTTTCCCAATGTCCAGCCTAAACCTCCCAAGCTGCACTTGTTATTGCTCAACACAGCTGCCAAATGCAAGCAGCCGTTGCGCCTTGTTTTCTACTTGCTACTGTCAAGAAGTGTTGGGCTGCATCATCCTTCAGATGCAATTCTGGTCCCTGCAGTAGGGTGGAAAACAGGAATGTCTTTCATGTAAAGCACAGCTAACTTAGCTAGAATCCTTTAGGGTGGGAGAGGGTCTACAAGGCGTATGATAAAGAACTAGTGAGCATCAAATGAAGCTAGCAATAGCCAGGTTGACAATGCACAAAAGGATGCGGGTTTTTGCACAACACATGGTTGACCTGTGGAACTTGTCACCACAGCAGGTTGTAGATGCTGCAGATGTGTGTAGGTTTAAGGGAAGATGGGCAAGTGCCTGATGGAGAAATCCAGTGAAGGTTACTAAGGGCATAGAAACTACATTTGCCTCAAAAAATTGCTGAGTTTGAAGTATTGGTGGCAGGGAAAGTGCTAGAGGGGACTATTGCATGACCTTGTCCTGTACTAATGCAACACGATATTGATTTGTCCAGCAAAGCCCTCAGTCTAACCCAGAATGGAAGCTCATATGTTCAAGAAATTGCTTGTAAGACTTCACTGCCTTACACTCATTTCTGTCTTTCCTTGTTAATTAAACTGGGGATTCTTCAGCTCCTTTTCTCGGGCACATGAATAGCTATTATTACGTTTTGGTTTTAAGTTGCACATACAAACAACAATGACAAAAACAGAACTGCAAGCAAAATCTACATTTTGAAGAAATCAACCTCAGTCTTCGAAATGAAACTGCAGGGTGCTGTTGCTGGCCAAAGCCTTATTTCCAACCTATTTATACAATTGGTTCCACTAAATTTCAGAAGCTAAGTCTTTTAAAGGAAGGATATGTCTATGATTAAGAGAATGAAACAGCACTCTGGAGATTTCAGTCTGATATTTAGCAATGCCACAAATTTCCTGACGGTTTTGGCAAATCAGTGGGCCCTCGTCTAGCCTGAGTCAAGTTTTCAGCAGAATAGCTCATTGAAACTACTCAGGGTAAGCACTTGCAAAATTGCTTTGTGAACAATTCATGTTGCGCATCTACGTAGCAGTGGAAAGCTTTGGGAAGGACCTTGTTGCAATGCAAGGGGCTGATCCACGGAGCAGAGATCACCACCCAAAGCCTTCTGCCTTGAGAGGGGAAACGAAAGGGGCACCAAGGGAAGAAGGCAGAAAGAGAGGGGTGAAGAGAGATAATAAAAGGAGGGAGGTGCCAGGTTCTCACCTGGCCTTCAGACACCCTGAGGAGCAGGGATGGGGAGGAGCAGGGCATCCCAGGGGAGCTGGGCCAGAACAGTCCCTGAGGAGCGGGGGACCCCTGAGGAGCGGGACCAGGAGGGTCCCAGAGGAGCGGTACTAGGAGGGTCCCAGAGGAGCGGGGGACCCCTGAGGAGCGGGACCAGGAAGGTTCCTGAGGGGCGGGGCGTCCCAGAGGAGCGGGCCGGGAAGGCGGGGAGCCCCTGAGGGGCGAGGGCATGGAGGCGAGAGCAGGGCATGGAACGCCACTCCCCGCATCCGCAAGCCCCATCCCGGCCCGAGGAGCCTCCTGTGGAGCCAGCAGCCGCTCCTCGCCTTCCCCAGGGGCCCTACGGCGGGTCAGGGCGGATTGACCCACGCCGCTGCTGCCGCCGCCCGGCCCCGTCGTGCCCGGCAGCCCCGGCCCCACGCAGGTGTCGCGGTGCGACGGTGCGGCGCGCTCTCGCCATTCCCCCCGGGACGGGGTCCCTCCTCCTCCCCTCTTGTCTCCGCCCCGGCCCGGCCGGCAGCCCCTCCCGCCCCGTCCCTGCGGGGGTCACCCCGGCTTCTCCGCCCGACACTGAGAGGAAGCCTCTCCCGGGGCGATGCGCCTCCCCGCCCCGCAGGCAGAGCCCCTTCTTCTCTTCCCATCCGAGGAGACACCGGTCTCTGCCTCTGCCTCCGCTCCCCTCGGCCCTCCCCCTCTCGCCCTCCCGGCCTCCTCCCTCTCGCCTCCTTTTTCTTTTCTT
Organism: Caprimulgus europaeus; assembly: GCA_907165065.1. The sequence goes on along the minus strand of OU015524.1, from coordinate 87,138,140 downwards.
TTTTTTTTTTTTTTCCTTTTTCCATCCCCTCCCCCGCCTGGTAAGACCTGGCCGCTCCCCCCGCCCCGTCCTCAGTAGCCGCGGGCGCTGGGCGGCGGGCGGGCGGCGCGGAGCGGGAAGGGGAGCCTGCGCCCCGGGGCTGTGGCCGCCTTCCCCTCCGTTCGTCCTGCGGGGTGCCAGGTATGAAAGAAACCCTTCCCGACGGCGGCCGCGGGCAGAGAGGCTGCCCCGAGAGACCTGGTCGGGATAGCGCTGGGTGGGCAGGCTGGGAGCTGGGGATAGGGGCTGAGGGGGGCTCCCCGGGGCTGCTCGGGGCCGGGGACAGGGCAGCCCGGGGACAGGGCAGCCCGGGAACCGGGCAGTCCGAGGTAACGTCCGTAAGGTGATCTTTTTTTTTGCGATGTCGTTCTTCCTACACGGGTCATTTTTAAAAAGCGGTGAGGTTGAGCGATGTTTGTACCATGGGCTTGGCAGCTGAAGGGTTTTCTATAAAGCTCCTGCCTCTTTAGCCCGGTTAATATATTTTTATAGGAGCAAAACGTGACACGTTTCTTTGGTCCTTTTTCTATTATTATTATTTGAAACTGGTTTCACAAGACGGCTAACGGGACAGAAGCAAGGGGCATGTTTGTTGGGCTTTCGGGGGTTTGTCTCTTGTACTGCGACTTCTGCGGGGAGCAGGCGAGGAGCCTCTTCACCGTTCAAAACAACCTCTCCTTTAATTCTGATTCATCCCCTCAGTATTCGCGCTGCCATCTCCACGCTCTTCTGGAGTTGATACTAATTTCATCCAGATTCGTCACTGCTGGAAGCAGATTTATCTTGGAATGGCAAAAAAAGCCGTGCCAAGGTATTAAACTTGCAGGCTGTGGAGAAAGGGAACTCCTTTGGATCGGACGTGAAAAAGCAGAGCGTCCCGCGGAAAGCAGGACCAGGGGATGGCTCAAGAGCTGTAGAGTTAAAGCCTTCTTCTCCAAACTCTCCGCTTCTTCCATGAAAACCCTGGGCTGTAACACGCTAATGCATAGGAGCGGCCGGCAGAAGCGGAGCGGGCAGTGGCAAAGCGCCGTCCCGGCAAAGTTCCCCCGTTCCACGGCAGGTCACCGGCCGGTGTCCGCTCGCTTCCGTCCCGGGGACCGCTGTCCGGGTCCGTCCCGGCTGGCGGGGGTCGACTCCCGGAGCCGCTCAGCGGCGGAGCAGCGGCTGGGACGCGACCTCTCCCCTCGACCCGGAGGAGCGGAGAGAAGCTCCCAGCGTTGGGGAGGGTTGGGAGGAGCGGGGGCTGCCGTGGGACCAGCCCGGGCCCCGGGGGATGGCAGGCGGGGTGCAGCCGGGCCGGCCGCCCTCACCCGGGCCGCCTGCTGTCCGGGCGCGCCGCCCCGCGGCAGGGAAGGAAAGGGGAAACCCCGACGGAGGTGAAGCCCCTGTCCCCGCTGCGTTTCGTCCTCCCTCCCCCTTCTTTCTTTCTTTACCCCCGCATGCGTGGTTTCAGAAATGAGCTGTCACGCCTGCCGTGTACAATTAGTTCTCCTCGTGCCAGCTGAAGCTGCTTAAATGCTGTAAGAGCCCGGAGTCGCGGTGGGGTTTTCTCCGTGAATCCGAGTGGAGGGTGGGATCTGTGCACCAACATACGGAGTGAGCACACCCCGAGGAGCGAAGGGGGCAATGGCAGATAAGGTTGAGGTTTCTTGCAGGGAGTGTGAGATTTACAAAATTTGTTCTCTATTTCCCTGTGTCAGAGTAGAACTGTGAATTCCAACTTTCAGACCATTTCAAGAATAAGGCCAAAAGCAATTAAAGGACCTGGTTAGTGTAGCAGCCTATAATATTTTATGGTCTGAAAATTGCATTTAAAATTATGTAAGCTTAGTTTGATATGTGGTGACTTTCCTACAATACGAAGGAATCCCCAGAGCAGAGGCTGCACTGAACAAACCAAGATAAAATGCTGGATGCAATGTTTTTTCTGTCTGAGCTACACTGATGTCTAAGTTCACTCTGGGTAGCCTGAAGAGAAATATATTCTGGTTCTGCTTGACTACAAGCCTTGCCCTGAGCATTTGAGATGTATTCTGCTGGAGTAAAATAGGTTATACTGGCAAAATATTTGAAGGATATCCTGAAAAGTTAGGACATGGGTAGGTTTTGTCCTGTGAATGCAGAAAGATTTGATGTTGGAAGCAAGAATAAGAAGAACTGAAAATGCTTTTAATTGTACACATACACCTGGCAGCTGGAATGCCACCAAACAGGGAGTCCTATCAGCTGGATTTGGAAACTGGAAGAATTTCAACATTTTCATGGAGCTGGCGATCTCTCTCTCACTTTCTAGTTTGCATCTTCTTCTGTCTTCTCTGCAGCAATTTATCCTACCGTAAAGACAGAGCTGACTCAAGACTTCTAATTACTGTAAGCCAACCCAAAATTTGCATGGAAAAGGAGCAAAGGAAAGGAGTGGGCAGAATAGCTTGGGGTTTGGAGGAAGAGTGGAGACCAGTGTGGCAGAAAGTGTGAGTAACGTTGAGGTTTTTTTCTTGCATCCAGCTGTGACCTTCTCAAGGTCTTTCCTCCTTCCTTTGGAGGCTGTATCCTTCTCTCACCCTGCAAAAGTGTCTTTGCAGCTGTCTATGCATCCTCATCTTCTGAGAAGAGGAACCCCTGTGTTCCCCCTTGCTGGCAACCTGTACTGGGCCGTGGAAGCTGCGGATATTGCCCGTGCTTGAAGTTGGCCTTGCTTAAACAGTGGAGATTGGGTTAGTAAACAGATCTTACGTGCATGGCTGTAAATGACAGTGCTGCCTAGTAGGACCACTGCTCTGGTCTGTAATGAGAATTACCATTTTCGTCAAGTTCCTCATCTTGGACTTCTTCCAGTTCTACTGAACTGTAGTTAGTTCATTATGAACAACAAGTGGTTCATTATAAATGATGAAAAACTTGGCTTCCAAGACTGCCTTTGTAAGTAGTGAGCACTTGAATAAAGTATTTCAAATGGGAGGCTCCAATGCATCTATTGAGGGTTATGTGCTTTTTTTTTTTTTCTTTTTAAAGAGTGGCAGAAGGGAGCCATAGTACTCCACCCATTTGCTTGCAGAAAGTCTCTCTATAAAGCAAAGTTAGTTGTAGTGCCAGCTGGGAAGACTTCAGCCATCGCAGTGGAATGACATTAACCCAGGCATCTCTGCATCTCTCAGACTTTCTGTATGAACTAGCAGTTAGTGAATGAACTTTCCTTAGGGCTCACAAAATTCAGAGAAATATCAAATACCCAGACCCTGAGAAAGGTCTGAAAAATGGAGGAGTATTCTAGGAAAGCATAGAAAAGGCATTCTTGAGCCTGACAGAAGAACTGGGTTTCTTAATACTTTGTATCTTGTTCAATAGCTGTATTAGGGAAAAGCAAATTAAAGCCAGCTTTTCCACATTAATATCACATTATTTATCATCAAACCATGCTATCTCGAGTCAGGCTGAAAATAAAGAAAACAAGATGCTTCCTTATACAACATGTAGCTAAGCTGTGGAATTCCTTGATGCAGAACTTTGTGGACACAAAATTTTCTATAGGTTCAAGGGAAGACTGGGCAACTATGGAAGAGAAATTCACTGAGGTTTCCTCAGACTAAAGAAACTACTTCTGTTTTAAAGTCCATGAGGTGCAACTGGTTGTAAGCTAAAAGACTATGAGGGATGAGGGACATACATGGTTCCCTGTTCTTGTGTTCTGTTCTAGGCATCCACATTTGACTGGTGTCAGAAACAGGATTTTAGGTGAGGTGGACCTTTGGTCAGCCCAGGAAAGCTATTCTTATGTTCTCGTCACAGCATTTCTTTACTTTGACACCTTATAATTTATTCATAGATATGTAAAGGTATTGTTTGTCTTCAAATTTAGTTCTATTTGAGCAATAATCAAAACAATACTTTGAAGGTAACTTTGAATATAAAAGTCAATGTTTAAATATGTGTATTTCTGCTATACCAATAACCTAGACTGATATAGTCAACTGGTGTCTCTCTGTAAAATCTTGCACTTTGGATGACTTTGCCCTGCTTCCAAAACATTCAGATATCTTTTAGTATGACTGCATAGACCTCAGAGCTTAGGCTTGTGAGTCACTGTGATCTTCAGATGTCTTATGAAAGTCCACACATCTCCAAAACCTGAGGTAGCTGCCTAATGCTAGGGTAGGTATCTTTATACTGTTTTGTAAAATGTGTTTTATGTATAATCTAGTAAGTAAACTCCAGGTCAAAGTTGATGTTTTATGCAGGTGAAGGTGAAAAGCATCAAGAATTGTGCTGAAACAAAACCACCCTCTGAATTTGGCATCAGAAGAAGCTGTGTTTGCACCATGGTGCTTAGTTAGCTAAAAAGTTATAATGGTTAACTCGTATAGACAAGAACTATGTCTATGTGTTGAAGATGCCTCAAAATTATAGGAGAAGTTGGTCCATTTTACAGCTTCGAAAGTGATGTTACCACCTTTTTTTCCCATGTTGCACACATACTCCTCTTTTTTTGTGCTAGATCTTTAGCTGGCTTGTAACCACGCTGTTTCACTGGATAGCAGTACTGGTATTATTCTAAACTAAGCTCAAGAAAAGGAAGGCAGTTATCTTTGCCCTGGTTTACACTGCCATTACGATGTAAACCAGAGAGCTTAACCACATACATATCCTTGAATTGCTTGGCTTTTAAAGTTTAATCATAGGCCCTTTCTTCTGCACAGCTGAGGTTTCCATGTAATTGGAATGAAGGATATGAGAACAAAGCACAGCTTTCCCAATGGCAGCGGCCAGTAGCTGGTTAATACCACTGACATCACTCCTGCCAAAGGAGAAAAGTAATCTTTTCAGTAATGTTTTGAGCTCGGAATCAAGACGTCTGGGTTCACTTTCTGGCTCTGCAACAGACTTCGAACTATTTCACATTCCTTCTGCATGTTTCCCAACTACAGATGGGAATAATACTGCTTTTTGTCTTTCCCATTTAAAGGATTAGTTCTTTGAGTGGTGCACCATCCAGTCTAGGTGGGGCTTTCCACGTGTGACCATAAGGCACAGACAGCACGGTTCCTGAAACCTTTGTGGGATCCTGCAGGAAAAAGGCATAGCATGAGTCAGCAGACTTGTTGCTCCTATTAGGCTGGTCTTTCCTGCATGTATATAACCAGGAGTCTCCTCTAGACCAGCAACCTTCTGCTGTCCTCACTCATCTGTCCTCTCCAACCATGGATTTTGAAATTCTCTGACAACCTCCGAGAGATTCAGACACCAATGCATAGGAAATGAATAAGATTTTGTGGCCATGGCACACAGGGAGATACAATGCAGGATCTGGAGGAAACCCATGCCTTTCAGAGCAGCACATGCCGAAAGCATTTAAATTGGGACTTGCCACCTTGTTTAGGTGCCCAAATTACTCCATCTGTTGCATCCAGACAACATAAACTTTGAAAAGGAAAAGGACATCTTTCTAAGTTGGTTTCTTGGAAGAGCAATTAGCAAAGTGCCATTTTCCATAGCAGACAGATTCACCGTTCTTAGCTGGGTGGGTAAAGCAGAACCATTGGTGACTTTTAGGTTACTTTAAGCTGCTACTTTTTGGCCATTACATTAAAAAGCACAATTGGTCTGGTTTCCTATGGATTCCTAAATCTTACAGGTGTAGTCTGTCTGTCCATCTCTGCCTGGATCCCAACTTTTCAATGTGACTTTTTAATTCCTTGGTGGTTTTCAACTATGTTCTACCTACAAACAGTAGCTGTAGAGAAGCAGAAGCATAAAACATGATTGCATTCCTATGGGATAAATGAAAACAGGCACCATACAGAGTGGAATGACTCAGACTACTGCCCCACTGAGGGAAAAAGCAGGTAAAACTCAGCTGTTTCCACCTTCCAGTGGGTAGCTCAGCACACATGCTTGGCTGACTCATCTATGCCCCTCTTGCTAGAGACTGTCCGAAGCATCAGAAGCAGTACAGGGAATATCTGAGGCATGTCTATATTGGGCAGAGTATTAAATTCTCTTCCACTGATGTCAGTGCTAATATTGCATGATTATACTTTGTCGATACTAAGATAACTCTGTATATTTCCAACACGTATTTTTCTCTTTCTTGTTTTAGAACAAAATAGATAAAATGGAGCACATGTTACTGCTGTTCATATTTTTCATACCTATATTGGGTCTCACTAACGGAACAGAAACAGAACAAGATTTTACTTGGCACTTAAAGAAGATTCCTCAGATTGTGAGTGAAAGAACTTTCTCCCTTGACAGCCCTAAATTTGAAGCAAAAACCAAATTAGAGCTGAACAGTGTATGTGGAATAGAATGTCAAAGAAAATTGCCGTTGCCAAGCTTGTCTGACTTGAAGGACCTCTTATCCTATGAGACTGTTTTTGAAAACGGCACACGGACCCTGACTGAAGTGAATGTCCTTGGACTAGTGCTTGACCCAGCTGGAAACACAACCACACAGAGGTCTTCAAGAAAGAAGAGGCAGATATATGGAACGGACAGTAGGTTCAGCATCTATGACAAGCGGTTTATGACCAACTTTCCGTTCAACACAGCTGTGAAGATCTCCACCGGCTGTAGTGGCATTCTCATTTCCCCCAAGCATGTGCTAACAGCTGCCCACTGTCTGCACAACGGCAAGGATTATGTTAAGGGCAGCAAAAGACTGAGGGTGGGCCTGATGAAAACGAAATCCAGAGGCGATGGCAGGAAACGCAAAGGTGCTAAAAGAAGTAGGAGAGAAGTTTCTGTGGCCCCAGAGGATCCTGAAGTTGCCACAGAACTAAGGCAACAATCCAAAGGTGGTGGGAGAAAACAGAGGCGATCTAGGAGGAAGCAGGGGACCTCAGATGGCATGCCCTCCTTCCAGTGGACCAGGGTGAAGAGTACTCACATCCCAAAAGGCTGGTTTAAGGGTGTCTCTGGCGATATTGCCCTGGATTACGATTATGCTGTTCTTGAGCTCAAGCGTCCCCACAAAAGGAAATACATGGAGCTGGGAATCAGCCCAACAATCAAAATGATGCCTGGAAGCATGATCCACTTCTCAGGTTTTGACAATGATCGAGCTGGGCAGCTGGTCTACAGATTTTGTAGTATTTCTGATGAGTCCAATGACCTCTTTTATCAGTACTGTGATGCTGAGCCCGGCTCCACTGGATCTGGCGTCTATCTCCGTCTTAAGGAGCCGAACAAAAAGAAATGGAAACGCAAGATCATTGCTGTTTACTCAGGCCATCAGTGGGTGGATGTCAATGGTGAGCAGCAGGATTACAATGTAGCAGTAAGAATTACTCCTCTCAAATATGCCCAGATATGCTTCTGGATACATGGCAATGATGAGAATTGCACACAAGGCTGAAGAGAGCTGAACCTGGCTCGCTTAGCACCCATATGACCACAGAATGAAAGTCTGCTGCAGCAGTTACTGGAAGAACATCACTCCACATCAGTATGTTTTTGAACTCAAAGCTCAAAAGTAATGTTATGGTGACTTGAGGAACACTGAATTGCTGGGGGAATGGGTAGAATTCTCAAACAAAATATTTCTAATTATAATCAAGCCTAGATATGCACTTAAAATCCCAAATTATATTTATGTTTGCAGTTGTGATAAATTCAAATCACTCACATCAGAAAAAAAGAATAAGTATGCCTGTTTGTCATTTTTTTTCCAAGGGAAGGATTGAAAAATTTTAAACTGGTATTATTAAACAATATCTATTTTTCCAATGGATTTGCTTTTCTCAGGGTTCTGTTCCAATTCTTCAAATGCAAGTTGTGCATACAGCACATTATGTGCAGAATGATCCAGAGAACTGCATGAGACCTAGTCATTATTTTGGCATTCTCTAAAGACCACAGTTCCATGTTGAGAAGCAGCAGTCTAGTTCATGCTTGTTAGTCTGGAAAACTTCCTCCTCTGGTTGCTGCAGGAACAATTCCGTGGAAATCCCAAATATCTGTAGCTGAAGGTTAGACCTTAAAGACAAGTTTCACTTCATTGCTCAGTAAAAACAGCAGAAAGAAACTAATGAACATAGAAGTTTCCATGTTTGGAAGAAGAAGAAGAAATATCAGGACATAATTTAATGCCTTTAAATCTTCTTTGAGGAGCTATAGAAGTCTTAAAACACATGCATTTGCATTCCAATTAGTATTTGGAGAGCTGTAGGTTTAGTTTCTAGTCAATTGTTTAGCTTTACTGTAGGGAGAAGTCACTGACTTCTGAAGTGACTCTGACAATCATTTAGAGCTTCACAGATAGATTTTTTGGGTGCTAACCATTTTTTCATTTTTTATAAATTACTTTTATATGAGTTCAGCTTCATAGATAGGATAGTATGTATTAGGCTGGGAGTTGGAAAGCAGTATTTTAGTTTGGCTATATACAGTTTTGCAAAATGGGTGGTTTTAATCATATCATATTCAGACTCCACCTCAACATGAGTTACAAGATTATACTAAAAATTTCTCCCAACTAAATTATACCACTTTCTGAAAGGTAGAAGAACTATCCTGTACAATATAACAGATGTATTGTTAGGTAGCAGCAGTAGTTAGCAAGTAATTTGGTTCAATATGTTTGCTGAACCATATATTTAATGAAAACACAAAGTGAGCTTGACTTTTACACACCTTTAAACACAAATCACCTTTTTAAAAATTGTTGTTGATTGCTACACAAATCTATATCTTTTATTTTATATCAAGATTTTGAAGCGCACAGGATTGTTATGGTGCTACGTTAATCTAATAACATAAAATGATACTGTGTATTTCTGATCATATTCTTTGGGTTTCAATACTTTTAAGATTATTCACCACTACAATATTTCAATTTTTTTAATCATAAGTTTGTGCTGACCAAAATTTTTTCTTTCTATGCAGAAGAAAACAATATAACAAGATTTTAAAATAATATTTTTTGGTATCTTTAAAATATGCTTGTAATATCTTTTGATGAAATAAGATAATTTTTAATAACCCTCTTTTTTGTAGATGATTGAAAGTATAAAACCTGACACCATGGACGTGCAGGCAACTTTCTTTGTCATATTATTGCCAAAGCCAAAATTTAAGACTTGCTTCTATACCATAACTCTAACAATATTTCATTAATTGGAAGAGATCTCACTTTAAAATAAGCTATTTGTTTTAATATCAACCTTTCCAGGGAACACTTAACTTTAAAAAAAAAAATAATTATGTGATTGTTGTGATTGTTTGCAGAAACCTAATAATTTTTACATTTCAGAAATCCATGTCTAAGATTTTAAGGTTAGGTTTTTTTTAATTGTTAACATCTCTATCAAGATGTATGGCTTCGCTGACAGCAAGTTTAAATCACCTCAGTCCAGTATTTAATACTCTCGCTCTATGCAACAGGCCTACAATATTCTTTAGTCAGCTTTATAATCTTTTTCTTAAGCGCCTTTTTCCATAGTTACTGTGACAAATAAGGTACCACATCATTAATCCAATACAAGTCAACCTAGGTCCATGGATTTTGTTACAATTATTCTCATTGTTGATTTGGGTTCAAAACTGATCAAGATAAGGTGGCTTAGTAAAGTCCTTGTTTTGGTGAGTCTTATTTAGGTGCTCTTTAGGAGCAGAAATATAATCTATTTCTTTGTTAGTTTGGGAATCAGGGACAAGGTAAGAATGAAAAATGTTGATGTCAGCTTTCAAATGATCTTGTTATAACAATGATCTGCTATAAATACCTCAGCCATGACCTGAAGTTCTCATACCAGGCTGATAACAAATGTTTATGCTCAGAGGATAAATATTAGATGCTCAGTGCCTCATTGGATGGTACTAAGAGATTAAAGAGGCTGGCCAGAGCAACATAAAAATTAATCAGAACTGTATATGTATGCAAGCCTCTGTGTCTGTGTGCACAAGCACAAACACATGCAAATATATGGGCTTGTAGAGCATGTGCCATTTTGATGGGTCAGCGCCTTCAGGCAAGGGAATGCAGGCACAAGAAGGCACAGACAAAACATTATTCCTCTTGTATCTTCACGCCAAGTGACACTTCAGTCTGCCACTTGGCCTAATAGAGAAGGAAATTATTTGCGTAGTCATTGTGACTGCTTACTCTAGGGACTTCTGAAATAGTTCATAAATCAAGTACTTACACACAACCCCAGAAGGTCAATGTCCTACACAGAGCTCTTGGGACCAGCCATTGCAAATGGGACAAGAATTTCTGAGGCGTGATCATCTCAGATTTCCTTAAAAAACTGCAGTTAATATCTAGTTATCAATGAGAAAATATGAGGAGGGGGTGTTCTTAGTAGCTCAGATCTGCTGTTGACTAGGAAATTAGCATCAAGGCTGTGTTCCCAGCCCAGAAGGGGACAGGGCCTTTGTGAGGTTTATCCAAAGGATTTTTCCCTCTTTTAAGTACTGGGCTGTACATAACTTTATTTATCAGAACTAATGCTTTTCCATAAGAGTTGCTGTAGTACGTCTTTAACTGTATTCCTGGCTTTAGGAAAAAAACAAACTCCGTCAAATCCCTTTGCTGCTAGGGGGCTACTGGCAATTTGTCAAGTCAGCAAGTAAGTTTTTCCTGGGCCAAAGGGACTATCTGCAATGTGAAAAATTAAGTCTAACTTTGTATTATCTTAAGAAAAACACAGTGTCAGGTGGCAAAATTATTTCCATTATATGAAGTATAGAGTATCTAATGCTTTAAAAATTGCTGAGAGAAATTTCTTGACTCAGTTTATAATTTACCATCCAAATGTTGCAGATTTATGAGTCTTTATGGAGTATGAATCAGCCCAGAATATGGCTTAATTAAAAAAATAATTCTTCTACATCATGTGGAGGAGAGAAGCAGCTGGGGAGTTCCTCCTATCCTGCTGATAACAGATGACCTGGCAGCAAACAGCAGTTAATACAGAAAGAGAGAGCAAGAGAAGTAAGTGGTATGGAAGACCAGGAAGATGGAGGTGATATGCAAGGGCTACAGAAAGTGTGAAAAGTAGCAGATGAAATGTCTGCAAGGTAGTTGAGGGACCTATTGTAAGAAAGAGTAGGCAGCTGATAAAGGTGGAACAGTATAAATTAAGATGTAAAAGTCACAATTTAAATGAACAATCTCCTTTTGCTGTTAAAGATGACGCTCTTCTTCCCAGCCAACAGCACCGAGAAAGGGTTTGTGAGAGGGCTTAGGTTCTGGCAGGACCACAAGCAGGCAGGGTCTACAATCCTTGCCCAAAGTCATGGGGATTACGCCTGTGCTCGTTTAGGGTCCTTGGGAAGCAACAGATCCATGTTCTGGCCAAAAAGCTTGGCAATGTGAACCTCCCAGCACAGTCACCAAGAGTGTACTGAGTAAAGGAAGTTTCTTTCGCTTGAAAAGTTTCTCAAACCTGACATTTTGTTGTGATTCCTTTAAAGGCTATTCCCCACTGGGAAAAAAAAAAAAGAAAGAAACAAAAGAACAAACAAACACAAAACCATCACAAACCAAAAACAACAACAAAGAAAACATCTCAAACTTGAAGCATTTAAATGTTGTCTCCAATTTTTGCATGTACCTACAAATTCTAGCCAATATGTTTTTTCAAATACCTTCCATTTGTGTTTGGTATCTTTGTAGAAATTGAATCAACTGCTTTTAATTTTAAAGCCCAGAATATTGCAGATACTGCCATCTACAAATTCCTGTATTAAAGAATGAAGGGGAAATAAAAATAATATTGTTAAATTGAAAACTTAAAATTGCACACTAACCTCAGAGGATTTGGAAGTATATGTGAATCCCTGTTTTTACCAGCCCTTTGCTCCGAGTGTGAGACAGCATTTAGGTTTAAAACCTCCCAAGGTAGCTTTGATGATTCCTCAATGTTCTTGACTTTTTAAAAACTGACAGCAAACTTCAAAAATGTGTTTTTTAAATGTTTTTAACTGCACAAAATGATAACTCATTTGGGAAAATTAAATGCAAACCTTTGTTATATTAAGATATTATATGATGCACATACTATGTCAATAAATATTTTCTGTTGTTTTTCTTTTCCTCTGTCATGATGTAGTTTGTTAGCTATGGTGGTGTTACACAAACTCCATTCTGTAAATGCTTGTAACAGATTATCAGTGAATCATCTGGGATGTGGTCTTACAAGATATTAATGTCTCTTTAAATTTGTTCTGGGAAAAAAACCTCCCTGTCTACTCCTTTCTTCAAGATAATTACTCCATGAGCAAATTTGATGAGTAAAAAAAAAAGTTGGTTCAGCAAGGAAATGACTCACAGATTATGCCACAATTTATTAATTCTGAAATAAGTAATTAGTTCTGTTTCTGCTATTAGCTATTGTTGTATTTTCTACCCCTGACAGCTGTTGAACCATGCCAAATTAGAAGTGTGTAAAATATTTAACCTTGGTTCTCAGCATTATCTTAACTCTGTGCCCTTGAAACCAGTGCTGATTTGATCCCTGACAGTAAAAAGAGAGATTTTTGGCAAGGACAGGAGCTGCTGGAAATATTTAATGGAAAGTTTAGAAATTATTACACCAGTGATTAACAGTGTGTTTAATGCAAGCAATATTTAGTGGGTGTCTGGCAAGGGCTTCCCCACCAGCTCTAGTGGTTCTTACATGGAGGAGGAGGGCCACAGGGAAGTAAATAGAATCACCAGCTTTGTCACTGGGACCAAAGTCCATTGGGGGCTGGTAACAGGATCTAAATCATTTCATTGCTGGAGTCTGCTTTTTGCCACTTTCTGGGAGAATGTCTTGGTGCCCAAGACATTTTTCTCAGCCCCTCTCCAGGGAATACAGAGACCCAGGGGTGACAGCTATGTCCTCTGCAGGGATGTGGTTGCTCCAGAGGAAGACACATTCCAAGAAGAGCTGTGGGTCTCACATTCCCATGGACCCTTTGGGGCTTTGAACTGGCATTTTATCCAAACATCTATTAATCTCTTAAATGTTCTGATACGGCCCAGTTCCTTGTGTGGGTATTTTCCTGTCATACTTCCAGTGCCCATCATTTTTAACAAATGCTCAAAAGGACTTCACCAAAAACTGGCAGCTTAAATCAACCAAGGAAGTGGCATCCTATGCTGGTTATTATGCCGGTACTGCTGACGAACCATTAATTCCTCCTACTTGGAATATGTCCTAAGCCTTGATAATGGCTTATGCTTCAGCCATTTTTGCTAAGAAAAAAGATCAGATATACTGGAAAAGCTACACAAATATTTCACAAAGACTGTGCCTCTTGGCAATTATGTACACGCTATAGTTACTGCCGTTGCTATGGCTCCACTTCTTTTCCAAGTGAAAGAGTTTGAAAATATTGGATGAAACCAAGTTGGGCTGGTTTTCAGGCAAATTACTCAGCTGCCCTTTGGCTGCAGTTGCAGCATTTTCCCATCCCTCCCCTCCGGTTTAATTCCAAATTTATGGATTAAATGCTGGTTTCAGCTTTGCTTAATCAAAAAGACAAAAGCAGTCAGGAGAGGGCACATGGCAAAAGACCCTTTCTGGCCATACCTCTCTGTGGGCATCTTGAAGTGAGGCAGGCCCCAGAGGGAGAAGAGGACGAGAAGGCAAAGGTGAAAGACCATGATCAAGAGCAAAAAAGCACAGTGCCTTACTGAATGGAAGAAAATGTGATTTCTGTTTTTCCTACAGTGAAAGGCAATCCTAGTTTTTGCATTCCTTTGCCTTTTCTTGAATGATTAACTCATCAGATAAATATTGTCGGCTTCTGTACAGGAGCAAACCAACCTGCTCAGTGGTGGGGATACAACATCCCCTTGAATGCCAGCAGAGGCTTCCCCTTCCCAACATACACACACAAACACACACACACAAAAGAGAATGCTAAGTTACCCCAAAGGGGATTCACTAGTAATATGAAGGTCAAAACAAAACAAAGTTTAAAAAGTAATCTCTAAGACAAGCAGCATATTTTTATTTAAGTAAATCAGGAATATTTTGAAAAATATGTATGCATAAAGGCAACGGAGACTTTATGGATATGTGCAGCATATAGGTTTTTCTGCCACACTCGCCTGTGCAAGGCATGGATGTGTTCCAGATCTGCAGTGAGTTACATGGCGAAAGAACAACCAGTTGCTGGTTGTCCATCCCACCATCTCCCCACAGGGGCAGGGAGTTATTGCGCTATCAAACTCTTGCTGCTTATTGTGAGTTTGGGCTCAGACCTGGTCTTCTTAAATGGTGGACATGAAGAAAGGCTTCCAGGCATGTGGCCACTGAAATTTTAGGTTTTTATACTTTTTACTGTATGTGTCCATGGAGGCTGTATGAAGTCATTTTTAAAAATGGTGGGTTAAAACAGTAAGCAGCTCCAGTAACCAAACACTGCATCACATTCTCCTCTCATTTACAGTGGTGAACCTTAGAGGGAAATTTGACCCACTACATATTATGTGTATTTACTTGTTATAGAGTGATAGACACTAGGTATTTGTAAACAGGTTTATTTAATTCAGAAAAAAAATGAAAAAGAAGCCAATACTCAAAAGGGAAAGCAAGTTCAACTGTTTAATTTAGATATGGTACTTTATTGCTTGTAAATTAACCTGTTATAACAGTGATGTATGATTAAGTAATGCTGCTTATATGACTGATGTGCTTGAGTCCTTCACAGAATCACAGAATCACAGAATTGCAGGGGTTGGAAGTGACCTCAGGAGATCATCCAGTCCAACCCCTCTGTCACAGCAGGTTCCCTACACCAGGTTGCCCAGGAAAGCGTCCAGGTGGGTTTTGAACATCTCCAGAGATGGAGACTCCACAACCTCTCTGGACAGCCTGTCTCAGTGCTCTGGCACCCTCACAGTAAAGAAGTTTTTCCTTAGGTTTGTCTGGAACTTTTGGTGTTCCAGTGTTTGCCCATTGCCCCTTGTCCTGTCAGCAGGCACCACTGAAAAAAGCCTGGCCACATCCATTTGGCCCCCACACTTCAGGTATTTATAGACATTGATAAGGTCCCCTCTCAGTCTTCTCTTCTCCAGGCTGAAGAGTCCCAGCTCTCTCAGCCTCTCCTCATACAGGAGATGCTCCAGGCCCCTCATCATCTTTGTGGCCCTTCATTTTTTTCTTATTGATTTTTCCCTTACCTGTTGGAACTGAATAAAATCAGGCATCTGCGCAATGACCAATGTGAGATTAGTTTTCTGTCCCCACTGTGAAAACAGTGTCCATAAGCTTAAAAAAACCCAATAATACAGGTGCCACTAATTGTATTTTATCACCTTTAAACTGATAGAGAATTGTCTTTATGGGGTTATGACTTTGGAAGCAGTTTTGCTCAGTTATTTTGATGTACAAATCCATGGTACATTACGAACACAGAAAGAGAGACAACTTTAAACTCATCTTCAGCTTGAAGACTCCCCAGAGATTGCATTAGCTGTCTCCAGATACAAGCATAAAAGAAATTTGTGTATTTCTTCTCAGTTCAGCCTTCACCTTTGCATCCTTCACATTAACAACATTGACTTTGCCCTCACCCTCTGCTTTGCCCATTTATCATCAGGCTAATGAAGCACCTTGTCTTGATTTTCTTTTGCATATTGGAAAGTTTATGTACAGGCCACTTCTGAACTTGCCAGCGTGCTGTTTTCACCTTGATCCTGTCCCTAGGAATTGTTTTTCGTGCCTTTGACTCTTATGGCAACTATTTTTATAGTGGGGAAAAGTCCTGCTCCAGTGATGTATGAACTTGATGCTGCTGCTCTGCACCAGAACATTTAGGAAACACATGCCTCAGTCCTACAAGCAACAGATGCAGACAATTCCCTCTTCACTTCTGGGTGCTGCTTCAAACTGCTTTCCTTAGTTTTTAGACAGTTTTACATCAGGCATGCACACAGCTGTGGGATGAAAGCAACTGGGGAGCCCATCCCCTGCTCCACTGCAGGGGCCTTGGAGGAAATGCAGCCAGAGCAGGCCCAGATGCCCTCCTCCATCACTGATGTCTCAGACATCTCTTGTGAGTCTTGTGCTGTGCCTCTCCCACCACACACAGTGCACCCTCCTATCCTATCCCATTTCATCTCAGACTTCCTCCAGGAAATGAAGCACCTTGACTGAGTGGGACAGTCCAGCCAGGGCCCCAGCCAGGAGCTGCACCAGTGGGAGGGCTCCCTGTAGGGCTCTCCTTGGCTTCCTTTGCTCCAGCCTCTCCTTCAGCAACTTCAGTTGACCAGAGCATCTTCACAGTCTCACTGTGCCCACACTCTCTCAGGGTCCTGTCCTTTGGGCTGGGGATAGTCTCTCTCTCCATAGTCAGCTATTTTTAATGCACTATTAGCAACTTCATCTCACACTTCTCTGCTCATCTTGGGTTCTCTTGCAAATTCCACTTTTAATTTTTTTTAATTGTGCCCACTTTGGGGTTTCACCTCATTTTCTTCTTAAACTCCAAACAGCTAAAATTAAATTAAATAAATAATGCCTGACCACTGGTGCTATACAGTGAGGAACTGGGAGGGGTGGCTGATACACTGGAACACTGTGCTGCCGTTCAGTGAGACCCAGACAGGCTGGAAAGCTGGGTGGAAAGGAGCCTAATGAAGTCAACAAAGGCAAGTGTAGCGTCCTGTACCTAGGGAGGGATAACCCCTGCACCAGTACAGGCTGGGGACTGACCTGCTGGAAAGCAGCTCTGCAGAGAAGGATCTGGGAGTCCTGGTGGGAAGCAAGTCAACCACGAGCCAGCAATGTGTCCTCATGGCCAAGGACAGTCGTATCCTGGGGTGCATTAAGAAGTGTGTGGCCAGCAGGCCAAGGGAACTTATCCTCCCGCTCTGCTGTGCCCTAGTGAAGCCACATCTGGAGCACTGTGTCCAGTTCTGGGCTCCCCAGTTCAAGAAAGACCAGGAAGTACTGGAAAGAGTCCAGTGGAGGACTACAAAGTTGATTAAGGGGCTAGAGCATCTTTCTTATGAGGAAAGGCTGAGAGACCTCTGGGTCTGTTTATCCTGGAGAAGAGGAGACTGAGAGGGGTTCTTATCAATGCTTATAAATATCTACAGGACAGGTGTCGAGAGGATGGGGCCAGACTCTTTCAGTGGTGCTCAGTGACAGGACAAGAGGCAACAGGCAGAAACTGGAACACAGGAAGCTGCCTCTGAAGATGAGGAAAAACTACTTTGAGGCTGACAGAGCACTGGAATAAGCTGCCCAGAGAGGTTGTGAAGTCTCCTCTGGAGATACTCAAAACCCACCTGGATGCAGTCCTGTGCACCTTGCTCTAGGTGAACTTGCTTTAGCAGAGGGGTTGGACTAGATGATCTCCAGAGATCCCTTCCAACCCCTTCAATTCTGTGATTCTATCATTCTGTGATTCTGTCTAAGAGAAACCACTTCAAAGTGCTATTAAGGTAACAGCTGCAAAAAGAAAACTAAAGGCAAAATCAGTGCAAGCAAACCAGTGTTCATAGTTCTAAAACAACACACCAAATCTGGAGCCAGCCTTGGGAAATGCTTTCATAAGCTCTGAGTCAATGTAAATGCAGGCTGCCAGCTGAAGGAACGATCTTGTGACGCCCCTTACAAAACAGCTCCAGGCTGCTCTGAGAGCTTCTCATGCCATGGATGCTGACTGGGGGAGAGGTCACAGACTCTGGACCCCAGCAGCAAGCACAGGGTTTAATCTCCTTGACACATCCTACTCTCCAGGGAAAGCTTTATTTAATTTCACTGTTTTAACTGATTGCAAAAACCCCAATAATTTGATGCTATTAATCATATTATACTGATTGGGCTGTAAACTGCTCCCATAGCCTTGCAAGGTCCGCTGGAATAACAGTTTCAAGTGAAAAGCAAATGATCCCTGGCAGGGAGATATGCCTCTGTGGGAGCTGTATCTGCTCAGCACCTGGAGAAATTCAGCAGGGACCTTCTCGGTAGCCAGCTGCAGATGAGGTTTATCACACCAGTTATTTAAGCCTGCTGCCAACATAATGTCTTGTTGCAGCAGCACAGCCTTCTAGGGTTAATCCAAGGACTAAGCCTGGAAAAGAAAATCTATAGATGTTGTAGATAGGTCTTATCTGCAGCATTTCTTTCTGTACCATTTGCAAAAGTGAAAAGCACAACTATACAGAAAGGGTAAAGCCTTCATATTCCAGTATGCACAGTGAAGAGTGCCTGCCTTTTTTCCCCTTCAATACCATTGAACAGCATAAATTTAAACCACTGTAAATATTGAAAAGTATTTAGGAAACTCCATGTTTCATAATATCCTTATACCAGCCCTTTTTTTTCACATGCAAGACGGAGCCAAGGCTGTAAGTGCAGCCTGTTTGCTGAGCCCATGCTCGTCTCATGCCACATCAGTCAGAGCCCACGTACAGAGCCAAAATTACAGGGTCCTGGGACAGAGGGGTGCAGCCACGTACTTTTCCAGGCCACAATGCTGCTTATTTATTTATTTATTTATTTAGCAAAGGCTAAGCTTCAAAGCAAGTATTTTTAGACATGTGAAAAGTCCCATTTCTAGATCTAGAATCCCTCCTCCTAATTTGAAAGCAAACTTTTTGTAAATTTTTAGGCTTGTCTCGTAATGTCACTATGGAACCAAGTATATCCTGGTAGAAACATGGTAAAGATACAGCTCAGAGACACAGGATTGGTGGGCAACAAGGTCACCTATGAAGCAGATAATTGCTAAAATAACTACAAGATTCACAGTCATTCTTAAAGGGAAGACTTGATGTGATTTTTTCCTACTACCTGTTGACTAAGTGCATGGAAAGAAAATTAGGATTTGGGGGGTGTGGTTTTGTTTTGTTTTGTTTTTATTTTAGTGGGATACCAATGCCATTCTCTTCTCAGCAGAGGGCTTTTTAGGCAGCTCCACCAATTACAGAATTAGGGGTTCAGCAGGCAGTGCTACATGCCCTGGGGCAATCCAAAGGTGGTAGCTCCTGTTGGTGATGATGATGATCAACCTTCTACTAATGAGAGAGTCTTTTGGTGGATACCTAAACAACATTCAGATATTATGGCCATTAAAATCCACAAAACTTTCGATGAGAGCAGAGCAGTTCAGACGTGTGTCATGGACAGATTACTGCTGGTAGCTGTAGTCTGCCTCTCCCTTTTGCCTCTTACACATTCACAGCATGTCAATGCAGCACAGCTAGCAAGGAAAAGAAACCTGTGCTC
Organism: Caprimulgus europaeus; assembly: GCA_907165065.1. The sequence continues at coordinate 87,118,929 of OU015524.1, read as the reverse complement.
TGGATAGTTAATGTAGTAGCTAATGCTACTATAATCCTTATTTGAGAAGCACCTAAAACTCTCCCTTCTGCTATTTCCAGCTACTTAAATCATTATGTTCATTGGTAGAGTCCCCTAAATGGACACATTCATCCCCCTGCAAGGGAGAAGCCTGCTGCTGATCCCCGCCTGCACAGAGGGGCATCTCACACCGAATGTGCTGCTCCATGTGCTGCTGTATCACTAGCAACCTCAGGCTTCCAACCCAGAGAAACTGCCCATACACCAGCACTACTCTGGCAAAACCAGCTAGGGTTATCAAACAAGGTATTTTACATTTTCTAACCTGTACATAGCAGCTTTGCTGCAAAGAATGTACAGCTGGTTTCAGAGACCCTGCTGAAAAGTAGACATGGACTGTATTATGTGTCTGTATACATATATATGGTACATCAGTGAATACACTATATATATTTATAACTTGTATAAAACATACATAGTAGTGTGATTGTAAATGTAGTACTCAAACAGTACCTGAAGAGGAGCTAATGACATTATCACAGCATCTGAGACCCTGATGTTGTGCCCACATACCACAACGTCTCCTCCCTCAACTTTCCCATCACCCTCCAGAGACCTGCAGCTGCTTCCTGTGTCTGTCTCTGCTACCAGGCACCTGAGCAAGCTGCATGTGGGAGAAACAGAGTTGAAGGATGCTGCATTCAAGGGCTGAGGGAGGATGGACAGCCCCATCTCCTACAGAGCCACTCTGCCCTGCCATCTTTGCCGTATACTGAATTCTCCCAGGACAACAACCTATGCACACAGAGAGCCAACCAGCTGAAAAGTAGAGCATGGAGAGACATTCAGTCCTTGGCCTCCATCCTCCTCCCCAAATTTCTTCCCTTGCTGAAAAGACTTAGCAGTATGCTGAGTCTTATTAATGTCACAAACAGTAATGCTCAATGCTGAAATTCTTTAAACTGTCCAATTTCTTCCTTTTAAAAATTATTTCCTTTTAAAATTTTCATTCCTGTTTTTCCTTTTTTTTTTTTTCTTTTATTTTTTTTCCCCCCAGATAGCTACACACTATGCACAAATATGCTGAAGGGCAATTGCTTAAACCACAGCTCTTCAGGAAGGGTTTCAAGAGCATAGAGGAGCATTGGCTGACCATGGCCCAACAATGCAATCCTGCTGTTGAAAGTGCAGGTGCTACACTTGGATCTATAACTGGGATCCTGGCTCACAAGCCCTGGGACATGGTATTTCTACTGCTGTGTCCTGTTTTGGGTGCTGCACTTCATGGGAGGCACAGACCAGTTGAAGAGAGTGCAGAGGATACTAAGATTGATAAGGTATCTAGAAAATTTGACTGGCAAGGAAAGATTGAAGACAGAGGATATAAGACAGAAGAAAGACTGTAGTAACTATCCAAATATCATCTTTGCTCACGGACTGAAGAAATAACAGTTCAACGCACAGCAAGGAGGAATCAGGTAATAGAGTAACAGCAGCTTTCACAGGGTGAAGGTGGTGATGTCCTGCAGTGGTGTTTGGAAAGGCTGTAGTGTGATAGAGGTCTTTTAGAAAAATCTGTTGGGAATGATAAAATTTTAGCTTTGGAGTAGGGGAATAGAGTAGATGACTCTGTTTTCTGTGACTTCTATCTTACGATCCTGCCCATCAGTCTTAAAGTGGAAACTTTGCATGCTCTGAAAGTGTTGCCTTTGCAGTAGAGTGCTGCAAGATGGGTTGGTCTTTTTATCTGTGGCAGAGAGCCAACTTTTAAGTGAAACAGTGTGCATAGAACTCTTATATTGGCAATAAAATGTTTTGGCCAAGAGAAAAATATTATATTTCACACAAGAGTCTGTTCCAGTACAGCATAGATTGAATGAGCTTAGCTCTTCCGTTTGGTTAGGGGAAAATGATTTCATTTTAGTTGCATCTCTCCTCCATCTCTGACAGATCTATCAAAATACTGGACTTATCAGTTAAAGTTTCCAGCCACTGTAAGTTCAGTCTCAAACAGCAAAGCCTGACTGGCAAGCTGAACTGTACAGCTACAAAAATAACATTCTGTAAGCCTGCCAGCTGCCTTAAAAGTCATTAAAAGAGAGAAGTACATCCATGACAGGCTTTTCATGCAAGCTCCGCTGAACTGGACTGTAAGTAGCTCAGCTACTTCATTTTAAGATTTCCAGACCAATGACTTGCAATATTGCACTGGTATAAAGTGTTTTACCTCAAATGTAAGTGAGGACTATTCCTGTGTTAGCCCTGAAGGGGAGGATCTGAGATGGAGGATTTTCCTTGCTCATGACAAAAAGTGTCCATGGGATACAGCCCAGCACAGGTGTCACTGCAGCTCCCAGGGCTTGCAATTCTTTTGCAGTTCTCTGTTCCTCTGAAATTTGCATTTGAATGAAATATAGATGATTTACCCATTTCTCAGTAGTATATACTCATCTAAAGAGAGATGGAGGTTGTAAGTGATACACTAGCAAATTCTTTGAGGTATTTCTAAAAGCTGTTAAAAGCACAAACCACTCAAATCCAGCCCTCAACATCTGTTGGGAAAAAAAAAAAAAAAAAAAAAAAAGTTGTCTGAAAAATCCACAAGCCAGGCTAAATGACAGAGTAGGATTAGAGTTGATCTTGATGATCAGTCATGAAGCCAAATGTCTAAAGAAGCAAAATAATTTAACAGATACATAAGCTGCTTTATTACAAGAAATGTTTTCCAGGATCCTGAAATCCTGGGGAAATCAATCCTGGATACAAAATATTATATTTTGAGTGAACAGAACAGTGTGACACTTTTCTAAACTGCTTTTAACTGTATTGATTACAGATGTGCAAGATGCATATAACAAACTTAACGTCACATCTTACTAACCATCAGGAACAATCTGGCAGGCTGTTTCAAAATCTTCAGAAGATAAATACTTCATTTAGGAACCACAAGGTCCACTTTTTTCTAGATAACTGAAAATACCAGGTTCTGGAGAAACCAGAAAGGCTTAAACAAACATGGAAATAAGTATCAGTTGTCCTGCAGTAACACAGTTATAGAGCTGCTCGGGAGAAACAGATTAGCAGTATCAGACTAAAAAGTGCACAGAGCATTATACACATACACACACACACACACACACACAAGTTTTATAATTACTATTTACAATCCTAAACAATAGCTGAGCACTTAAATAGAAAGTCTGTCTACTATCACTATGTAATTTATTTAAGTTACTTTGGAAAAGAACAATATCTGTTGTGTGGTCTCTGTTAATAAATGGGAATCAACTTTCTCTCTAGTCTCCAAAAGGACTATGATAATAATGTTATTTCATATGCATATCTTGGATTTTAAAATATAAAGGGAAGTTTTAGAGAGAAAAAAAAATGAATTAATTGTGAGCCAAATAAATAGCCTAATTTTATTTCACATAAGTTTAGGAGGATGCTTAAAAACAGTCCATGCACAAAACCAGATGCGCTGCTGGCTCTTGTGTATGCAATTGGAGTTAATGGAGCTTTTGTGTCAATTAGAAGTTAGATACACTGTATTGAACGCTGCCTTGCCTCTCTCTCAGTCTGAGCCCAGACCATGCCTTAGAGAGTAAAATATTTTAACCATCCTACAGGCATCACAGGTGGTCATATATTTTGAGAGAAGCAAATTTCCAGCATGACTTGCCTTGGAGCCAAGGGTTCTATAAGCTAATTCTGCACAAACAGATCGTCAAGAAAGCATGATGAGGTAAGCAGATGGATTTCCATCAATACCATTTCTGAAATGAGAGCACTGTATTGAGCTACAGGAAAGTGTTTTGGTCACTCTGTTGCAAAGGTTCACAGGAAGAAACATGAAGCAAACTGTGATGCTGGCAGCACAGTACCCAGGCAGCAATGCAAAATTGCTAGCTGTCTGCAAATTTTTGTATATATTTAATTTTATATATATATAAAAAAATATATTTAAATATACATTTAAAATCATGACAACTGATGTCCCTCAAAGTGCAGGGCTGAGCAAAGTCTGGTGTGTTTGTTCACCCCTGAACAGCAAGGATGCTTGATGGGTGCTAGATACTCTCATGGTGGGGTGGAGGTGAGCTGGGAAGCAGTGATTTCAATATCTTGCTGGAAACCTCTTCTTCCAAGCACAAAGGAGATGATGTGCTCTGTCCCAAAGGTGCACCCATAGAAACAGCTCCTAAAATTTGTTTCTCCTATAGAAGTAGAAAGGCCAAAACCTCAAAGTAAAAGCTTTGAGTGAAACCTCAAAGATGAAGCCCTGTGAATAGCAGAAGATAGTTTGTGCAAAGGTTCAGAAGAGATCAGTAGATTCAAAGACGCTCTAATACCTAAGCCAGAATTTGTATAGTAAGACAATCTTATTTATACACTATGATGGTCTCAATATTACCAATTTTCCCTCATTTCTTCCTTTGCTAATCTACTAAACTTGTTTTTTCCCTGTTTCAAAATAAAAGTGATCTACTCTCCTCCTTGATTTTTTAAAAATAAAGCCACATTTCAGGGTTTTGAAACTGCTCTTTCAGTTGGCTAGAGCCAGTGTGGTATTACTTCAGTAAGGAAGACTCACTAAAAACCCTCTTGATTGATCAACCCAGATTGATAAGATATAATTATGGACATATCATAGACACATAAAGTATAGTCTTACAATTAACTTTAGAATTTAACTTGGACTCCTCTTGCATTTAAGTAGCATTTTAAAATCCCCTTTATTTATACACAGACAGACTCAAGAGTGTGAAATACTGCTTCTTTTGAAGCCTGGTGTCAGCTTGCACCTGTACCTTGCTCTTGTGCACAAAATCTGTTTGCTAACACCCAAGCTGCAGGCCTGCAGCAGCTCACAAGGCTGAGGGCACGGAGCTGCCCACTCCCTGGGGTCACTCTGGACCCCCACTGCTCCATCACCCACTCCTTCCCTTCATTACAGACAACTTGCAGCCCAAAAAACACACACACCACCTATCCCCAACACCATTTCCTACTGCAACCATCCTAGGTCACTCCTCTTTCCCTTCCTTAGTGCAATACTACCCCCACTCCCACACAGGGGGCCTGGGTGGGCAAAAGTACAGGCAAGGACTATGGGACAGAGCAACCTGATGTTCTTAAGAGGGCTGAGGAGGATCCCTCCTACTCTGTGTGACAGAGATCCCACCAGCCTCTGCATAGAATCGTTTTGGTTGGAAAAGACCCTTAAGATCAAGTCCAACTATAAACTGAACCCTGCCAAGTCCACCACTAAACCATGTCTCTAGGCACCACATCTACACATCTTTTAAACACCTCCAGGGATGGTGACTCAGTCAGTTCCCTGGAAAGCCGGTTCCTTGGATCTTTGTATCTTTACAGTAGCTTCACATAGCATGTGCCTTCACTATACCTGCTGTTGTGCTTAGCGGTATGGAATCTCTGCTTCCAGAGTGGGTTACTGCTTTGGCAAGACCTTCAAAAAAGATGGCTACTTCAGGTATTTATAATCCTGAGGTAAAGTGTCAGATCTCTTCCATTGTACTAAACTATGTTTCAAAATATGGATCAAAAACTTCACCAAGTTCAGCCATGAACATTTGGATGTAGGTGCTTTACAGCACTGTTGCAGGGCAGCCATTCATCAGACCCTTCACAGGTTCTCCTACACCACCAGAGAAGTTGTTTGCTCTCCTTAATCCTTGCCTTGGATATCACCCCCACGCACCTTTCTTCACTTGTTTCAGTTTCTGCTTCTGCTCCACCACCTTTGCTAACTCCCAAAGGCAACCATTCTTACACCTATAATTGCATTCAGAGATGTCTTGGGCAACAGAAGAAGCATCAGGCTTTTGCCACCCACATCACTTGCACAGTTTAATTAAGGGAAAGGGAAGAGGTGGTGAAGCTTTAGGAGCCAAGAAAAAAATGGCAGTGCTGGCTGCTTTAAAATATGTAGAGCCTCTCTCCTTCTGTAATCCCATCTCCAAAATTCTTATTTTGTCCCCTCATTACCACTCAGTGTCTGCCACTTCCCACACTGCTCACAGCACTAGCAAAAAAAGTTTTCTCTTTTAATAAAATTTCTGATATATTTCATGTTCTGGAAGAGCTGGATCAGTAACCCAGTAGATCATTTTTACGTCACTACCACTATTTCTACCACAGGAAGTTTCAGTTGGCTTTTCTAAACAGCAAGAGCAACTGGGACTTCCCCCCCTCACCCCCATTCAGAAAAAGTTGCCTGAGGCAGCTCTTATTCTGGGGAGAGAGATGGGGAAGGAGGAGCGGGAGCAAAGATTCATACCAAAAAGACAAAAGTGTCAGCTGCAGCTACTGGACATTTTATGAACTAGATGCTGTCACCCACCAGTAAGTAGCACCTCATATTACTAAAGTCTCAAATGCATTTACACAGCAAATCATCCCCTCCTCCTCCTCAGCTACAGTCTTTGCTCTGTACTTTCCTGCCTGGTTTTTAAGGCAAAACTCTAGCTTTTGCAGTTGCCTTACTAAATCTTAAGAATAGAAACTTAGGGTAGAAGCCTTATTTTGCAACCAGCCTGAAATGCTAAGGTGGTCGCCAGGATCTTAGAAGAGAACAGCAATTTAGTTTTCACCATCCAGGCTTTCACCTGAGGAAACAGCAGAATCCAGAAGCCCTCAGTTCAAACTACGCTGCATTTTGAAAGGCACACATTACAAAACACAGCTAAAAATCTCAAATAAAGCCAACTAATATGAGTGATGAGTAAATGGGGAAGAGGAGACACTGCTAACCCCAAACATTTAAAAAATGAGTCAGTTCTGAGGAACAAGTTAAGTTTTTTTTGTTCAAACCTCTACAGTAAGCTGAGTTCATGTTCTCTATGTATTTACCATCCCTAAGGCACCCAAGACTTAAGGCAGAGCTACAAAAGCAGCCAGAGATGCCAGCTACTAAAGAGGTCAGCACACAGCAAGAGTTTGGGTAAAGGACACATCAGCTGTCTGAAATCTGTCCTCCCCTCATGAAAAATGCAGAGCAAGGAGACAGATTCTTCCTCCCACAGAGATAGGAGCCCTCCTCCCCACCCACTCTTCTCTATGGCTTGTACTGAGAAGTGATTAGTCATAGCAGGACACAGATGTGTTCATGTCTGGATGATGAAACTCTGATGATAACAAGAACATGTTCTTCTCTACAGGTCAGGAGACAACCACTTGTTTTCCTTGCAAGCCAGATTTTATAACTCCTTTGTGATGTGGAGAACAAGAGTCACTTTTATTTAGCCTCATTCAGCACACTGGGGAAACACATTGGTTTTACTTCCCTCAGTGCAGAAGCTTCTTACTCTTCTACCAAGTTTGCCTTCTGTCCAGGCTTCTATTTCCTCACAAGACATCAAATGCCACATATAACGCAGGCTTGCAGAGAGCTGTTGGCCATGAGATTTATGGAAGACTATCAAGAACGAGGACCAAAGGTTGTGGGCACAGATGAAGCTGATGCAGAAAGGCAATTACTGCATGGCAGGGGTGTGTACCTGGCAAAGACACCCTCACACCGAGGTTTGGTCCCTTGAAAGATGTGACATTGCAGTAGTACATTGTAGTAGTACATCATCTTAATATGAATGAAATGCTGCCCTTACTTTGAGAAGACATGCACAACACGGTGGTAAGAAGTGGAGCACTCCCTGTATTTGGCAACACCTAGCACATAGGAAGGATGGACAAAAACATGATGAGCTTTTCTGGGGCTGCCGTTACCGACCTCATTCAGGTCTTCATGCTCAAATAGTGAGAACACACAGACATCTCCTGAGCCTTACAGATTTCTAATCCAGAACACCCTGACTCAACAGGGTACTCATTCTAAGGCTGAAGTATAAAATCAACATTTCCAAGGACAAACTTGATAGATTCAAAATACCAACGTAGTAGAAAATTTAAAAAACAAAACAAACCAAAAAACCCCAAGCCCCACAAAAAACAAACCAAAAACCTCTTAAGCAATGGCACTCCCCTACTGATTGCACAACTTGGAAATGTCTTTGAAATCAAATTCATGATCAAGTGATCAAACTGTTTCAGTGTTCTGTCATTTTCACCCTGCCAGAAGACAAACCATAGCACAAGAAATTCCTGCAGCATTGTAGCTGTGCTACCTCTCAATAAGTTGTTTCCCTCACAGGAAAGAAATTAGGACCTGTATTATAAACTTTCACAGTTCCAATATTATTCTAGTTTAGGGAGATTAAGAGCTTAAATGAAGCTTCCTGACATGTTATAGGTCAAACTAGAGACTTCTCCTCTCCCTCTCCCGACTTTGCTTGTGGCTTTGTATGGATCTCTCCTCTACTCCTTAAAGATCAGCAAAAGTCATTACCATGTGCAGCAGCTTCAGCAATCAGTGTCAGGACCGATGCACATTTTTCCCCTCTCAGAGTATTACTGTGCTCAAGATCTCAATGATCATGAAATTGGCAACAAGATATTTACTTTGATCAAGGTATTTATTGCATCTCAGAGGGCACACATGCACTGGGGTTTTTTGTTTTTCTTTTAACTGAAATACAAAGAAAAGCCATTTTGAAATTAGTTTTTTAATAGAACTTTCCCATTACGGTGTATGTTATCCCCACAGCAAATTCAGATACAACCACTTTTAATGGTACCATACATTGATTAAATAGTTCATTTGAAAGACTTTAGGTGAATATCTTCCCAACCCAATATGCTTTTACGGAGAACTGCCAAGCCACTTGTAACACTGATCAACAGTGACCTCATTGAAGAGTCAAGATCTTACGCCAAGCCATCAACAGAAACAGTATGAGAACAAATAAAAATTAAAGAAATACAATATGTACAGTAAAGGGCATGGATCTCTGGATCAGAATTAAATCTAATCACCAATAGTACAAAAGCTACTCACAGCGCATTCGGGGCAATGGAGAAAACACTAGCCTAAGGCATACACAGGTAAGCACTAAATTAAGAGATGTACATAAGAACTGAACAGAGATGAGTAACATCACTTGTAATGTTTTGACTACAGATATACCAAAGAGTGCTCTTGTATTTGAAATCCCTTGATGCCAGCATAACTATGGTTGCTTTTTTCAACTACATTGAGAGAAACTGACCCTTTACTTATTTTCAGTGCATTTGGCAAGAATCGATAGATATGCCAATTTTAAATGCAAAAACTTAAATAATTAAAATAGATTTAAAAATAAAAACAGTAATAAATATGGTATTTTTTTAGATATGATTTTTCATTCTTGGTAAGTCATCAAAAAAGTATCTGTTATGGAAGTTTACCTTTATATTACTTTAAATTATCTTAACATATACAGTGCCACAAAAATAAAACATTTTTTCACAACAATTGAGACTCCTGTGATTGAAGGAAAGAAAAAAAAAAGTATTCCACACAATTTTGTAAATATTTTCCTTATTATCTGGTATTACCACACTATGTTTCGTAACAGATAAAGGAGAAATTGAGTCCTAGGGAAATTTTAGGTGTCCTCAAAAAGTTATATACATTGAAACCTTCAAAAACCACAGACATCGCTCCAAATGGCTCACCAAACAACAGCTGCATAATCTGCCCCCATGGGATAGGTTCAGAAAAGCACTAGAAGGCATCAGAAACATACATCCATTGTTTAAATTGTAAAACACAAATAACCCAAGTACACAAATTTCGAGAGAGTAGGGATAACAGCTAAGGTAGTACACATTCCTAATGTTCACTTTCACGGCTGTGCTACACGTTTCAGGAGGAAGAGAAAGTCTGAGTAAGCGCTGGGTTTGGTACTGGTGGCTCACTTTGAAACTCTGAGCATCCGTTTGTAGACTCCAAACTCATATTTTTATCATCCAGTCAGAAAAACTGCAGCTGTGAACATAGAAAAGTATTAGATGAGAACCAGAAGAGTGAGTTAGATAAAGCACATCCTAGAAGGAACACCAAATCCGCTCATTACTTCACACCTCAAAGGAGTCATTACCAGTTTTAAATGAAGCAGCAGTCTTCCCACAGACAGTTATGAATCTACCTACTATAAACCCAAGTTGAAAGCAGCAAGTCTCAACAATGAAGGTGCATCTCCACTCCTGACCATCTCTACTAAGCGCCAGGTACACACCTCCCCGCGGCTGGAATTTGGAGGAGGGTGAAGCAGGACCAGGTGGTACCTACTAAGAGCAGCTGGATCCTATCCACTGCTGCTAACTCCAGGGCAAAGGGGGTTTAGAATAAGTCTTAGAATTAAGCTATAGGAAGAAAGAAAGGGGACTTAAGAAGAAGGCTTTAAAGATATGTAATGATTGTCCTCTCCTCATCTGGCAAATTATTCCAGTCAATTATGAAATGCCTACCTTACTTCTGCATTATTACTTTTTAATTGGCTTAAGTGTTCATTTCAATTTGATGTTTCTATTCGGCCCTCTTCACATCCTTCTCCAAAACCCTCACAGTAATGTTTTTGCCTTTTCATTCTGTAGTACTGTTTTTTTGCTTCTCCTCCATTTTTTCTTTTTATTTACTCCTCTTCCCCACTGTTGTTCTACACAGCACTGCTGAGGACCTCATGCCTTAACATTCAGAAGAGTAGTGCCTTGAAAAATGGTATGGTGAAGGAGAACATTAGCTGCCAGCAGTTAAGAGAGGCAAACAACCTTCCCTTGATGATCAGGATACATAAGGTTTTCCTCTTTCAGTCCCTTCACACCTACGATACCAAATCTGTTTCCACACCCACAAGACTGGAACAAGCCTCTTCAGCACAATTTTTTCCCCAGTATTCGTACCTCGTTATGATTCTATTTGTTTCAGTATTAATTTCAGGGAAAAAAAAAAACCATGAACCCTTGGATTGGATGGAAACAAGACAAAAATGGAAGTTATACATTGAAGATAATTTTTCCTGGCAACCACTTTTGGAAAAAGAAAAAAAAAAAAAAAGTAGCCAACAGTCAAGCTTTCAGGCTAAAATTCAGAGTGTGGACAGAGAATTCAGTTTTCTGTTCAAGCCACCATATAATCAGTGCATATTTCTAGCTATCTCTGCAGCTACAATTTTATCAGTTGCATTCAATCTACCGGCCTAATCATCATCTGTGTGCCAGACACATACCACAGCTAACATGCTTAGGCAGGCAGTCACAGAATACCTTATGTTTACAAGAAATCCTTGATGTTAAGATCCGCTAATGGGTCCTTTGTTGGAGGTTTCTTGGGACTCTGAGTAGCAGGAGTTGGGCTTGGAGAAAGCTAACAGACACCAGCCAGGAAGGCAGGAAAAAAAACAAAGCAGACAAGGATACACAAGCATTAGGTAGATATAGCTGGTTCTCACATGAGCACATGGCAAGCATACAAAGTTCTCATTTCCTTGCAAGTTCGGTGTGTTGCTGTTTTGCTCAAGCATTGTTTAGACTCTATCCTTACTCCAGGGTTAACAATGTTTGGCTAATTTAATGGATAAGGCTATAGACGCTGCATATTCTAATTAGCACAGCTTCAGATCACTCTCTCCCTGTAAGACAGAATGGTGTTAGGAACATCAACCCAGAGAGAAATTAAGCATTTGTTAGGTGTTAAACACCAAGGTGCAGAAGAAGCAAAGTGCATGCTGTAGAGCATGTCTGAAAATCCCAGCAACTGACATTGAAGTACAAGTTGTTCTACATCGGTAATGTGAGAGTCCAAAATGTATTGGAGATGTGACTATTTTATTCTCAGTTCCTCCTCTGCTAAGTATAAAAATCACCAGTTATTCCACAGAAAATGTCAGTTTTCTAAGTTCCATGCAATTATTCCCACTAGGAAGCCAAACAATTCTCCCATGCTGTCCTTACTCCTCCCAATCTACCTTACTCAGGGCACTAGAGGTATTTTACATGCAGCCCTGGCACCTTGATGACTACCCTTCTCCAAGAAAAACAACTGTATTCCATACTACTCTTGATAATGTAAGTGCAGAGACAGTTTAAGGCAGGAGGAAAAGCAAGACCAAGTAGCTATATATGAAATGCAGAGCTCCAATACCTACAACCTACCTTCTCACTAAGAACAGTTGCAATTTCTTCCCATTTCTACAAAGAAAATACAAACTTCAACTGGAATGTGGTTCCCTACTTAAAAAGTGGGGTTTGCTACAGGTTGATTGCCTAATATTCACCAAAAAAAAAATTGCAAAAAAGGGAGGTGGCTTGGTTTTAAGTGTCACAAGTCAGATTTTAGAGTCATAGCATCAACTTCCATCTCCCACACTTTTTGAAAGACAAGATGGACTTCTAACTTAAAGAAGCAAAATACTACAGCTAATGCCTCTCCTCTTAAAGGGCCCCTGTCTTCTCCGAGTTATTACAAACCAAACTCTACTTTGAAAAAAGTAGCATGGAACAGGTATTATGGCTTATGTTGCATCACCTAGTGGCTATGAGCTAAAAGCTTTGCATCAGAGTGGGTACAGAGTGCTGCACTTCCAAACTCACTAGCTTCAAGTCAAAAAGAATCCTTAGAAGAAAAACTTCACAGTATTTAAATCTGGGCATTGCTGTGAAAAGCATGCAACCTGAGCACTTCGATGTTACATACACTATGGTAATTCATACTTGAATGAAGTTGTTTTGCACCAAAAGAACCCAGCAAACTATTCAGCCTGAAAGAGATAAAATTGTATTTATTGAGAAACAGCTGTCACCCAAGAACTGCAGACTGTAGCTTGTTCATAAGCAGAAGATCAGTTTTCTGAGGAATCTCTTGGTGGGCTGGGAGGAAAGATGCCAAATGCAGCTCTAGTAAATTTAGACAAGCTCTGAACAGAACAGGAATGCCCATCAGCTACACTTTGAGCTTTACTCAAATATCCCCTAAAACCAGATCTTGGATGTAGTTAGCTGTAGGAGACTTTTCAAACCTCTTCCATTGATCTCATACAAGGGAATTGAAAAAAAATCAAGGTGGCTCCTGTGATCTGTTGCAACTCAGGCAGCTGGCACTGTAAGAAATCTTATTATAGACCTACAGCTAAAATTGAACTGAAATAATGCATCCAGATAAGCTACTTCCTTGAGAAATGGAGAGCAATCAAACACTCAGCTAGCAGTAACACTTACCTGTACACCAGGGCCAGTGGCAGCTCCAAATGGTGGCCTCATCATAGGCTGCCCGTACATAACTGGCTGCTGGGGCATCATGGGTACGCCTGTGCCTGCTGGGGGCTGTAAATTAATGCAGTGTGAGTAGGGTTCTGGGTGAAGAAAGGAGAGCAGTGTAACTTTTAAGAGACTCACCATCCCAAAGGCTGCTCCTGGCTGTGGAACAGGTGGAGTACCTCCTGTGGCAGGAACAGCACTTGCTGGAGGCACAGCTCCTGTCTAAAAAAAATTTTTTTTAATTAAAAAGAATCTCTGTAACAGCACTATCTGGAAACTGCACAGAGTTTCCAGCATTCTCAAAGTTGTTCTGGAAAGTAGGACTGTTATGTAGCAGATAATACCTAACCTCAGAACCATGATGCTTCAAAGAATGAGAGAGCTGAATGAGTCCTTACACTGATGCTCAGCTTGCCTTTTCATAAGAAAGGTGAAAGACTCCATTTGCTTCATGAATGGAGTCCATTTACTGAATACAATTCAAAATAGGCCCAAGACAATATGTACTTTCCTCCTCCTTCTACATAGTATAGGAAAGCATCCCAATTTCATAACTGATAGATAACACACTATAGCACTTGTAGCATTGTATTTTAGCAAAAGCTTAAGCAGATTGTAAAGTTAAGGGAAAGAACAGCTATAATTAGTTTCCAATTTTTAAAAAAATAGTATTTTTATACAGTGAGATTCATCTACATTAAAGAGTAAGTTCACACTTAAGCCACAATCACAACCTTTACATACTTTACTAAGAAGAGTTTAGTTTACCTTGTTACGCTTTTCGTTCATACACTTAACTTGTTATGATTTTCATTCAAATAACACAAGAAAAAAGAAAAAGGTGATATTTCACTAGGATTCAGGAAGAGAGAACTGTAAGTTTAGTAGTCTGACTGGATATACAGCACAACAGAACCTTTGAGCAAGGCCACCCCACTAATCTAGCAGAACCTACACATCATGCCTTTTGGATCCCTTATCTGTAACCTCCCATGCACAGAGTCTCCTTATGGCCTTGAAAGCATCCAAGTCTCTCCTCTTCACAGAATTATGTACAATTCAAATTATTAACAAAGCTAGAGAGAGACAGGAAGCATTCAAGGAAGGGATTTAAAAATGGCAGTAAGATTTTTAGGAATCTCATTTCTGCTACTGTATGGCATAAGTATATTGGCACAATATTCCCAAGCTATTACAGAAGCTGTAGGGTCGTGCCTGAGCCTCCCCATCCTTACTGCCTACCTTGAATCAGTTCTATCCCCCTGCACTTGAAGAGCAGCTAGCACACTTGCAGTTCAAAGGACACGGCATCTCTGGAGACACGCTGGAATTACTCACCACACAGTCCACTTCCCTGAATGCTGCACTCGGTGCCCCTGGTTGGTCCTTGCTTCCAGGCTAAAATATGCCAGTTTCTTAGGAAACTGGAGACAACTCAAGCTAACTTGTCCAGATTCTTTAACCAGAAAACACCCTACAGTTTCTGGCTAATAATTATTAATGTATTTTCCCATCTGAAAGTTTTCTGGGGAGCATTTCAATTAAAAGTCATACAGCACTAGCAGCACAGCTGTACGCAAACTAAAACCAACATCTGAATGCTCAGGTATGGAAAGGAATAGAAAAACACAGATTAATGACATCAGATGCAGTGACCTGACTGCAGCCACAGGAACACACTGTAGCTCAAAATCCAGGTAGGCAGATGCCAAGTGAATGGCCACACAAATTAATCTGCTTTTGCCTCAAAGCATTAGGGTGACTTAGGAAATGGGTTTTTATGAAATTCTGCCAATTTTAATCCAGAAAGTGAAAGGTCACAAGAAGAGAAGAGACCAAAACATAAATGGTTCAACAGTGACATGAAGGAAAGCTTCATTTTTGGTCTCACATTTTTTTTTCCTGCAAATCCTTTTTTCTTTGGTTTCAAAAAAAACCTAAGTGCATGATTTTGATGAAATATATGTATATATAGCACCCACGTTTCACTAAATGCTATCAAAACCACTCAGCTTTCCAGAAAGGCTAATTATCAGAGAGTAAAACCATTACAAGATCAGGATGATGTTACAGAAGTTAGAAATTTCAGGCGCTACAAGTCATCAGTTCACATCTAAGTAAAGCAAAGACAGTTTGAAGCCATTATTTTCAAGCTTACAGCATAGAAACGGTTAATCACTACTACCATACTCAATACATTGTCTGAGAATTGTCTGCTGGACAGATAGCCCAAGAAGAAACATGTTAGGCTGCTTCTAGCTAGGTTTAAGCCAGCGGTAGTAGCTGTAATGCAGGTCAGCTGCTGTTAGTATCTTTGTGTTTAGTAAGTAAGTACAATAAGAGATCAAAAAAAATTCACTTACACAGTACAGTACTGCCCAGCCTTTCTATTAAGAAAAAAGTTGACGTTACAACTAATAATACATTCAGTGTACTACCAAGTTCAAGGAATTCTTGCACCTTTCATAAGGTTAAGGAACAAGCCGGAACATGCTCCAAGTCACACTAACATCTGGCTGTGGCAGCAGGGTGCTCCCCCCTGACAGTCCTTTCCTTCCCAACCCAACCTTTTTCAAATGGAGGCTGTCTTATGCCTTGTGCAACTTTGATGAAATATGACCTCTCTTCATATTACTCTTGTAGCTTACTCATGATCAAGTTGCTCTTGTACCAAATTTAGAACTTTAGCTGAATTTAACCCTCTTCTCTCAAAGTTATTGCCTTCTGATACATTATACAGGGCTATCTTAACATTTCCAAGACTTTACTCTGTTAAACAAGCTACCCACTTGTAATCTAACATCAATCACCTGATCAGTATGAATACTGTGTAGTCTTTCGGTCTACTTAATTCATGAAACCTTGAGAAAAAACTATTTATTTTTTCTCCTTCCAGTATTTCAGCTTTGGATCAATCCCATTGTCTTTGGGTACCAAATCAACCTGGGCCTGGTGCTAGGAAGACTTATACAGCTAACCACACACTTGGAAATGTCCACAGGTATTAAGTGTACATGTAGAGTAACATCTTGACACACGGGCTAGTGTATTCTCATTGACCTAAACTCAGTAATTAATTTATGCCAGCTGTAAATCTGGACTTAAAAATGTGACCAGAAACAACGTTATCATTTATACAGAAGCAAACTCTTTAGCTGAAGTAGGCAGGCTCAGTGCCTACACATATGCCTGCACTGTCTCATAAAATATTGAGCTTCCAATACCAATGGTATCGATGGATTAACCACCTACCAAGGGACCACTTGGGACACCACCAGCTGACCATGTTGCAGGTGCTACTTTTGGCTGCCAGTTGGCTCCTCCTGTTAATTTTTTCTCTCCAGCATTCCACTGAAGGTCTCCCCTAATAGAGAGGAAGAGAGACATAGCTACTCTTTACATACTCTCACAGTGAAAATTAAAACCAATAGCAGTATACATTAACATTAGACTTGCAGCTACTTTAGTTTATGGTGTATGCAGTTTAAGTTATTAACAAAAAGATACACTTTTAGTGACACTCAGTTGTTAGCACTACACCAGTACACTCTGAACTGAAGTCAGTTACATGGTTATGGCCTTTGTGGTGAGAATTAAAGAGAAATTTTACTTAGTATTGATTGAAGGCAACATGTTATTGCATATACCCTTGCAAAGTAGGAAGAGGAACTACTACTGCCTAGTCTACTGGGGCCAGGCAGTAGAGCTGCCTACTAGAAGTCTTTGAAAGGTCATTTCATTGCTGGAAATCTTGCTCAGGCAGCAGGAGGAAAGCATTCAGTTCTGAAAAAAGTTGATAGATACAACAAATCATTCATAGAATAAAAGGGCTGTTGTAAAACCAGGTTTTGTTAAAGGCCACTCTACCCAGAATAAGATATACCATCTGAATGAAGTAGATGGAAGGAAGCTAAGTTTTGGGGATAAACCTCGTGATGTGTTTATAAGTATCCCTCCTATCATCTCCACAGAGGAACAAAACATTTTGAAGTACACACATCATAAATTGGTCTTGCATACAGAGGAAGACTCTGCACAGAAGTAAGCCATCAGTTAGATTAAGGAGATACATTCAAAAATAAATGCAATGCTGTAAATATTTCTTCTTGCAAGAAGCAGTTTCTCACTGTATGGAATGAACTTATTTTTTTTATTTTAAAAGTATTCCAATGCCTACAGGATAAGAACATCCAGTGTGTGTAAAAAGACAACAAAGCTATTATATATTAGCCTAGATTACTGAGGGGAGCTATACAATTTATTGTCTGAACTAAGCTGATTTCCAAACAACTGAAAACGAACAATCCAATGTGAAGACAGTAATTTACAGAAAAATATTTCTAAGACTCTGATTAAAGCCAGCAAGCTTAAAAGCTAAGAACATTTAACCTTAATTATTCAATGAACCTGTATAGAATAGAATACTTTTTCCAGAATTTTTCTGAACTGATTTTTTGGGAGGGAGAGGGCACATAACCAACTCATTGATTCTTAATAAACACTGAAACAGATTAAGACTATACAATAGACTTTTTTTTTTTTTTTAAGTTAAACTTACTTTTTTGAAGTGGTACCAGAAATTCCAAGATCTGAAAATTGTAAGAAAAAAGAAAAAAAAAAAACCAAACAGGTCATGTTCAGTAAATTCAAACATGTCAAAGTAACAGCTCACGTTTCATTGCACATGGGCTTATACAGAGTAATAAAGTTTTGGCTATCTTCATTTAGACAGCATCAGAGGACTGGCCACATCTACCCCTTCTTCAGGACAAACTTTTGAGGAACCTTGGAACTGTCTTATATTTGAGGAGGCCAGTTGTGTCCTATAAGCAAACCAAAGTAACAATATATTTAGGTCTACAAAATGCTAAGCTATTTAAGAGCACCAAACTATTTACACTGAATGACAACACTTGTTTCTGTTCCTTGTTATACATACAGAAATAGAAGCTATTTTTCACGTATACATAAATCAGAACATTACCTGGAAGTTCTGCATTGTTTTATCTGCTGTATCATACATGGGAACTCCAAGTAGTTTCCTTAATTACTCTTTGGAAGAAGTTTTAAGCTAAGTTTTAAAGAATACACATGACCAATACAGCTCCTGTAAGTCAAAATTGCCAAGTTTTATTTTCTCCCCTAAGCTTGGATATATCGAATGACTTGCAGAAGAGGTTTCAAGTGATTAAGAGTACTGCTAACTCTTAAGCATAGTAGTTTTTCCCCACACCTAACAGAAGAACATGCATCATAAGATCAGTTGTATCTTTGCTGTGGTGTGTTTACATGCACTAACAAAGTATTCAATTTATATAATCCTCTGAAGGACAGCTTTGGTAGTATTATACTTCAGCCTAGGAAGGGCTTCTGTTAGGTTTTTTGGGGGACTGTGGCTACTGATCTCTATTTGTAATTGCTCTAGCCCTTTTCCTACTACAGGAAAGAGAACAGTTTTTTAGTTTAGTATTTCAAGAACATGTTTTGGAGAGTTCACTGTCTGAAAGAAAGTCTGTTCTTGGCTGTTGTGCACTCCTCACCCCACTGCTACTTCTCCTCTCACTAAGGAAAAAGTCTTTTCTGCCTAAGTTCCACAGTGCTATCAGATGTATTGGACAATTTTCACCTTTTTACACAAGGAAACATCCATTAAGAGTCTGATGTCTCCCTGAATGTACCTGGGACACTCACACATTACATATCATACCTACCAAACAGATCCCATTATTTGACTCAGATCCTGGGCACAAAGTGGGACAAGTTATGGACTCAGACTATCAGCTCTCTAAATCAGGCCTTATTCCTGCCTATAGCTTCCCCAGCCTCCTCACAGAAACAGAAGGACATTGAAGCAAGGTAAAATAGACAGGCATTTGGTTCCACAGAAAAATAACACAGTTGTATGCCACACCTCTTAAAACTAAAATTTGTCACTTACTGCCTACTAAGTTTGCAAGAGATGAATCCAGATCACTTCCGAGGCCTTTGCTTGCTGCTGAAGCGGTGACTGTTGCTGTGGCTGGAGGTGCTATAGACTGCCCTGAAGGAACCATAGTTGGCATAAGAAGATCACCTAAGCCATCAAACACTGGAAGGGAAATGGAAGTGGGTTGGAACATCAGCTGTGGTAAGAAAAACACTATCTGCCACTTTGCTGTTGCTTCAACAAATATAGCAGACAACCACATCACAAGTCCTACCAAAACACAATTTGACATGAAAAGTAATGCCAACGAGGGCATGCATGTCGCTTTACTAGACACCAAATGTACAGTAATCCTGAAAGAGCTGTACCAATGAGAACTAATATGACAGGACATGCCTAAAAGGAGTTAAATTGGAGAGCTGAGTCTACATAGATACAGCACCACTTCCACATGACACTTTCTTATAACCATCCTTAGAGAGATGTCAGATGCACACACATTTGTAAGGAGATATTCATTTAATGGTTTTTAAAATGAACATCTTGCAGCAAACACCAGTCAGAATCACTGTGGCAAAAGCAGTCTTATACCTTGACATCTTAAAGCAACAGGATTGAAAGTCTCAAGATGTTACTATTCACTTGCAAGCAGCAGGGAATCAGGAAAACCTACTGACATCTTATGAGATCAGAAGGAACCAGAACCATCCACATTGACAGAGTTAGCCTCCTTAGTTCAGTTATCTAACTCAGAAGTTCGTTTTTTGAAGTCAAACCACCTGGTACATCTCATGCCAGTGTTCTATCTTCTGATCTGTATTTGAGGTACATGCTAATGTTAAGTCAACAGGAAGGGGTAGCATGTGCACTGGCAAGCAACTAAATAACCAAGCAGCAGTACTACTTCAACCTCTTTCTTGTACAGTTGCAGAACTCACCAATTTTAAGTTTGTAGCAAGGACCCAGCATGGAAAATATAGAATGGAAGAGATACAAACAAAATGATAGCAGCGATGAAAGTTTAAGCTTATAGTTGGGCAAAGAACACAACTTCAGTCTCTGTTTTGTGTACCTTCAGATGCCATGCAAGCTCAAGAACAGCTTCAGCAGCAGGATGACTTGCCTATATACTTGATTTACAGAACAGTGTTTTCCTTGCATAATTCCCTATTCATGCAACCAAGCACATGCAAGGATGATGTTCACACTAGTTTGTTTTTTACTGACATGGTAGAATAAAAAATGAGTACGGAGCACTCTTGGGCACACACCAGCCTAAACACCACCCTGAGCTCTTCCAGTAGAGAAGGAACAGGAAAATCACTGATATTGCTAGTAATCAGACCCTAAATATGGTGTCATTAACTGATCTAAAACATAAAACACATTAGAAAATTCACAGGAAGAAACTCTGTGGCTCACCTGATGCATCAAATGAACTGCCAGTCGTTGGAGCTGTTGTCCCAAAAGCTGCATCAAAGTTAGGCTGTAGTAAGCTGGTTTGAGCTGGAGTGACTGGGGATGGTGATGGAGAAGGAGAAATAAAAGAACCTCCAAAGCCTTGAAAAAGCCACATAAGAGACGTGTGGGCATTAGAGTCAGTCTTGATGGGCTGTGTTTAAATAAAAGCTTAATCTATAGAAGGCAGAATGATAGAAACAATTCTTACTAGACCATTGTAAATAACTCTAAACTCACATATACAAGTATCCTTGGTATGCCAGGTATGATCCAGGGAACTCAAAAGTTTGTGACAGTCATCAATAAAAACTTCTATGTTTGTATTTAGATTTCTGCAGGGGCAGACCAACAGAGTAGAGAACACAATTCTTCCAGTACTACACGCTATCATTCTAGGTAAGTAATCTCACAAGCATAATGCAACAAACAAGAATTAGTTCAGAAAAAAAGAGAAACAGAGGACAAACTTGAAAAAAGCATGTGAGCATCCATTAACTACTTTGGAATCTCAGTTTAGAAGGCAGTGTTTTACTGATCTAGTTTAGCTTCTCTTACAATCTTAAAACATCCTAGTGTCCCTGGTCAAGTTTCTTCAACATGCTGTCTCCCTCACTCTCATGACAAAGCAGGATCAACACCATCCACAACTGATCTGCTTGTAGACTGGAGAACCCCTATGATTAAGGTTAATGCACATACTATAAACCCTATATTTATATAAATAAACCCTACTCATGGAGATTCTCTAGCCTACAAGCAATGCACTCCCATGCTTGACAATTCTCCAATCCCTCCCTTGCCCTCTATATAATTTGATCTCCCTTGCAATTTAAGCTTATTTGTATTATCTACAGCCTCTGGAAACTGATTAAATATGCAAAGACTCCAGCAAAACAAGAGCAGACAAATGACACTTCCTCAGTTCTCTTTAGTTTACAAGCCATTCCTCTCATTCAATCTCTTCCTGGCAGTGATGTCAGAGACCTCTATACTACAGCTTCAGTCTCTCCTTTGTTTTTCCCCAGCAGCCCTTGCATAGAAAGAATCAGATCGGAGCTCAGTGCTCCAACTGTGGCTACACATACACAGCAGGAAAACCACTCTGCACAACCTGCAGGCTCTACTTTTTTCCCCCTATATCAGAGCAGGAAACATATTATTTAGCCACAGCGGAGCATAAGATAGTGACAAGTCAGCACTCTACCACTGCCTTTAGTTTCTTTTTAGGGCATGTCCTGCCCTACAATCTACTGTCCTTACTTTCCAGCTAACTATTGCTATATTGTTTGAACATTTATTCATGTGAAACTTCTCCTTTAGATAATTTTCTTCAATTTATAGAGACCACTTTAAGTCGTATTCTCATCCAAAGTAAACACACATCTTTTCATGTGGATGAAATCTGAAAAATTAAGCATGCTACTCCAACCATCACATTATTGAAATTAAATAACTTAGATCATATCTTCTAAATTGATATTTACATTAAAACCTTATCAATACTTTTTTGTCTTTTTACTAAGACAGTTTGTACCACTTTTGTTTAAGCAGTTAACTAATTCCTTGCCTCTTCTTCTTCCTTCAGTTTTCTTTAGTTACCAGTACAGTGGAGAAGTCAGCTTTTGAAAAATGGGAAAATAAAATTCTGAAGATTTTCTAATCACTTTATCCTAACTGCTTTCCACAGTTACAGGGTATATTGATTACAACATATTATTCAGACATCTTAAACAGTGACAACAGCACATTTCTCAGCTATGAAATCAACCATCTGCCAGACATTTATCAAGATAGACTAATGCTCAATGGAAAGAACTTGTGCTCAAATTGTGAGCATCAATTATATCAAATGTTACTGTGAGATCTCAGTAACTGTGCCCTCCCTGAAAACTTTGTTTTCCCAGAGAACAAAGTAAAATGAAACATCAAACACTTAACAAATTTTGAAAGAATAAGAGAAATTTATATATACGCACTTGATACAAGCATCAGAAGCATATTTCAGAAGAGAAGTGAGTTAGCAGTAGATAACCGTATTCAAAACAAAACCCTCAGTAAGGAAATTATAGCGGTGTGCCATCACCAGGTCCTGGGCACCAGGCCAGCAATTTGCTGTCCCACCAGCAGACAGGCTTTAGTTGTGGAACATCTGGCCTATATAAAAAAATACATTTGCCCCGGACACAGGTGGGAGAGGACAACAAACCTGACTACGCACTACAGGTCCAAGAGAACACAGCCTGATTAGAAACATGTCATAAATGACATCCTCCAGCTGAAGCTTGCCAGATTGCAGACAATGACCAAAACCACTCAGATCATAACTTAAACTGGTCCCTTCAGACGCTACTGACAAAGGGCACTCGCTGGAGACAGGGAAGCAGAAGCAGGAAGCAGAGCATCTTGATCTTGCATTCCACAGCCTGAAGTAAAGAGCATTTCAAAAGCCTATGTGAGCTTCCTTGTGTTTATTAGGCTTACTTCATGGTTCCAGCATCAAGAAGCCCTTATCATCCAAATCCTACTCCACAGGAAGTCACATGCTTACAGATACTAACTCTGAATCTGGACAAGCACACTGGGATCAGAGATCTGCCCTCAGCTCTCCAAGGTCTATTCTTGAAGTGGGTTGTCACAGGTAATTTAGGATGGAAGTGACCTTGGGAGGTCAGCCAGCACAACACCCTGCTCAAAGCCATTCTAACCAGATCAGGTTGCCCTGAGATTTGCCTTGACACCTCCAAGAGGAGAGATTTCAGCACCTCTCTAGGCAGCCTGTTACCACAGCTGATCATTCACATGGTAAAAATAAAAAAATTCCAGTATTTAACTGAAATTTCCCACCCACATTGCCTTTTTTTCCTATCATTGGGCCTCTCCAAGGATAACTGTCTAGTCTTCTCTGTAAGCTCTAGTGAGGTATCTTAGATACCTATAAGGTCTCCCTTTTGCCTTCTCTTCCTAAGGCTGTATGGACCCAGTTCTCATCCTGTCCTCATGTCATGGGCACCAGTCACCAACTCGGTGGCCCTCCACTGAACTCACTCTGGTACATCCTGATCACCTGCATCAAGTGATTCTCCAATACATTGCAGAAATCCCCTGGATTACCTGCACCCAGCCATATTGCTCTTCCAGCACATACTGTGGTGGCTGAAGCTGCCTATGAGTGCCAAAGCCTGTGATAGCAAGGCTTTCTCCAGCTGCCTAAAAGAGGCTTCCTTTACTGCCTCTTCTTGATCATGTAGGCTGTAGTTGACACCTACCATAACTTCACCAGTGCTGGCCTGTCCTCTGATCCTTACCTACGAACTCTCTCCTGGTTCATCACCTATCCCAATGCAAAGCTCCATGCATTCAACTATCTGCAAACAAGTACTCATCTCCAAACAATCAGACCAGAAGCGGGTTGACATGATGCAGGGATGACAAAGGCACCTGACTGCAGCAATTCCTAAAGCACTGGAGCCATTTGAAGACCCTGTGCTCAGATCCTTTCCATTTCCTGAGTGAACAAGGAGCTTGGCAGCTGGGCATGACACAATATCCATTTATAAGATTCTATTTAGAAAGTTATCTAAGTTTTTGTAAAGCCCCACAAAGTGTCTGTTTCTCCAACTACAGAAGAGAGTTCTCCCCAGCTTCAGGTGAAACTTGCATGATGGTTGGTCTTAATTCCATAGCTTTTAGCATCTTGTACAATTTAACAACATCAGGCAAAGAAACCATGAAAATGCTTTAACAGATTAAGTTTCTAGTTGTCTACAGCTTGCATAAGACCCAGAGTGAGTCTGCAGAAACAGCAGCAACCAAGTCACTGATATGTGTTGTCTGGACATCCCCAACTGCACAATATTGTGGTTGCTTTTACTTACACGTTCAAGTAAGCTTTCTTATAATAACATGCTATTAGAGTATATCATGGGATACACATGTGCATAGTTTAATTGGATAAAAAGATCTAGAAGGGAAAATGGCTAGACCATCATATTTATCAGCATAGTTCTAGCCGTGTCTGCAGAGAAACTTAGAAGAGTATGAAAAAAATTCCATCACATTTCCTAAATGAGACAAGGAAAGATGACCAGCTTATCTGACAGCAGAACACTTAAGATAATAATGCATATTAAGTATGTTTGTAACATTATGCATATAAACCCTTAGTACAAAATTTCAGCCTTCAGCCACCATTTGAAATCTCAACAATCTTGAATTTGAAACTGGATTACACTGCAGGCTATGCATCTGCCATCTAGGGTGAACAAATGCTCAGCAATATGCTATGATGTTTACAGATTCTCTGTATCTGCCAAATAGAGATTCAAATCTACTTGGAGCCCTTTTGAACATATATCTAAAAAATTAAAATCACCTGTGCACCTCAACTGCTTCAGGTCTGCTTGAGTGCTTAGACTTATGACACCCCTTTTATAATTTAGGTTTTGAATGAATGTGACTCATCAGGTTCAGAGAGCATACTGCTGAAGTTTAAGCCATCTGGAGCATAATTCCTACTGGAATTTAAGCTTAGTTACAGATAAGGACATAAAATATTCTGTATTTAATGTTTGTATAAGCAGGATTAGCTTCTTACCAACAATATCTTTGCACTCAGTCTCCCAGTAATGCACACAACCACAAATGACTGGCATGTTTCAGAATCTACTAGTTAAAGCCCAATCTCCAGCCTTAAGCTATCCATAGGCTAACTAATACAAAGACCCATTGAAACAATATTAACACAAAAGGTGGCCTCCTACCTTAAAATGCTGAAGCTGCCTGTCCTAAAGCTTTAGTATACCTTTAGGCACTATGTCTCACTTTAAGTAGCTGGATTGCCAGCACTGGAACTGATTGAAAACGGACATATATATTATTATTCTCTAGACTTCTACCTTCCTGCAGCACAACTAGGCAATGCCCACGCTCATAGCAGGTACTAGAAAAAGTGTCCTCTTCTGAGGTGGCTTCAGCATGTAAGCACCCACCTGTATCAACTCACAGCACTTAGAGCAGATTACATACTGAGGCACCTCACATATTTCTCATACAATGGAAAAATCTCTCATGAGCATATAAAGGCAAAATATACACATATAGGGCTGGACTTCTGATATAGTGTAAGCTGGCATGAGAGACCTGCAGACATACAGACAGCAACTGATGTCAGGGCCCACCATACCTAGAGTGGTTAGTTGCAGTAAAGAGCAGACTATCACTCCAGCTCAGAATTAAAGCCACAAAGGTACAACATGAAGTTAATGATAATCTTTGAAGTTCATGAAGGATAACCTAACAACCAATTCTACTGACAAATTCACCCTTCAGAAACATGGGAGAAACTAAGCTAAGTCTTCCTCAAACCAAAAGTGCATGAATTTCCTTCAAACCTGAGGAAGACATGCTGGAATCTTGTTCTCTACAAACTTCAAATTATGATGGAGAGGAGTCACAACTCACAATCACTATAACCACTAAAATATATAGTATAGCATGCATTTTGGAGAGTGGTACAAACACAATTCAGCTGAAGCAGCTTACCTGTAGGATAAAGACTACAACAATACACTTATTCAGTCTTTGAAGCAGGTGACAGTGATGCCCCATTCAGCACTAGCAGAGACCTCATCTCACCCAGTATAAGCAGAGGGTCTCTAACACTTCTATGCTCTTGTGCTCAGAAAAGCTCTCTCATCACCACACTCTCCTTGTCTAAATGCAAGACTGCTACCATGTCATTCACTCAAGCTCCTAACAATTAAGTGTGTAACCTGCCTCAATTAAATCAACCAAGAAATGATGAATTAGCAGTAAGGAACAAGTAGCACAGTCTGCAATACTGCTAAGTACTGCTACAGGCAGCCAAATAAACTTTTAGGTATACACTCAGATGCAGTGAATAGTACAGAAAAAGGCTTGTGTAGGAGGTACAAAAATGAAATGCATGAGAAGATAATCTGGGAAGTTAACTTGTACTTCAGTATAGTGCCTCCATTATAAATCACTGCAGTTTTAATTTAAGAAGTCTAAAGTACTCTTGTGAAGAAGAATTTTATTCCACTGCAAAAGTCCCTTTACATCCAAGGAACATCAAAATATTTCAAAGATAATTTTAGTTTTGCCTTAAAATAACAAGTTTGTGGAAGTTCTTTATTACCGGCAAGTAGGTCTGCAGAAGCTGAAGAACTAGAAGCAGCCTGGGTTGCGGGCTGGGGTTCAGAAGCACTACTTCCAAAAGCATCTAAAGGGAATTCCAGAAAGCATCAAGAAAAGGTAGAGTTCAATATTAAATCCATTAATTAATGACTTATCATAAACAAAAGACGACAAAAGGATAACCACTTCATTCATCAGAAGAAGAAAATGAAAGTGCTTGGCCATCTTTAGTGCAGAGCAGTACCATGGATGCAAAAGCTCAGGTGGAAAAAAGGAGGTGCAACAAACCCAGCACTTGAAAGAAATCTCTTTTCTCTTAGTTGGGTCTCTTCTCAGAAAATGCAAACAAACCACTGTATTCTATATGAAAGCAGTAAGTTCTTTGCAGACTAATGCACTGGATGAGAGATTAAAGTAATTCTAGACAGAACCTACTGACTCCCATTAAGTCTTTTTAGAGGACTATTTCACTAATGTTCGAAAAGTCACTACTTCCAAGTGACGCTCCTGTTCTATAACACTCCTAGAGTTGGTTGTGCCCATCCTAATTTCCACCTTGTCAAATCCAACAAAGATCTTGTGATTCAGATACCCAGTTTGAGACAAGTCGCCCTCAAAACTTCAGCTGCTTTGAGAAACAGATCTGACAGAAAACAACGTGACCACAGAGAGTTGCAAAGAAAAAAAGAACACAACAGAGTTTCATTGGACCTCCAAGGAAGAGCCATACATGCACTGACTGAAGACAGAATGGCAAGCTCACGACAACAGAATGACCACACTGACAGCTTATTTGCAGTTCATTATTGTGCAATACTGGACATGCTACTCAGTGGTAATGCTACACAGAAACACTATGAGAAGGCAAAACCCACAGCTTTAGCAAAGTGCAAAGGTAATTGAAATGAAGTGATTCAACTCTGAAGTGGTGAGGAAAGAAAAATACCCACCACCAAATAGGTCAATCACACCTGAAGAATCCACCTTTGCTGGAGAGGCAGTGGGTAGAGGAGAGGGGGCTGCAAATGCATCCACTGCAGTAAGCATAGGATAAATAATATTTAGTATCAGCAAGGCAACAATGATAGCTAAATATTTCAAAGCCATATGGGCTTCACCAGTTAGAGCCATAGGGTCAGTAAATTCAGGTAACAGTCTTCAGAACTGCAAACAGAAAGTGTTACATTTCTCACACAGCAACTGAAAACCACAGTACTTTACTTTAAAGAAATCATTGTTTATTAAGAATTTTCTTACACTTAAGAGGAGGTTTTACACTCTCAACAACCACATTACTTGCTCAACTTCAGTGTCAGCCATTTTATGGTTTGCATTTTCAGTAGCTGCTAAACTTGTGACCAAAGTGTTACACCCACAATTTAGTATTTCAGCTTAAAGATGTAAATTGTCAATAAGTTTGGGGGGGGAAGACTGTAGTATGGCCTGCGAAGACAAGCACTCACCAGATAAGAGATCAGCAGTGAGAGAACTCTCAGGCACAGGAGAAGCTCCATGCGGTGGAGATGAAAAAGCATCTTCCAGAAATGAAAGAAAAACCAAGAAGTAAGTATCATTCAAGTCAGTTTACACCATTTCACAGCATCAAAGCAGCAGAGTATTGGAAGAATTCTCTCTTTACCTGTACCAAAGAGATCTATGCTAGGAGTAGCATCTGGTTTAGGTGCTGCAGGTACATCAGGAACAGACTCAAATAAATCTAAGGCCAAGAACATAACATGTCTTTAATTCATTTTTTGAAAGGTAGGAATTAAAGCAGAACTTTCAAATTTTACACATCATATTTGGAGTTAACAGGCTCTCTGATGTGAAAGCCTAGCACACAGTACACATGCAAGAATGATTTGTTTGTTCTGTATTCCTGACAGATCAAACCACAGAATCAAAGAGTTAAAAATAAAATTACCACCAAAGATATCTAGAGCAGGAGGAGCGGATGTGGTGGCGGTAGCAGAAGTGGTGGCAGTAGTGGTAGTGGCAGTAGCCGTAGTAGCAGTAGCAGCAACAGCAACAGCAGCAGCTGGAGAAGGAGTTGTTGCAGGAACTGGAGTGGCTGCACTAGTTGTAGGGGTAACTACAGGAACAGCAGTCTCTGTTGGCTTCATAGCAAAGAGGTCCAGCTCAGGAGCAGCCTCTGCACTACCTTCGGATGGGGCAAAGGGGTCTTGTAAAAAGGAGAGGGGAAATATATGTGTATGCATACTTAGGATCAGTGAGGGAGGAAGTCAAGAACAAAGCAACTACAGGCAATGCACATACTGCAAATACACGCACGCACAGAGAGGAGGTCATTCTAACATCGAGCCTCCTTATCCAGACACGTCACTTATGTTTTTCCGAAATAAAGACCATCTGAAAGGCTGAGCAGTCTAGTTACTAAAGGGCAGAACTTTAAAAGGCTGTTTGACAAGGCCAAAAAAGTCAGGAAGAATATCCAGTTTAAGAGGTGACTGCTTACAAAACTCAGCATTGCCGGAGTAATTTATTATCACTACTGAATAAGGATAAAGTTACTGGGATGCAGAAACAGGCAGTTTTAAGCATGCTCTTCAGTCTAAGGTTTGTTTTGACCAATTGCAAACACTATAAAATTTCAGAAAAAACACACTGCCATGTAGTTTAAATAATTAAAAACAAAACAAAACAATAAAAAACCCCAACAAACCAACAGCAAAACAAGAGACTATCTAACGACATAAAACCCACCATTTCCTGAACATGCATCAAGAGCTGCTGCTACAGGGGTTGGGGTTGCTGGTGCTGCTGCCCCTTCAGCTGCTGCAGGGGCTTCCCCAGGAGAAGCTGCAAAGGCATCTTGGGTGCAGTTTAAGAACAGAAATTAAAAGGAAAAAGGATAAAGAGAAGAAAAATACAGTAAAAGAACCAAGTTAAATTGCACAGGTAGACCCCCTTATACAATATGAATGTTCTTACTCTGACAGTAAGACAAGTCACGCAGCGCAAAACGCTTTGTCTCTCCCCCAACCCCACACAAACACGTTCTAGAGAGGGTTTGAAGATGGAGCTTCTTGGGATGCCCACAGGAAGTACAGTGAGTGTAAAAAAAAAAAAAAAAAAGTCATTATTCTCATTGTATAAGGGTTCAGAGCAGCATGCTCATGTACTACCCAAAATTAACTAAGGAAGAAAGAGCAGAGGTATGGCAGTAAGTTGGTGTTAATAAAGATATTAAAAATGTCCATGCTCAAAGCCCATACTACGTATGATTAGTCTGCAACTGTGAATTTACTTGTATAAGGCTTTGCAGACTTAAGCACTGTTACGAATAACAATCCAGTTACATTGGCAGAGATCTGCATCTACCATTTCTAGCTTTTGAGCCAAGTTAGTCATGCAACATCTGAGAAACTGAACTTCCTTTTTTCTTAACAGTATTCCACTTGGATCTTTCTGAAGCCATAACCTGATGCATAGATTATATTTACCCTGCTTGCTTCTGACAGATCAGGAATGTTCACCTTAACTACTGGCCAGCCATAGTTTGTCACTCCTTGAGGATCACCTCTAGGCCAATTAATCACGTTAGGGAAAACAAATGGATTGGTCTTTTGGAACTACTTGTTCATGAGTTTTCTTTGACTGTTTTTTTGGGTTTTGTTTTTTGTTTGCCACTTGCTAAGTGGTATGTTTCAATTTCAAGCTCTCAACTTTTACAGCATTATTCCTAGGCTCAAACCACCATCTGTAGCTCTTAATTCCATGAAGTAGTCCTAATGGACCGTGCCATTTGGACTATCCTCATAGGCAAGCATTTTCTTGACAAAAAGACTGTGCAATTAAGTTTAAATACTTCAAAATGCTCATAAAGGCCATTTTTCTACTGCTAAGGAGTTAACAAGTTAAAAAAAAAATCTGTTGGGGAATACTGCAACTGCACTGTCAAACTAGTACGGGGAAAAGCTTAACATGCTTTAACTTGAGTGTCAATTTTAAAATGAACAAAACCATTTTAAAAACAAGTTTGTGCCAGTTATTCTAAAAAGCTCAAAAGAACATGCACTGAAACTTCAGCAGAAGATATGAAAGCCAATTAGCCTTGTACAATAGAATTAAAATGAGTTAGTAGCAAAAAAGGCCTGCTAATAAGCCATTTCAAATGTAATTCTATTTTTTCATGTACCAGGGTTCAACAACAAAACTGGATGGCAGTTGTCCAAGTGAGAAAAGTCATAATTAGTCAACTGTCACAGTATTGTATGTATACCAGACACTGGGATACATCACAGAGAAGGAATTCAATACAGAAATGGACTGAAGAGTTTTGAATTGTACTACCTGAGAATACGCTATGCATATGGTCATGAGTGTTTGGTTTTGCTCTACACAGCCAGCCTTCAGATGGAGCGTCATCCTGAGTTCTTTCAAAAGAACACATTTCTACCCACACAAGTTTGTAGGCCAACACCACAGAAGCTGGTCAACACTACTTAGAACTATTTCCCAGCATGAAAGGATTAGTCTACAGATTTCATACAAAGTGTGATTTCAGAATGCACAGTTAGTCACAAGTTCCATGTTGGGACTATTTCAGCCTCAGAGTAACACCTATTCCTGTCCAGATGTAGAGTACTGAAGTTCCACATGCAACAACCACAGGAATTCAGATGGGCCCAAATTCCTTCCAGCCTGCAGATCAAAGGGAACAGCTAGCTTGGCACCAGTTTTATTATTTATTGCCACTTCTGAATAAGGTTGTTGCCAAGCATTACTGTTTTCTTTAGCATCATAATTGGGTTAAATGGCAGGTGGGATAAACACCTAAGCTCATAATGGAATCTAAAGGAAAAACACCATATAAAGAACTTTAAATATTAGTTACTCTGAGAAGTTCCAGAAACATGTATGAGCGCAGAGACAGACCAACCTGAACAGGTGATCCTACAACTCACAGTTCAAACCAAGGGTTGGGGTGGGGTTTATTTTGTTTGGGGTTTTTTATTTGTTTTTTTTTTATGTTTATAAAGATCTTTGAAGCCTTTCAAAAGGCTCTGCTGCACTTGCACTCTGCTAAAATTTAGCATCACATGCAGAAATTGATACAATTAAGTATTGCATATTTTATTAGTAAAAAAATTAAAGTTTGACTGATTATTTTATTCTTCTTCCTCCATATTGGCATAGTAACCCTACATTCACATATCCAGCACTAAGATCTTTTTCCTTTAAAGCAGTTACTATATTTACCAAATTTAAGCCACTTCCTTACATTTATGCATTTTCTGCTTCAAAAGTTAATCTAGCTTTTGATTTCTAGAACCAAGTAGCACATGATCCTCACTTGGGTTTATAGACAGCCTGGAAATTTAAAGAGATGCTGTTGAAACCTTTGCAAGTTCACACTGCTGGGAACATCTATTAGGAGTGATAGATATCTATTATGCACTGTGTAACACTTAAATCATTAAATAAAAATAGTTGTTACTGAAATGATGTGCAAACAAGGGCATTTTTAAGTTCTGAAATACTGAAGTAGTGCTTCAATACCATCTTGTCTACAGCAAAATAAGTGTTCCTGAAGAGTGATCTGTTTAACTTCATAAATTCAAGCTTTATTTGATGCCATGGCATCAATACATGACAAGTTACTCACACATGATACAGCTGACTTATAATCATTTAATGTATTATGCAATATGCAAAACAATCCTTTGGAAAGTCACAAGTACAGGAAAGATCACAGAACTGAAGTGTATAAGTGAAAAGATTTTTCTTCTGTTTCCACAGTTTTTTTTTCTTCAGTCACCCTTCATTACTTTTTTTTGCCATGGAGAACCTGACCTGAGCTAACAAGAAATATTCCACTAGGCTCAGCGCTAGGAAAGAATCATAAGAATTATGGGATTTTTGTTGTTGTTGTTTTGTTTGTTTTTTTAAAGCACTAGTTTGCTATACCAGCATGTTCCAGTGTAAGGGACACTCAGTAGCCCTCAAGTGCCAAAAATTCTTGATCACTTTGCCATTAAAAGGGAAACCATAGTTCTACTCATCGTCTGAATGCCTAATGACTGACATTTCCACAGTGTCTGCCATGACCTGTTACTTGCATGAACGTACAAGAGAATGTAACTCAAGAACACATCATTAGCATCCAAAAATACTATGTCCAAATTCTATTATTGAGATACATGGCATTTCAAGGTATTTTGCCTTTCTTCTACCTTTATATTTCTCCCTCTCAGGAATGACTCCAGCTGCACTTTGAACACATTCTCCTCTTGTTCCTCTTAAAAACAAGATAAGGAATTCTTCAAATTGGCCCAGGTAACTGAAAGCTTGCCCATTAATCAGACTGAATTCTTCCAAAAAGCTATACTGGATCAATCCTGTATTTCTCATCTGCTTTCCAAGACCATACTAGAGATGAAGACATAATGCAGAGCTTTATGTCTTCCTCCAAAAGACAAAGTCCAGTAATAGGCAGCATGCAGGCTCCTATCAACAGCATAGTGCACGAGAACAGTCAACAGTCATTCCTGCAGTCTCCTCTTCTGCTTCTTCCACCAACTTGGCTGCCTTTTTCCTGCAGCTTTCAGCTTCCTTTCCCTATCCAGCCACTCCCTGCAGACTCTTTACATTCTTTCTCCTAAGATCGCTGATCCTGTACCTTCCCCTACCAGACCTCACCATAAGGAACAATGTCAAGCAACTAAGAAATGGCAAGCTGCAAAAAGTTAAGGTGACCTTGAAGACTATCTCTAGCAGACCTCAAAGGTCAAATGCCTATTTAAGATAGTCAGCATGCCTAGCACCATAAAAGCTAGAGAGCAACAGTGTCTGCCCAAAACCTACTATTTCTTGTACTATACATAATCTTAAAGTAACAAAGAATGTTAGTATGGGGCGTCACTTACACCAGAGGGATCAGAAAACAACAACAACAAAAAAACCCAAAACAAAAATACTCCCATGAGTAGAGAGATGGAAGTTCAGTATGGACTCCAGGATCTCAAAAGCGTTAGGCCTGTGGGTGCCATGAAGGCACTGCAAAAGTACCTTCACTGCTGGGTGTGTTCAGAGATTTTTCTTCTTGATAACTAGAGGTTTTCAAATCCAGAAACTTGATGCTATTGCAAATAATAAAGTCTTGCTTTCTGAAGTGCTCCAGGGAAGACTCAGTACTAATCTAACACACAATCCACTGGAGATTTATAGTATTTGAGCAACAAAATACATCCTCTTTAACAGAAGAGATCAAGTCACAGAAGTCTGGATACTGCAAAAGTAAAATTCCTTCCACATTGGAGGGTGAAGGCAACTCCACTTCTTATCATGCACCACTAAGTAATCTAAAGATCAGTTAAATTTCTAGAAATCTAAAGCATCCAGCTCTTTGCCACTTTATAAACATGGAAGTGGACACATGATTTGGTAGCAGCCATTTTTCCAGACAGAATAGTGGAAAAGGTAGGAAAAAAGAAGTGTACATCTTGCTGCTGTAGTACTGGAACAACAAGCAGGGGCAGATATTTTTCTAATCCTGTTGCAAGTTTACAGTAATTTCTAGCCATTTAACTATCATTTAATTTTTTTAAAACTCATCCACCTATGCTAAATTAATAATGCAATTTGAAAGTGTTATATCCAAGACTGGCTCAACTCCAACATCTACACACCAAAAGTTTCACATGCTGTGCATCTATCGGGGTGTTAATGAGCACAGGTCTCAGCTTCTGACAGTAATCAACATCAGACTCACTCTTGCTTCTAGTGGTGTCCAGAACTGCTGCCCACAGTTATTTTAAAATTGCTTCCGAAATGCCTGATCCTGTGGCACTTGGACTATTATCCATCTTTGTAAAGGGAGGGCTTAAGTAGCAGGTAGCAGTTGTATTCCTTTCTTACTGCTTCTCAGCTATTTTACTGGGGCTATCTGGGAGCTGTCTGTTGAAGTCAGTCCTAACAAAACTTCTAACTGGGAACTTTCAGTCTTTAGGAAATACCTTTGTAGTCAAATTGTTTATGTATGAAACCTCTCCAGCACTCCTGTCTCTAGCAGCGATAGATAAATGTACTCCCACAGAGAATATGCTGGAATTCAGCTTTGATAGCAAGTAAGTTATTACTAATTCCTGACATCAACTGTCACGCTGGAAGTATGCATCACAGAAAGAGACAGCTAGAAAAATACAGCAGTCAGGTGATTTCAAACATGTTAGTAGTTTGTAAATCAGAACATTTCTCCATTAACCTGAGCTGGCTTGTGTTGAAAAGAAACAACAACTTCTGATGTGCTGAGAAGCCTCCTGCTCCATGAGAGTAATTGAAAATCTGAAATATATACTGAAATATATACTGAAATATAGTGATTTCAGCTATCTCAATACTGCATTTACAGGAAAGATCCAGAAGAAACACAATGTCAATCGTGACATGTAATAAAGGGGCAGGAAGCTGCCATGTCCATCCTCTCCAGTGCAGTAACTAAGAAAGAACAACTGCTTTTCTCAGAAATTGTAGTACAGTGCATAGTTATTGAATAATGTGCAAAGAATACCTGCTTACCCCAGTGTGGACCTGAAAACTAATGTTCTTAGCTGTTCAACCATAAAGTAACTCAGTCTTAAGTGTATACAGTTTTCCATTTCCATATATATGCAGAGGAGTCTATTAGCTAAAAGCACAGCAAACAAAGAGGCAGTTGGACAGTTTACATTTCCTGTTCCATCTAGCAGTCAACACACAGGCACTTCTGGTATAGTTAGTCAAATTAAAGGTCTTATTACAACAGCTGAACTCAGTATTGCTTCATCTGCCTTACAAGCTGGTGTAGAGCACTAGATCAACCAAACTAACCTCCAAAGAGATCCACTTCAGCAGTGGCAGCAGTAATAGTTGTAGTTGTAGCAGCAGCAGCTGAAGTAGTTGTAGTATCAGTAGTTGCAGCAGTAGTTGCACTAGGCTCTGGCGCAAATGGATCTGAAATCTGTGTCTCAGAGGTAACACCGGAAAGTGCAGCCAGATTATCTATATGCAATCATATAATGAAGATCAAACAGGAAAAGTAAGGGGAAGAAGGAGAGAGACCACTCAACTCCAGAAAGTTAAAATAAGGAGTCTTAACATTCAAAAGTCTTAGAAATCAAAAATATTACTCACCCTCTCCCAAGAGGTCTAGTGATTGTCCATTAAAATGACAGCAGAATAAAGAAACAGACCAATTAGTAGAACTGCCAGATTGAAGATGTTCATTAGCCATATGTTCATTCTCTAAGTTACATATCTAGGTTAAACATAATCTCTGCACTTTATTTTCCAACATTCAAGAAGTTATTGTTACATGACAAAGCTCATTCTGTTTAATAGCTCTGTTCAAATCAGAACCAGTACATAAACTTCACATATTTGGTAAGTTCCTTAATATCTAATCAGCAAGATGTTCAAACACTGGTAGCATTTATCACTTCTGTTCTATACAGCTGCTTCTCTTTTCTTAAAACTGTAAGAGAGAGAACCAAGTAGTGGCCTGTAAGGGTTGACAGGAAGGTCTCCCACATTTCACTACTCCAGGGTCAAGCTGAGAACCACTTCTTTAGAAGCTCAGTTCACCACCATCCTAGTTCTCTCTCACCTTTGGCTTAGCAATGTAAAAGTAACACCAGACATAGGTAGACTTCGTTGAAGTTTATGAACAGCTAACACCTCCCCAAAACACTGAAAATTTTAAAAGCAAGTTTCTGGGCCTAATACCACATAGATTCAAGACTTTCACCACATAAAAGAGTACATGGGAAGAATGAGCCTCAAGGAACCTCAGTGCTCACACAGAAGTACAGCAAACAGGCATAGTTGGAGCTTATTTAAGTCAGGGAGCTATCAGCAGAACATACTCAGATACCAAAGAGAATCTCAAGATAATTCTGCTTAGTTGCAAGTATTTTCTAGACCAAAGTAGCCAGAAAACTGTCAAAAATCATTATTAAATTTAGTCGAGAGAATTCAGCTTACTGTTCTGCCAAAGTGAGCTGTTGTGATCCACCCATCAGCCCTACAACCCTTCACAAAACTGACACTAAAGCCAGAGAGCAGCTTGCAAATACAGCGTTACATTACTTCAGGATAGAATTCATGGCATTCCTACTTCCCCAAGTATATTCCAAGAGGCAGACAAACTGTATCTCTTGTACTTGAGAGAACTCTTCAGCAATTTAAAAAAAAATAAAATAAAAAAGGAGAGCAGCCCTTCTTTGAAAGTTTTTGCTGCATTTGTGATAGAGCAAGCATACTATGCAGAAACAACCACCTCTGTCACCACTTGCTATGAGGAGTATGAATGATTGAGAGCATAAGCAAGTTAGCTCTGTTCCAACTTTGGTTCCTTAATCAACTGTTTCCAGAGGCCAATGAAGCATATTTAATGACAGACTTTCCTACATTTTTATGTTCTCTGAAACCAGTCAGACTGAGTCCTAAGACAGAGGAGGTTTTGCCTACATAAAAAAAACCAACTATAAACTATAAAAATCTGTGAAAACTAGCCAGTTTGGCCTATTATATTTTTATACTGCAGTTAGAATAGTCTGAGCTCAACTACCTATTTACTAACCAGTAGCTCAGTGTTGCTCCTAGATTCATTGAACACCTAACAGGGTCATGGGTTCATCTGATTCACACTGAACAGCAAGCACAGAGTCCAGACGCTTCACTATGGGTCAGTATGTAGGAAGCAAAATGCTTTGAGCAAGCACAGCTCAATTGTCACAAGTTTGTCTTTATTTTACAACACCCGTTAAAACAGCACCAAGAAACCACATGTAGATATTTTTGTAACTAGTTCCTTGGGAGAACTCTACTTGAGACTGACTGCACAAGCTGAGGTAAGTCAAAATACCATTCTGAAAGAACGTAACAGTATATTAAAAATGCAGCACTGGTATCTCATTACTGCACTCCAGGTGGATGTCTCACAGCTAGACTCGAAATCAACAACTGTTGGCAAACTTCTACCTTCTATTAGCTTATTCCTCAATACATTTTTGTTATCCAGTTATGTTATAGATCACAATACAGTGAAATTACAGTTATCCAGCACAGCAATCTACACTTCCTGTTAGTATAGGAAGGATTAAAACAAATGCTTTATTGTATACTAATATTAAAGTAACAATACTAATATCAAATCTAAGGCACACTGCAAGGCAGTTTAGAGCAGAAATTCAAGTCAATTTGCTTTTATATCCAAGAGTCAGATCTTGTGAGGATGCAGAATTTGACCTACTGTATTTTTTGTAATACTACAGTCTACTTTGCCTGCCAAATGCCTATCTATTCATCTTGCAGTATGCTGCAGGCAACTTATTATCCTACCTTGATCATCACTTGTTAGCACAGAAGTGTAGATTTTCACAGGTTATAGTTCATTTGCTAGATAATGTACGTTGTATTCAGAAATACATTCGATATACAACAAAATATACAGTGTCCTGTATATACCGCTAAATATACAGTGTACTATATTGAATATACAGTATATGCCAGAATACATAGAATCTACACTGTCAATGAAACTAAGAAAGCAGGATCATTTGTTGGTGATGGTGATGTGTATTCCCGATATTTATGTGATATTTAAAGTGCCAGTTTGATACTACATCTTGAAGTATTTGAAATTCACACTTTCCTAGCTATTCTGAACTCCAGCAATCCTTCCAGCTTCCTCTCTCTACTACTTCTTTCTCATACGTTCCCATGTTAACTTGCTGTGGGCCAGAAGAGTTCTGCAGATGAGGAGGAAGCTCAAATAGCAGAGAAGCACTGTTACACATCCTCCCAGAAGTCCTGTGTGGAAGGCAGGCCATCTTGTCCAGCCTCCTGCTCAGAACAACATTATGGGCAACACCAGATCAAGGCAGTCATGGCTTTGTCTGGTCAGGTCTTGAAAAATCTCCAGGAATGAAGAGTCCACTAGCTCACATCAGGAATCTGCTCCAGTACTGCCCTACTCTCTGAGTGAAATAATTTTTTCCTCATGTCCAATCAACCTCTGAAGCTGTAATCTATTGTTATTACCTTTCACTATAATCAACTCTCATTTCCAAGAAAATTTTGGCTCTGCATTATAACTCCCCTTCAAGTAGTTGCAGGCCACTATTAAGAGTCCCCTGTAGCCTCCTCTCTGGCAGATGACAGAGGCCCAGCTCCCTCAACCTCTCTCCACAGAGCTGTGCTCTAGATCCCTGGAGTCCTGGTAGCTCTCTGCCAAGCCCCTGTCCCTCAACCAGGACAGCCCAGAACTGGATGCAGTATTCCTGATGTGGGTGGCCTCACCTGCACTAATTAGAAGGCTCTGTAATACCTATGAGACCTTACAATTCATAATGACTACCAGCTTCATCCTGCAGATTTAATTTAAATAAGTAAATTAAAAAAAAAACCCTTAACACAGGCTCAAAGTTTTTCTCATTTCCAGATAAAACATTAATGGAAATTTCAGTATTTTCACAACAAAGCCACTCTAGCTCTCAATTCAGACATGGTGTTTGGCAATTATTTAAAAGAGATTAAAAAAGAAAGAAAGAAAAAAACGCAAAAAAAGGAGAAGCTAGATTCCAGTGTGGTAACAGGTCATCATACCTGGACTCCTGCCAGCAGTAAAGACAACAAACTTGAAGCTTACTAAGCTACCAAAATGCTATTCTGAAAGATAAGACTGAAGTATACTTGATGAAGTTGGTGATAATCCTGGCCAAAGAAAAAGAGTTAGCTGTCCTTTTACATTGTGGAACAAAAGAAGTAGGTGCATTACTAGTCAACTTTAAACTTTTCAGTGACTCAGAAGAATAAAAACACCTAAGTTCGAAACTACAGGTGTTTTGTCCAAAAGAACAAAGTGAAAAAACAAATAAGTCAGCTTTTAATTGCAATGCAAATCAATATTTTACAATATTAATGGCTATT
The DNA here is from genome assembly GCA_907165065.1 of Caprimulgus europaeus. The sequence continues at coordinate 87,079,298 of OU015524.1, read as the reverse complement.
TACTCTGCATAAATGAGCAACTGCTTTTAAAAGTTAACTGAGAGGCCTGAGCTCTTTTGAACATCTCAAAAGCTTGTTTTCCAGTACTGGGCAGTGACAGAGCAAGACAAATAGGACATAAGCAAAACTTGCAGAATAACTAGTCCCATGCATCCTAGAATAGATGACTCTTTGGTCTTGCTTTCTAGGTAAGATTACATTTCAGTTAATAAAACTGACACTTCTGGGGAAAAAAAAAAAAATCAATTCTGTAGATTAAATAGGAATATGCAAAACATGGTCCACACGACAGCCATAGCTATCACCTCATAACGAAGTGGCTGAGATGCAATGTCCTAAAGCTAAGAACAGAAACAGGGAATGCAGAAGCCACTACTACCCAGTATTAGCATGCACAGTGGAGTCAGCATGACTCAGTGTAGCATTCCTGCCGTGAGAGGGCTGATTTTCATTAAGCTGCCACACAAGTGAAGATCTCTTAAGCTTACACCACAGTGGGTTTACAACTATGTGAGTTAAATCACATTTACTGGCCTAATTCTTTGTCTTCACAGGACAAGAGTGAACATTGCCTACATTTAGTGCAGTCCCCTTCAGATCACCAGCTGCTAGGGCTGCCTGGAACAACAGGCTTAGCTCACCATAGAGCTCAGAGTGCTGCTTAGGTACTCTTATTTTAAAGCAGTTAGCCCTCTACTTCTGTTTTCATATTATTATTCTAAGCAGACAAAGAAGACTTTATTAAAGTATGTTAAGAGTTGCCAGAGGTAGTCACACTTGCAGCAGAACTAATTTGCCACGCTTTGCTTTAGATGCATTTTTGTTTTAAAAAGATGTTTTTGATCCTCCTCCTACTGATCTGTGGGCTTTGCTTTATGAACAGAAGAGTTATTTCTGCCCTCACCTTGCCAATAAGCACATGAGCACTTCTAGTTTTTCTGTTTTAAAGTGCCTACCCTACCTGTTCACCTTCAACCATCCCCTTCCTGCTCACTTTTAGTCACATAATCCTGGCTCCCCCCAGCTTTGCAGTCAGGCCCTTATAAGCAGCTTATACTATTATGCATATCCCTGGAAAAGGGAGTAGCCTTGTGCTGCAAAGGGATGCCTGACTGTCAGGTCAGCAGAAGCCTGGGAGTGAGATGGGAACATCCTGTGCTAGCAGAGACAGAGCCAGGTTTCAGTTCAGCCAGGCAAGAAGACGTAGACTGCAAGAAGTGATGCTGACAGTGAGGTTTCTCTACCTCCCCATGAAGTCGCTCCTGCAGGGGCTGCTGGAGCAGCCTGCCCAGTAGCAGCAAAGTCTGGCTGAAGATCCAGAAGATCACTGGATGGTTTGGAAGAGCTGCCAAGTAAAGGAAGAGAGATATTAAATATTGGAGGAATTCGTCCATTTTAATCAAGTTTAAAAAAAAAAGAAAAAAAAGAAAAAAAAGAAAAATATTGAATTGTAGAAATTACCCTTAGTTCTGATGAAACCATTGAGAGAGAGATTTTTTTCAGGCCTTAGGATTAGAGCAGTGCCCGTAAACACCTCTACTGCAGTAAGTGCCAAGAACACATTACATCCCAGGACAAGACCTTAACTTACTTCCATTACTTGGCAATGACATTGTAACAGATCTATGAGACTTTTACAATTCTGAAAAAAAAACCCAAAACCCCCAAACCAAAAAACAAAATCCCAGGTGGTCCCTAAGAACAGAGCAAATAACTGGTGCTCCCTTCTACTTCAATATTTCATTGTGCCATGCCAGAAAGCAAGAAACCCACATTTTAAGGCAATAAATAGGCATTAGGTAGAAGAGAGTCGGCAACACTTCTATAGCTTAAGCCAGCCACACGTTTCCCTAGGAAACAAGATCTTGTTCATTTAGAACATGTAAATAAATAACAGAGGCTCTTTCTTGGGTGAAGTACCTCACCTGACATTTAACTGAAGTTAGTCACCTCTTCAGACTTTTGGTTCAAGCTTAGAGCTTTACAAGTCTAGAGTTCTTTCACTTCTACTCATTACAAGGAGCAACAGCAGTTTGTTCTGGTTTTGACATGAAAGGAAGGTTCATATTTCCTCATTGGTCAAATGTCTATTTTTCATTTTAACCTCCAAAAGTTAATTATTTTTGTGCTTCATTAAATAATTTGAACAGCAATAAAAAGGAATCTTAATTCAGCAGTTTTAGAAACAGAATACTGAAGAGCAGCACAGATTGCATTTGCACATTACTTCAGTCTATTCACTTACAAGTTCATGTCAGGAATGGTACAACATAATTTTTTGTGATCTATACTAGTAGAATAACATAGCCCATTCAATACTCAGGTACACTACCTGTAAAATAAGCAAAATCTTGCAGGCAAGCCTCCTGTTACAAGTGTGACTTTGGCATCAAACTCAATAACTTCAATATGTTTTTTAACTTACCTGACTGGAGCAGCTGTAGATGAAGTTGCAAAAAGATCAACTGGAGGAGATGTATCAATAGTTTTTGCTGGAGTAGTACTAGGAGATGTAACAGTTGTGGCTGGAGAAGACTGGTGAAATATTTTAAATATACATTTAATATATTTCTCCACAAACAACTCATGTATAGATTCACATACTTTAAAAATCTAATTTTGACATTAGGTAGAATTATTGTGAGATGTTCCCCTCTCTGAAAGAATTTAAGGAAGACTGGGCTAAGTTTTCAGAGGGTAGTCGAGTTGAGAAACACCAAGGTGACTCAACCTAGCAATGCCTGGCTCAAGAGGAAATGCCTACTACAGAGGCTCTGAATGCATGTAGACACCAGCAGCCAGCCTCATATGAGCTTTCGTCCCCTGGGTTCAAGACTTGCCCAACATCCAGGAAACCAACTCAGAGACTTGTGATTTGGAGTTGCCTTACTTGCCTTATAAAATTATTAGGGCAACTAACAGTTCCTATGCGTCAAAGGATTCTCAGCAAGTTCCAAGAAAATAGTTTGCTTCCCAGCAAACTCCCTCCTCTCAGTTTTAAGATCATCCTGGAGATGGGAGGAACGAAGTATTTTTGTGGGTTTGTCTCTACATCTGACAGACCCCTCATTTTGTCCACGGAATGAAATATCTGTTAGTCCACAACAGCACCTTAGTACCCTAATCATAGAAATAGTGGGAGAAGATAAGTGGTTAGAAACCAAGTTGAAAGTATGTATGTAAAACTTCAGGCTGAAGAGAGGTTCAGATTGATCACCAGTCCTAACTGTTAAGTCCTTGGCAAGATATGAAAGACAGCTCAGCCCATGATTTTACTTCATTAGCTCCTCCAATTCTAGATAAGGATATCTTAATTATAGCAAGGACGGACACTCAGGAGAGTATATTGCAACTCTTCTGTGTACTTGAAGACTCAAATTACCAGAATTACTAGAATCAACCATTGACCTGTCTCCCTCAGATTCAGAGGTTTTCATTCAGTTTCTCCTGCACAACACCCATTATTAGACACAGAACTATGGCACCTGGCAATGCTTCAGGGATACCAGGAACTATTATTACTAACACTATAAAGCTCATTAGTTTATCTGACAGTCAAAGATGTTTTCACTGGTAACTCTTGCTTTAGATTAAGGTGAATAGTCTCACTAATAAAGGTCACTTCTGAAACCAGGTATATCTGATGAAAGTTTTCTTCCTGGCTTTTCATATGAATGTGGTTTTAAAAGAGTCAAACCTACCTCCTAAAAAGCTGAAAATATAGTGAAGAATTTGGAGGAGAAACAGTATGGAATAAATTTCTTACTGACATGAGGATTAAGGGCGGGGGAGGGGGACAGTGTGTGGAAAAAAAAAAAGACAAAGAAGTTGAGATAAAGATACATGTATGTTTCATGCTATCACAAAGCATGACCATCATATCCTGGCAAAGTTGCTTGGCATCCTGCATGGATATAAGCACTATAGTCCTTCACAGATATAAGCACTATAGCCCTTCAGATCAGTGAAGCATTTTTATGGGGCCATTATTTACAATGCCATTAAAAAAAATGCAATTTTGTCAGTTAGGTAGGGCCTAGGTGAAGTCTAAAAAGCAGATTAAGAGATGGCAATTTAACTTGTTATGCCCTTAAGATGTTCTAAAGCATATGATCTGAACAGGAATTAATTAGTACAGCAATTAGCACTATTTACCTTGCTCAGAGGAGAAGGAGCCCCAGATCTAGGAAAAAAAAAGGGGGGGGGAGGGGTTTCAGATAACACTTGGAAACTGTTTCTGGTCATCAAAACTCAAGCAAAAGGACCAAAAGCTAAGCATAACAGCTTTCTGAACATCTCTACAATCACATGCCCTCCCCATTTCTCAAACTTTCATGCGTGCTTTGCACAAGGTATGCAAATTGTTATTTCAAAGCTTAATGGAATCTTTTAAGCTAATTGGTATTATTCTGCCTTTTAAATAAGTTCTACTAGATGGAGGAAAGGCAGAGATGCATGCAAGTGTCTTGTGCTGGGGCCTACAGGAGCCAGTAGGAAAGAGATATCGGGGCAAGACATCATCATATTATAAAATCATGCAACAGCAGCAAAGTAAGACCAATATGGAAGCAGTTATCTAACATATGTCTCCCGAGGATGTGGCAGCAAATTTTCAAAGTCTACTATTCTTTTACAAAAAGTCAGTTACTTTAAAATAGTGATATTTATAAGTATGGAAACAGTCTGTTGGAAAGTCCAAGCTGAAAGTTCTCTGACATGCAAGAAAAATCACACTAACCAACAGAGCCTTGACTGTAAGTTGAAACATACATCAATGCATTTGTTTCATTATTATGAGGTATGAAAATACTGGTACATATTTTTAGATCTGCTTTGATCTAAGAGATGAAAGGAGGAGTTTAAGTTAAAACTTCACCAGTATTGAACTAGCATCCAATCTATAGGTTACTTGAATTAGTTAAGTCCCAAGAGCTGTAGAACTGATTAGACGATCTGGAGCTAAAACAGAAATTACTAAATATAACTTAATGACTATTTATAAAAGCAAGCAACAGTTTAGGTATAATTAAAGAAGATATATAGTTCAAATTTTTCAAGCCATCTTAAAAGAAAAAATAACCATGTCGGCATGCAAGTGATATGTAAACATACGTACTTACCCTTCACTAAATTGAAAGGAAAGCAACAGTAAAAGAGAAAACACAGGTTTAGCTTAATCCTTCCTAGACTTAGTCATGACAAGTATCTAGTAAGAAGATGCAAAGCCATAAGAAAACAAATCAATTTTGATGATAAAAACCTTATCAACAGGGAAACCCAGCTCATTCTAGGAGTTTTCCACCATTAATTTTACTTTATATTGGAAAATGTCTAGGTGTTTGGTGTGTCATTTCTCCTTACCTGCCTAGTAAGGAAAAAAGTTACCATTAAGACAACTTAGTAAGGGAAAAGAAAAGCCTAGTCTTACCACAGCTTATTTTCCAGTTAAGTGAAAAAAGGAGGTTGGGGGAGGCAAACCTAAACATCAGGTAGTCTCACATTGTTACTAATGGGCCTTGATACATGGTACAACATATATACCTACTTGTTCCCAGGTTTTTTTCCTTCCAGTGAGTTTAGATGTTGCTCAAGGGTCTCCATAAGACTGCTAGGAGCCTTGAAAACAAAGAGAAAGATACACTTCTAAACACATTGCATTGACCTAACGATATCAACTTCCCTGCAGTCCGCCATGTGCATGCTCATGTTATTTTATTTACACCACTGTGAATATAGTGGATTTCCATGCTACAAGTATTCAGGCAAAGATAGCTTTTGAAAGACTGTGTCAAAATTTGTAGAGAGAAAACATTTACCTCTACTAAACACCACCTGAAGCCTAAATCCAGGATGTGTTGCTCATCATGCTTTGAATCAGTGTTAAACATTGACAACAGCACAGGCATCCACAGGGTTAATTTTAAGAGTAATAGGTTCAAGGTCATCCTTTCAGTTTTGCTTTTAGTCAGACCTCCAACATCTCTTTCATGACCAGAGGGTTAGATAACATTTGCAGTCTAACAAAACAAACTAAAAGTTCTTTCCAACACCCCCAAAAGCAGCTACCTTTGGTTCAAGACTCCCAACATCACAAAACCTTATAGCTGTTTCTTCTCAAAGTGCTGGTCATGCACTGGTTACTAAGCCCAGCAGCTAACTCACAATTCAGGAAGATTACTATTTTAGATGTCTACAAAAACTAAGCTTTTTCAATCCTCCCTGATCTTAGGTTATTTTAAGCAACCTTTTTGTGGTTAGGCAATACCCCCAGGCATGCACTTGCTGTTACAATGGTAGATAGGAAAAGTAGTCATAAATGCAAATGACAGTGTGCTTAGCTACTCCAGTATAAAAATAGAGTCCAGATAAGTAATCTCCTAAAAGATCAACAAGCAAGGAGGAAACCTTTGAGAGATACAGTAGCATATAATAGTCAAGTATTTCATCATGGTTACCGGTTCATCAATGGTACAGTCTTTAAACGGGGAATTCTCTTTATCAGTCTCTTTCAGATCAACCACAATTCCTGACAGCAATACCTACAGTGTTTTTCATAAATAATGCATTTAATTTCAGGATATATATATATATATTTATGCATAAAAAAGTCAGTTTGTGATGCTTGAAAACAGACCATCCACTGCTCTTATGTACAGTATGCTGAAAACCAGCTGTCTGGCTAAATCAGATGTTTCAGGATGCTTAGTACTTGCTAGTATCACTGCACAGCTAAGTGTACTTATAGTGTCTGCATATTAATTCTGCCATTAAAACTGAGCAGTAAAGTAATTTAACACAGCAGAAATATAAAATACTCAGAAAATCCTGAAGTGTCAGCTTGAGTTTAAGTTATGTCCCACATGCCTACACAGTGCAGAAACATTTTAACCATTATTGCTTTTATAGGCATATGTATTCATTTTCAACTAATTTGAGCACAAGAAATAATTCAGTTAAACGCAAGTGACTTAGTCAAAAGAACCCTCCCGCAGCAAGAAAAAGATGAGTAAAGGCTCTTATTTGCTAAAAAAAACCAAAAACCAAAAAACAACAAACATTCAGACTTCTATTATTCAAAAAGGCTATAGCATAAGATACAAGTTGTGCCTACTTAAACATGTAAGCAGAACGTTATTTTCTTAAAAAAAAAAAAACCAACAAAAAACCCCCCATTATTTCCTGTTACCAGTTATGTCTACACACTTTAAATAGCTTTCCAATTATTATTCACAGGTTTCTTAAAAGCCAAAAAGGTAATATGAAACTCATCTATCAAACAGAATTCACAGAGGAACCTACAGCACATTGCAGATTAGCCTTCACAAGTGAGTCCCGAGTAGCCTTTGGGAGAATACAGCTATGAGGGACTACTCAAGAAGACCACTGAAATGGTCAGGCAATTGGTCTAGATGATCTTTCTAGAACCCTTCCTTACAAAGGAACTTTTCTATTATATTTTAAAGTGTTGGTTCATGAGGTGAAAGGGACCCTCCCTCAGCAGTAACTAAAGTGCTGCTGAGCAGACACAGCACTGACCGACAATGCAGAACAGGGCTTGTGCAGTCCCAGCAAGCAGCCTTTCCAGCAGCCTAACACAACATCAGCAGAAGCAGATAAAAGTGCTACAGGAATTTATAAAGCATACTTAATTAACAGAGCTTAGGGTGAGTTCTTCTGGTTCGAGGACATGGCTCATGACTGACTGGACCTGGTTAAAACAGAGTTTCTAGGGTACAGAGTTAGGTGAACATGCTACTTCAGCTGTTTCAGAACTGAGTTTGGTATTCCACATGCTGCTAAAAGTCTAAGCTTTCCTTTGCTGAAAGAGTGGCCACACTTCCTAGCCCTGAAACTGTAGCATCTGAAACCCATAAAGATTAAAACTCTACACCTTCACATTGTGTTTCACTTTCAGAATTTTTAGCTGTCTTTTTAACCAAGAGAACCATTATCCTGATGCCTATTTAAACCCGGCTTCAAAGAGACCTTCAAAAACTACACATTCATAGGTTATGAATACTTAGGATTTACAACTGTTAAGTAGTCTGGGCTGCAATTCTGTTCAAATTTTACTGGCATTAAAACTGCCACACGTGAACTCTTCAGCAGGGATCTCTTCCTCCAAGTAAATACTCTTCTCACATTAAACTCAAAGCCAGGCACTCAGGCCAATTTGCAAGTGATACTGAAAATAGACGAGCACAACAGAATTTAAGCAGCTACAGCATAAGTGAATTTTGATGTTTAAAGTTTTGATGCATATTGACAAACATTAAAAGTTTTGATGCATACTGACAAGAGAAGTTCAGCAAAAAAAAAAAATCACAACTACTGCATTTAAACTTCAAAGTCACTGTACATAGACCTACTATCTTTACTAGTGCTAGTTCTGCTCTCAATTTCATCTCCCTGTGTCAGGGAGAAATTCTGAAGCAAGTCACACGAAAATCTCTACACAGTCTGTCATCAAAAATGAACTTGAGCTAAAAGCTGCTAAAATCTGTCCTTCAGCAAGGAAAGAGCAAAACAGTCTACTCTTCAACTATAGGTCAGAAGTATCTGTGAAATGTTATTTTAGTTGTATCAGTCTTTGGTCAGTTCTTATTTGGGAGGGCTTTAAAATATTAGGTGGTATGACTTCCTACCAACATTTACATTCCTGGTGTGCTTCCTAATTACAGAACTTGTAGTTATCACACAGATTCAAAAAAGACTAGAAGAGAAGCTTACCTGTGTAAGATCAGGGATATCGCCTTTGTCAATTCCAACTTGCTGTGGATATAAGAGGTAAAAAGTTAGGTGTGTTACTCCACTGCAGCAGGCACTAATTTTGACTAGAACCATGGTACGCTCTTCAACCTATAATGCACTTAATCTTTAGGAAAAGACTACAAAGTTAGCAAGTGCAGATGCCCAACTTTTCAGTAGCTACTGTCAACAACCTGCAGTAGGTTTTTTGATTTTGCTTTGGGGTTTTTTTAACCAATTAAATATCTATTTTTTTAAAAAGTAGGGGGGGAGGGCAGGGAAGTTCAGTTCCACCCAGGAAAAGTTCATACTGTGCAAGTCAGGCAGGGCTTTCTGGTCATAAACTGTTGTCTCAGAGGACAGCATTAGTGAACTGCTGAACACATACAATACAGGTACCTGACTATCCTAATGAAGATCTCTGAAATTCAGCCAGTGAGCAAATCCTAGAAGGCATCACTTAAAAAAAATGCTAAAGCTCAAGTCACTTTGTTGTTCTGCCCTTCTCTCCTAGCATTTCAAATACAGCAAGATGAGGTCTAAGTCTGCAATCTTCTATTAAGTTGTCCTATTGTTTCACTATGGCTCTTCAAAGTGCCTGATTGTTCAGCTTTTACAGAGGAACAAGCTCCACTGCACCTAGTAATCCTGAAGTATAGCCACCATAATCCCTGTCCTGCAAAGCTGACCTACTATAGGTGTCTGAAGTACTTCACTCCCCCAAGTTCAACATTCATATCAGACATCACATGCTATTCAGGAGTCTAGCATGCTCCTCCATAAATCATTAAGTAAATTAGCAAAGAAAAACTTTATATTCAGCTCATTACTGCTGTCCATTATAATGAAGCATGAAACATGGAAAATGTGCATCTTGTGCCAAGGAGCCAACTACCACAAATGAAAGCCCATCAAAAGAGTTAATTAACCATGTAATATTTGTATTATCCACATAAGAGGATGATAACAAGGATCAAAACCAGGAAAATCTCCCATTCCAGTTCACTTGCAGTTGGCTGCAAAGACTTAAAAAGCAGACTTATAAAATCATGGTGCTTTTATTCCTAATTTCTATTCCTCTAATGTTCAATGCTGTTCTGGAAGTATGCATTTATTACAGCATTTCCAAGAAATACTGATATGATTGAAGTCACATCATCCGTTATGTTACCAGGAAAGTTGAGGCTGGCTGCACAGTAGAAACAAGTGGAAGTCCTAAGCAGGGCTTAACTACTTCAAGAAGAGCTGAATAAGCAGATTCAGAAATGTCTATACTGCCTCACATTTATACACAGCGAGTCAGATGCTTAACAAGTGCAATTAATATTTTATATCAGTGCTAAAAAAAAATCACAAAATACTAAAGTGCCAGACTCCAGAGGACTGGAAGTCACTTACCTCTGCAACTTTAAGAAACTCTGATACTCTGGTCATTCGAGTAAGAAATCGTTTGTAGATTTCAAGAGCATCTTTACATTGTCCCTTTTTCATTTCAAAAAACTTCTCTAGAGAAATAATTTGGCAAATTTCAGTTAAGATATCTCACATTAGGTCTGCATTCATCAGCAACTCTAGTTTTCAGGAAAATCATGTTTCAAGAATATTGCACTCCGTTAACATTTTTCTACTTGGACACTAATCTAGTGGCATTCCTAGACCTTTGTAGAATTTAGAAGTTGGACTTGCTGAGCTGATAAAGAATTATATAGACCAGAAATTGCACCCCAACCAGGCATAGTATTGTGTGTGATGTAAACTGGGTTTTTAAAGATAAAAAGTAGGTGAACTAGCTACCAAACTTAAAATTCAAAGTAATTATGGATACTTAAAAATATATATTAACATACATCCTCTCACAAGTTGTCTTCACTCCAAAGAACAGAACAGTACTTTTTCCACTTGAATAGCTCTCTACAGTTGGTTTGCATCCATTATCAAGCACAGCTACCACATATTTCAACTTTAACTTCTGCTTTAAGTAGCAGTAGATAGTGAAATCTCAATCCAATTGTTACACCAAACACATTTGTATCTATCTGATCCATAAGCTTCCCATGCCTATAGTTTCAGTCAGAATGCTGGGACCTACTTTTATGAAACCACCAGAAAGCAACATGGATACAAAAAAATTGTCCGAGTTTTACAGCTCAGGTACATCTTTTAGCCTGCTCAGTCTCTGTAACCTCTCTGTTTCTTCCTGTTCTAGTTGCAGACAGAGCTTTAGGTCAGTCATGCTGACCAAGCAATCTCAGTTTTTAGCTGTCTTTATAGATCAGCTGAGGTGCTCACAGGTTTTTAATAGTTGAAGCTCATTTTCTACAGGGTCGGTTATGTTTCCCGCATTTTATGGCAACTCCTAGTTTTAGACTTCATAACAAATCCTTCTGCAGGGACAGTTTAAGGTGTGTTATGCTGGTGATCACATCAAGCTGTCTGAGCTTCAGAATGTGCTCACAGCCTCCTATAGACTTTGTAGGCTGATGGTAGATAGGGTTCTGGGGGGGGATCCAGCCTTGGCAGTCACACTTTCAGACAGATCAGGAATGTTATTCAGGAATATATTACTTCATATAAGGCTACTACATAGCATATATAACAGAAGAATCTGAGCATCTTAAAAATGCAGTCAAAGAGCAAAAGTTGCTTTACTAACCTTGCAGGACATATTATGCAAGCTCACACAGCACTATACATTTCTTTAAGCACAGAGATGCTCAGTGTCCTTAATTAGACATCTGCACAATTTAAAGGGCATATGACAATCCAGCCTCAGATGAACACTAATGTAAGAGGTTATGGTTTAAAGTTTTCTCTCACTTCAGAATACAACAGTCCAAGGGAAAAAAAAATGTAGTTTTAATGAAGTGTAAGTAAAAAAAAATAAGCAGATCAAACTCATTTTTCACTCGCTCATGGTACATGAGATATAGACACCAGGTTACTTACCTAGTAAGTTAATAACCCCATCATTGTAGCAAGCAAAAAGTTTGATAAGATCTTTAAATAGAAGCATGAATGCAGCATTTATGACACCATTTGTCAATTCATTTGGATGAACCTACAAATAAAATATCAGTTATTTACAACAGATCTATTGAACACAATCTGAAGTTTTAGCTTGCATCAGGTATCTGATGCTGTTATAGATAAAATCAAGCACTGAATACAAGGTTTCACACAAAGAAATGAAACAAAGGTTTCAGTTAGCAGATTAAGGATTGCTTTCTTCACCACTCCAAAATAATCCTGTACAGCAGAGGAACATCCTCATCAACAATAAATATCTTAGTCTTGACTCCTTCACCTATCACAAAGAGGAGGCAGATAGAGATGCTATTAACAAAGCTTTAATAAAACTGGACAAAAGATGTCTATTCACAGCAGAGCTTAACAAAACCTCAGTAATCTACTAGATAATACAGTTGGGTTAATGATGTCAAGACACTTCCAGTTCTCACATTAACATGGGTAGAAAATAAGTGCTCATTTATTAAAAGATCTTTCTTTTATTAAAAATATCTCCTGTTCTGAGAGCACTATCACAATTCCTATGCCATTTAAGGAATGAAAAACACATTAGCAAGACATGTGCTTCTAAGGCTTTCCTCTGAAAGCTGTAGTGGGCCCTGCCTTCCGCCTGGGAGTGTGTCCTTCTGCCCAACAAGAACAGAAGAACTTCAAGGCTAATCCCTTCAAAGACCCCTTTGCAACACTACACTGTACCTCCTACAACAATCAACTCCTGTTTTCATCCTTAAGGCAGATAACCAATCCCATCAACATTCATAACATTTTATATATATATATATATAGTAGACACCTATGAACAACCTTGATTAAAGTTTAGCCAATTTGGTTTACAGCTGAAAACTGGATGAAGATTTTGAGGAAGCCAAACAATGTACATGTGGTAGTCTAATGGCTTTTTCTCTCCTGCCCCAAAACAAGTTGATTGCCAGGGGACAGAAAAAAGATTCTTTAGTCTCCTTGTTTTGTACATTTCTTCTCCTCACTCATGCAAAAGATGAAACTCCAAGCTCTGAGTCAGCATTCCTCAATGCCCCTCATTTCCCATGCTGTTCCTCTACACTCACTACAACAACAAAAAAAGTGAAACCTGCACATTTCATACATATACATACATCCTTCATCACACTACTTCAGTGGGACACTGAAAAGGAGATTTTTGGCCCACATGATAGGATGATCAGTAAAGCACTATCTACAAGTGATATGCATTCACTACAACACAGCACTTATAAGTCACTGCCCAGTGTTACTGCTGAGTCAGCTTCAACACATACATCGAATTCAAGTAGTGCATCAATTTGTTCCTGTAATATCGGCATACTCTTCAGCAGCTTTTCAGGAGCCATTGTTCTCATTACACCATCAGCCCTGCAAGATGGAACATGGATTAGAAGCCATGGCACTTCCCCTTTTCCTTCCCCCAAACTGATTTGTTGTCTAAATTTCAGCTTAAAGCAGCTATAAATCATGTCAAAAGTTTAGAGCACTGTCCAGTTCTCCTGCTTCTGACATCACAAGAGCTGGCATGAAAAATACTTCATCCAGCCACCCTCCCTGACAGCAAGTGAGGAAAGGTTTTGTGTTAAGAGTGATGAATGCAAGAGATTGATCTCTTTATGGAAGGAAGACACAGAGTTTAAATAACTTGACAAGAAATACTGTCACAGAAGTACTTAGAGAACTGATAACTTCACGCATTAAGTTTGTTATGAGTAACTAATAACTCATTGCTGACGTGTCTGTGGTCACTGAAGACAAAAAGACTCTATAGTCTTTTTTCCCCATCAAATGCCACTACATATATATGCTAATTCAGTGACAATTTCAATCAGGACAATTTTTGCTTAAAGCTTCTTTCCTCAGTATTCCTGGGTACTAATGAATTCCATCACTCCTTCATAGCACTTCCATTGACTTTGACCTGCCTTATCAGTCCTGAACCGTCACTCCAATGGGATCACACAGCAGTCATGGATGTGTAGCATTCCTTAATTGCCATCCATAGTTTTATAGCAGTCTTCACACATGCCCATTTTTATCTCTGGATATCACAAACCTGCACAACCACCATTATGTATTGCCCCGTTCTGGCCACTGACAGGTATAGCATCTCCTCTCAGGAAACACACATCACTATTCTTACTTATTATATGTTGTACTCTGAAGCAGCACCTTCTTTTGAGTACCAGAAGTAACATGCATAGAAAGCCTTTCCAGGAACATATAGCAAGGCAGGAATAGAAGGATTCCCAGCCACTCAAACTTAAGTTTATTTAACACAAAGTGTTCAAAGGCACTAGGTGACAAAGGGTAAAGATGCTAGGACTACAGCAGCCTGCTGGACCAAAGCCTGCTTGAAATATCAATCCAACTAACTATCACTCTTCATACCAAAAGCTTCTTAGTGATTCATATTCCAGATAGGTTTAAGAGATAACTACTCTGGTCCCCACTATGGGAACAGCATCCAGCTACACAGCAAAGCTGATGCAGTAGGCCCTACACCTTCTGGCAGTTTGAGAATTAGAAGAGGAAAGCCTGGCAGCGACACATGCATTAACAGCTCAGAATCCTAAGACACAGAATACACCAGAACTGCCAGAAGGATGCTGTATGCAACTCATGATTAACAGGAGCATCTTTAGCATGCAGTCAATTAAGCTGCACCTTCAGTGGCTGTTAAGCCCCCTGCTGTGTTGTCTGTGTTTCAAGTAAGAATCTAGAGTCATTAAAGCCCCAATTAGAGGAGTCAGAGACAAAAAATATTCTGATAAATACCAATACAGTACTCTGAGCTTGGTTAAGAGTAGTTTACAATGTTACTCTGTTCAGTTTATAACTGTTTACTGTGTTGCCTGCTAAGAACTTCAAGTGTTCACTTCAGTTTTTCTTTGTAATCAGTCTTATTTCTTAGGGAAAGTGTCTGGAGAGTAAAGAAACATCCCAAACATAGTTTCAGAGTGTGTCCTTCTCCAAATCCTAAACACAGTCTTGCTACAACACAATTTATTAAACTCTTAATAAGAGTTAGATTTAACACCTAGCTCTAAAAGCTCCCAGTTCTGCAAGGCACCTTACTTTAGTCTTCAGTGTTTGCCTTACTACCCACAGTCTTTTCTCCTCCATGTGCAATTTTAAACCAATTACAAATGCTTAAGAAATTCAACCATTCTGGTGTTTCATTGTGGCTAAAAAAAGAACATAAGAATGAAGTTATTGAGACACTAAAATTAAGCGTAATGCCACAAACAAGATTTTCATGGGTCAGGCAACCTTATCATTTTACATATCTAAAATTTGCTTACCCTTTCTTCACTCTTGCAAAGTCAAATGCCATTTGTCTGTAGGAAAATGCTTTTTCATTCAAGTATCTACTATAACGCCTTATAAAGGTGGACATGTCATAACCTGCAGAAAACAGTCACATGTTTTATATTTAATGTTCATGTTTGTTTGGAAGTTCTTCAGTAAATGATAATATAGAGTCAACATGCCCTAAGGTTATGTGATCTCTGTTGCACTAAACAACTCCACATACAGAATAGGCATCACAAGATGTCTTCAAGCTTCTGAAGAAAAAGCAGTGGTGCTGCACCAAAGCAATCTACTGCTATCCTCTGCTTCCAACAGATTCATCCAATGCACCAGTGGCATGGTTCCTGGGGAAGGCTGCTAGTGGCTCCTATACAGTTATGTGGTAACATCACTTGATGGTGAAACTAGTTACCCCTCTATTAACAGGGAAAAATGTCAATTTGAAATAAAGTTTGTAATTAACTTGTACATAACTTCCAGGAAAAAGACCGATTTCAACTTGAACACTCCTGCTATTTTACATACGTCAGTCCCTCCAACTCCTATATGGACCTTCAAAATTCCCCTGACTAGGTTTACAAGAACAAAGAAATTATGATGGCATTCACAGAGGTTAGTGTCTTCTTTGAACTATTACACCAGAGATCTTCAAGGCACATGATACTGTACAAGCAGCCTCAAACTTCAGTGACCCTCAGGCCTACAAAACTTCTGAACAGTTAGTATTACACCCTGTCCTTCAGGTATTTCTTTCAAAGTTTCTTCCTCTAAGCTCTGAAGAGGAAGCTTTCTTCTGCTAAGAAATGTGTGCAGAAGGCAACTCATATTTCTCTTCAGTACAAGTTCCTTTTTGTTACCTTTGCTAAAATCCACACCCCTTGACTTAATCACTGACTATATTTTCCCTTAATATCACTCAACATTAAGTATCTCTGCCAACTCAGGCTTAACACCACCAACTCTGATGCCTCATTACCTATGACACACTGTTGTATTATCTATGAAAGGGCACTTTAAGTCTGAAGAGAGTGGCAAAGAACACAAAAGTGTGCATTTAACAGAATTCATTTTTGCCAAATAACAGTATCTTTGAACACACATAGCACATTTTGCTTAGACAAACACAGTTTTAATATTTGTTTGGCTTTGTTCCTGCCCTGTGTTACCATTTCTAGAAGATCCTCAAGTTTTGGTGTTACATGTCTCCAACCAGAGACAAAGTAACACGCCTTTGCTTCCATCTCGTCCATTATTGTAGCATTCCTGCATTCTGCATACAGTCTACAGATATTCTGACAGCTGTCAAATTATAAATTTCCTCTTTTCTCTGCTAGAGCTACCATGAAACAAGCTTTTTCTCTGATAAGTGAAGCAACAGGAAGATTCACTAATAATTCCAGAGCCAAAGTAGATAAGCAGATATTGAAAGTTTTAGAAAGAACAACTCTAACTTTTGCCTAGACCTTTTAAATTCACTACTCAAATCAAAACCAGCTAGTTCATGGATTCCTTTTTTCCCTGCCTCCCCAAACTAAACATTTGTATAGACAATTCCCAAAAGTACAGTGTCCCCAGGCAACCAACTTACCATTTAAGACTGAGTGAAAACCGAAAAACTAAATGGAAAGTTATCCATTACACCCATAGCAGTTAAGGAAATAGTTGACCCAGTCCTGATTTCAAACAGCACTTTCTAAGGGAGTCGTACAGTTTCACTCCTTGGGTAAAAAATTTGCAGGAACTAAGAAACATTGTTCCAAAGCTGTCCAGCAGTTGACTTGAGCTCCTGTATATTAAGTACTTATAAAAAGGCTTCAGTAGCACATTTTTATATTGTTTGCATCTTATTAATCAAGAAGCAAATTAACAATAGTATCTTATTTAGAATCTTGTTAAGGTTATAGATGTGAGTAGGCTTACCATGAGATCCACTTTTGTCCAGAAAATTGCTGAGATTGAACAGTGTGTTTCTAGATGCCAGGTATTGAATAAATCTCTGCAACATAAAGTTATTTTCTTATCACAGAGTCTATCTGAAGGCTTTGCACCTCCTAGCAGGAAGATTACCCATCTAGCTCCAGCATACATTCATCAAAACCCAGATTTTTGCTTAGCCTGCAATATTTTCCTCAAAACTTTTTTAATCCATTCAGATGAATTATGTTTAGCCTGAATCTCTACTAAATATCCTACTATATACATAAAAATAGATTCTGTAAAAATACAAACCAGATTGTGGAAGGAGCAGTAAAAATTTGTTAATTCTCAAAGAGAATTGAGGGAGCACAAGATTTATCTGCCTGCAAATCAGAATAAGCAGGCTAGTCCCAGACTTTTTAATCCAGCAGCCCTCAGTTTCAGCCAAGCCAAGGGCCTGTTTTAATAACAAGCAGGCCCCACATCAAGGACAGGGACTAAGAGACTGAAACAGTTACAGAAAGCAGCAGAATATTGTCCAAAACTTGGAACAGAAAAATAGGACAGGAGTAAAAATTTACACTGTGACACTGGAAAAGTTCATTGCATGAAAACACTTTATATACAGCCAGGGAGGAATTGTTTCACAGTCCTACTAAAGTTCTTTAAGCATGCTTTTTGTTTTTATGCAGACAAACCAGTCTATACAGGTCAATAAAAAGCATAGGCAAGGAAAATGCAATCCAGAAGGCTATCAAGTTGAATTTACAGCTTTAGGAAGATTTTAACTCTCATGCAGAGAGTGTAGCTATTTGGATGGCAGTACACATGTGTCAGAATATCAACTTAGTCAAAAAGTCCCCAGTAGTCTTTAATCCTGCATAACTCCATTTTCATATAGCACATAAATTGTCAACATCCTCTAGCAGGCTGCCTCTTGCTCTTATACCATGGAAGAGACAGATAATTGGCATGCCTCTAACTATGTTGTTAAAGGTAAGTTTGCTCTCATCAAGAATCATTCTTGCCCTTTGTTCTCAGGTCCTTACTGGTTCAGAAGAGATGCCATTGCAGTATTAACTGTTTTTTTTTCTTTGGAGTCTGCTCAGCGTCACTGAGGTCTCAAGAGAAAGCTGATTACACTTACCTCATTGCCATGAACCATTAGATGATGTGTGGTAACTAAGGCTTTGAATACAACCACCCAGCTACTATTTGTTGCTCGCTCAAAAAGCGTGTCAGCCATCTGAGGAATATTCACGTTTGTTTCATTAGTTGCTTGGATCAAGTCTGTAAGAGAGAGAAAAGGAGGGTGTTAGGTGCTACAAGTCAGGAAAATGCTTGCAGCATGGCCAAGCTCTCAGCTCATCAGGCTGCAGGCCATGGTTGTAACAAACACAAAGTTCAGTGATTACCTTCTACATTTAACAAAACAAAACCCAAAAAGCTGAAATTATATTAGTACATGCTGACAGTAACACTGGTCTGACTCTTTCATCCAACAGTACTAGCTTTACAACAATTCTGTCCTGAGCTATGCCCTAATCTTTCTCCACCTTCATCCCACATGAAGTCAGGGTGCACAACATCCCATGATTTTACTGCCTGAAGGTTTTCAAGTTAATTGTGGCAATTCACTACCTCTGGGTTAGATGAATAAGTATGATTTAATTATTCTCCTACAAGTAATATGTCAAGCACACTGAACTCAGTCACATCAGCAAAAAGAGGTATTGCCAGAAACAGATACTCTATTCATCTCAGAGGTTAGAGTTTCATCAGCATGCTACAGCACACCTCCTAGAGTCTCTACAGACCCAGACAGCAGAAGGGTGCATTCAGGCATATATTAAAACCTCTTCAACAGTAGAAAAGAGGCAAGGATAGACATTAGTTTATACTGAAGAATAAGTCTTCTGCAAGCAACTGCACCTTACATAGAAGAAATAAGAC
This sequence comes from Caprimulgus europaeus, assembly GCA_907165065.1. The sequence goes on along the minus strand of OU015524.1, from coordinate 87,060,335 downwards.
AGACTGTCTTAGAGAACAAAAATAAAACACAGCTTTGTGTCCTGTACATTAGGAGGGCATAGACTTGCATGGGAGAGTACATGAAATTAAGATAAGTACTTAAATCATAAACAGTAGGGCAGCAAGTTTTCCATGAGCATCACTACCCCACATCTACTGATATGATCTTTGTTTTACTACATTACCTATTACCTACAAACTCCTGATAGGCAGCCAGCAATGACCTTCTACAAGCTATTATCTAGTTTTTGAGACACAGCTGGAAACGGTATACTGCAGCTGCATGACTACAACTCATGTGATGTCAGACACAGCCCTGGCAAGACTTCAGGAGAAGACTTCATGCAACACAAAGAGCATAGAATACAGACCTAACTGTAGGGCTGAGGCTTAAAGTTTGAAGATCTAAACAGAAAAAGTTAAAAATTAAAAAGTTTAACTACTAGACTAAGCATTATCTGTGTTACTAATGAAAATACTCATCTTTTACTTTCCCTGAGAGGACAGTAACTACTGTTAGTGATTTTCTACGCAACACTTTTTTCCCCTCCCTAGACTAGAAATGTTCATCCAACTATTCAAGTCATTCAGTGATGACAAATATTCTACTCTAAAAGAAGACAGGCTATTCTGTGACTGATCCTTGCACACTTAAACTCTATGTCTCTGCTGTAAACACTCTACAGGAGTTCAGTTCATCTGGGCAGCAGGATCACCACTTCACAGACTTGCTTTCCCTCCCCAACACAACCCCATATAATGGAGGGCATTAATGCTGCTAAGAGCAGAAAACCAAGGTTCTGACTGCTGTGAAACTACTGATTCTGCCTCAGCAGGGCAGGAAAGTCCACAGGACAGGTCTGTCTAAACAGAGCTATGAGTCACATCAGCTACTGAGGACCACGTGGTGTGTTCAGAAACCCACACTGCTGTACCAGAAGCATTCAAAAGTTTAGGTTTTGTTGTTTTGGTTTTTTTTTTAATTCACCGCAAGTTATTTTTATGGGTTTTTTACTTCTATTAAACAGACTCATTTAAGATACAAGAACTCTATAGCTCAGAGTAAGATGCCTGTGAAAACTGCAGTGCTTGTGTTTAAAATTATCTTTTGGATGGGCATAAAAGCTGCAAGTTGTCTTCAAGTTTCAAGCCAGTGAAATGATGGACCACTCGGTGGATAAGAAACTGGCTGCATGGTCACACTCAAAGAGTTGTGGTCAACAGCTCAAAGTCTGAGTGGAAACCAGTGACGAGTGGTGTCCCTCAAGGTTCGGTATTGGGACCGGTGCTCTTCAACATCTTTGTCAGAGGCAGGGACAGGGGGATTGAGTGCACCCTCAGCAAGTTTGCCGACGACACCAAGCTGAGCGGTGTAGCTGACACGCTGGAGGGATGGGATGCCATCCAGTGGGACCTTGACAGGCTTGAGAGGTGGGTCTGTACTAACCTCATGAAGTTCAACAAGGCCAAATGCAAGGTCCTGCATCTGGGTCAGGGCAACCCTAAGCACAAGTACAGGCTGGGCAATGAGTGGCTTGAGGCCAGCTCCGAAGAGAAGGATTTGGGAGTGGTGGTGGACAAGAAGTTCAACATGAGCTGGCACTGTGCACTTGCAGCCCAGAAGGCCAACTGTATCCTGGGTTGCATCAAGAGAAGCATGGCCAGCAGGTCGAGGGAGGTGATTCTCCCCCTCTACTCTGCTCTTGTAAGGCCCCACCTGGAGTGCTGTGTCCAGTTCTGGAGCCCCCAACACAAGAGAGACATGGATCTGTTAGAACAAGTCCAGAGGAGGCCACGAGGATGATCCGAGGGTTGGAGCACCTCTCCTATGAGGACAGGCTGAGAGAGTTGGGGCTGTTCAGCCTGGAGAAGAGAAGGCTCCGGGGAGATTTATAGCGGCCTTCCAGTACCTGAAGTGGCTTACAGGAAAGCTGGGAAAGGACTTTTCACAAGGGCAGTTAATGCCAGGACAAGGGGAAATGGCTTTAAGCTGGAAGAGGGTAGGTTTAGATTCGATATTAGAAAGAAATTCTTCACTGTGAGGGTGGTGAGACACCGGAACAGGTTGCCCAAGGAAGTTGTAGATGCCCCCTCCCTGGAAGTGTTCAAGGCCAGGCTGGATGAGGCTTTGAGCAACCTGGTCTAGTGGAAGGTGTCCTGGCTGATGGCAGGGGGGTTGGAACTAAATGATCTTTAAGGTCCCTTCCAGCCCAAACCATTCCATGATTCTATGATTTTCTGTAATGAGACAGAAGACAAAAATTATGTGATCTGTTTGCCAAGTTTGATTTTAAAATTTTTGTTGTCATGGTGTTTTTTGGTTTGGTTGGGGGTGTTGGGTTTGGTTTTTTTGCAGAATACCTTTTGAAATATAAAGTTAACTTCTACAATCTCAGTAATACTACCCTTGAAGGACGCAGTTCTGCAGACAAAGCATTACAGTGGTAACGCCATACTATTGAACGACAACAGTTCAATCTCAGAGCTCCAACAAGTCTCCTTGATCTTGTAAGAACAGGCCAATAATCTTTTATTCTGTTTTGAGGATTAATGCATTATAGAAGACAGTGGTTTGTAAAAGCCTAGAAGCAAATCACAAGTGGCTTGCTCAGTTGACCCCATTTGGAGGTTTTACTGTAGATGACAGCATTTGTCCTTAGTATAAGGAAATATGCATCAAATTTTCAAGCTTTCACGCTTAAGTTTCAGTATGTAGCTCACTATGGGAGAGGGATGCTATAAATTGTGTATTCCATCGGTGGATGTTAGATAATGAAACCTCAGAGGAGTTCACCCACAGCAATGCTGGCTACAAGGCACTACTATATACTACTGCAACTCTTCTTCTAAAGTCACTCAGTCATTTCTGCCTCCTCTCCAAACTGCTGGAGAGTATGGCATCTCAGTCTGCAGCTCTGAATGTTTCAGGACACAAGCAATTATAGTGTGCTGAGTATAGAGGTATGATTAAATTTACACCTACCACTTTCAGTACACAGAAAAGAATGAAACCACGCATAGAGATTTTACTCATCATCTGAGTGGGGAAAAAAAGGAGATGGAGGGTTAATTCTTGCAGAGCTGTTTCACATTAAGTCACACCACAAAGTTAAGCTTCCTGGGTTTCTTTCCCCTATACCATAGGGTCTCAGTTTAACCAGCAATTGTCAGAATCTGGAGCAACTCAGAAGCGTAGCTAGCCTTAATGAACACTGAGTAGCAGAGTTTGGTGGCTACACTGAATTTTAAGATAAGACTTGGCAAAACTAATTTGCCCTCAGTGAGGCAGAGAAGATTAGGAAAAAAGAAAAAGAAAATGCATACAAGAAAATCTAGAAACTATATTTTCAAGACATACAAATTCAGATATTTACTGGTGGGACAGAAACTTAGTTTTCAAAAGAGATAATGAAGTTCAGAGTCTTCCAAGCAAGTCATAAGTAGATTTGTTAATAAAAAATAGATCATATTAAGAAGCACTAGATGAACCTGAGTCCATCAGAAGCCATATGAAACAATCTTACAAAGGTGATTCTGTTTTGGGTACACAGCAGTAGTATAAACAAGGATTAAAAGTATCTTCTGATGAAGTTTCTGCTACTGCAGGCATCCATGTCAAGAACTCTGACAGCTAATCCCCAAACCCAGAAACTGAGCTCAAATACAAATTCCAAGCAGAGTAAGAAATCAGGAATTGTACAGCAGTAGCAGCAAGTGCTTTCGTTGTGACTTTTGCAGTTGGAGAATGAAGACCTATATGTCTTTCATTTGAATCATTTTGTTTATTGTGAGACTAAATTATAATTGCCAAATCACAGTACATGATTTCTCCTACTTCCTCTCTTCACATTTTGGTAGCTGCTATTTTGAACACTTACTCAGCCTCCAGATCATTGTTTGAATTATTATTTGGACTTCAATATATTTTTTCTCGTTGATTTTTGAAATGCAAAACCAATGCACATAGAAGAAATAAATGGTTATCAATTCTTTGACACCATAACTTAAAGCTAAACACCAGTCTTTAAACTATTTGAGTAGCCAACTTTTTGACCCAGTCTTAAAATATGTGCAACTTAATTAGGGAAGAGAAGCAGAACTAGAGTATGATTAATATCTTCATTAATAAAAAGACAAACCTGCCAAACTGAGGAAGATCAGTAGAGGGTTCAGTGAGGAAGACTAGAGTAAGTGAAGATATCTTAGCACTTCATGACCTTTTGAAGATACCACTAAAAGAGGTGACTCATAAGGAAAAAAAAAAAAAATAGCAAGAAAGTTTCAGTCTTCAGAATTTCAGACTTCAGTCTCATTAAAAACTGCTTCCTGGTTTTGAGATTTATTTTTTTTTAAATGAGACCAATTATAAAACACTTGAAATAATCTCATTCCCTTACCTTTTCAGATTGTATACTGAATCTGGGCACGTTTTTTTCCTGTTTTGTTTTGAGGATTTTTTACTCAATTCTTTAATAAATAGACCTGGGATTCCCCAGTTCAAAGTTAATTATTCACAATTTACATTTCAGTATGCAGACAAACAGCAGCAGAGCACAAGACCTCTCTGTTCAGAGGGATAGTGGTGCCAACTTAAGAGCAGCTGACATTCCAGGTTGAATTAACATGGGACCTGCCTCAGTATATGAACTGTCTCACACATTCAGTTCCTAAACTTTGCTAAATCTCTCTGACCATAACTCCCTTACAGACCTTCCTCACTCTCACTACTATGTTAAACACTACAAAAGTCCTCACAAGTTTGGTTTTTTTTTTCTTGCTTATGAGTATTTAAATAATGCCTTGAACCTATAGAAAAGGAAATGTAGGATTGTGCCAAATCCAGGCTAGTCAAGAACAGAAACAAGTGGCTTAAGAAGTAAGAATTTACAAGCCTCAACCAAAAAAGTTAAATGCACAAGTAACAGTACAAGTCCTCCCTTGCAAGATACAGAACTGTATCAGTGTCCAATTGTGATAACCAATGCAAGAGTTGCACTTCCAGGTCTACACAAGACTGACCACAAAACAGTACTGGAAAGCAGAACAAAGTTATCGGTTTCTGCTTCTACAATAATTGCTGATGAGTACATTAGATGATTATAATGTTTTTGGCTTTGACTATCAAGCAATTCCACAAACAAGAGTTGTGAATTTATCTGTGGGGATAAAGTTTACCATCTACTCTTTTCACCCCCAGCTTGCCCCATCTCCATAAATACACATCATAACCTGTTTTGTAACAATCTCTCCAAGAAAAACAGTAATTCATGCTGTCTCCTTCCTCCCCAGAAGTCTACCTCAAGAGTTACTACACTTCACCTTGACTCCACCAAGCCTGCCCTCTGTTAAAGTCCAGCATCTTCCCGATATTGCCTATGCACTTTCATGCCTATGCCAGCTCAAGAAACCTAAATACAATCTTCCACAGAGCGCACGCTCTCCAGGTACTATAAAGACTTCCCCAGTAATGCAGCTATAGTCCTTGTGACTACAAATTCCTAGGGGGACTGCTACCTCCTCTCTCCAGCCTTACTTTACAGACCTCCGTCTTCCCAGATGTATCTCAGGCTCTTGTGAGGACAAGTATTTGCTGCAGATCCTGAAGTTTGAGAAGTTAAAACACACAACTGCATCCCACACCAAGACAACCTTTTATACACAATTTCTTCTTCTCTGCCTACTCATAGGCATACTCATACTACCCATAGTATTAAGTGTTTTGCAGAAGAGAAAACAATAGTTTCTTCTTCCCTATCAATCATGTGAAGAGTCTGCGGAGAGACAAGGCAGATGACTGAGTATCAGCAAATTTCTCTTGGAGCTTCCAAAATTTTAATTAGTCTTAGAATTTAATTAGAGTTTAATTAGTCTTAGAATCATCTTATTATCACGCTGCTCCTTTTCAAATACAACAGCGCATCACTTCCTGTATCACCAAAGACCTGTTTCGAAAACAAAGCTGAAAAATCTACTGTCCATATACATTACTGGATTTTATTCTAATGCACTTGCATATGGTTTTCACCCTTCCTTCCCTACCATATCAAGCACAGATATTTGGCTTTAAGTCATCTGCAAAAAACACCCCAGCTCATTAGCAGTATTAAACCATCCATGTTGGATTTGTGTACTTTTTGGTCCTTAATGATTTCTACATATGGCTTTTCCTCCTGAGGAATTAAGCTCTCTTGGAAAGGGGAAAATAAAAGCCAACTGTCAGGTGGTCTTCTACTGGATCTGAAAGGGTGCAACCAAGGCAACTGTCTCCCTAAGTACTAATGCAAGTCCAGATGAGAGCCATGAGGATGATCAGAGGGCTGGAGCACCTCTCCTATGAGGACAGGCTGAGAGAGTTGGGGCTCTTCAGCCTGGAGAAGAGAAGGCTTAGAGAGACCTTATAGCAGCCTTCTAGTACCTGAAGGGGCCTGTCATCTCTGAAAGATGACATTGAGGCCAGCTGCAGAAGCTCAAGTTGAAGTAGTAGTCAGTGAGGTTTTAAGCATAGTCTTTAAGACTGCTAATTAATTAGTGATGAATATATTTTATGGATGAAGTCCAAGACCTTACTGACACCCGTGAGCCAACTATTCAGAATAATAAAAGCTTCAATTTTATTCAGGAATTAAATACCTGGAACAATAGAGCTATCACCCAGAAATGGACTACACAAACTCCCTAGTACAAATGTACTAAGGAAAGTAGATTTTTAGCCTCGCACGCATGAAGCCAGAACACTAAGCAAAGGGGGAAAGTTCCGATGGCCAAAGAATCCTGCCTGGTTTCTTCCCAACCACAGCCATTGCAGCATTTCAAGCAGCTTCACTGTAGGAAAAGCCTTAGTTATTAAGCATGGGATCTTTCCCCTGTCCAAAGTAGCAAGAAGCTCAGTCCTGAAGCTCTTTTGTACAGAATTCACCCACTTTCAATACCAAAGGATTTGTCTCAGGCAAGAATACAAGGGGGTAAATCAGGGAAAAAGAGAAGAAATCACTGCTCTAATGATGCCCTCCTCTCACCCAGAGACCCCATTCTAGACACTCCCTCCACCCAAATCCTGCTCCACAACTAGCTCAGAAACATGTATTTTTCTCCTCAAAGACAAGAACTGAGCAGTTCTGCTTATGTTGATATGAAACATCAAGTCATTCTGGAGCTAGATGTGCCACTTCTCTATTTTAGTGATTTACTGCAAATAGCAGCTGAGCCACAAATCATCGTACTACCTTTTTTGCACAGCTCTCAATAGTTTAAGATACACAAAATTCCATTTGTATTTGGTGGACACCAATCAGTTGTTAAGGTTAAAATATAAAAGCAACTGTCTTGGAGACATGCTATTCCCCACCCTATTGTAATATGGAATCTTAGATGCTAAACTCTAGAAGAGGAAAGGACATTGGAAAAACCCTACTAATATTACAAGTAGTGTTTGTGTAAAAAGCATTTGACCAACAACTTTGCATAAAAAGGAACTTGTATCCCACATGGCAGATCTCAGACATCATTCTACAAGCCATTTCCTTCAGTAGTTCAAACCTGAAAGCCTTAACCAAAATATACATTAATTTAGAGAAGAAATATGAAACTGTGGCCACCAGCCAATCTTCTGCCAAGCCTTCAAAGCATTTATTCAATTTCCTCTAAGGGGAAGAATTGTTCTCTCCATCCATGCAAGCATTAAAGCCACAATCTCGTTGCATCCTAGGTATTGCTGCAAACAACAGAACCAGTTTAAAGGGGGTATATTGTTGCAGGATTATTGCTTAGAAGGAGAAAAGCCAGTAAGATCTAGTTAACTGGCTACTGTAACTGGATGCCAGGATTCCAGCTGTGGCTTGCCATTATCCTTCCATAAGGGTAAACAACCCCTAACATTACCAGTTGGTTATATCAATTCATAACTCTTGCCACTTGATTGTTTACTAGAATATCAGTAACAGGGTCAACTGCAGCTTTTATCCAGAACTGCACAGCTCCACTAGAAAAGTAAGGATTTCACGTTTTTCACAGCGCTATGGGGTCATTTACTGTAATCTCTGCACAAGAGCATTTTCTAATCAGCCTTTACATGTTGGGCTGATCTTACGCTCCAACCACATCTGGCCGAAAGTGGTAATCAACTGAGGCAGGGTACATGAGCTATTTCAGTTACTACGCTGCTGTCGTTATATTCTGAGAAGAATGAACCCTGGTTAGTGCTTTCCACCCCAAAATGATCCGCTTTCCTCAGAAAACCATTTGATTTTAACAAACTTGTAGACGTGAAACTGTCACTAGCCTATCAACTCTGCCCAGAACAGCAATTTGTGATCCACTACAAATCTGAATTGAGATTGAAAAATATATTGGAAGGAGCCTGTTTCAGCTGCACTACTTAACTGTTACACATTGGGAATACATAAAAAAATAGGGTGGAGATGAGAAAACGTGCAAGCCACAGTGACATGTTAATTAGCTACAGTCTGTATGCTAGAAACAGGTCAGCTGAGTGGGCAGGCTCAGCAGCTGAAACTCAACTTTCAATATCCAGACCATAGTCCATGTTTTTCCTGCTCTCTCACGGGGATTATTCTGAGTCCAGCTATTTTGCCAGTGGTTGCCACATGACAATGCAACCTTCAGTAGGGTTAGCCTGAAAAATATCCAAACAGGGCCAGAGAGCCCATACACTCTGCCAAGTTAACAAGCCACCAGAAGCATAGCATGAGTTGAAATTCTTAACTGGGAATTAAATACCCACAATTATGCAGACAGGCCAGTTGAAAACATGGACATATCTGGAGGAAAAAGAAATCAAGTGCAATGCAAACCTGTCCATACAGTCAGTGCAACAGTATGACCTCCCAGGGGCATCCTAAAGCAGTTGCAACTAAAAGCAAGTACTTTATAACATGGGTATGATCATGTCAATCCATTTTGTCTTGCATTTATGTATCTATAAAGCAACAGAAAGACCACAAGAGTTCCTAAAAGCAGACTCAGGTGCCTCATATGTGAATGCTGTGCTTTAAAATACTTTTTTTAATAAACTGACTCATATCCTTCAGAATTAAGGGCTTTACTCTCTCCTTGCTTAAAAAAAGCAAACAAACAAACAAAAAAACCCCATGTGATTCCTTCATGTTCATTCCTCTGTACTACACCAGTTAAACAAGAATCCTTTGCCTCTGCCACACAGACAGGTGAGTTTAAGCCCCAGAAAATTGGAAAAAACTAACATCAACCACTGGAAGACTTCACTCTTCAACATGAGCCTGCAGCCTTTCATATACTACAGATTTCTTGGTGTTGCAAAAAAATTATCTTAAATGGAATATCCACCTGAGAGATGGAAGATGCAGTTAGGACTACTAACATTTTAAAAACTTGATGGCAGTAAGTTGCTATCTAACAGTTCAAAGTCACCGATGCCTCTGGAAGATGTGTTTGCCATCGGCAGTGGAAGTCTCCTTATCAAGCTATTGATGAGTGAGGAAGTTGGAATCCATCCCGCAGGCTCACTTCCAGGCAGTAAAGCTTTGTACAGTCAGATCTCTAGACTGGAATACCCAGAAATGTCAATTAAACTCCTAAGCACAACAGAGAGGTGAGTTTTGAAAGGTAGCTTCCCATAATACTGCCTAAGCAATTTCCAGCTTCTCAATGAACAAGAGAAAGTCCTTTAAATTCACCTATTCCAAACCTAGCAAACTTTACCTGTTAGTGCTCCTGCCATTCACAAATAACAGAGCAATGCGAAGTTTAAATCAAGCTTAGGAAAATTAGAAAGACTCTACGTGGCTTAGAATGAAAGATCAGATCAGAAAGCCACAGGCAAGGCTCAGACATGAAAATAGTGTTCTGCTTCAGATGCCAGTAACAAAACATCATGATAAAATGCATGTTTTCAAAACACTGGCACACTAGATATGCTGACTTCCTCTGGCTTGCTGCCCCTTAGCAGAATGTATGTTCTCCTATAAATAGGTTTAGATGAAGCTATAAAACTTAAATTAAGAGCTAAAGGCATGATAACCATACTTTGGAATCCAAAGTCATGCAGCAAGATCCAAATCCAGGTCTCCATTTGAAAAGCTTAGGTTTTAAAACTCCAGGGTTGCTGAAGAACTGATGCAATGATATGTTAAAGCTTTTGTCTATATTCAACCTCTACATAATGAGAAACAGCAGCCTTCAGAGCCAGGAAACAGGCCAGCTGGCTTCCCCCTTTCATACAAATCCTACACTCTCTGAAACGAGAAGTGAAAGGAAGAGGCCTTTTAAAAACATTTTGAACTCACACTTAAGTGCATCTATGTGGGCTCTTCAACTATGTGTAAAGATGTATGCTCTAGCTAGTACAGTCCTACACTGTGGCAAGATAACCAATCACTGTCTTATTTTGGAGACCTTCCACTAAACTTGCAAACTTGCATACATTTGAAGAATGTGCGTGACAAATCAGCATGTTTTATTAATGCTTTGAGCAGTCATGTCTCCTCTCACTTCTATGGAGGACCATTTTACAACATTCTGTAAACTACAGAGAGACTTAAGAGAGATAAAATAGCTATGCCAGAAGCACTAGGAGCCTGCCAGGCTCTGCAGGCTAACCACTGACCATCTGCCATAGGAGCACCCGCTGTGCTGTCATTGTGTCATTCGTGCTCGTGCCAAGCCAAGAGTCAGTTTGAAGTGATCAACTATACTGTCAGTAGTCAAGCCACAGTCTTGCCCCACCTCTTTAGGACAGCAAAGTTTAAGACACTTTCTTGAACATACATGTTCTTTGGTCCTTTAAATATGTTAGAACAATCTTAGCTCAAGTGGACACCAAACTCTCCAATCTACCCTTACCAGTGTTTCACATCTCAGCCATAACCTGGTCTCCTAAATACCTAGAAACAACTAGCAAAGAACGATGCTTTCTTTTTCATTCCTTCTTTGAGAAAGTAAAGCAACCCTGGCAAAGCACATGGCTTAACTGTTTTGTTAGAGCTCTGTGACCCAACTACAACAGAGGAGTTCCTGCCAATTTGCTTCCTACTTGTGGTAATTTTGCATATTGGTTTATGAACAAGAAAAGAGTTGATTGCCACAAGTCAGACCCAAGCTGTAGACACATCCCATCAGCAACTTGCAGTTCTCAGCACATACGAGATGCAAGGTGTGCTTTTTTGGTGGCTTTCAAGCACGATCATACCTATGTACTCACAAAATCTCCTCTACAAGAAATATCATAACACACTTGAGTTTTATCAACAGCTAGAAAAAACAGACTCTAGGAAAGGCAACCGACTGACACACTGCCTCAGCTCAAACAGCCAGAGTATGGATTACATAAATACACAACATCAGAATGACACTACGACTTCTCAGCATCCAATCCCTTTCATTAAACTAAGTTAAGATACAGATATAATCTAAAACAAAGCATGAGATAGCATTATCCTGGGCAGGGAGGAGGAACAGAAGGGTATTTAGACTTGGTTCATCCTGAAGTTGGCGGTAATACAGTGCACTGCCTTTTCCTGTACTATGTCTATGATGAAGCTGCAGGCCTCAGTCACCCAGTGGATGCACCATTTACCAGCAGCCTAGAAAACACTGTTCTAGTATTCCACCTACATTCAAGCTGACATTTCAAGGCTGATGTCCAATACCATTTGTGGAACTAGTCCTGATTGCTGGTACATTCCCTCTCCTAGTGGACTACAACTCTCAACTGTTTCAGCATATGTGCTTCACAAAGAGAATAATTTTCTTATGAGCACAAGCAGCTTACTGGCTACCAGTAATGACTGTTGAATATACCTCTGAGCCTACCCTTGCAAAACTTACTTTGTATTGATTTTCAGTGTTCTCAAGCAGCTCTGCAGAAGGAAACATGATCACAATAGCAAGATTAAAAATATTAGAAACAGTTTTAAGGTTCTAGCATGCACTTCGCAAGACTCCAGAAAAAGCAGACTTAACCACGCTCCACAAAAGTGACAAGCTAGCCTCTGCCAAGTATTCCAATTGCCTTCTAGCAACTGCCAACATCTGGTTTATTCAGGTTTTATTTAAGCCACCAAGCTCTCATCCAAGCAAAATTTTGGCCAATAAGAAAATCAAGCAGCCATGCCAAGTCTGGTGGGGTGGGATACTCTAATATCAATGTACAGTGAAGCTTCACACTGCAATCTTGCTGGCACTGCTGACTCAGGGGAACAAAAGTACTGCTGCAAACCCTGTGCTACACATCACTGCCTGCAGAGCTACTAGGAAGGCTTTTTCTATCATACCATTTAGTTTGAGTTCAGGGTTCAGCTCCCTGCTAGATGACCTGTGCTTTTGGCACATTAGACATCCTGTGCTGAGACTCAGACCCTGATTTCTTGGCTTGCTTTATTCCTTTTTTTAGCTTTCATGGTATTTGAAACTCCTCTCCCCAAGCCAGGCAGAATACTGTTCCTAATCTGCATGCCATGTGTTGAAGTTGGGAGATTCAAGTTTCATTAGACACTCACTGGTGAGACTACTGTATTTCCCCTAGGCACACACCAGAACTTGTGCTTTTCCACCCTTACACACATCCTGATCTGTGCCTTGAAAAGAAGCTCCAAAAAGGAACAGGGGATGTTAACTTAATGATACTGTTTGGTACCACTGACTCATCTTTAGACTATACTAAGACTAAAGAAAGGGATACAATGTCATCAGCCCCGCCCCAGTTTTTCCCCATCCCCAGAAAAACTGGAGCCAGCTCCTTTAGCAGTACCATACGTTCACAGCTGACTGAGGAAGGTCTCTCCTCTTCTTTTCTTTGGGGGCAGGGGGTATACTGTGGCAAGGTGTTAGCAGCAGGAGGGATGCTGCAGCTGTGACCTCTGAGAATAGGGGTCTCTTCCACAGGCTGCAAGGGATATCTGCTCCAGCATCATGCAGTACCTCCTGCTCTGACCCTGGTGTTCCCTCTGCCATTTCTCACTTTATCCCCCCTCCTCCACTGCCTGTTCAGTGTTTTCTGCCCTTTCTTAAGTGTGTTTTCCTGAAGGTGCCACAAGCTTGGGGTATGGGCTCAGCTGTGTCCTGCAGTAGGTCTATTGTAGAGCCAGCTGTGTCTAGCATAGAGTGTTCCCTGGTCACTTCTCACAGAGGCTACACCACCTTGCCATGGACACCCAGTACCAGGGGGAAGGTAAGTAGGGTAGGAAGAGTGAAGTAGTCCTGAGTATCTTGAACATAGGCAGAAAAATACTAGAGGCAGGTGTACCTCTGCTATACTACCAATATATTACCATTTCTTCAGAAGTGGGGACTAAGAGGGCAGCAAATTCTTCCTCTTTGGCTACAAATTTCTCCATCCAGCAAGAAACAGGGAATACTAATAGCATCCAAAATGCTGTATGCCCTTCAGAGTTACCCTGATTGACATCTACTTTTAAGCACTTCACAGGATCCTTCATGGAACAGAGACACAGAATCATGGACCAACCACACCAACTTCCTTGGAGACTTCACAGAATTCCTCACTAGTGGGACAAGCCCAGCTAGGGCACACAGAAGATGGCAAGTTTAAGAACCAGGCTGGGAAATCAGAGGCACAGATCAAATCAAACCACAGCAACTCACACTACCCTTTTTTTTTTTGTTTGTTTGTTTAAAAGATGTTGAATTGCTGCCACCCAGGATGTAAAGGTGTAACACTATGAAACATATTCAACTACTAAATAGAAGTGATTAAAACAATGGACTGGTCATGGTCATACTGACCACCTCATGAACAAGGGGGCCTCAAAGAAAGACATGGCTACTTTATTACCAAGGTCTACTAATGGAAGTCAGTACAGCAAAAAGACCTGACTTGTCCTAGCATTTGTCATCCATGACATTGTCAAAACATGTTTAACAGAAGGATCTTGATGACTATTGAAAACAGACTAAGAATACATGCCTTCAGCTGAGGAAAAGCCAAGGGGAGAGAGAGTAGGACTAGTCAATCTAGCTTTATCAAGTTACACTGTTTGGATGAAAGAAAGTTTAATATTACACTGTCTACCCACTCTTCTGTTTCCTCATCCTCCCTTTCCTTTCCTTAGGCACTGTGCCATAAGAAGACTTAAACACAGAACAGTTCAGATGCAGAAGATTAAGTGATCCTTCCCATGTTTCAACCTTTGTATCTTAACTTCTACCCAGCTTCAAATATATTTTGAAAAATTATTATTTAGTTAAGCCTTAGCTTAATTAAAAAGGCAGCCTTCTCTTGGTACTACACATGCCTTAAAAACAATATGGGGCCAGGGCAGGGGGTGGAATTGAAAGTTAATATCATTAAAATACTTAGGATAGCTAATCTAAATGTCTTCTTATTAGCTGCTCTTACCCACAACAGACATTCCTACTTCTATTTAGAGATCTGCATACCACCAAATTAAGTGAGTCCTCAATACAGCTTTAGGAAAGGACATGACATAAACCCTCAGAAACAGAAAACTAGTCAACATACAAACTAATGACAAGTCCTTACACGCACAGACACACACACAAAAAAGTGCTAATCCAATATCCACTACTGAATTAAAGAAAATAATTGCTTGCTTGGAATTTTCTTTTCGGGTGTGAAAGAGATTCACTGGGGTGACAAGGATACATTCAGCATTTAGAATACACCCCAGCTGTAACACAAAACCCAAGACATTGTATTACAGCTGATCCTCAATGCTAACTTTTAAAGAAAGTCAGTTCTCTCATACATGGAAACTGTGACAAATTACTGCAACACAAGATACAATGAGACGTGCAGAAGCAAAGCGTGAAGGATTAACCCCAGCCTGCATAGAGATTCCATTCTTGGCAATTTTCTTGAAGGTACTTCCATGGCCATGAAGACAAAGTGTCACTTGGACTGCAGAGCAATGCAGTACTTGTACGTCTGCGCTACTCCCGCTAGGAAAGCGCCCCAAGTGCCAACAGACTTGGAACACTCCCCAAAACATTTCAACAGCAAACAACTTCTGGAATACACATCCAAGTTAACCTCAACAGTTACTGAAGTCTAGTGACTCAAGCTAGCTCCTCTGGCCCTCATCTCTCCCAAAAAAAGATTCAGACATAATCCTCAGGAATGAGATAGAGGTTTCTAAGACTAACCTGTGAGATCTAGCAACTTTATGAAGCCTAAGGAAAAAGTTTAACCCATTGCTTTTGGTGAACAGCCACTTCTCTTTCAACACTACAGACCACAGTGATTCAAACTTGTTAGGTCATCCCCACAGATTGCAGGAGAAAGGTAAAGCACCGCAGGGACAAAAGTGTCTGTATAAGCAAAATACTGACATCGGTTCTGCAGTTCAGTTAAACTATAAATTTCTTTCTAGAGCCTTTGTTTGCCAGCCATAGAGTCCACCCCAGCCACAAAAATATGCAAAATTAGACTTAGGATGGAAAGACATTACTGCAGATACACAGGTCATCCCCACAGCCACAGAAAAATCAAGTCCTAATTTTCATCTGCTTTGTTTCCACATTTCATGAAAACCTCCCAGGTCTTGATCAGGCCTCCAGAAGGGCCTTCTACCTTATGAGAATTATTTTGAAGAAGTAAGGAGGCACCACATGGTCTTTTTAGAATACATGCTCCAGAACTTCCTGCTGCTGCAAAGCAATTCACTCAACAGAACAAGGCAAGGAAAACCCCAGCCATTTTGATCATTTTCAGAAACAGGAACTTGTTATGAGCAACTGCAGATGCTACAACCTCACTGGTTTCCAGTACACTTCCCTAAATGAAAACTTGACTGTTTGTTTCTGAGTGAGAACCTTTAGAAAAGAAGATGAATTCAGATGTATCTATTTTTCCCTCACCTACTGTGTGTTTTAACATTTGAAAGTCAAGTTATTCCCCTTCTCTGAAAGCTTCTCCCTGCTGGTACTGTCAGAGTCATCCCCATTTGAGGCTGGACACTGGCTTTTACTGGCCCCACTAACATTATCTTTCTGAACAATTCTGATACCGAAACTTCTCTACTGTGTGCTATGATTGCCCTCCTAGCTGAATTACCATATCTCATATATCCTTAACATAGTCCATGTATCTCATTCACCCATTCTGCAATGGTCCTTCTCACTGCAGCAAAACCAAGTTGCTAATCCCCACTTCTCCATGGAAATGCTTTCCTCACTTGCTGTATCTAATTGTAATTTATTTAACACAACATGGCTAGCTGAGGGAAATAAAGTCACCACAATGATATGGATTCAAGATGACAAGTTTGTTAAATCCAAAAGGAGCAAAGCTTTTAACGTGCCAACTGTAATGGTTTGCCCCAAACCATCAGAGCATCCTAGATTTACATTCCTTTTCTCCTTACAGGGATTTGGGAAATGTATTTTATTCCATCTGGCATGACTTCACGCAGGTGCTGGAAACTCACTAATATGAGAGCTGGAATTCAAGAAAATGATAAATCTGACTAATAAGTACATGATAGCGACCTAATCATACTTCAGTACTCATTTACACAACAAGCCTGCATAGCACCCAGAGTCCATGCCAAAGGACAGCCACTGTGCAGCATCCATGTTAAAGCCTGCACTGTAAGCTATGCAAGTACAGAAAATCACAAAGGTAAACACTTAGCAGCTCAGCTTTTGTTCAGAAAAGACAGTCATTCTGTTCTTTCCTCCCTTCCTCACACACATGCACTCATACCCAAATCACATTTTATTCCCCAAATTACCTCTAAGTAAGTACTCATTAAAAAAACCTAAACCAACCAACCAAACAAAAAAAGACACCTCTCACCTTGTCACCCATCATCTTTCTATAACCCTCTGGAACCAATATCTTCTGTAAAAAAAACATATGAGGACAGGCATCACTGTGTCCCATTCTCACAGGACAACTTGACTCATGTTAAATAGTTGATCTCTCCATTTAATTTACCAAGCCCAAAGCAGGGCAGTGGAAGATAGATTTTGTGATATGACACCTGGCCACTAAGACACTAAATAAAATTATGGAGTTCCCTAAGGACACAGAATCCCCACATCCATACTAGAATTACAGCTCTTCATAAAGCATCACTCCAACTATCGCTCTGGTACCTGAAGTTTTAATCATTTAAATCCTTTGCACCTTGACTCAAGGCACCGGCAAATTTTATCTTTCATTCCCTTCTCCACATCTTCAAATGCTACTTATCCAGCTTGAAATGCAGTCAGTCACGTGGCTCAGATCTACCTTCACCTAGCAGTACCTCCTGTGTGCATGAGGACATTACCCTTTCAGAGGATGAACTTGTAATTTACTCTCTCATTACATTATATAAAGCCCATTCTAACACTTTTTCATAAGACACACATCAGAGTTCAAGGAGTTGCATATCAATTCATAGTTATGAGATGCCTCAGGTTTAAGAGCTTGAGAATATTTTTTCTTTTAAAACATAAACTTGATTTTCATTTATAGTCCACAATTTTGAATGTGCATCTCCCACCAACAAGATTCTGTCTTTGATGATACCAGATAGTTAAACTCTCAACTGTTAAATACAGCTTGGAAAATAGAAGGAAAAATGAACAGGGAAATATCTTCCCAGGAAATTACCATTTCTCTTCCTCTTCTGTGTCTTACATGCAGGTGAGTATGAAATTGCATGGAATGCTGCCAGCTACAGTCTCTCCTACACTCATTTACTGAAGTAGTAATATTAGCACCAATATCCAAACACAGTTCCTTTCCAGACTTTAATACAGCACCGATAAATTATTTCTACCTCACTTTAATCCTGCCTATTCCAGATAGTACTTTTATTTTTATTTATATACACACACACACGTATGTATATGTGTATATATATATATATATATATATATATATATATATATATATATATATATAAATACACACACAGAGATACAGCAGGACAGTCAAGACACAACCTACAGATCAAAAAGTGTCACAGCTACCAAATAGCAACATAGGAGACATGAATAAACAAGATGATTATTGAAAATATACAAGAAAACAAGAGAGAATACATGGTATCAAGACCACTGATCTATTTAAACAACACTTTAGACTCAAGTCAGTCTTCAATAAATGCTGCTTACTTCAACATCTCTTAGACACATATACAAGAGTATTTAGATACACTGGAAGACTGATGTGCTGCTTGACATTTTAGGGTTAGCTATGAAGTAATGAGAACTAAAATATGGAATTATTTTCCAGAAGTAATACTTCCTCCTTTTCAGAAATACAGCATCATCAGAATTGTACTCACATGCACCTGCACCAGCATTACTTAGTAATGGCCAGCAGCCAAGAGACTGCTTGGTATCAAACCTACTGATATTTACTTGAAAGTATTTCTTAGCATTTAAAAAAATAACAAGCCCCAGAATAATGGGGAAAACACTTAGTCTTAGACATCAAAACCTGCTGTTAATCTACTGAGTTCAGTGTTGGACAGAGTTACTACTGGTAAACAAGGCCAACTAACATCAAGCAATTAAATTCTTTCATCATTCTACTCCTTGATGTCTCCAAGCAGGGACTGACAGTTGAGTGGGTTGAAAAGAAAAAAAAATTGTCAAGATAAAACATCACTAGCTCATTGTTATTTAAGAAACATTTTGACTCCAACCTTGTTTCATGCATTAACTAGCTAATGCCGATCCAGAATAGATCATAAATCTATGAGACAAAGTCACCAGCCATCTTCAATAAAACATGATGCAAACTATTCGACAGCTCATGAAGTTGCTGTCAGATATTTGAGACCCCAACAGTGGTCCTTAAATTCTCTAAAGGCTGTTCCAATCTACAGCGTAGGGTTATCCCAGTGCCTTGCCACTTAAGCACAGCATCACCTAAACCTCTACAGAAGTCTGCTGTGGAGACTGCCACACTCCTACTGGGGCTTGGCCAGCTCCTGGCATAGCATTTATGTCTCTGCCTAGCTTAATCCTGACTGAAGGAGGCAGTGACAAGCCTATGTCCATTCTGCCCTGTGTCCAATTCCCTCCCCTCTTTCCAATCCCCCGCTCCACCAGGCACGCTTCGCACTGCCTTCCTGGATAAAAGGCAAGAGGTCATCAGGAGGAAAAAAAAAAGAAAAAAGAAAAAAAATGGCCGAAAGAGCAGTATTATGCAATAAGAGAAGAAATGCAATAATAACTCATCCTCTCCTGGAGATTTCTCATAACCCTGAAGCTTTGCAACCTGGATTACAGCAAGTGCGACAGCCCGACGGCTCAAAGGCACGGCAGAGCCCCGCGGGCGGCCGCCTCGGCCCCGGGTCCTCGCTGGGGATACAAACAGGGATGCTCACAGTCCAGGTGCTTCTTCTTGGGGCCCATCACTTCATGCGTGGTGGCTTTGCAGACGGCTCTGGCTACGGCTGATCCCGTAACGCTGTACTGAGCAGCTGCGATGCGATCTGTCAGCGTCTGACCCGACATCTTCGCTGGCGTGCCTGCTGCTGCCTACTCTGCAGGGGCGGAACACACGGGAGGGGAAGGGGAGATGCCGGGTTTATGGCCGTGAGGAGGCGGCGAGGGGGGGCACGGCAGAGACACGGACACACACAGCCACGCCACACGCACAACGGTCCCTCAGGCAGCCCAGCCCTGCCCGGCCCCTCCCGAGGCGCAGCCCCCCCGCCCCATTGTGTAAGCCTTTGCCTGACAAGAAGCCGCCTGGGGTAAAAATAAAGCGTATTTTAGACGCGGCAGGGAAAATAACGACGGTAGCAAAAAGGGGGCTGCAAACAAATAACGTACGAGCCCCCGGGAGGGGGGAAAAGGATCCCCCTCCCGTCTCCCCCGCACCTGCCCCGGTAGCGCCTGCCCCCCAAGCCGGCCCGCGGGGGAGCCGCCGCCGCGCCCCGGCCCCGCCGCAGCGCCCGCCCCGCCGCCTCCCCGCTGGGAGATTATGGCACCGTTACGCCATGTTATGCCCTCCCTGTGCCTCCCCCCACCGACACCCCCTGGCCCTGATGGGGACCCCCCCCGCCATGCAGCAGCCCGGCGCGGCAGGGGCAGAAGAGGATGAAGAGAGCGCCAGCGGCCGACCTGTCAGCGCGTCCTTCCCTCCCGTCCTCCTGCCGCCGCCGCTCCGGGGAGGGCACCACCGCCGCCGCCCGCTGCGACCGCTCCCCGGCCCGGCCCGCCGCGCTGCCGCTGCCCAGGCGCCCCTCGGTGCTGCAGCCTCCCCCTTCCCTCCCCCCGGCCCCGGTAGCCCCAGGTGCGGGGCGGGCACCCCCTCCCGCCGCCGCCGGGGATGCGCTGGGCGTTCACGCCCGGGAGCCGCCGCTGCTATTTCCAGCCGGCGGCTTAATCCTCCCGCAGCCTAATCCCCGCGCTACTGCCGCAGCAGCGCCGCCCCCTACCCCGGTGCAGAGGGCGGGACGGAGCAGAGCGGGCCGGCGCTGCCGTTGCCGCCGCAGGTCGGTGGCCCGGCGCAGTCAGGTGACCCGCGCGGTGCGGTGCGACCGGGCCTGGATGAGCCGCCCGGTACCGCGGGACAGAACCCCGTCCCCACCGCACCTCTTAAAGGGGACGCCGCGCCCCGCCGCCCGCTCGCTGAGCGTGCGGCGAGGTGCGGACCGGTCCGCCAGCCCGCGCCCCGATCGCCTCCCGTTGTCCGGAGGTGGCGGCGGAGGCGAACGGCCGGAGCCGCTCCCACGCGGGTGCTGTCCGGGGGAGCCCGGTGGGGATCCGGGGGCTCGGAGTTTGGGGGGAGCCGAGGCCACTGATGCTGCCCCTGTCTGCGGCGCGGTACAGTCCTTAATTCTCCTGATAATGCGCTGAGGGGTCCCAGAGCTGCACATACACTGGATCTCTCCAGAACCTTTTATGATGCTGTTGTTGTTCTTTACAGATACCCGAAATACGTCCCCAGAAAGGTTGTTTTGCTGTTGCCTAAGATATCCTAAAGGTCTCGGTTACAACACAGCACTACGCTAGGGAGGATATAATGCCACAATTTTATTGTGTCATTGAAGCCTACGGGAGTGATCTGTGGGGTATTGAGAAATGTGTCATACCTATATTACCATAAATTCACTGAATTTAGTTTGGGAGTAAAGTGATTTAAGTGGGTGGGGTCTAAAGGAAGTGGCACTGGTAGCAATTACTTCCAGCTGCCGTTAGAACAAATTTCAGAAGACGATTTAAATGCGTGTTATTAATTAGCTGAAGAAAACAGTATGTACAGTCAGTACGGAAGATTTGTGCATATGAAACGATAATTGGATCGTATTGCATCCAAAGACGTACGGCACCATTTTCATTTATTATGCCAGGAGCACAATACTGACGCGGGATTGTGGTCTGTGATAGTATGAAACAGCAGCTTTTTTACTTTTTTTTTTTTTAATTACCTATGAACCGATGGATTTTAAAGTCCTAGGTAGCCTGAAAGCTTGAGGATCCTTTTAAAACAATGTTCAAAAGTTAAAGTTACCATTTCTATGGAAAGTCTCTTCCAAAATAACTGTTCAAATGGTGCCTGTGTTCATTGAAGAAAGATGTTCAAATTTTCATCTTTCAATATTGGTTAAATCTCCTCCATTTTGACAGAGCAGGTAGAGATGTTTGGATTTCAAGGTTCAAATGTTTTCTCAGATGCAGTGCTTGAATACAGAGCGGGGTTTCATTTCAAAAAAAGATGCAGAGCATATGTTGCTAACTGCCATCAATAAAGCATTAGGGGTCTGCAAACTTTGAATGTTCCCATAAGTGAGACTCTCATATTCCCATAGTGAGAACGTGTATAACCACAGTGTCCGTGCTTCTCAGCTCTATTCAGTGATGAGTGGCAAATGAGTAACCACTGGAGTTGCACAAACAGATAATATAACATTGTGTTCTTTAGTTACTATAGTCTGCTCTTCCAGTACAGACAAATTTTAAAAATATTTACAAATCATGTTTCATTTATCACAGCAATGTTAACTTCCATTCCTAGAAATTCATCATTAGTGGGGTGATTTGTGGGAGCTAGAAACATACCTTAGGCAAGGTGTAGACACAGCTCTGTACTTTGTGGTCAGTTATTGGGGTCATGGCACGAATTGATCTCCGAGGAGAGAAACAATTGGGACCTACAAATACTTCATGTTCCATTACTGGCATTAAGAGTGACTCTGAACTCTTCTTGGTGATACTGACAGGAGTTTAGAACGGCTTGACTTTAAAAAAGACAAAAGGTTTCTTTTTAGCTGGTATACTGTAGAAGAAAAAGAAATTACACAAACTGTTTCAGAGTTTGCTGGTTTTACCCCCGAAGAAATTTAGGGTAGCTTTAGTTGCCACAAGCAAGATAGTTTTCAACTTTACAGTAGGCAAAGTAATTAGTTAGTGATGCAACTTTTTATTAATATCTAGTATACATCTTTTAAACCAAGTTTAATGTGAAGGTCTGGATACTTTCTGAACTAGTCTATATTGTTATCAGCAGTTTCTATCACTGAGATTCTTGTCTGTGTCACCAAAAAATATGATAATTAATGCTCTGCTCATTTAACATTTTCATATTGTCAAAATACTTAAGCAAATGATAAGTTAGACAATCTGTACTATTTCCTTAAAATGTATGTATTGCAAACTAAATTCAAATGCAAAGAATAAAGAGATCCTTTGGTATTTTGGTTATAAGCCAGGAGGTTGCTAAGGCATGAGTTGGAGTACGCAAAGGGAACACACTGCAAGATTGCAATTACGGAAGCCTTTTTAAGATGTTAATTTATCTCCTATATTCAGCAACAAATAACTAGTGTCATGAATTGAAACTACTATGAAAATTTGTCTTATTTACATCTATATCATGTTTGGTGAGTACTGCCCTACATGGGACTCCTCTATTTCTTCTTAAAGTTGGTGGATGGACTTCCATTGACCATTGCATGCAAAGATTTTGTTGGGCAAAACCAGAATCACTTGACCCTGAGAGGTTCAAGAGGTATTTCAGACAAATCTCATTCTTGACAAGCATGTTGTCTGAGTTTTTGATGCGTCACAATCTTTCTGAAAACCTAAGATGCTTTAAGAGAGTGAGACAAGAAGAAGGTATCAGTACTCCAGAGTGGAGGGATGTGGTCTACTGAGGCTGTATTGCTTTTGGATTTAAAACCAACCACCACCACCCCAAAAATAACCCAACCCCACAAAACAGGAGACCGGATTTGTAATAAAAGACACATAGGAGATAGGAATCATCTTGAATAAGTGAAGACCATGGAAGGAGCTGCCCACACCTAAACAGGGAGGGGCTTGGGGTTATCATTGGACAAGGTAGTTTTAGACTCAGTCCTGAGAAGTTGCCTGGTGTGCTGGTTCTGTGAATCCAGGGTTCATAGCTTGGCTGGTGGGATGCACAGAGTGGTCTAGATGTGGGCCATATAAGCAACTGGAAAGAGTTCTTGCTGTTAAGAACAACCCAGAACTGTGTTTTATTTCTTGAGGCTTTGTAACTGTGCTTTCAACTTCATAATGAAGACCCTAAAGGAGAGAAGATATACTGATGACAAGCTGAATGGCCATTTTGAGACAAGTGCTCAAAAATAATTCCTAACTGATTTTGAAATGAGAAAAAAGAGTCAGTCTGTGTTAATCTCACCTTCAGGCACCCATGTGGAGAGAAGAAGGAATGTCTAGAGAGGCTGATTCATCACACCTCACACTGGAATTCTGCACCAGAGATGCCTGTGTCTCAGGTGATGTAAAGCATGTAGGATTCTTACTTCATGCACTCTTAAGTTAGAACTTAATGGAGTTCTCACCATATTTCCTTATGTTTTTGTTACCCGTTTGTTCTCCTGCTTCCCAGTTTTTACTCTCAGGTCTTCCAGTTCTTCAGCTGGCACAGATGCCCTTTCCTCTTGCCTCCACAGCCCAGGCAGAGGTTCAGACCCCATCCTGCCAGCATCAGGCCCAGCGCTGTTGCCTTGCTTCTCCCTCTTGCTCTTGGGGCCAGTGGTACAAACAGAGCTTCTGGAGAGGAGCTGGCTGTAACCATAGTGATAGCAGCAGTCATGAACAGATCTGTATAGCTCTGGGAAGTGGGAAAAAAGGACTTTGCAAAGGAGGAGCATCTTCCCTACTTTGTGTCAGGTTGAGGGAGCCAGGCAGGTAACAGTATTCTACCTCTACAGCACCTGCACTAGAAGTTGCAAAACATCAGTAGGTACCCAAATTGTGAAATGCCCAGGAGTTTCTATGCTTCTGTTGTTAAATATAACATCATCGCTTGGTCTTGTGTGGCTTCTGTCCATGACAATTCATTCAGCTTCTGTGCTTATCCTCCTTAATGGCAGCTCTTCCAGTAGTTCCTTTGGTTACTGTGATAAAAAGCACCAATGAGAAATTAAAGCAGTTTGTCAGTTTTCCAGTTAGAATGATGGCCTGAGAAGGAGGTAGCCTGGATATGCTCATACATCCCAGGTAGACTATTCTTTAAATTTTGAGGGAGCATGTGAATTACTTTTTCTGTGTATGAATCTAAGACAATAACAATACACAGTGGTAGGGGTACAGGCTAGGAGGTGTGAGTATATACTCTACATCCTATAGGAAAGGCCTTTTTTGTGCTTATGAAGAAATTAAAAAAAAAATAAAAATAATTTAGATAAGAGAGAGAATTAATATGAGGGAGAAAATTCTACAAATAAATAGCTAACAAGCTCTTTTACTGGTCCCTAATCCATGTCAAACCAAGGTCACATTCTGCAGAATATGGAGCGACTGGCATATTGCAGACTTAGGTGGCAGTTGGTATGTGTTGTGCTGTTCTGTACAGAGCAACCAGGTATGTTCCTCTGTGTTACCCAGCATGTTGGCTCCCACAGAAACAACCTTAAAATCTGTATAATCTTAGAGATCTCTGTTGTCTGATGCATTAGTAGGCCCAGTCATCCACATCACCAGCATAACTTTTGCTGCTGGAGTAGCTTTTGTCTTGGATCTGGCAATAACACCAAGGTTAATAGGCCAGAAGTGAGACAGATGAACACACATATCAGGAGAAGCACAAAAGTCCTGTAATCATGAAAGTTAGTGCCCATGAAACTCTTCACTATTTGGTATTGATTTTGGTCATTATTTTTTATAAACTCAATAGTGCCTCCAATGCAAAAGTCTGGAGCACTAAGCTTATTCTATAGATTTGTTTAAACAAGTCTGTGTGCCAAAAGCTGCCTAACTTGCTGCTTCTATAGGTAATGTGTATTCTAATCTATTCAATGTATAAATAGCAGCTTTATATTTATATGAGACAGATGTGAGAATTAATTTAAGAAAGTCCGCAGGTCAGCTTAAATACAAATATTTAATATTCCATTGAAACTGCTGATACTGGGAAGGGAACATCTGTCAAACAATTTAGGTGAAGTCATGCTAGGCTTCACAAACGTTAGCATGAAACAGGTTTGCAGGAGTATACAGAAACAGATAATTTACTGCTAATTGACTTTTAAAATTTATTACTCATTGACTAATTGACGATCCTGTCTTTGAACACAAAGTAACTCTGAAGGCATTGATCGCAGCTGCATCATTTCCTCAAAGAGGGAAGGGTGCTGCCTGAAATAAAGTCTAAATTTCATTTCTCTGTGTGCCATATTTAATGAGAAATTGTCATCCATGGAACAGGCAACAGACTTTTAACCTACCTTGGCTTTGTGGTCATTACATTTTTCTGTTCAAGCAAAACCAACTTTTTCTGGTAAAGGTGCATTGTTTCGTTATTCATACTGACAAAATGCCAGCACTTTGCTGCCAGTGGGGAATTGCTGTTGTATTAATAATTGCAATAATTGTACAATTGTAATAATTGTATTTTAATACAATTGTGGTTGTATTCTGTCTATGGCCATTGTGGCCAGGGGCGATTCATTGACTGTCATTTGTCCAGCTTCTGTCTGCCCTAGCTGTAGCTTACATTGAGGGGAAGCAGCACAAGTGGCTGAAACTATGGCTGAGAAGCAGTTAGCCATGATTTGCAATGGAGAAAGCTTCTCCGAAAAGCCTGTCAGGAGAAGACACTTTGCTGTGCTAAATCAGTAAAGCACAGCTACCATCCTGAAAGCTAAGCCTGGTCTCTCACCTACTTGTCTGGCTTTTGGCAGCAAATCTAGGTGGCAAATTGTCCATTTCTGTAGAAATGGGGCTGTTATTTAACAGCAACTTTAATGTGCTGAATACTTTTTGGTAAATTATATGCATTTACAGCATGTTTTTATTTTATGTGTTGTCCAGTATCTAGAGGAGCTGAGGGACAGAGAGTGTTAAGCAAAGGCTTTTAAGAAAGAAGACCTTCAGTCAAGGCCAGGAAGGATGACTCACCTCCTGTTCAGGAGCTCTAACAGGTTGCATGAACTGTTTATTTGAGCTTTTCAGCATTCTAAAAGCAAGTTTTAACCAAATAAGAACTTGGTGTATTGTAGGAAAAAGCTGAACTACAAGGAAGAGGTTGCTGGGGTTCATAAATGCATTTTCCTCATGGTCGGTGGAAGTGTGGTACCATCCAAACTTCAGGACTGAGCTTTCAACCACATATTGTGTGTCCCGTCTGCTGCTGCACTAGGCTCAGAAATACACAGCTGTATAGTAAAGTGACAGCAAAGTATTGTCAAAGTCTGCTAAGAAATTTGTGGTTATGATTTCAGTGACAGGTTTGTTCAGCAGAGGTTCAATAGATGACAGATACATGTCAAATAAAAGTAAAATTTTCAATCCAGAGGGTAGAATAAGTTTTAAGCAAATAAGATAAAGCACATACTTAATAGGGGAGAGACATTATGAATTGTAATACCTTATGACCACATACGACCTCTGTTCACTTGAACAGAAGCTGGATTAGGCAATTAGATACATGAATGCATGCTAAAAGTTATATATGCAGATATGGATATCATAGTGATTTTTTTCTATGTTTTTAGCAATACTTCATCCCTAATCTTTTAATTGTTCTGGTATTTTCAGTGCACATCATAATTTTGCTAAGGCCCCTGAGCATAAAGCTCAGTCTGCTAATGTAAGACCAAATTCTTCAGTTATGCTTTAGAAGTGGTAGCGTGACTGGTATTGCTTGGTGTGTTCTCACTTCCTACTCTTCCAAGCTTTAAGTTGCTCTTTAACTGATTCTGGCCACCCACAGGAGGACACTTTTGATTGTACTGGCCTCCAGTGGCAACCTTAGGGCCACTTTGGTGGTGGGATGTCAGTCAACTCCTTCTTCTTGACTTCATGCATTATACATTTAATTGCTTGGTAAACTGACAACATTACCACCACTTTAATACAGTCAAGTGCACGTATCTAGAAGCAAATCCTATAAGACTACTTGCTGCAAAGCTTTTGCCCTGAAAAAGGATTAGGGGTCATAGCAGGCAAACAACATACTTGAACTTCCAGTGTGATGCTGTGTGGAAAGCCCTGGTCAGACTTAGGACCACCAACAGGACCAGGGTGTGATTTTCATTTCACTGGGACTACAAGACTGCTTAAATTCTGATTTTCATGTCCTCTTTAAAGAACTTAGAGAAAAAGGACTAGAATGTTAGGAAGCTCTTTCTGTTCTCTTGATAGAGTCGTCCATGTATGCCTTCATGATAGACGTATGGACCATGGCTGTAGGCTGCTTTCCATTAAAGGGAAGAATTTTTCTACTTCTCCAAGTTAGCTGAATGATTTGATAAATAAAGAAGCAGAAGAGCACAAATAATTTTATTTGTCAGGAGCATATGTAAGAAGTAGGATTTTATTTCTGGTGCTTTTTTCTGTCCAGCTGTAGATGTTGCTACTATTTCTGTAGAGAGAGAGGGGCATCCTTTTGCACAGGATGGTTGGCTCAAGCTGCTTCCAAGCTGAAAAAGAGATTTTCCTGTGGGTCTCACAGAGGCAGGACTGTGCTCGGGCTGTTAGCAATCTCTAGTCCTGACACAGAGGACTGTAATGAACAATGACAAATATAAGTTCCCCTGCCCATTCCTTAGCTCACTGTGCAGTCTGACAGTGACCAGTTACTTGAAAAATACATATAGTCCAGCACAGGAGGAAAACTGTCCACTCCTATGTTTGCATCCACACCATGCAGGTAAGTATTTGGAATAGGCATTGTCCAGTGCAACCCTGATGCTCGCTGCTGCTCTTCCTTCAGCTGTTCTATCCAGTGCATGTAATGGGGCCTTGTTGCTTGCCTATGAGGCATTCTTCATTTCTTTTCTTGTATCTTCTTGTTGTGGGATGGTTTTCTCATTTCATCAAAACTGCTTATACTTGAATAGAAATCCAGAAAAGCAGTCCTCAACTCTTTGAAAATTAGGGCTGTAAGAACCAGGGTCATGGATCTGGCAGTGAGTAGACAGATGAGTTCATTTTATTCTTAAGACAATGGTAAGAATGTTTCCTCGTAGGCTGTCACAAGAAAGCATAATTTCCACAGCAGGTACAGGACCTGACTTTATTTAGTAAACTAAAACACTACTTTAAAAATATGCAGCAAAGTTAATTTCTCTTTGAGTTTTGTCCAGTTGGGTAAGAACAATGTTGACTGCTCAAAATATACAGAAATATACCAAATATGAAAGAGGTGCTTAAGCATCATCTTTAACTAAGCCAAACTGTGCTTATCCTGTACTGTAAATAATCAGTCTAAGAGGAAAACAATTACCTATTAATTACTTTGTGTTCAGAAAAAAAGCTAAACATTTCCATGTGCCTCATTGAGTTCAGCCTATGAGAAGAAAGAACTCAACATTATTGAGATTTTTGAGTCTTTATTTAGCTATCTGATGAGACAGCCTGTTTTCTTCAAGTCCTGAGTGCCAGCGCTTGCCTTGCAAGTGGTGGTACTATAAGTGTCTTGCAGCTCTGGAAAGTAGTGGGGTTTTTTTTTTAAGATCCAAAGATTGACAGGAGCAAGTTATTGACCCTGCCTCGGATTAGAAATTACATATATGGGAGCTAATATTGTGCTAAATTTGGAGTGAAGTAGGGAATTCAAGGCTAGAACTAGAAAATGCAATGCTGTTAAGCTGAGCATGCACACTTAGATATGTAGTGTGCATGGCTTCATCAAAAATAAAGCTGCCTCTGATGGGCAGAATGGTGAAAATGATCCTTAGGGGGAACTGTGATAAGGGCAGTGGCTTAATAATCAGGTACTCCCAGAGTAAGGCCTGAAAAAGAAAGCATAGTAGTGCCTGCAAGAGCAGGAGGCTAAAGATGATTACAAGTTCTTATGCTTGAAAGAGAGGAACAGCCTCTAGAAGCAAGCATGCGTTGAGACCAAGATGTGGACAGGGATCGCCTATCTGACCATGTATACTGGGCTACTTATTCATGCCCCTGGGTATATAATTAAGTGCCTATATGGAAGACTTCAGTCTAAAATAAAAACTAATCCAGGTCTAGCATGCATCTCATTTCCATGTGGTGCTAATAGAAAAATTATGGCCATTATTGAATAGCATTGATTGTTGACATTTTTGCTTCACAATGTACTTTGCTTTAGCCTCCATTTCTATGTCGTCCTCCATTCAAAGATCTCCAAGTACTTCACAAATGCTAATTTAACCTCCTAACTTCACTGTGTGGAAGGTAAGTATTATTACCCTCAGGAACTGCGTTCTCTTTATGTCAAGGAAGTACTTACCACATTGCTGGCGCTGCTAGAGACCTTCTATAATAAGCTGTTTGCAGCACTAGAGACCTAAGTAGCAAAACCAATAAAGGTTGTTCAGTAGGAAAAAATTCTGCTAGTAAATCTCTAAGTAGTAAGTTTAAAAATGGGCAGGAAAATGCAGCTCAGTGAAAAAAATAATTTTAAAAGACACAGCAATTATGTCATAGAAAAAAACATATGCCATGTTCTACTCCATTTATGTTTTGGTGTACAAACAGTATTAGTAAGCACATGGATGCATATGTGTGGCTTTCAGCTGTGTAAATGACAGTTAATGAGTCTTGTGGCTGTATTTAACAGTGGAGAATATGGAAGTTTATCCTTTTGCATCTTTTTTTTGCATTTACAGTGTCAGATCAGGGCAGAATACTCAGTATTTGTGGGTGTTTCATCTTGATGAGTTTGGGACTATTGTAGAACAACGCTAACCCACTACATAGTGCTAATGTATTTATATTTATATATCTTTTCAATAATTAATGTTATGCATTTATGTCTCTATTAAGCATACATAGGAATAAACAGCCTTTTCTGTACATCTGGATTAGACACTGCTTTTTACTTACACTGAACTTAACTGGAATTATGAAGTTATTTGATAACTATTAATGAAAAACACAGAAGTTACATACCATAAACCTGGAACCTATGCATTTTATGTACATTAATAATAATATCATCATTAAAGAAGTTAATTTTTCAATAGGGATGAACTGTTTTTTCTCTCTCAAGACTGATGTTGGAGAGTTCATTGAATCCATTATGAAATTTTGATATCCAGAATGCTTGATAGTCATTCTGATCTCCGATAATGACTTTGGAATAGATGTAATGAAGTGGAATAACTCATTTAGACTGCATCTTGTCAACATCATTATTAATTTAAAACACCAATTTTTTAAGATTAAAAGTAACTGTTGATGATCTACATTGGCAAACAAGGAACTGAGCAGAATAGTGGGGCTGGTTTTCCAGTCTGCTGCCACCCTTTTATGCCACTCCTGCCCCATAAAGGATCTGGAAAACTACCAAGATCATCCCACAGGTATTTCTATTGGCATATGTGGATGGCACACTGTCTCTTTCCAGCCCTTGGGTAGGAAAGATGGCTTATCTTAACCATGAATGATAGTAATGGGGTCATTGCAGCCCTTTATCATGGTTTTTCTAAGCTACATGGGGCACCAATGAGAATTTTAATGGTCACATCAAATAGACTATATTGATGAAGCTAGGCCTAAATTGTGTGGTAAGCCTTTATTTAAAATGCCAGAGCAGTTTGTAGAGTTAATTCAAACTCTTAGAGATTACCATTTAGAATGTTTGTATTGTGAGACAATGCAGGAATGCCCCTGTGTGCTCCGATTTTTAGTGTGTTGGTTCTTCACTGCACTCAGACATCTTTGAAGTGTTATTGACCTGCCTCAAAACATTCTGAAGGAAGAAAAAGAAATTTGCTCCTGTATCATTGGCTCACAAATGGGGAAAAACAGAACCAGAACTCTTAAAGCTTATTTTTCTCTTGCAAAAGTTCTCTGGCAGCAAATGTTCATAAGGTGACACCTCTTTATCCAAATAAATCAGACACAGGCAGCTTTGCCCATGCATCCCTTGCACACTTAGAATTCTCTGCACTGGTTATCTTGGAAGGTTAATGTCTGATTGCCTTGTTTTACAATTCAGCCACACTCTGGCCCAGTATTCCTGTAGAAAGATTTCATATAGATGTTTTATGAGAGGATGGAATGTAAGAGGAGAGTATATAGAAGTACAGAATATGAAATATTAAAATTTGGCAGATTTTCTCTATATGTTGGGTGCAGATGTAAAAGAAGAACCTGGGTCCTACAGGCTTCATTCACAATAATTGGTTTGAATTATAATATGTGTAAGATCTTGGCCAAAGCCTCTGTAAGAATGATGTGATTCTTCTGAGACAGAGTGGGGTTAAGGAAGACAGAAGTCCATGAAAATCAAGCATATTTTCTTTATGATGCAAAATTCCAGACAAATGCAGGAATCCAAAGAACCCGGATACAATAATGGATTGGTTTGGGGTTTTTTTATTACAGTTTTGTCATTCACATTGCTGTAGAGGTTTATCAAAACTTTCTGAAATTTCTCTATTCACGAGTCTGGGACTGAGGTTTAATTCTAGCCTTTGCTGTCAATCCTGACACACAAAGCTATAAACAAATAAAAATTATCTTTGAAACTCACTGAGCCACTTCTAAGTTTGCTGATTTTGGAGAATTGGATGAGGTGGATTCTTCACAATTGCTAAGCACTGTGAGTCCATAAACTTGGTTCTGGCTCATATTCTACCTACAGCAACAAGAAACTTCTTGTGGTATTTTAAGGGAAAATTATATAGCTGAGATATCTGTTCAAGTGCATATGCATCTTCAGGGTTTCTTTTAAAGCAAGGATAACTAAGCATTTCTTCTTCATGTAACATACATAGCAAATAATGAATTAGATAATATTTTTGAGTGGCTTTGGATATATTTCAGCTTGGGTCATTATATTTCTGTTCTCTGAAAAAGTTGATGCTAAATTTAAAAAAAATCACAGCAAAGAGAAAATAAAACAGGGTATTCTTAAAACAACAATGAAAACATCAGTGAACTTGCTTCAAGCACCTATTAAAGGGACAAGTGAAAAAACCCTTAACATTTAATGATCTAAAAAAGATTAGTTAATGTCACACTCGGCTTGAAATCAGTTGAAGGTACTTTGGGGATAGTTTCTTGAAAGGAAGATACCTAAACAAGGAATACTTTAATGTTGCTTTTTACAGTACTTAACATGTAAGTATTGTCTTGAAAAGAGTAAACAATGTGAAATTTTATTGGAAAAATAATCTCGGGGGGAGGTGGGGGTGGGGTGGGGGCAGGAATAGGTAGAAAATGAAAAGAAGTTAGACACTTATAACTGGGGAAGCACAAAATCATTACAGAAGCATTGATCTCCAGTTCTCACTCAGAAGGGTGATGTCCTTGTCTTTGGCTGTTTCTGTATTCTATAACCTTCTTCAAAGTTACATGTGGTGTTAGTTCTCATTTACACTCCTGTCATCATTACAGCAGAGTACATTGCCCTGGCAATATCACAGGTTTGAAGAGATAGAGATCTAGCTCTAGGAATGTGATTAATTTGTTAAAATGTGGACATCTATCTGAGCTATTTATCTGCTTTTTAGCCAAGAAGTGGCAATTCTGCAGTACAATCCCATCTTGTCATAAAATAGACGTCTTCATAAAGATCAGATGAATCCCACATATTTTTCTCCCTTGACAATAAAGGAAAGCCAGGTAACGAGCTCACACAGAAATATCTATGGTGTGAGCATTTAAAGTGACCTAAGATTAATCTTAGTCCCAGCTCCACTAATATAATTAAAACTCCATGGCCTTTACTTCCCTGTTAACACTGTTGTTATCCCTGAATGAATGATGCAAAGCAGAGACAATGGGATAGGACACTTGACAAGTATTAGCTCTGGAAAGCACAGAACATAACTGGAACCTCTCCAGTGTCTTCATATGCTTCTGACAGGGTTTTCAAGTGTCACCAGTTCCTTATAGCTGACAATTTTGGAGGCTGCTGCAGTGCAGGATGAACACCTGGTCTTCAGTAATAATAAAGGCTCCAGGCTGTAGCAAAGGTCACAAAAGCTGAGATCTGCTGAGCTGTTGAAAATACTTCAGATCATCCTTCTTTGCTGTCCTCTCTTAAAAGGAAAAAAAAAAATCAGAGGTGGTGAAATTATTGCTCTCCACAAATCCTGAGTAAATGGGCTTCAATATTCTTCCTTGAAACTGAGTGGGAGAGGTGGGGAAAGAGAAGGGAAAGGAAATTCCCTCTGTTTCTCAAACGCAGATGGAGGAGGAACAGGACATCTGCTCTTCCAGCAGGCTGCAGTAGTGGCTGCTTCCCTGGAAGAGACCATCAGGAGGGTTTCTGACCTATTTGTGCCATGTCCTTTTATCTCCTGCTATTTACATGACCCAGTAATACTAGAGCAGAGAAAGTTACTGTGATTTATTCATAGTACATAGCTGTTTCAGGGACTCCCCTCTTGCGCTGCTCAGGCACCCCACAGGCTAATCCCCACCCTGTCCATGTGGCTGTGTTGTATGGGTAAAAGGGTTTTAGCTTAATATTAACATCCCATTCCCTCAGCAAGTTGACAGATTTTACTAGAAACACAACACTAAGATCTTAATCCAGTGTAAATGAGTTATTTCATTTTAGGAGAAGGAACTGCCTGTGAAATTTAGAAAAGATGCTCTGTACTGTTGTACCCACTTTGGTGGCATTTAGACCCAGTAGCAGCTCTAGTGCTTTTCAGTTAGCAGCGGTGTCAAAAGAAAATGTAGTGAGAGACTCTGTATGTGTGCATGTGCACATAACACAATAGAGACTTTAGAGATCACAGTCACACAAGAAAAGAAGTCACAACACATGGGAAGTTATGTGAAGACGTACCTGCACAGTAGCCCTCAGTGCCTTTTCTAAGTTCATATAAACTTGGGAAAAAAATCTCTCCTTTAAGGAGGATAAAATTTAGTTTGCTTATATGTAAGCACCAGGGAAGCAACTAGTAGGAAGGATGCAGGTCACTGTGTGTATCTACTGAAAAGTCTCTCCTTGTGGAAGGTGATGGCTGACTATGGGTCTACAAAGGGAGTAAGTTTTTCATTTATATGAATAAAAGTTTCAGAATTTGAATCTAAGAGAGCATTTGAATCTGAACAGAGCATCCTGTTTAGATTTCTTTTGCTCAATTTTTGAACTTGCATAGAAGTGGCAGACATCAATCATCACAACATATACTGCTCCAACACTCTTGCGACCAATAACTAATGCATAATCTTTCAGACCTTAAAACAGTCTTCATTTCATTTAATGTTTCCCTCTGTGATTCAGTACCTTCTCTGACTTTGAGATGCATTTGACTGCTGACATTTCTTATATTTAGTTCCTTTCATTTAAAAAAGCAATGCTTTCACTTCTGGGAAGTAAACTTTGATAAATATTATTATATATAATATTAAATTTTTATTAGTATCATTCTATCTTCTGACAAATCTTTTTTTTATTTTTGGCATACTGATGGATAACCAATAAGGTACATATTTCATTCCAGATTACCATGTCATGTGTCTGTAATAAAACAAATGGGTACTTAATCTTCAACTAGCCAGCATTCTTGCTACAAGTTTTGAAGTCACAGTTAGACTTTATAATTCTACTATCAAAAACCAATTCTGGAATCATTCACCACTCTCAATCCTGAATTCAGCCCAATCTGTGCACATGTGGGAGATGTTAATTTTAATTTTT
Source organism: Caprimulgus europaeus (assembly GCA_907165065.1). Next base: position 87,025,327 of record OU015524.1, on the reverse strand, counting down.
TTTTTAATTAAAAATCTGTAAGACCAAGGAACAGAGTTAAGTATGACATTGATTTTATATGCTTGTTTTCTGGCTCACTTATGATGGCAGTGCTGAAAGCATGCCAAGCACTGCTTGTTTAACATGATTTACATAGTTATTCTTTCTGATTTTTCCCTCTAAAATCTAACTCATTCTGTCATTGGTAGGACTAAATATTGAAATTATAAATCAGTGCAGTTTTTAAGATAAGGGTGTATATATATTTCAAGAGTTATTAAAATAAACTATAATTTAATTCAGTGGGCTAGCAGTCAGTAAAGGCTAAGTCCTATTTGCCTTACTTATGCAAGTTATTACATTGCAATGAGATTAGTCACCTAACATAAGTAGGAGTTGGTTCTGTAACAAATCTGCAAACACACACAAAAAAATTGAGTTAATCCTGAAATACCATTTTTAGCTTGCTCTCATTGTGTCTCTTTAATATTATAGAGGTCTCCTAGTAGTGACAGTTTTAACCTTGGCTCTCTTGCTTTTTGAGAGATGAAGTCAGACCTTCATGTGAATGGTTTTTTCATAGTTTAATATCCTCATCAGTTTTACTTGAAAGCTAGGCTTAAAAAATGAATAATAAATTTCATGAGAGCTGGTTAAAGAAAGCATTGCATTGAATCTGGATTGCTCCCAGCTATCTTAATTGAACAAAGGGAAAGTTTCCAAATACACCTTCTATATTGGCTGACTGCCTTAGAAGTTTTCTGAAGCTAGGAAAAAAAGTACTTCCTCTCCAAATTAAAGCACATACTATAAAAAGACCCCACCTATTCAAGTTTGTTGTATGAGGTCAGACCAGAAATAATATAAACCAGATTATTTCATTACTAGTTGGCGACAGAATTAAGCTATATTATGTATCTATCTGTTTTGGTGTTGGAATAGATAATGATTCTAGTTTTTGTCATTGTGTAATTTTGCATATGGATAAAAAAATGATTTTTAAAAGTAAAATGTCCTATTCTTATTTGGGTCAGTGAAAGCACCAGCACGATTTCCAATGATGTGGAAGTCAGTCTGCAAGGTCTGGCCCCAAACTGAAACGGGAACTGCTGATACCTGGAAGCAGCTGAAAAGAGCTGACTGGTGGGTGGTATCAAAAGAATTGACTGGAGCTTGGATTATTTTACCATCTAGAGAGAAGATAAACCTGAAATGTAGTGTTTCATTGAGCTGCATCATCCTTTGAAATATTACCCTGTAGTCTGTCATAGCCACAGGTGTGCACAGCCTGGTTTTCCAGCAGCAGCTGAAGGGCGATCTGGTAGGTAGGTTGATGACTATCAGTAAAAAAAATTCCAGCCTGATTATATTGGTGCTTTCTGACAGTGGAATGGGGTTTCTGCATCCCTAAACTACCAGGGAACTCCCTCTGGTGACAGGGAGGGCCTGTGGAAGAGGCAAAATTAAGTTAGTGGTGACAAAGCCTTATGAGGACTCTTCCTGGGGCAGAGGAACGGCAGCACAACAGTTGTTGGCAGTTGTTAGCATCCCTTATGCCATGCGTATTTTGAAACACAATATCCATACATCAATTAGTAAAAATCCCTTTAAAATAGCTGTGTTCTGGTTTTGCCTCGTACTGCCAAAACCCACTGGTGGGATGTCAAGGACTTTATGCCGATTGCTCTGTAATGCTGCAAAGGTGGGGCTGGTGTAATTGAAGGCAGCAGTTTGTATGTTGTGTGCAAGAAGCTGTGTTCCCACAGTGAGACCAAAGATTTTTCCACATGGAAAGTATACCAGCTTCTCAGGAGCAGCAGAAACATGATTTTCTGAAATAAATGAGCCCGGGAAGAAGAAGTCAGCACAAAATTATATATTTAAAATAAAGGGGTGTTATTGATTGTTATTTGCATGTAATATTTCAGTCTGCTTGCAACAGCAGTCTGTCTTACGTTCTATATACATAATTCACTGTACTCTTCACATAAATTGCAAGTTGATGGGAACTGGTATTCGTCATCGGGTGTGTGGCAATTACACCCAAATTATTCTGAAAAAATTGGTATACATAGAATTTAGTAAGCAGAGGCATGTAATAAAACAATGTTAGTGTTTATAAAGAGCTCAGCCTCTTAAAAGTTAGGGAGCACCAAAATTAGGGGAGTATTAACTCAAATTTAGTTAACTTGTGAGTACAGTTAATAATACTGTGTCTAATGACACAGTCATATCTTTTTCCCACAGCATTCCTGCCTCATTTTGTCTGGAGGATGGACAGATCCCACTGAGCAGCAAGCTAATCAAATATTCCACTTTCAGTAGGCTCAAGCCTTACTTACACTTTATTAACACAATTTTTCAGATCCTCTATTGAATTAATAATCTCCTAATGAGATTTACTGCAATGATTTCTCTGCAATATTATCAGTTTACCAACATGAATTAATGCATCCCTACAGCTCTGTTTTGAGGTTACTCTTCCCTCAATTTTATGCCCAGGGACCTGAAACAGAGAGACCCAAAGAACAGATGTTAAACCCAGAATTATCAAGAATTGTCTAAATTTGGGTGCCCAATTTTAGAAGCTCAGAGCCTGATTTTTTCCATGTGTTGAAATCGCAGTTAGCAACTTTAAGTGCAGCTGTGAATGTTCAGCCCTTTTCTAATTTAGACCCAGATGTCTCCTGTTGGGCCACAAGAAAATGAAAAATGACAGAGACAGGGACAGCATCAATCTTTCCAGGGCAGTATTCAATTGCCTGCAGTCCCCTGCCTTGTTTGCTGCACATTTTATAACTTCTGGAGCTAGTGAAGCAGGAGTCACACTGACAAGAGCTAGACTGGCTACATGACCCTGAAGCCCTCTTTAAATACATGATTGCATATTATTTCTTTATAGTTATTTCTACTTACCCAGAGCACAGAAATAATTATCTTCAGAAAAATACCATAATTTGGTCACACATAAACCTTTGTTCTAGCATTTCCCAACTATTGAGAGCCTGACTTTGCAAACTCTGCTTTCTTTTACTGCATGCTAACTAAGTCTTCTCTAGTACATCAGTGCACCAGCATCCTGAGGGCATCTCCATGCACAATATTGAAATTATTTCTTAATAAAAGGTATGATTTTTTTTCCAATGTTATGCTCTGGAAAGGGACAGTCTTGTGTGAAAGCCTGAGGCAAGGAAATAGGAAATTTAGTTCCAGAATCAGTTCTGCCATAGACTTTCATAGTGACCTTGGGCACTCCTTATCCTCACTGTCATTCCCTTTCATTATCTTGAGGTTGGGACTAGCACAAGGTCTGCTTCAGGGCAGTTTTGTGGAGCTTGACTCATTATTCTTGATTGAGGGTCAGATTCTCAGGTGCGATGTGCTATGAAAGTGTGAAGTATTACGCAATAGCACACTGCAATAGAAGTGTCAAACACAAAGTGGTGTTATAAGATACTAATAATGGCATAATTGTATTAGGAGATAAGCCTTTGTAAACTGTCTACCTGCTGTACAAGATATCTTTATTAATGTCACTATTTCTCCTTATCCTGATCATGATGATTACATACCAAGGCTCTTAGGGATCCTATAAAGTGTCCAGCATCCCTGCCTGGCCTCAAAGCTGTATTTACCCAGAACACCAACTAAATACATAAATCTTGCCTTTAACTGGGGTGACCGGGAGTTCCTTTCCATTTACTGCTACAGCCTTAGCTTTGGCAGCTTCGTAGGAGTCTTCACTACAAGAGCCTGGCCCCACATATCCCATTTTTCTGTGAGACTCTAACTTTATTTGGTAAATGTAGCTGTGTGATCACCACCTGAGAGACTTTTGTAAGGACATTCACCTGGCTTTCTGAGTATGGTTAAGCAGTGCAAAATACAAATAAAGAATATTTAAACAGGATTGAGAACAAGCTAAATGAATTATCCTTGGGGATTACTGTCAAATGTGAGTATTTCTAATGGAGCTGTATACAGGATGCATGGCTGCAGCATATGCAACACTCTCTGTGGTCTATAACAGATCTATAGCACTCGTGGTCTTAAGAGGACAAGGACTGACAATATGGTAATGATAAGGACTGGGCTATCATACACACTGATCTGAACTATTTGATTAACCACACCAACATTTATTTTAATATAGTCCAAAACAGTCTTATACACCTGCTAATAATGTACTCAAACTGTGTCTGTACAAGGGAGAGGATGTAAGGACCACAGCAGACAAGCAGCCACCGTGAGAACCCAGCACCACACACAGGGTGCTTGGATGGGGTTGCAATGAGCAGAAGTGCGGGAAGATAATGCTGTAGGTGGAGCTGGTGAGATGGAAATTGAAACACCACACAGAGGCCTTTGAACACATCTTAGAGGAGAATGAAAAAAAGGGCAGGCAAAAAGACACAGAAACAAGATGATTTCTGGCAAAGTGCCGGAAATTGTAGTCATTACTTGGAGTAGTTAAAGATGTTAGAGTTTTAAAAAGAGATTAAATTACAGTGAATCAGCATCTTTCTGGAGAAAATATGGTAGGTAGGATAAGTCTCCTCAATTTGGAAAGGAAAGCTATAAAAAAATCAGTGCCTGGAATTTTAAACTGAGCAAGCTTAATAGGATAAAAGATAGGATTTTTTTTCAGTGGGGTGGTAACTAACCATGGGAACATGTCACCACCAAGGATAGCAGTAGATTTTCTGTCCCTTTGGATTCACAGCTTGGATGCCATCTGGAGGATAGGCAGTAGTCCAACACAACATCAATATCAATGATATACAGGACGATCTAATAATCCTTTTTGGCCTGATACTCAAGGAACTGAAGTTCATGAGGGTTCTGCCATTGACTTTAACGAAGGCAGGATTTCATCTTCTGTTCCTGAGTCTTTAATAATGGAAAAGGTATTAATTACCTCTGCTCAAATGAATGGAGGCAGAGTGATGTGCAATACCATGGAGGAAAGCTGCCAACAGAAAGCAGCAATGACGCAAGTTGAAACCAACTATTTTTTTTTTTTAATGAATATTTTCTGCATTTCAGCTACATGGTCTCTTGAAGCCTATCTGTGTGGTCAGTTCTAATTACAGAACAGTTCTGGGATGTGACCTCTTGTACAGTAGGAGCCAGGGCTGCCTCACAGGCTTTGGAAAGCACCAGATGAGAGGGGAGATCCTCATGATCTGGATTTCCAGAAAGGATTTCATCCAGAAAGAATGCATGCAATTTTGGTAATTGAAGGCAAGGAAAGTTGTCAAAGATGGGGCAAATTGAAGGTCATTTGCATCCTCAGTGAAAGGAAGTAGGATTAACAGCAGCAGATAATTCTGGGCTTTGGAGAGGGCTGCATCTCTGTCAATGAGCCAAGAGAAAAGAGAGATTCTTCTGCTTCAGTGGGGTTGACTATTGCCTTAACTTCAGAAACTGGCTTATTTGTATAGCTGCATTTAGATTCCTTGCCAGAAGTGAGGCTGCTGGCTATGTACTAATTTCTTTTAATAAGGACATGTTCAAATGTTACAAATCTGCAAATGTTTTTTCCTTTCTATCTCTGCTGCATACCTTGCACATAAAAGGCTGATCAGTTATTTAGCTCCTTCCATGTTAAGAAGAGCCAGAACATTTGCTATAACAAAAAATATTCTTAGTTTAAAGGTCAAATACAGTAAATACTCTGATAATACTGCAGATACTGAAAGCATACTTTTTGTTTTCCTGTTTTCATTTAGATTTGCATTTTGAGGCACTGGATCACGTAATGCAAGAGGCCTCTCTAAGGTATGAACATGATCAAGTAAAATGTGGACATATTTCCAAGATGAAGGCACACCTACAGGCAAAACCACAAACATACAAATGATCGGAAAGTCTGTGAAATATGCCCCAAAAGGATTTCAACATCAAATATTTCAAATATTTTTGATAGTGAGCATGTATAGTGAAACCATGAGAATAGTAAAAAAATAATGATCAATTTTATGCTTTAGCTCTTTGAAAATACCAGATCCTCCTGCGAGCATGGAGAGAAAAAAAAAAGTAGGTTCCAGGTTATCAACCCTCCCCAGTATATGCCTTTCTCACTTAGAAAACCCTTAAATTCCCAGTGGAGTTTCTAACAACCTCATCCTGGAACAAAGATTATGTGAATGTCCCTCTGCCATCCAGACATGCAGCTTGGTCCCCTTCATCTTTCTCAGGAGGCAGAAGCCTTCAGGACCCACTCCACAGTGTCTTAGTTTGGTCTCTGCTCGGGGGTGACTGGTACTGGAACCTGTCTGGTGCCAAAACAGAGCTTAGGAAGACAAGACAGCCAAATTAAATCACTGCACTGAGGCAATGTGAAAAACCCTCCTCTGCTCTCTTATGGGTCTGTTGTCTGAAAAAGGTCAAAAGAAGGCTAGGCTACATTAAAAGCAATATTCTGAAAGAGCCAATGGATGTTGTACCACTGTATGATCTACTCTGAGCCTCTGCTAGGTTTATGGATCTCAAATTTGGACACTCTTAAGCAAAAGAGACAAATTATAAACTCATTATAAATGGATAGGCTAAAAAGTTCATAATTTAATCACAGGAATGTAGATGTCAGGCCATAAATCCAAAAAATAAATTCTAGGATATATATTACAAGGATTTAAGACCTGCTTGCTTATACTATAGGGATCAGCCTAATAAAAAAAATGGTATGAATATACTGAGATCCAAACAGGAGGGAAGACAATACAGCATTCATATACTTGTACTCACTTTCACTTGTTTGATTTGCATAAAACTGCTGTGTTTTTTCATTATAATTAGACCCAGGATGTATGGATTCTACATTGCTCTTTCTGCCATGACTTGTGATCTAAAGGATTCACTTAGTCTCAATGCTTCTTTTATCCAAAACTAAAAAAAGTTTTCCTTCCTGTTGAAACAAATGCACATTAAAGTGCCAAGTATTACAATCCTGTTGTCTGAAAAAGACCAAACCCATCATTTCAGGTGTATGTTGCTGAGGCTGGCCGCAATGTTTACTACCCTTAAAGTAATTGCACTTGTAAAGCTTAAAACATTATTTCTCTGACTATGTATTGATCAGTTCGATTTTCCAAAGCCAGACGCCTCTTCTACACACCATACTCAAACCACAAGCAATGCCAGCTGCACCATCCAACACAGTCACTTCAGTGAAAATATCTCTATTTCCAAAGTTCTTTGTACCTTCTTTTCCCCTCTTCATTTTTTTTTTCCTTTTCTGTCAGGTGGGAGGAGAATGACACGTGTCAGAGAGGTCTGCCTGGTCCAGACTTACTTCTGCCTCCAGCCTAAATTGGAAAATAAGAGGATAATTGAGTAAGAGACCTCTCAAGAAATTGCTATGATTATTAGACTATTAGGGGATAGTTTTACTACCACTGACCAAATTCAGACACTATCGACAGTGCCATACCCAATCCTATTTTCTGTACTTCTGATATTACAAAAGCCATCAAAATTCTTTATAAGTGCCTCTGTGTAATGTTACACCTACTCACCTAGTCACCAAAGGTCCCAGTACTACACTGCTTTTGTCATTTGAGAGCTTCATCATATTAAACTCTCTCTTTCACTGATCCTGCACCCACTTTTGGTATATTCACTGTTGGCTTTTTTTTTTCCTCTTTAATCACAGAATCACAGAATGGTGGGGGTTGGAAGGGACCTCAGGACATCATCTAGTCCAGCCCCCCTGCCAGAGCAGGTTCCCTACACCAGGTTGCACAGGAAAGCATCCAGGTGGGTTTTTAACATCTCCAGAGATGGAGACTCCACAGCCTCTCTGGGCAGCCTGTCCCACTGCTCTGTCAACCTCACAGTAAAGAAGTTTTTCCTTAGGTTTGTGTGGAACTTTTGGTGTTCCAGTTTTTGCCCATTGCCCCTTGTCCTGTCACTGGGCACCACTGAAAAAAGCATGGCCACATCCATTTGGCCCCCACAATTCAGATATTTTTAGACATTGATAAGATCCTCTCTCAGTCTTCTCCAGGCTGAAGAGTCCCAGCTCTCTCAGCCCCTCCTCATATGGGAGATGCTCCAGGCCCCTCATCATCTTTGTGGCCCTCCACTGGTCTCTCTCCAGATGATTCTTGTCCCTCTTGAACTGGGGAGCCCAGAACTGGATGCAGTATTCCAGATGTGGCCTCACCAGAGCAGAGTAGAGGGGGAGTAGAACCTCCCTTGACCTGCTGGCCACGCTCTTTTTAAGGTCACACTGCTGGCTCATGGACAGCCTGCTGTCCACCAGCACACCCAGGTCCTTTTCCACAGAGCTCCTCTCCAGCCGGTCAGCCCCTAACCTGTACTGATGCATGCAGTTATTCCTCCACAGGTGGAGGATTCTACACTTGCTCTTGTTGAACCTCATCAGGTTCCTTTCCATCCAACTCTCCAGCATGTCCAGGTCTCATTGAAAGGCAGCACAGCCTTCTGGTGTGTCAGCCACTCCTCCCAACTTTGTATCATCAGCAAACTTGCTGAGGGCAGACTCTATCCCTACATCCAGGTCACTGATGAAGATGTTAAACGAGACCAGACCCAGGACTGGCCCCTGAGGAGCACTGCTAATTACAGGCCTCTAACCAGATTCTGCACCACTGATCAAAACCTCCTGAGCTCTGCCAGTCAGCCAGTTCTCAATCCACTCATCCATCCTATACCTTCTAAGCTTTGCTACAAGGGTGTTGTGGGAGATAGTATCAAAAGCCTTGCTGAAATTAGGGTAGACAACATCCACTGCTTTACCCTCATCTACCCAGCTGGTGATGACATCGCAGAGGGCTACCAAACTGGTCAAGCATGATTTCCCCTTAGTGAAACCATGGTGACTACTTCTGATAACCTTCTTTTCTTCCAACTGCTTAGAGATGGTATCAAGAATGAGCTGTTCCATCACCTTTCCAGGGACAGAAGTGAGGCTAACTGGTCTGTAGTTGCCTGGATCCTCCTTCTTGCCCTTTTTGAAGACAGGAGTGACATTGGCTTAGTGATCAATTCCGCCAGCTCCTTCAGCACTCATGGGTGCATCCCATCAGGGCCCATGGATTTGTGTATATTGATTTTGTTTAGACTATTTCTAATCAGCTTCAACTAAAGGGCAGTCTTCCTCTCTCCAGACTCTCTCTCTTCCCTCTAGCATCTAGGGTTCCTGAGGGGCACTTTTAGCCATAAAGACTGAAGCAAAGAAGGCATTCAGTATCTCTGCCTTCTCAGCATCCCCTGTTACCAGGGCACCCGCCCCATTCAACAGCAGGTCCCCATTTTCCCTGGTCTTCCTTTTGTTATTGTTGTACCTAAAAAAGCCTTTTTTGTTGTCTTTAACCTCCTTTGCCAGATTTAGTTCCAAGTGGGCCTCAACCTTCCCAGTTTCATCCCTGCAGGCCCTGACCACATTTCTATATTCCTTCCAGGTGGCTAGACCCTCTTCCCACATTTCATAGACCTTCCTTGTCTCTTTTTTTCCCATGAGCTCCTTGCTCACCCACGTAGGCTTCCTGCCACTCTTCCCTGATTTCTTTCTCTTAGGGATGCACTGGTCTTGGGCTTGGAGGAAATGGTACTTGAATGCTAACCAACTCTCTTGGGCCCCCTTACCTTCCAACACTCTAGTCCATGGGACACCCCCAAGTAGGTCCTTGAAGAGGTTGAATATTCTTGTATATTTTGTAAGTGTGTTTTATTTTTTTCTACTACTCAGCTACATTTATTTCTTTTTGTTATATATATCTCTTAAATGGTTTAGTTAACTAGCATTGGTTCATTACATTTGGTTCCTACAGATGCTGGAATACTTGGAAACAATGCCTCTTTCTAAGTATTGTCATTTCCTAAAATCCAGCAAAAGTAACTTATGGCCCATTGGCAAAGTAAACATCACAAACAGTGAGAGGCTTTCAAATTCTAAGCCTTTAAACCCTTGACTAGTAAAATTCTGCCTCATGTGTAATCCACAGCAATGCTATTATCCGTGTGAAACAGATGATCTTAGTCAAAATCTGGGAATACATCTCCCATCCCTTTTCTCTGGCTCACACAGACAGCATGCAAATTCACACCACTTTGCCACCAGGCTGAAGGAGGGGACCTAAGAGACCAAGGGGAATGAAAACAGGTCCCTGCTTGGGGCGGCAGGCAAATTCCCTCCAGGCCTCCCTCACCTACCCGGCTGCCCTTACACAACAGGTATGGGGCTCTGGAAATTGAGGGTCTGGCAAATGAAGATGAAAAATATAGATGAGGGCCCATCCACAGGGTTGCCCAAGGTGAGGCAGTCTGCCCCACACATCCTGACTGCCTCCATTAAGAAAAAAAAAAGAGGGTGATTGTCACAGGCGATTCCCTTCTGAGGGGAACAGAGGGGCCAATGTGCTGACCAGACCCAACCCACAGGGAAGTCTGCTGCCTCCCTGGGGCCTGTGTAAAGGAGGTCACTAGGAAAGTCCCTGGGCTGGTATGGCCCTCTGATTATTATCCACTATTGGCCATGCAGGTTGGAACTGATGAAGTAGCAGAGAGAAGTCCAGAAGCATTTAAAAGGGACTTCAGGGCACTGGGACGATTGGTTGAAGGATCGGGAGCACAGGTTGTGTTTTCCTCAGTCCCTTTAGTGGCAGGAAAGAACACTGAAAGGAACAGGAAAACACACCTGGTTAACACATGGCTGAGAGGCTGCTGCCATCAGCAGAATTTTGGTTTCTTTGATCATGGGAAGGTTTACACAGCACTGGGTTTGATGGCAACAGGAGGATTTCAGCTGTCTCAAAGGGGGAAAAGGATTCTTGCTCATGAGCTGGTGAGGCTTATTGAGAGGGCTTTAAATTAGGTTTGAAGAGGGAAGGGGATAAAACTAGGCCCAGTAGAGATGAGCCCAGGGGCAGTATGCCAATGTTGGGGGTGAAATCCATAGCCCAGCTCAAGTGTACCTACACCAATGTAGGCAGCATGGGCAATGAGCAGGAGGAGCTGGAAGTCATTGTGCAGCAGGGCAGCTGTGACATGGTTGCAACCACAGGAACATGGTAGGATGACTCATATGGCCATAGTGCTGCAAGGATGGCTATAAGCTCTTCAGGAGGACTAGGCAAGGAAAGAGGGGTGGTAGGGTGGCTCTCTACGTTAGGGACAGTTTTGATTGCATAGAGCTTGAAGTTTGTGATGATGAGGTTGAGTGCTTATGGGTAAGAATGAAGGGGAAGGCCAACAAGGCAGAAATCCTGTTGGGACTCTGTTATAGACCACCCAACCAGAATGTAGAGGCAGATGAAGCATTCTACAGGCAGCTGGCAAAAGTCTCACAATTGCTAGCCCTTGTTCTCATGAGGGACTTCAACTTACCAGACATCTTCTGGAAATTCAACACAGCAGAGGGTAAATGGTCTAGGAGGTTCCTGGAGTGTGCAGAAGATAAATTCCTGACACAGCTGGTAAGTGAGCCCAGTAGGGGAGGTGCCTCACTTGACCCACTGTTTACCAACAGAGAAGGACTGGTGGGAGATGTGGTGGTCAGAGGCTGTCTTGGGCTTAGCAACCATGAAATGGTAAAGTTCTCAATTGTTGGTGAAGTAAGGAGGGAGATTAGCAAGACCACCACCATGGACTTCCAGAGGGCAAACTTTGGCCTGTTCAGGACACTGGTTGAGAGAGTCCCTTGGGAGACAGTCCTGAAGGGCAAAGGGGTGCAGGAAGCCTGGACATTCTTCGAGAAGGAAGTCTTAAAGGCACAGGAGCAGACTGTCTCCGTGTGCCAGAAGACAAACCGGTGGGGAAGACAACTGGCCTGGCTGAACAGGGAGCTCTTGCTGGGACTCAGGAAAAAAAGGAGAGTTTACCATCTCTGGAAGAAGGGGCAGGCAACTCAAGAAGAGTACAGGGATCTCATTAGGTTATGCAGAGAGAACATTAGAAAGGCAAAGGCCCAGCTAGAACTCAATCTGGCCACTGTTGTTAGAGATAAGAAAAAGTGTTTTTACAAATACATTAACAACAAAAAGAGAGGCAAGGAGAATCTCCATCCGTTATTGGATTCAGAGGGTAACATGACCACCAAGGATAAGGAAAAGGCTGAGGTGCTTAATGCCTTCTTTGCCTCAATCTTTAATAGCCAGACCAGTTATCCTCAAGGTATTCAGTCCCCTGAGCCGGAAGATGGAGATGGAGAACAGAATAAACCCCCCATAATTCAGGAGGAAGCTGTTTATGACCTGCTACACCACCTGAACAATCACAAGTCTGTGGGGCCAGATGGGATCCATCCAAGAGTACTGAGGGAGCTGGTGGAGGAGCTTGCCAAAACCAGGACAGCCACTCTCGATCATTTATCAACAGTCCTGGCTAACAGGGGAGGTCCCAAAAGACTAGAGGCTTGCCAATGTGATGCCCATCTACAAGGGCCAAAAGGAGGATCCAGGGAACTACAGACCTGTCTGCTTGACCTCAGTGCTGGGGAAGATCACAGAGTGGTTCATCTTGAATGCGCTCACGTAACATATGCAGGTCACCCAGGGAATCAGGCCCAGCCAGCATGGGCTCATGAAAGACAAGTCCTGCTTGACCAACCTGATCTTCTTCTACGATCAGGTGACCCACCTAGTGGATGAGGGTAAGACTGTGGATGTTGTCTACCTGGACTTTAGCAAGGCCTTTGATGCCGTCTCCCACAGCGTTCTCCCAGCGAAGTTGGAGAGCCAAGGCTTGGACAGGTGCACTCTTCACTGGGTAAAAAACTGGCTGGATGGCTGAACCCAGAGAGTTGTGGTGAACAGAGCTAAATCCACCTGGCAGCCACCAGTCACAAGTGGTGTTCCCCAGAGCTCAGTACTGGGGCCAGCTCTGCTTAACATCTTTATCAATTATCTGGATGAGGGGATTGAGTGCACCCTCAGGAAGTTTGCAGATGACACTAAGCTGAGAGGGAGTATTGATCTGCTTGAGAGTAGGAAGGCTCTGCAGAGGGATCTGGACAGGCTGGATCAATGGTCTGAGGCCAATTGTATGAGGTTCAACAAGGCCAGGTGCTGGGTCCTGCACTTGGGTCACAACAACCCCATGCAACACTACAGGCCTGGGGAGGAGTGGCTAGGAAGCTGCCCAGCAGAAATGGACCTGGGGGTGCTGGTCAACAGCCGGCTGAACATGAGCCAGCAGTGTGCTCAGGTGGCCCAGAAGGCCAATGGCATCCTGGCCTGTATCAGAAATAGTGTGGCCAGCAGGATGAAGGAAGTGATTGTGCCCCTGTACTTGGCACTGGTGAGGCCACACCTCAAGTACTGTGTCCAGGTTTGGGCCCCAAACTACAAGAAGGACATGGAGTTGCTGGAGCGTGTCCAGAGAAGGACAACGAAGCTGGTGAAGGGCCTGGAGCATGAGTTGTATGAGGAGCAGCTGAGGGAACTGGGGTTGTTTAGTCTGGAGAAAAGGAGGCTAAGGGGAGGACTTATTGTTCTCTACAACTACCTGAAAGGAGGCTGTGGAGAGGTGGATGTTGGTCTGTTGTCCCAGATAACAAGTGATAGGACAAGAGGGAATGGCCAGAAGTTGCGCCAAGGGAGGTTTAGGTTGGATATTAGGAAAAAATTCTTCACCAAAAGGGTTGTTAAGTATTGGAACAGGCTGCCCAGGGAAGTGGTGGAGTCATCATCCCTGGCGGTATTTAAAGGACATGTAGATGTGATACTTGGGGACGTGCTTTAGTGGTGAACTTGGCAATGCTAGGTTTATGGTTGGACTAGATGATTGTAATGGTCTTTTCAAACCAAACTATTATATGATTCTATCATTTCTTCACTTGAGTATTGCATCAGAAACCTCACTGATGTCAGGAGATGCACTGCATGAGTAAACATCAGATGACTAAGACTATAAATATGGATCTGTAGACAATTTTTGAGTCATTTGGCTGTTTAAGTAATCAGTTAAAATATCCTTCTTCTTTTAAATTCAGTAGAAGTTCCCACAACCTAAACTGTCTAACCAGCTTTGCAGCCATTAATTATCTCAGAAGAAATTATTGGTGCAATATTATGAATAATTGGAGGAAATTCTGTGGTCTGTTTTATACAGAGACAGCACCAGCTGGTCGTGTGTTGTCAGAAGCTCCGAAAAGACAGCAATACAGTCAGTGGGATTCAGCTCCAGGTCACATACCTGAATTTAACTGTCTTCCATTGCCCACACACAGACATCCAGAGCCTTTTGGACATCCCTTGGGTGTCCTGCTGGGCCACCAGCTCCTGCTGCAGAAGCATTTGAGTCTCCTGCAGGTCCCGCTGTCACATGTGGCAGCTCTGTGTGGATGAGTGAGATACAGAGGGCATCTCAAATGGCACAGGATGCCTGTGCATGGGTGCTGCATCCCACTTGTGTCTCATGTCAGTGGTGGTGGGAGTTTGGATACTTGGCCCACATGGATATCTATAGATGCAGACATCTACATACAGGTGTTTGCAACCTTCCCTGTATGTCATCTAGGAGAGACACTCATTTCAAGAGGCTGTTTAGGATCTAACATACCCAGGGTTGATCCTAGCCTTGGTGTGCCCTAAGTTTTTCCAGAGATACTTTGGGAGGCCTCACAGCTGTCCACAAACACAGTTCAACAGTGGGACTGAACCGAGAGGGAGGAGAGAGGAGACATGGACCTCTGCCTCCCATGGATCTGTGCACACGCCCTTGCTGGTGCCACTGGCTGCCCCCCGCAGAAGAGCTGCTGCTGGGGAGGTCAGTAGGCATCCCTGCCAACCTTGCCCACCAAGAAATGGATGCACAGATGCTGCAGCACGGTCAGAGATGAACGATGCTTCCATGGCCTCTGCTTAGTCACTCAGTAGTTCTGACATCTGACAGCTGGCTTTGCAAAGCTGTGGGCACGATCAGATAGCATCCCCCAAAACAGCACCACTGCCTCTGGCCATGGCACCGACTGCTGCCTGTCCTTGAGGATGTGTGGGAGGAAGAAAGGGAATGACACAGCAACTCAAGTCTGTAATGAAGACATCATTCATGTAGAAAAATGGATGCTACATCTTCTCTGGCACTGTGTTTCTTTTTCTCCAGTAAGGTTTCCTAACTCCATAACCCAAATTTATCTACTGTGCTTTGGCTATGAAGGCCAATCTGAAAAGTATTTAGTAACTCCAGAAGCTACTAAAAGCCTTGAAGAGCTCACTGGTAGCATCCAACAGCTGGCAGAGAAGTGATACATGAATATCCACAGATATATTTATAGCTGCATTATAAATCGGCCTAGTTGCTGATGTCGTTAAAACACATTTGCATGTTTGTTTTCCAGAAATGATCCTGGGATGTGCGGGCAAGTTTCAGGGTCTGGCCGTAGATGGCACCAAACACCCGGGAGCGGAGCGATCCCTCCACGCAGCCGGGCTGAGGCTGCGGGGTGGCGGCTGCGCCCCGGGCAGCCCCAGAGAACCGCCCACCTGCCCTCAGGGGCTGGGAACCTCACAGCTTCTTCTTCCAAGACACGATTCTGCATATCTCCAAAAGATCAAATAGCCTTTTCGAGCTTCACAACTATTTTTTCGTGTTTAATTCTCCTCAGTTTTTTTGTTTGTTTGTTTTTTGTTTGTTTGTTTTTTTAAATACAGCAACACAAAAAGCCTTACCGTGGTCATGGATGGCACTTTGGGAGAGCACGGGAAGGGACCGTTGCTGCTCTGAAGACCTAGCAATCGGAATAGCCTGTTGCATAGGATTGTAAGGGACTTTCTGAGTCATGAAGCCTAATTTTTCTTTTGCAAGCTATTAGGTAATATAATCCTATTTGTAAACTGGTGAAGCTCTATGGTAAAATCTAATTACTGATTTTTATTCCCACAACAGCTATTGCGGTGACGTTTTTCTCCTGTGCCTCTCTGAATCTTAAGAAGGTTTTACTTTCCAGCCTTGATTAATTTGTGGCCATATTATCATTTTTCATTCCTGTACCAACATTGTGTTTTAGCTTGAATAGCTCTTCTCTCTGCCTGGTATTTCCTGCTCAACAGAGCTTCCAGTAAGGCCCATTAAACTGCATGACTCCCAGCCACATGCTCACAGGCTTGGGAGGAAGAACATGTGCTCTTTCAGCCTTCTTCTCCCTACCCTGAAGATATGCCCACAGCTTTTCCCTCCTTGGCTTCCAACAAAATGCCCAGGTGCCGTTGGACCTAGAGCAACACAGACCAGGCAAAGGCTTAGAGACATCAGCTTGCTGAGGGCCATCCGGAGGGCGTGAGCCAGGTGAGATTAGGCTGTAAGCAGTCAAGGAAAGAAGCAAGGGGATGGGATCTCTGGAGAAGAGGTGGTGTGTTGGGCAGTAGCACAAACAGTTTGGGGCAGACCATATCCTTCTGCTACCTTTGGAGGTGCCTGCCATTGCCTGCTACAAGTGTAACAAGAAATCTAGAAAACAGGTGTTGTAGACTGCACATGAGGTCAAGGCCTCTCTCAATTCACTACATGCTATGACCTGTTGTCCTGGAGTCTTGCCATCAGGGTCATCAGTCTCCTCCAGCTTGCTAGCCAGATGCTCCCCTGAACCGCTGGTGTCCGGCTGCTCTGTGCACCTCAGTGACACCGTTGCCCCAAACTTGACCATTAAACTGGATCCCAGTGGTGATCCTCCAGCAATTCTCAGAGTACACTCCTTCAAATGTTTAACTTGCCTTCAAGTATAGTGAGCTGTTATTGTCCCGTCTCTCCTTCTTCCCTCTTCCTCAGCTATGGCTGCCATGAAACTCCCCTCATCATGCCTTCCTTGTACAGTTGAACTAATATTTTTTTATTTTGGAGGGCTTATTAAATACTTTGCAGAAGTCCACTCCGGCCTCTCTTCTCTCTGAAATAGGTCATTTATTTTGAAAAAAGCAAACTGAGACTGTGTAAGATTAAACAACAACCTGGTGTACCGACAACACTGAAGGTTCACTTGCAGTACTTACCCAGAGGTGGGCAATTTATTCCCAAACATAGCTGCCATATTTTGATCCAGCTCTACTACTCTTTTTGCAAACTTAAATACACACACTAAAGTGAAGTTTTGTGTATCCTCAGTTAAGAACTAGTTGCTGGGGCTGAATGTCTGTTTTCACAATCCTGAACTCAGTTGTGCAGTATTACACCTGAGAGGACTCCTTTCCTCTCATTACATTTCCATTTCATTTTAGTCAATAAATATTGACTGATACTGAGTGAATTCTTCTGGGACTAAGAAGAGGAAAGTATCACATGAATATGTAAGTAGGTTGGGCAAATTTATTTTGCAAACACAAATTCAGATCTTTAAGACTTTGTTCAGCACAGGTTTTTCATTAAACATAGATTATAAAATCCAGAAATCAGGGATTGTCTTGTGTATTCTGTAGCATATTTTAGCTATGAAATCAATAATAATTCTATTGAGAGTTTTGCCTCAGTAAAGATTGAATAGAAAGTGCAGAACTAGAATATAAAAAAGGCTCAGTTGGTTCAACCCAAAAATTGATATAGGGTCTTCATCCTAGGAGAAGGCAAAAGGACAAGGGGAACATAAATGGAAACTACTTTACATCTGCATCTTCCAGGAGTCTGGCTCTTGTTCTAGTTTATGTTCTATTTATTCTCAACTCCTCTCAACATTGTAGTAAAATGCACTTTGAGAAGTTGCATTTTGTTAAATAAGTGAGAGTTAATAGCTCTTGTTGCTTAGAGAATTCATATCCTTGACATCTGTTTATTTCCTTCTGACCATGTGGTGGTGGCAGAGCTAACATAGTCTCAAGGCCTCTGACAAACACCAACATTTATTTGAGCAGATGCATAGATTATATGTAAGATAAATAAACTGATACCAAAGCTCAGATATCACAACTTCTTCTCTCACTTAGAACAGAGTAAAATATACTAAGCATCACTCTCCTAATGTATTTGCTACTGGTCACACATGATTACGGTGATACATCCAAGTAACAGCTGTATTGCATGTTCATAAGTTTTCTTTAATCTCTATTAGTATAGTTTCTTCTTTAAAGCACATCTCTCCATTATTGTCCAACAGAATGAAATGTTGATTAATCTCAGCTCACTACAGGAAAACAGGAAGGAGCTCATGGGGAGCAGGATTGTCTCTTCACTCACTGACCACCTCCCTCCAAAGGTGACATCTCCTTCTTTATGGCTGCAGAAACAGTGGTGCACCATGATTTGTCTTCTCCCCTATGTTTCCCTTTCCCATTTCGTTCTCCTTCAAGCTGCTCATTTCCAGCACTTTATAGAGTCATAGAATTATACAGGGTTGGAAGGGACCTTAAAGATCATCTAGTTCCAACCCCCCTGCCATGAGCAGGGATCCCTTTCACTAGACAAGGTTGCTCAAAGCCTCATCCAATCTGGCCTTGAACACTTCCAGGGAGGAAGCATTCACAATTTCTCTGGGCAACCTGTTCCAGTGTCTGACCACCCTCACAGTCAATAATTCAAAATTCAATCAAAATCTGCCTTCACACAGAAAATTATATTCTCACACATTGCAAAAGTGTAGAAATAAGCTGTTCCCCTCAATAACTGTATCTTTCTTTTGTAGATGTTAGAACAAACCCTACTGCATCAGGAACAAGCACACAGCAGATCTGGAGCACCAAGTAGCTGATCCCTAGTAAGTGCTACTGATGCAATCTCCTGAGATCCAGAAATCTTGTCAGCAAAGACTTTGTGACTCACCCTGTGAATCATCAGCATAAATGCTGAATAGCCTTGCACTAGAAACTGAAAGAGACCCAAAATCAGCCCAGTCCATCGGAGGTCTCCATTCTCATCTAGCTTGAGACATGTCTGTGAATGTCTGGGTTTACCACTTGCCTTCTTAATTTCACCAGATAAAAGCTTTTAGATCTAAATATATAAATAGAAATAGAAATACATAGAAATACTTAGAAATGCTCTGTGGAAACCTAAGTAGATGGCATTGACACATTGTCACTATTGCCCAAACTGTAGCCGAGTCAAAGACAGTAACATTTCGTTTAAGATCTACCTTCCATGAAACCATGACATCCATTACTTGTATATTTAGCTTACACTCCTTTGCTGCTACAGTCTTATAGAAACCTTTCCAGAGTTTTGCCTGTTAGGCTACCTTCTGTATATTTTCCCCTCTTTTTAATATTGCAAATGAATACATTGAAATATTTCAATACATTGAAATATTAGTGTTAGTGGTTACAAAATATCTTTATATATTTCCTTTAAAGTCCTTGGTGTGAAATCTCTAGGCCTGTACATTTGAAAATGTTTAAATTTAGCAGCCACCACCTTGCATTCTCCTGTGTTAATTTTATAAAGATTAAACAGAAGTTTCTGTGCCAGCTGAAAAATGGTTGCAGTGGTTTGTATTTTTCTTTTTCCCTACACAGACTGAGCAGAGAACTGGCTTTTTCATATCACTGAAGCCTACAGAGAAAACATGATCCTCACATGAGAACTTCACCCAAAGGCTTTTTGGCAGCAGCTTTGGGGAGCCCTCCCTGCAATGGTGGCAGTGGGTGTTTGGGGCTACCCACTGTATCGCACGTCCCTTGGTGCTGCCACATTCACAGACACAACACACTCATGGCTATTTAATCTGCAGCTTCCTCTTGAGAAGCAGCCTTAAATCAAATTCCCTTTCAGCTCCATGGTTTGTAGTTTTTGGATTTGCATCCTAATCAGGTAGAATGTGATTCATCAGATGATTTCTCTAAGCATTTGGAGAGCTGCAAAGAAAGCAACATTTCTGGTTTTAGCACACTAACCACTGTTTAATGATATGCTGTGCCTTTACTCCTCACCCTGCTCTACAGCTTTTCTCGCCCCAACACTTAATTCTGATCTTCAGGGTGTATTTAAGCCCTACAAAGTTTAGCAGATTGCAAAGCAGTTACTGTGTATCTTGGCAGTAATTGCATTACCACTTCTTTTTTTTCTCCACAGTTATTATTTATTATACCTATACCAGGCCTTCCCTTAGAGAGGCTAATTGGTATTGATGACTGTGGTTTGGGAACTCTGCCCCTCTGTTGTCATAAGGCATTTTGCTCTCAGATTGCACCAAATACTAATTATAATTTTTAGTGTACTGAATTTTAAATTACATAAACAGGAGCGGATTATTTAAATCACTTTGCCTTCACTGTGGAAATAGGCTTCCTATTTTCCTAGCTGGTTTACATCCATCACTGGAGTGGATCTTGGGGAGACATTACAGTGTGGCCACAGTGACCCTGAGCAGGCAACTGCTGGGGTGGCTCTGTGCACTCCAGCAGTTTCCCCACGAGCTACAACATCTTCCATTGTTTCCTTCTTGTCACTTTGCACAAAGAGAGACAGTATTTTTTATCTGGACTATCATTGCTAAAGAAAAATCACAAGAAAGTCTTGAAGCTTCAGAAAGCTTAACCTGAAGAACAAAATTCATGGCATGATGTGAAAGTGCCAGGTATTGGAGGGGAAGGCAAAGGCAGCAGGAGGGAAGGGCTGGGGAAATGGCAGGTCTGCCAGCATTGGTGTATACGGCTCACAGAGTAACTGCTGTTGGAGCACCACTGCAAATATTTCCTCTAGTAAAGAGCAGGGTCAAGTTTACAAACTTGCCACCCTTTTGTCCTGCTAGATAAGACACAAACAGAATAGCCCAGACACACCATGAAAGTTGCTTTTCAGCCAGGATTTCTCAATAGGCTGCAGAAGGAGAAGGAAAGGGCCACTGGAAGCTGCCCTGAATGTTGTTCCCAAAACCACAGAAGTTGAGGAGAAGAAGGACTGACTGGCTCCAAGGTATGGTCCCCTTTCCTCATTGCTTCATTTCCACAGGAGCTGCTAGGATGGAGAAATGGAAGTTTTGGTGCAGTTGCCCTTGCTTTCTGCTAAGCTCAGGGGACAGAGCTGGATGGTTGCTGTTTCTGAAAATCAGACTGGAATCCCAGCCAAGGCTCTGGTTCTGACAATATTCTTATTCATCATTTGGTCAGTAAGACAAGTGTTTTCTTCAAGCCTAATTCTATTCCTGCTTCATTTAAGTGTTTGGTTCTCATGCACCATGGATGTGAACCTAAGCATCAGCTGTTTAACCGAAATAGTCAAGGAAATCCTAAAGGCTTTCTGCTGTCATTTGGTTTTGTAAAACATTGCTGATGCTTTAAACAAATTGTCCACAATAGCTAAGCAGGTAGACAAAATTATGTCCAGCTAAGAGAAGTGGATATGCTCAGATATAGTTAAATATTTAATTATACTATTTTGTACTTAAATTACCTGACAGCATCTTTTTAAGTTAACATACCTTTGAAGACATACATGTGTGAGCTTAACTCATTCTTACTCTGTTAAAGTGTTCACATATAATCTCTCACTCCTGTTAAGTGATCTCATGTTCTCAAGGAAGTTATATAATATTAATGTGAAATATTAAACACAAACCTATTATTTATAATTAATAGTGGTGTCCTCAGTACAGATGAGAAATGCTAAAATAAGTCAATTAAATGTTGGGTTATGTTGGGCAGCTGAAGGGCAACATAATCATAAATATAGAATTAAAGGTGGATTCTTCATCCTAAGGAAGCAAGTTAGCCTTTCAAGGAACTGCAAAACCTGGGAAGTCTCACTGACATTGGATCAATGCACAGGCTGAGAGCACTTACTTGTCTTCCATGCCTGATGCTTCTTTCAGCTGAGCTGTGGTTTTATTAAAGTATCAAAGATGCATGGCACCAAAACAACTAAATAGCACAACTGAGCCTTTTAGATCCCTCTGCTTTTTATACATGGCAATTACAGGTTCCCTAGACAAGCAGCGATTCAACAGATACAACATTAACACAAGTCATACATGCATTCATAGTGCAATAAAACTGTTAGTGTACATCTGGGAAAGCATTGCTTTTATTATTAAGCACATCTGTAAATGCATTTGCTTTGTGTGGGAGCTCTTTAACTCCTCCTTCCATGAGACACAGAGGGGATGACGAAAATATCAAATGAAACACCTTGCAATTTGAGAACAGAAGGTGTATTTCCCCAGCTTCTTGTTAGAAATGCAATTAGCTTTCCAAACCATTACTTACTTCCTTCTGGGGGTAGCACGGAGGATAAAAAAACTTACAGTGCTCAAGTAGAGCCAAGAAAGATGGCAAGTGATAGAGAGGTTTTGTCCTCAGATCCTTTTAACAGGGGATGGGACTTCTGCAGTCTGCATGGCACCTCTGCCTGGAACAACAGCGATCCCAAGAATGCTTTGAGTGATGGGTCAGCAGAGTCTGAAATCAAAGACGGTCGCTTTCAATGAGCCGAGCTGAATGTGGGAAGAATAATATCTTTTTGATGATGCTTCCCCAGGGGATATTCATATGTGAATTATAGCTGTGAGATAGTACAGTTTATTTAAAGGGTAGTGCTTTACTTAAAAGATGTGGGACTGTAACTCAGGAGTTACTCCTCACTGGCATTTGGTTCTGAACTAATGATTTTGTTATAGTAAGTTTAAATAAATATGCTAATCTCTAACATATCTAAGCTAGCAGAGAAGGAAAAGAGAATAAGCATTAAAGTGCAGAACATGATCAAATGAAACATTATAATTAAAAAGCTTTTAAAATCAAGTGTCCAGTGTAAAAAAGTCTGCACTACAACAGGCTGAGTGGGCATTTCTGAGGCTTTCTGCACAGCTGAGAAGTTACAAAGATGGCTCCTGATTTGTGGCATTGCAGAGCTTCGGCTTCTGTTATCTTAGATGCTCCAATTCCCCTGTGAGTCCTGGTCTCCAATTAAGTTAACTAGGGGAGATTTAATCACAGGTCTAAGACCTACATTTTTTTCTTTTACCTTAGATTCAGATATTAGGTTTCCATTTTTCAGAATTTTTATTTCTCCTCCTTTGTATCATGAAATGTAACACATAGAGTTGTACTTGCACAGCCAGCAAACCTCAGCTTTGATGCTTTAGTGATTGTGACAAATGTGAAATGATGAAAAACTTCAGGATAAAATGCTTGCCAAGGACCCTCAAACTGAAATTCTCAGGACTTTGCTTTATTTTGCACTGTTAAATCTATCTGAAAGAAAACAGGATCTTTGTTTCTTAAGACTTTGTTTCCTTCCTCTATTTCTTTCCTCTACTAAACCACAGATTGCAATCCTGTTTGTCATCACAATCTATCGTGGGAATCATGATATGATGCCATTCTCACTGACAGCAAAACTTGTTTAGACTTAGGAACACAGGCAACCACATTGTATAATCTCTTTCCTCAGTTTATATGATATAGAGCCAGCCCTAAGGTATCGAATGGGATAAACAGTGAAACATTCAGTTCTCAAATAAGGAAAATAATTAGAAAGCAGAATGTTCTAGGTGTAAGAAAAATAATCTCAAATTGACGTGTTTCTGTGTCAGGCATTTTTAAAAAGTGTCAGCACCCCTTACTTACTGAAAGCTAGTTTATTCACCAGGCTCAAGGTGTTGGAATGTTTTATGTAAGGCTCTTCAGGCTTGAGACACAAAATCAGAGATTATAAACAAAAAATTCATCCTGGGTTCTATGCTTTGTGCATGAGAATGTGCAAACTGTCCTGCAGAAGGAAGTGATCTGCAGTGGAGCAGGATCCCACAGTCAGAGAGGCACCTGCCCTGCTCAGTATAGCGTGGTTCACAATATTGTGAAGAGATGCTCTGGGAACAGAATTAATCCCCAGGGCCAGCCTTAGTGTAATTTGCTTTCTTGTCAGGGTGTGACTGCAGTTTTGATGTAATTTCACCATGAAGAAGTTTTGACTTTATTCAATCCCAATTGCTCTTTTCCTCTACAGCCCTCTGGTTGAGTCAATGTTAGCACAGGCAGTGAATTTGGCTTATGGATGTTAGCATCTAATCTTGATCTATTAAAAACTTGGAAAGAAAGAAATCAAAATGTCAATAACTGTACAGAATTTTTCATATAGACACAGAGAATCTTAATCAGAAAGGAAAGGTTATATAAGAAACAGTATACAAAGTATTGGGTGCAACACAATGATCTGCAGATTTCCCTCTATGCTTTTTGCGCACCTGGAGCAAGGAATGTACTTTCAATCTATTTTTATTTTAAATTATGGAAATATTCAGCCTAAGAAGAATGTTACACAAAATCTCCATGGGTTTGGAGAGAACATAAAGCTCGTTCTCTAAAAGACTGCTCACCTTGAGTATCTCTATAGGTGCTGCCCAACAAAAAGACAAGCTTACTTAGAAGTAATTGTACCTGCAAACCCTATACTTTCCTTGCCTCATTTTGTGCATTGTGTCAATTGAAGGTACAGCCAGATCTGCTTGGACAATTGCCAAGGTTCTCAAAATACACTCCCAAGGTTTACAGCGAGGAAGAAGAAAATGGAAAGTTTCATACTAACAGCAGAGATAATGAGGAAAGAGATTCAGACAGCACACATTTAGCTTATTTTCTCCATTGATCTCTGGAGAAAAGGCAGGTCATTCCCATATTGAAGAAATGCTGACACGTGGAGTTAAAATTGGAACTCAGAAATCCTACACTGAATGTAGGGGAAAGGAGTGAGCAGAGGAATAAGGTAAAATCAGTTCTGAGAGACACTCAGTGACACAGTTGGCAAGGGAGGCTCTCAAGAAGGAAAAAAGACAATGTTGGAAATGCTTCTGCATAAGGAAATCTTGAAAGCAAAGAACAATAGACATATATATTTGAGCTACAAATCATATTTTAACTACCTAGCCTGTCAATAAGGATCTTGAGAATAGTGTGACTTTCCTACCCCCATGATAATCATACCAATAGATATAAATTATGTTTATGTGTCTGACACCAACCTCCTCATGTGGACTGCAGGCAGAGGTTTGGGTACTAAGGCACTTACACCCAATGGCTGCGCCCTCCCCTTGCCAGCCCAGTGCCTCTGCTCCCTCTCCAGCCACTCTTCCCCTTCACCTTCCTCCCAGGTATTTTTCCATATGTTCCCTTCCTTACACCCATTTCCCTGGCTGATGTAGCTGATGTGCTGAGAGGGCTTGGCTCCTACTGTCCTCTTTTGACCTGTTTGCCTCTGTGGATTCAGTACATGCTTTCCTCTATCTTACAGCCAATGAATCCTAAAATACTTTTCTGGACAACAGGAAGAGTGTTCTCAGGAGAGTTAGAAACCTCCTCCCTCCCCCATCAGGATGGCCTATTGCCTCCTGATTAGGTCATTTCTGGGGAAGCTGAAGACCTAAGTTTCCATTCTTTCAGCTGTAGATAACAGTTAAACATATATCCTGGGAGAGAACTCAGCTAAGATCTCCCAGCTGGTTTATAAGAATCACCAACCCCTCTTCAGTTGATAAACAAGGCAGATAAAACAGACATATACCAGAGCAGTTCATGGTCCACTCTGCCTTATCCTTGGATTTAGCCCCCCAGAGATTTGTTTTTCTGCTCAGTTCAAGATACACAACTCTCTGGGTACGAATAGGAAGTTCCTGTGCATATTACGTCTATGGCATTTCTAATTGTAATATAATTTTGACTTTCAGGAAGGCCGGTCAGACATGAAAATGTAAAGGGAACTGATCCTGATGATAACGATAAGGACAACTGACTAACAAAGGGGCATTTGGTGTTTAGCTCATGTTCTCTGAGACAACGGCCTGATAATCAAAGGGGACAAAAGAAACGTGATGAATGAGAGTGGGACTCTTAAAAGGAAACAAAACACAGTTGCAAACAAAGATAGTGAAATAATAGGGATCCTTTAAACCAGTCAGCGCTTTCCTGCAGAACCTACAAGACACAAAATTCACATAGGCTAAAAAGGCTGATTGCTAAACATGTATGCATTTGTAAACAACATGTCAGGAAAAGGGTAAGGGTAAGACTACAGTGTGTCGACTGAAGAGGACATTAATTGGGTCAATTGAACCTTCAGTGCTCATGAAACTTCAAAGACTTATTTAAATAATATTCTAAGCCTGTATTTCAAATTAAAATTAATCTTGGATGCAAGCATTTCCTATTTTCAGATTTTGCAACACAAGATTTGCCACTTAGCAATAGAACACAAAATGACAAGCACAAAACCTTAACAAGTGAACCTTTTTTTGTGTGTCCAATTTGAATGAACTAGAAATCAGAGAGAGTATCAAGGCAATTAACCAGGTTGAGGTCCAGTGTCTTCCAATGCAATGGAAGCAAGTGCTTTGGTTTCCTTTTACAGAAACACTGACTGTTTAGAAACTCCTTCAGCTTTCTCTTTCTACATTATAATCAAAGGCATAAGAAACAACAAAAATCCCATTTTACTGTATTTTCACTGCTGACTTTAAACATGGCTTAATTCAGAAGTAAAATGAGATTCAACTTCATTGCTCAGTCTCATTAACTCTTAAGTTAAAATTGCTGCATTTCTGATGCATCACTGGGCCAGTGTGCAATGCAGGCATCCCCATAGTGCTCCAAAGCTGCCTTGCCCAAACTCCTGGGGGAAGCACCACAGACTCACCAGCAGGCCCACAGCACCTCAGCCATGCTGCCACTGGTAAGGCATGGCTCTACCACATTGTTGTTCCCAAATCCTCTTCTTGTGGCTGAGTGAAAGAGCTAATGGCTGCAATGCTGTTCCTCCCTGAATACGCCCTGAGCAGGGCCCTCCTTACCCGAGAGACCCAGGAGCTCCAAACATGTGTGATTATACAGCACTTCCACAGTACCAGGATGGACAATCCTGGTACGGTTCCTCTGCATCCCCACCTGCCCACCTCAAACACCAGTCAGCAGTGAGAAAACTAACACAAGTGAAGTGAATTCTGAAGAGCTGAGTGCTACGGCCCCTCGGATGAGGAGAAAGGTCTGCTGGGGCAGCATGAGCAAGTGACTGCTCTGGCACAGTGGTACAACCCCTGTGCGATACGGCCACCTGAAACTTCTAGGAAAGGCTGGTATGCCAACGTTGCCCCTTATTGATCAACACACGGACACATGTATAACCATGCATATACCTGTGCACATGTGCCTTTTATATATCTATGTAAAATATAGGTTGGATGGATACAAATTTGGACAAAAGTAACTCTAGCCCCCCACAGACAGCAGGAGGGGGCTGCAAAAATCCAACCTATTCCACATCACCGGGGAATAACTGAGCATTTAAATTCTAGTTACTCAAGGGGTTGTTAGGTTTTGTTGTGTTTTTTTAGCTATGGGGGGACCACTTAGAGGATTCTCAGCACAGAACCCTCCCTCCTTATCCCAAAGAAGTAATTTCATGTATTCACACAAGTTATTTCGCTCGTAAGATACAGAATAACAGAGTAAAATTACCTTCCTAAGCAAGAAGTGTGATCAACACTTGCTAGAAAACCTTTCAGGACCATTTGTAAAAATAGCTGAAGCTGTGTTGTTTGTATTAGCACTCTGAACTGTTCCCAGGCTGAGACAAGATCTTTGTGTTTGCCCAGGCGTAAGGGGAAGTGTTAATGTTTACTGAGTCAGAACGCTGTTGCTGAAGGAGCTTAATTAAATTTATCATTTCTGGCTTATGGTGTCTCAAGACAAGTCACAGAATGCACCAAGTGACCAGATAGGGGAGATAAGCACAACTTCATTTTCCATGTTTTCTGAGTAACTAACTGTGACAAGGGGAAGCATCAGACTGAAAATAACCCTGTTACTATTAACGTTTTTCCTTACTAAATTCTTATTATAACAGAAGAATGCAAAAGTGGAAATAATTGAATTGCGCATTGAAAGGGATATATTTCATAAGAATTAAAGATGTTTATCTTCATTGAAATAACCAGACATGGGGCTGCTGTGCTTCATTCAGTTAAGAAAGACTTGGTATTCATGTTTATTTTCCATTTACAAATGAGAGCCCCTGGGATATAATAATTTATCTGGAGCTGTTCATCTTGAAATTGTCACTCGGAATCCAGCCCAGTTTGCAATAATCAAAGGTTATTATCTGATCAGTAGAAGTGGATAAAATAATAACTCGTTTTTTCCTCCAACTTTCAAATGACTTTGGTGAGAACATAAGAACAGCTACCCCCAGCTAGGCAGGGTGCCTGTCCAGTTCAGTCTCCAACACTGGATGCTGAGAAGGCTGGGATGTATCTGCCTTATCTATGCCTGACACTTTTAAAAACTTCTCTGTGCTTTTGGTCTCTATGGCACCCTGTAGCAATGAGTTTTTCAGTGTAATTACACATTATATGAAAAAGTATCTGCTGCTAATTTTAAGCCTGGTACATGGCAATTTTATATGATGCTTCTAGATCTTATGAGAAATAGCTGTTTACTATCTCTGTATCATTAATGATCTACAGATATACAATACAATTCTTTAAGTCACCTTTTTTCTAAGCTGAAGAGTCCTGTAATGTTTCCTCCACTTGCCTAGATGATGTTTCCAGTCCCTGATCCTATCAGTGGAGCAAAAGGCCATGCAACACTTGGTTTCAGCAATGGCTCACAGGGTGGTATAATTATGGCTTTTGTTTCATTTTCATATCTGCATTTAATGAGTTGGTGATACCTTAAACAATGCCAACTACATTGGTGAAGTGTGACTTCCACCTACAAAAGACGCACTTACTCCCTCACATATAAAACCTTTACCTTTATTCTTTTAAGACTTCTGTCATTTACTTTTGACTAACTTAATTTGCAGCTCTCTTCTTGAACTTGGGATGTTGATGCTTTTTCCATTTTTGCAGGGATACTGGATTTGAACACCTTGGACTCACCACTACAGAGTTATTCCTCTGCAGTCATACGTAGAAATAGCTCCCGCAGACTGCTCGAGATTAAATCTAGAGTGGCTTTTCCTCTTGTGGATCAACTTATTAGTTGGGCCAAGAAGTAAAACTGTCTAAAACTGTCATCTCTGAACAATACCATGCTATGAACTTTTCCTAATCCCTCTGCAGACAGCTGAAGTCTCCCATTGCACCTACCCAACCAACCCTTGCAGCCTTTAATCTGAATGTGTTTTGCAGCTGTTTTCACCACCCAGTCAGGTCATTAGCAGCACAACCTCGATCATCAGGTGAATTTATCACGCTTAACTTTACTCACTGAACAGGTATGTGTTTTGTCAGAGCTTGCCAGGCAGGCTCCTGAGCTTGTCGTCAGCAGAGAGGGATGGGCACTTGCAGAGTGGGGCAAGTTCCACCTGTTTGTCATCCTGCTTTGGGATGGGGTGGGCTGTCCTCTAGATAGGACAGTCTGACCTCTAAGTACAGGACAACCGGTTCATTTTTTTCCTTCTCAGCTAGGGAATTTCAATGCAAATTGATTTTATGGCACATTTTCATTGTTACTAATTATAAACTTAACTTTCTTTTAACAAGGACTACTGCTCCTCTAATGGCATAATCTCTGTTATTGATATATATTTGTACTGGACTATATTACGTATCCCACTGATTATCCTCTAGCAGATGCCTACTATTACAAACATTTAAAATTAAATGTTCTGGTTCACTAATCCCCATCCTTGGACTCCCAGCACTCACACAGAGCACTTTTATGTGGAATCTTGATCTAATCCCTTTTTATACGGCAGATTTTCTTTGGATTGTTTGCACCAATCCTTGTTGTTTCTTATCTGTATTTTATCTTCTTCTTTCAGGCACGCAGAGTGTTTTCAGTTTTACCCTTTCAATAATGAGTCACTCCTACCGACGTGCTCTCCTGCACTTGTCATCTTGTCAATCCTCCATTTAAAAACTGTCTTTTTTTTAATCCTGAGTGCTAGTAGACTCCTTCCACTGCACTTTGAAAGCTGGGGTTTTCACACGTTCTGCATTTGCCTTTATTCGGTTTACTGGAACACTGGTTTATGGAAACCAGCACACTTAAACACAATACTGGAGATGTGCAGGGAATAGAAATCTTAACTGATAAATATGAATGTTTGTAATGTCCTCATGGGAAACTTAATCATAGCAGTCCAATTCAACAAGAGAGCAGAGAGATGTGGTGAATCTGTCCATCTTGCTGTCAGACTTCCTCTGCACAGCTCAGTTTGGTCCGGAGGAAATGCAAAACCAGTTGGTGCATAATTTATTAAAAATTGAGATGAGCGCTTTTAAACAAACAACAACAAAAAAATCGAATATTTCTCACCCTGTTCACAGTTATATTACAAGAATAAAGAAACATGCACACTCGCACACACAGCCATGAACCTTTTGAAGTAAATGATTTGTTGAAAATTATATCCTCGGTTCCAGTGTTCACTGAGGCGTGCTATTAAGCTGAGCTAATTTCTCGTGTCTGCCTCAGAAAGCCATTACCCCAACAGTCACTAGGGTTTGCATGGGCAGCACAGAGGAGGACACAAAACCTGTGTCCTCCTCCTCCAGGGAGTGCTCCCAGAAAGCTTAAGCTGCCACTGCTTTCCGTCCTTGAGATCCTTCCAGATTTGTCCTGCTGCTCGGCCTGCGACAGGGAACCCCGTGTCCATGTAAAGGACATGAAAATCACAGAGCCTTATGCCATACATGCCCCTGCTCTTTCTTCAGCCTTACATACAAACCTAAAGTGTGCGTTAGGGAGGCTGGGGCTGGTGCCGTTCATAAATCTGAGTCCTTGCAGAGTATTCCTGATGCTTCCTCTCTCATTCCACTATGCCAAGGGCATCTTCAATGCAAGGGAGGATTAAACCTGGTCAAGCCAGTACTTCCCAGGGAAGTACTCCTGCCCCAACAAAAAATTTTGAATTCTCCAGATTAAAGCTATTAGCATTTATGATGCAAAGACAGAGAGCAAGGAACTGAAAACTCCATGTGGAACTTCCTATATGCGTTGTGCATGCAGAAACCCTTGGGTATTTTACACAGAAATGTTGATTATAATTATAGTACTCGAACATCTTTATCTGCCAAAGCGTCTGCCTTGCACCTGCTCTCCTGCCATGGAAAGAGAGCAATGAGAGAGAATAGAGGCTGCAGCAGGAAAGGGAAGAAAAATAGTAACCTCTTTAGAAAAGCTCCATCAGTTTTTCTTCAAACACATTTTTTCTTGGCCTCAGTGTGGGGAAAAACAAGCATGGCTCCTCCACTGTTTCCTTGCTCGTGGATATAAGCAATCTTATGAAGGGCATCTCAGCTCTACAGTTCTTTGAAGAACTGAAATGAAAGGATAGATTCTCAGAAGCTGGTATTTTCTTTGTCTGGCTGAGTATGCACAGGTCTTGTGTCAAGACAAACTTTCTTTGCCTCCCTCCGATGAGAACATGTTTATTGGCAACATAGCATCAGCTGAGTACTGAGACAACTCCCTTGCATTTCAAAGGATGTTGCTGTAGGTATCACAGGGAGCCAGGGCAGGCTTTAAAACTGCATTTCCTTTAGAGCCCATTGAATCCCTTCTAGATCACCAGTCAACTTGAGGGTTTTTTATGGTAAAAGCAAAAAATGCACCAAGAAATGAAGCCCTCACCTATTCTGCAGTTATTACATAGCCCTAGTTTTCATCCATTACTAAGGTCCTAGTCCCTAATAAGGTCCAAATTAAAAGAAAAAGGCTTTGTCTCAACAAGGTGCTTAAGAACGTATATGTATAAAAGTTATTTTAACAGGGCATTCACTTAATATTTGTACAAATTACACCTAGCACTCCCTATTAATGTCCTCTGAATCCTCGCTGAGTCAATCAGTAAATAAATAAACAAACCCACCATGAAATATACATTTTCAATGTGTTTAAAATATTTATTTCAGACAAAAAACTACTTGGTGCTCATGTCAAACAATATTTTACTTTGGAGTAATTGCTGAATGCTAATGTCACGGACAATATGAGTGATCTCTTGCAGTGCTGAGATAATGAATACCCAAGGTAATCACTTCTACGATGAGCTCTGCATTTCATCTGGAAAATACTCTGAACATTCTTAGCATTTTAAATTATTTCTTCTTCCATTTTTAAAAATATTTATTTGTCAAAACTTACATATTTAGGAAGAGATATTTGACAATGTTTAGATTCATTATACATCAGTCTCCAACTAGGTTATAAAAAATAATTTAATATGTATTTCTTATATATATAAACATACCATATATATATTCATGGCATCTATATATATTTTATATATATAGTCTAGGAAGATAAGTATATATATTCTTCTATATAATATATATTTTATATAATATATATTTTCACAACATAGCTATAGATATATAGATATAAATATGAATATAAATGTAAATGTAAATGTAAATGTAAATGTAAATGTAAATGTAAATGTAAATATATATTCTGTGTAGGTAAGAAAAAACAAATGGCAAGAATTTACAATGTCTAGTACAGCCATAAAGTATTTCAATAACAAAAAAAATTGATACAATATGAACTGTTATTTTGGAGAAAGAACTAGTTTAACAAGACAGAAGGTAAGTATAATGGAAAAATTGCAGACTTTTAAAAAATACTTACGCTGCAGTAATGCCTGGAGGCCAAAGAGATACTTGGCTGACTAAAAAAATGCTAATTATTCAGAGACTTCTGTTCCACAGAGTAAAGCCACATCAGTAACTTGTAAAGTGGGATCTATGGAATTCTTGAAGTGTACTAACAAAAAAAAAAACAAAACCAAAAAACAAACAACTGTCAGGAGAAAATTTAAAAGATGAAACAAGAAAAATTTCAATAATGTGATATCACACTGATTTGCTATTCTGTATTTCATATTGTGAATGCTAGGACGTACTACAAGAATGTACTGTGTGATAATGCAACTGTGGCTGCAGAGGTCAAAGAGGAAAGAATTCAATAAAATTTGAGCAGACAAAACTGGTAAAAATATTGAGGACATAGCTTTAAAAACACTGTGATAGTGATCTTCAAGTACTTTAAAAATGACAAATGTATGCTTATCAGAGAAAAATTGCTATCATCTACTTTGAAATTTTTTGCTGTAGTAATCTGAGTATATATTTTCATATCAAAACCAAACATTGCACCTCAAAGTTTATCACTCGATATAAAATATATTTAATATTTTGATATATTTTGTAATGAATACTCTAGTATCATGAATATTAAGTTGAGGTGTATAAAGACATGCACAGAAGCTTCTGAGGGAAATTAAAAATGGGCGGATCTTAGGCAAAATCTCCATATGGAATAAACCAGAGACACATCTGTCTCACACTCCCAGACACTTGTGTGTCAAAACAACATCATTAAGACTGTGATAGTGAGCACCAGAAAGTTAGAAAAGTGCCAGAATCATAGTTGTCTACACAACTTAAATTCAGTTCGTGTGCCTATACGCACTGTGGCAGTCAATGGCATCCCCATTTCTGTTTTTCACAAGTCCCTTCCCTCTCCTGGTGCCCAGAATAGGTGATGACAATGTACTGAACTGCTATTCAATATATGATTTGTTCTGTATACAGTTTTGTTGCATAGCAAAAACTTACAGACAGGATTTCAAAATGCTGCTCTGATGAGTTTCCTGCAGCGCCAGTAACTGTGATGGCCGCAGGAATTAATTAACAGACTTCACAGAGCCTTTAGGGATTGCGGGTGCCTTACTACTGCTTACACCCAGGCAACTAAGGACACACACTAATGTTAAAAAGGCTCTTTAAACCCGGCTGGCCAGTTAGAGATAATGATGATTTCATTTTTTCCATAGCCTTGAATTATATAGTACTGTATTTAAGGCCTGATTCTCATTAATTTCAGCTGCAGACGTGAGCCTCAGCTCCATAGTGTCCAAGCTATTTAGGGCACACAAATGCAAGAGGTAATTTGCATTTACAAACCCTGGGAGGGTTGGACCTAAACACTTCTACAAATCATACTGCAGACTCTCATATCAGACACACAAATACAGAAATATGCCACTGAGATTCACACTACCTAGCTTGAGACATCTAAAAGCTATTTTGAAGCTAAACTAGATGTTTTTATGCTAAACTAGACATCTTTTAGAGTCAGTAGAGAGGCACAGACTGTGCCAGAGAGCTTGTCATCCTGCCTGCTCTGTATGTTTTAGACATCCTAGACATCTCATTTAGGATGAAATCAGTTGTCCTCTGAAGGTTCCTATCTAATGGCAGCCTGAATTTACCATCTTATTCTTAGATGACTAACCATTAAACACTTAAATTAGATGAGATATAACTTACATGTGAACCTCACAGACTTTTGTTTTTTCCAAGAGTTTCAGGATTTTTGAGTGATTGACTTTGCAGTGTTAATTGTTCCCCATCGCAGTCTGAAGGCGAATTACTATGTTTATATGTTTGTACAAATGCAAACAGAACAACTAAGGGAAAAAGTTGCATCAGATAATGCAACACTAGAACCTGGCTAGCAAAACTTCAGGTCTGTGTTGCAGGATCTTGATACTTGAGCTAACAGAGTAACTGTTAGTGGTATTGACTTAGAGTCTCCCTAGAAGGTGATGGGACCTTGTCAGAAGGTTTCTTGCACTTTGCTAGTGTAGGGTCTCCTGAGGTCCATCCCAGGCTTTGGAAAGGTGTACAGTGGGCCTGCAACTCCTATACCTACTTTTCCCCAAACTCGATTCCTCTCTCCATTTCCCTCAAATGTACTAATATTTCAGTCATGTCTCTTCCCAAGTTTGACTCTTCATCTCCATTCTTATTAACCAGTCCCAGATTCTACTCTCCAGATCGCTCTCCAGGCCACCTCTGGGACCAAGACATCCAGGCCCAATGCCCTTCACTAAGAAGAACTTGCCTCATCCCTTTTGACTGTTTTCCCAGTCTTTTCCCCATTTGTAGCCACATGAAGCTCTTCCTGTTCTCAGTCCTTCACCTCAGTCTTCTTTCCCTGTTAGCGCTATTTCTCCCAGTTTCTCCTCCTATTCATCTTTCACCCTTCACACAGAACCTATTTCTGTCTGACATCACCACGTAACTCTTTTCACAGAATCACAGAATCACAGAATATTAGGGATTGGAAGGGACCTCGAAAGATCATCTAGTCCAATCCCCCTGCCGGAGCAGGAACACCTAGATGAGTTCGCACAGGAAGGCATCCAGGCGGGTCTTGAATGTCTCCAGAGAAGGAGACTCCACAACCTCCCTGGGCAGCCTGTTCCAGTGCTCTGTCACCCTTACTGTAAAGAAGTTCTTCCTCAAATTTAAGCGGAACCTCCTGTGTTCCAGCTTACACCCATTGCCCCTTGTCCTATCATTGGTCATCACTGCAAAGAGCCTGGCCCCATCCTCCTGACACTCACCATTCAAATATTTATAAACATTAATCAGGTCCCCCCTCAGCCTCCTCTTCTCCAAGCTAAAGAGCCCCAGCTCCCTCAGCCTTTCCTCATAAGGGAGATGTTCCACTCCCTTAATCATTTTGGTGGCTCTTCGCTGGACTCTCTCAAGCAGCTCCCTGTCCTTCTTGAACTGTGGGGCCCAGAACTGGACACAATATTCCAGATGTGGCCTCACCAGGGCAGAGTAAAGGGGAAGAAGAACCTCTCTTGACCTACTGACTACACCCCTTCTAATGCACCCCAGGATGCCATTGGCCTTCCTGGCCACAAGGGCACAGTGCTGGCTCATGGTCATCCTGCTGTCCACCAGGACTCCCAGATCCCTTTCCCCTTCACTGCTCTCTAGGAGATCATTTCCTAACCTATACTGGAACCTGGGATTGTTCCTGCCCAGGTGCAACACCCTACACTTGCCCTTATTATATTTCATCAAGTTTTTCCCTGCCCAGCTCTCCAGCCTGTCCAGGTCTCTCTGGATGGCAGCACGGCCTTCTGGAGTGTCAGCCACTCCTCCCAGCTTTGTATCATCAGCAAACTTGCTGACAGTGCACTCAATTCCCTCATCCAGGTCATTTATGAATATATTGAATAATACTGGTCCTAGTACTGACCCCTGAGGGACTCCACTAGACACAGGTCTCCAACTAGACTCCGCCCCATTGACCACTACTCTCTGGCTTCTTCCCACCAGCCAGTTAATAATCCATCTCACTTTCCAGTCCAAATTATCCTTCCCATGCTCAGTGCTTTTGTTTGCCAGCTCCTGTTCCAGCCATTCTTGCTTTGTTTCTGCAACCTCACTCCTCAGTGACTTGTCCTGTCCGTTCCCTCCTCGTGTTCTCCACTGCCCATCGGGGACTTGGATCCAGTCTCCTTGCTCAAACATGATCTGTTCTCCCCACATCCTCAGGCTACCCTTCCCCACATCTACTGGAGCCAACTTCTCCAGGATGGCTCCCTGGGACTTAACCTCTTTAGTCAGCCAGCTGTGATGTCCTTCATGAGCTCAAGCCCTGGTCCAGTTGTTCCCTGGACACAGCACACATCATTCTCCCTCTCTCTCCACCCATCTCCATATCCAGCCTTGTTCCAGTGTCAGGGCTCTGTGCGCATCAACAGGCTCTGCCAAGAAGATATGGGAGCATTATTTTTGTGGGCAATCTCTGCTGGAGGGGTAAGGGTGATCTGCTCAGTGTGGAGAAAGTTGTTGTGACCCTGGAGGTTTTGTTCCAGGATCTGCTTGTGTCTGTCTGTCTGTCCATGGGATGGGGGTTGGCATGAGGAGAAGAGGTGAGTTGGCCCTTGGAGGAGGCACAGGAGCTTGTTCTAAAATCTGTGAACAGGCACCCCTGTTTGGAAATGATACAGTGTGGGAGGCCATAGCATGGGAAAACATGGTAGAAAGAGTCAGGCAGTCACCAGGGCCATGGGCAACACCCTGAAGGTGAAAAACTGAGCTGTCTTGGCAAACAGGTTCACCATTACCAGAATGGTTGCATTCCCCTTGTGAGGGGACAGGTCTACTGTGAAACCCACAGGCCCAAGCTGCCACAGGTGAGCAGATGTGGAGAGGGTCTCCAAGAGCCCCTAGGCCTTTACAGAAGCCATTGGTGTGGGCATAGGTCTTGCAGGCCAGTATGTAATCAACTGCATCAGCCCATACTCTTGGCCACTCATCTGCCAGTGATCAGGTGGTGTGTCCTCCAGCAGCCCCCATGCCTGGCTGCAGGTGCACTGGTTGGGGACTGGTGTCTGCCATGGTCCCCAAGCAGTGTATAGATGCTTGCTCTAAGCATGAAAAGACATCTTTTTCTTGTAAGTAGATGAATGGAGAAAAGAGAGGCTGCACACCCTGTTACTGCAGCTGGGGTCCTGTGACCCGTCCCAATTCCTCTTTACCTCCTTTTCCAGGCTTAGTCTTCCACTGGACTAATTAAACCTACCCACTGCCTCCCCCAAACATAATTTCTAGTCCTTGTTCTCAATATCCCACAAATCTCAGCCTCAACCCCACTTCCCAGCGTGTGCCTGTCACCAAAGTACTTGTCCACTTCTTCCTCTTCTCCTCTTCCTGCCACCCTCCCCTTGCTGCAGCCTGGGGTGTCTGGGCTGTGCAGAGGAACTGGAGGAAAGCAGAAGAAAAGCAAGCGGCTCCCAGTTTGGGTAGCTCACTTCAAGATCTACTCTAGCCTCCAGCAACACAAACTTGAGGTTGCAAGGAGAACCCTGATCAGTTCTGGATTAAAGGAGACCCAGACAGATTTAATTCTTCAAGAAATTTAGTAAGCAAATTTTTCAATGTCCTTTTAATAAGCAACTCAAACCATCATTTTTATAGATGTGGAAACTGGCTGAATTTGAGCAGAATTTCAGAGAAAAATCAAAAGGCAAATAGCTGGTGCAATGGCAAACTTCATAGTCCAAAACCATGTGGAACTCCTGTACTTGTTAAACTCCTCCCCAAAAGAAGGCGTTAGTGGTTTTTCATGTTGCAAGATGATGTTTCTACCATTTCGCCCTCATTCTTGGAAATGGCTCAATGATTATTCTTGGAAATGGCTCAATGATTTGAGCTGTCTTATTTTGATTGCAGTTTCCCTCCAAACTAAGCCTGAATAAACCTATCATGGGAAAATTTAATCCAAATAAAATGTTGAAAGTTATAAGCAATGGACATTGTGTTTTTTAAGGGTACTGACAGGCAGCCTTAACAACAAGTGACACCTATATTTACCTTTGGTACCTCTGCCATTTATCTGCATCTTCATTAAGACAAGCAGACTACCAGCCTGTACAATGAGCTCCCTGTTCCCTGTGTTCAGCGCCACTGTTAAGGACCATGGGGATGTGAGCATGCAATGAAGAAGTACTGAAATTCTGCCACAATGAAATTTGCAGTCTCATAACATCAGTCCCCAGAAGCCAGGGAGGAACCGCAGGGCTAGGGGGTCTCTGTCAGCACGTGTCTCTGGGTGCCCGTGTAAGAGCTCTGACATTTAAGAGCCATACAAGATACCGTGTGTACTCCTCGAGGCTGGCACTGCTATCTTTAGAACTCACATCACCTTTCTCAGGTGCTTGTTTGTCAGAGGAATGGCCCACACATGACTGCTCCTTTCCATTCATTCCCTCTGGCCAGAGGTTAAATGCTGCATTATATACATCACCAGCTTAGTGGCATGTGCCCTTTTTGAGAGTTGATGCTGTGCTGATGTCTTAGAGATAAAGGGAAACTGAAAACCAACCACTCTGTTTCCATGACTATCTTTGTAGCTGGGAAAGCAATAAATCTGAAGGACTAGTTATTTAAATGGTACGTTGTGAGAGGAGAGATGACGCCGCTAAGGACTGTATTACCAGTCAGAGGAGTCAGACTAGGACATTCCAATGATTATCTAATTTCTTCACCTCTTCTGTCAATAGCTGTTGGGCTAGAGCAACTTAATTTCATCTGGCTGCCTCTCACTTCTTTTTAGAGGCAAGAGGGCAAATCCTGCCAGTGCCACACTGCAGCATGGCATGCTCCAACTGCAGCAAACACTGTGACATTATGCTGCATTACGCTGAGCCAGCCAGACACTTCTGCTGAGCCCCGGTATTAATGATGTATCAGTTTCACTGACTCCCATTCTATTAAAAGGAGTTGCAAGACTGGTGTTCAGCACTGATGTCTGTTTCTTATCTGCCTGGACTTTAAAGTGCCCAGAACTCAACAGCAAATGATACTCTTATTTTTGAAAAGATCCCTGTAACCGGTGGCTGATCCCATTACACATTCTCAGTCCCTGAATGTGTTGCTTTCCCATGCGGATACATTATCCTTTACCATTTGCCAGCCTGGCCCTGGGAGCAGAGTGCAATGGGGGAGGGAAATGAGGAAGCTCAACCTGCTGTGTGGAGTCACACCTTGCCACATGGACATGCAGGGGCCTCAAGTAGGTGTGCCTGCACCACACACACAAACACAAATGTGTTGCTTATTCCCCAGCAGATACCACTGGCCACCCAGGCATGCTCACGTGACCACAAAGTTTGTAATGGCATTAGGGTGGGAATAAATCTGGGAAAGACAGAGGTTTTCAGGCTCATTGACAGAGTGGACAGTAGAGCTGTGTCCCTTCAAGTGAGGGCATTCATTGTGGAATCCTCTAACCCTTGGTGATGGTGCTCCCCAGGTCACCAGGAACTAGGTTCCCAGTAGCACAGAGTATGAAGAGACGTGTTCTTTCCTGGAAATGCATCACTTCTTTTCACAAAGTTTTCCTTCCATGGTTCCTGCATCCCTTCATTTCCAGTCAAAGAGGGAAGGGGAAGAATAATTTTCTCCATAAAATGAAAGAATGACATTTAACAGTATTACAGCCTAGTCAAAATCCAGAGAGATGGGGGGAAATGGGATGGACGTTTCCATGAAAGAGCATTTCCTGTTGGTTAGCTATAGGCCTCCAAACATACCTCTCTATAAGAAACATTGTGCACTTGGGCTTAAGTGGAAATACAGTTTGGATATGTGCTGCATTTCTGTATATAAAAGGGCAGAAAAAATACACAACAGCAATAGGACACGCATGGTCTTTATTAGCCAAGCAATATTTTAAAGCCATTGGTAATGTGAATAGACTGATCTGCTGATTAAGTTCTAGTCTTTTTTTGGGTTGTTTTTTTTTTAGTAAGAAAATTTAACTTGTATTAATTTAATTTCTTAAGAACTAGTTTGGCTCTCATACTACTTACTGACAAAAAATTGCACTTTGT
This sequence comes from Caprimulgus europaeus, assembly GCA_907165065.1. Next base: position 86,985,313 of record OU015524.1, on the reverse strand, counting down.
GGAAATGTTGAACCAAGCACACTTTCTGGTCCATTGGTGATATCAAAAATAGTGTATCAAAAACAAATAATGGTGAGGGCAGAGGTTGGTAAAACCATCTGTGCTGTTCTTTGTTCTTTACAAACTGATGCCTTACTTTCAAATTATAGCAGAAAAAATGCCCTACATATCATATTACAACTAAAATGATGCCTCCTAAGACACTACTGCAAAGTTTCCAGTAATTATAACTGCACACAGATGAACATCTCCCGAAGTTGTGCATATGAATTTCCTACGCAAACTTTGCATTTACTGGCAAAAAGATGACCCATTTATGAGCTAATAGACCAAATGTAAATAAATGACATGCATGTACAGTCAGTATTGGTATGCAGATGCCAGACATATACTTAATTTCCAAAACCCAGTCCTAAAGTGTTGCCAAAATTGGAAGCATCAAGATGAAGCCAGGCTATAAAATTCTCAAGATCAAATTTTGTCCATTAATCAGTTTCCCCAGTCCAGTCTCAGTAAGCAGAGGAGCAGTTCCACACGTTTGACCTTGCCTGTCTCACTAAAACAAAGTCCTAACAAGATCAATCCAATTCTCTCCCTAGATCAACTCATGCAATAATTTTCATACAATGTCCTTGTTTTACTAATAAGTGAGAGCTATCGTTGCCTTCGGAGAAGCTACTACGAAGCCAGTGGAGTGTCCTCTGTCCAGATATTCCCATGTCCAAGTGTGATTAGCACTGTCTTGTCAAATTTAGCTGTAAGCCATTTGTGAACACCTTCTTTGTTTATAGTAGCACACTCAAATCTGCACAGACCTCTGTGTTTGCTCTTCTGTGTATCCTATTAACAGTGCATTACATTTCAAGATGTAATACTGCAGAAAGCCACAAAAGCACTTTTAATCAATTTAAACCAAAGCAAGTGAATTACTTTCATTCTAGATAAATATTGCTTGGTATACATTCTGAGAAAAAAAAAAGGGTTTTTAATTCTACTGCTGTAAATCCAGAGTGACTGTACAAGATTTGTTTATACTGCACTTGAAATTGTTCAACTGCAATTATACAAAAATCCCTATAAAAATAAAACTGTGGCTAAACAGAATTGAACCCTGTAAATTGCCAGCTACCTGCTTGGGCTTGGAAAGTGATATAAGGAAATTTTTAAAATCTGTGATCTCGAGAGAAGTTTTAAAGAAGCTGAGAACTGGTGGAATGCTTAGATATTTTTATTATTGTGTAAGAGAGTAAATAAAACCATGTAACATCATATTTCAGTTTTCATTCCACTATAATATTTAAAGCACAATGTATTGGATCCTGACTCCCAGCCTTGCTTTACTAAGTCTAGTTATATATGTACAACCAAGAACAACTTGCAGCTCAGAATTTATACATTTTTTAAAAAGCTGAAATACAAAAAAGCAGGAACTAAAGCACAAAAAGAAGAATATAATTATAGTAAGATGAATCAAGAATGCAAGAAGGGACTGCCTCTATCAAACTTCCTGTTGAATTCAGAAGTATGCTTTCCACTACTATATGCAAAAAACATTTTTCAGTGTGTTCCATCACCCCCCTTACTCTTGCTCTGTGCACAAACTGAAGAAGAAAAGGCAGCCATGACAAAGAACCTTCTAGCCTTGATTTAACAATTTCTAGATTATATTTCAAGGTCAGTGGGAAGATGGAAAAATGTTAGGGGGTTTGGGGGGATTTTTTATGGTGTCAATGATAGTAGGTTATTATTGCAAAGACAGACATTTGTATTTCTCTCAATAAACAGGACTGCATTACTAAACTGTAAAGCCAAGAAGAGTCATATAGTGTGAAAATATGCAGGGGAACAACAGCTGTTAGTCATTATTTTCTCCTTATCCTTTCAACACCTCTGTTTCAATTTGCTCTCTAATGGGCAAATCACACTTTCTCCCTAGGATATTTTCTCATTTTGGGCAGCTACTAAAAAGAACCCTGAGACAATTAAGAGTCACTGGCCAAAGACACCCCTTCTTTTGTTGCTTTTACTGTAGACGTTGAAACTCATTTTTATGCTTCATCGAACAGATAAAGCTGACATTGTGTTCTCTTAGTCCTTTGTCACTACTAATACGATGGAGGATGCTTCTGCTTTTCTTCTTTAGACAATGTACCTAGCCTCTATTTTTTTTCTTACACAGTTTGTGTTATATTTCTTAAAAGAGAAATACCAACTACAAAAAAAAATTGCTCTCACTTCATTTAGGCAAAAGAAGAAACTACCATCAGACAGCTTTTAAACATCTGTTTTAGGCTTTTCCTCACCTGACAAGGTTTCACAGTGGCCATTTGGAAGCAGAGAAAGAATAGATAAAATTTTGCTCAACTTATTGCATGAGCTACTTTGCTCTATTCTCCATTTCTGAACTGTAAGATGAATATTTACTGTGAGTTTGAGCCTTTTGTTCACTTTGATTTTAATTAATCTGGCACTAGAGCACAGTGAAAATTAGGTGGGAAAAAAACAGTTACAAACATCAGTGTGCAGTAAAATCACTCTGGAAATTTTATTCTTTTAAACATTTGGCTTACCCCTACTAAGTTGGGCTTTTCACTGTGAAATACATTTTCCTTTAATAACTCCTAAAGTCATAATAATTACGAATTTTCTCAAGCGGACAAATGGCAGAAATTTCCAAAATTACAGAATACATCTACTGATGAAGTTGGAAGGTATCACTCTTGCATCTACTTCTCTTTCAAACTAAGAGGTTGCTTTTCTTCAGAAAGGCAGTTCAGTCTACCTCTGGTTTTGACTTAGAGATCTGAAAAAAAAATCAAAAATCTAATGCTACTAATCCGATTACATTTCCCATACAGCTTCTAATATGCAGCGTTTTTCACAACTGGTACTGCTGATTGTACCAGTTGTGAAATGGATTGTGCTGAAGATACTCTAGAGAAGGCACACGTTCTATATGCAGCTATTCTTGGGCAGTGCTAAGGTAGACACAGTCCTTACGGCCACACTCAAAAAGGCAAAAGGTTATTCCAGAGAGTACAGTGCCTCAGTCTCTGTGGTGCCCCATAAACGTGAATCTTTAATGGACCAATAAATTACCTGTGTTTGAAGCCTTCCTTCAGAGTATAGATATAGCACTGAGGGATACGGCTTAGTGGTCATGGTGGTGATGAGTTGATGGTTTGACTGGATGATCTTAGAGGTCTTTTCCAACCTTAATGATTCTCTGATTCATCCCACCCACCAACCATCCTAACTTGCCCAGAGCTGGTATAATAACTGTTTACTAGCTCTTATATACAATTACTCTCTTGTTTCTGGGCCCCTCATATGTACCCATAACTGCAACCTCAGAAAAAGGGAGAAAAAAAAAGAAAATAAAACTAAAATAAAAACAAGCTCCCTTGGTACCTGAGAATGTGCAAATGGTACAAGTTTGGTATAAAACCTCACAAAACAGCATCTGATGCTGGCAGCGGAATGAAATATTGGGACCACAGGAAAAAGAATAAAAGGCGGCACGTTTCCTCGGAAAAACGCCTATGAAAAGAAGCCACCAGGCTGGCCAAGAAAGCAGTGTTGTCCTAGGGGGGATATGTCACGGAGCGTACAGGGGGTGACGCCGTGTGAAAAAACGACCCCTCGAAGGAGCGTAATTTTCTCCCCCGCCCCAGGGTGAGGGTCCTTTGTCTCTGCCGGAGCACCCTGCGCGGCCGCCCGGGAAAAGCGACCCCTCCCCCGCTCCCGCACAGCAGCCCCCCTCCCGCCGCCTCGGGCGCAGGGAACAGTGCCCAGAGGCGCGGGGGAACGGGTCTCTCTCCCTCCCCGCACGCCTTCCCCCGCCGCTGACGGGATGAACGGACACGTTTTGAACAACAAAAGGCCAGGCTTGCGGCGGCTCGACCCTTCCGGCGGGGCGGGAGCGCGGCCTGGGCCCGTCCCCAGCGCTGCCTCGCCTTGCCCCGCGCCCGCCGCCCCCGCTCCGTTCCGTTCCGCTCCGTTCCCACAGGGCCCTCCCCCGGCCGCAGCCATGTGTCCGCTCCAGTGCGATTAACACCGACCTGCCAACCCCCCCGCCCGCCCCCCAGCCATTTGGGGCTCGCACGCGTCCCGTGTTTACACAGCGGCACCTCAGCGCGGAGCCCCGCTGCCCATGGCGATGGCAAATGAGCCGCGGGAGGTGAGCGCCGCGGCGCGCACCGGCCGCCGCCAGCTATAAAAGCCTCCGGGGCGGGCAGGGCCAGGCGAGCGGCCGCGGACCGGCGGAGGATGGACGGCGAGGGGATGGAGTGCGGCTGTCCCCGCCCGCCCTCAGCAGCGCTGTCCCCGCAGGGATACTCGCCCCTCTCCTCTGCCTCCCGGTGCGGGGCGCGGCCAGGCCCTGCCCCGGCGGTCCTGCCCTTGTCCCGCAGGTCCGCGCCCTTCTGGAGGCCCTGGGTGCCCGAGGCGGGCCGGCGGAGCGGCACCGGCCCGGCCGCGGTGAGTGGAGCCAAGCGACGCAGCGCCCGGGGTCGGCAGCGCCGTACTAACGTCTGGGGAGTCCCGGCGGGGCTGGGGCTGCTCGGGGTGGGCCCCCCCGGGGGCTGGGTGCCGTGCCGGCAGGCTGACCTGTGCTCTCTCCTCCCCAGCCTCACAGCCCCTGCGGGCTGGCGGAAGCCTCCCGAAAGCAGGCGCAGTACACGCACCCCGTCAGGTAAGTGCGGGCCCCCGGCCGCCGCCGCTTCCCGCTGCGGACACCCGGCTGCCTCGCTGCCGGGCCCGTGGTGTTGCGGGGCCTGGAGGGCAGAGTCCCTTGCTCGGCAGTGCAGCGCCGGGCTGGCCGAGCACTGGCTCCCCCGTCCCCTTTGATCTCGGCGGTACATTTATGTAGATATTAAAGTGCCTTCGCGGTGATTAGCCGTCTAAGTGCTTTTGAACTGATGGGTCCTTGGGCAGATGATTGCCAGCGCTTGTGGATGTGCCAGATCTTTAAGATGAGGTGTTTCTGTGGTGTGGGACTTGGACATGTTACAGCTACGTGTTGGGTTTTTTTCGGTTGGGTTTTTTTTTATGTTCTTTTGTGTGGTTGGGTTTTTTGGTTGTTTTGTTGCTTGTTTGTTTTTTGGGGGGTTTTGAGGGATTTTCGGGGTTTTTTTGGTGGCAGGGTTGGCTGAAGCACCTTGCTACTCCTGCCTGTGCCCAGGATTAAAAAATTGGGAGGTATTTCCTAGGCTGCCTGGATGTGCAAACCTCCCGTGTCCTGCCAGTGCAAGGAAGCAGGAGCAGGTATAGGAGAGAGTGGCAGGAGGAGAGGCAAAGCTAGCATTGCTGAGGAAAATTCTCACGTAACTACTGCTTTAGCGATGAAGGTAATGATAGTATCTGCTCTGTCAGTTCTGAAAAGGAAATAAAGACGATAACTACACTTGAATTTGCAGGAGAGTCTATTCAGAAGTACTAGTGGGTGTTGCAAGGTGTTTAAGGTAGTTGCACAGGTAGTTCTTCCAGATAAGATGCAACTTTCTCCCAAATCTAGGCTCTTGATTTTTCAAATACTGAGGCACAGACTAAGCAATTGCATGGACTGACTGTTCCCATGCTTAGGTATGAGTGAATACTGCAGGGAGCACTGGGAATGAAGAGATGTTACAAAGCAAGTGTCAGATGCTTTAGGCTGCAAAGGAAGCAGTGTTCTGTTAAACAGTGGCCTAGAAAGCACTTTTTGTAATTGCTAGAAAACCATCTAGTTCTGTTTCTTAATGTATTTCTATTATGAACAATCTGTAATCAGCATTTAATTATGTTGCAATGTGCTAGTCTCAGCTCTTGGGACTTCTATTGTCTGTTTCTTCCAGCTACTGCCAAACTGCAAGCAAAAGATGTTAGCTGAAAAGAAACAGGAAGTGTGGAGTATATTAATTGCAATATATCTCACTAACTGATAGCCCTTGCTACACCCTGATACTATCAGCAATTTTAATGTTAATTGCTGGATACGACAAAGACTAAAATCTAGGCCCATGAGGCATCTTCTGTAAGGACTCTGTCTGATTCTTCTTGAAAAGACAGGAGTTTTGGGTGAAATATCAAGGTCTGATCCCCTTAGACCTTAACAATCCTTTCACTTTGAGATTTATCTCAGACCGTTGTAAACAGTGACTTAGGTCTGGGACCTTCTGTAACAAAACTACTAATTTAATCCAAATACAGTGGGGATCCTTTTTGGCATATTATATTCCCTAGGAATAGTTTCAGGGAGGGCACTATTATTTGAATCAGATCCCCAGGTAATACTGTTAAACGAGGTACTGGAGTGGTAAGATTCAGATGCAGTGGCTTTATAGTTTTGCTGCAGAAGTAGCACTTTAAGTATATCTTTATTTCTTCAGATAAAAATACAGAATCTAGAGAATTTTTTTCTATTTAAATGTAGAAAGCAGTTTAGCAATTGAGCATGGGAGGAAGAACTCCGTAGGATGCTTGTTTTAACAGAATTTAATTGCTGTTTCTTGTCTGTTAGCCTCCAAGCAGAATATGCAATAACAATAAGCAAACCTATTGTATACTTGTTTCAGACTATTTTGGCCCAAATCACGATGCTACGATTACTTATATCAGGAAGCTGAAGCACTTCTGAAAAACTTTCCAGTTCAAGCTACAATTTCCTTTTATGAGGACTCGGACAGTGAAGATGATGAAGATGAACTGGAACAAGATTCAAGAACAGAATCAGATTGCTGATTGCAGGAAAGGCCAATGCAACTTATAAGACTTAATTTAAACTTAAAATAAAAATGTATTATAGTATTTTAAAGATAATTTATTTGTAAGTTATTCTTAATAAAATTGAAATGTTTTGTAATTTTATCTGAGCCTTTTTCCTTTGTTCTATTCCTGTCCTGTTTCAGGCAGGGAAGGTACTGATTAGTATTTTTTATCTAAGGTCCTATATTTTGTAGACAAATTTTGGACATCAATTTTAGGAGCAGAGAACAGATGCCTCGCTTTAAAGGGCTCAATGGTTATGTGACTTTCTCAGAGTCTGAGGATACAAGAAAAACTTTTTGTAATTTAGTAGGCTCCATGTGAAAGCATATCAATGAATCATACTGGATTAAGTATTCTATAATGTTATGCCTGCTGTGACAATAGAGTTTCAAACACGGACAAGATAAACAGTATAGCTGTTTTCCAGATGGAGAGGAGGGTCCAAATTCTACTCAGTTTTTGCTTTTATAGAAGGGTTTTTCCTTAAGCCTCTCATGTATGTCAGCTGTATTGTTATACATTAATGCAGTATGAAACTATCAGTTTTGTTAGTAAAGTGGACATCAGGAAAGGAGAAAAAGGTCCAGTGTGAGTTGTTTTGATTGTGAGTTTGTTTTTTAAAAAGCAGCAAGGTCTGGTACCAATCATCACGTAGGCCCAAGCCCCTGAAGGGACAAAACACATCCAAAATTTCAGTGCCCGTGCCTCCAGGTACAGCTTGTGTACGTACGTACCTGAGGCTGCCCGTGCTCCTGTGTGTGGCTGCGGGCTGGGCTGGCTCTGCGTGTCAACAGCATCCCCGGAGCGCTCGCCCCGTCACTCCTGCTGCCGGGGGCCCGGGCGCAGCTCGGCAGAAGGAGCGGGCCGTGGCACACGGCCGTTCTCACCGTGCTGCCTTCAAACCGCGGGCAGCAGCGCTCGCTAGAGTAACCTTCAGCCTCGAGCACCGTACCTGGGCCGGGAGACCGGGACGTAAAAGCAGCTGCAGTGCAACGGTGGGCAGACCCCCGGGTGAGGCGGAAAGGCGTACGCGGTACCCGGCGCTCTCTCCTCAGCACCTGCCTAGGGGAGCCCGACACCGTCCTATGGCAGGACCCGCGGGCCCCATGCGGCAGTAGGGATCTCTGCCCTCAGCCGGTTTCCACCGCAACCCGCACACCCGGCGACGCAGCCGGGCCCTTCCCTCTAGGCCGCTGGGGAGCCTCATCCCCGCCCGGGCGCGGGCTCCGCCCGCCGCCGCGCCTGCGCCGTGTGCCGGAGCGCTCCGCCCGCCCGCCCGCCGGGGCGCAGGCCGCGTCCCGGGCCGGGAGGATGTTGAACGTTCCGACGCAGGCTTTCCCTGCGCCCAGCTCCCAGCAGCGGGTGGCTGCGGGCGGCCGCGCCAAGGTAGGAACAGCTCGGCCGCTGCCGCGGGAGGCAGTCGCAGCCGGCGTTGGGGCCTGCCCCGGCCCCGCGGTCCTGAGCCCGATGGGGCTGCTTGTGGCCCGGCCGCGGGGCTGCCGGTGACCGTCGCTTGACCGGGGGTGGAGGGTGCGGGCTGGGGCCCCAGCCAGCGGAGTCAGCGTTTTCCCCTCGCTTAGTTTCGGCCGGCTGCTTGGCCTAGCTCGTCTCGTCGCAGCAGCGATGATTTGCCGGTCGGCTCCCGGTTGGGGCTGGGACCGAGTTGCCTCTGGCCCTCGGGAGGCCTAGTACTCCAGCAGCCGCCGAGGGGACGCGGCGGTCGTGGCGGGGTCCCCGGGCAAGGGGCTGGCTCCGCCGCGCCGCCTAGAAATCCTTCGTGCTTCTCCCTTTTGAAGGCGGTGGTGATAACGCTTCCTGCTCTGCCTTCCCGGGCTGTCGCGGGGTTCCTCCTGTGCAGAGACAGAGACTTTCAGCTTGAAATTACTGCGCACAGTTTACAGTTTAGGTGTTGGGTCTTCATCTTTGGAGTGGTTTTGGAGCCGCTTGGTGTCTGCAGACCTTACTTGGGAAGCAAACTCGTACTTAGACTAAAGTTGCATCAGGTGATGTGGGTGTATGTGCTCTTTAGTTTTCTCGCTTCTGGTTTTGCTGCAGTTTTGTGAGACCGTGATTCTTTAACCCTGGTCCCCACTGGTATCATTTGGATCAAAGGGGTTCCCCGTCTCTGGTGCTGTTGAAAAGAAAGGTGCTAGCCACCCTGGAGATCTTGCTCTGCCTTTCAGGGCAGGCTGTGGATAATACATCCCTGGTAAGCAAGAAGACTGAAGCCTCAGCTTTCCCTGGGTGAGATTTCCAGTTGCTGTAAGGCTTGCAAAAAGTCATTAGGAATGCTGTGAAAGTGAGCTTTCCTACCTTGTCTTTCCTGGTCGTGTTGTTCGAATCTCTCTTCTTTATTGCTCATAGGTTTGCAGGCCATATCTCAATGATACTGATAAAAATTTTTTACCGTCACAGGAGGACTTGGTATCTGCAGTTTGCATTGGAAGTTGTTGTCTAAATGTTTGTTGATGTTTGAGAATTCCCTTGTCTGGGTTATTAGGTAGGATGCTTCCTCAAGCACCCTTACTGCTGAGTAGGGCACCCAAATACTGATGAAGAATATGGATTGTTGTCCTGTGTTATTTCTTGTTTTGTCCAAGTCCTCCTAGGGAGCTTAGAAAAGTATATTGAATGGCTCTTTCTTCTAGAGTTTAATAATGCTTGTACACTTGTTATTTTTCAGGTACCTTTAAAACCTGGAAGGAGTCTTATGGATTGGATTCGGCTAACTAAAAGTGGGAAGGACTTGACAGGTTTAAAAGGGAGGCTAATTGAAGTGACTGAAGATGAGCTTGCTAAACACAACAAAAAGGAGGACTGCTGGATATGTATAAGAGGTTGGTTGCTATGATGTTGCTTCTGCTTTTTTTGCCTGGCTTCTCTCTTCTGTACTTGAAGAAGAAGCAACAAAAGCCACACCCCAAAACAAACTGTGTGCCTTCTGTGTTTCAGCCAAGTGTATGTAATTGGACACAACTTTGCTCAAGCTAGAGATTTTGTGTCACTAAGATTTCCTTTGCTTTCAAGCCTTTCTTAAGAAGTCTTCCAAGTGGGTGTATATTACACCTATTTTATATCTGCATATGAAAACAATAAACCACTAGATTGTAGATAATGCCTCAAGTAAGCAGGGCTTAGCAAGCATAAGGCATTGCAAATGCTGACGTATACTTACACTTCTCAGTCTTGGAGATCTTATTATCCTTAGCAGTTAACTGCTTTTAGTGATTGTTTTAAAGCATCTAGAGACATGTAAATATTTCAAATATTACTTAAACCTGTAGTTTGATCTTTGAGAAATAAGTGTGCAAGCCCACCTATTACTTCATAAAGTAAGGCAAATGACAGTTGCCACGCTGAACAGTTGTAATCTCTATCTAGCATAATAAAGATCTGGGGTAACTAAGACATTTTATTTAAATTGTTATTTTTATGAAAGTTTAGCTCAAAAATTGAAAGTATCGTATGTTACAAGTCAACAATGCGTGAAAGGTGGTTTGGAGCCATAGCTGCAGCTAGAAGAGTCTTTCCAGTGCTGAAAATGAAGTTCCTAGTTTTCTTACAGAAAGGAGTAAAATGTTTGCTCTCCAGTTTAATCATTTAGAGGCTAAAATACATTAATATTGCCTTAAATTTGTTATGAGATAACAGTACTTCTGTAAAGATAGATTAAGAAGATCAAAGTAGCTAATGTGACTTTTCTCTAGGAAGAGTGGTTCATTTAGTGGAAACTTTGGTCTGGTAAGGAACAGCACTGGTATTTGACATAATGTTGTCTCTCAACTCCAGCAAAAGAAAGTTAAAAATTTCTCTAAAAGGAATGTCTGTGGCTTTGTTGAGTGTTAAAAGGGGATGAGCATGAAAATAATGTCATTCAGTACTGACTTTTGAACAAAATAATAGGATTGTAAACGCTCTGTGTGCTGCTCTAGCAAAACTATAGTGGGAGATGAGCTAAAGAAAGTTTTTTTAATTTATTTACTTTGGAGGTTGCTTCACTGTTTCTCTCTCAACAAGGGGCATCTACTAGTGCAGGCAGAATGCTTAAAAATGCTTCTGTTTTGTTTTTAATCTCTTATTCTCCCTAGACCACATCTCTGAGATTGGTTTTTATGAGAAGTCCATCATGTTGCTTCTGTATCTCTGTCTTTAAACTTTTCCATCTCTGCCTTTCCTGTGTTCTAGAACTACTAATGAAAAAAAATGACATAACTGAGAATCCTGGTAGATTATCTGTTCACCTGATATGTTGACAAGTAGTAAAATAACACCATTGTGGAAAAGATAAGTGAGGTCTCTGTATTGGTAGTTAGGTTACATCTCTATAAGAAAGAACAGAAATTGATAAGGGGAATGTGAAGTAGAAGATCAGGAGCTAACTTTCTTCAGTATGATCAGCATCAAAGAAAGCTGTCATACAGGCCACAAATTTGTATAAAAAGTGGGATGTTAGGGTTAAAAAAGCGTAAAAGGTATATAAATGAGATTTATTTTCCTCCTGCAAATTTGATGGTAAACTGGATATTTGTCTAATATGTGGGAGGTCCTAACTGTGTGGATATTTACTGACATTTTATTGTGTGCAATAATCCGTTCTGCACACAAGATGGCATTGTGAATACATCCACCAGAAGATCAGGTCAGGAACATATGCAAAGATCCTTCCTTTGTTGTCTGGGATGGTTGTTCTTACCAACTACGATTGTCCCACATGTGTCTCCTCCTTGCTCAGTGCTGAATGCCTACCTCTCCTGAAGTAATTAACGTACATTTCTTAATGTGTTAAAAGCTTCTTGTGAAAGCACTGGCACAGTTCCACTTCTGGTAGCTTCCTGTTTTGATAGTGTTACATATCTTTAAGTGTTCTGCTAGGTAGGCCCACGGTAGTCCTGTTAGCAACAATATGTCTGTAGTTAAATCTTTTTATAGCTAGATTCTCCAGGCTCTAACTACTCTGGTTGTGTAGCAGCAATAATTAGACATCATCATTTCAATCCCAGGAAGAGGCATTGTTTTATCTGCCTAGAAATACTAAGAATAGTACTTATGTAGAAAGAATGCTGAGTCCTATTACTGGGACAAATTTGATACCAGAGTTGTAAGCCTTTAATGAGCACTATGAGCTATGTTTAGTTTTTTATATTGCTGAATCTGAATACTGGAAGTTTCCTTGCTGATGGTAGCAATTTTTTCTTATGGGGGACAGTACATTCCAATAGGCATTTAATTCCATAGGTGATGGGTGGTAGGGAAACAACTGTGACAGCACTTCAAGAGTAACTTAATTGGAAAGGAAAGTGAAAGCAATTCTTTGTGCTAACTGGCTCAATTTTATGTTCATGTTTAAACCAGCTTCTGTTTCTTTTACCCATTCAGCTTCAAGGGTTGATTTTGTTAAAGGCTTAACCCTGCTGGTTTCTCCAGATATTCACTGGAACAAGTGGTATGGCATTATAGGATTGGCCTCTCTATGTAATAAAATATATCTTGTGCTCTGTATGATTGTGTAACTATGATTTTTGGAGGTAGTGGTGTTAGTGGTTGTAGAAACACTGCTCATGTTTCTTTATTTTCTGCAGGATTTGTATATAATGTCACACCATACATGGAATATCATCCTGGTGGTGAGGATGAACTAATGAAAGCAGCAGGAACTGATGGTACAGATCTCTTTGATCAGGTGAGAGCAATTGACAGCGAATGATACTTGCTTACTGAAAGATATTTTGAAAAAATGCATGTTTTCTCATTATTTTTAGGGCATTCCAGTGGAAATGGTATTTGAACTTTTTCAGATCTAAGGAAAGGCAATGGGTAACTGCTCAGAATGGCACTTGTGTGTGCTGAAACAGGCATGTAGGTTAAACTTTGTGCCAAAAGACAATAATGAAAATGTCACTTTAGGTTGTTGGAATGATGCTTTAATTTGATAATCTTATTAAATTAATTTTGTAGCAGAAATAGCAATAAAGCTAGCAACAACTTAAAATACCACCTTCTTAATAAATTACTGCAGTGACTAATTGTGGTTTGAGAGGCATTTTCTTCTCAGAACTTTCACTTTTTGAAAAACGCTTGTAGTATTCTTTTGTCTATTAAATTGGCCACTGCATTATCAGCAAACAAAGTACTAAGAAAAAATAGTGGGGCTGCTGAACTGATTGTGAACAAATCACAAGATGACAGTTGGTCTCTTCCTTGTTTACCATTTCTTTAAATGATTTGAAAAAGCTCAGGAAATAAAGGATCTGCAGAATGAGTGTACTTTCTGTAAGGAGGCGCTTGCATACTAGTGCTGTAAAAGAAGTTTCACCAAGTTGGTATTTTTTAGAAACAGACATTCTTTGAGTCTCCTTGGCCACAAGGTTTGTCCGAGAAACTGTAAGAGCAGAAAGGAAATCTCTGTTTCTGGAAGAAAATCCTTATTTCTTTACAGTTTGTGCATCACAAAGTCATGCCTTTATTTGCAAAATGCAAAAAACCCAATGAATGTAAATAAAGATGTCATGGTGGTTTAGCTTCATTAAGTTTATATTTGGTTAATACTTTCACAAGTGAAGTGTTGGTTTTGGGCATAATTCTCTGGTTTCGAGAAATTTGGAGTTTCTCTCCTAAAAGTTCATCCAGTATCAAGTTGTGGCCTGGAATTCTATAGCTGAATCACTGTCAAGTACTGTATGATGTACTGGGAAGCGGGAGTCTTAACCTCGGGAATATTTAGGGAAGCCTTTCAAGTTGTTACTAAGTTCAGATACATACTTGCTACTTTTTGTTTTTTGTTTTTTTTTTTTTACTTTCTTTTGTCATGAGCGTGGAAAGCAGTGTTCAGATTCTTAAAATAATGCTGTTCACATTTTTGTTTCTGGCTGATGTCTTTCCTATTCTGGTGGCATTTCTGTTGTTATCCTCTCTGCTTTAGCATTCTGTATCTGTTGGATACTGATCTCTCAAGAGTTTGGTAGGTTGCTAGTATTTCTCAAATTTCAGGAAAAAATAAATTATTCAAAATCCTTAATTTATTTCTATTATCTGTATAGGAGGAAACTACAACTTGTGGATGGGATTCTTTATCTTGTCTCCCTAGCTTGCCCAGTTTAAAGTTTTTATTTTTAAATCTCTACATACCATTCACGTCTGTCATGCAACACTTGGTTTCCTTTTCTTGTGATGCCCTATCAGAATTGGGTTTTCTGCCATCTATTTACTCTGCAGTCTCTCCAGTTCTGTTCTGTAAAGCTACTGCTTTTTCTTTTTTTTTTTTTTTTTACTTTCTAAAATAGGTAGTTTTCAGGTCATTCAGTGGCAGTAAGACAGAAACAAACAGCAATACAACAACTTGGTAGGAAGTGTTTGTGTGCCTAAACTACTCTTTATCTTTGTGTCCTTCATCCCTTTTCCATTCATTTGTATCTAAACAAGACTAATTACCCTTCTGGTAAAGACAAGGTCTTTATTCTGGTAATTGCATAGCATACATCATAAAACTGCTCTTCTGAAATATTCTTTGTAGCTCCACATTGTGATGTTCAGATACTGCAAAGCGTAAAATATATAAATTAAACTATTGTAACTTTTTATGGTCCTATTTTTTTCATTTGATTACATGCTGTCTATAGTAGAAGTAAAAATAAGTACTGAATGATAGAATGAGTGTTGTGTGTTTAAAAAAAAAAAAAATCTGCTAAATTAATTACATTAGCCACTGTACAAAAATGAACTTTTCTATTTTGGTGCATAGAACAACATAGTAAGAATTACAAATTTTGTGAAAACCAGTTTTGTTACTATAGGTTCATCGTTGGGTCAATTATGAATCAATGCTGAAGGAATGTCTTGTTGGGAGGATGGCTGTCAAGCCTGTTGCTGCTCCAAAAGGTGAGGGTTTTAAGAATGAAATAATTTCTCTTATGCTTTATTCGAAAGTTGTCAGGAAATTATGAGAAACCCTAAATCATCATATTTACGAGCGAAGTCTGTATTCTTGCATAGAGATTAAGGCTGCAGCATATATTCAGTCTTTTTACAGCAATGTCCTGGTTTTTCTCCATTACCTGGAGATTATTTTATTTATGAGGACTTTTCTAAGTAATGTACTGCTACATTTCTTCTTTTGCTTTTAGTCATTAGAAAATAGACATGTGTATGTGTGTGTTATATGCATAGGTATGTAGAAATAAATATAATTTTTTTCCCCAAGATCCCTATTTCTTCTTCTGATTCCAGGGGACAAACTATCATAGGCAGCTCTCTTATCATGAAATAAAAGTCAGTATTTTCAATCTGATGATTTCAGCACCAGACGTAGGTCTGGCGAGTTGCATACGTATTGGGATATTTGAATACATTTCATGGCCGGTTGTCCTTTACAGAACACTTTATTGGGTCCTTTATTTTGAATTTAACTGGAGAAAATTTTGCTGATACAACAGACTCCTCTGAGCCAGGACAGCAAGAGATGTAGTAGATTGTCTTAAAATACTGGTGATGGTTTCCAGAGACTTTAATCTTCAGTATTTATTTTGGTTTGTAAGCCACAGCAAAAATTTCCTATACTTAGGAAGCAGATGCTGTTACTGATTATTGACCCTTAGCAAACAGCAGTGAAAATATGAAAGAATTAATGGTTACAACTATTTTTCTCAAATTCTGTGACATCATTTAGTTAACAAATTCAGCCATCAACTGAATGTAGCTCTTCGACTCCTGACAAGGTGCACTGCATACTTGCTTAGCGCTTAGATCACATCTCCTGACAGTTTTGGTGAGTTTGGTCTGTACGTGAAGAGGAAATAGTATTTTACGTCTCCATGTTGCTAGGTAGCTGAGTCCAGTGTGGAGTTTTTAAGGTAAATGCTGCAAAGTATGAAGAAACCTCGACAGCATAACTACTTCATGGAGTAGAGGTGTTAAAAGTAAGTTACTGCTACTTTGTCAACTGAGTTAGAAATTTAGAAGTAAACTTGACTTTGGCTGATTTCATTAATCAAACTTTACTGCAACTGAAAGGAATTATTGTGACAGCCAGCCAGCCAAAAATAAGCATGTCTTTGCTCTTGCCAGCTATGAGTCCATTTTCTGATATTCACTTTCCTCTGTAATAGAACTGTCCCATCCATTTTGCTGTAGTAAAATTTGCAAGATAAAGTTTGCCAGATACATAAAACCAGTTCTGTTGCCTGTGTCTCTTTTAGCCATTTCAGGCTTGAAAAAATGTAATTTCATTAATTAAGAATCAAACTGATTAGACTGGATTTGCTAAACTTTTTCACTGTAAAATTCTCAAAGTTTACTTTGATTCCTGGTAGGTTCTGTATCCTCCTCTTTTGAATTATCAATTCAAATCATTATAATTGACTAACTTCACTATCAGCCAGCGGTAATTCTAGTCTTGCATCCTTCCAGGAGACCACATTCAGCAAAGTTTACATTTGAAAACAGAAGAATAAAATACTGAGTTAAGGTGTAAGTTTTTGAATATAGGATTGAATGGGCCCATAAGTATAGAGGAAAGACAGGACTTCAAATCATGGAATACATTGCTTTCTTTTTGTGTCAGAGGTTGGGTGGCAGTAGGGCAAGCATTGGTACTTACTGTTTGGCGCAGTCTCAGTGCAGTGCAGGTAAGGCAGGTGCAGCTTTGTTGAGGCATTACTGGAGAATTTGTGGTTTTTTAGCTTAGTTTTTGTTTCCTGTGTTCTGGTGGTTTTTTTGGAAGATGGTACAAATTATTTATTTACTGAACTGTTTAAGAAAGCTGAAGCTTGTCCTTGCATACTCCAAGGTTTTGTTTTGGTTTTTTTTAAGAAAGAAGAGTCTTTAGAAGATGCTGGTGATAGTTAATGTTTTGACAACTTGTCTTTTGGCAGTGCTGCTTGATGGTATGGCAGTGACTAATAGGAAATTCTGACATGTCCCTTCTGTGGTGTTCCAGTGGAGCTGTGCCCTCTAACATGTGGTGTTTGTACTTGCTGAGAAGTCCAGTGCAGTAACTACAGCAGTACCCAGGCATGTAAGAGATTATTTCAGTATCTCCCTCGGCAAACCCATACAGCATTAAGCTGCTTGCCTTCCCTTCAGGGTACTCAGCTGTAAAATTAGCATGGACATTAGTTTGTTGTCTGATATATTTTAATACTGCTAATGTTTCTTATGGACACATGTTAGGATATGTCCCTATGTTACTTCACTGGTAACATAACTTGGGAATTGGAATGCATGTTTTATTATTGTTATTTCAGTGAGATTAGGTTGAGAGCTATGGAAGAGAGGTAGAGCTGTGTCTTGGAAGTGCTTCAAACTGTCCTTAAAATTGCAATGCCAATTTTGGTGCAGTGTGTTAAAATGTAATGAAATGAGAACAGACTTTTGAAGACAAAAAATTATCTTCAGTCAGAAAAGAATTTTTGTGAATGACTTGCCTATCCTGGCAGGAATCTTGAAGTAGTGTATAGCAGAACACACAAATAGAGCCTCAACCAAAAATTTTGGGTGAACTATCCCATTCATCTTGTGGAGTGTTTTGTTTTTACCTTATAGTGGCACAACATGAAAGCCTCTGATGAAGATCATTCTTGGCCAGCTCTGAAGTCATTTTACAATACTGTGTGCTTGGTGCTTTGTTCCAGGAGCATTTCCTTCGCTTCTCTTGCAATGGCAATTTTCCTGTGAGACTGGCTGCTGTGATGCAGAGCACTGGGAGGGATTCAGAAGAACAGGGGAGAAAATTCATGTTTTGGCTTTCATAAAAGGGAGCAGGAAGAACACGTTGGTTTCTCCTGCTTCCCCAAACCTGGCTCCCATAAAAAGAGAATAAAAAAGGTGCCTTCACATCAGGATGTTCTTAGATGCGTAATCTAGAGGGGACAGAAGGAGGCCTGGGTACATCCAGAGGAAAAGTTTCCCCACAGATTTGGTAGGAGCAGAAGCATATGTGGCTGAGAGGCATAATGCCTTTCCCCTCGAGTTGAGCACCTTGTGTATGAATTGACACTATGTAACTCACCTGCTTGGTCTTTATCTTCTTTTTTTCTGCTAGTATTTGTTTGTTTGTTTGGAGTGGTTACAGCATACTGTAGATTTAATGAAACCTCAGATAATAAATTGTCAAATAAAATCATTTGACAGAAGGAGCTTATAGAGAGATTTTCTTTTCCCTCAGTTTCTGCTAAGGGCTGGGTTAAGATTTCCTACAACTGGGTTGGTCAGATAGAGTGTCTACCATGTGTTGTTGTGAGGCAAATGTCGTTGAAAGCCAAACAGACTTAACAAGCCTGTTAGCTAGGAAGTTTATAATTGGACGAGAAAATCTGTGATGTCTGTTTTGATGCCCGTTCTTGTGTTTCTTGCCCTTTAATGCTGTGCAACTTTTGGCATTTTTAACACAGTATTTTTTTAATTATAAATAATCTTTTGGAATGGTAATCAGCGCTGCATTTATTTGTGACTTCTTGATATCTGAAGCATCTTGCTCAATTTGTTAATGTTTTGGAAGGTTTTTTTGAAGATCCTTACTTTGGCTTGTTTCTTTAGCATGATGCGTACGAGTACTGTGCTGTAACTTCTATTGTCGTGCTCGTTTTTTCTTGATGCTTGTAGAGATTTCTTCCACTCTGTCTGAAGAGAAGAAACAGCTTAATGGTAAGTATTCACCTGGAGTGAGGTAGGGAGTAAATATTAAACATATTTGAATATTACTGAGTGAGCAGTGTTTACCTAAACTTCTGTCTGTCTTTATATTTGAATCTGATGTTGAGGCTCTAATGATCTGTGGAAATTACAGAAGGCAAAATCCTGATCAGGTATTGTGAATTCATTTTTTAGAAGTATTATGAGACTGCAGTAGAGTAGTATAGATAAGGGGAGCATGAGATGGACAAGCTTTCTGCTTGAGTGGGACAAGACAGGTCACAAATTACTGTGTGCTGTGAAATCTGCCACTACAAAATTGCCAGTCTTTTTGATCCTTCTTTGTATCAGAAGAGCTAGGTGGCCATGGGGCTGGAGTAGCAGAGACAAGACAAAATCTTGGGGAGCACTTAGAATTAATAAGTCTCTACTAAAAGCTGTAACATCATCACTGGGAAACAAGTTGAACTGGAGGTGAATTAGTTGATCACAGCATGATTGAACTACTTAACATACAACTGTGAGAATGACTGGTCTGACAACTGATGTAGCTCTAAGGAAAGCAAATATAGTCCTGTGAATGTATCAGGAGGTTGATAGTCCTTGTAGAGATGGGGAAGCATTCAAGCCTTCACTGCATCCTTCCTTGAGTACTGGAGGTAGCTTTGGTTGCTAGTTATCAAGACCTATGCATATGATTTTGATGCTTTTGGGGAAATGCTACAGCCTGATTAGTCATATTAGTATAAGAGGCTTCCTAAAAGAATATGGCTTATTAAGTCCCATCAAATGAAGTGTGATGGGGGTATGTTGGTGAAGCAAATAAGATGAGCACCTGTGAAAGGAAATAATACAACTTGAACTCAAGGCTGACCTATTGGCATGAAAGGGGGCATGTGCAAATCAGTCATGGAAAAGCGTAGGCTGAAATTTTGGGAAAGGAGTCTAGAGCAGTCAGATTTTGGAGTGGCAGGAGGAGCAGAAACCTAGATGCATCTTGAAGCCAGACATGTTCTTAGGTGGTGTCCCAGCCAGTCCAGGCACAGTGAGGGGAAGGTGATTTGTTCATGCTTTCTCTGGTGAATTTGAGTTCCCGTTTGTTTTCTGTTTTTCTCATACTGTCTTCCTTGCCCTCCTTTTGTGTTCTGGGGTGAATCAAAAAGACCGTGGCCAGCAGGTCGAGGGAGGTTCTCCTCCCCTTCTACTCTGCCCTAGTGAAGCCACATCTGCAGTACTGTGTCCAGTTCTGGGCTCCCCAGTTCAGGAGGGACAGAGATCTTCTAGAGAGAGTCCAGTGGAGGGCCACAAAGATGATTAGAGGCCTGGAGCATCTCCTGTATGAGGAGAGGCTGAGAGAGCTGGGACTCTTCAGCCTGGAGAAGAGAAGACTGAGAGGGGATCTTGTCAATGTCTATAAATACCTGAAGTGTGGGGGCCAAATGGATGGGGCCGAGCTCTTGTCAGTAGTACCCAGTGACAGGACAAGGGGCAATGGGCAAAAACTGGAACACCAAAAGTTCCACACAAACTTAAGGAAAAACTTTACTGTGAGGGTGACGGAGCACTGGAACAGGCTGCCCAGAGAGGTTGTGGAGTCTCCATCTCTGGAGATGTTAAAAACCCACCTGGACACTTTCCTGTGCAACCTGATGTAGGGAACCTGCTGTGGCAGGGGGGTTGGACTAGATGATCTCCTGAGGTCCCTTCCAACCCCCACCATTCTGTGATTCTGTATTTGACTTCTAAAAGGCAGTTTACCTTTTAGTATGCACAAGCATTGAGCTACACAAAAAGTTAAACATACATCATATAAAAGTAAGCAAGACTGATTTTGTTTATTCCTGTTTTACTTACAAGATGTTAAGCTAAACTTTGAAAGGTCTGTTGCCTGACCTTCCTTTTTTTCCCAGCAATGAACAAGTTGCTGGAACCTGTTAATCTTGCTTTGAAGGACTGGAGAATAAGAAAACAAACTCTGCTTTACTCTAGCAGAATGACATCACTTGCAGCTAGTAGTCATTAAATACATGATAAATATTTTGTATTCAGTAGAAGACTAATTCTACCATCTATTTCAATGTTGTTCTCCTCTTGGTTATTTTGGTTCATTAAATCCTTAGTTTTTGTGCTTGTCTAGCTGTCCAGAGCTTTCCTCTGCATCTTTTGTATTCACAGTGGATCCAGGCAAAGAGAAATAAGTTATATTCCCTCTCTCTTCCATCTTGCTTCTCCACCTGCTCCTAGAAATATCTTTTCTTGTCCAGATTATGTGACTGTCAGGAGACATAGGAAATTATTCTGATGGTAGTTTCCAGTGAAGTTGCCAAAATATTGATGCTTGCTTGTTGTATTCAGTTTACCTGTTTGTCAAGACTTTTTCTGAAATAGGAGAGGTCAGTTCCTGAGGTGCCTTCAATGAGGTTTTTCGTATTCAGTTTTTCATCTTGGTGCTTAGCTCTTGTAAACTTAAGTCAAAATGGGTCTAGAAATAAGCATCACTGTCTGAAAGTGGGAAAGAGCAGCCTATGGCATGGACTCTGTTTTGTTTTGTTTTTAAGTTGTTGGCACTAGTGAAGACATTTTTGTCTTATCAATCTAAAATGTATAAATAATACTCGGAGTGTGCTCAGATCAATCAACTTAAATGTATCCTAGATTTTTGTGAACATCAATTTTGTGTAATGTTAGGGGCAATTAAAGCTGCAGTTTTCAGAGTATATTGCTAGTGAAGACAATCAGCATGGGTGTAGCCTAATGTGCTCTTCAACATCTGTTAATGCTTGAGTTTCAAACAAAAGACATCAACATTTCAAAACTGTGCTATTACCAAAGCATGCCTGAAAACTTCATATTTGTTTGAGAACAAATATTTATCAAAGACATATTTTAAAAATTATCTCTTTAGCCATGCACTTTTGAGGTAAACTGAATTTCTCTTTCACCCAAACTATTATGATGATGACTTTTGTAATATTAGTAGTAAAATAAAAAAATAAATAAATACTTGAGCAGTTCCACCATCTGAAAACAAGCTTGTGATTGAGTATATGCACATCAGACCTTGAAAAACTTACAGTATGGAAAAGGGTGATTCAAGGAGAGTTTGAGCTAGAGTTTCAAGTACAGGGAACTAAATCTTGAGGTTCAACCAGCTGGAATTCTTTAGTGTAAGTAATATAAGCGTTCCTGTTTTTCTTAGTAATATTTGGAGTTTACAGGTATGGGTCAAGCTTGTTCTGGGCCTTCTAAGAACCAAGAAAACAGTATGTACAGAAAGCTTTTAGAGCATCCTAAAATAGTTTAGATTGGAAGGAACATCTGCTCGATCCAGCTCGTTCGATCCAGTCTCATGCTCAAAGCAGGGTAAGCTTTGATAGTAGAACAGATAGCTCATGAGCAGTGAGCTCCCATGGGAAGTGAAGAGGTGTGGTATTTTGGTTGGGTTGGGTTTTTTTAATTATAATTATTTTTCTTCCCTATCCCCCCATATACATAACCAGAATTTTCACTGCTACTTGTCTATGCCTCTTGTCCTTCTCTGAGAAGAGTCAGACTGTCTTCCCTACACTTCCTTCTCTCCCACTCCCTCTCTTTAGGTAGTTGAAGACTGCGGTTGGATTTCTCCCTTAGCCTTTTCTTTTGCGGCTGAACAAATACAGTTCCCTCAGCCTCCTTTCATATATCCTGTACTCCAGCTGCTGACTGTTTTGGTGGCCTTTCCCTGGGCTTGGTCTGGTATGTCAATGTCTGTCCTGTGCTGGTGAGCCAAAACTGGGCAAAGTACTGGAGATGTGGTCTCACATATGCTGAACAGAGGAAGAATTGCTTCTTTTGAATGGATTGATTTACTCTTGCCCAGCATAAAGTTGGTCTTCATCACCACAAGGATGCAGTATCTGGCCAAGTTTGGCTTGTCTACTTAGTGCTTGGAAGGTTTTCTACAAAGCTCCTTTCTATCCAGTCAGGCCTCCTGCTTGTTCTGTTGCATCAGATTTATTTTTTTCACAGGTGCAAGATTTTGCATTTGCTTTTGAGATTCGTGGAGCTTTTGTCAGCCCATTTCTTCAGTCTGTTTGGGTCCCTTGGAACCGGTACCCTTCTGTGTTTTGACTGCTCCCTTGATTTGTTATTGCTCATGCACTTCCTGACAGGGGAACAGTGTGTGCCCTTCAGGCTGCTAATGGTGGTATCGAACAGTATCGGCATTCCCTGTTCCCTAGGGAATATCAGCTGTGGCTAGCCACCAGTTGGACTTTGTACTCCTGTTCACACCTTTTGTGACTGGTAGTCCTGATTTTCTATCCAGATTGTAATCCACCTATCAAACCCAGCTCTCTCTAATGTGGCTACGAGGACAATGTGCCTTGCTATCCCATGGGGTTCTGCAAAATAGTTCCAGAACAAGCTGAAGTTTGCTCTCATGAGATGCAGACTTGTAATTCTGCTGGTTACCTTAAACTCCTTTATTTCATGTTGGCCATCAGCCTTTGGCTTCACCACCATCTTCTCTTTATTTATGACCACCATGATCAGTAGAGCGCTTTCGTTAGTTGGTTCATTGATCACCTGAATCATTGACTTTTTATTGCAGCGTGACTTCTTGTTCTCACATTAGCATCTTACAATATTTCAGAATAATTAATAAGTAACTTGGTTTGCCAGAACATCCTATTTCATTGTGACTGTTCATATATTTCTGTTGACCTGCAAAAGCAAACAGGAGTGTGTGTGACCATGAATTCCTCTTATCCATAGAGGCCAACCTAAGCATATGATGTATGTCCTCAAGAAAGGCTTAGCCTTTGAGAAGGCTTTTATCACTGGGTGATTGATTTTCTTTTGCAATGAAAAACTGCTCTGCTGTTTTGCTTCCTTGGAAGCTGCAGATGGTGTGTACTTAGGGGTAATTAAGGATCAAAGAATAAGTAATTCCAATGAGTTTTAATTGCTTAGGGTTAATTCCCCCATCTGGATGATTAAGTAGTTTTGACAGATTGGGTTAGACCAGCGTGGCTCTGTTTTTATCTACTTCCCACGTGGTGGAGTCACTCAATTACTGTGTGTAAGCTTGTAGTCACACTACAAAACTTACTGGCATTTGGAAGATAGTCATCTAGGTAACTGAGATGTCTTGTGTTAATTTATTTTATGCCTAGCCATTTCAGGTTTGCAAGATTTGCCTTTGAATGGGCTTGAAACCAGCACTTGCCAACTGTTACCTTAGAGTTTTGCCTAACCATTGTCCAGGAAAACTCCTGCTGTTCGTCTTGCGCTACAAATCATACTACATTTCAGTCTGTGCAGCTTCCTCCACCTTGATTCTGTTTAATTTCTTTGTGTTAAAACTGATGAAGGATTGCAGTTGCTTTCATCTGTCATCTCTGCTCAAGTTTTTGCTCAAGTTTCTATTAGGTCAGAGATTAACACAGTTGATGTTTTCAAAGGCTGACCAAGTGTCGCCTCCCAGGAAAAGCTTTTTCCAACTGTTTAATGTTGTTTAATTATTAAAAGTAAGTAGCTGTATTCTGTGAAAATTCCAAGCAAAGTGCAAAGTAGAGAGATTAAGGCTGATATCTTTAGTTAACGGACTAGCGTGAAATTTTACTTGTGAATTAGGTTAGACTAGACATCCCAAATTAAATCTGAATTGTGTAAACAAATAGTTCTCTTACAGGAGATAGTTCAGATAACCTTTTTTCCATGCCTCACTATCAGAAAGCACAAGCTAATAACAGGTGAAACTGAGACCAAACTACATGTACCCGAAGAGCTGCATGCACAGATTCTGTGGTATATGGAACAATCTTAATTTCTGAAGCAGAACTTCATGTTCTAGGAGCCTGCTCTCCAAAATAAAGTGCTGAATAAAAACAAAATTTTAAAAGCACATGGATACTTCTGGCTGCCTGTGGAAATAAAGCCACTAAATACTGCAGAGGGGTATTTAGGACATTCAATTTTAAAAATCTAAAACATCTCTGATTATGATTTCTATAAAGCGAGCATCGCAGCAAATATTTTAATGACTCTCTGCTCTTTGTAGGTATGCTTCCTGAGAAGAAAGTACTGGGTGCTTCTGCTAAAGATTTAACTCCAAGGTAAACCTTTGTCTTTTGTTGTCTGTTGAACATTTGATTTCATAACCCTGTGCAGTTCTTAGTAAATGCAGGCAACTTCTTCCGTGGTTAATTCTTAATGTTTCAGCTAAATGAGTTTATATCATTACCATCCTCTTAGAAGTAGGAAAATTGAGGTTCAGGTTTAAACAACTTGCCAAAGCTCATATTGACCATATGGGCAGGTGATGATGCAAGGTTCTGGGCTCGCTCTGTTGGTTTCTAGTACTTGCATTGCCTTGCATCGCATACAAATGTATGGCTTATGTTTGCAGGCTCCTCAGCATTGTCAGGAAGGTTCATATGCTGCACATGCTTTTTAAGTAAAACCTGCCTCATATAATTTTAGCTACAATGTGGTGTCTATCAGGATACATAATTAGACTGTTGTTATTTTAATAGTCTTTCCAAAATTATTGGCTCTGGACTTATCTCTTCAAAAATAGTAAATAATATGTTTGGCTTTTAAATTTTAAGACAGCAGCTCTGCTTGAAAACTGCTAGTCAAATATATTTTGGTATGCCAAAGAAAGAACATTTTTTTTCATTGCTGTATTTTTTTTTTTTTACAGTTATGACTGGTTCCAAACAGATAGTTTGATCACCATTGTCATATATACTAAGCAGAAGGTAAATGTATTTTATGCAAGGGAGAATGAAAAGATCCAGTTGTGTTGATCCAGCTTGAATTCTAGGAGAACTTTCTTAATATTTTTTTTTCCCTTGCCTGTGAAAGGATATGAATGGAGACTTGGTGATAGTTGACTGTCAAGACAAACGATTAAGGGGAGAGATCATTGTGGGTGACCACTCTTATCTTGTGGAACTTGGTAGGTACTGTGATTTTGCAGTTGAAAGTACTGAATTTTCTTTCTACTTTATAAAAACCCTCTCATCAGATAATATGCATTTTATATGTACCAGTTAATTTTTTTATTCCTCTTTCATTAGAGATGAAGAATTAGCTTACTTTAAAGTTCCTTGACGTAAAGAAATTACATTGTTTATCAATTCACATCTTCATTTGTTTAGTATGTACTTAATTTTTTACATGTGGAATAAAACATAGTAAGAAATTGAGGTAAAAGTTGTGTAAAATTTTTCACATGTGTTTTTGATGGTTATTAAAATGCCCTTATTTAAAAAGGGCAAGTGGAATGATTTAGATAAATGCAGATTGAGTAGTGGGGAAAAATGATGCCTTTCTTAATGGGGCTTGCAGAAGTCACGAGTGAGATCTTAGGACCAGGGTAAAGGTTCACAGGGTTCTATGCTCTTAGTTGACCTCATATTCCTAGCCTTAAATTCTGTGTATGATGACTGGAATGTAATTTTGTTTTTGCTTAATGTGGAGGTTTTTTTATTTCAGACTTGTACCAAGCAGTTCAAGAAGATGTGGCTGGTAAGTTCCATCTCTTGCAGCACATCTGTATCTTTTTGAATATCAGAATGCAGACACTCAATTTGTTTTTCTGATTCATCAGATACTTTACAGTTTTGCTTACCACCAGGTTCTGACATAATCAATCAACTGGAACCATCACACTGAATTTTTTTTTTTTTTTTTTTTTTAATTTTAAGTGTGGCATTTGGGCCTGTGAAAGTAAGAAGTTGATGGTCCTCTGATCACTCTTGAGTATGACTAAATGTTAGAATAATTAGAAGTTATTCCTGTTGTGTATTAATAACTATTATTTGTTTAGACTGGGATTTTCTTGGATTTAATTATTCATTCTAATGGCCTTGAAAAGAAAGGAAGTAGTAAATAGCGGTAGTTACCAATTTCCAGTAAATGAGGACTCTGAATTCATGAGCATTCTTTTTGACCAGATGGGCTTGAAGCTTTTCATAATGTATTTAATAAATAAGATATATTAATTATGCATATTACATTGGTGCTTGTTGTCTTAAATGCACTATAAAACATTATAAAGAGATAGCTGGAAGTACTTTTAGTTTGATATTTTAATTTAAAGAATTAATTCTATGTGTCTTGAGAAATGACTGATTCTTCCAAAATTTCATTATAATGGAGGAGTGAAATATTTTTTTTTTTATACAAAGTGTAACTAAAAGTAACAGTGTGAAACCTCTCTTTTAGTAAATATTGCTGAAAAAGTTGGGAAAGTAGAGATTATCTTAAAGAAAAAGGATAACATTCATTGGAAAATGCTGGGACAGCCCTTGGAGAGTCATAATACACTTCTCAAACGCATGGACAGAGGTGAGCAGTTTCATGGCCATGTTACCAGCTGTTTTAAGACTTTTTGGAGCTTGTTAACCACTTTTGGTTTCTCCTGGGGTTTCTTTTTCTGTAGTCATACTTTCATTTCTTTCAGGAATGTTGTCTGATCTTGTTGAAAGCTGCTCAGGAATTCTCCTTAAAGGGGTTCAGCTTAGAGCTGATTTTTGCTTTGCCTTGGTTTGTTGGTTTATTTTTGGAAGGAATTGGAAGGCTTCTAGGCTTGCAGAAAGGCTGGAAGAACCTAATAGAGGAAGATGAAGAATGCTTGAGTGTTGTTCCATCTCATGGCTGCCTTTGTGCTTGGTATCTTTTCTGTCTGTAGGAAGACCTCAGTAGACCCTGAGGAGATAGTGCATGGACTTGTGTCCGTCGTTATAAGAGTAACTATAGTGAGGGAACAAAACCTTCCACTTCCAACTGTTACTATAGATGTAGTAACTCCTTTCAACACTGTAATATTGTTCCAGCACCCTGCATCTTTGCAACTTGAGCTGTGATTAAGTAAGTGACTTCAAGCCATGTGCAGTTATCAAAGCCAGCTCTGAATAAACTGATGTATCTGCAAGAAGCAGTAGATGCTCTATATGAGTTCATTTTTTGGTAACAGAATAGTATGAACTTGATGCAGCATCAAAGTGTATTATCCTGATCAGTGTGCTGCTTTTGGTTTTTTCCCAGCTAAATAAAAAATTTCTGCACAATTACATTATATAATGTAAGCATGCTCCTGATGTTATCGCAGCTTCTCAAAAGCCCTCTTGGCCCTCTGTCTAACAATACTCAAAAGTTGACTGTTTGATGTTAGTCTGTCTGCCTTATGTGTGAAAGCAAATCTGTACGTTTTCAAGAGCTAATTAAATGCTGATCACCATGTTGTATACCTCTTACTGGCTCTGTTATGCTGCTTAAGCCTTTAAAGTTGAGAGGTTACTGTGGTATAAAAGGGAAGGCTGAATGTGTAAAACCACATCTCTTAGCTGCCTTTAGCTTATGTACAATGTAATTTTCCTTATGAGAGTTTCAGAAACTGTTGAGTCATCCACTTTAATATTAGATTTTTCAATATAATTCTTTGTATTTAAGAGGATACAACCCAGACTAATATGTTGTCCACTGTCTATTGCTCATTTTCTCCCACCTTACCACTTTTCATGGTTATGGAAAAGAAAATGAGAAAATAACCTGAAAGAACAAGAGTTGTATAAAATATAGTGGTTTTATAAATCATTTGCAAATGAGGAAGGTGAGGATTATTGAATAAAATTAACAAAAATCCAGATTGAGAACGAGTAACCAATGCTTCCCAGGTGATTATTTTCCAGTTTTTTCTAAGAAGTCAGGCTCCAACACAGCATTTGTCTTGTTATGCAGAGAAGCGTTATAGATATTGGATAACTTAATTATGTATCACTGACTGACTGAGTTCAGATCAGTTTAAATGGAATCTCCAGAAAACTTAAGTGAAAGGGCTTGCTGAGCCTGAGTTTCTTGAGTTCCCTGATTACAAAGGTGACAAATCTAGCAACTATATTGATACCTATGACTTTTTAATCCCTACTCTAGAAACTCTTATTCTGCAAGTTTTTAATTTTAAACATTTTAAATTGAGCATGCCAGTAGGTTTATAGAGAAAGAATGTCCAGACCTAGATGTCTTTCCTTTATTCCAACCCTGTGCTTTCACCTCAGACATAAAATCTGTGTGATGGATGCTTCTGTTCACTCAGTTTAGTCTTAAGTTTTCAGTTTTGCTTCTACTTCTGTGGGAGCAAAATAATGTTACAGGTGAAGAAACTTGTATGTTGTGCAGTGTGAGCACAGAAATAGTAATTAACAACTCTAGATAATTTCCTTGTCCTTATTGGGTGTGCAGTTGGTTTTGTATGTACTAGTGAAGTCCAAGTAAATCAAGCAGTAAGACAGCATAAATGTGTATGCTGCTGACCAGAGTCGTGATTCACTGTAGGTACTTGGCCACTTAGTGTGTGCCAGCGTGAAGCTGTGACGTGAGAAGGATCAGCAAGGACCATAGACAGGACAGAGGAAGGACACGCTAGTATTGTGAATAGCTGTACTTACATGGTATATCGGTTGCTATTAAATACTCCCAGCGATGTATGTGCTGTAAATTAAGTAACTTGGCCCTATTTCATTGAGAAGTAGAGTTCCTCAAATTCTACTATGGCTGAAAAGAGCAGGTGGAACAGCTGGCGTAAGGTCTATTGGGATTTGAGTGTGAGCAGCAGAAGCAGTACCAGTTGTGGTTCCTTGTGAGAGCTGCTTTGCTTCCAAGGCCATAAATGTTAGTTAAAGCTATTTTGTAGCTTTATATCTGATATTTCTGTGTGGCTCTATATATAGAGTAGCACAGATGTGTTGCCTTAAATACTGTGATTTTTTTCACTTGGATTTATATATCTTCTACTGCTGACTCTCAGCATTACCTTTTATTTCTGATGAATGAGAGTCTTATTTAAAGACACTGTAACTGGTAATTTCCACTTCTTGAAGGTACCTGAAGATCTGAGAATAGATTGGAAAATAGTTATGTTATCTTCTTATACCTGTTTTTTATTTATTTAATTCAGTTTTTATGTATTCATCGTTCTTCTGGTAAGTTACTGACACTTTCTAATAAAAGCAATCATTTTACTCAGAATGTTTCCGCACTTCTAGTTTGATGGCAAGGGTGTTCTGAGGCCATGAACAGTTAAGTGCTTATGGGAACACTGATGTTTAATTCCTCATGTTTTTCTTGTCTTTGAGTTTTTCCTGTTGTATTTCCTTGAGTATTGGTGGTTTCAAGTATTTCCATTGTATTCAAAGCACAGGAAGAAGGGCTGAAAATCAGGCAGGATTGACACTTTAAAACTACTTGATTTTATGTTGTTATTACATGTTCACATGACAGCATTCATAAATTAGTTTATAAAGGGGAAGTGTGTGACCCTATACTTTTAAGTTATTCAATCTTTAGTTTTACAACAACCAATTCTAAACTCTACAAAACTGTGCTGAAGCTCTTCTTCAGGGACAAAGACATAATGGAGAGATGATACTGTTGGAAGCCTGTGATAACTTTATGCTGTGAAGAAACAATTAACATAAGCCTCTACTTTTTTCCCCTTAAGCTGAGGAAGTCCAGATAAATTGCCTATGGACTCTCAATTTCCTGCTGAGTTTCGACTAATATTTTGGCTGGTGTATCTATTAGTAATTGTGTGGAAGGAACAAAATTGTGGAATTTCTTCAAAGTTGAAGGGCATTTTTTTTAAAAAAAATGTAATTTCAGGGTTCTACACTGTATCTTACTTGGAATGTATTAGTAGTTTCAGAAGAATATTCAATACTGCTTCTGCTCCTTAAGAAGGATTAAGTGCATAGTTTTCTGGAGGAATAATTGTTTGTACCCAACAGTATTGCATAGAAAGCATAATTCAGTATAACTAGGTTGTCATTATAGGGAAGTTGGTGACATTATTCTTAGCTAGCTGTTATGAAACTGGTCATTAGGAAGCATAAAAAAACCCGAATGATTGCTGTACCAGCATCCTGGAAATCTAAATGCAATATTAAAAAAAGTCAGGTAGAACTTTCTCATTTAAAAAAATAACAAGAAAACTCACACAACATAGTGATAGAGTGCAGTTTTTCTCGTGGGTATGAAGACATGATTTTGCTGTAAGTGCCTTTTCTGGGAAATAAGATACAGAAGCCCACTCATGAGGGGATAGGTTGTGGCCACCACTGCATATTCTGCTTCTGTATCCAAGTGGAATTGCAGCCATATCTTGGAGGAGACAGGCAAGCACTGTAATCCTGTTACATAGACCTGCAGCTTATCAAAGATTGTTCAAAAAAACACCACCTGAAAAATTGTTTTAAAATTATTTTTTGCTGTGGAATAATTTTTTAATAATTTGAACTTGAATTTCAGTTGTCCTTGTTCATCTTATTTGGTAAAACCAGATCTCTTTACTTTGATTTTTCTGTATTAATGTGCTACTTGTTTTTGTGGAAAAACAATTCTGACAAATTAAAAATCAAGACCTTCAGTGCTGATCACTTAAATAAAATGTCGTTGTTGAGTACAAATCTGCTCATGATGTCCTTTCAAAAGACTTGTTACTCTGAATGAGATAACATTTCTGTGTATCAAAGGCTTTTATTTTTGACTTGTGGATAGTTGTTCAGCTTGTAGTTGTGGTCAACAGAGAGTGAAACTTTGAATTATTTTAATTAATCACTTTTTTTTACCTATTTTCTGGTTTCTTAACAGCTTTAGCCAATAGAATAAGCAACTGATGTTGGGGCTTTACGTGATAATACCAAATATCTCTGTATTGAAATTTATTTCTACACAGTAAAAATGAAATTTAAGGGAAAAATTAAATATTTTGCATGGCAGTTTGGAAATGTTTTGGAATAACTGTGTATGTAAAAGCAGTAGCCGTATGCAAGTAAAAAATTACATGTTAGTAGGAATGATTTATGGGGTGGGCGCAGTGGAGTTGGGAGGAGGGTGTGTGGGAGTATTTTTCCAATGGAGAGTAAACTCTTCTTCCTTCTGAAAGTGATCCTGAATTTATACTCTGACCCTTGTTTTGGGAAGTAACCTAATTGCCAACTTCTGCTTTCCTAAAGAGAGCGCAGCTATCGTCAGTTGTGTGCAACTATTGGCAGCTGCTCAGGGGGTTCAGTAAGGAGTCAAGGTGATGTTACCTCTGAGGACTGAAATGGGATGTAATTTCATACCTCTGTGCAGTGCTTGTAGTCCATGTTTAGTGAAAGATGGTAGACTTTTGGTGGAGGGAACAGAAGGGAGCAGAATGCTGACGCAGCACTTCAGGTGTGTAAGCTGGACTTATGCTGTGACTGTGCGGTATTTGCTGCATAACCAGGGCAAGTTTAGGAGGCATTGATTCAATGGAAACTTTATTTTGGGAAGGAAGGGAGACCATCTGGGAAGAGAGCAGATGACCTCTTTGGATAATGGGAGCTTGCTTGTGAAATGTAGTAACTAACTGCAGCGTTTGAGGGTACTGATAAATTGATGGGCAGCATTAAGGGCTCTCCTCTTGCTTGTTTTAACTCCAAGACTGGGCTGCTGCCAGGGTGGATATGCAGGCACCTTCCTTCAGCTGTGTGGTTTGGTCTCCATTATGGGAGCACTAACAGTACTTGAGGCTCCATAATCAAGTAATGTGAATAAAATAAGGATTAACTTTCAGCTGGCTGATGGACACTGTTGGGTGGTACATGCTTGCTGAGGGTGGAGTGGAATTCCTCTGCAAGAGATGGAGAGGCAGCGGAGGGATGCGGCTTTGAAACTCTCTATCCCAAGCAAGCAGGCTAACACTGCTGCCTTAGCATTACTAGGATTATGGCTAACAAGTAAGATGAAGTAAGAATTGTCGCTGAAGTTTTATCATGGAAGAAAAGCAAGAAACATCATTCAAGGAAAAGCTCTTAAATTGGAATCCCTTTCATAACAAGGAAGAACTTAGTAGGCAAAAGGATGATGCCCTCCAGAAGGTATCATTATCTGTGCAGCAGTTGTTAGTAAACCTCATTTCATATGCATTTGAATTAAGGTGCTGTAGCTCTTGATTCCAGCAGAGGAGGAAGTTCCCATATCCTTTCCAGTGATTCTTAAGTGTGAAGAATTGACAGCAATCTGAGCATATTTATTTGTATACAGTACTTTGCAATCTTAGTATGTATTGCTTTTCAAAAGAATGGTAGAAAAACAAATTACAACAAACTTCTATAAAATTTATCTTATATAACCAGAGAGCTGAAGATGTTTTTGCTTTACTTCAAGACTGGTATGAAATGGAACTATTGCTTTTAATTTTTCAAAACTGTAGGCATTCTTTTGGTACATCTGAAATGTTTGCTCATTCAAAATAAGCAGTTTGTAGGATGTTAGATGAAAGCCATAAGAAAATATAAATGAAGAAAGATTTATTCCATGCCAGAGGCTTTACGTCATGTCTCTGCAGGCATTTATAGTGGATAACTCACTAGTGGGTATTTGAATAATATAAGAAAACAAGTGTATAAGAAAAATGCCATGGCCACCTACTGTGGCAATAGTGATATGTAGTGAATTTGATGCTAATTTAGCCCATGCACAAATTGCATGTCCAGCTGAGATTCAGTAACCTCAGCGTATGTTTCCAAGCATGACTACATATCTTTAGATACCTGATCCTTTTAGCAAAGTTTATTTATACCCTTAGAAATAATGCCAATTAGAAAGAAGTGTGGCTGAGCTGGAACATCTTGTTTAAACCCTTAACTTTTAAGCATTTTGTAGATAAATATTGTTTATTTGAAAGCTTTTCTCTATTTAACATTCTTTTGTTTCTGTTGTGGTTGAATTGATGGACTGTGATCCTGTGCTTGCTGGAGAAGGGAATGTTAATAGCGATGGCTGTTCCTTCAGGCAGTGATTGACTGCCCTGTCACAGAGCAGTCTGTAACTAGTCTCATCTGTCTGGAACTCTGGCTAGGTTTTATCCAGAATATCTGGGGATAGCAAAACATTTGGGTTAGTAATGCTGCAATAAAGAAACTGCAGTACAGGTAAGTACTTGGAAAATGATAAGTCATTAGATGAAATTAGTGAAATACTCAAAGTGGTCCTTAAATGACTTTTAGAGAACACTGGGGTAGGAGAACGGACAGGTTAGCTTACTGAGACCCTTTTAAGCTTTGTTTTGTTTGTTTTTTGTTTGTGTTTGTTTGTTTAAGTCCAGCAATTGGTGTCTTTTCTTGAACTGTAGCCCTAGTTAAAATTAAAGTTCAGCCAGCCTTACTGTCTTGGACTTCTTTTTTGTGGTGCTGCTGGAAGTGAGAGTAAGGAAGCAATGGCAGTACTCACTTAAACTGCAGCAGTGCCTAGAATTTCCTTTACATTTTGTCTTGCATTAATGAAGACTTCAGTGTCAACTTGCATAAGCCTTCTGTCAGGCAAGACTCTCTTAAGAAGAGTTACTGACGTGAGAGAGAATTTTGGCTGACTTCAGGATTTAGGCCATGTACAAGTGATGTATGCTTATTACAGATTTTCTGGTAGTTCATTCCTGTTCAAAAGGGAATCAGCATGTGATTTAAATCAGGAAGTAAAGAAGCATCTGCTGGTGCAGTGGCAAAATACAGAAGATAAAATGCTTCTACTTCTAACTATTAAGACCTAAAGAAATATTAGATTCATAGACTAGCTTAGTTGAAAGGAAGTCATCTGGTCTAACCTCCTGTTCAAAGCTGTCCAGTCAAGGTTTGAATATCTCCAAGGACAGAGGCTCTGTCTGGGCAGCCTGCCCCAGTATTTGACCAGCCCATCCTCGTGGTGATGCCTAGTTGGAATTTCCTGAGTTGCAGCTTGTGTCTTTTGCGTTTCATCCTGTTTCATGAGTAGCTCAGCTATTTGTGCTAGTGACTTGAGTATTTTTCAATAACACAAGAAAAAGAGAGGGGAAGAAACATTGCTGCACTGAAATTGCTTCAATGCAGAAAGTGTCATTAGGATGACATGCACAAGTATTCTCATAGGTGAACCTGTCAAATTTTGAGAGGCTTGATATGAAAATATTCACTTGGACTGGTTACAAAATTTACGTTGAAAAAGGTAAATTACACGGTGGGATTATTGTAGGGAAGAGGCTTTTTGTCTCTGCCTTTTTTTTTTTTTTTTGGCTTGTTTTGGAAGTATGAAGTTTAGATAGTGATGCTCATGGGATTTCATTGCTTGTTTACTTGCTTTCTTTTCTGAGCATCCAATATCTTATAGCCCATGAAGCTTCCCTTGAGTTACAGATCAGTTTAGGTAGTGTGGTATCATCATGCTGATATTTCTGCAAAATACTGCAGTGCTGCAACAAAGGCTTAGCTGAAAAATGCTCTCCTAAAAGTAAGAGACGAAAAATGATTTCTGGTCATCTTCAATTCACACCTCTGGTTTTGTATCTAAGGTTTCTATAGTACGCTGTCCCTTGCTGTATGCAGCATTCGTTATTGCCATTGGTGTTTTGGGAAAGCTGGGACACTGTTGCCAAGCAGTCAAATAGTAACCCGTGATGGCAACAGCAACAGGCCTGTGTCAGTTAATAGAATATTATAGTTGAGAGTTTAGGGATACCTTCCTGTATTTGGCATTTGTTGCTAAATTGACCTTGTAAGCATGTTTCTTTCCAGAGTGAGAGCTACAAAGTGGTTGGTTTTATATCCCTGCTCTTTGTTCTTTGAAGTGCTTCTTCTTTGCTGCTTCACCTCTACTTACGTTCTGCAGTCTCTAGCTGTAATGCACAGGGCATAGCCCTCTATTTGTGTTTTAAAATCCTCTCTTAGACTGCAAAGTGGTGTACTAATGCAGATGACAGAGATCAGGATGGCTGCTTAGTTGGAACGGGTGCAGGTCTGGCCAGCCTTTCGCTGCGTGCTTTGCCACAGAGATCATTTCCAGCCTAAGTGATCAGTGGTGTCCCTGCTGTCGCAGAGGCAGAGTAAACGCCTTACTGTGCTTGAACCCTATCGCAGTTGTAGGGAAGATGCATTACTTTAAGCTTCCATAAGATACTGGTGAAATTGTTGTAGTTTATTTCCCCTTTGTCCCTGAACAAAGCTGAATATTCTGAGGTGTTCCTTCCCTTTTTCCTCACCTTTTTTTCTTTTCTTTTTTTTTTTTTTTTAAATGTCTTTCACTCTTCAGAATGTACAAGGGCTTTTTCTACAATTGTTCTGATTAGCGGTGTTCTTTCCTTGATTTCTTTCCCAATTTCTTGAAAAATTTTGGTGGAAATGCAGACCTTGCATAGTGATTTTTTAATTATTATTATTGTTTTGTAGTGCTTTTTTTAAGCTATGTTTTGCCCAGAATTTAGTTGATACACAGGTTGAAAAGCACTCTATTTGAAATACACGTACTCACCTCTGAAACAGCGGTATCGACGGAAGTTTGTGCTGTACATTTGACCTTGTAGTTGATTTAAGTAAGCAAGTGAATATATAACTGGAATTAATGATTTCTAGTTATCCAAAAGACACCAATTAATGTCTAAAATATTTATTGATAATGCTGAAGTGTGAGTTGCTTATGTAGTCACAGACGTTAGTTTTATGTTGTGTGTAAGCATTTAAGTATTGGTATTGTATACCAGAAAAATTGTTCAAAGCTTTATCAGGAATACTCGTTGTGCTAATTGCAATGAAACTGCAACAACCTGGGATGGCCAGCCCAATAAATAGGTGGGATTCTGGCTGGGCTTAGATAGTCTGATACTGAGGACTGTGGTGCTGGGCCTTGCTTACATGTCATTTGCATTACCCAGACTGGTTTTAGTCTGCATATATGTATTCTTGCTGTAGTTGTACAGTGAATTTAGTACAGGTGCAATGTAATACAGGGGGCTCTGTTTTCCAGTAGTGTTTAGTGTTTTTGTTCTTCTTCTTCCCAGTCAATGCTGAGCACTCACAGATTCAGTCTGTTGCAAGCCTAATGTAAGGCTATAAATGAGTCCTTAGCCTGAAGTTAAAACAGTAATTATAGGTAATAATATAAGAAGCATCTGTTTATAGTCTTTTTGTAACTCTATATAGTGAAATACACACCTTTATCTTTTAATAAACACATATAAGAATAGAAAGACAGACTGAGACTTAAATAACAAGTAAAACCATGTTTTTAGGACTGTTCTACAGAAAATGCAAGTTAGTTTCTAAGACGGAAGTCACTCACGACACCAAGCTCTTCTGCTTAATGTTGCCTAAGAGCACACATCTCCATGTTCCCACTGGACAACATGTTTACCTCAAACAAATCATTGCAGGTAAGAAAAAATGAGAATGTAACCATGGATTTATTAACATAAATCCCTTTTCATAGTCTTGGGAGAATGCCAAGGCCACTAATTCCCTGGTTGTAGTTAGAAAGTCTCTGCTTCCAGGATCAGTGCTTTATAATGAACTGACTGGATTAATATTGCTGGAAAACTAACTCTCAAGATGGCTGGCACTTATTGTTGACCTTATCAGCTCTTCTTTGAACTCTCCCTTTAAAACATTCTCTTTACTGAAGTAGTGCTTTCCATCTTTGAAGTGGGGGAAGCTCATTGTATCTGTATTATGTATGATTAATCAGTTCTTTTTAGTTTGCAGCTTTTTTGGCATGCAGAGGGTAATGTTGCAATTTTGCTTGTGGTTTTTTTGGGGTTTTTTTGCTTATGAGGGATTTATAGCAGTCATGATAACACTACTTTACCATGATAACATGAGAATGTGAGAGGAGGGCATCTTGAAAAACATTGTTTAAGTGCTATTCTTCAAAATTTTGTAAAAGGCAAACTTAAAAAATTAAATGGGAGGTCAAAGAAGTGTCCGTTTGGGGGTTTTTTAAGGGAACTTTTAAAATTTGCATATTAGTTGTTTTCTGGTCACTGTAATTGCATTGCACAATGCATGGTAGAGAGATTTCTCAGAGGAATTTTAAAATAACCTTTCATTGCAAACTGGTTTGTGCTCCTCCTCCTCCCTACCTAATTCTTTACTGGTGTCCAACTCTTGCAGTCTTTCTTTCTGTCGTTGTACAATAGCTTTTTGAAATGATAGTGGAATAAAATATAATCATGCAGTACTAGAAATCTACTAGTTCATTTTATAAAAAAATCAAGCTGAAGTACTTGAAATTAAATGCAAATGTTTAGATTTTCATGTTCTTTGAGGATCACTCCAGATATTTTCTTTCAGTGTTTTGAATTGCTAAGCAGTGTAGAAATAACATACTGTACAGTGGCCTGATGATTTTAAATGGAAGTGGAAGGGTATGGTAATAAGAACTGGGGCAGTGGAAAGTAACACACTTGCATAAAAGCATGCAGTGGTGTTATTTTTATGGGATATACAAATTATTTGTTTACTGTTTGTTTATTTTGATATTTGTTTGCAGTAAATTTGCTGTATGTAGAGTACTTTTCGTATTATTTCAGCTACATTTTTGTCTTCTCTCTAGGGACAGAGGTAGTAAAACCATACACACCTGTGTTGCCTTTTTTGCCACTGGATTTCAAAGAACCATCGTGCCATGATGGTGCATGTATATATTTAATGATTAAAATTTATTCCTGTGGTCTGTTCACACAGGCACTCAACCACCTACAAATTGGTAAGTATATATTGAAGTTTTCTGTGTTTGATTTTGCAGTGATTGCTTTATCTTTCCAGATTAGCTGTCTGGGTATTGCGTTGTTCTTCTTGTTTACCTACTTATACATACTTATAACATTTTTTTTAAACCTTATTCTCCATGCCCCAAGTGTACAGGGTTATCCTCACTGTAACTAGGCTCTCCTGACTGATCTTCCTAATGTTTTCACGTTTAACTGTTCAGTTATGTCAGCTGTATCACACATTGTAGTTGATCACTTGGATTGTATGTACTCTTAGAACAACTTCTTCTACTTTAGAAGAAAGCAAGCTAAGTCTATTGTATTAGACTTAAGATGTGCTTCCAGTTTCAGATATGGAAGTAGATTTTTAACACTGACTTTGCAAATGTTTGTGTACTCATATAGCGTAAAATCCATCAAGACAAGACATTCTAGTTAAACATCTCTTCTTTTGGCAAGAATTATCCTTGTGTGAAATGTGTAGTACCTTTCTGAAAGGAACCCTAATACTACAAAGATGAAGGCAATATGAAAGGGCCTTAGAAAAATCAGTATACTAATTATTATCTTGTTTTCATCTCATTAATGTTTACCATTCTATTTTACTTTTTTATGAAGGAGACTATATTTCTGTCAGCAATCCTGAAGGTAATTTCAAGAAGTCACAGGTTCAGACTTCAGAAGATCTCTTTTTATTGGCAGCAGGCACAGGCTTCACACCAATGGTTAAACTGCTGAATTTTGCTCTCACTGAAGCTAGTTGCCTCCGGTATGTACTCTTCTCATGGTTAAACACCAAGCTAGAATAATCCATAAGAAAGATGAACCATAATGGGCAAGCCTCAGTATTAATAAAACAATTGACAAAATAAAATCATATGAAAACATTTTTCTTCAACTTATGTCAAAAGCTGGTATGCTTTAGGGAAGAGTCTGTCAGGGTCCTAGGGAACTTACACATATTTGGTTATTGGCTACCATCAACAAAATGGACTTATTTGCATTTTGGATTTTAGCTGTGATACAAATGTGCTCACCAAGGAGAAAATCTGGGGGGTTTTGGGGGGGGTTTTTTGTTTGTTTGTTTGTTTGTTTTTTTAAATTAGCTTTGCATTTGAGTACCTTTCTTAGTATTGAAATATTTCAGTGTAGATTTTTTTTTTTCCAGGCTGTTTCAAGATGTTTACAACTGTTTAGTTATGGCTTCTCTTTAATCTATTAGAATAGCTAGCATGCTTTCATATAGTTTTCACCTGCTAAGCAACAGTAACACATTTTTACCAGATGAGTTCCTGTTTTCACAAAAGTGGGACTTACACAAGCATAGCATTAAGTATATTCAGATGCATAAAAAGGCGTGCATTGCATATGCATTCTGTACTCTGCTTGTAAACTGTACAAAAGGAAACATTACTTGTTCTTGGTCAAATGAACAGGCCCCTTATGTCCTTCAGCCCCCCAGAACTAGTACTTCTGCTTGATGTGATTGTCCATTTACAACTGTAAGAGAGTATAAAATAGCTCAACTTTAAAGGGGAATGCAAAGAGTTACTGCAGGGTGATACTTTGATAGCGGTGAGATGTGCTTGCATTGCCTTTAGCAAAAATCTTCCTCTAGAGTCACATCTTGCAGAGTTTCTGGCAGATTACATTTTTGTCAATGTGAACTATTGTAATTTGGGAGAGTATAAAAAGTGAAAAATATGTCTGAATTGTATTTTCTTTAAAGCTGTTGCAGAGGACAGTTCAACAGACTTGCTGCTGTTTTCCTGTACCCTTGAATTTGGACTCTTGCAATGGAGATTAATTTCTAACCTTAAGTTTTATTCAGTGGAAGCACAGGATGTTTTGATTCATTGTATCTTTATGAAGCACATTTTGAAACAACGTAGAGATTGATTGGACACAAGTCTCCATAGCAAAGCTAAAAAGGATGATGTACTGCAGAAATCTGTTTCTAGGAAAAAAAACCCAACTAAACTCAGACATTATTCTTGTATTGTTTATTAATTACATATAGTCCTATTTTGTGAGCAGAGAGACTGTGTACTGTTTGGCTCTTCCAAAGCATCCTGTGCTTTGTGAAACCAAAAGACAAACTCATCTGACAAAATGCTTGGGAAGCACTGAGTGAATTTCGAGTAAATTTATTTTTTTCTTCTTGTGGGGGAAAACTGGCATGTCAGGTGAAGGTATTTGTGATAATATGAAAACAAAACTAAGGAGAGCACAGCAAAAGATGGAAACTTTGGCATTTTGTCCATAACCAGAATAAACTGAGTAGATAACGTGTGAAAGACTACTACTGCACAGATAGTGCTTGTACCTATTCTGTCCTTGAAAGATGACCAGAGTGGCTTATTTTAATCATCTTCCACACGATTTCCTATGAGAACTTGGTGCTCGCAATTAGCTTAGGATGCAGGAACATCCATTTTCTTACTAGTTGACGTAAATTACTTATTCCTTCTCACCACGGAGACTTGTTAAGTGCTGGAATGACTTGGTCTGGTACAGGTTCTGTGTATGTGCAGGCACTTAAAGCTTGGTTTTAATGACTGCTCTGTGCAGCTTAGTTTCTTGTCCTTATATTTGCTCTTTAACCCTCACTTCTTCTTTTGGGAAAGTATTACAAGAGTGTCTGTGCTGATTTTGCTAGGGTAGAGTTAATTTTCTTCTTTGTAACTAGAAGGCAGTGTTTTAATATATGTGTGTGTGTGTATATATATATTTATCTATTCTATTTGTATACATGAGATTATATAGAAACAATATAAATGTAATTTGCGTAAAATTATCTTATTGCAAAAAGTAACAATTGCTGTAAACTTGGATTGCACACACTAGAACACAAATTGCAGGAAGTTGAGGAAGGATCTGAATAATGACTGACTTCTCACCTGAGGGTGCAGAAGCCGCCTCTGTCCGTGATGCTGGGCCAGTGCTGCTGAACCTCTGGGGCTGTGCTGCGAGCGCTGGAGAATCCACAGCTTCCCTAGGCAGCATTTGCTGTGATGTAATGGGCTTGGATCATTGGATTTTCGTTCCTACTGTCTAGACAAAGTTCCTGTATTATTTTTTAAATCCCATGCTTCTTGCCTACGGTAAAGGTGGAAAACTGTTTGTTTTCTTCCTGTCTGCAGTATCCTTGTGTGCATTAAGTCATAATGCTCTTCCTTCAGCCTTGTTTCTTCTCACAGGCCAAATTGCATTTGGCCAAAGTATTAATTTAAAATAGAATACTGGTTGTCTATGCTGTTTTTTCCTTTTTAAGATGAGATTTTTACTCCTTTTTACTGGTGTATGGCTGCAATCAGATGGATACTTTTCTTAAAGAAGACTGAGGCACAAAGGCACTAAACACTAGATAGGCGGTTAATGCTCTTCTCAAGTAAAGTATAGGATGCTTGCAGTCTGTTAGTTCTCCTTGACAGTTGCATCTTTTTTGTCTCCAGCTTTTCATTCCTAAACTACCACTCCATTCTCATATTCACTTTTAAGACAGTGTTTCACTTTCATCATCACTTTTCTGGTTTTAAAGGTGATTTTATTGGGTCTGGCTGTGATGGAGTTAATTTTTCCCAGGTTAACCCACCACAGTGATATTGTAATTTCTCTCACCTCCTCTTCTTCTTCGGGATCTCTTTAACTCCCCCCGTTATACAGCTTTCCATAAGGCCCTGCATACCAGTTTTTGAGTTTATTAAAACCTGCATCCCTTGTAGTAATTACTAGTATGTCAGATTCTCCCTGTTTCCTTTCAAAGAGCTGATTAAGTTTCTCATTTGTTATCTAAACTTCTGGCATCATTCTCTCAACCAGCTCTTCTGTACTGGTGGGGATCATATCTGAATCTCCTCCTCATCCTTTTAGCTGTTTTCTCCCTCATTTCTAGCAAAGCTGTTATCAATTCATTCCAAGTTTGGGGATTTTTTTTAAATTCTCTTTATAGTACTGAGAAATGAGTAGTACTGCAGCAGATGTATTTGTCTACACTGTGGAGTATCAGTAAGGGTGTCTCAAAGCATTATTCTCCAAATAACCAATTTCTGCCTTTGCCCCCAAAGAACAAAATGCATGGCTTTCCTATGCACTCTTTATTGACTTTTCCCTGACTTGAGTGACACTTGGTGCTGTGGTGCACCGTGCCAGCTTTGCCAGGACTACATTCCTGAAGTGGGTTTTTATTTTCTCCATGTTTTCAGGGAAGTGTGCCCTGGGAAGCATGTAAGTAACCTCAGTTTTTGGCACATTCTAGCTTGTGAATACGTTGATTTTAGTATTTAAAGATGCAGCATAGACGATTTGGGGCTGTTTTGTTGTATACCAGGCAAGTTTCCCAAAGCTTGTACGTTATAACTTATTTTGAGTTGTAATGCATCTAGAACTCCTTTCTCTCAGTAACACTACTGATGATGTCTGTTATGTACAACAGTCATACCTCAGGTTTGTATTTTGTCAGCAGAAAATGAATGTGCTTCGCATAAGAAGATGATCATCTCTTATCTTTGGCATCTAACGTAGCTTGTAAGACATTTCTTAGTATCTTGAAGTGCTACCAAACTGCAAAAGAGTAAAAGGTTAAAAGTCAGAAAAATGTGGTATCTTCAGACAGGGAGAATACAGGCTTTTAAACTGCAGTTGAAGAACAGCTAGAGATCATGAACTCTCTGCAAAAGACCCAGCATATGTGATGTGCATGCAGGAAAGATGTCTCTCTGCAAGGCACGGACTATGAGTGGATGGGAACTAATAGTTTCAGTGCAGCATCACATAAACTTACTGTGTCTAGTGCTAGTCCTTAGGAGCAAGGTTGGCCACGTGTAAAAGGGACACTGGGTAGTGGAATGCCTTGTTATGGAACTGGAATTTCAGGACTGTGTGGTGTGCAGGACCCCCACTCAGCCTCAGTGGTGGACCTGATAGATCTGCACATGTTTCTGTGCCAGATATCCCAGTGCTCCAGGTTCCTACAAGTACGGCACTGAACTTCCTGCTTCTGGCACCAGAGCAACCAACATGCTCT
This sequence comes from Caprimulgus europaeus, assembly GCA_907165065.1. The sequence goes on along the minus strand of OU015524.1, from coordinate 86,942,387 downwards.
CTCTGCTCAGAGCTGTGCCTGAGTGGAAAAAACAACAGTAACTTAAAGCCCTGTAGGGTGCAGTTCGGGAACTGGTTGTGTTTAACAGCAGATTGTCCATCTTATATCAGTTGACCCCAGGGTATTAGTCTGTCATTAGCAATAAAAGAGAAGTTAGGTTTATGTGGCTTCATCACATGGTAAATTCTGTTTTGTAAGGCAGTCTTTTGTTTTACTTCCACGGTAGCATAAAACTCTGAAGAGATAATAGCACTGACCTTAATGACAGAGCATTTATTTTTTATGTGAACTATCTGGCAAATACAATGCTGTCCAGATAAATACATTTTGTAAATCAACAAATAAAGTAGGAACAAGACAACTTGGTACAGAGCTGTAGATTGCTCTTCAAGTTATGAGTTAATTTTCTCTTACTCCTTTGTGTTTATGAAATTTCTTTTCATTTCTTTATGAAGCTAATGTTGACATAACCTTCTTGAAATTCCAGTTTCATCTCTACAAGCTGGTGTATGCAATATTAAAAAGTTGTACAGAGTTCATGTACCAGCTATTCATTGAAGTAGTAGTGCTCAAACAATATTGAGAAACCACTAGATAAAACTTGAGAAGCTATACTGTGTTCTCAGTCAGGTTTTAGTAACTTCAAGAGACTTTATTTTTCTTAGCACAGTAGTTCCTGAACTAGAGGATGCAACTGCAGACAGGGTTATGGCATTTAGAAGAGAGGTCACAAGTTCAACAGACTTTCAGGTACAGCAAGAAAGATTCTGTATTGGGTTAGTGGCAAAAAGATTTGAGGATTGCAGAGGTGCAAAACAAACAAACAAAATGTAAATGAAAGGCTTCTGTATAATGCAGTAAGTTTTGATTCTTTAATGTGTTTCAAATACAGAAACAGTCTGCAGTCAATGTTTTTATTTTTTTTTTAAGGGCAGTGAAGCTGATCTTCTTCAACAAAACAGAAGATGACATACTTTGGAGAAGCCAACTAGAACAATTAGCTCTTAGAGATGAAAGGTATTTAGTATTTATTATGAACATATTTATTATGAACAAATTAAAGGTCTTGTGGTTAACAACTTGCACAATCCCAGTGTACAGAAGAAAAAGTCTTAGGGCTTAGACTGACTGTACAGCTTTTGCAAAAAGACAGATGCCAGTTCTGGAAACTCTTTAGCTAGGAATTCAGTGAGACCTAGGGAGTGGAAGGAGATGTGCTTATATCGGTCACAGATGCATAGCAGCGGGCAATGTCATTATGTTCTGTAGGTCCCATAGGAAGCCAGGGATTTGATATGACAGTGTTTAATAAATGTTTCTTGGAAACAATGTTAGATGAGATGATTATTAAAACTGAGAATCTTTTTGAAGGTGAAGAAAATTACCTTTAGCAATAGAAAACAGAAATATGCAAAGAGAAGCACAGAAGCAATAGACGAGGATAGTGTATCCTTGAAGCAACATTCTGAATTTACAGAGGAGTCTTGGAAAGTCTCTTTGGTGTCACTTAGTTGAGAAAATTATTATATAGAAATTCAATTTCATTTAGAAATTTCAACTTTAAATTAGACCCATTACTTTCATTTTTACTTACTCTCTAATTGTTACATTTTTTTCCTCAATTGCAATATAATTATGGATTAAAATGTGCTAGTACATATGTAATGTTAACTTAGTTTAGCAGGCAGTAGTTCTGTCAGGAGACATAGGAGTATTAGATTGCCTTTTAATTTCAATATCCTTGTTATTATCACTAGATAAATTGTCACTGCCTAGATTTTACATGATAGAAATATGTTTGTTTATGCTTACTTAATTCTTAGTTGAAATTGTATGAACAAATTAATTTCACTTGTTCCTTCACAACATTGAAGTGAAAAATCAATATTATTTCATAACCTGCTGATGTCTGGCACATTCAAGGCTTCATAGTCTAGACATTGTGCAAATTTACAGTAAAAACTTTCTGACTTTTACTGCAAGCCTCAGATACACAAGTGCTTGTTTTTTGCTCAATAACTATCCTATTAGTAGTTTTTTTTAAAACCAGTTTCAGTGTTTTCTCACTAATTAAATTGTACTGATGTTTTCATGAGTTTGACTAAACATTCTTATTTCACTGCTTGTGTATTGAGCTACACCAACATTTGTGTAAGTGAATAACAGAACAGTAAAATCTGTGCTTTAGTATCTTAACTGGTACCAGCTGGTTTTCTTTGTAAGGTGAAATATATAGCTAAAATTTTTAAGATTGAAAGATGGGGTTAATTAAATGCACAATATTGGAGGTGATTTGATTGACTTGGTTCGTAGGAACAACTGAATGTCTGTGAGATCTGACACTGTGCTAGTGGGAGCTAAGCAGGATAAGAAAGTAATAATAGGAAACAAGATCTGCATTTTATATGGCATATTTCTAATCAGAGGCAGTAGTTCTGAAATATTCTTCTGCTTACCAGGTTTGAAGTTCAATTCATTCTTTCACAACCAACAAAGGACTGGACGGGTAAGCAGGGGAAGATTTCTTCATCTCTTCTCTCTGAATTTGTGAAAAGAAGCAGAAAAGACTCCAAAGTGCTTATCTGCATCTGTGGTCCAACACCTTTTACAGAACAAGGAGTACAGTAAGTATTTTAAATGATGAACTAGAGAATAGGGAATTTTAAAAAATATTATCACCTAACTAGCTATAGTGTTTCTGACTTGGTAGTCTTTCAAAAATGACCTCAGTTTTCTGGTTTGTAATAAAAGTTTTTATTTAAAAAAAAAAACAACAAAAAAAACCAAACTTTAAAAAACCACCTGGCATAATACTCTAGGAGTATATTTAGTATGTAGATAAATAGATATCAGCAATATGTACATTTCATGAGCTCTAGTAAGTTGTCCAAAACTTTCTAAGAGCGTCTCTAACAGTGACCTTTTTCCCCCAAGTTTTTAAATGCTGCTTTTAATTTGATGTTCATAGAAAAGTTGTTATAACAAGAAATAAGCTTTCTGTGTTGGTGTTAACTTGACAAATTAAGTTATTAAAAATAAAATTCAAGGCAGTTGTTCTATCCCAAGCACTTATCTCAGTCTTTATTAATGCATTTGTTTTTGTCTCTACCTAATACTTTCCTTATTATATAGGTCACATGTTTAAAGATAATGGCCCTCTAACTTTCTCTTGTCCAGCTTCAAAATGTTGAACCAGTATGGACAACGCTTGCATTTTTGCAGCCCTGCTGAAGTCAGGTGCATGAAGGTGGAATTGGCCAATAATTATCCTACCTCTTGAGAAATCTGAGATACTTTAAATAGATATCTATGTTTATTTTTAGAAATTCTTTCAGTATCCTCTAAGGTAATGTAGTATATATGAGGTCCTGGGCATGAAATTTTCCAAATGTATTTGCAAAGGTAAACTTTATTGTGCATGTCTGAATAAAAACAGGATAGTGGTGCTGAAGCTGTATCTGTGGTGGGTTTTGGGTTCCAAATATTAATATTGCAAGTTTTATTTTTTACTTTCAGATATCTGAAGGATCTTGGATACTCCCAGGAAGAGATATACGCTTTTACTGCATAAAACCATATAAGGATATCAGTGTTTGTTTGTATAATTCAATCTTATTTATTTACCTTCATGAATTCAATGAAGTGAGAAGCAATTTTGTAAGACTTGAAATTTCTTGGTACCAAACTGTTTCTTGGAGGAAATATATCTTTGAAAAAATTTTATACTGTGTTTTATCTTGTTTTTTGTAAATATTTTTGCTAATCCAGGGTATTAATTTATTGTAGAGACAAGCAAAAATGTATAGTATCCATTATGTAAGATATTTCATGTTGTTGGTTCATGAGAATTCTTAAGTTTATGAAAAGCACTGATTAAAGTTCTGACTTGAAAGCTTATTATTTCTTACTGTAAAAAGTCGTCAGAGCGATACTGTCTGAAATTAAATATTGCACTGTAACTCAGGTAACAGGTTATTGTAAAATGTTCTTTTTCATCTGAAATCTCTATTTGACTTGCAAGTGATCCAGATACACTTTTGGCTTTGTGAACAGAGAATAAAACACCTTTGGTAAAATACACAAATTTACATCAAATAATAAAAATTAATAATTTTTACATTACTTTATGCATTTTTGTAAATTTTTTATATTTTCAGTTTATAAAGTCATACAGAAAGGTTTGTACAAGCTTAGGACATCAGCTGAGAACTCAGAACAGAGGCACAGGATCTTGGTCTTCCACAAAACCTTCTGTATGACCTAGCTGGTATCAGGTGTCCCTTGTCATGAGCCATTCTGAGGATAAAAACATGACAGCTTGTGGCCTGCAGATACCAGTGTAAGGACCATAGAAGTACCTAAAAATATTTGACAGGTTGCAGTAGTATTAAATGAGGATATTTGAATCACCGTTTTTTTGTGTGTTTTGTTTTGTCTACTTCATTACTAAAAGTACATTATGATGAGGCAGTAATCTGCTGTCTAATAACAATTTAGAGAAAAAAGCAGCAAAGCAGGTACCCCCCTTCTAGATGTTGTCAGTAATATCTGTAGGCATTGTTTTGTGTGAAATCCAGTATTGTTTGTGTTGAATGGGTATTTCTTCCTCCTAAGAAGTCATACTTGTGGTTGTGGCATTAATAATTCAGCATTCCTGAAAAATGTTTTAATAATACCCTTTAAAAAGGTTAAATTGCTATCTGACAGTGACTGGCTGTGCTAAACTGAGCTGTCATCTCTTCAGTGCCCTCTCATTTATTAGACTTGAAGTTAGAAAAGGATCTGGTTGTCATTCACTGCCCGTAGGTCACAAGTTATTTCAGAAGAGACAGTGGTAGCTTCATCATTTTTTGATCTAGAAGGATCTAAATTATTTTAGTTACAATTTTGCAATGCATTATTTGTGGAGATTTGTACTACAAAGCTCTGAACAGGTTTCTCTGCTGAGCAGAAGTATCAGTGCTACACTGGAAAAACAAAGCACTCTGAATTTTATTAGCTCATGTTTCTGTCACTCAAGAGCTGATGTAAAAGAATTTCTTTGATTGCCTCCCTCTCAGACGTTTGGGGTTTTTTTAACTGGTTACTTTACTGATGTCCTGCCCTTTGTGCTTTGATTGTCCTTAATCTGCCTTTTTCCAGAAGAACAAAGGAAAGCATTTTGGATAAGTAGCTGTTGTGACACAGTACACATTGATGTACTATCAATGACTTTTTCCTTTTTTCTTAGGACAAAGGCCATATTTGTCAATAGATGATGACTTCTCATTTACAAAGACAGTCCAGATGGTGATCATGGATATGGAACTACTTCAGAGTAGGTCTAGAAGTTCGTGCAGTCAGTGTGTATGTATCCCTTCTGGTTTCTGAAAGTTTGTTTCCAGTCTGGTTACTAGTGCTAATTGCTATTTACACTTGCAGCTTGAAGGAAGTTGTGCTCTTAGAGACTTTAGGACTGTCCTCCTGAAGCAAGGAAGACCCTGATATGATTGGTTATGTTCAGTGTTATAAGGCATTAAATACCTTAAAAATGAAGCAAGGGAAGCAACCAAATTGGTGGTTGCCCTTGCAAGTCCAACAAGATGTTGAGTGCAGAGGTGTTCTGCTGTGGTGGCTCTTCCAGGTCTTCATGGGGCTGGAGTAAACATCCTGGATCTCGGGTTGCATCTGTCCACAGGGAAAAAGAGAAGTCTGTTTCCAGGGCTTGTTGAAACGGTATTTTTCCTGGAAATATTAATACTCAGTCAAAAACTGAGTAACATTGACCTGCTGTTGTTACTGATGAGGCACGGTGACTGTGACATGCAAAAGAGACATTCTTGGAGGTCTCAATATGCAAATGTTTTACCTTTGAAAACTTTAGAATGGTTGCTCTTGGTCGTTAATTTCTGATTCATTCATTGTCAGTCACTATCAAGCACTAAATTCAGAAGTGTTTCTGCTCATAATAAAGATGGAATATCTAAATCTGACCTAGTAAAGGGGAGAGGCTGGAGATTCCTGCACAAGATTGTCCATGGATCGATGTGAAGTTATATGGACCAGCGCACTGTGGGCATCCCATTGCACTGGGAGAGAGAGAGAGCCTGATCATCTGAGGTGCGCTGTGTTGAGCATTAAATAGTGGGCGAGTATTCCTGCTTTTTTTTTGCTCTTTTTTTTTTTTTTCCTAAATAGGCTTGTCACATTGTGCATTTTAAATAACAGAGCTAGTATTCTTATGCAGAGCTTCATACTTTGGTATTTTGACTGTGACAAATTATAATCAATTAGTGCAGGTAACTTAATTTATCTTTTTTGTTGTTGTTGAAGTGGGTTTTTTTTTTAATGTAGCTGCACCACAATTGTGTTGTGATGGCACCTAGTTCTCAGCAAGTACCTAAGATTGTCTTGCGGGTTCTGGTAGTAATATTCTATGGTTTTTTATTACAGAGGAAGAGATCAATACTTTCTGGAAGTTAAAAAAATGCATATATCCAATATTTGTAACTGATGTTTCCCTAGCTAGATTGTCAGCCTATGGTGTAAGTTTTTAAGAATTTACACATCTCTGGGGATGCAACATAGTAATTTCCTGAAAAACGGTGGGGTTTTGTCCTGTACTGGTACAGCTTTCAGTTCTTTAGTATTAACCTGCCTTGTTGAAATTGAATGGATATTCCTATCAGCTTTCAGCTGGTTAAAATGACGTTTACAGTAAATTTGTGCTCAGCAATGTGGTACACTACCCAGCCTCTGTTGAGGCTGGTGAGCAGGTTCAGGTTTACTGGATGGCAAGAGGAGAGAGGGGAGAGGCTCTCACATGCTGTGAAGAGACTGGCCAGAGAAAAGCTACGTTTTCCTATGAAATAAGACTAAAAGTAGAAGATGACATCAGAAGAATATTCTTCTATTACATGATTAATGTCAGATAAACACTCCCTTGAATCAACACTCTGTGTCATCTCTGGCTGGTATTGCACCAAGAATCAAACCTGGTTTAGTTTTCCAAAAGGAAATTTGAAACATTTATCAAAAGGCACTGACTTAATTACTGTGTTGCCAGGGTCAAACAGGGAACTTGTGTGGAAAATAATTTATGGGGGAAAAGGGATATCTGCAGTCTCCCAGTTCTTTGTTTGCAACATATTATTGGATAAACTCTTCAGGTAATTTGTTATGTTTACAGCTTTAGATGCATATTTTTGTGTAATTAAAACAGTAGCTTAAAGAAGTAAATACTTGAGTACAGTATATTAATAAGTCTACTAAGAGACTGTTCATAAAATATTTGTTTATCCACATGAGAAACATGAAAAATGCAATAGTTAATACAGTGTTTATATTGCATTTTGTGGTTGAAGGCATACAGATTGAAATCCAAATTATGCATTGTAATCCATTACTAAGACTGTTTTATAGCCAGCTGCTGCATGCTGCTGATAATGAAAAGGGATGATAAATTGTAACAATTATTTGCCAGTCTTATTTTTAAAAACTCAGCTTCTTGGGTTTTGTTGCCTTTAGTTAATGTGAGGAAGATAATTGCTTAGAGGAAAATCCACTTTGCAGATATATCAGTTCTAGTGCTAGAATGTTTATATATCCAAAAACTGATTAAAACAAGGTCAGAGGAGCCAAAGTGAAGTGGCAAAGTTGATCAGTTCTCTGCTGCTGCTCGAGGAGGTGTTTGTATGTTCATTAAGAGAGAATTGTTTATGGAAAAGGATCCTTAATAAAACCACCCAGTAAATATAAGGAATATGAAGAATGCAATCATTCAGTAGGTCTTCATTAACCAAGGAAAAAACATTCTAATGTTTTGTTTACACTGTTTATTATTTCACTGCATCAGTTACTTTGACTCCTCTGGAGGAGATTTGTTAGTAAGGTGAAAAAATTTGCTCTGTTGTCTCTTCCTATGTATTTTTTTTTTTTCCTGGGTGAAACTGATGATATTTGGGAGAACCATAGAAGCCTCCACATAGGGTGTATCTTTCATCATACTAGCCCTTAGCTGCTTTGTTAGAAAAATGCCTGTATTGCAAAACTGTGCAATGCCCACCTCATTGTAAAGGATGGTCATTAATTTTATGCATCAGCAAACAACATCAGTGGCTCGTGCTACCTGCACTTGAAATAAACAGTTTCTTCTCCTCCATCACAAGAAAGTATATTTTCAATATCTGGGAAATACATCTGCCTTTTACATCAGGCTGCTGCATCCTGATTTTGCAGTTTTAAAAACTAACCAACCAAAACCAAACTAAAACATAAACTCACCACACAGATTTATGGAAGTTACAGCCACAAAAGCTGCACATTAAATCACAGTTTGGGAATTTTCAGAAACAAACTTATTTCTTATGAACTCGCTATCTCATAAAATGCTATTGTAGAAGACTGATGCATTTCCCTTCTCTCATTCTTCTCTTGCAGATAGGTCTGTAACATGACTCTGAGCTACGTGGGCTGGAAGAAAGAGAATAGTCCCCAATGTTTTCAATTCCACCTACAGTCTTCATTGCTCTGACCTTGTCAAGGATGATATCCCTATAGTGATTCCTTCTAGACCACTTCAGGAGGACTTCTTAAAGCATGGCATTCTACGTTTTCAATTGGGGAAATCACAGAATCATAGAATAGTTTGGGCTGGAAGGGACCTTAAAGATCATCTAGTTCCAAGCCCCCTGCCATGAGCAGGGACACCTTCCACTAGACCAGGCTGCTCAAAGCCTCATCCAACCTGGCCTTGAACACTTCCAGGGAGGGGGCATCCACAGCTTCTCTGGGCAACCTGTGCCAGTGTCTCACCACCCTCACAGTGAAGGATTTCTTCCTAATATCTAATCTAAACCTCCCCTCTTCCAGTTTAAAGCCATTTTCCCTTGTTCTGTCACTACCTGCCTTTGTAGAAAGTCCCTCCCCAGCCTTCCTGTAGGCCCCTTCAGGTACTGGAAGGCCGCTATAAGATCTTCCCTAAGCCTTCTCTTCTCCAGGCTGAAGAGCCCCAACTCTCTCAGCCTGTCCTCATAGGAGAGGTGCTCCTCAGATCATTCTTGTGTCCTCTGGACTCGTTCTAACTGGTCCATGTCTTTCTTGTGTTGGGGGCTCCAGAACTGGACACAGCACTCCAGATGGGGCCTTATGAGAGCGGAGTGGAGGGGGAGAATCACCTCCCTCGACCTGCTGGCCACGCTTCTCTTGATGCAGCCCAGGATACGGTTGGGCCTTCTGGGCTGCAGGCGTACATTGCCGGCTCATGTTCAGCTTCTTGTCCACCACCACCCCCAAGTCCTTCTCTTCGGAGCTGGTGTCAAGCCACTCATTGCCCAGCCTGTATTTGTGGGATTGTCTCAACCCAGGTGCAGGACCTTGCATTTGGCCTTGTTGAACTTCATGAGGTTAGCACATGCTCACCTCTCAAGCCTGTCAAGGTCCTTCTGGATTGCATCTCGTCCTCCAGCGTGTCAACTGCACCATAGAGCTTGGTGTCGTCAGCAAACTTGCTGAGGGTGCACTCAATCCCAAAATCCTTATTTAAGCATCTTTTTGCAATGATTGAAATCCAGACCACAATGAAGTACGTAGTTGAGAGCAGTCATACTTTGACATCTGGAGTAGAGGGACTTTTGTTTCCAAGTTCCAAAGTGTACTTTCTGGTGAGATGAGCAGAGTTGCTTGTTTCCTCCAAGACAGGCTCTCAAAACTTCAGGCACTCTGAGGATTTTGAAGATGTAATTTAGGATGAATTGTCATACTTCTAAAAGCCTCTGATTTCCTTTGAAATTTTGAATAGATCTGTTATTACTCATAACTTCCTTTGCACAAGTAGCTTAGCAACAAATGGCCATTTGGCATTATTTCAAATCTCTAATCTAGATATAATACTGTTTGTTAAAAGTGGCTGAAGAGTAACTGAGTTTTACTTATATTCCAATACTTGAAAGACTTGTTGCAGATTATAAATTTTATAATACGTTCCTGAAGTGGTGGACATTAGGCTGAGCATCTAAAATCAAAACTAATTTATATTAACAAGTGAAAGTGGTTTTTTGAAGGCAGTGATGCTCGTGGTCTGCCTGTTTGCATTAGGTAGCACCACAGCCTTATGCAGCTGTTAAAATGGAGCTGCCGACAGTCTGGTTTTCTCTTGTAATTAACCTTTATTGCTGGTGATGTCATCACACTGGCGCATTCCTGCAACTGTCCTGTGTTCCTGTGTGAGCTGATGTTTGTCAGGCATATTGCAAAGTGGCTTCTGTGACTTCTGTAAAACTTACCAGAGAAGCAATGTACTTCAGATCTTCAGATGAATGCTTCTAGTGCAGTTCTTGAATAGGATTCTGCATAAGCCTTGGCTGGAAGAGCCTGCTGGAGACGTGGTGCAGTCTGGACCTTCAGGAGCTTTCCAGACCTGGCTGGATACAGCCCTGAGCACCCTGATTTGGACCAGAGACTTCCTGAGGTTGCTTCACTCCTAGGTTATCCTTTGATTCTATGAATGTGCACACAAACTTACCTTTTCATGGTAACAATTCCTGTTAATCCATATTTCAGTTCCATGCAGATTCTGTTGTTGGAGAGTATAACCCACTTACCACATTCTGAAGACCACATACCTCTCTGTTTATCAAATTTTTTCACATCTCTGTTCACTTCACCTGTTGCTCTGCAGTAAGGACGACAGCAGCAATAGCTGATTTTTTCCTTGAAGCACATGGACATTGGAGTGTTTTAGCCATATGTGTGTTTTTGTAAATAAATAACAAGCAACTTTACTTATAGTATTGGGTTACTGGACAAAAAAATGTGTAAATTTGGATACTTGAGTATCCAGCACAGTGTATTTTCTCCATATTGTCCCTTTACTTATGGTATAGTAGCTTGTCTCCTTAGGAAAAATGACATTTGTAAAAAGGAGGAATTCTTATGACTTAGAGTTGTAGGGATATTCAGTGGCTTTGTCTGTTTTTTTTAATGTGTCAGACTTTTAATATCTGCAAATCAGATTAAGACAGTGTATCATATTTAATGGTTTTAGAGGCAGAAATAGTTAATAAAAGGTAGAGAAGTACTATTTAGGGAAATTAAAAAAAATAATTATTATTTAAGTAATTTTCTCTTTGCTGAAAGGAAGAGAATATAGGTACTATTTATGTATACTGATGACAGGCTTTTACAGAAGGAAATCCTAATAGACCAGAACTGGGTGATTAGAGGTGACAGGTGAAAGCTTGCAGAGACAGTAATAATCAAATAATATAACTGGAAAGCAATGTGTTAGTTTAGAGGAAACTATACTCATCTATTACAAATAAGGAGGGAAAAACCTTGTCCGTGAAGTCACTGGAGTCAGACAAACAATTTCCTTTGACAAAACAGTGAAGAACAAATTGTAACAAGTAGGTCCAAGCAACGGTGACCATTAGTAGAAACCCATGGCAGTGAGCTGCCGCAGGGGAGCTGCAGCTTGTGTTTCCTCACATGGCTGCACTGAGCCCATAGCTCGGTGGTGGGGAAAGGGGTGTCCTCTGTGGCCTCTCCTGCAAGCAGTGGACAACTCTGCTCTCTGAAGAGCCTTGAGGAGGTCTTTCAGCTCCATAAACTAGTGTTTTTTCAACTGTTTCTCCTTCTGGGTAGGTTCTTTACCACCTTGACTTGATTTAACTTGTCAGGAGAAGTGTGATGAATATCGAGGCTGACATAAGGGGAAAGGCCAAGCTGGGATTCTTCAGATACTCAACCTGGTTTTGTTCAAAAAGAATTTGTAATTTAGTGGGTAACTTGGCCCATGATCAGGAATCGGATCTTCCAGCCAGGACAGTCAGTTGCTGACTGGATGGTGACGGGAGTTTTCCTTGACTCCGGAAATCAGTTCTGCTCAGTTCTTGTAACTGACAGTCTTGTCTGAAGAGTCCAGAATATGGATGATGTGTTGCTTTTGATTGTCTTCAGTACAGACAAAGCATCTCTTAAAAGCCTTAATCATACAGAAAATGCTCTCCTTGGTCTTGTGCTACTGTTTCTGCAGGAACAATTCCTATTAACTATTTACAAACATTTTATCTGTGTACAGAGTTGATCAGTTCTGTAGCATGAACCACCCTGATGTTAAACAATGTGTTTAAGCACACAAACTGAATGAGATACAGTGGGAGCTATGTGGGAGAATTTCAAGAACTATCCCAAATTTCCATCCACTGAGCTATAATGGTAAGTCAGTTAATTGTGATGGTTCAATTACAGAAGTTCAGGTGTGCTGGCTGTGCACAGAAGTACATGGGTATTGATACCCTGCTTTACCACAGCTGTAACTAAAAAGTAAACTTGTTTTTTTTGCTTATAATTCAGAACTGATGTGCTGTAGCTCTTGCCACCCCTAGTCAGACAGAACCTGCCCTCTTGGCACCAGCCAGTTTTCAGGCAAGATGGTCCTATCACCAAGCTCACTTGAGGCTGGGACTCATGGTCAAAGTCTATTCAGTTCATCACAAGCCCAGAAAGAGTTTAATTTCTAAGAGTTAAAGGCAGGAAAAGTAGCAGCAGACAGACAAATGCAATGCATGTTCTGCTTTTTTATTTGTGCTCTCATCAGTGGCACTTCTTTGTGTGTGTGGAGGACACGTTCTGCGGTTCAATGAATATCAGCAAGTGTTTTACACACAAAACAATTATCCATGCTCATACAAGCACCAACTTGTAGCAGTTGTTTTTTTTCTCTGTAGGATGATTAAAGTACCATGACTGTTTTTGTCAGGATACTTTCCCATTCTTTCATCCATACACATTATTACATGTTTAAAAGTTAGGGGAGGGGGGATGAGAGAAAAAAATAATTTAAAAAATTTCAGCACCTTACAGTTCAGAATTTTGATTGTCTATTTTAAGAATCTTCCCAGAGCAAGATTTAGCTTGAAACTGAGATGCCTAAAATGAGGTGCCTGTGACTGAGCTAAATTTCTTTGTAATCACCAGAGCTCAAATCAGCACAGCCTGTGCAGGTCCAAGAGCTGGTTCAGCCAAGTTGGGTGTGGGATTAGTGTATCTGATTAGAACTAAAGCAGAAATGTTTTCCAGTGTAGCTGTTGTCTGTATGTATTTCTTTGGGGTCTTTCTGTGCAATGCTTACAAATTCCTGTGAAATCATCTTTAGGTTTTCCTTTTTTTATTTTTTTCTGTAACTGTCTTCGAGGTAGGTTTTTCCTGTATATTTTTATTTAAAAAAACCCAGTATGCTACTAAAAGTTTAACAGTTTTATAATTTCCCTGATTTTAGTTTAAATGGTCTTACCAACATTACCTGTTTTTACAGAATCATTAGCAAGAATAATCTTGTTCCATTTTCTACAAGCATATAAATCTACTCAGGGGAGGGATTATGTGGTTTTCCTAGGCTAGCAGCCTAAATGTGGAGAAATTTGGATTTAAAAAAACCCAAAACAAAACTCTCCTTACCCCAGTCCCACATTTCAACTTCTCCAGCAGATATTATAAATGTTAAATTTGTGAATAACAGGGTGGGGGAAGCCCTCAATTTATGTTCTTACAGAGCTCTCTTAGTGGGTGTCATCAGTGACTTCACGTCCCAGTCAGAGTCCAAAGTCCTGGGCCAGAGTATTTCCTGTCTGCCTCTCCATGGGGTCCTACGCGTGTGCAATACAGATTCTTCATTAACTGCCTGCCTTTCGTTCTTTGATTTTCCTTTTATTGGCCAAATTTCATGGTTTCCCAGGCAGAAGTTTCAGGGAAGGCCTGGATGCTCTGTTCCTATGGAAACAGATGACTGACTTTGAACAAGCTGGGCACGCTGAGTTGCTGTGGCAACACAGGTAAGACATTCTAGTAGGTGCAGAAAAGTGTCAAGCCTGTGCTGGCTGCTCCGTCTGAGCTCCTGGCAGCTGCCAGGAGCTGGTGCTGGATGGCCCAGAACAGAGAGGAGAGCTCCCTGGCATGCAAATGATGGTATCAAACCTTAAACCAGCCAAATCTGTTCCTCCTAGCTTGCATATCCTTCTCCATTTAACCATGAGGACTGCATTCACCTGGTGTGTTTGTAGCTTCCTAAGGGATTTATTGATTCCATTATTGATAATTTGGCTTGTAGAGGTCAAAGAGGAATGTCTGGGTTTTGTCATCAACTTGCAAATGCTTCTAATTTGAATGTATGTGCTGGCAATCCTGTCTGTATTTGTATCTGCAGGTAGAAAACAAGGTCCTGTTGGAAATATTTTTCTCTTATTTGAATTAAGAACCTCTTTAAAATGTACTGAGATGAGGTGAGGAAGATCTAGTCATAGTGATTTTAAAAGCAAGTAAAACAAGAAGTTTGAGTCACTTGCAGAAGATACAAAGCTATGTCTATATCCACTTGGCAGAAAATGGGGGTGGAGAAGAGCCTCTAGATTACATGGCAGAGAAGTAATGTCACTGCTCAAATAGACAAGAGTGTTATTCATACAAGATAAGCTTTTGGCAATGTATATTTGAAACCAGGTATGTTTTGTTAAAGCACAGTATGATACAAACCATCTTCTTGCTGAGTCAGAAGAAATGCCTGGCTCATTCCCTCTAACAATGAAACAAAAGTTGCTAAACCGATTGACTAGGTCAGGACAGGGAGGAGGGGTACTCCTGCTTCCCCTTCTGGCCTCGCTGATCTCTGCTTTGAACTGTGTCCCTCTCAATCAAACATAGGTCAGTGCAGAAGAACACAAAGCACAGCTTTGAGCATCAGCTCCAATAAAGGTAAAGGGGAGCCAAATTGCTTTAGAGAGGAGTCACCTGCTTCAGGTGACTGCACCCTGGATGGTGATCATTGAAAGGAAAAGCGTGTGGGAGAAGCCAGGGTGGTGCTGCTCTGTCACATGGTCCAAGGTAGCAATAAAGGAGATATGAGTGACAGCTCTAAACAGTGTCAGCTGTTTGGGAAGTGAAAGAAATTATAACCAGAAAGGTTGTAACTTACGGGTTTCCGTGCGCTATAAAATGAAAAAAAGAGCCTTTACTGTGTTGGGTGTTCCATAGAGTGGTTAATGTTCTAAGTGATGAAAGGCCTCCACAGATACTTTTAGACCACCAGGAAGGGTGAGAAAAGAGGATACAAAAAATGTAAATGATCTTTAAATTTTTGGGGCAAGACTTCTAAAAATTAGGAACCTGAAGGTAGGTAGGAACCTGAGTGCAGGGAGCAGAAAAGCTAAGGCTAGAGAGACTCAAAGAGCAGCTGAGCACCTCGGTGGTCACCAACTTGAGCAATTGCTGTGTGTGTCTTAAGGAAGAGCTATCTCCTACCTCTGCAGCAGGCTGAACCACTATTCAGGAGGGCATCCAATGCCTCTGATAGTTCAGACTGTTTGGAACAGTGGGGTTTGCTCCTAAATGCTGCAGTCACTGTGAGTTTTAAGTAAGGTGGTCTTCACCTACCCTCTACCCTTAGCCATTCAACAAGATGAATGAATAAAAGCAGAGTAGATTCTATATGGCAGCATGTTTAAGTCCAAAAAAGAGTTTAAATATAAATAACCATCTTAAATCCATCTACTGTCCCTTCAAGACTCTACACCATTCCTCCTGGGTAAAAGAAGTCTATTAACAGGACTTCTCCAGTACACTTGCTGAATGAACAATATTATTTTTGGTGCAAAAAATCCTGTGAACTTATTTTCCTGTAAAGAATACTGAACACTGAAATCTTAAATAATAGATTTCCTGTGTAATAGGACTTATATGCAGAGATTCCTCTGCATATTTTGAAACAAGTGTAACAAGTTTAATAATTCAATATCTTCTCTGTTGTTCTTTTCACAAACCATAGAAAACTTGCCAACAAAGCTTCAGAGCTTGCATGCTGAGTTATGGCTATATCCTCTTGTTGAGAAAGAGCCAGGGACTTGACCAGCCCTCCCAAGCATGCATCTTGGAGACCACACAGCTCTGTGGAGGCTACTTAGACTCTGTACAGGCTCTTAACATGAGGGATGCTGGTACTATAGGGCTGGTCCTCCACTACCTTTGGACTTTGTGAATACTGTAAAGATGAACCCTACCAAAATGTTTTGCAAACCTTGCACCTCCTCTTTTATCTACTGAAGAGTGGTCAGCTGTGTAAGGAGAAGCATAGGGCTCACCTTGCAGTCCTCAGGGGCTGGGACCGATGCACACTGGAGAACACTTGCAGTCTGTCAGCTTCTGCAGAGAACCAGTTTGCAGAGCAGGTGTTTGGCCCTCCATATATGCTGGTCTAAGCAAACCACTCATCCCTTCAAAAGAGCAGATCTGGTGGATTTTAAGTCATACAGCTTTGGTCTTCCTCTAATTGGAAGCTAGCATTTCTCTTGGTTAATGATGCAAGCAGCTTTATCAGGTGACTTATTCACACACACACACAAGAAAGTTGTTTTAAATGTGAACCTATGAGGTTTTGATTGCCTTTTGAACTCGCCTTCTAGACAACAGCTTCAAGTTGCAGCAGGGAAGGTTTAGATTGGATATTAGGAAAAATTTGTTCACCAAAAGCATTATCAAGTGTTGGAACAGGCTGCCCAGGGAAGTGGTGGAGTCACCATCCCTGGAGGTATTGAAAAGACGTGTAGATGTGGTGCTTATGGATGTGGTTTAGTGGTGGACTTGGCAATGTTAGGTTTATGGTTGGACTCGATAGTCTTAAAGGTCTTTTCCAACCTTAATGATTCTATGATTCTAATTTGATAGATGTTTTACAAATTAGACTGTTTTGTCACTTAATATTAAGTGACACTTAAGTGTCAATATTAAGTGACAAAATCTGGGGAATTCCAGTAGCAGGCTTTCTTGTCTCCTTGCATATACAAGAGTGAATTTTCTTAACTGGCTAAAGCCAGTTGGGGTAGGCAAGAGTTGCTGAAAAGGCTTTACGTGCTGCATGGGAGAGGAGGCAGACTAGAATGGCTGGGCAGTCCACTGTGGTTTTAGAGTTGTACTAATTCCCTTTCAGGAGGGAATTATTTACCTTGCTTCTCCTCT
This sequence comes from Caprimulgus europaeus, assembly GCA_907165065.1. The sequence goes on along the minus strand of OU015524.1, from coordinate 86,925,404 downwards.
TTCTGCAGGGTAGTGGCATTATTTTGAAAGCATTTTGGCTTTTCTCTGGTGTGTTGGGTCTGTTTGTGTGGGGGGCAGGGAGTGGTTTTGGTAGTGGGGGAAGGGCCAGCTTGTGAGGGTGACAGCTCCTCTGGCCCCAAGGCGGAGATCCCCCAGCCCAGGCTGGGCCAATGAGCACTAGAGAAACACCTCTGTGAATCCATATTTGTGAGGGGAAGGACTATCCTGAAAAGAAGGTGGAGAGAACCTGTAGGAGAAGCCATTGACCTGAACAAAAGACTACTATTGGCCTAAACAAAGAGAGAGCTTCGCTACCAGGAGGAAGGAGGAGGAGGGGGAGGATGGGGAGGACAGAGAACCTCAGACACCCAGTTCAACTGCATAGAGTAGGAGAAGGTAAATGGGGTCCCTGCAGCCCATAGAGGTTCAACAGCAGAACAGAGACACACTTGTAGGTCCTGGAGGACCCACACTGGAGCAGAGAAGCTGAGCCTGAGGGCAATTGTGACTGGAATTGAGACCCCGAGAGTCACTCATTGCCAGAGTGGGGGTGAAGATGGGTGCAAGACCTGAGGTCCATCTGCAGCCCGTGGATGTCCCCATGCTGGAGCCAGGAGCTGAGCCCAAAAGAGATCTGTGACTTGCTCTGGAACACTTTTTCCCTGGAAGAATGGCAATGGTGAACTGACTGAAACCCCCATTCCCTGTCCCCTGTGCCGCTGAGGGGAGAAGGTAGAGAAATCGAGAGCAAAGTGATTTGAGCCCAGGAAGAAGGGAAGGGTGGGAGAAGGTGTTGTAAGATGTGGTTGTTAATGTCTAGTCAGATGAATGGCAATGAATTAAATTGGTTTTTCTTCCCCAAGTTGAGTCTGTTTTGCCCGTGACCATAACTGGTGAGTGAGGTCATTCCTGAGTTCCTTCATTCCTGTGCCCCCTTTGTTGTGTCTCCCATCCCATCTCACTGAGGGGGCGGGTGTGGGGGTAAGTGTAGGACCACATGGTCCTCCTGTGGGTCAAACCACCATATCTGGACTTTAGCTTGGATTGAAAAAGTTTACTTTTATTTGAGATATTGCTTGTCAAAAAACTCCACTCAATAGGACCTTTCATCAGGCCTTCACAATGGTGTCCTATAGAGCCACAAATGGTCAGTGAAGAAGGACAAGGGAAGAAAGGAATTCTGTATTGAATAATATACAATTTTCTGCTTATACAGGATGTTTGGGTGAATTGTTGTTCATACATCCCCTTGTCCAGTGAGACTAATCTCTAGTTTAGCTTACCTCAGCAGTGCTGTTGTTTTAAAATGTCTCCCTGCATCTACTTCCTCCAGTTTAAAGGCTCCAAGCACCTCACAGCTGTGAGTGCAGCTTATACGCGCTACAGCGTTAGTGGCTCGTGTGCCTGTCTGTCCCCGGTGACTAACGCTGTGCTCACCGATCCCCTCAGCAGCACTCTCCTCTGCTCCATGCTGCTCACTTTCTTTTCCTCTTAAGCTGAGTAACGGATGAACAGAATCAGTTAAACTCAATCACCTCAAATTTCAGCTTGAAGTCTCTTCTATTTCAGACATAAAGCTGATGTGGCCTCTTTTTCTTTTTTTTTTTCCTATTTCAGTTTGTCTAACAGAAGGAATAGCATCTCCCAGCAAACCACATCTTGTTAAGATTAAAAAAAACCAAACCACAACCCTTTAGGACATGTTGAGGACATAGGAACATGGTGTCTTGCCTATTTAAGGGAGAGATTTGCTAGTCTCTTCATATGGCCTTGTAATGGAGATGTAACTTATCTTGGTGAACACTTAAATCCGCCTGGTGTTCCCTGGCATTCTCTTGGTAAAATAAGAATAATCTTGTAATAAAATGTGTCAGTGTATCTCTGGCTACTAAAGAGCTTTTCCCAGCCCAGAAAATAATTGCTTTGGAAAGTAATTTCTTAAACATTCATGACTAATAAAGATCTGGCAACAAAACTTGTAAGCAGAGATTAAAGTTTTATGGAGTCTCTTCCTGATTATCACTATTGACTCTTCAAAGTGTTGGCAAAGGAAAATCAAGTGCAACTCCTTTCCTTTTTCATCCTTTATCAGAAGTGAAGAAAGCTCGTGAATCCTATGCATAGTTGCTTATTTTTCAATAGAAATTCTAATTTTGTCCATTCTTCAAGGTAGCAGAAAAATGAATGAATTTTGTATATGGCAAGCCAAGGATGATTAAAAATAACTGAACTGCTTGAAATTTTCATCAGTCACTAACCTTTTAATGACTACTAGTACCACGCAGATACCTGTTTCAGCTTCACCAGCCCATCAGTTACCACTGAGAGAACTTACAGTGAACTCTACTTTGATATTCCAACGTGTCCTCCAGCAAGATTGGGCAGCAGATTTAATGCTCCTGCTTTTGTCTGTGCTGCATCAGTCAGTAGTTGGTTTCACAGTGTTATTGAGCTGTAGTTGTTAAACTGGAAGCCATAAACTGAGATCAACGGACAGCTTGGATTATACTGAAACAGTTTAATCTATTAGAAAGCCAAATGGTCTGTAAGAGCAAGATAGTGAGGTGTCCTGATCTGACAGGCAGGCTCAACGCACCAGAGCTTTTTTTTAAGGTGTCTGGCTTTAACTATCAGTATTAGTTTCTGTAGTCCAACCCTGAAACCAAATTTATGCCTTGAAGCTGGAAAATGCATGGAGCCTTGCCTCTGCATAAGGCAGAGATCCCTTTGACAGCATGGGATGTGGGTTTCTTGCCAGTTGCGGGGTTGTTGGGTTTTTTTTCCCTTTTGCAAGCACGGCTATATAGAAGTTCAGTAATAAGTGAGTATCTGTGCTCCCCAGAACACTGCTATAGATATAGCAGTACAAGCAAGAATTCCCTTGGATTTGAGGAAATTAAGAAATAGTTACCAAAAGTGATTTGCTACCCTAATCCTATTAACAACGGGATAGTTACCATAGTAATGAAAGTGGTGTTCAGCGTAAGAGGGAAAATAGCTGGACCTTGCCATGCATGGTTTGGAACAACACTTAGTTCAGATTCTCCTCACTGGGAATAAAGCCAGCAGAAGAATGTCATGTTTAATAAAACAGGACACTGACAAGAGCACAGTATGCCTCAGGTGGGCAAAATCTTACAGAAAGAGGCACAGAATACAATTTTTGTCTGTATTCCACATACAGTTGTATTGCTATTGGCATGCAGCAGCTCTGGCAGTCCAGCTGGCTTCCTAAGTGAAAGCATGTTTGCTTTTTATTTCCTCTTCCAAATTGACTGGTATAATGGCAATGTTTGTGAATAATTTTTATGTACTCAAAAGAGTATGAGTGTGAGGCAAGTTCAGAATTTATATCTTTTTAAGGTGTGTACAGTGAAACCCAAAGACAGTGACATTTTCCTCAATAAATAATGATTACATATATATTTTTAATGAAGTTGAATCTCCTTTTGGAAAAGCTGTTAGGAGTTAATCTAATTCTAAGCACGGCAACAACGCTTGTGAATTGTGTATTGGGATGCTCACACAACCTGAACACTAGACAATGGAGCTGACAGACCAAGACACAGAGAAGTGGGGTTGTCTGGGAGTATCTCTTAATGCGTGCTGCTTGACAGGTGAGCATGTGCCTTGTGTGGGATAAATCCATCACTCAGGCACAGGGATTCTCCTTTCCTGTTATACGGTGGAGGCGAGTGATCCTGCAACTGCAGAGTCCCCTCATTTAGGCTGAGGTTCTATGCACACTCAGCTTAATGCACACCAAGTCCAGGAGAAGAAGGGTTATATCCACTCTAATGAGGCTTTAATGGAGCTTTCTGACCTTGCTGGTCTTTTGTGAGGGCACAAACAGCAACATCATAGAATAATATAACGGGCTGGGTTGGAAGGGACCCTTAAAGGTCACCTAGTTCAACCCTCCGGCAGTGAGCAGGGACATCTTCCACTCGATCAGGTTGCTCAAAGCCCCATCCAACCTGACCTTGGATGTTTCCAGGGAAGAGGTAAATATCAGAGCGACGTTCTTCTTTTCATCCCTAGTCCTCACCTTCTGCTCGTATCTCAGATTTAAAGCTAAGCTGAGAACTCCATTTAACAAACATGTGTCAATCTTCTCATAGTTGCCTCATCGAATTGTCTACTCATTCCTCACAAGTCAATCTCTTGCGAAGAGGGTCCTCAGAGACAGCCCTGTTGTAGAGAAGGCCTTTCCCTTGTTAAAGATTGCTTCTATTAGCCCAAAGAAGATAGTTAACACTGTTGCTCAGCAAAGTTGCCTGTCCTGTTTGCACTGGAAACAAACATTACTCAAGACTTTTGTAGAGCAGCTGTTATACTCTTTGCTATGTATGATGGAAGATGAGGATGGCCCACGCTTCTTTGGCAGTATTGACAAACAGGTTGCCCAGAGAGGTAGTGGAAGCCCCATCCCTGGAAACGTTCAAGGTCGAGTTGGAGGGGGCTCTGAGTAACCTGATCTAGTTGAAGATGACCCTGCTCACTGGAGGGGGGTTTGACTGGACAGCCTTTAAAGGTCCCTTCCAACCCGTTCTATGATTTTCAGAAAGGAATGATCCAGACCAAATACAGATGCAGCCTGTGTGTCAGCAAGATGCTTTGGCTTATGACTCTTGGAAAGGCAAGCTGAAGTACAGCTGGCTTAGTATACATCTATGTCCACTAGTCATCTCTCCCTTTGGAACTAAAAATTATGCACCTGATCATAAGATTTAGTGAGTGAGCTCTTCTTTCTAACCCAGGTTTGTGTGTTGCAAGGCAGTGAAAATAGTTTTAGCAACAGTGGCACCAGCAGCTAGAATGTGAACTCCTAGGCACTGGAAAAAACTACCTCTGGCTGATAGTGTCTGTCCTAGTACTTGTGAAGCTGCTTAGTTTGAAAACACAACTTTGTGGTAACATACCCATTGGCCACTAGTGAGCAAGGCAGCATCCTTAAATGTGGGAGACTTTCAGGCCCTTCTGCTTGTGGGGGAACAGGATCAGCATGTTCTGTGTCTCAAAGCAGCTGTGGCCCCTGAGCTGCAGGTCAGCAGTGACTAACCTGTAACCTTACAACAGCCCAAGTGTGGCTTCTGTCCTGGGGCTGTACTGGCATCAATGTGGAGAGCTCCATTCAGGTGAGGCTGTGACTCCTTAGGGGAATGCAGTGTTCCTTCTTTTAGTGTCTTTTTGAGAGGGACTGGCTTCATGTGTATTTATGGGATCATCAGCTGGCTTGTTTCCTGATGAGCACGCTGATTTTGGTGAATCCTTTTTGGAGAAACACAATTGACTGTATAGATGTCTGTGTTGGGACTGGATGTACTGTGCAGCCTGGCTGGTAGTTAAAACTAGAATGGAACAAGGATGAGAGCTGCAGTGCACTTATCTGAAGCTGACTTGGGCTCTTCAGTATCTGTCACTTATGAAAACACAGACTTGAAAATAGCACCTACTGTCTTGTTACTAGCTTGGGATGCTTTCATGTGTTGGCAGAGGTGAAGGGCAGCACTTTATTCCTTCTCTCTTCCTGCCCCACCTCAGCCTTCACTGAAGAGGAAGAACAGCAGCGTAATAGGCAAACACAGGTGGTGAGGAAAACGTGAACTCGACACAACCCCCAATTTCAGACTGCCTCAGAGCATTGCTTGAAAAAATGCCAAGCTAAATAACCAGAGAAAAGAGTTGAGCTGAATGTAAATGTTTTGACTGGTGGGTGTTGTTTTGCTGACACGCTCACAAGGGTATTTAGAGATGGGAATGTGATGCTCTACAAAGTGTTTGAAAAATGAAATGAAACCAGCATGAAATTCTGTAACGTGCAGAAATCCAGAGGTGATGCCAAGGTGCAAAATGTTGCTGCATTTTTTCCTTTGGTTTCCATAAGACTGAGGTCAGGCCCTGAATGCATTTTCTCCCACTGTCGTCTGAGCTTGCAGGGAACTGTTTTGAGGAACATAAGCAGCAAATGTATATATATCCTCTCCCTCCCCTCTTCCCATTGGGCAAAAATATATTGGGCATGACAGAATTTAATCAAATTGCTAATTTGTTTCAGATCTCCCCTGCTTCTTTTGTAAGAATGGTGTGTTTCTTCAAGTCTAGGTTGCTATTGAAAACAAACCTCAAAACTGTTTTTTAATGAAGACTCTCTTATCTGTAAAACAATCTCTTCTGTTTTGCTGAGGTCTAATTACTGCAGACACTGTTAAAATGGCATAATTGAAGTCCTTTTTCCCGTGAAAGAAAAGGAACTAATGATTGCAGGCATTCCCATTATTTAGGAAGTGCAGACTTCTTAAACTAATTCAGTTCTTTGGTGGCAAGTGACTCCTCTCATCCCAAGGAGCACTGCAAAGTGTACACAGACTCATTTGTGTGAATCCCTGGGAGATGTGGGTGCAGGGTCTTCCTTTCAGCTTTTCATAGAATGGTTTGGGTTGGAAGGGACCTGTAAAGGGCATCTAGTCCAACCTCTCTGCTGTGAGCATCTTCAGCTAGATCAGACTCCTCAGAGCCCTGTCCAGCCTGACCTTGAATGTTTTCAGGGATGGGGCTTCTACCACCTATCTGGGCAACCTGTGCCAGTGTTTCACCACCCTCAGTGTAAAAAAACTTCTTCTTTACATCTCAATCTACCTTCTTTTAGTTTAAAACCATTATGCCTTGTCCTATTGTTACAGGTCCTACTGTTTGTCCCCATCTTTCTTATAGGCTTCCTCTAAGAACTCAAAGGCTGCAATAAGGTCTCCCTGGAGCCTTCTCTTCTCCAAGCTGAACAACCCCAACTCTCTCAGCCTTTCTTCATAGGAGAGGTATTTCATCCCTCTCATGATTTTTGTGGCATTCCTCTGGACCTGCTTCAAGAGGTCCATGTCTTTCTTGTGCTGAGGACCCCAGAGATGGACACAGTACTCCAGGTGGGGTGATATTAAATAGTATTGGTCCCAATACAGACCCCCGAGGGACATCTCTTGTCACCGGTCTCCATCTGGACATTGAGCCATTGACCACTACCCTCTGGATGCAACTATCCAACCAATTCATCATCCACCAAACAATCCACCCACATCCATATCCCTTCAGTTTTGAGAGAAGGATGTTTTGGTGGATCATGTCAAAGGCCTTACAGAAGTCCAGATAGACAACATCCATAGCTCTTCCCTTGTCCACCGATGCAGTCTCTCCATCACAGAAGGCCAATAGATTGGCCAGGCAAGATTTGCCCTTAGTAAATCCATGCTGGCTGTCTCAAATACTTTTGTTGCAGTAAGTGCAGGGATCTGAATGGATAGATGGTATTTGCAGAAAACAGGCTCTGTGTACATCATCTTCTAAAGCAGAGTCTCTGTTAGCACTCTGAGATCATAGTAAGCTGTGTTCTCCTAGAGCAGTGGCAGTAGGCAGTCTAGGGCCATAGCCACTGCTAATGCATATTTGGGCTGAGAAATTAAAGATTTGTTTCAGTAATATGTTCCATGGTCCCTTCAAATCTATTCTTAGATATTTTATTTTGTTGCTGCTGTCAAGAAACTCTGATCTGTTCAAAGGGCCTGGAAATCTGAGGTAAGTATCTTGTGTGTCCTGTGTGCCTACCGTTGGTTGTTGGCCTCTGTGTTTCTGAAAGGGGATAGATCCAAAATGTCTTTATTCTACCTTGTGGCTATACCTCCTGGAAAGCTGTCTTACGTTCATTCCAGTTACTCTATATGTCTCTCTTACACTCCTTGCTCTCAGTAAGGTACTTAACAAAGCAAATGTGTCAAGACTGTGTTTACGCTGCTCTTTGCTTCTACAACTTACCATTGAAGAGTTATGACTGACATTATGCACCTATCCTCGCTGTCTGTGCAAGTCACTTTCTGAATACTTGGCTGGTATTGGCATTAGTTCTGTTTGAGAAACACCAGCTTAACATTTATATTTAAATTGTTATTTTATCTGCTATGCAGCATGTTACTCTTGTAAACCAGACTCTGGTACATTGCTACTGAAGAGTGACATCTACAAGAAGTTTCCTTTTAGCTAATTTTTTCTGTCCTTTTTCAAGACAAGATATTTTTTCCAAAGTGATCATTGCCCTGTAGCATGGACTATTGAAAATGTCTTTATTGAGTCTTGATGACCTGGAGCTAACTGTTCTGGAAGTATGTTCTTCAGTGAGCCCTCAGTGATGAGGTGAACCTTAGTTTGAAGTAGATCTTCAACTATCAGGGTTTTGCTGGAGTTTACTGCTGTCCCTTCTGATTCCCATGTTCCCTTCCCAGCTGTAATTTTAACAACCTTCTCCAGAGTGAAAAAGTACAGAACAGACCTGTCTGGACAAAGAGATGGGATGCAGGCAAAAAAAGGCTGAAGTAGTGAAAATGTGCTGAGTGCCAGGACACACACAACCTTTTTTCATCAGCTGGTTTTGACATCTTCAAGACACTTCTTATTTATTGTCAGTTGCATCCTGCAGTTATTGCTAACAACTAACACTTGTAAATCTGCCATTGCTGTATGTTAGGCAGTAACCAGACACTGTCCATTAACTTGGTTAATAAATTGTCATCTTCAGCAAGCAGACAAGTGGATGACTGCTGTTTGTTGTTAAATTGGACAGAAAAATCTTTGTGTATGAATCTGCTAGCTGAAAAGCTTAAATTTTAAGATTTAAACACCTGTGAGTTAAACTAGGCATTGATGGACAGGCAAAAAAGATGGTTTTGCTGTAATAAAGCAAATATTTCACAGAACTGCAGCTTCTTATTCTTTACATTACAAATTAGGAAAAAAATTTCCCTCCCTTAAGGATATGAAAATTGTAAGCTGTGCTACATACCTGGCTCCTTTTTAAATGTTATGATGTCCCTAATAGTGGGGGAGGGAGGAGCGTGGAAAAACAGCTCATCCAGAAATAAATCTAATATTACTCTCCCCTTCTGGGAGGATAAGATTTGAATGTAAACATTTCTTCATCAGTTGCATAGCAATGTAATCTGCTTGCTATCAAGCCTGACTTTTTCATTCAGCTTCTGATTAAGAGTGCCCCAAAACTGTGACAATCCTCATCGTTAAGCATGTTGTAGGAAATGCAATTTCTCTCTCCCCACACATCTCTTTTTTCAGTAATTGCCATTGTTGCTCTGCTTTCAAACAGAAGCATCAATGAACGGAAAGGTATTCTATCTTCAAATGTAGCTGGGGGTGACAGAAAGGTGAGAGGCATGATTCATCTTCCTTAGCTATCCAGAAGCCAGTTCTAGGGTGTTCAGCTCATCGCTGCTTACAGTCAAGGGGAGAAGGATGGGAAAGGGCCCCTACAGAGCATGTTTCACCTAATTGCAGACAGACACATTTCCACTAGGCAGTAAGTCCCATCTTTCCCTCCCCTTTCCCTGTAGGGCAAACCTAGATCAACTGTTCAACTACTTGCCTAAATGTAGGATTTAGATTAACCCCTTCTAGATTACAGAAGTACTAGTGCTTTCTGAGATCATATCAGTGTTTTAGAAACTTCGATAACGCTATGCTTAAAAAAATAAGTTTTACATTGACTTCAGAGTTTCGTTGTCTTTTTCTGTACTTGTTAGGACACGATGGGGAAGCAGAGGTTAGAGGTACCCACTACGGAGGATGGTAACCTAAATGGACCTGGCATGGGAGCGCTTCTGGGAGACTGATGTTAAACAGCATCGTTCCAACATGCAACCCTCAAAGTAATGTTCATCTCACATGGTGTGCTAGATCTGGCTAGAATGGACTTTATTTTCTTCATAGCTGCTCATATGGTACTTTTTTTTGTATTTGTGACACAACAGTATTAATAACACACTAATGTTTTAATTATTGCTAAACAGTGTTTGCACGGCATCAAGGCCTTTTCTGCTTCTCACTCTGCATATCCCCCCTGCCTGTGAATAGACTGGGGATGTGCAAGAGATTGGGAGGGATCACAACCAGGCAGATGACCCACACTAACCAAAGAGATACTCCATACCATGTAATATTATGCTCAGCAACTAAGTGGACAGGAGGGGGTTTAGGGAAATGAGACATCTTTTTTATTGCTTATGGCTGGGCATCGGTCTCCCCTGTGGGAGGTGATGAGTGATGGTCTTTGCATTGCTTGTTTTGTTTTGTTTTCTTTCTCTCTTCTTCCACTTTTCCTTTGCTTATTTAGTATTTTTTATCTTGATCCACAAATTTCCTTGCTTTTACTCTTCCTTTCCTCTTCCCCTGCCCCAATGTGGGTGGAGGGGGAAGTGAGCAAGCAGTTGTGTGGTGCTTAGCTGCCTACCAGGGTTAAACCACAAAACAACACTACTGCATTGAAAAGACAGCTTCCACTTCAAATCAAGCTGTGTGAATTTCTGAAGCCCTGGTTGTATACACTTATACAAGAACTGAAACAAGTAGAAAGAAAAAAGAAGCTAAGAATGTTGTATACTAATTATACTAAGCATATTTTAGCTAGCACCAGCTGAGCTGGTAAGTACACAAAGCACCAATTTATATACCCGAAGCTGCACAGCACTGAAGCTGACTCATTAGCCATGTCTCTTAGTAAAGCTCATTATTCCTAACACAGAGCCACATCAGCATAGCTGCAATGTTTTAATCTCTCAGAGGTACTTAATTCCACACCTAACAGTGTATGTTCTCCACAACATCTCCATGTTACCTGGTAGAGTAATCCTCGGCATGTATATAGCAGATCTTTGAAGCCATTAAAGCCAATCAGCTCTTGTAGGATGGTTCCTACCAGTGCAAACACTAAGCAGCTTCTTTGGTGAATGTCATAGAGCTTCTGAAAATAAACAGGCATGAGCATCTAGGCACATATGCATGGGTCTGGGTCCTATCCTCAGCTGTAAACACTGACTTACAAAGCCCTGGTTGCTTTTTAGTGCTATCTGTTTGGGGATGACCAGTCTAGTCATACCAATACCTAGGCCAGAGTTATGCAGAAGTGAGAAAGAATGGTCTCAAGCACCAGCTGGTTTCAGCTCATGGTTTCTCAAGTACCAGCTGGTTTCAGCTCCTGGCTTGGCCACAGACTGCTTGGGCAAAACTCTTCAACTCTATGCCCAAGCTCCACACCAGTCTGCTTCAGCAGTGTGGCCATGGCAGGGTGCTACAGAAAAATTTGGTATAAGGCTCAAATAACCACACACATTGTGGCTACAAATAATTTTCTCCTGCGCTTTGAAGCTGACTTGCCTAAATTGCATGCTGAATAAAGGAGGATAGAGAGTTCTTTATCTCTTTTCCCCAGTTCAATGATAAATTTTTCCCCTATGGTTTCATTTTCAAATTAAGGCAATTTTAATCCATCGCTCTCTCTCTCTGCACCTTTATTTCACTTCCAGCCTCTTGGCATTTTCCTTTTGCTCTTTTCTTCTTCAAAATTTGTCATGATTTTCACTGTCTCATTAAATTTATTTAGGGCTCCACCTATCACTTGTTTATTGACTGACTCACTTGCTCCCTTCACTCTCCTACTATTTAATACTCAGTACACATTGTACTTCCCAGCTTTAGCAATCTTTTCTCCACCTTTTTTGGCTCATGTTCAGTATTATGAACAGTTTTAATGACATAAATTCTTCCTGGTGTCATCCCACAGTGTTGGAAACCTTCCAATCAGCTTCTCAGACAAGAAACAGACTTTGTGCCACCACTCCCCCAATTTTCACTACTAGCTAGTACTGTCAGGGCTAGATCAGCCACCATATTTGTTTCTTTTCTGATACCAAATGCAAGGTTTGAAAAGGCTGTTCCCAAAGATACATGTGTATCTCAAAAGATGCAAGTAAGGTAAATAATAGTATGTTCAAATCATGTCTCAGTGCAAGAGCATTTTGGTAGATTCTGTAACTGGCTGAACCCTTGCTGAACACAGATGATGTCTGGAGATGTCTTGTGAACTGCAGAAAGTCTCTGCTTTTGCAAACCAACATATGGAGCTCAATCTAATCTACTAATATATTATCCTGCAGACTGCATGTGAACTACTCACTCAAACTAAATCTATACAATTCCTAAGAGATACTAGTTCATGTTTATTGATATACTGTCACGGACAAATAACTTCTGATTGACTTAGTGAGCAGGGAGAATATGGTCTTTTTACATGCAAAAAGAATGCAAACATACATTCAACTGGCCTAATCTCCCCCTGTGTACTGGTTTTGGCTGGGATAGAGTTCATTTTCTCTATAACAGCTCATATGATTCTGTGTTTTGGATTTATGATCAAAACAGCGTTGATAATACACCGATGTTTTAGCTTTTGCTGAGCAGCGCTTACACAGAGTCAAGGCCTTTTCTGCTTCTCTCATCACCCTGCCAGCAAGGAGGCTGGGGGTGCACAAGAAGCTGGGAGAGCTGACCACAATTGACTAGAGGGATGTTCTATCTCATATGACATCATGCTCAGCAACAAAAAGCTGGGGAAAGAAGGAGGAAGGGGGAAATGTTTGGAGTGATGGTGTCTGTCTTCCCAAGTAGCTGTTGCATGTGATGGAGCCCTGCTTTCCTGTAAATGGCTAAACATCTGCCTGCTGATAGGAAGTAGTGAATTAATTCCTTATCTTGCCTCACTTGCACATGCAGCTTTTGCTTTACCTATGAAGCTGGGTTTTTCTCAAATTCACCCTTATGACTCTCTCCCCCATCCCACTGGAGGGAAGTGAGCGAGCAGTTGGGTGGTGCTTTGCTGTCTACCAAGGCTATCCCACAACATGTTGGTAGTGAAATTTCAAGTGAGCATTTGACAGGCTAGCCAAAGCTTTCATAGTCCAAAGAGCTTCAGACTTGGAGTGTAAAGGTAGGTGATCTCAGGTTTCAGGGAGTCAGGCTTCCTGAAACATCAAACTTGGTTTGCAGCAAAGGCACCTTTGTGTGCCATCATTCACATAAGAGAAAGAAAGGATGGCCTGTCTGCCCCCAAAATGCAAGAGAGGTGTTCTTAACCATGGTGTTGTGCTGGTATCTCCAACCTTATGTTCTTCCAACATATCTTGCTTTTGTCCTCTTGTTGCTTCTGTAAAGGTGGTAGGAAATTAGGCTTAAATATATTGTGTTCCTGTATTTGACTTTTCTCCTAGAAAGCCACAGAAATATTTGGTACCAGCTGTAACCAAGCAGTGTAGCACAGTGACAGGATACATCCACCAGCAATTCACCAGAGTTTACTCTCTTACTGCTAATGATGGAGGATTTAATCATACTCACAAGATAAGAATTGAGAACAGACTTTCTAGTGCACTTTCATACTTCCCCCTGGGATTGATATCTGGAGTGTCTTTCCCTGAACAGAAAGTGTGACTGTATTTTTCTACTTTGAGCCTCTCGATTGTCTCTTTAGGAACCTTGCTGTAATATCCCCTCTCTCCCATTTCACCTCTATTTGCTTCATGAGAGGGCCTGCCCCATTGGACAGACTTGTACTGTGTTTCTTACAATGAAAATTCAGTATCTGGAGCTACTGCCAAGGCCTATGTTAAAGAAAATTTTTTAAAAAAAAGGAAAGGAAAAACTGAAATTCAACTTCACTTGGAGTTCCTTAGCTCTCTTTTCTTATATGTCAAGCTTTTTTTCTGGATGTTGTGCTCTACAAGCTCAGAGGACATTGGCCACTTCCCATTATCGTAATGGACTTACTTACATTAAAAGATGGTAAGTTGCTTACCAGGAACTTGAATTACAAGAAAGATGTAGGGATATTATCAGTTTTGTTTTCATTCCCTCCTGTGTAATCCAAAAACTATCCTTCTTGAAGATATGTAAAAGTGTCAAGAAGTTAATAATCAACTCTTGCTGGAGAGAAGTATCTCAGCATTAATTATGTCTCTCATGAGGAGACTTCAGGTGTATTGCTTCCACCCAAACCAATCATAAAAGTAGTACTGTGATTTGTTTCACAGTTATACCCCTGTCAAGCCAATGCCAATTTATGACTGTTATGTTCTTTTAAATATAAAAATCTTATTTTCTTTTGATGAATACAGATGAGGTCTGTTAGCTTTGTTATGAGGCATATAGTATGATTCCATAAAGCTGCCTATTATTTATGTTACTGAGCTGTTTGAACCTCACTCCCTGCTCAAAGACCAGCCTAGCATGAGAACTAGTGTATCATCAGGCCTGGAGGGTCTTTTTGTATTTGACAATTTAAATGTACCTGGTATTCAACTTTTAGCTTACCTTTCTAAACCATATACTTGGCTACAGTATGTTCTTGTGGCAGTGTTTTATGTTTTACTCTTTCTTGGGAATGGTCGTGCCTGTGTCTGGAGTATACAGAGGGCTGAATGGTGCTCGAGCCTGGCGGCACCCACTTCTGCCCCTTGCTCTGCTGTCCCATTAAGTTCCATTTGAGAACTACCTCAGTAACAGTGCCAACTTGGAAACACAGTGTTGCTGGTATTAGGTCCAGCAGAGTCAGTGGACTGAGTTTTTCACCGAAGTAAGCTGAAGAGAAGTGTTTTTTCCCTACCAAGGAGAGACCTTGAATGGATACAAAATCTCCTTACTGAGCACAGACTTACAAATTCCAAACTTGCATTGACTCCAACACAAGAGACTTTCACTGAAATAAATGCATGCTACCTATTCAGGTTTTCAACGCTGCAGAACAAAACTTTTCCATGCTGTGAAACAATCTTGGAACTGTTGCATGATCCAAGTGGCAGATCCTCAGCTAAGGAAGTCCCTCAGGTTAGCAAATTCAGCCTTTTCAATTCACTAGCAAGCCCGCTATGATGGGGGCAGCCTCATTCAAAGGAGCAGGAATGAATACTCCTCACTTAGTTGCTGGAAAAATGTTCTAACTCCCTGTTCTTGTGCCAGCCAGCAGGATTCCTGCATGGATCATCCTTGTTCTCCATGCTCTCCATCTGCTGAGATTGTTTGGCCTCTGGAGTACTTTACTTCTCATCATGAAGTAGATAAAACAGCGTGTGGTCTTCTCTCGGATACAGTAGGCAGCTTAAACACACTCTTATGAACTCAAGAGTTAGATTTGAAGCTGGCCAAAAGTCTGAGGCCTCCAGATGAAAGGTACTTTGCTATTCAAATAGCAGTTACTTAAATATTGATAGCTATTTCTAAGACTTATCCTAGTTCAAGCAGAAAGATTATTTCTTTGAAGAAATGTGACTCACAAAGATTAGAGGCTAAAAAAATGTTCATTGTGGAAGTATATCTAAAGTTTTATCTAAGCAAACTTTTAAAAGCTGAAGGTGGCTAAAAGCCAGTATGTTACATGCAGACTTCAGTGAGCCATGGTTTTATACCAACTGAGGATCCAAAATGCATTTTTTTAAAACAACAAACCCATTAGATTGTAAAATTTTCTTTGGAGGTTAAATGAGAGATAAGTTCTAAAGTTATGCTTGGTATTTTAAGTACCTAACAGAAATGGAAACTGTTAAAATTTTAGGAGTCAATCACTTATCAATCACTTTGAGGGAAAGAGGCAATTCCTTTCTACCAAGGATTTTTTCTTTCAGTATAGATGGTGATTCACTCTTGATTGCATATTTATTCCATACACCCACCAGTATTGGTGCTATGTGACAACTCCACACTTGCCATAAACAGAGTTTGTTTTTGTAATATACTAAGCTGTATTTAAGGGCTCCCCAAAAATGTAACATGTTACCCTACGGGGACATCTTAAATTAATGTTGTCATTACAGTGACTGTTCAGTATCTGTACTGATTATGTTGGACAGTTGCTGTCTTTGTAGAAGTGGGGGTGTTGGCTCTGAATTTTGAAGAAAACAAATTGCCACAGTGCAATCAGCACAGAACAAACACCTCCTTACTGCCATACTGTCAGCATTTTCAGAGAAGTGCTCCTTTCACCTCTGTCATGACCCTCAAGGTATTTACCTTAACCAGAAGAGTCTGGCATAACCACACTGCATACTGAAAACCACAGAGTGAAAATAAAGCTGGTTTGGTGTATAAACTGCTTCTGTCTACTTCACATCCTTGGTTTACCCCTTACAGATCTATTCTGTAAGGAGTAATCTGCTTCTCTCTATTTTTGGAGCTAACAACCTTACAGCCTTAGGTCTTTCTAGTATCCACCTCTGCTTTACAGGTATCAGCCACCTTTTCTTTCAAACCATTTAACAGATTAATGCAAATCAAGTTAAAATCTCATTCACATTGTACTTAGCTTTGAGGATGTAGCTTCTCCTTCAGACCAGAACAAGGGCTGTATGCATGTTTGATTGTATAGGTTTATCTAGCAAAAGAAATTGTCTCTCACAGCAAATGATGCCTCACAGGAAGTCTTGTAATAATTTAGAATGGTGAGTTACCTGGTGGTTCAATTACGCTATTTCTCAAGAGATCTTGAGTTGATCTGGTTGATCAAGATCCTCTCTACAGCAAGAACAAGTGATTATGAATCTTCTAAGAGTGAACACATTTCTGGCAGAGAGTGATACCCACTGTAGGTTACCTGCTCTCCTCTACTAGGGAGGAGCCAGCAGGAAGGAAAATACTACAAATTTTAGGCTAAACTGAAGCTTCACAATCTGCTCTAAGGGTTGAGCATAAGATAATGGCCTTTATGTAGGACCAGAGAGTGAATATCTGAACTTTATCTCTCTTATGTCTAAAGGAATTATTTTCATGTCCTGCCTTTGAGGTGTCCACTTGTCTGAGCCCATGCTCATTTATATCCCCAGGAGAGAATGCACCACTCAGGCCCACCTGAGTTATAACATGAACTACAAGAGGGAGAACATGGACTGAGCAGGGCAGCCTATGACAATCTAAACTTCCGTGTCAATACCTGCAAGGCATTTCAATATTAATATGCCAGGCATATCATCCCTGCCTAGGGAAGAGTATGGATTGTGAAAAGAGAACAGAAGAGCTGCAGAGAGCAGCTAGGAAGTCTGGGGATACTTCCAGTGAAAAGATTTCCTCTCCTGCAGCCTCAGACCAGCCAGTTCCTTACAGACAACTTCAGGGACACCTGAATTTCAGTGCAAGGGTCTGTCAGCACTTGCAAGCCTGGTGTCTGAAAGCAGAACTGAACTTAAGAGTCTCTCTTTTGCTTTCCATATAGTCCCTGGAAAGACACAACTGCCTCGACTTCCACCGCAGAACTGCTCCTCTGTGCAGCACAGCAGAACCTGTGCAGTAAAAGCAAATTAAGTTTACCTGTTTCTCAGTCTGTAAAATAAAGAATATGTAACCTGGAAGACCTGTTGCTTAGGGCAGCTAGGCATACTCATGGTTTCCAGCAGTTGCCATGGCTTATCAAATACAGGTGAACAGAGTGTTCTGATAAGGCTTTGAACTACATGCTGTAGCTTATAAAATTCCAGTGACACGGAGCACATTTCTGTGTTGTTGCTTACTGATGCTGGGCTCGGTAGGCACTGAAGATTATTTTGCTGAAGTATGACAGAATGGTAATCTGTAAAATAAACTAGGATGCAATGCCTGTGACTCACGAGTAGTTTTGCTGGAATAAAGCTGCTTCATATCCATCAAAACATTTAGAAAACAATGTCTGGAATTTATTGGAATGAAGTCTGCCTGCCCCTCTCTCCTTGCTTTGCGTATAAGAACAAACTGTAAACCTTAGAGGGTTTTTTTTACCCCGCTAATCCTCCCAGAAACAGGAGCTGTTCCAGGAAAAGATGCTCCATAAATTAGGGTGAAACAGGCTAGCTGAAAAGAGTTTCTTCTGTGATCAAAATACCAAGAAAAAGGGATGCTGTGCTAACACATCAACAAAAGGACTAGAGAGGATCTGTAGAGGCACAGCCTAGATAGCTTGCCACAGGTGGGCAGAAGAGTATAAAGACCAGCACAGGATTAATCTAATAAATTAAAGCACAGAGTACAACTACTGTGGGGAATTTATTCTTTATTTTCAGAAGTTAAAATTGACTGAGAGGTAACTGTGAGTGTTGGGGGGTGGGACAATTGTCCAAGCATCTGATTACTGGTGTTTGTTGGCTGTCAGAGAGAGCTGTTTGTTAACCAACATCAGTACAAAGAGGCATGGGTTTATTGGAAGCCTAACTTTGTATGTTAGGCTTCAACTTTGTATGTTTAAGGGAATTAGGCTACATCTAACAATTATAAATCAATTTGTAAACTAGATTAGAAGTTTGGCTCATAAAAATAACTGCAAGTTACAAGTAGCATCTGCACTGTGCTCAGATAAGAAAATTAATCACATTAAAATGCCAATAAGCCCATACCAGATGAGGTCAGTGCTGGTTCAGATTTTAAACAGCTATCAGTGGCAAGTCAGCATAGGCATGAGCATACTTGATTTTTTAAAATTATTGTTAAAAGATACTTCAGAACATTCAGTCTTGTAGAGAGAGGAACACAGATTGAAGATCATACATCAAGAAAAAACCAGTATATGCTAGAAATTTGTGATTCTGAAGAAGTTGTAAAGGACAAAACTGTCAGTAAAGGGCATAACTGCTGTTATGAAAGAGTTATGTCAGCTCTATGCCTTACCTAAAAGAGGATCAGGATCAGTAGAGAGGTGATATTTACCTCTCATGTGGCTGATGCTGGAATAATGCCTAAGTTCTGATCTATCTTTATGGAAAAATTGAACTGGGTTACCAAAAAGGAAAAAGAAAATCACTCTAAGGGATGGAGTATTCAAGACCATGAACCTTATCCAAAGAATGTTAATTATAATTACACACTTACCATGAGAATAAACCAGGAAACAACTTGCTTTTTAACACAGAAATTGTACTAAGAGCTTCAAACAGGTTTTCAGTAGTTAAGCTTAAGAGCACTGAAAGATGCTCCAGTGGAGGAAGGTGGATTCTCCTGCTGCTGCTGTGGGCAAGAAAGGTCTCTCAGAAGCTATTCCACTTGCACAACATGCAGTTTCTCCATAGTTTTTCTGCAATCTCAGCTTAATATTAATTCCATTTAAAAAATTACCACTCCTGAAAGTGATATGGCTACAAGATATGGACATAGTTCATTACTCACTTTTTATGACTGTTACATGTATCTGTATATTTGTGTCTAACCTGAATGGGTGGCTTCTGTTAAAACTTCACTTTCCATTCATGGATGTTTTAGTTTTAGCTTTTTATTTAGATTCATGTTGTAAAGTACATAAAATATACTTTTCCCTATAACATTATTTATTTCAAAACAAGTCAAACAGAGGAACTCAACAGAGTTTGAGAGAAAATAAAAATCAGTTTTTGGCACCTTTGAACCCTGAGTTTGTCTATCAGCAGCACTGGGAAGTTGACTAGGGCAGCATGTTCATACATCTGCAACCCTGAGAAGTTTTTTTGAGAGTACGGTACAGAAAAATGGTAAATATGCTGAAGTTTGTTTCTTTATACCATTTTTATTAACATACAAATTAAACCAAACAACTTTATTCTTGTTATATAGTCCTACTTGTCATAAGTGGTGCAGGGAAGTGCCTCTGTTGCCTTCTGTTTAAGCCACCACAGGTGTAGAAGAACAGCAAGGCTCTTAACTCTGTAATGATGTTCCTTCTCAAGATTGCTGATTTGGTTTTTTGGTTTGGTTTTGTTTGGTTTTTTTTTTTTCAATTCTAACTAAGCAACAGTGAAGAGGGCTTTTTTCACTGCTTTCTAGATTGCTGCTAAACTCCAGGCAGCTACCAACTATATATGAATCTAAAGATTTGGCAAGTGAGAAGGACTGGTAGAATGAATTTCTGCAGAATTTGTGCTTTAATTGTAAGTGTGGTCTCTAGCTGTGTATCACTAAACCCTGGGCTGATGCCACAGCTCTGAGCCGTAAGAGAGCAGCTGCTGCAGATGAAGCTCCATCCTCATTCTAGTCAGCCGCAATGTGAATGCCTGCACTGCCTCTCCTCTTCCCTCAGCTGAATTCCTTTGCCTTTTAAAAATTCCCAGTGCTGGCTCTATTAGGAGGAAGAGGCACTAATGATGTGCATGAAGAGACAGAAAATAGGATGACAGAAGGAATGGAAAAAACATTGTGTAGCACTCTTATCTAGGCTTGGAGTCTGTGCACCTGCAGTTCCACATCTCATCAGTAAAGAACACTACATTTCTTCTGCTGTAATCTCAGCCATGTTGTTATTACTGAGTAGTTATTAATTCTGCCTTTTCACTAATAGTAAGTGCTAGAAACTAAATTCAGAATCTTGAGAAAATGCTACAATTCTGTTTCATTAGTCCAGCTGTGGTTCCTCTTCTGCATTTGGTATAAAAGCTCTAAAATCTTTCCTTAAAGGATAAAGCACAGGAGATGTGGTGGAAGTGGGATGTTGGCTACGTGAGGCATCTTTCTTTTAGAGGGAATTGAAACACTAATTTCTTTTTTTCCTTATTTTTTTTTTTAGGCTAAGAAAAATGAACAGGTGCCCGAGTCTGCCTTTTCAGCAGCAGTGGAATCAGCAGGAGATGGGAGGTTCCCGACTTGCCACTGTGCTTATTCACTTTTCTGATCATAATCATGACAATGCATGTCAATTCCGTATTTTTGAGATGAAGATGACAATATTGATAGCTTTTGTGACCTATGGTGGAAAGAGACAGCACTGTCCAAGAGCACAGTCCTGTCTGGAAAGAAACAGAAGGAAAACAGTGGTTTCACAGATGCTCCCACTTGCACACAACTTGTATTCGAGTGCAAGAAGACAAATGTCTCACAGAGAGGCTGATGCTAAAAAGCAAGTGCCAAGCACCAGCAAGGTGCCTTCAAGCTCAACCCTAGGCTTCCCGGAGCAGAATCTCTGATACAAACCTTACATATAAAAAAATAATTTATTCAGCTGGTACAACAGAAAAACAGCTCAAGCTGGGTGCCTCCAAAGAGGGACTCCAAACAAAGAAATCCCTGGTGATTATACTCTTACAATCTAAGTTCTCCCCTCACACGACAGTTTGCCCCAGTAGTTATATATCTGGGTTTGGGGTCTTCCTGTCTCCAGACAGGTTGCTCCTTTTTTTCTCTCAATGGATGCAGCTTCTGCTGACAGTTGTGGCTACCTTATCTTTCTGGTTTGCATAGTTTAGGAGTCATCCTTTTAGAATGATAGAATGGTTTGGGTTGGAAGGGACCTTAAAGATCATCTAGTTCTGACCCCCCTGCATAAGCAGGGACACCTTCCACTAGACCACGTTGCTCAAAGCCTCATCCAAACTGGCCTTGAACACTTCCAGGGAGGGGGCAGCCACAACTTCCTTGGGCAACCTGTTCCAGTGTCTCACCACCCTCACAGGAAAGAATTTCTTCCTAATATCTAATCTAAATCTACCCTCTTTCAGTTTAAAGCCATTAAATAGAACTATGTAACTTCATGTAACTAAGTTCAATGTATCTAGGTGAAAGTTCACAGTTTGCAGCCTAAGACTTCAGCAAATTTAGCTACTAATGCTAAGCAAGGATATTAATCCTAACTATTCCTAACAGTGAGGGTGATCAAACACCAAGACAGGTTGCCCAGAGAGGTCGTGGAGTCTCCATCCCTGGAGATACTGAAGACTCAAGTCCTGAGCAACATGGTCTAGCTGACCCTGCTTCAGCATGTCTAGATGATCTCCAGATGTTCTACCAAACCTCAACAACTCCGTCATTTTCTGTGCTTTGATAACTGCAAGCAGTAGAGTGAGGTACTGATTTCACATACTCTTAAAGGTCTCTTCATTTTAGGATGCTGCAGTCCATTGAGACGGAAATGGTGTGAGAGGCCGTACAATCCCTATAGTTTTCAGGCACTGCCCTTCACCCCCTGACAGCTGAGGCAGCACCTCTCACCGCCCTCACTCCCCCACACTGGGAGTGGGCCTGCTGCCAGCCGGGCTGCCAAGGGTCCCACTCACAGTGGCTCCCCACGGGTGGCCAAGGGCCCACCCATGTGCAAACACACCGGCCCCTCCTCTTCCAGCCGGGACAGGCCATCCTTCTCAGCCCTCCTCACCCTTCAAAATCAGTGTTCCCCCCTGAGTTGAGTGTGGTTCTGCGAGGCAAGCGACACGGGGGCTGCTCCCAACCGGGGCTCTGTGCCTGTCAGAAGCCGTGCAGCTCCCTTCCCTCTTCCCTTCCCCCTTCCCTTCCCTTCCTCTCCCTTCCCTTTTCCTTTTCTTTCCCTTCCCTCCCTCTCCCTTCTTCCTTTTCCCTTCTTCCTTCTCCCTTCCCTTCTTCCTTGCCTTCTTCCTTCTCCCTTCCCCCTTCCCCTCTCTTCTCCCCTCCCTTCTTCCTTCCCCTTTCTTTTCCCTTCCCTTCTCCTCTCTTCTCCCCTCCCTTCTTCCTTCCCCTTTCTTTTCCCTTCCCTTCTCCTCTCTTCTCCCCTCCCTTCTTCCTTCCCTTCTCCCTCCCCTTCTTCCTTCTCCCTTGCCTTCTCCCTTCTCTTCTCCCTTGCCTCGATGCCCGCAGACGCACACGCTAGCCGGGGGCGGAACGCGGGCCCTGTCACCGCTAGCCGGGCCGCCTCACGGCGCCATGCCATGCCATGCCATGCCATGCCATGCCATGCCATGCCATGCCATGCCATGCCATGCCATGCCATGCCATGCCCAGCGCTGTCCGCTCCGCTGCCCGCACCTGCCGCCGCTCGCGGGGCTGCTCCCGCCCGCGCTGCCCATTGGCCCAGGCGTGTCACGTGGCCGTGCCATGCCGCCCGAGCGGGCCGGAGCGCCGCGGCTGCTGCTGATTCATTGGCTGTGGCGGGGCGGGGCGCGGCCCGGCTGGGCTCGGAGTCGGCATCGGCACCGCCCGGTCAGGTAGGAGGGCGGGGGTGGGTGTCACCCCCCGGCGGCTCCATCCAGCTTGGCGTTACCTCGTCCCGGGGCGGCGGAGCGACGGCGTTACTGGGGGGCTGCGTTTTTTGTCCGGGACGAAGCGGCGCTTCGTGGGCTGGGCAGCGTGCGCGGGGGCGCGGGTGCGGTGAGTGGACGGCGCTGCGGCGGGGGGTGAGCCAGTGGAGGGCGGACGGGAGGGAGGGAGGAAGGAAGGGATGGATGGATGGATGGACGGACGGACGGACGGACGGACGGACGGGGCAGCGCAGCGCAGCCCTGCCTCGCCCCGCCCCGCCCGCTCCGAGTTGCTCCGCGGCAGGGCCCGCCACCGCGGCTGGCCGTGCGTGGGTGGCTGGGAGGGAGTGCTCCCAGGTGGGCGGCGTGGGGAGCCGCTGCCCGAAGTCCCTGTAGCTCAGCCCGGCGGGGTGTTTCCGAAAGCGGGACCTGTCGACTTTCGCAAACCTGAAGGTCTGGAGTACTCCTCTAATTTTTATTTTACTTAAAAAAATTAAAAAAGCTTGAGGCGGCACTGTTCGTCTGGGTGGTGCCCCCGAAAATGCCGCCAGCAGGAAGCTTGTGCCACGTTTCTCAATTTGTACCGGATTGATTCCTTCGGGTGTTTATGAAGTCTGTGCATTCAAAAGCAAAACAGCTGGAAAGCATATAGCTTGCTTGGGATACATGGGAGTTATTTTCATATACCCCCAAATTGTATGGTGTGTTCTGCTCTGACTGCTGAACATTTGAATGAGCTTAAAAATTTAACTGAAAATGTTTGAAAAAAAAAAAAAAAAAAGGAAGATGAGTTTGTGGTGTGTTTGTGTTTTTTTTTTTTTTTTTCTCCAGATGACATCTCCCTTTGTGCTTTCAGACTGAAGGGATGAACATCTCTCCATGCAGCCTTAGATTGCTTCTCCTATTCTCAGCCTTGCCCTTTCCCTTATGTGTGCTTCCCTAGTCTTCTGTTGATTCTCATACTTTTTTTTTTTTTTCCCTCTCCCTTCCTTTTCCCTTAACAACTGTCTTTTTACCAGTCTCTCCCTCTGGTGAGCAGCCTCTGTTGACAGTGACTGGTATGGTAGGCAGCTCAGATCCCTCTCCGGAGCTGTCTGCCCTTTCTTTTTTTCTTATTGATGACCACCTCAATCACAAGCTGTCAGAATGTCCCTCCAAACAACCTCTGTTCCATGACGTTTCCCTTGCTCGTCCTGGTGGATCAGCCTTGTCCAGTGCTTACCACTGGATGGTGACTGGAAGCGTAAGCACACCGTTAGTTTGGCAGTTGTGTGACAGGCGTAGCTGGTAGAGGGATGGGACAGCAGTGCCAATGCTGTCTTACACTGCCTTGGCAAGGCTGGTCAGGGTTTATTTGTGAGAACATTGAGGCACTTCTGTTTCCAGGTGTGTTTCCAAGCCTCCTGCTCTGTTTTGGTCCCGCTCCCTCTGCTCCTGTCTGTTGCTCTCATTTGGGCTCCCCCGAGGCTGTATACACAGGGATGCAGATTTACGCAACCGCTGTGGAAAGAAATAGATGTTTTGGTTTCTGCTTGGAGATAATCAGCTAATAGTCTCAAATGCTGCTTGTTTTTTCTTGTCCATTTGTGGTTTCCTATTGAGGTTCCTAATTAGAGAGTTAAGACAATTTTTTACCACAGGGGAAAATACCTGGAAAGATGCCAGGGGAATGGCAATTCTCCATTGACTGAGGACAGTCTGGCGCTGTTCTTGCTGAAAGTAATGAGACATTCTGGATGTATCAGTCACAAGCAAAAATGTATAAAATAAATCAAGCTGTTGCAGGAGAATACCTTTTTCTTTTATAAGGAAAAACAAAAAATACAGAATATTAAGAGCAGGGCAAAGTCATTTACTGCCTGTTCTTTTGCTGGCCATCCATGTACACTTTGTAGTGGAAGAAGTTTTAAGGTGAAGCAAAGATGACATTCTTGCAGTTTGTTCAACAGTTTAAATCAAATTTCCAGTATTTGAACCAATAATACAAGCTATTACTGGCAAGATTTTAGTACAAATTAAGGCTTTATTCTGCATGCTCACTGCAATGGGCCTTGGTTGTACTGTTTTAATTATATTTCCTTGGTCTCCAGTTGTTTATAGCCTAGTGTAGCGCAGAAACGTGGGAGGGATTAAGAATGGGAGAATTCAGATGAGTGCTTCCAAGTCGTGTGCTGCCACCTGATGTACCTGAAAATAAATTTGTATTTGAGGCACTACAATAAATTACTTCTTCAGCAGCACTGGAGGGAAGAAAAGACAGGAAAAAAACAAAACAGTTCTGGTTTGGAAAAATCCCAAACCACTGTGACTTTTAATAAACAACTCAATGTCAGTGACTGTTTGAAATTCTCACTGAACCAATTAAGGCAAAATTTCCAAACCAAAGTTCAGAAAATGTTTGTCATTCAAGTGTGGAAGCTTTCAGGAAAAGCTGTAATTTTTATTTTATTTTGCTAGTTCTTGAGGAAACATAATACATAACTGACTTTTCAAATTGAAAATTTCAAGCTTTACTTTGCATCTGAGAGATGATGGCTTTAGAGAACCTGTGTGGGTGAGAGAATAAACTGAAGATTTTTCCACCATAGCCAAGTCAAACCATGGCTGTGAGATGCCCAAGTGGGAGTAGCTCTGAACAAATGGGCTGTCGTACCTGAGGTTTTTTTCATCTCTGCCAGTTTATTTTCCACTGGCTTCAGCATAGACTAGGAACAAAACTATTTATATGGGGAGAACCACTGAGAAGCGAAGAGATGCTGTGAGAGGTGTGCTGTGACCTGTGCTCAGACCAGATGGACATTATGTGAAGATTAGAGTCTTACTTTGTAATAGGAGAGAGAAAATATACTCAGCTTCCACTCTGCTCGTCAGCCTGAGCCCTTTGGTGGGTTTTTCACTGATGGAACCAAGAGCTATGAAAGGAGTGCCCATTTTCTGGGCTGTGCAGCCCTGTGAGCAGCTGCTGTGCAGTTAAAGCCAGGGGCCAGACGTGGCAATGGGGCACCCGTAGGTTTGGTGCAGGGGGGTGGGATGTGCAGCAGCAGCACCTCCATTGCCTGACCCAGGGCATCTTCAGGCCCCAGCAGCTGACAAGAAGGCAGCTCAGGTAATTTCAGCTCTTAATCAAACGCTGGGTTTTCCAGAAGCAATCTCACAAGAGTAGTTCCTTCTTTCAGCCTTGCCCCTGTTGCAAGTGGTCGGTTCAGGTGTGGTAATTTGAAATGCTCCTGGGTGCCTCTGTTCTTGAATTAGCTTGTTCTTTTGGCTACACTGAGCACTGTGCTTCTAGTGTTTCTTCATGACTTGCAGACTAGCCAGTTGGAGTAAATCTAGTCTAGTAACCCTATGCATAGGGTAACATGCATCAACAAATTCTCTTCACTGTCAGATTTTTATTTGTTTGTTCCAAATGTAAGGTAATCTTTTAGGGGTTTTTCTCTTTTTAAAGTTTATTCTGTCCCTATGCAGGCTGCTTTTTTATAAGTTCTTAAATGATAATGTAAATAGAAGGTGTTTTAAAAATGACTTCTATAGCCAACTCATCATCTGATGGAGCCATTCCAGCCCTGCAGTGGGCTGATCAGTAAGTGTGGAGGGGGAAAGCTTTCCTTTCTCTCTACTCAGAAGAAGGCATCAGATTGACAGACTTCAGAGTTAGCAAGGAATCCAAAACATCCCCATCTCAGCACTGAGCTTTCTGTGGGAATAAAGCTAATAAAAAGAGACATTTAATAAAATAATAATAATAAAAAAAATGACTACTTTGCCAAGCCAGGAAAATTAAGGAAAATAGTGCTGCCCAAAAGCAGAGGCATTCAGGGCAGGCCAGTTGCGAGCTTGCTTTACAATTTACTCTTACCTCATAACTGGATATGCCAGAGCTTTTCACTTCAGGTTTTTCTATAACAGATCAGCCTGGGACCTCTATCTTAAAAATTTGGTTACAAAATTTTGGTGTGAAAGGTTAAATTTACAGTATTACTAACAGCTGAGGGAAAGGCAGCCTGTCTTTTTGCAAGCGTTGAATATCCTCACATATACCATTAATGTCAGCGTTTGTAACGCTATAGGACAGAAAAGGTCTCGGTGCTTTATTGCCTACTGATAGGGTTTCTTGTAGTCTGGTTGGTCTTGAGAGAGCTTGGGTTTTGAAGATGCCATACCTGCACATCTAGGAGGAGATTGACTTTTAGTGGCGAAAGACATGGGCTCAGCAATACCCAGAGCTCTCTTCTGACCACAGCCTTGCTGTGTCTGCAGCTGTGTCCGCGAGCCATGTCCAGAACTAGGCTCAGCAGAGGTTCAACCGGGGCATGTCTGGGAAAAGGCTGTTGAAAGAATAATCTCCCCTCTTTAAAAAATGCTCAGAAATATAAACTTGTTATTTTCTCTTTAGAAAAGTGGACTTTGCTTAAAAGAGAGGCTTAGTCTTGTTTTCTACTGTGACTGTAACAACTGTCAAGTTGTTTAGGTTTTTTTTTTTGTGTGGAGAGGTATTATTTGTGTGGAAGGGTGAATTCTTGTAATATATCAGGTTTTGCCATCCTGAATGTCAAAATGAAATGTTTTCTGAGCTCAGCTGAAGCTCAGCTTCATACATGGAAGCTAGATAATGGATTGATTGTATAATCCTGCCCTAGCTGCAGGAAATAAATGGAATTATGGCTAACATATCTTTATTATTTGTAGATAATACTGTCTCTTAAGACTGTATATTCTGACTGTAATTTTTAAGGCTTTTGATACTGGAGTAAAGATGAAGTGTTTGCTTCAGTATGTTTTGGGAGCAGGTTCCAGTAGCTCTATGCTAACTGTTCCGTGCCCCTTTACTGTCAGTGCAGGGTTGAAACTTTTTAAGAGCAAGAGGAATACATAGTTTCTGTGATGCTATGTTAGGTATAATTCAGCTGTCTTCTCAGACAAGGTTTATGAGTGAGTTTATATAGTATTTGCTCTGTCTATTTTTAGATCCATATACTTGTCTGTGAACCCATAGTATGGTATGATTTCATATTAATTTCTGCCTAACTTGCAGGTGTCACATACTGAGTTGAACTACAAAGTGGGCATTAGTGTTTGCATATGTCATTATTATCTTTAGGAAAACACTTGGCTTTGGTCTTTTATTTGTTAATTTTTACTTTAAAGTCATTGCTTTAAACTAGGTACAAACAGTAGCTATACAATTGACATGCAAATTGTATGTAATGTTGTAAAGAGCTCCTTTTACACTGCAGCACAAGATATTAAATATTAGTACATGGAAAATAAGACATTTTCATGAGAATTTATATATTTGGTATATAAGAAGTTTATTGTTGGAGTCTAGTTTACATTGCACAGTTATAAGGATAATAAATTCTGTTGTATAATACATTAGTATGAGGCACAGATGTCTGTAACTTTGTCCTTTCTCATCCTTAGTTCCCAGGATAAGCAGTGACTAAACCATAGTTTTTCCTTACTATTGCTATAAAGTCTTTTTGTGATGGATCCAACATCATTCTTGTTATTTTAGTGCAACAGCTCATGCAGATGGTGCTGTTTGTGAGCATCAATCACAACCATAACCATTGTTAACATCGGTACTTTATTTTCTGTTTGAGGAAAGTCCCAGGTATCATACACTCAGAGTTGGCACATATGAATGATTTTTAATTGTACAGTCAGTTTTCAGTTATCTTTCTATTTTTCTTGCTAAATCTCACTTGTTTAATATAGCTTGCTTTCCTCTCTTTTGTTGCAGGTGGGAAAATTGGGTATTCCCCTGACAAGACCACGAGTTTGATCTCAAATCCTGCCCGTCTGGGATCTTGAGGATTATCAAGAAGCAAGGACCATTTGGTTAAGTATTTCCTGCAGACTTCTTTCTCATCAGTGCCTGGGAGTCACACAGCTTGTTCAAAGCAATAGCCACATGGTAGTGTTGTAGAAAGATGGGGTCTGTACCACCCTTCAGCTGATACAATGCAGGCTAAATAAGTTTGTGCTTGTTTTTTTTCATTGATGTCTTTTCCTCTAACTTCACCTTGGGATGAAGTAAAAAGGAATGTGGTTTTGGCTGGTTCCCTTCCCCCCTATGCAGAATATTGTTGCTGGTATGAGGGCTTCAGGGATATGGGAACAGCCTGAGTTGTTGACTTCTCATAGCCAACAACACCTGGGTTAATTGCACTGCCTAGCTGATGCATCAGGGAGTAGTGCTAAGCTTTCTCAGGCTAGGGCTTCTCAGTTTGAAATTTTGCTACTTTTTTTTTTTTTTAATTGGCTGGCTTTTGGGGTCTTCACAGTTTGCAAGGAGCTAACAGTTTGTTCATTTAACCTATGAAGACTATAAAGTGCTTAGACTTTACAGTAGTAAGCAGAATGGAAGTATGTGGAAAATAAATGTACTTTTTGATTGAAAATTTAACAAGCTGCTTGTGTCTGCCATATTGGTAGTTTCTCTTGCTACAGAAATGTACAGTACATTGACTAGTCTATATGGATTTATTTCTGTGCATGCAGGTCAGGTCTGGAGGTAGTTGTTGTTGGTTACATACAAGGCCAGTTTCAGATGTACGCAAAACTACATTTGCCTTTTTGGTCCCAGTGGTGGTGTAAGCCATGAAGTTGTGCTTCAGATACAGTGTGTGTCCAGTTGTGCCTTTGCAGTGACTCATTTTGAAAGGTAAGTGGCTGTGAGATTGGTGCAGTGTGTCAGTGATATCCAGATTGAAGCAAATAGTCCAACTGCAGCAGTATTTGATGCCCTGCTGCTGCAGTTCAAAGATGTGGATTTTGTGCAAACAGAGCCCAACATCAAACCAGCTTGCTCAGGTACTGCTGGCAGGCAGGCTGTCACCTTGCCAACTTTCACACAGGTTACAAGTGAGTTCTCATGAAGGTCTAATTCAGCTCCAGGAGTTGCAGTCCTGTCTCCATGGGGAGTGCCTGGGTACCTGTTGACATCCCTTATCTGCAGAGAGCAACTCAGTGCTCCAGAAGAAGGCCATGAGCACTTGCCCTTTTTAGTTTCCAGGAGATTGACCTGCCTCAATGTCCTGGCTGGCAGCACTGAACACAGCCCTGTTTTGGGGTTTCTTGAGTGATCAAAGTGAAGCTTTTTGTTGCTCACTTACTTGTTCCTGAAAGAAGTGAGACAGCATGAGGAAAGACTGTCTGCATCCATACACATCAAAGTCAACAGAGGGGCTTTCATGTTTGCCTTAAACAAGTCCTGTGCCCCTCAAAAAAACCCTCAGCAAGGTCAATTAGAGGAGCTTCCTGTCACGCCTCAGAGCTGTGGGATGAATCACTGCTCTCCATTCCTGGCAGAAAGATGCTTGAGTGCATCTCTTGGGGGAATTCCTTCCCTGAAGCCCTTACTGGCACCTGCAATCCCTCCATGACCTGCTGCAGCCTGGCAGATGCACCTGACAGGCTGCTAGCATGCCTGCTCACTCTGCTTTGCTCTTCCTCAGGAGATGCAAGGTCTTAATGTTCGTTGTTTTCACTGTGCTAGTCCTTGTTCCACCATGCTAGGCTGGCTTTTTAAGTAAAATAAAAGGTTTCTTTTAACCTTTTCAGGCTGAGGTTCGGAGGCATTTGGTCAGACAAAGCTTACAAGTGAGCTGTAAGCTAGTTTGGCACAATGCTTACGCTTAGCTGTACTGGATGACCTAGAGACATATTTTATATGTCCCACAAACCCAGGTTAGCCTGGAAGCTGGTGACCCAGGTTTCAGCTAGCACCTCTCCTTCTGATGGTGGTTTGTCTACAGTGAGGGTAAGTTTAGAAATACTTGTAGTCAGTGGTGGAACACTAGAGATTCCAGTGCTAACCTGAGACTGAGCTAGGACAGATTCCTTGTGTCCTAGAGGTGGCTGTTCTCCCCATGAATCATAAATAACAGAATTGCAGGGGTTGGAAGGGACTTCAGGAGATCATCTAGTCCAACCCCTCTGCCACAGCAGGTTCCCTACACCAGGTTGCACAGGAAAGTGTCCAGGTGGGTTTTGAACATCTCCAGAGATGGAGACTCCACAACCTCTCTGGGCAGCCTGTCCCAGTGCTCTGGCACCCTCACAGTAAAGAAGTTTTTCCTTAAGTTTGTGTGGAACTTTTGGTGTTCCAGTTTTTGCCCATTGCCCCTTGTCCTGTCACAGGATACTACTGAAAAGAGCCTGGCCCCATCCATTTGGCCCCCACACTTCAGGTATTTATAGACATTGATAAGGTCCCCTCTCAGTCTTCTCTTCTCCAGGCTGAAGAGTCCCAGCTCTCTCAGCCTCTCCTCATACAGGAGATGCTCCAGGCCCCCAATCATCTTTGTGGTCCTCCACTGGACTCTCTCCAGAAGATCCCTGTCCCTCTTGAATTGGGGAGCCCAGAACTGGACACAGTACTGCAGATGTGGCCTCACCAGGGCAGAGCAGAGGGGAAGGAGAATCTCTCTCGACCTGCTGGCCGTGCTCTTTTTAATGCACCCCAGGATACTGTTGGCCTTCTTGTCCATGAGGACACACTGCTGGCTCATGGCCAGCCTGCTGTCCACCAGGACACTAGTGACTAGATTGGGAGAGAGATCTCTATGTGGCTCAGTGAATCTCATCTAACTGCACTTGAGGTGGAAGCAGAAACATTTTTCGGACTGTTCATGTACCTTATTCTGAAGTTTTCTGCCTGTGAATTCCTGTTCAGCTCTTTTTATAACACTAAAAGCAAGGAGGTGACAATGAGCATTGGTGATGCAATATAAGAAATATTTAAATGAAAGACTCTTCTGGAAGGCTATAAAAGGGAAAAGCACAGGAATGTGCTAATAAAACTTGTCAAGAGACACGTCACCAACAAAGCATCGAGAAGGGAGAAAAAAAGATGGTGGGAGCCCTGTACAGCACCAACAGCACTCTCCTAGGGCCCAGTCACAAAATAAAACACAGAATCTTGTAAGAAGCAACTGACAGAGCTGAGGTGGAAGCAAACTAGGACAGGAATTTTAGGTTTTTCTTTGTGCTGTTTACTTTTTCCAGAGGCAGCAGTTACTTTAGTTGATTAAAACCAAGAAAAACTGTCTAAAGCTTAATTAGACATTCTCTCTTTGATTCTAGGGAATAAGGTTTTCTAGTCACTGTGAGAGCAAAGGAGGAACTTTACTGTTAACATAAGCATTTAAAGTTAGATTTACCTCTTTCTTAAGGGATGTAAGTAGAGGATGGGAAACGTCCTCAGCCATGAACTGAGTTGTCCATTACAGCCGTCTTTTTTTCTTGCTCCTCTGTGCTTCAAGCTATTTGTTCTTGCTGGGAGCTTTCTAGGTGGTTAAAGGAGGGCGAGGGTGATATGAAGCCCCTTATCCTGACCCAAGAATGGGGTTGATCACTTTTCTCCCTTCCCCCTCCTGTTGGCAAGTTGCTCATTGTGAAAACTAAGCTGGTTTGAGTTGAAAAGTAGATCCATTTCTTGTTTTAGAGAATTTATCACTTGCCAGACAAGTTTTGGTATATGTTTAAGGTTCTCAACACTGTAGCTGAGTATGAAATTTACTTTTTCAGGCATACTTCACTATTTATTTAAAATTGTTTTGACACATTGCTGCCAGCATTTGCTCATAGTAAAATAGTTGCAGAAATAACTTTTTTACAAATTTGAAATGCTATTCATGTTCCCTGGGTGAATTTGTGTTCCTCATTTTGTACTTGATTCTTGTTTTTTATGGACTTGAGCACTCCTAGTGCTTGAACAATGTGCTTTACTTGCACAGCCTTAGTCAATCTAATTATCCTTAGGCAGGAATGAAGTTTCAGTTATTTTGAGTGACATGGCTATTTAGGGCCCTTCTTTTCCAAGAAATTTTATCTCAATTTGACTTTGTTCTGAGAAGTTTCATTGTCCTCAGAACAACTGATTGCACTAGTTTTATGAACTGCATGATGTCTTCACCTGGCCGGGTTTTAATTGAATACAACATTACCCAAAGCTCAATTAACTTTTCCAAAAAGTATTTTGTAATCTGTTTCAAGTTGGATGTCCTCACTCCAGCTGCTGCAGCAGATGTTTTGTGCTCTCTTTTTGGTGTGCATAAAACATCTAATATTCTGAAAAAAATACCTTGCAAAATGCAAATCCCTAGTGCAATGTTGTGGTAACAACAGAAATATATATCAAGACAATTTAATGATGCTAATGTTGCATTGCAGTTTTTGTTAATCTGTGGGGAAAATCACTCTTGTTCTGTTTTCCTTCCATAGTAGCATATGAAGCTGTTTATTAGCACAGAGAAGTTTAGGTTGGAAGAGACCTCTGGTGGTCATCTGGTCTAACCTCCTGCTTGAAGTATGTTCAACTAGATCAGGTAAACTTTTCCTTGTATCTAATTTAAATTTCTTGTTTCCCAGTTTGTGTCCATTGCCTCTTGCCCTCTCACTCTGCACCTCTGAGAAGAGCCTGGCTCTGTCACCTCTGCACCCTCTGACTGTAACTGCAGGCAGTACTAAGGTCTGCATGGAGCCTTCTTTTCTCCAGGCTGAACAAACCCAGTTCCCTTAGGCTTTTGTGCATTCTGTGCTTCAGCTCCCTGACCATCTTGGTGGCCTTCCACTGGACTTGCCCCAGCATGTCTGTGTCTTTCTATTACTGGAGATACCAAAGCCAGATACAGTACCCCAGATACAGACTTAACTAGTAATGGTGGAGAAGAATAAACATTTCCGTTGACCTGCTGGCTACGTCCTTGTTAATTCAGCCCAGCACATACTTGACCTTCTTTGCCACAAGGGATATTGCTGACTGATGTTCAGCTGCTTGTCCATCACAGGTCCTTCTCTGCAGAGCTGTTCCCCAGCAGTCAACCCACAGCCTGTACTAGTGCATCCCTCCCAGATGCAGGACTTTGCATTTCCATTGGTGATCCTCACAAGGTTCCTGTCACTCCAGCTTGTCCTGTTCCCTCTGAATAGCAGTCTACCCTCCAGCCTTTTGACTGTCCCCCACGTAATCCGTGAACTTTCTACAAGTGCACTCCATTTTGTTGTAGCATCAGACCCTGAGGGATACCACTGATAACCAGCTGCCAGCTGGACACTGTATGGATAACACACTGTCCAGCCTGTCCTACGAGGACAGGCTGAGAGATTTGGGGCTGTTCAGCCTGGAGAAGAGAAGGCTCTGGGGAGATCTTACAGCGGCCTTCCAGTACCTGAAGGGGCCTACAGGAAAGCTGGGGAAGGACTTTTTACAAGGGCAGTTAATGAAAGGACAAGGGGGAATGGCTTTAAGCTAATAGAGGGTAGGTTTAGATTTGACATTAGAAAGAAATTCTTCACTGTGAGGGTGGTGAGACACTGGAACAGGTTGCCCAGGGAAGTAGTGGATGCCCCTTCCCTGGAAGTGTTCAAGGCCAGGTTGGATGAGGCTTTGAGCAACCTGGTCTAGTGGAAGGTGTCCCTGCTGATGGCAGGGGGGTTGGAACTAGATGATCTTTAAGGTCCCTTCCAGCCCAAACCATTCTATGAGTCTATGAATATAACCCTTTGAGCCTGGTAGTCTCACCAGTTCTCCACCCAGATTTTCATGGCAGCATTCATCCTAAGCTGCTGAGGCTGGTGGTCTTTGGTATTTAATATTTTTAAGCTATTAAAGCTATATTCAATCTGAGGAGCCTGATTTTGGTACTTTGTACACTTACAGGCATCTCTGTGGAGGTGGACATAGGTTCTGTTCTTTCCATTGAAGAGAAGACTGGTGACTGGTGGTTGGCTAGCCAAGACTGGGGATGCAATGGGAGGGGATGTGATAGCCTTGTCTGATAAGGCTGTGATACTGGATTTTAAAGGAAAAAGGAAGAGGGCCTTTGCAAGCTGAAGTGGCTGCTCTTGGGAACAGTGATGAGGAAGACATCCCATAAATTAGAAACTGTTCTCTATAAAATCCAAATATGCACTAGAAGTATGTAGTCTCCATTAATGCATTTTGTATCCACAGGTATATATTTACAGAGGTACAAGATGTCTGCTCTGAGGCTGATTTCTAACAGAACCTCCCAGCAGGCCTTGTCTAACTCTGATTACACCTGGGAGTATGAGTACTATGAGTATGGACCAGTGTCATTTGAAGGCCTGAAGGCTCATAAATGTAAGTTCAGTAGAGACATACCTTATTGCAGCTGAGCTTCTCCATCTTAATGTTCCTACTCTTAATTTGTAACTGATTATTGTACAAAAATATATCAGATTTTTTTTCTCAGCAATTAAAAGTATTACTCTATTAGATTATTATAATTATTTATTATTCTGTATCTTTTTGTTGACTGCTTTTCTTGTGCATGAGAGAACCACAGTTTTCTTGCCTGTGGTAGAAATTTGTCAATACTGAGGAATATCAGACTATCAGGAACAGTTTATAACAGCCAATACAGCCATTGCTGCTCCTGGTAACTGCTTGGTGTGATCTGTCATGCTTTGTTCTTGTTCCTGTTAATGCTAAAAAGGCAGCCTTACTGCTTTTGTTTTTCTTCAAAGAAAATAAATTTAAGGCTTTTAAAAGATTTAAAATGAGAAATTTCTCCTTCGAAAGAAACTTTTGTCATTGGGAAGTGTGTGCTAAATTCAGCATTCTGTTAATCCTGGAACTGTTTTACAGTAGAAGTAACAAGTGGGGGACCAGGACAAGAGAGATGAAAAATCTGGGTAGGAATTGAGAGGAAATGTAGCTAGGACAAGCTAGTACAGCTGGACCAACAGTTACCTAAAATCTAGACAATAGCTTTGAATGAATAGCTTTGGCTTTTTTTTTTTTTTTTTAAGTAGAGATGGTTGTGGGGAGAAAAACAAAAAAAAAGAAAAAAAAAAAGTGACACAGACTAACTCAGAATTACTGGATGTGTTTTGCAAGCACTTTGCCAAAGAGAAGCAGACAATCTTGTTTCTCTGTTTCTGAGCTGAATACACTGTGAAAGGGTTTGAGCATCAGTCTTCATAGTATTGGGGAAGGGTCTCCAGTCTCCATCCAGTGCTGGAGCACTGGTCCAGGGTGGGGTACATACTTTCTGCCTCAGTTGTCATGATGAGGGTTCAGACTGCGAATGAGGAGTGCCTGCAGTGACAAACAGCAGCGCAGAAAGGCTTATCTCCCGTGGCTCTGCACAGTCAGGATGTTTTGGGGAGGCTCTGTAAGGGGCAGAAAAAACTTGTTGAAGTTACTAGCACTTAAAAAACCAAAAAACAAAAAAACTAGAGCAGAATTTGCTTTTTAGCCTGAATTGTACTTGACCTTTTCATCCCCAAAAAGGTCTGCTGATTACTGTCTGTATTTTTACAAATGTTAGACACTTGAAAAATGTAGGTTAGCTTTTATCATGTTTCTCATTTATATTCCATTCTTCCACTTAATCAGAGGCCAAACCTGATTACAAAGATTACTGATTACACAGATTAGCTGCAGTGTTATGTACATGTCTTCTTTATAGCTCGGTGTGTCAAAGAGTGTCATGGGAGAAAAAAACGTAAATGATAGTTACCTCTGGATTGTGGAAGGTACAGTGTCAAAACAGATCTTGGGTTGCCATCAAAGTGATTGCCATGCTGAGTGTGGCAGCTCAGCTTTGCTGCTTGGCTGTGCTGTCTGTAGAGCAGGAGGGTTCTGGACACTCTTACTAGAGAATGGGACAGAAGTAATAATTGCTTTTCAGGTGGAGCTCCATGTACTTAGGAAAGAAGTTAATAGTAGTATTGAATCAGTGACATAGGAAATTCCTTCTGGTTGGTTGGTTTGTTTTTCCAAGTTTTTTGCTTTTTTGTTGGGTTTTTTTTAACTGATAGATTGAAGCTGGCTCTGTTTACTTTGGTGTATGCATTCTCAGAGGGCTGAGTTTAATCTAGTAAAGGAACAGTCTATGTCTGTGTTGTGTATGGCATAATATTTCTTGACATGGTATGTTTTTGGAATGTTTCTTGTTCTAGCTGTTTGCAGCTGAGTTGAGACTGTTGAGAAATGTGGAGGCAACATGATCAGACTTTTAACTTTACTGAAATCCTAAGCTGGGGAGGAAGGAGGAGAGGGTTTGTACTGGGGGGGACCTTGAATATTGACAAAGAAGGGGTATTAACGAATGCCCATAGCTTATGTTGGAGAGCTTAAAGGGGAGTGGACTCTAGTTTAGATGATGCAGGCGAACAGTGTAAAACATCACTGGCCCTTCTTAAAATTAGAAGTGTGTGATTTTTTTTTATTGTTACCTTGTGTATCAGAAATAAAAATAGTATTTCACCCAAAATGAGAGGGCACTGTTTCAAACCATAACATAAGATGAATTCCACAGGAGAAAGTTGGAGGCTGCTTTCAGATTAATGTTGATTTAATTAATTGTAAGGGGAGGTTCCTAGTAATTTAATGTATATACAAAAGAATTCAGAAGCCCGTTTTCTGAAAGCAGAGAAAAATTTATGCAAAGTGACCCGTGAATAACAATATTGACAAAACAATCTAATACACAAAAATGTGTTTAATAAAAAAAGTGGAGAAATGGAAGTGTGATAAAGATGAGGTGTTCAAATGCCACAGTGACTTTTCAAATATACGGTTGTGAAAAAAACCTCAGCTGTTTTACAAGCAAAAAGTATGTTCTGTCTGAGGAGAAGTGAAGGCAGGAAATAGAAATCAGAAGATCTGGAAAACTAGGCACCAGATGTTTTGTAAATTAAAGTTTTAGAAAGTAAATATACAAAGATAGCCAGGAGATATCTGTGACTGGCAGAGGTAAGAACAAAAGTGGATTTTGTGCCTTTGGAACAGAAGAATCCCCAGGAACATTAGAGAGAGGTAAAATAGGTAGGAATGATCAGGGAGTCAGAACTGCTGCCAGGATGTTGTGAGTCTGTCTTAGGAAGGAAAGGAAGGTTGATACTGCAACTGTGCTCATTTGCTGTCAGTCAGATTCAACTTCTCCATTTGAGGCATTGGGTTCTGCTTTTCATCCTGCTAGCTCATGATAAGGTTTGTCGTGTCTTGCTGGAAGCCACCAAAGTCCTGAGGGCAGAAGAGCGCACGCATACCCTCTCCCCCAAGTGATTAAGTTCAACAGGACCAATCCACTGTGGACCCAATAAAGGGTCTTTATACAAAACCTTCGGTTATATAAACAAATATTCAGGGACAGAAAAATGTCGCTCTACAGCTGTCACTACCTGGCCTGAAGTCAGGGTTGCGTTTAAAAAATTCAAAGTATAAATAGCATTATCCAGCTGTTCTTGAGGAGGTGTATTCCCCCTTTTTAGTCTTATGAGCATTTGTTTCAATGTTGAATGCCAACGTTCGCTAATAGCTAGACCAGTAGTGTTGTGAGGGATGCCAGTGATACGTTCAATACCCCAAGTTAGTAAAACAAATCACACGTATTGTGTGATGCATACCCTGGGCAGTTATCCCTCTTAACGACCTAAAGTTTGCCAAGAATGGCAAAACAGTGGGTCCAGTGCCATGGAACATCCTGTCCCTTTTCACTTGTATGTGCAGGAGCACATAATGCCCCTGAAAAGGTATCAATAGAGACATGGACAAAGTGTAGCTGACCAAAAGGTGCATAGTGCACGACGTCTGATTGCCAGATTATATTTGCATGCAAGCCCCTGGGATTAATTACTTCCTATTTCAGCAAGGGGGTCACCTGCTGACAGTCAGGGCAAGCTCCAACAATATCTTTAGCTTGAGCCAGCAGAATCTTAAACTATTTACTCAATTCAGCTGCATTCTGGTGGAAAAAGGAGTGTGAGGCTCATGCATAATCTGGTGTTAAAACAGCTGCTGTAAATGAATCTGCTACAGCATTCCCTTCAACGAATGGTCCTGGCAGACTAGTGTGAGAACGAATATGGACAATAAAAACAGGGAATTGCCTGCGTTCTAGGCTTGTTTTAAGATTAAGAGATATTATTAAAAGTTCCTTTAGATTTATTTATTTCAAAAAGGAAAAAGAGATATGGCCAACAGCCTTGACTACATATTCAGAAACACTAACAGTGTTTAAGGGTTCTTCAGAAAAAATTTCAAGGGCATGTAATTCTGCTCCTAATTCTACAAGATGAGTTGATCTGGAAAGGTGTATTATAGACTCCTTCCATTCATTATTGTGTTTCCAGACTACCACTGCTTTGCCAGACTTTCTAGAGCTATCAACAAATACTGTGTGAGTGTTGGAAAGAGGCTTTGATGAAATTTCTTGTTTCTGTCTGATTGCTAAATTGTGCATGTTCTGCAATAAATGACAAGGGGGTAAAGTAAAACGAATTTCCCCAATAAAATCAGCCAGCCAGTGCAATTTGCAGTGACATAATAGTTCCTAATAGTTTTTGCAGGTCATTTAAGGTTTCAGTCTTGTTTGTAATTTGTAATGTTTGTGGCTTAGTATGTCATTCAGATAAATCCTAAATATTTCCATAGTGGCGTAGTCTGCACTGTTTCTTCTTCTAACTGTAATCTGTGGGACTTGAACATAACAAGCATATGCTGTAAGGTTTTTGTAGATATGCCTCATTCTCAGCACATAGCAAAGTATTATCCATGTAATGATATATAATGGTGGATGGAAAATTCTGCCTGGTTGGTTGCAGAGCTGCTGCAACCTCTGTTTGACATATGGTGGGGCTATTCATCATTCCCTGAGGCAAAATTGTCCATTGATACCTCTGCATAGGTTCAGAGTTACTTATTGCTGGCACAGAAAAAGCAAAGTGTTTGCAAGCATCGGGATGTAATGGATTAGTAAAAAAAAAACATCTTTAAGGTCTATGATGAAAAGATGCCCGTTTGTGGGCAGCATTGTCGGATTTGGGAGCCCAGGTTGAAGGGCACCCATAGGTTGCATGGTTGCATTAATAGCTTTAAGATTGTGCAACCATTGCCACTTCCCTGATTTTTTAGAAATGATAAATTTTGGAGTATTCTATGGACTATTTGATGGTACTATTCGACCAGCATCTAATTGTTCTTTTAACAACCCTTGTGCTTGAATAAGTTTATCCTTATTTAGGGGCCACTTGATTGACCCAAACAGGCTTTTCTATTAACCATGTCAGTTTGAGCAGGAGTTTTAGATCAGTGACCCTTAGGATAAATTTTTTCCTGAAGTTGTAATTGGCACGTTCCATTGCTGTAATAGATCTCATCCCCACAAATTAATGGGTGTTTGAATTACATACAGTTGAAACCAAAATTTAGAATTTTCAGGCCCTTCCACTATTGACATCTTGGCACTTTTCATAGGTACTTGCATTCCCCCTGTGCCAGTAATTGTGCTCATAGTGACTTCAAGTGGCCACTGAGAAGGCCATTTGGTTTGAGATATTATTGAAACATCAGCACCGGTATCTAACAGCCCTGTAAATTTTCGATCTTGTATCTTTATTGTTGGCTGTTTGGCAGTAATCTCTTGAGCCCACGATATCTGAGCAATCCCAGTGCTACCAACTCTTCCCTGTCCTCTAATATTAGCTGATGACTGTGGAGCCCAATAAGGAAGTAAGAGGATCTCTGCCAGTTTTTGATTTGCTATGATTTGACACAGTGCCTGAAGTACTGTTAACACAATATGAATTTCCCTGGTATAGTCTGAGTCAATTATTCCTGGAAATATAAAGAGTCCTTGAATGTCCAATAATTAACCCCATATAACCTTTTGGCAGTGGTCCCTAACCATTAGTACTGACCACTGTCACTTTATGTGGCTCCTCAATAATTAGCTGAGGCAGTTGCCAAATGCAATGCGGCACTGCCTGCTGTGGCGGCTGCAAGATTGGTGACACAGAGTTTGTCGCAGCTGATGTTTGAAGTGGTTGTACAGGTGTTTGGCATTGCTGTACCGGTAGGGTCTGTACTCTGTTGATCTCTGGCGTGTTCCAAACCCTGTTGGTTTGAGGGACACCGGGTTGCCTGCCCCTCTTCCTGTTTCCCAAAAGTGGTTGCCCAAATTTATCTATTTAGATTTACATTGGTTACTCCAGTGATAACCTTTCTGACATCGAGGGCACAACTGTGTCGGACGTTTATTCTTTTTAGGCTGCTGTTTATTCTTTGGGCAGTATTTACTTATGTGTCCTTCTTGCCCACTATTAAAACATTTAATTGCATTTTTGTTCACTTGTAATTGTGAGAGCATGGCAGCCAGAATTGATGCTTTATGTGTTTCAGTTCCAACATTCTGACATAACTTAATATTCTCTTCTATGTCAGTCGCTTTTCCTTTAATGGATAATAGCTCTGCTTGACAATCACAATTTGCATTTTCAAAGGCCAGCTGAAACAATAGGACTTTAGCCGCTTCTGCATTATTTACTTGTCTGTAAAGTGCTCCCTGTAATCTGTCTATAAATGTCACGTAAGGTTCTTGAGGGCCCTGTCGAATCGTAGCAAAAGACCCTGTACACTGTCCAGAATCAGGCACTCGTTTCCAAGCCTTTATGGCAATTTGTGATGCCT
Organism: Caprimulgus europaeus; assembly: GCA_907165065.1. The sequence goes on along the minus strand of OU015524.1, from coordinate 86,884,175 downwards.
GTTGAAAAACTCGACCGTCTAAAGCCAATTGTGCATAGGCATTCAGATATTGCCCTGTGCCTGTCAGCATATCTTGGTGAATTGGTATTCTTGCCGTTAAATTGTCCATGACCTGTTCTAACACCAAAGCATTATATTCCAGTTGCCAATCTGCATACTGTGCCGGTGTCAGTAGTGCTTTCATTAACACTTTCCAATCCCATGGTGTCATTACATATGCAGTACCAACTGCTTCAGTTATCCCTACTGTAAATGTACTGTGCAACCCATTTTCAGTTATGGATTTTTGGAGTTCTTTAAAGACCTGATAGGGCAATCCTTCATGAGTTGGGGTTCGATTAGGTTTATATATGTCAGGAAAGGCAAAAGAAAAGTCCCCTTGCTTTAAGGCTTCTTCCTTGCATTTTTGCATTGCCAGTTTGCTTTCAGTCTGATTTCTAAAAGGATTTGTAGGTGCTGTAGGTAACACAGGAGTTAATGGTGGTGGAAGAGCCTTTTCTGACAAATGCAAAGGGAACAACTCAAGCGGCTGCAGAGGTGACAGTGACCATGCCGGAGCAGCGGGGGCCATAGCGGCGGCCAGTAATGATGGAAATAAATTGGGCTCTTCCTTGGGATCAACTGGCCTGGGATCAAAAGGATCATCAGGCTCAGGATCCTTAGAATTTGCTGTCTCATTTTTTACTTCATCATAAATGTTTCGTTCTTTATCTTCCTCCTTTTTTATGATTGCCTTTGATTTTATCTGTACTAGTGCAGAACACAAGAACCGCCATGTTACAATGACTGTATCTGGAATTTCAAATCCTAACCTTTTACGTGTCTGTAGGCATTCCTCTACTTGTTCCCACATGTCACTATCAAATGTACCTTCTCCTGGAAACCAATTGCAATGTTCTTTTACTAGTAAAAGCAGATGAGTTAAATGTTTTTCAGTTATTTGATATCCTGCAGCGTGCAAGAGTTGCTGCAAAACCTTTAAATATAACTTATTTTCTTGTGAAGTAGATTGTCCCATATTAACACAGTCCTGTAGTTCCTCCATTCAAAGGGGAGTACTGTTTCGAGATACAGAACATGACCACAGAATCAAAACTAAAAATTACTTACCTGTCAGATCGTGTCTTTGCTCACAGAATTGGAGTTCTCTCCCGATGAAGCTCACACGGGGCACCACTTGCGGCGAATGAAAAAGGGATGAAAAGGACTCCGAGCCTTTTTCTGAGTAAAGCAAGCTTCTTCATTAGCAAGAATCCTCGATTCCCTTGTCCCCAGGCTTCTTTATTAGCAAGATTTTCTATTCAGTCAGATTCTCTATCAAATCATTTTTTGTTCTCAAAACGATCAAGCTACACAGGACACAAACCAGGATGCTTCTTGGCACACCCACACTCGCAACTGCTTTCGGCCACATCTCAGTACTCGCGCTCCCTCAGGCGGTTTTCCAGCCTGACCTTCTCACACACTTATCAACTCCTGTCCTGTGAAGCTTGTTTGAGAACACACTGCAAATTCCAGTGTTAACCTTGATCAGTCTTAATTTCTCTTCCACCTGTTCAGCACAGTTCCCACAGTTTATTTTGTATAAATGTTTAGAAGTTAGTAGGTTTGATAATTTGCACTTGAATGAGTGAGACCTAAATGAAATACTGAAGAGAACTCAGGCCTGCTGCCTTCATTTTAAACAGATCCAAAGGATGTAATTGATACAGCAGAGGGTTGGAAATGCATCAGGAGCCACAATAAAGCAAGGAAGATGCAGCTTTAGGCTCAGTAAACTTAGGAATTCAGCTGCAGGGGGAAACACCTAACAAACCACAAGAAGGCTTGTTTTTCAGCACACAGTGCTGGCAGGTGTGATTTTTGTGGGGAGTAGTAGTTTATCAGAATCTCGTTGGGTTTTTGTTTGTTTGTTTTTTGTTTTGTTTTGTTTTCTTTTTCTTTAGGTTTTTTTTTTCCTTAGTTGATGAGTTTGAATATAATCCATGTGCATATGTTTTAGACATCTTACTTGATCAGACTTTACATTCTGGTTATCAATGCAGTTGCATATCATTGAAGCATGTCTGACTAATTGATAGGTACCAATAGCTGTAAATGGTTAAGTGGTAAATTTTTAATGGCAGAAATAATTTAAAATATCAGGCCTTCAGTTCTATAGGAATAGAAGTTTTTGCTGAAAATCAAATAATCCTCTCTTCTGAGTTCTAGCACTGAAGTTGTTTCCAAAGCAATGCTTGGAAATGGGCCAGATGTGGCAAAGGGAGCTGCTCTTATTTTACTAACCAAGAGAATTTGATGTCTTCCCTCTTTCAGCTTGTTTCTGGTTTGTCCAGACATCAGTAAAATTTGGGTTAGGAATGAGAGCTTCAATGGCAACTTTCTGTTTAAAAACAGATAACGATAAATCTGATGGTCCTTCCTCTTTGCCACCCAGGAATAAGCTGCAAAGTCTTTTGGGATTTGCAGTCATTCTGCATGTGGAAGGAAACTTTCTGCAAGTGCAGGTGAAATACTGATTGTCTTGTTTTCTCTCTTTCACCAGATTCCATTGTGATTGGATTTTGGGTTGGTCTTGCAGTTTTTGTCATCTTCATGTTTTTTGTCCTGACCCTGCTGACGAAGACAGGAGCACCACATCAAGAGTGAGTCTAAAAACTGGAATGACAAATCCAGCCTGCTAAGCCATGTGTCTGCCTCCAAACAGTGACTGTGCTGACACAGCATTGGCTCCACACCATCTTGTTCAAGTCCATCCTTATGAAAGGCTGCATTCTATCTTTGTTTCAAACAATCTTTGTTCCAAAACTTCTAGGAGACCAGTGCTGTAGAACTGTTATTAATGTGTTCCCTGTTTAGCAAACAGTCAGCAGGCATGCAGTAAGAGAAGGGAATAGCTGCATGTATGCGTTTTCATAATAAAAGGAAGTTAGTGGGTAGGATGCCAAACAGGTGGCTTTAGATTACCATTTTGGCAATAAATGGGGTCATTCTAGGTAGGCTGTTACGGTGGAGTGGAACAGGGATATATGAATATTGACAGAGTATATGCAAATAAAATGCAGTGCAGATGTTAAATTAAGGAAGTTGAAGTCTGGTGGGTTTCCATGTTTGTGTGTTTGAGTCCAAAAGGTAGATATTGATAGTATTTACAAAATCTTCCCTTAACCCTGTAGCTCCCCTAGTCTCAAAGTGTCTCAGTTTCTGCTGAGAAATTCCAGTAGATGCTGAATTACAGATCAGCTCCACATTAATTTAACACCAAGGTCCCCTGAAAGTCACAAACTAACCTTTTTTTCTTGTTCTTTCTGGCTGATAAGTATGTGCAGACCATGGCTTGCCTCAGCCATTTATCTGCATTTGCACAGCATGCAGGCTGTCAGTGTCCCTTCTTCTGAGAAAGTTTGAACCCACATCTCCTCTCAGGCTTGCGTGCTGTAAAGTAGAAATAAAAAGCCTCTCTGGAGAGTGAGGCTGCTTGCAGGCAGGTAGGGTTGATGAGAAACTGATTGTGAAAGGCAATTGTTAGTGCTTTATTACTTCCTAAAGCAGCCTGCCTGTCTCTGCCTACTGAAGGCCCTTTGCTATTTCATCACATGTAGACAGGCTCTGAAACTTCATGTAATAGCACCTCTCTAGAGACAGGGCCGTATTGGAGAGGATGTATGTATATTGTGAGCCTCTTCTGTGCTCCTAAATTTTTCCTTTTGTGAGAATAAAATTGAGGCAGAATAATTCAGCTGCCCAGAATTGACTTGCTAGTTTTTGCCTCCCTTATGGACTATCACAAGGAGCCAGACCTTGCTCCAAAAATATATTTAAAGTCCTTGTAACTGTTGGTGTGCTGCCTCTTTTCCTTAGATACATTTTTTCTTAGCTGAGCATCTGAGTCTGTATCCCACATGAGAATTTAATACGGATATTTGTCCAAAGTTTGTACATGTGTAAAAATGTATTTTCAGGTACCAGAGGCCTCCTTGGTATCTATCTCCCCCTGTTCTTCTTCGGTCTTTATCTGTGTTCTTGGAACAGGTTGTCTAGAGAGTTTGTGAAACCTCCATATCTGGTCAACTTCTACATCCAGATAACTTGATCTGAATTCATTTGGCCTCTTATTTTTGATGCATATCTATAAAAACAGGAGAACATACCTACCTGTAAAACCAGTGCACACTGTAGTTTTAGTTTGCCTGCATCTTCTGTCTTTATACCTGACTGGATTCTTCATGACTCATCATTTCATTAGTGGGCTGTCTTGCTGCCTTCCTTTAAAAATAGACGTTAGTGGGATTACTAGGTCTTGGGAGAAAGCCAGCCTGGTTGATGGACATGTCTCTGACTTCAGTAAGTCAATGTGGCTGTTCTTTAAAGTACCATTAATGTGAAAGATAAGTGTTTCTGGGTTCAGATGGATGGATCCAAAGTAGAATACTCTGATTGTTCTAGAAGTATGCTTTTCTTGACTCAATATAAAAGGGTATGATAGCATGTACTTTTCAAAATTGTACAAGATGTTCAGATTGGGTACATTCTCAGACCAGAAGAAAAGGGTCAGGATATGGACAGGGAGAAGTAAAAATGTTACTAGTTGTTAGATGCCTGTTGCACTTTTCTTTTGTTTGCTTGCATATTAGCGTGTGTAGAACATTAGCTTTTGTGACAAAAAAAAATTGTTGACCATCTTTCTGAATTTTTGCCTGAAAAGTACTCTCATTAGAAGATAGTATGCTATGTTTGTTTCTGCATTTAAAAAAAGTCCACAAAAATGCTTTTGTGCAATGAATGCATGTGTTCACGTAACGTATCTGTACCAAATATTGTCTGATGTGATCTCAAAGCTCCATGCAGCTGTTGAGGCAGGTTGTACAACCAGTTGCTATAAGGCAAAATGACTGGGGTTTATTTATTTGTTTGTTTGTTTGTTTATTTATTTATTAAGAAATCAGTTGGTTTTGGTGAAGGATTCTGGAGTGAAATCACTCAGCAATGCAGATCCACTGAAACAAAAACTTCTACAGATATATGTATGTGTTTGCTGAAAACTTACTGCAGAAGGATTCTGAGGTTCAGAGTAGCACTTCTGGATTGGTACAAAGGATCTGTTTAGGTCCCCCAAGTTCCCTTTGGGATGCCAGACCCTGCTATTTTGAGAATTGTCCATGTATGCCTTTCCATGATTTGCCAAGTACCCTAGGTCACTTCAGGGAGATAAGGGCTGTTTAAGCTATAGAGGAATCTCAAGGGTCAGTCCCAAACCAGTATGCCCCTGTTAGAACAATATACTGGCCAAAATGGTCTGTACCCTGACAGCGCACTCAAGTCCAGTGGGCAGAGTCCAGAGCTTAATATTGAATCCAGCAGACCAGAACCCAGAATCACAGCTTGGAAGATTCCTAGAGAAGGGAGCTTGGATTATTTTGTTGGCAACTGCTTGTTTTGAGTGGTTTTCAGTATGTGTGATACTTAAGGTGTCTGGCATTCACCTTCCTGCTCTCTTGCTGGCAGCTTCTGGGATGTAGAGGGTCCTGTTGGCCCAAATATTGCAAAAGGGATTTGATTGTTCAGGTGGTTGTGCTACCCTTCCACAGTAAAACTGGGATTCCTGAAGCTGCTTTTCTTATTTTGAGTGTTCTGAAAAGATAAGCACAGAGGTATGGCTGCACACTGCGGTGAGCAAAACTGCCAAGTTTCTAGCCTAGTTTAAAAAAAAAATTCCTCCTCAAAATACAGAAAGATAGTGGTTGTGAATTTCTAGAATCCAAAAATATGGCTGTGTATCCCTGCTCACGAGCCCAGGATTATTCTCTGTCGTATGTCCTTAATATCCTGGGTCATTATAAAATTTCTTCACGTCTTCTATTCTTCCGTTTAGATTAGGTCACCATTGCCAGTCTTGTGTGCCCCTCTGTAGTCAGCCTTCGCTCCTTCATAGCTCACTGAGTTATAAACCACTTTCTGCACCTAGGAACTAGTTTTGCTTCTCTAACAGATGCACTTTAAGCTTTCTTCCAAAGTCACTTCTTCCTAGGCTTATAGCACTTGTCCTTCTTTGTAGGCTTATTTGCCACCTCCACTCTCTGTGCCACAATTCTACATAGAAACTCTTGGTGGCAGATCTGCAAAATTATATATGCAACTTAAATTTGGAGCAGTGCTTTCTGTTGTATTATAAATGCATGAATGTCAGTTGTTGATTCTGAAGGCTGCCACAGTATTCTTCCAGTCTGCTAGCCTCCAGGTGTGTACACAGGAGATTATTGCTTAGTTACTGGTCTGCCTTGCATCAACTAAAACGCTATTCTTCTACATGCTTCAGGTCAAAATGCAGAATGAACCAATATAGTTTTGACAAACTAGATGACTACTTTGGTTTGAAGGCTAGTGTAACTGATTTTGTTAGGACAGAATTCTCGTATCATGTAATGGAAGTACATTAGCATTTGAGAAGCAGTAAGATTAACTATGACTGAAAAACTAAAGGTAGGTATCCTCTGAACTGGAAGGTTTTAGGGGTAGATTTCTGAAGGTGCTATCTGAGGCTTTCAGAAGCATGTAGGCACTTATTTTCTACTGCAAGCTCAAGGGAATTAAATTATATTTCTCTGAAAATCTCTGTAAGTGCTGTGTGCACCTTTAGGAGTCCAGCTATCTGCCTCCAGTCTCATTTGCTATGTGTTCACATGTAAACAGTATGATTTATTAATTCTTACTTAACAAAACTTCTGAGAACGTTTAGATTTTTCTCTAGTTGTCCCCTGTATACCTCTGCTACCTTTCAGATGCAAATAACTTGCGTTTTGTGATGACAGCATATAAATTCAGCCTGACAAAGAATGTGTTACTCTCTGTAAAACTTGTGGCTAGCTTGGGCTTTTCTCACCCCTAGCTGTTCATGGCTCCTGCATGTGTCCATGCAGATTGGAGCTGGTTTGAACTAACACTTCTAGAAAACACCAAGACATGTTAAGATGTCCTCCCTGGGCTATATGTCTGGATTGCTGAGGCTGCCAGTCCTTATAGCAGTCCTTAGTTCCAGCTCTCCTAATTGGGAAATCTGAATGTCATTGACTGAAGTCAGTGGAAAAGATACTTTGATATCTGGACAACCAAGCACTCAAGTTATGCCTTTAGTGCCAGCAGTGCTGCCTGTGTCAATTGTTTCTAATTCAGTGCTGCCTGTGTCAATTGTTCTCTAAGCCATTTTAAAAAACTTGTTACTACTTGATATCAAGGAGAAATAGTGAAGAGTATTTCTAAGCTCATTCAGTGAGCTGATAATTAAAGTATATTACTAGAAGTGCCATTTAAGAGTGCTAGCATTGATAACTTATTCCTATAGGAAATCATCATTACAAATCAAGACTTAAAATAGCTTCAGCAGAAAATAATTAATAGTGCTGGCTTTTAAAGTCTGCTGTGGATGAACTGTAGTGTTTCCTTTCTTCCTGATCATCATGGTTGCTGAAACCCAATTTGCTGTTAAGAACTTAGATAGTTCTACTTTCACGCTTACTGTATTTTTCTTTTTCCTCCTCAGCAATGCAGATCCTTCTGAAAAAAGATTTCGCATGAACAGTTTTGTGGCAGATTTTGGAAGACCTCTTGAGTCAGAGAGGGTCTTTTCTCGTCAAATTGCTGAAGAATCCCGGTCACTTTTCCATTTCTCTATTAATGAAGTGGAACATTTGGACAAAGCAAAACAAAGTCAGAAAGGTTCAGGTCTGGAGGGTAATATCCACTTCCATGAAGTTCCCAGGAGCAGTGGAATGTTTGAGGAGGACCTAAATTGTCTTACAAAATTTAACATTCCTAATTTTGTGAACACGGAGCAGAACTCTTCACTAGGTGAGGATGATCTCCTCATCTCAGAGCCACCAATCATTTTAGAAAGCAAATCGGTCATGCAGTCGTCCCATCGGATCCTTGACTGAAATGTCTTTTACCTTCAGGGGAATATTCCCATTATTGTCCTGTTCCAAGCCTTTCCTAGCCTTCTGGTATTTTGATAGAAGGTATTTCAGACCTCTGCTTTTTATTGTATGTGAGACTGGCTGTGCTGAGACAAAAGTAAAACACTGAATGCTTTATTCTGTTGCCTTCAGTGGTCTAAACCTTTTGCCCAGCATTATTTTTGCTTCCTGATTTTTTTGTTTTGTTCTTTGTTTTGAAATGACTGCTTATGTCCAGCTGCTGAAGGATGCCATAATGATTTGTGGGGACTATGAAGGCTGGAGCGTGGCACTGGGAGGTGTATGAAAACTTCTCAATCAAGAAAAATGTAAACCTCAAATTAAGACTGAAGCAAGGAATAAACAGACTGCCCCTGGGGAGGTTCTGCAGCTCCTGCCACTCCCCAAACGAACACCTGAATCTGAGTGGGACAATGGATACCTGCTTGGCATTAATTTCAGCTTCTCATTCCTAACTGCTTTTTAGTGCAGGTTAAATCCAAATTACAAAGCTTATAGAGGGAATACCTTCCATATTAAATTCCATCGTTACAGTTTACAAAATACTATCACCACCTGCTGCTGAGTAAAAGCAAACTGGTGCCTGTAATTATAGTACTTCAGAGTGATGTTCTGACAGCTGCCCAGTGATGACCCGAAATTAGTATTCTACACACAAATAGTGATTTGATTGATTTTTTTTTTTTAAATTGTTGATGTGAACTTCCAGTTTGGTAAGTGCAAGATTCAGTAGCTCAGTCACAGGAAATCAGATAAAAACTATTCTTCTTTCACCAACGGAGTTACTCTATGCACATGATGGTGGTATGTTAAGCTGGTATTATGTTTTGCTTATAGACCGAACGCTCCTATGCTATTTGGCTCTATAAACGGCACTCTGGACTCGTGGGCCAGTGAAGGGCTATCAGACTTTGAGTTGCTGAGAGGACCAGCTCCAAAGGCATAGCTGAGCTGCACTTGCTCCATCTTATTTTTGTACTCAATTGGGATGGTGTTGCAGTCACAGCTGTTCTCCCATGGAGAGGTTTGTTAAGGGGTTGAATAGGTGTAATTTCAACCTTGAAGCTTATTTTTTAGAGAAAGAATAAGGTTCTGAACCTTAGCCAGTACTTAAATTATGTTTCAGCTTTCTTCAAGAGATGGGTAATAAATGGTCAAATGGTTTTAGGGGAAGCACAGAAGATGCAGAGGAACCAGGTTCAAATCCTGTGCTGGATTTGGAGTAAGAGTGCTCTGCAGGAAGTTCTTAGCTGAAATGGAACAAGTGAATTCAAGATACTGGGTTTTCTGGAAATTAACCTGCTTTGTATGCAGCATGTTTGTGTTGTAGTGAAAATGTTGCAATGGCCTGCTGATACATTCTTTTGACACTCAAATGCTGATGAATTCATTCTTCCTTCACCTGACAAATAGAAAAAATACCAAGTGCATTTAAAGAATATAAGAAGTGGAAGAAACCGCTTTTGTTTTCATCTCCTCTGCCCTTATTATAAACCACTTATACCTAAATTTCTCATTTTCAAAGGTAGTTCTTGAACTACTTCCTGGTGTTTCAAGTAATGGGATTGTACTTAAAGCAAAGCAGAGACTGTTTAAATGAGCAGATTATTGTTGAAAATAGTTCCCAAGAGAAGACTAAAGTGAACCCTGTTATAAATGAGCGTAGCTGCATGGGTTGTAATGTAGGTCTCCATAACGCTGCTTCGGGTGCAAAAAAAGCCTCCTCTTACAGTAAGTACTGGACCATAAGTGAGTATGAAAGCTGTAGCTGTGGATTTTCCTTTTCCCAAATTAAGATATTTGGGAAATCTGCCTTCTGAATTTGGCAGCTGCTTCCTGCTGAGGCAGCTCAAACAACTGTGAGCTATCTAATGGTTAAACTTCAGCCTGAACTGAAGCTCAGTATTGTTCTTGCTAACAAGCCCTGGGACTGCTACTAAATGTGGCTTTTATAGCCTATTTCTGGATGAGTGCACTGATGCCTTCAGTGATGTTTGATCTATTCAATTTTTATTTTTAACTTTGCCATGCTTGAAAACAAAAATGCTGCTTAAATGAGGGGGAAATCTCTGTAGAATCCATCTCCTCTGCAACTGAGAAATTAAGCTTATTTTTAAAGCATTTAAAACTAGGTTTCAGAATAATGCTGGTCTGGTTTTAGAAAAAGAAAAGCTTGCTATTCCCAGTGGGCTAACCTAAGCTTTTCTTCTGCTGCCTTAAATCTCTGTGGCTTTTGTTTGAATGTGCATCTGCTACTTTGGGGAGAAGTACTCATGTATATGGATGCTGGTGAGACTTAACACCTAGATGAAAGATATTTAATAAAGTGATCAAGGGAAAATACCAACTTAATTTACAACACATTTGAATTGTATTCTTAGTGTCCTTCTGAAGCATGTAATACTCCTGTAAAGGTATTTAAGTGTTTAGTTACTGCTTCTATTTTTTTTTTGGTTCTACTTCTTCAATCTTATTTCCCTTCTGTCTTTAAAGTCCTTCACACTATTTATTACAGAAAAATAACCTGGCCCGACTGCACAGCTCCCACATGACTTCAGAAGCACTGTGGCAACAATGCAGTCTGATTCAGATTTTTGCTTTTCCTGTGCATTAGAGCAGAGTCAGAGACAAATGCAGAAACTCTCTGCAGTCTTGGAAAGCTGTTATTTTAAAGCTGTTCTTTTTCTTTTGGAAGAACAAACAGACACAATGTTTTGCCTCAGACGAAAAGGGATTGGTATAATAACCAGCTTTGATTAACATGTTTTAAAAAATTCACCTTTTCCCAGAAAACCAAGATGAGTTGGTGCACTATGAAGTGAATAGAAAGTGTTATGACCAGGGTAATCCTTCAAAACAAATCTTGGAATTTAATGGTGTTTGAAAATGGAATTATTGCAAGTTTTCTTACTGCTTGGGCTGTTTGTTTCAGAGCCTTTTCTCAAAATTCACTATAAATGCATCACCTGTGGTAAATTTAACTTTATGGAGAGTTCCCTTAAGATAAATGCATATGTTTGTTTGCATAAACATGCACTGTATTCTCTAAGAACTTTACTTAGTAAAGTTATGTATTCCAGTTTTCAAAGGTGAATATTTGTGAAATATTCTGTGTAAACAAGTTTTACTTGTGTACCTTTTTATTATAAAAAAAAAAGACAAATCCTACAACATAAAATCAGAAAATGCCTGCTCCACAGAGAAAATAAATGGAAAGGTAAAACCATGAACTTCTCTACTAAGTATGGTTTCTGAGGCTAAAAGGTGAAGTAAGTGATGTGTGTTTGTCATGCAACTGCGTAGTTACACACCTGAGCTGTACATCTTGAATACTCTAATACTGACTTTTTTTTGCTACTCTGTGACTAAAAGAACCCCACAACACCCTTCACAAGGCACTGGCAAAGAAGGAATTCAAATATGCTTCTCCCCTTCTACTCTGCCCTATCCTCCTGGCAGTGAATGGTGACAAAGCTAAATCCATCAAGGGGAGAGGCTGCAGAGCTGGACTGAACTTACTCTGTAGCCTCAGGTATTGACAGGTAGCGAGGACAGCACAGAGCCACAGCCTTTTCCCACCTACTCTCTCAGCAAGATCACAGGTTGGAAGCCCATGCTTTCTTGGTTTTGGACAAGGATGTAGTTAGCTGCATGAAAGGCTAAACATTACCATACAAAATTAGCAGAGGAGTCACAGCAGCATTTGATGTTTGGCCCACTCTCCCCTGCAGAACTGGATTTGCACAGCTAGTGCTAGTATACAGTTCTGTTTTCCTTCTTCCTTCCAGAATAGGTTAAATATTGGACAGTGTCAGACTTCAAAATGTATTATATACTATCAAATAAAGCCTTCATTTATTATAACCTTTTTAATTTGTTACGTGAACAATTTTGAAATGTAGTTCAGAAAACATGAAAGAACACAGATGTCACAAATGCCCTGATGAGACCTGATATTCCACACACCCTGTTTTCCTCTCAAAGCAAATATCTTCTCTGTAATCTAGGTCACTGAGTCACCCAGCCAGCTGCTCACTTCATTTCCTAAAAGCTTCAACTATGACAATTCAAATTATTATACTCCAGCTGCTTTGCTGTAAACAGATGAATTCCAGCTAAACATAAGGCAATGATTCAAATAAATGATATTTAAGATTTCTTTTAATCCATTCATTATAATACCTCCTGGAACCGCGTGAGGAAATAGTATGGCATAAGAAAAGGGAAAACATACAAGAGGAGTATATATATAATTCTGTTACCCTCTGAAAGATCCCACTGGAATCCTCAGTGGAATACAGTAAGAGCTAGTGACCTGTTTTGTCAGTCTTTGCTCCATTTCAGGGTATTTTCCCCTTTCTGTACTCGTAAGACTGCTCATGAGTCAAGAACTGAAAACTCTTTTAGCAGAGAAGTTAAATCTTGGACCTTAGTTGCCCAAGAACACCATTACTACAGCTGTTCAAGACCAGAGACAGTCTGTTACTGTATAGAGTGCTCACTGCATGGTCAATGCCTAAACACTAAAGATCATGCTATTTAAAAAAAAAAAATCTCACTTCAGGTCACACACTTTAATGGTGTTACACATATACCAAATGGTACTGGAAATAAAGGGCAAGTTGAAATTATTCAGTTTTATCCTTTTCATTTGCAAAATAGCCCCAAATCAAGAAAATACAGCATATTTACACATAGCTGATATGTTATGTACAAAGCATTATTATATTTACACATTTTATGAATACAGACTAATACTTCATTATTGGAAACACTCATAATAAAAATACTGAAGTATCTGAATGTGAAATAACCAAGATTACTATATTAATTGCCAACTGACCATCTTCTTTTTATATCTATATATGTGTATATACTCTCTCACTTTATGTTTTGTGTGTGTGTATACACTCAAAAATTCCTTGCACTGTTGATTACTGCCTGTGCCTATATGGTATAACTTGTTGTACTGTTTTGTTCTTTATGCTTGCTCAGTCACATGTTCATATAAGCTAACACACATGTGTTCACTGCTGGTCCCTGAAGAAGCATGATATATAAACACATATACACAGACCTGAACTGTTTCACATTTGACTTCAATGCTAGCTTCAACCACTACTACAGTCTGTAGGTACCTGAAGAGTACAGTCTAGCTTTTATCTTCTCTTTGCCCTCAGTAAGTATAGTTTGATTGAGCTACAACCTCAATGTATGTGCTATGGAATTCCTAAGGACTTGCAGTGCTGAGACTTCACACTAGTAAATTACTAGATGTTATTATTTGAAAAAAATTGTCATTACAGCCACTAAATAGCTATCTACCTTGAATTTTCTTTACTATAATTTCACTTACTGCTTCTCCTTTGCCTGACCTCTTTCTTAGCAGCAGGTTTTTCATAGGAGAAGTGCAATAGCCATCCTCATCTTCCCTCCCAGTCTCCTTGCTGGAGCAGGGCAGCCCCTGTAGGTTCAGTGGTTCCTAAGGCTGCATTTTCTACACTGCTGATTGTTCTTTTCCTTCCAGTTGGTACATCTCTGAAAGGACGGATCAAAAGCTTAGCACACTAAGTTATTAAACGTTAGTGATGCAGCAGGAACTGCTCCTATGCTATCTTGTATCTTATAGGTTCTACACTTATGTGTGTAACTCCAGCAGGGCATAAGAGGTGAGGGAGAAGGCAATGGTATCTCTGACATTTAGCCTGTTACCTGCTATGATGACTGTCAGTTCAGCAGGAAGTTACATCTACATTCTGTATGTGGGTGGTAGATTATTCCTGCTTAAGCATCTAGTCTCCTTTGTCACTCCCTTTGGCCCCTTTTCCAATTTGCTAAGTATTTTAACTCTAAATTTGCCCACCAACACATTCCTGTAGGTGAGCTTTAGTACATTGTCTTCACATTTGACTGGCCTCTTTATTTTGTAAAGATCATCCGTGAAGATGGTACTCTGGCAGATCCAGAACAGCCCCTTGTAAAAACCTTCCTCAATACAGCCTTCCCTTTTACAAGGGATACCAATAACTATTCTCACACTGTATTTTACAGGCTTTTTTAATATCTATCTATCTGCCCCATAACAATTCAGCTATGATGACCACTCTGTCATCATTCTTACCAGCACAGTTGGAAATATCTGCAAAGTAAACAGAGAATAGTTTGAATTTGAGCATCACCAGCAAATGCCTGCTCTGCTCCAGTCCTCCAATCATTCACAAAGTTGAAAGAGGTCTTAAAGATAAGGGAAGGAACATTCTATTCATTGGAGGGAGAAGGAAAATGTTGGAAAAAGAGGATTTTCATGCCCTACTGAATGAAAAATATAAACTATACTAAAAATACAAGCCAAATGGCATTATGACTGAAATTGTTCACAAAGGAAGCACTATAAGACAAGTTATTAACAAAAGTTAAAAACATTCAGGCATGTTCTACAGTATCTGAAAAAGCATCAAATGTAGTTTCTCAGTGGTAATCGAGTTTATGGAACAACTTCAATATTCCTAATATTTTTAAAAATTGCATGTAACTTATTGCTAATGAAATATAAGACATACAGTAGAAGTGTGGTGTTGCTCAGTGCAAATCTAACTTTGAACAAGCAAGATTCCTGATAAGATCAATTTACGAGTGCTACATTCATGATTCTCAATAATATATTCCATATGTAACTTTGAATATTAAAATTCTGCTTCTCTAATCAACTCCTACCTAATCATGTCTTCCAACAGCTGTCTGTCATGCTAAAGCCACTGGAATTAGGTGCAGGAATAACAACCCCTTGTTTCTGCAGTTCACGTAAAACATCCAATATTGAATCCAATTCCACTCGAAACTTCTCCAGTTCTTGGTTCTTCTGCTGTGCCAGTCGTCGCCACTTCTCAGCCTCATGGGTTTGCCTTGCTTCAGCCATGCAGTTCAGTGTTAGCTGGGTTGCCTGCAAATTAGAAGCAAGTCAGCATTGTGACTTCCTAGTCAAATACTCTACCAACACTGCCCCTTTGCAAAAATCTGCCACTTCATTATATTTAATGCTCAGTCTCAAAGCCCAATGCTCACATTAAGAGGAAACTTATGAATATTACAAAAACCATTCTGATAGCAGTAAATTCCTTTAAATATTTGCATTAATGACAGAAGGGTAGAATCCATTACTGACTAATGAGCCTCAGGAGAATTTAACTTACCCTCTCCAAGGCAGTAATTAAAAGTTTGAATATTTAAGACAAAGCTGAGCATATAACATAAAGCCCTCTATAATAAAAATAAACCTTTTGAATTGCTATTTAAATACGTTAATTGAAAGAACACTCTGCAAGAGAAACAAACCAGATCTGAATGATATGTTCTGGGCTACTACTGTACTTTTCAAAAACAAAAGTTCTATGAATTATCAGAAAATACCCTGTAGTCATAAAGATCTGAAGTTGCTACAGATAAAAGTTTGAATTAATTCTGAAATGAATCCATAGCATAATCCTATTAAATTAGCCAAAATAAAATGTGTCACAAGTTCTCAAAATCTCCATACCACTAGTAATTTTAACAGATACTTTAAGGAAAGCTCTATGACTTAAAGGCCATAATTATTGCATTTGTAGTTTGATACTAAAGGATAACCTGGGTTTTTTTGTTCAGCAATTAGTTTTTCTACATTGTTCAGTTTGTTGTCACTCATTTGGGGGACTGTTCAGGTTTGTTCTTAATCCAGTGACTTGTTTGACAGCTTTTTTGGGGGAAGAAAATTAAATATCTGATGTAGAAATGTATGAGAAACCTTCTATCACCAACAACTCTGTACATTAAAGTGTATTCCTTGAGATCTGTTTTCAAAACTGTAGAACAAACTCTGCATACTAAGAACTACTACAGGTTTGATGATCTTACAGTCCAAATGCTCCTCTTTGACTTCATAAATCTAAGTAAAAACTAAGTTAAAACACCAGTGAAAGACAGTCATATATTTAAGTGATGAAAGTGTTGAGGAAAAAAAAAAAAATCTATATGAACTATAAAAGTGTTTCCAGGTGATACAAGTTCCCCAGATAGATGAAAAAAATCAGGATGGAAGCCATGACATAAGGTGAAAGAAAAAACATTGGTTTACCCATTCAAGCGATACAAATGTTAGATACAAGGAGCTATATCACAAAGATCAACCTTAAAAATGCCAAATTTTTAGTTTGTGGAGGATAAAGGCTTTTTGCTGTTGTTGTTTTGGGTATTAAAACCAGTATTTGGGAGACTGCTACAAGATGTATTCATACTTTTAATGCAGCTTTTCTGAATGGGACTTCTAAAACTAGAAAATGAAATTAGAGTTCAGTTGAGGAATAAATCACAGCTTAACAAACTCTGCACAATTTCTCAATGGCTGGCTTTCACTGTGTAATTGAAATATGAAATAACCAAATGACAAAAGGGACTTCCAGAGGTCATGGGTCATTTGCACCCTCTGCAAAAGCAAGGACTCCCTTGATCAGGCTGCGAGGAAGTTATGCACCTGATATGTGAGTCACGCACAAGTAATCTTCATTCCCGCAGCAAGGACGTGCTGACTGGCGCTGCAGCTGCATTCCCTTGGATCAGCACAACCACAGAGAAAACCATGGCTGTATCATAAAGTACTTGCCTCCCTGCAGGGTCAGCTAAATGAGCCTGTGCAAACAGCATGAAACTACACTTACACCGATAAATTGCTCTTGAGAAGTAAATGCAGATATACTCAGGTGTACCTTTTGAATTTCTTGCTCTCTTTCTGCACGTCTGGTCTCTATATGCTTGATTTTCTTTTCCAGGCACAAGAAATGTTTCATTTCGGGACTCTGGCTCTCCTTAGCCTCTCTCAGTTCTTCTAACAACTTTGTCACCTATAGTTTGAGAGAATTGATGAAAATTGTTATCATTGTGTTAAGTACTATATAACACAGATTCCTTTCAAAGTGTATTTGCATTGTTAAATCGTTCCATTCAAAAGCTGCAGAAAGGAAGACATAAAAAAAGAAATCTCCTGTATTCAAAAGCTTAAACAGGGGCTCAGGGACTTAGATTAGGATCTTTCATTTGTAAGAAGTGGCCTGAGGATATGAAAATCTAGTCCTTTTTGATAAATCCAATTCTGTTCATATTATGCTATGAAATGATTATTCATAGTCAATTTTTATACTTCTAAATGTACTAAAACATTAATAGGGAAGATTATGATTAGATGTTCTTACACAATCCCTTCTCACACCCTGGATAAAGATAAAATATAAAATGTACCAGTGTACTTCTAAGGAATAAATTAAGACAAGACACGCTGTTAATACCCATGATTACAAACCCCCTTTGGTCTAATGACTGCCAGGTTAAATCAAACCTACCAGTAACTTACAACTGACTCCCTAATCCTCCAGAAACTCGGTTAAGTTTTCTTATAAATCCTTACTGGTTCATTCCCATTCTTTACCTAGTTTAAGTAACTTCACATTTCTTTATGTAACATCCTAAGTCTTTTTTTTGTCACTTTCTTAATGTGTATAAGTAAGCTAACGTGAAAGCTTTGCAGTTTTTATCCTTTATTATAACCCTTAGCTCCCCCTACCCAATATATCTGCAAACTGCTAACCCTCTTCAAGCACTTAGCCATCCTTGGCCTCTGCTGCTGAATTCAAGTAGCTGGAAGCATTGTGTACTTTATAAGTTGTTGCTGTTCTTACTGAGAGTGACTCCAAGATGGCTTACTATTATTTCCATTTTTAAATATTGTTTTCTAAAATAACAAGGCCTGTGTTACTACATTTTTCCTGTCAATTTCTCCAAAAGCTTTGAACCTGTGGGCAAATTTCAGACACATTTGTGAGAGGAGCAGTAGTCTTAGTTTCACATTCATTCTGTGAAAATGAGTGTCTGCTGCTTGTGTGCTAAGTTGCCCCAGTGAAGGAAAGGGCTGATCTGTGATCTCAAGTACATAATTAAATTAAAGAAAAATTAATACAAGAA
Source organism: Caprimulgus europaeus (assembly GCA_907165065.1). Next base: position 86,866,218 of record OU015524.1, on the reverse strand, counting down.
AGATGTTACGAGTGGGGAAAAAGCCCCAGGAAAAAATGGACTCCATGTATTTTGCCAGAAACAGAACTATGTGAAACACAAAGCTGTCCTATGTGCAAGCTGTTATGCAAGAGAAGTATATAGTTAATGGAAAATATCCATGAACAGCATTTCTGAAATTAATATTAAAATAAAAATCTTCCAGTGAGCCTCAGGAAAAAAGTTTTGCCTTTTTTGAGGTCCCACCATGTTAGATGGAAGACTCTCAGTCCTGTTACAAATGGTAGTGCTTTCCCCTATAATGACTAATTACATTTTTAAGCTTGGGTGCCTTCTTTTTTCTGCTCAACTTAATTAACCAGCTAATGCTTAAAATGTATTTTAAAAGCAGCACAGACCATTCTTTAACTAAAACGATCATACTAGAGAGCAAAAGCAAGGCTGTTGCTTTGGCATTTCTCTCTGTATAGTCCTGCAATTATTTTTGTAACAAAAGCACTCCATTACATTTTCTTAAATGCCAGCACCTCAAACTCAGCCTGTAAGTTGTAGGTCAGGTAGGATGACCATCCTCTTAATCATCACTGTCATTAATAATCTGTAAAGCAAACAGGCATAGAAGAAAGAAATCTATCAAATAACATTTGTCTCATTGTACTCTCACCCTGTTTTCCCAGGAGGAAGCGTTACATATACACTGAGGTCACTGGAGTGAAACAAGGTTTGTATGGAGAGGCAACAGGTATCATTAGATTCATAACATGAACCCAAAGTCTCAGTCTTTATTCTGCAAATACAGAGCTTGTTCCATAGATCTTTTATCTCTTCTTACAAACCCTCACTTTTCTATAAATGCTTCACAACAGAGATGGAATTTTTCATGGATAAGATAAATACTGAATAAGCTTAGTGAGACTAAGATTAATTATATTAAGTATGTACTAAACACATACTGATAATTCTTTAATTTCTTCTAAGTAAGGGCAGCAAAAAAGATAAATATCTGTAGCTCTCAGTCCTTTACAGAATAGGAGAATTATTTTTAGTAATTCTTTCAGGTTAATTACTGTATTATCAACATGAAGTTAAAATTAGCAATGTTCATACATCAAGGAGATGGTGAATTAAGCATATCCTCTCAATAAAGTCCTGTGGTCTATTTGCTACCCATCACAACTCTTAGAGAAAAGGTTATGAATGCTTGGATTAATCTGCTGATCAATTTTCATACAGATGTCAGACATTTCAAACTTAATAATAATAATAATATAATCAAAGGACGTCAAAGTTCCACCTTTTGTGCTGTGTTGTTCTCTTGTTCACATTAGAAAAATATCTTGGGTTCTCAGGTATAACTGATGTAGAAGCAACTGACAATGATACTGTTTTTAAGACTTATTTCCTATATATATTTGAGGCTTTACAAAGATGGAAGTGAAAACTCTTAGGTACCCTCAATCAAAAAATACCTCTTTTTGTAGGAATTCCTCCCGCATTTGGGAAACTAGAAGTGCTTCTTGATGCTTCTGTTGTTCACTGATTTGTTCTTGGAGATGTTTTATTAATATCTACAAAAAGGTTAGAAATAGTTGTCGTTAACATAAATACCCATGACAACATGTGAAGACCTATACAGGAAAAACATACCAAAATATAATCAGTATTGTAGTACTGCAAGTGTAAGTGATGCATATATTAAAACACATGTGCATGTGTGCTACTTACCAATCCTCTATGTGGACTGTTAAATAGTGCACAAGCACATAATCCAGTGTACGAAAACAAGTCGCAATCTTCAAGTTACTTTCCTCAGTTAAAAAAAGTTCTGAAATAACCGAGATACAATAGCTCCTTCTACCTTCATACCATGGGTAACACTTGTCCCAAAATTTTAATGCACAGATGCAATCCCAGGCCCAGATCCTCATGGGTAACTTCAACCACCCTGATACCTGCTGGAGGAACAACGCAGCACAGCATAAGCAATCCAGGAGGTTCTTGGAGAGTACTGATGGCAACTTCCTGGCCCAAGTGATAAGAGGAGCCAGTGAGGATAGGTGCTCTGCTGGGCCTTAAACTCACAAACAAGGAAGGATTTGTTGGGGATATGAATGTCAAAGGCAACCTTGTCTGCAGTGATTGTGAGATGCTGGGGCTCAGGATCCTGAGAGGAGGGAGCAGACCAAAAACCATGATCACAACCCTGGACTTCAGGAGAGCAGACTTTGACCTCTTCAAATATCTACTTGAAAGAATCCCATGGGATGGGGCCCTGGGCAGGAAGAGAGGCACAGGAAAGCTGATGGACATTCACAGATCACCTTCTCCATGCTCAAGAGCAGTCCATCCCAAAAAGCAGAAAATCAGGCAAAAATGCCAGAAGGCCTGCATGGATGAATGAGGAACTCCTGGCAAAACTCAAACATAAAAAGGAATCCCATATACAGACGGTGGGAACAAGGACAGGTAACCTGGGAGGAATATGGGAAAGGGAAAGCCCAAGCCCACGTGGAACTGCATCTGGCGAGACTGGCAAAGGTGAAAAGAAGGGCTTCTGTAAGTACCTAAGTGACAAACAGATAGACCAGAGAAAAGGTGAGCCTGCTGATGAATGGGACAGGGGCCCTGGTGACCCAGGACATGGAAGAGGCTGAGTTACTGAATGACTCCTTCACCTCAGTCTTTACTAGCAAGACTGGTCTTTAGGAATCCAAGGCCCCAGAGACTAGGGGGCAAGTCTGGAACAAGGAAGATACACCCTGGGTGGAAGAGGCTCTGGTCCAGGAATGCTTACACAAATTGCACAGACATAAGTCCACAGCCCTGATGACATGCAACCATGTGTGCTGAGGGCAAATGTCATTCCTACCTTCAAAAAGGGCAAGAAGGAAGATGCAGGAAACTACAGGCTAGTCTGCCTCACCTCACCTCACCCCGGGAAAGTGACAGAGCAACTAATCCTGGAAACCTGTCAGGCACATGAAGGACAAGAAGGTGATCAGAAGTAGTAAGCATGGATTCACAATGGGGAAGTCACACTTGACCACCCTGATAATGCTCTAGGATGAAATGACTGGCTTGGCAGATGAGGGGAAGAACAGTGAATATTGCCTACCTGGATTTCAGTAGTAAGGCTTTCACCACTGTCTCCTGTAAGATCCTCACAGAGTGGCTGATAAAGTATGGATTGGATGAGCAGACAGTGAGGCGGATTGCAAACTGACTTAGATGGCTGGGCCAGGGGGTGTCAGTGAGTGTAACAAAGTCAAGTTGGAGGCTATTATCTCGGGGGGGGTGTGGTGTGTAGGACTGTCAATTCTGGGTCCAACCCTGTTCAGCATCTTCATTAATGATCTGGATGATGGGGTAGAGCGTACCCTCAGCAAGTTTGCTGATCACATAAAACTGAGAAGAGTGGCTGATACACCAGGGGGTTGTGCTGCCATCCAGGAGGTCCTCGACAGGCTGGAGAAATGGGCTGACAGGAATCTCATGAACTTTAACAAAGGGAAGTGCAAAGTCCTGCTCCTGGGTAGGAACAACCCCAGGCACCAGTATATGCTGGGGGCCACCCAGCTGGACAGCAGCTTTGTAGAAAAGCACTTGGGTGTCCTGGTCAACACCAAGTTGAACAAAAGGCTAACGCTATCTTGGGCTGCATTAGTATGAATGTTGACAGCTGATGGTGGAAGGTGGTCCTTCCCCTCTATTCAGCTCTGGTGAGGCCACACCTGGAGTACTGTGTCCATTCTGGGTTCCCCAGTGCAAGAGACATGGAGCTACTGGAGAGAATCCGCAAAGGGCCACTAAGATGATGAAGGGACAGGTGTACCTGTCATATGAGGAAAGGCTAAGAATGCTGGGACTGTTTAGCCTGGAGGAGAGAAGGCTCAGGGGGATCTCAAATATTTAAAAACATCTGAAGAGAGCCTGCCAAGCCTGGCCAGGCTCTTTCCAGCAAAGGCCACAAACTGAAATACGGGAGGTTCTGCCTGAACATAAGGAAACTTCTTTATTTTGAGGGTGACCAAGCACTTGTTTGGGCTTCTAAGCCCAGAGAGGTTGTGGAATCAGCCTCCTTGGAAATATTCAAAAGCCATCAGGACATGGTCCTGAGCAGCTGGCTCCAGACGACCCTGATTGAACAGGAGGCTGGACAAGATGATCTCCAGAAGTCCTTTCCAACCTCAGCCATTCTGTGATTCTGTGAATACAGTGGCACAGGCCCATTTTTGAAACGACAGATCCTACTTTAAAGAAAGATAAAGTTTATAGTAATCTAGAAAGAAATAACATATCTATGTATGATGAATGTATCTACTGTATCTTACTTCTTGTGTTGAAATTCTGCTGTTTAGTTCAGCTACTTTAGAAGTAGAATGTTCTTTTGCGTGCTGGCAAAGAATCTTCTCCACTTCCCTCTGATGAGAGGCTTTCAGAGATGCAATGTATTCTGCTGTGTCTTCCTGTATCCTGAACAGAGTAAAATAAGATATAGTAAAGTAGCTACAGACAGTTCTTCAAAAATGCATCTAAGTTTCTCACCTGAACATATGAAATATCAGAAACATTAAAGGCAGCACATCTTTGAAATTTCCTAACAAAACCTTGCAAGATAGCACCGCCATTAACTTCTACTGCTCTGGAGGAATGACAGGGTGGGAAGCCTGCAATGTTGGACTCATGCTTTAATTAACTACAGGCCACTGGAATACAGAAAACTCAGCCAATCACCTTGTTTGGCTCCTCTTATTTAAAAAAAAAAAAAAAAAAGGAGAGAAAATTTGCTTTTAAATCACAATTCAGCTGTCCTGTTTCAGGTACCTATTTTAGAGCAGAATGCATTGCAATCTAAGTATGCCAATTTTCTCTGCTTTGACTATGAAGGGGTCTAAGGGAGACTGGGTGCAGTGTAAAATTTCTACAGTTGGTCAAGTAAATCCCACAGAAAGCATACCTCAGTTTGAAGGAAAGTATGTGTACCAAATACTAATGCTACACAACATCAGTACAAAGCATCTAAAATGCAAAAATTTATACTAAGATCTTTTTACTCAAAAAAATGAAACTATAGCATTATTAAAAAGGATTAATAGTTTGCCTGTAGAAAAAATCATGACAACAAAAAAACCCCAACAAAACAAACCACCAACCATAACCTCAAAAAACCACCCCAAAATAAAAAAACAAACAGTAAAAATGAAATTTACAGTGAACATTGGCCAAGTATAAGCTAGTTTCACACGTGGCTGACATGTTAATGTGTCACTTCAATCTTGTATCAGCCAACACTTTAACAGGGTTTTTAAAGGAACACGTTGAGCATTTACCTTCGTATGTTATTTTCAGAATAAGCCAGTGTTGCTTGAGACTTCACCCTCTGCTGGTCCATTTCTAGAGCCAGTCTTTCTAGCTCCTCTTTCAGCTGTGCATTTTCTTGCAGAACTTCCGAGAGATTACAATCAGAAAAGGTATGTGGTTGGTATATTTTGTCATTGCTGAAAATGCTTAGAAAAGGTTCACTGTTGCTGGGATTCCTTTTATCTGTTGCCGAGCTATTCTTTTTCAGTAGCTCTGTAGAGTTTTCCTTATTATCAGTTTTATTTCTCAAATTGTTAGCTGACAACATCACCATCCTTTCTTTTTGAAGTTTCTCTACAGTTTTTGTAAGGTCTTGTATTTCTCTATTTTTGGTGACCAGTTCTTCATTTAGCTTTAACAGTCTGTCTTTTGTGTTACCTTGTTTAATTTGAGAGTCTGTGGACTTTAAGTCTTTATTATCCTTTTTACTTAGCAGTTTTAATTGGGAATTTTTACTTTTAAGGTTTTCAATTTCTGTCTGAAGATTTTCAACAGTGATCTGATGGGTCTTCTTTAGATTCTGAAGCTCCTCTTCAAGTTCTGTAGAACTGTCTTTATTACCATTCAGTTTTGGTGATTCCCTCATAAATTTGTAGGCAAGTAGTTGCTCAAGCTCTACAAGTCTTTGCTCATACTGTATCTAAGGGAGAAGGGTGGGAGGAGGGGAAGAAAATGCAGATTCCTCAAGTGTACTTTTATTATTAAAACTTTAAAGTTACTGTGCATCTGAAGCAAGATTTGACAAGACAGGATATACATCAGTACTACTAACAACACTAAATCAGTTCAGAAATTAGTGAGTGAAAAAATTACGTGAAGCGAACCAGTCTGCTGTAAAACAGAATTACTCAAAACATTTACTACAAAGAAATCCTCTACTCACAATGAATGCAGTAACTATGAGAAAGAAAATTAAATTGACAATAAACTATTTCATTTCCATGTAAATGAGTTCTCTTCAGATGTTACCAACTTGGACAGGCAAAGTAACATCTTATTTTCATATAGCAAGAAGTGTTTAATTTTTTTTAAAAATCTGTCATTATGTATTTGCCCTATATCAATCTGCAAACATTACCACCACATGCCTCAGAATTGTACTTCACATTTTTAAAGACATCTTAAATTTTAACAAGACATTTTTGTTTATTTATAAGTATGAAAATAGGAGTATGATTTCAGCCTCTGAGGAAAGCATGAAGAGGAGAAAAGGAGGAACAATTGGCCAGTGCTTTCCTTTCCTGCTCATTAAGCACCTGTGCAGTTCACCTTTTCCTTGAAGTAAAATGCCAGACTTCCATGGTTCCTAATACAAGTCTTAAGACTTGCTATCACGTAATTTTTGCGTAGAATGTTTAGCGTTCCCAGACATTCCCTCCAGAAATGCTCAGTCAGCAAACCTTTGAAACCACAACCTTTGGTACAGCAAGGAATTGGGTAAGCAGCTACTCCGACCTACAGGATGATACCCACTTATCTTAACTGTAAGAATTAAATTATTATGCCTCAAGAACTTGTTCTCTCAGTTTCAATACTACTCTAACAACTTCAGTGCTTTTTATCTTAGGTGCTGAAGCTCCTGAAATTCTAGTTATAAATTCTTTGAATACTTTTTCCCTTGAATATGGTCTTTTACTTCAGCTTTCACCCCAACTCTGTGTTAGACCCCAGTAACCTTGTGACTTACTTGCAGAGCAGACTACTCAACAAGCCTCCAACTTTTACCTTAATTTTTTGAAATTGTTGTTCCATGGCACGAAGACTTTTTTTAGCTTCATCATCTTTACCTTCAAGTTCTGTTTCTAACTTTTTTATTCTTCTCTCCAAAAAATCAACTGTGTGTGCTTTAGCTGAATGATCATTAGTTTTCTCAGCAGCAGCAGCAGCATAAATCAAAGCAGGCAAAGAATTTGGATACCTTCTTTTTAGAATTCCTTCCATTTCTCTGATCTACCAAAAAGAAAATTAAGTCAGAAGTCAAAAAGAATAAAGTTCCAATGAAAAGTGAACTCAAAGAAGTGACAAAATGTTAACAAATGTCATCCACTTAAGCTGGGTGAAGAATGAAAACGAGATGCATATGTTGAGAATTTTTTTTACATTGTTTACACTCATGTCATTGTTTAGAGAAAAGCAAGACTCATCATATCTTACTGATTGACTTACACATCATCTTAAACAAAATATTGCTCTGGTCTTCAGATTTTCTTTTGTCAAATGGACCTTTTATTAACTTTCTTAGCACTTAAGTTGTATATGCCACTTAATGTTGTTAAAGTATTTGCTTTTTTTCTGGACTTACATTCATGTTTTACTTTTCTGACTGTTACAGAGATATTTCATAACAGTATTGAAATTATTCTCCCAATAACAGTTTATATGCCTTTTATTTTGGACTCTGCAATAAAATAAAACTGACACCCTGCATGCAAGACTAATAAAAAAACCCTCTTTTGTCTATGGATAAGATATTCTTCGCATTTACTGCGGAGGCTCTTTCCCATTTGTCCCACATCCCTACCAAATGCAGCTGCCACCTCCTAAAACTCAGAAAGGCCCACTTCCACCTGACTTTTCCTTGGTACAAACATGGATTTTAAGGTCTCTACTCCCCCAGTTTTCAGGAATCTTGTAGGATTCCAAGAAAATTTAAACCCATAGTCTTGAATCAACTTGGTTGAAATTGGTCATCATGCTAAGGGGTTACTGAACACCGACAGAAGTTTTATAAGACAAACAGCAAGCCTGTGTGTGCTTTTGCCCTCTTACCCCTTTCCAAGAAACTCTAAACAGTATTTTAGTGTTAAAGGATTTTAAAAGAGATATCAGTAAATAGTTTATTAGAACACAGTAGCAGAAGAGCCCTTCATAAGTAAATAATTGCAGCTTTCTGAGTTAAGAGCGTTCCACAGTACAAATTATTTTATCATAGGGCTTCATTCAATGGTATATCCTTATGAAAGGGCTGTTAAGTGTTGTAAGAGGCCTTATCTGAAATAAAGGTTAAATGAAACACACTATATTATTGCATACCTGTCGTTCAAGATCCTGAATTCTTTTAGCATCTGCTGCTCTGTCTTGCAAACGTTTCTTCTGTTGCACGCACTGATCTCCAGCTTCAGCTCTGAGCTTCTCGACCTGTCCAATTTATGAGAAAATAAACTGAAATACATACTCAGAGGAATTCTCCTGTTGTATAAAAGTAAGCATTTCAAACACACACAATATAATGGAAGTATTCTGTAACTTAAGAACTGGTAATAGTAATTTCTGTACTAACTGATTCTTCAGGTTCTTAAACTAAGTTACAGTTTCTTCAAGCCTTTTAAGATCAAAAGGAGCTGAAACTAGCTACAGAAATCTAGAAGAGAACTTCAACTCTGGGACATTCTTGTCTTCAGACCAGTAAATCTACTTCTTTCTATCATACTTCCAGTATGCAGGCTTAATAAGCTGTAAGATAAAGTACTACAGTACATTGCATGAATTCAAGATGAGTTAAGGAAACAGTTTGTGATTTGCAAGGTTCTGCTTTGTGATGAGATATAGAAACAGCTAAAAAGCAATGTTATGTTGTGCCGAAATAAATGCTGACTCCCAGGATCACTAGTTTTGTTTCCAGAAGCATCGTCAAGGTGTTTGATACAAGCCAAACCAGGCTTTAAGCATTATGGACTTGCAATTCTCACTGCATATGCAGTAATATCTTTGTTGCACATAAAGCCTCCACATTTGATTTAAAGCTTATAAAGGGTTTATATGTTTTTTTCCTTGAAATTAAAAAAAAAAGGTATTATGGACAGAATTACATTATACTCATCACTAGAAAATAAATAATTTAAAGTTTCAACTTCTTAGATAAAGCTAGATATTATCACCTCTGTTTTTAGTTTCTCAATTTCTTCTCTTGCATCTCTAAGGCGGGCTGCATCTTTATCCAGAAGATCTTGATTTTCTGCATACCACTGAAGTCTTCTTTTTAAATGAGTAATTTCCTCTTTGTAAGATTCTTCCATAACTTTAAATTCATATGACTTCTCACCTACAAGAATAAAACATCCTTAGTATTGTTTTATTAGTAATTATGTATTGAAGAAGTAATTAGTCAACACTACCCTTCTCAGCACATTTCCTATATTTACTAATCCTGTTACTGCAGTAAAGTTTTAAAACCAGACCCTAACTAGGATTTTAAATGCAGCAGTATCTGGGGGGCGGAGGGGAAATTTCTCTTGATGGTTCACAGTTTACCTTGGAAGGTATTTAAAACAGAATACCAGGGGGATCTATTCTTGATCACATTCTAATAAACAAATTTTCAGTAACAACATGACTAGCAATATATAATATATGCTTAGGTATGTATTGACCATATGCCTCCCATTTAGGCATCGAGCCTTTTGAGAAGAGACATGGAGGCAAATGTTACAGGTCTTAGCACTTGAGATGGCTGATATTGCAAGTGAGAGTCCAATTTCTGTCATTCTCTCATTAAGAAAGCTAAAGTCAAACTGGAAAGAGTTCTGATAAGAATGTCAAAAAAAGTCACAAGTCGTAACTTATATGTAAAAGATCTATATAGGAGACCAAGATGCAATATAGTAAATCTTTTCTAATGAACAGAGTTGTTATATAAATGGAATCGTCTGCCTTCCATGCCCAGTGGGAAATAGGCAAGAAATCAAACTTAATAGGAAGCAACAGAGCCTGGCTGGATAAGAAAAAGCTTTCTAATAGAGTGACAAAGGTACTGTAACACGTCCTTCACTGTATGCTTTTATTAGAAGTTTAGACAATATTTGGAAATGGTCCAGATGCATTTCACTAAGTAATGTTTTAATAAGAAACAAGTTTTAGTTACATATTTATTTAGTGAAGCACAGGCTAGGCAGAATTATTTAACAAAATGAAGGTGCTTTACCTGATGTGGATGCAATCTGGACTTTTGCTAAATCTCTCTCCTTCTTTGCTTGTCCCAAGTCAACCTCAAGAGCTTGCTTATCTTGTTTGAGACGTCTTATCTCTTCTTGTAATTTAGTTTCTTCCTTCTGAATTTTAGAGAAAAAAGTGAGACAAGAAAAACTAAGCACAAGTCATACAAAAAACTAAACATGATTTTTCACCATAAAATAATTAAATCACAACAGTTGCATCAGACCACAGCAGCAATGAGGTTTTCTAGTTTTGGCATTATTCTCATGCCTTGCTATAGCAGAGCATGGGAAAACTTAAGCTAAACATAAATAAAACCATGTAATTTTTAATAAGCTTTACATAACTGTCTTAGAAGTAGAAAACATCTGCCTTTTGAGATGGTCAATAAAGAAAATGTCTTTACTTATTTCTAAGACTTAAGACTGTAGCTTAAATGGACGGATGTATTCTCCAACAGTTCATCTTACTACATTCTATTTTTTGCCATTTTCTGCATGCACTCTGTTCTGTTTGTTTATGTATGATCAGTAACAAACATCCAGACTAATTAGGGCGAAAGGTCTCAGTGCCAGCCCCTGGAGGTGGAGGCCCTTGGTCCCAGGGACCCATAGGTACAAGGACCAGCAACTGTCAGGGCTGAGAATCTGGGGCCAGCCAGTAAACAGACCAAATGTCTAGGGCCAGCAATGGCCACCATGTGCATGTATTTGTGTTACTGCTAGTCAACTCCTATCCTGATCTGCTGACAGGATTACTCCATATGTGCTTCTTGTGTTTCTGAGAATACTGTTTGTATTTCTGTGGTGTGAGCAAAGGAACTGCTCTCTGCGTTGTTTCTGTGCCAGACCATGTTACTGTTGTCTGTGTGTTTCCCTCCATCTTTGGATCTTGTGTTCAGTCTCATTACAGGCTGGACCTAAGGACAGAGTAGCAGCAGCACCTATGAGGTTGGAACTAAGGGGACCCCTGGAGTCTTAAGAGCTCAAACTCAGCTCTATCAGACCAGGAATGCCTCCACTGGTCCTGACCTGAAGCTCACTTGATTCAGATCCTCTTATCACCTACCTTACCAGTTGTTTGCTTGTTTCTTAAATGTATATCGAAAAAAAAAAAGAAGCAGCAGCTTGTAATTTCTCTAACAATCAGAGGAAGTATGTAACAGAACAGCCCCCACTTGCAGTAAGGAGAACAACAGATGTTCCTGAAAACCTTTAATTTCAACATGAAGCTTACTAAACATCCTCCCTCAAAACCAGAAGCACCTGCAGGACTACAAAAAAAGTTACATGAGTGAATAATAAAAGATTCTTTTCACTCTGATGTTCTTTTCTAGAACTTATTTGGTACAGAGCAGGGATAAATACTCATCTGGATTTGTCTTATGTGGGAAAGTAGAGGTATTGCAACTCTCTGCAAGCTCTTGCAAGGTATTTCAGAATTGCCAGTAAACATGGCAACACTGCACTTTCAGTGAATCTGTGTCTTAGAGTTCATCTGATGAGACATTTGTGATACACAAGTGTGGCAAATAATAGCATGCTCCACTACTTTCTTCATTTACATTATTAGTCTACAATATGGATGGTTATGCGTTTTTTGTAAGAACACATGAAAAACAGGCTTGGCATACACCCACCTGCGCTGCTCGAAGCTCTGAAATCAGTTCTGTGAAACTTTGATTTCTGGCTGGTTGAGAATCCTGCACAATCCGTGACTGGATATTACTGGTCTTCTCTACCTTTTCTCTAAACAGTAATAGCAAAAGCATTTACGCAATGTGGGGACTGACAGCGGCACGCTAAAAAACAAACACAACCTCCCCCAAAACGGTACTACAAAGTCAATCTGCATAGGCTTAAAACAAAGAAACAAACAGCTATGCAGTACATCTTTATACCAAAAAATCCACTTGTAAGGTGAAATCTGCTCACATTGCACAAACTTGTTTGTTGGGACTACATGAGGAGAAAGAAAACCTACTCTGTGCCTCAGTGGAACTCATCTATAGCAGCAAAGATTTGTAAATTAGGAATACATATAATTGCTAGATTTTTTTCCTCATTACTAGCATAGTATGCAAATCTGACAAGACCTATAGTGCACTGAATCTAATGGTTCCTCCACTACCAGGATTTCTTGTGGCCCCTGATCTACTGCGTGTCTTACAGCAGAATCAAAACATTTTGACACATGAGCAGAGCAATAATACCAGAACAAGTGTAGCACACATATTAAATTCTGATATGAATAAGAATATTTGAAATTAAGCATTGAAATAGTCCCCAAATGGAAGACTCTAGTCTTGCCACAGGTTTGCAAGATCAGCAAGACGACTAAGAAGTAAGTGCCCATAATCAACCTAAGTCATTCTCAAAAGAAAAAACAAAATCACAAACTCAAGAAACACTGTAAAACATGCATCTGACAGACTCTGCAGTGATTCTTCATAAATACAAATAATAAACACAGCTGAAAACTCCAGAGATTTTTAGGTTGGGTGTTTAAATAAACCTACCTTACAGCTATTAATTCAGACATTAAACACTGATTCTCCTTAAACATTCGTTCCTCATTTTTTTTGTTTTGGATCTGTAGCTCTTTCATTTGTTTGTATAATCTCTCATTTTCCTAAGACGAGACAGACTAAAGTTAAAGAATGTTCATAAATTACTGTTTTATCCAGTTCAAAAACAGTTGTCTATGACTTGCATAGTTTGCCTACTGAAAAGTCAAAGCAAAAACTAAATGATTTATTACTAAGTTTCTAAAATGGATATCTACTTTCATTGTCTTTATGCTAAAGTAGTATACAGTGACCTCTACAATCTTGTCCTATTGTCTGCTTATTCTGGAGAACCTAGGCCAGTTCCTCTGCAAAGCTATCCCAACTATATTCTAAAATCACATCCATGGATGGGTCTCAGCGTGCTCATGCTCCAATCCTGTGGACACAAACCATCACTGATTCAGAACGCTCACAGACATCCTGGCAAGATACTGTGCCTACACCAATAAATGCTGCTGAGCACCAGCTGGAAGCTAGTTAAACTAATTTATTTGATGTTACAGCTGCAAGTATTCAAAAGAGTTATTAAGCTTCCATTATCTATTTCTACACCTGACTAAGTAATAAAAATCAGGCACACTAATAAGGTTTCCTTGAAAACAGCTGCTCAGATCCTGTGAAAAACATCTTAAAAACAGAACCTTCCAGATTTTTGCTTAAAAATACTAGCTTTCTACTACATTTAGGGAAAAAAGCTTGTGGTTCCTTATTGGCCATGAAGTATTTTCCCAGTTCTCAACTGGCAAGTCAGCATATTTTTACAATTTAGAACAGTTACATGGAATTGTGGAAAAACTTAGCCCAAACTAGACATGCCTGAAATACTTTTTAAACATGAAATACATGTTTGCCCTTCACACCTAAATTTCATCCATTTTTTAGATAGCAAGATAACTGTTTTAAACAGAAAAGTAGTAATCATTAAACAATGTTGTTACTGAAACTGGCTAGAACACATGCTATGTGGAATACCTGTTGATAACCTTGAATAATGACCTCTTGATTGTCAATTTCTTTTTGTATTTGTGCCAGTTTTTCTTCAGTGACAGGAACTGTTGCTGTATGATGGGTCTTTTCTTTAACAAGCTCTTCCATACTTCTTAACTTTCAGAAAGAAAAAGACACACACAATTAATAAGAAAATTTTGTTAGCAAAATGGAATTCTCTACAAGATTACAGAATCACCGAATCATAGATTCACTTTTATAATATAAATGGGTCAATCTTTTAATTAAGATCTGAAGACAGACCAATGAGCCAACCTTATTATTGAAGTTTCATAGAAGCATTGTAAAACAGGAACAAAGTATAAAAAGTGTGGGAAAACTTAAAGTTTTACCCTCCCTCTTCTATTCTTATGTATCTAGACAGCAGAGTATAATGGAATAACCCTGGGACTAAGCCATATAGACAAAACCCAGCATTGAAAAATGCATCAAAAAATAAACAATGTCTCAACATATAGTAACTTATCTATATAACAAGTGGTATCTCTTGGTTTGGTGGGGTTTTTTTTCTTTTTATTGTGTGGTTGTTGGTTTTTTTTTTAACATAAGAGTGAGTTACGTCTTTACAAAAAACTTGCCGCAGAACTCTCAAAATAGCAAACTAAAGGAACTTGGGATAACAGTTTATTTCTGTAGAAAAAAAAGATCATGTCTTATAGGCAATAAATATAACAGTGGGAATGCATTTACAAACCAGCCGTGTGTGTGTGTGTGTGTAAATCTGGATTTTCTGCTCATTAACAACTCATGTAAAATAACAATTTAATTTTCAGAAGCAATGTTTCTCCTGTTCTATAGTAGTGGGATACAAGATGATGAAGTACCTTACTCTGAAGAACGTGGTTTTCCTGACCCAACCGAGAAAGCTCTTTTTCATGCTGTGTTTTCAATTCTACCATCTTTGTCTCTATCTCTTTCTCTTTTTGTGAAACTGTGCTGGTTAGCTGTTGAATCAAATCACGAGCTCTGCTCAGGTCCTCCTCTGCAACTTGGACTCGTTTTAGCAAATATAGTTCTCTGTCACAACTTTTGATAGGAGAAAATGATAAGTCCTAATGAACAGAAAAATTTAGGGAAATATTACACTGAACTGATTGTTTACCAAAATTTCCACTCATCAATTTTATTAAACTGGCTTGTCTGCTTCTTGGCAACCACATAAGGCACTTGAAAAGAAAAAAAACAAAACAAAACCAAACCAAACTATTAACATTCTAATAGCAAAACATCCTGCATTTACTTTAATGAGCTACTTTCTCATCTCCAAAATAAGTATGAGGAAAACAAACCAAAAAAACCAACAAGAAATAAGCACCTCTTATATAAGTGCCACTACACAGCTACCAAAATTATTCTGTTATGTATCTTACTTTTTGAAAAGCAGTAATGATTTAGGTATTCAGTGAATGACTTTTTATATAGTTTGTAAGGAAGAAGGAAAATCCATCATGGTATTGCAAATTCAGTCATCTTGGAGAAGTCAGAAGATACTATTAAATACTCAGTGCAATGCAAATAGAAAAAAAAAACCCAAAGAGAGGTACTATTTAACATTCATAATAGAATAGTTTTACTTAAAAGTTTTATTTAAAATTTTCCCCTCTTCTTCCACAAAATAATAATTTTTAGAAATTAATAAGCATTCCAACTTTAAGTATACAGAACCACTCAAGTAAAAGAATTATGCAAGCAACTGAAAAGCAGTATGATTATACCTGCATATTTTAAAAGCAAAAGCTAGTATTTGACTAAAGGGAAGTCTTTATTCAATATTTCAGCATTTGCCAATCTTGTGATAATTATTAAAAGCCTTGACAAAATAGGCTTTCAAACCAAGTTGTGCATACTACAATTAGGAGCATCACTGATTATTACTTACATGCTGATACTGCCTGGAATAATCCACAGCCTGGTGTTCGAGATTATTAACAACTGATTGGCCAGACATAACTCTGTTAATACTTCCCTTCGAAGTTGGTTCATTTGTTGCAGATCTTATTATCCTAGTAGCAAATAAGGCTTCTTCATTTGGGCACAAAGTAAAATAGAACAAAATTAAATTCAGAATTTAATGTCCTTTCAAAAATTCTATTCGTGTAATCCACCCCTTTAGGCATATAAATTAAGTATTCTACAACATGAATTTTGAATTAAATGTAGAAATTTTAGAGCAATGAGACATTATGGAAAATGCTGCAGTTTTTTTTTTTAAGTAACTGATGACAAGATAAAACAAAACCCAAGGCAACAACTGAAACAAGTAGCTGGATAAAAAATCCTTCATGAAACAAGGCTAACCCCAGTTCTCTGCTTGAGAAGTGGCCAGTTATCTAAGTACACAGAAATACAACACATTTCAAGCTATGGTGAAGATAAGACAGAGCAATTTTCAAAATGGACTCTGGAGTGCAGACAGCCCACAAAGACATGCAACATGTATTTGTTGCATTAAATAGCAACTTGAGCAGAAATTAAAAATCAGAGAAGCTCTCCCTAGAGAGTAACTAACATACATGGAACTATTCACACAGTCTTCTGCAATACAGATAGTAACTACAACTACCATTTCATTTCTACCTATAGCAATTTAAGTTAGGAGCTCCTGCTTCAGAATATTATACCTGAAAAAAAACAGGCAATAATAATTTTCCAAATTTAATACTTTTCACATTTCTCACACTATTCCCTCACAAAGGTGCTCCCTTAGCACTAATGATGAGGGGATCGTTTGATTTAATGCCATTCTCTTCCTAGCTATAGACATCCCTGCAGAATGCATCCTGGTGAGATTAACTCCTGAAGTCACCTGAAACTGCTACGGAGAATGGTTATAGCTAGAGAGGGAAGAACATGTTAGAATGAGGCCACTGGCCTCATTTTCTTGGGACTCACTGTTCACATCACCATCTCCAGCTGGCTGTAGACCCTCCTGCAGAGAATGCCACAGCAATGCACTGAGGAACTATGGTCCCTTAGTTTGACAGCTGCCACTGAAGCATCTCCCTAAAATGGGCAACCTAATCCTAAACTGCTTTTCCCAACGCTACTTGCAGGGTTTTAAAAAGCATTACATGCTATAAGTGTGCTAAAACCTGGGCATCTGTAGTTATCTTCCCATGCCTCAGAGATAGCAAACATTGTCTACAAAGATGCTAAATAGAACTATCTCATTAAATTCTCCAGGCTACACCTCAAAAAAAAAAGTTCAGTCCTTCACTTGCAACTCAGCTTTCCCAGGACTACACTGATATTCTCCTTTCCTTAGTGTTACAAGGGTCATGAGCAGAAAATAGGACTTCCTTTTTAGTGCTTTCTTTGTACTCTAGGAAAGCAAAGGTAGATAAAAAGAAGCAGCTGAGAATAGAAAATTGTCTTCACACACAGAAGTTAGTGTGTCAGCAAATCTTTGCACTTACTGTAACGAAAATGCAATTTGTAGATACTTATTTTTGAACAGCAGCTTTTTCTATTGTTTTGGTCTTACTGGTGAACAATAGGCAAGTCTCAAACATAGTGGTGGTATATGTGAGCAGAAATGAAACAAGACTACAGTGTAAAGCTCTATTTAAAAGTCTCTCTTCCAGTAAATTCATGCTGAATGTGAAGCATGAACAGCAAAGCTCTCTGGCTCTTAAAACTCAGACTTCTTACAACAGAATTACCTTTAGATCTTGCTCTATCTGCAGGACTTTTGGCTTTCACATTGGTCTTTTTGAAAGTTTCTTTTAGTGCTTTCTTTTCATTAGCTGGAAAAGACTGTTTTGAGAGTGAAGTGGATTTCCCATACCCAGAACTTCTAACCATCCCATAAGGATCATGTGAAGATTTTTTTTTATGTAAAGCTGCTGGACTTCTGATATTCTTGTATAACATTGGTTTAGTTGTCACTGATTCTGATCTTTCATTCTTCAAGGAACAAGACTGAAGAGCCTGTGAGAGAGCACATTTGTTTAAAACAAGATTTAGGCTCTAGTATGATCTGAAGGTAGCTTTCATTGCTAAAAGCACACAGAAACAGCTACTAGAATTACACAGCTCTAAGACTCAGGGCAGTGGGAAGCCTTATTTTTAACCAAATTAATAGTATGCCATTTTGTAGAACTTTACTACTTCAGAAGTATACGTAGTGTGAGTATTTTGTACTGGCTCTGTTTAATTGTTCTGGGAAGTTGTATTACATTACAGGATCTTTAGCTTTCCAAAGCAGGTAGCTCATGACTAAAGGCTGATCATAGTGAACACAGAAACCCAGCAGATGAAGAGAGGAACAGTGGCAAGTAGAGAAACCCTACTAGACCTGATTATTGAAAACAGAGCATGAAACTCCTAAGACCATCAAATGAGAAAGTTTATCCTCTTGGCCCTGGTGGGAAACCTACCAGGATGAATCAGTCAAACAACACCTTGCAGAAGAGAAAGAGTGATTGTGTAAAGGAGTGTGGGAATAATTTTGGGGATGCAGGGAGAAGATCTGGGATTGTGTAAATCTTGTTATGGAATGTTTGAGAGGATTGTGGGTATGTACAAAACTAAGAGTGTTTAGGGAAAGGACAAACACTAGGTGACGGGAGAGATTAAGATAGATCAGGTAGGATCAAGTGAGGGAAAGAGAGGGGAAAAAAAAAATAAAGAAGCTGGTGACATGATCAGGTTGCTGGGCAGTATGATTGTCTAAGCTCTACACTGATCATTGCAGTCTCTCCTATATTCTTACTGAACTGTATTTCTAACTGTCCTCTCTGTAGGTATGCTCTCTACTCTAAGCCTCTGTGTGTTTATACATGTCCTCACAATGGGAACATGTGCTCAGACTCACTACGAGCTTGAGCTGGGGACACAGAACCGCAGCAGTCTTGTACATACTGGGCTGGGACAGGAAGAATCCACTGCATTTGGCTACCTCTAACAATAGCAATGGTAACATGAGATTTTCAAGAAAAACCTCAACAGTTTCTCAGTTTCTAGACATGAAAGCATAATCAAACGACAAGCAGCCTAAAAATTCATACATTTTAAATGTATTTCCATATAATAAAAATCTGGTTGATATTACTTACGTGTTTAGTTTTGCTGCCTTGTGAAAGCAGAGAGTCTTGTACTATTTCTTCTCTTAGTACATCAGGCTGTACTTCACTGGTCTGAATTTCTTTCTCAGTCACCCTCTGAAAGTTATCATCATTCACAGCTGTCTGCAGAAAGATGCTCTCTTCTCTGTTATTTTTTTCAAATACGTTTGTCTCCCAAACTGTATTATTCTGGTGCTCTTTAAAGGGTGAGGGGCTGATGAGGTCATTTACTGTGCTGTCTATCAGTTTCAGAGGACTACAAGAGAAAGGGATAAAGTCATACACAATGAGACTTTTTCCAGAGTCATAGAAAAGCAAAGGGCGAAAGTAGGGCATTTTTCCTTTAGGTATTAGCTGTAAAGCCTGCTTGAATTTGAAAGGGCCACTAGGCTTCTTTTAAGAATAACCTTGCAAATTTAGTTATACAGATTCAGTCCCACGCTGTGGAACAAGAGCCATTTCTCAGCAGTTACTGTTTTTGTGGAGGTACAAGATGAACACCTGCAAGCATGTAAGTAATGCTAACAAAACAATGAATGGCAATTTCTGCTGGGTGCAGCTAGGCAAGAAGCTCCCAAAGCTCATTTGCTAAGGTTAACCTATTTATGACCCTTCCAGAGCCTGTGCTTTCTGCTCTAGACACAACAGTCGGAGCAAACCAAAAGGAGGTATGGAGCATAGGTTAGTTAGAATCACGAGAGTAAGGAGAATAAGAGGATTTTATCTTAGGTTATGGAGGCTGGAGAGGATGTGGCTGAAATCCATGTATGGGAGAGGGGAAAGAGCAGAAGACTGGGAAAGCAGAGTTCGTAGCTGTGAAAGTGAGGAACACTCCTCCAAACAATTTGGCAAACATTGCTGCTTATCACTCAAAATTTGGGAATCTGTGGTCTAAACCA
Source organism: Caprimulgus europaeus (assembly GCA_907165065.1). Next base: position 86,846,404 of record OU015524.1, on the reverse strand, counting down.
ATTAATTCTGTATATTCATTTTACAATTCACTGTAAATGCCATAATGCCAGTGCAAGACAATGGAAGTTCAGTATTTAGTAAGGGAAAAAGACAGATGAGTTATTTAGTAAGCATCTTTTCACAAACAGTTAATGGATTTAAGTTATTGCAATTCTTAAAATATATTCTGGAATAAATACCTTTCAGGCTCCACATCAAAACTTCTGATATCACATGAATGTCCTTTAATTTGTTTCATTAATTCTTCCACAGTAGGTAAGTCTAATTAATGCAAAATTAAAAAAAAAAAAAATTAAAAATCCCCCAACTTCAAAAAAGTATTTGTAAAAAGGAAAACATCTAAAAATGTTTCACAAATTAAGGATTAAAGATATTACTAGTTCACTCATTTTATATACTTGTACAGTATATGCCTTCCTTTGAGGTATTTACCTGATTCAGTAGTTGATATGTTTTTTGAATAGATGTCATTATTTTGTGAAACACCTTGCACTAAGCATTCTGAGATGGCCACTGCAGAATCGTGCAGGTTTTGCTCATCAGTGTCTCCCAAAGACTGATCAAGATGATGGTATGCTTGGTGTAAAGCTTCAATGTCACTGGTGGTTTGTCCATAGGAAGTGCCTGTGAAAAATGCAGGCTCATAAGAGACACTACAGGATTTTCTGTTTTGGGAACCATCCCATTGGAGCCTGTGTTTGGCTCCAATAATAGCTTGGTAAGCCACTATTTTGTGGTGAGAACAGTGATTTTAGCTAGGAAAAAAAAATGTAAATCTTATTTTTACTATAAACATAAACAGTTGCCAAGTTAGTTAGCACATACTAAATGGTTTTATCTACAGTTTGCAGGTCTCTTCACCCCACTCCCCTGCCTCAATATTTTATCAGTACTAAAACTAACAGTGTATGTGATATAACTATCTTAACAGATGCCATCAGACACGTGGCACACACTCTTGTACAAGTTTGATAAAATAATGTATTTTATAATTGTGTTCAATGCTGTTAAAGAAGAATTTTAGCTATAATGAATAACCAAAGGAGACGGTATTTAAAAATCAAACTGCAAAGTCAAAAGCAACTTTATAACAACCAAGTGTAAAAAGGTGTCATTTTAGCAAAAACATGACTTTTTCCTGAAATATTTCCTCCTCCTTTTGAGATTTGTTACTAAAAGCCAAGGGCTTTATGTTCACTGATACCCTAAGAACAAATGAAGACATCAGAGACACCTACTCCACTAAACTAGAGGTTTGGGTTTTGTTGTTGGGTTTTTTGTTTGTTTGTTTGGTTGGTTTTTAAAGTAACCCTTACCTGCTTCATTCATTTCAATTCCACTGACTTCTTGAGGCAGATAAGGTTCACCTACAGCTACATCTGATGTTTCAACAGCCTTTTGAAATTCTGTAGTTGAATCTTGTGAATCAAGCAATGCAACTAAAACCAAGAAGATAAATGTTAAACAAAACACAACTTTCTTAAGTATACCAAAGCTTATCTTGATATACTAAACATGCAAAAAACGCTATATAGATTATTCTAATGCCATTAGTGGTAAACTGATTAACTTTGCAAGCATCAAAATCTGAGTACTGACTAGATGTAGTCAAATAAAAGAATTACACTGATGATCACTTTGAAGTGCTAACATGTAGATTAATGTTTAACCATTTCAGTCCAACAGACTTTCAGGATAACACAATAAAATCAGGTGAAAAATATCAAAATAGTGAAAATCAGGTAGGAAGGTTTCAACAAGTTATATTTAGTTTGTATTTTACCTTTAGCCAGCATGCCAGTGTTTGCTTCTTCCTAATAAAAATAAAGAAAAAAAATTTGCTTTTTGAATTTCAGGGAAAAAAAGATCTGGACAAACTTTGAAGTTTGTTCCAAAACCTAAATTAGAACATAAAACTATGCAGTTCTTCATGCTCCAAGAATATGCACTTCTCTAAAACTCTCCTTAGGATGCCAAAAGGTCCTCAACATCCTGTACTCCATAACACCTCTCACAAGTGACTGGGAACTAAATGCTGCTCTGCATAAATGGAATATTTTTGTACCTTTCTGTTTCTCTTATATCATAATTTGAGAAAATAAAATATCGTAGCAGTAAATACTTCCATTTTATTTTTTCTTTTCAAACATTTATTAGAAATACTACCCTAGTAAACTTACTTAAAAAGAATTTTAAAAAAAGTTTATCTATTATAGATGAACACATGATGCGGTATAGACTGCTTTTGTAAAAAAACAAATCAGAACACATGTTCCAGGAATGCATCTGATGTGCTCCCCCCACGTGTTCCATATGAAAAGACCTAAGCTACTCACCAGAAATACCTTCAAAGCTTACACAGTGTAGACTTTGGATCCTCTGTTCAAACTGCGTCTCTGTACAGAACTACTTCCCTCAGTCTGTGTCAGTTGCTAGTCTAGACATCACCTTAATAGCTCTGAGAGAGATTAACCACTACCTATTCTGAGGCTGAGGCTCCAACCTGAGCTCATCATTAGTGCACTCCCATCAACCGTTCTTAATTCAAAGGAGTAAGCAGGAAACCCTGTGAAGTACTAAAGCCTTTCAGTGATTTATCACAGGAAAGTGTATATCCTTAATAGAACAATATAGTCCCAGGACCACTATATTCTTTTCTTTCAGATAGTACATATTATGTAAAAGTTTACTATATTTAAAGTTTTACATTGCAGAGCTTTTACAAATCATGCAAGTAACAAATATTTGGTAAGTTATACCTGTTCTTGAGGACTTAAATCAACTCTTGGCATGTTTTGATTCACCTGACTTCCCTCAGTTTTAAAGGCAGGATTAACATCTGTTTCTTCTTCAAAATCTTCACTATAGTTGTCTGAAGAGTAAAATAAACAACAAATAGAAAGAATATTCAAGGAAGATAAAGCAGTAAGACAAAGCTATTTCCTTTTTCCCAATCTCTTGTCTAAGAACAGCTACTGCCACTATTACTCCTTTCACAAAGGCAACAGAAAGGTTTCAAGACCAGGTGTGGTACTAAAACTACAGTAAAAGTCAAATATAGTACCTCTAAATTCAAATGAAGTTTGTCTTATGATTAGATATACTTTATCTCTGACTTCTCAAGGTGTACTTGAACTGACCTCTTTTATGCAATCACTTTCTCTCACTTAGGCGTGAAATGATGCAATTTCCCCCCTAGCAGACAAGTACTCTGTACACCCACCTTGACAACCCCAAGCAGTTTTTAGGCTCAGAATCTGTAATTCTGCTTCCACTGACCTGTTTTGGTGGCCCAACAGCTACTCTCAGAGTAAACATTATTTAAAAACACAAGTGTGTCAGAGAATTAATCTTGCAAGCAAACCAAATGCTTTTCCTTCTGTTACCTAGATCCTTCCATAAGTTCCAATTCCCTGTTCCCCACTCAACTCCTGAGGTTACAGGCTTCAATGTTTGCATTATCTGTAACACTTAAATCTAGAAGCACTGCAAAACACTGGTTTATAATGTGTTCTTTTTGTGTTTTGTCACTCATAAAACTGACACACAGTCTAACTCATATGTAAAAACTATTCTATGAAAGTCAGTATTTTGGCATTCTCTTTGGTTTTGGATCATGAGAACTCTGACGAGCTGAAAATAGCTTTCTCATTCTGACTTAAGACATACACAGTGTTTATATTATTCCTGCACATGTATTAGCTACTATTTTCTTTGCTATTTCATGAAATAGAGGTTTGACAAAGAATAAACCAAAACACTCACAAGACACAGATTGGTCATTCAGGGTATTCCATAGAAACTGTTTTCCTAAAAATCAGGAGTCTGAATTTCATAAAACTTACCATAGCAATCAGGTAATTTCAACATTAAGATACATTTCCATGTCAGGGTCACTTTTTCTTCATTTTAGGTCACAATAGATTAAAAATCCACTTAAAAAAAAAAAAAAGGCACACAAAACCAAAAGCAACCTAAAACCCTGTCTGAATAATAGCTGCATAGTCATAATGCAAAGGCAGCCTAAAAGGTTCATGTAAGAACTAAATGAAAATCATTAATATGAAAATTACATTAGCTTGCAGATAAATAAAAGCTTGACCCACAATGGTCAAGGTGATATGGAAACAGAAGTCAATTGGTTTATATATTACTCAGAACAAAAAAGTTCAGTGAAGACGCTGGACTGTCTTGTGAATCTGAAACCTAGAAAGAGTCAAGTTTTCTGACTAGCTCCAAAGGCAACACAGGCTGTAGAATCACAGAGTCACAGAAAGGTTTGGGTTGGAAGGGACCTTAAAGATCATCTAGTTCCAACCCCCTGCCATGAGCAGGGACACCCCCCACTAGACCAGGCTGCTCAAAGCCTATAGAACAAGCTGTGAGACTGCAATAGAGTTTCCCCTTTCCAGACCTTTAAATTACATCCCACGACAAACATGAAGATCCTACGCTATCCTCTGACACCTGCTGTGCCATTTTCTGAAGACTCTGCATTTGAACTGTAACACTAATCCACAGCTTTCATTTCTGTTATTCGCTTTAATGAGGTTCTCAGAATTCTTACTGTACACACAGCAATTAAAAACAAAACAAAGTAAGAATTTTCAAATGAAAGATTTAGAAAGACAGTATTACCTGATTTCTCTTCATGTGGGGATTCCTCTTCTCCTTTTTCATTTTTTCCATTTCTAAGAAACAAAATGAAAATTTTACTCTCTTCTTGGATGGCAAATAAACATACTTTTTTTTCTAACTGCAAACTTTGATAGTTCTTACAATTAGCATTAAAATGAAAAACCTGAATTTGTCCTTCATATCAAATTATAGGTAAGAAAGGTAGATAAATGTCAGCAATTATTAAAATAAATATTTCATTTTTTACAATTGTCCATAGTTAAGATTCGCAATCTAACTCAACATCACTCCCTTTCTGCATTCCCTCCAACATCTACATTAGCTTCTCAAAGCAATTTTTATAACTAGGTTTGCTTCCTGTTCTGACCTTCTCATTCTGCATTAACAAAAACAACAACAAAAAAGTCAGTCTCTATTTTCTTTCCCCTTTTCCTGTAAAGTTCTATCCTTACCTGAAACTCTCCAGAGTTCTGGTCTATCACCTGTCTTTATACTGTTTCTTTTGCACTTAACATCTTTAGCAACAGCAGCCTGAATTGCCCCTTCATCCATTTCTCTCACATGTCTGAACTTATTTTAACATAACTGATAATAAATGGATTGCCCTAGTCTATGAAGATTTTCTATCTTTCCTCTAGATTCATTTGTACCATTGTCTAAAGGGACACAGAATCTTTCCTGATCTACTTCCTTGTTATTATCAGTTGTTAACTCTTCATTTAGTTACACTTTACAATTAAGAACGTTAAATTGACTTGTTACTATTGAGTTATGCACAAGACTGTGTAGCCATGTCCACTCATCACCAAGTCATGCTCTCACTTTATTTACTCAGCTTCCTTCTGCCCTTGTAATCAAAAGCAAAAACAACCCCCCCCCAAAAAAAAACCAAACCCAAACAAATCGAACAAACAACTGACTGAAATCATACAGGATCTTGTGCTGCAAAATCTCAGTGGCCATGGTATTCAGATGTGCATGTCACATGTGCCCACTCACACAGTCCACAACTGTTCTCCCCTCTAAATTACCGTACAAATGGTGCTAGTAACACAGAATCATTGGAATCCAGCTCTTTATTTAATCTTGAATAATCAATAGTAGAGGAAGCTTCTCGTTCGAGATTGGCAAAGAAGATCTCTTTTTCTTCTTGTTCTTCTAAGGTATCCAGTCCAACTCCCACAATACTTTGATTAGGCCCAGAAGCTAAAACTGAATCTAAATTTCAAAACAAAGAATAAACTAATGATGTCTGTGCTTTGTGTCTCCAACATAATAGTTAACTATAGACAGACTCACAAAATATTAACAGTATCAAATAATCCCAAGCTAGTAAAAGGAGTCTTCAGTGCACGAGATCCAGCTGACAGAAATGAAGAATCCTGACTTGTAATGAATTAAGGGAAACAGTTTGTACTAATAATTTATTTAGAGCTAGCTAACTTAATGAAAAGGCTGCACTCTCAGTTCTCACCATTTGTCTCCAGGCTGTCTCTACTTAAGGACACAGCAACACCATTACTTGTCTGAAGCTGCATCTTTTCCATGTGCATATTCTCATCAGTGTCCCCCAAAGGCTGTGAAGTGTTCTGTGTCTTGACAAAGCTTCCATTGGCTCCAAGCCTTCCTAGGAAAAAAGTTGCAATATTCTTGGCTATCATCTAAAAGCTATTTGTGGCACTTCAGCCTTTTAGTCATCTTCCAGATCCACTAATTTTAAGCTCATGTTGCAAGTGCAAAGATATCCAGTCTCACAAGTCACATTAATCTAACTTCATTTTCTATTATGAGATATATAAATCTTGTTTAATGACAATTAATTAGTCTACTATATACATCTTCCCATCCTTCACATTTGCACACAAACCTATAGTTCAGCATGGGGCAAATACAACAACTATAAAAACTGATTTACTGCAACATTACTTATGAAGGACAACCACACACATGAACCCTATAGAGAAATTAACTTTATTTTGGTAAAAGCCTATTAATTTTGTTTGATCTACCACCTACAGTCTATTGAAAACTGTAACTGTTGGCCCCGCAGCTCCTTTTCATTTGTTACAAATTAAATGCTTTATGGAAAAAAATAGTAACCAAAGTTACTTAAAGGTTGCTGATGAACACACAGTCCTTGCATTCTGTATGTTTATGCAACTACAACATGCAGTTGCTCTCCTTACTGTAATTTCATTGTTACGAGGGTTCAATATCACCTCACCAGCTTTATGTGTGAATTATGCTCTCAGACAGAATACTGCCTCGTCCTTACAGAAAACTGAAGCGAAATATTGCAGAACATTACTAGTTAAAAAGCAGTACCAAGTCCCTTCTTCCTGCCCCTAACAGGCACACACACATTTATACTGAGATTCTTCAGAGGTTCTTTTAGGAGAAAGGCTAGGAGAAAAGCTGCTTATGCATTTTATCCAATGACATGTGAAATGATTTCACAGTTCTCACAAAAGAGAACAGAAACCTTGTCCGTCTTTTCCAACATTAATCTTCAGTTGGTAAAATAAATTCCGAATTTTTTGTTCTGTCTGACCAAATGATGTTTAGACTGTAGCTCTGTCCTTGTACTGATCATTCCAGGTGGGGTGAAGACACTGACAACAGCCCATTTCCTGCTGGCAGGAGACTGTGTACATCAATGACCCTTCAGATCAATAACACTAAACCAGCTTTCCATATGCTGATCAAGTGCTTCAACTCTGGGCTGTTACTCTGTCCTCTACACAGGTCCAACCAACTCCCTTTTAAGAAATGCCATACTTGCCTATATCATGACAATGGAGAATCCTCTCCCTTCAGTACTGAAAATGTACCCAGGTGAGGCAGGGTGGGGAAAGTAAGAGTCTGAACACATTTTCCTTCCCTTCTGGGTAGCCCTTAGCATGTGTATTCTGATTATAAGAGACTCCCTGTTAAGAAGTAGAATAGGTTTTTTTCTTTATTTCATTGACAAAGTTCCCTTGCATGTTTTATTGGGAGGCTAAGTGCATAAGATTCTACATCTTGGGAATTACTTCCACATTCCTGTATCTAACTTCACTCCATCCTCAATACAGGGCTCAACTGACTTGCCTTGCATGTAACAAATAAATGTCAGAGACTAAAGGTCAAACTCCACATGTATACAGAGTTAATGCCTAAGTAAATAAATTTTGCTACTACATTGAAAAGTATAAAATGAAAAGCTCAAAGTGCTGAACAGAAGTGAAAAAGTATGAATAATCTATTTATCTGGTAGCTAAATGCAGTAATTTAAAGTAATTTATCCACATAATGCTCTATTCTAATTATCAAGACAGCAAAGAGGAGTCTGTTTGCAGTAGGGTCACAAGGTTTTTGCAGAGCTTTACTTTAGCTATAATCTCATCAGACCACCAACACTATTTTTTCAATGAGATTACGTTAGCAGAATCAAAGATAAACTGTCACTGTCCTGCTATGTAAGATTTACAAGAAAGGCGCTGGTAATATGCTTCAGTAAAAAAGACAATTAAAACATTTAACAGAACAAAATATTAGAGAAAAACATTTTCCTGAGTAGTTTTACTTCAATAATCTCAGATTCAATGAAGTTTCTGAATACACTTACATTGATCTTGAAGGCTTCATGAGATTTATGTAAGCTATCTAATATTTTTAAAATATTTTGCAAGTTCAAACCAGACCAGAGCTTTTTTTAAAAAAAAAAATAAAAATAAAAATAAAACCACCTCCCATAATAATCTGAAAATCAAATAGTGTTTTGCAGCCAGAGTTTAGCAACTCAGCCACCTCCAATTCCTAGATACACACCCCATATCACAGGGGATATTACCATTGCTAATGAAGGCAAGAAGTTCATTTTTTTTACTTACCCTACACAATCTCAACTCCAAGAAACCTATCAAACTTGAAAAAAATAATGACTTGGATAGATTTCAAAGTCTCTTTTCACTGTGTATTTTGGCTATTTGAACAATCCTACTGATTTCTGTGTTATTTATTTTTTGGAGGTTATTTGTTACTTTTAATGAAAACTTCTTGAAGCAGTAATTTTTTTGAACTCCACAGATTTCATTATTCATATATTCACATGCAATATTTTGTAAGGTTAATGATATACAGTATTTTTTTTTTTTTAAGTCCTGACACTTGAAATAAATTGAGAACCTGAGTTTCACTTAGAAAAATATTTCTAACCACCACACTTACGGAGAAAAGTTTAAAAATATAAATACAAAGGACTCAAACCTACAGACAATGACAAACATATATTTAAGAAGTAACTTATCTTCTCCTTAATCTGATTAGGACTGTCAGAATTGAGCCATTTTACCTTTTTAATATCATATAAAACACAGTAAATCTGTTACCCTCCGAATTGTCTGGACTGTCAGAAGTGAGGCTTCCTTCTTCTTTGTTTAAGTACGAATCTTTCTTGTCCTTATGAAATTTTTCCAGCATTTTGAATTTAGACAAAGCCTTGCTGCGAGATGCACTGGAAGAAGGTTTAGGGGAAGCTACTTTTAAGTGCACACAAACATTTATAAATTTTTATAGATAATGGACAGGGAATAGAGAAAAAATAAGATGTGAGAATTCAAATTGACACTTCTGAAAAAGTAATGCAATTCAGTTTCTTGTAGATTGAGTTATCTATCATTTTCTAGCTATAACTAAAAATTAAAGTTAATACTTATAACTTCAGACAATAAAACTAATTTTCCCTCTTATTTTTGAAAAAGATAAATTCCTTTTTGCTCCACCTATACCTTGCATTCAAATACACCACTGAAGGAGCAAAATGCATTATCTGAAAACAAAGAAAACTAGTAAAACTACTTCAACAATAAAGGACATTTTGTACTACAAGTTTTGAAAGAAAGCATCTAGATTGGTTCAAAGAAAAGTGGAAAAACTTAGGTACAAGTTTTTCACAAACTTTAGGTACAAGTAATTCACAAGTGTGAATTACTACGGTCTTCATTACTGTCAGGTCCAAGAACTGCACGTAGTTTGCTCAAACCCTTGTGAGGATTTGCTCAGCAGCAAATGCAACCAAACAGCTTTCATTCACATTAGTAGAATAAAGTTGTAGATAACAGTACCTATGCTGAAAACTGTGCTCTCTCGTGATACTTGGATGATAGTCACACTGCACACTTTATACCTTAGGCTAGCCAGATGCACTGTGTTAGATTTTTCCTTGTTCAGATTGTCAGGATGGAGGGGGCTTCTAAATTGGCTAATTCAGATAAAGCTCTTAGTTATAGGTCTTTTAAATTTACCTTGACACTACAGAGAGCAAGAATAGTCCAGAGAATCAGGCCAAATACTTCTGCTATCTAGAAACAGGACCATGGGATATGTGACTGGAAGCTAACACAATTTGGAAACATCCAAGAGGACTAAAGGAAGCTGCTAAGCATATGGCAGGTGCAGTGTGAAAAGAGAAATGGTGTAAAATCCATTCTGATACAAGCCATGGGTCCTTTATTCCCTCAGCTGATGTCCAAGTCCACTAGTGAGGTATCACTTCCCTAGATTTATATTCTCCTGAATTTACTGGGAAACTAAGTGTTGACACTATGCCTTCCATTGTAAATAATGCAAACATCTGATGCCTTTTAAAACAGTAATTTCAAATAACTATCAAAGTCCTCCTATTGCTCATAATTCAAATATTAAGCCTAATTCAAGCCATAGTTTCAGTTTTAGTGTTTATCTCCCAGATCGAGATGCTTTATAGCTATTCTATGCAAATGAGGCTTATGAAAACAGGGCAGCACATACGCTCTAGAAAGCTAACATAGGGAAGCGTTCTTTAGCCTACATAGGAGATCACTAACATGATCTAAGACCAAGTGCCAAATATTTCTTTGTCATGGCTCTCAAAAACATTAGTGTTCTGCTTGAATTTAACACCAAAGCCACATTTAAACAAGTACATACAAGCTAATTGCTATTGTAATTTACACAGAAGTATTTAATGGATCAACGTTTATAACTCTTAATTATTCCTTGGAGTTTCTCTTCAGATAGTTCAGAAAATTAACTTCATATAAAAGGATGAATCTGAAGTTACACTGACTAAAATAATCCTGCAGATTAAACAATTTAGTTTGTCTTTATTACACCAACTGTATTGTTTCCATTCCAGAGGCAGCATGCACAGAGCAGCCTACTGGTCAGCAGAGGGAAAAGAATCACATCAATAGAAAATAGTATAGAATACTTATCTGACTGCACTCTTTGAAATTAAACAAGTACAACAGTGAATATTAGTATTTCTTGAAAATAAAATACAGAAAGTGCAAGAGATTCTCTGTTTGCTAAAGATAATGATTTTTGCTTAGATTTTCAAGGTTTCCCCCCTCCCCACTGGCTTACATTCAATACTGTCTGTCCTAGAACATCACTATAGGTAGTGATGTATGATGTAACGACAGTTGAGCAAAAGCTCACACAGTTATTAGTTTCTTCTGGAAATGACAAATGAAGTAAGTGGCAGCTTGCTTTCAGTGAGAACACTATGGTCGAATGGACAATCTGCAAAGGATTTTCTATGGGAAACACACTAGTAATACAAGGTTGATATTGAATAAATACAACAAAAGATATTTAATCAAATACCAGACTGTGAATCTGAGTGGGGACTCTTTTGTTCACTATTTTCCACTATTTCAGCCTGGCTTTCCATCAGTTTCTTCTCTTTTCTCACTTTAACAAATCTTGTTTGAATATCTTGAAAAGTAATACAAACAGCAAGAACAGACAGGCAAGCAAGACAGGACAGGAATTCCTATTATCCAATTTCTTTTTATCGTTTAAATGACACAAACAAGTAGAAAGCACATTAGTTAGAGGTAGGTCTTTAACCTGTCAAATATGGAAGACAGTATCTTGAATCATAATTTGCACATTTGAGTTTAAAGCTGAAGAACAAAGAGTTCAAACGTGCCTAGAATAAAAAGCTATTTTTAAATGTACTTTATCCTTCTCAGCCAAATGAAGAGAAATAGTCTACACTGTTTATCATTAATCTACAAAACCAAGTAAAAACAGGCAATTAGTTTAAATCCCTACTTATTTCCTGGCACTTCAGTAACAAGTTGTCTTGGAAAAAACAATCAGACAACAAACAAATGCATAGCATATATTCAGTTTTCCAGTCATCTCTCCTTGCGTCTTTCAAGAAAGCATGATACAGATACCACAGTAACTCAAAATGAAAACTTCAAACTGGAAACAACTTATCAGTTTGGTGCATCACTCAAGCTAATTAGCCACACTTCGTGTTTTGTTAATATAACAGTAGCTCTATACGGTGCCACCCAAACACATTAACTCACACGCATGGAGCACAGATTTGTAATACAGTGCCGCACTGTGAGTGGAGGTAAGATTCATACATTCGCATGAGTTTGATTTATGATGACAAAACACTTTAAAAATAAAAATTCTATTAGCAGACAGCCTGTTAATGAAGTCCTATCTGCAACCAATGTAGAGCTTCAAGCCTAGAAGAATAAACAAGGATCTCCACAGAATTTCAAAGCATGCCAACGTTACACTTTTCAGAAATCAAATTCAGCTTATTTCTATATTTGTTATCATTACAGCAAACTTACTTTTTTTATTTTGGCAGGATAATTATATTCCTATTTAGGGTACATTTAATAACCTTACAAAAAGCTAAAAATCTAAATAATCATCTTCTCAGACATTCTTGCAGTAACTTATACTGCAATGCTGCTGTGCCTTCATCCATTATTAATGCATCTGAGCAATGTACCACACAACATACACCTCCTAAAGAATATTAGATCTGGCAAAATTGTATTTGACAAAGTACTCGGAAGCATCCAAGACAAACAGAGATACAATGAGGAAAAAAAGGAGCAGTTCTAGAAGCCTATCCACATTGAATTAATTAGAGTCACCTGACCGATCATTTTAAAACACTGCAAGTATTTCCACATGAACTAAAATCACAGCATAGTTTGCAGTGTGTACAGACATGCATAAATCCTCCTTTGGGTGTGGGATTCATCATTCTCAGTTATAGCCACATAAACGTTATCTACTGTTGCAACTGCAGAGGAAAACTCCGTTTATACTGAAGGTGGCCAAGTTACCCTCTGCAAATGGCTTTCTTTTGACTCTAAGTTAATTGCCCTACAACTAAACTGTATTTAGCAGAATGGCATTCCTCACAGTACAGATTGCTTCTGTGCAATGCAGTTCCTCATCTATGAGGATGTATGTTAATACAACTGCTACCATTCACAAGTGTCCAGTGTGACATACAGAACCCTGTCCTCATGGGATGATACAACCAGGAGCTCTGCTTCATGCCACAGAGCTATCCTCTTCTTGCCAAGGTAGAACCAGGAAAGCCCTCTGGTAAAACCTGAAGGCCTCTCTGCTTGGCAATATTAAAGTACCAGGTAGGATATGGCTTACTGCACATGCCCTGCAAGCACAGAATTCTATGCAGAGTGGTGACAGAAGTGTAGATGAAATAAAACTAATGATCTGGCTGGCAAAATGGTGCTTGGCAAAGCGTTCAGTGCACAGATCTAGCATATTTGCCCCACGTTCTTGTATTCTCAGTTTTATTATTTGATTAAAGAAGCATGAAGACTACTTTCAAATCTCTCCAAAAAAATCCAACCCCTCATCAAGAGTATGAATATGAACAGGTTAGCTTCTTTTACAGCAAAATGGATTCCGTACTGGCAAAACTGGGTAGGCTCGCCTTCTGAATGGTTTCCTCTTAAAGAAGAAGCTTTTTTTGAGAAAGATTTTAAAAAGTTTACCAGAACTCTCTTTTTATTTTATATGTCAATAAACTGCAGATCAAGCATGTTTCAGTTTTAATAGCTTTACCTCTTGTTAAACTACACAGCTGATAAGATATTCTTAATTTAAAAAATAAAAGTGGTGGAATTGGTTTGGATGGGAACAACTTGATATAATCACATTATTTCTTCTGATTCTGCTCTGCATTGTATTGAATGCACACAAGCACTCTTCTCTAAAACCTGTAATTACCCTGCTTTTTAAGTACCTGTTCCAGCGTTTTTGGGTTTAAGCAGCATGAGAAGCATCAAAGCGCTTTATGGGTTGCCTCAAGCATCTCAGAAAAACCATGAATTCTGAGCTTTGGAAGTCATCTGAAAACTTTCTTTGATATTATGTAGAAAAACAAGGTAATGCTAACCGCGTAATTCTCACACTTCCCTCAGCAAGAACACTTTGTCCTTCCATTGTCTGAAAAGCTGTAAGGAAATCACGATATCGCACAACTACCTGACAGATAGTTGAACTGCCTGATAGGACCTCTCCCATACTCATCAGAGTTTTCCAGCAACATCTTAAAAGGCCAGAGAAAGATAAGCAGCCCAGACAACACCTACTAGGGTTATGCCTAAATGGCACAACTGCTAAGATTTGACTCCTAACTATGACAACACTGACAGGACAGAGCTATGCTTAAAATCGGAGACTACTAGCAGTATCTTAAGTCTGTCATATGAAAAACTGATTTCTGGAACTTTCTGTTAAGCTTTAGTTGTAAGTTATACAAATAATGAAAATAAGAAGCCACCAATTACTACAAGAACAAGAGGAAATAACCCTGTGGAAATGAACTACTCATAGGCTTTAATACCCAGTAAGAAAACAATGAAGAAATGGAAAACTAGAGGTGGAAAGCTTGCAAACAATAATATATTTTCTTCCAAAACTACGTGACCAAGTCAATACTGAACTAGCATTCTTGTCATCACAGCCCTTTTCCCCTTGAGCCATGGTTCCTGGCAAGGGAAATGTTGAGAATACTGACAGACATACATCTTTGAATCCGCTACTGTTGAAAAGATTTTCTTGTGCTTCCCCAACCTATTACAAATGTTACAATTAGTATAAGATTGTACAAATTGGTCTTTTTCCTCTCTAGTTTTGAAAACAGAAACCTATAAAAAGTCAGTACAAGAAACATATTGGTTACAAAACACACCTACAGATATTTCATCAGAATTCATAAGTTACATTTTCTAACGTTTACTCTTTACAAGTTTTAATAACTTGAAAGTTACAGGAAAAAAAAGCAGGAAGCTCGCTTACAGCTTGAATACTGTCCCTTTAAAAAAAATACAATTACATTTGAATTTAAACCTTACAAACTTCCATTGTACTGGCCTAAAGCACTTGAGCGGCATCAAATTAATCTGAAACCAGGCCTAGGTGAAGAATGAGAAAGAACTAGCCTGACCCCCGGTGGCCAAAAAATTGCAAAACTACATTATTTACCACCATCATCTGAATCTTCCTCAGATATCCACCACGGCACTGAATCCTTTTTCTTAGTTTCTTTTTTCCTGGGTTGTCCCAATGTCTCAAGAACACTGGATTTTTTCCTTGAATTTCCAAGTGAATCATCTGAAAGAGACTGAGTCAATTGCACAAGATTAAAGACAGCTTTTACATTTTCACATTGTTTAACTGTCTTCCAGCCACTCAATTCTGGACTTCTGAGTAAAGCTGCCTCTCTTTACTCCCCACTGTCTGCCTTCTTTGTACATGCATGACAAAGTTGAGTAAGAAACAATAACTATATTCATGTGGCATAATACTGTATATTATAATAACCCCGCTGCCAGAATTTGGATATGTTAAAAGTTAACTGCTTAGTAGAGTATATGTTCAAATGAACAGCATAATCAGCTCTTTTTCAATTAGTTAAAACATACAAGAACCAAAATCCTGACTACATCCTTGAAGATAAAGTAAAGCAGAAACCGTTTTGTCTTGGCCTTGCTTTGTACATGAACAACATTATTAATATTCTAAAAATAAACCTTCACAGGAAAGATGTTAGCTCCTAGAAAATCATATTTCAGAAATTAATTTTATACTTCCTGTTCATGGAAAATAATAGAAATGCCAGATCCATTCCTACTCTACTCTGTGTATTAAGCTTCCATACGCATTAGTCATTCATGCTGATCTTGACTAACGGCTTAAATCAACGGAGAAAAAAAGTCGATGAATTTAAGTTACTGAAGAATAACAGGAAGAAAAAGACTCACAGACACTTCATAGACAACAGCACTTTTTTGAAGTGATGCAAATTTTTTTAAAAAAGACTCTCTAATTTCCGCTCTTTTCCTTTAATAAAACTCTTTGTGACTTACAGCAGGCTGAGAGACACAATTAGCTGTCCAGATATGGAACAAGGAAATATATTCACTAAGCTAGTGCACTGCAACCTTATCTGCTACATATTCTTTGTGCCTCAACTCAGTAAACATGGGGTTAAGAGGAGTGCCATACTTTTTATTTTTATCTAATATTTAGCCATAATTGTTGAAAACAATTGTCCTGAAGTGTTTAAAGAACACAGTTAACAGAGTTAGCAAAAGCCATAAAGCGTATGAAACAAAGAATTCACATACGAAATACATCACATCATAGGAAAATTTCAAAAGCTTCACTTCTGTAATAGTCACAGAAAAGAAAATGTGATAGCATAACCAGAATACTAGAGGCAACAGGACTGTGGGTACTTAATATGTAAAACACAAGAGGGTGTTTTCTTAAAACAAGCCCCTGCAGTCCACTGCCTGATTCCTGCTGCATAAAAAGCACTACCATAAAAGCCTACCTTTACTATATATCTAATGCTTCCATGTATATGGGCCTAACAAGAACATCCATAACTCAAGTGCTAATTATCCAAAACTATCATTTAAGAAAAAAACAATTATAAGAAAATAATGTTCTTATGAATATCTCTAACCAATAACATCTTTAGAGCTTACAGTTTCAGCTGAGAAAGCTAAATGCCTGTTATACAGTCTCAGAAAAAAAATTTCAGGGCTCTGAGCCTTGCACTTCAATAAAACAGTTTTAATAAATTATGAAACTGCTAGACAACGGGGCATATTGCAATTTCTTTAAGTTGGCTCAGTGACACAGAACAAAATATCTTTACATTCTTAGTAAATGTCCTATAAATAACTTATACTAGCCCCAGCACAAGTACTAGTGCCATGTCCCCAAAGGTCGGACTGCTGCCTGCTAGCTAGAAATACTGACACTTCCTTGATACAAGCTCTGCTATCACTTGCTGTTTCTTTTCCGACTAACAGCATCTCCTACTCTGCAAGCAGAGCTTCAGTGATGCTCGTGCTCCTTAGAGCATTGTAACTAACGAAACTGAAACTCCCACAGGTTGTTCTCAAGTTCTGGAAATTTTCTATGTCCAGCCATCTTGTCAACAGCAGACACTAAAGTTGCAGCAGCTGGGAAAGAAATGCTGACACAAAAATACCAGCACATTTTTTCCCCCAACGTGTCAGTTGTCTCAACAGCGAAACTTACAATTCTTTTTTCTTATTTTGAAAAAAAGTAATTGAATAAATCAATCAACTTTTTTGGCCAGTAATGGCTTTTCAGTGCCAGTAAGCGGCACTGATTTCTTCTTTCCCCTCCTCTACAAAACAGCCTGTCAGCCTTTCAGGAACAAGGAATGGAGGGGAGCAGGGTGGGGGGAAACAAAAAACCCTCAGTTGTTTAATCTCAACTTAAATAAAAGCAAAAAGAGTTTAGTTTTTAAAACTGTGACAACTACGTGGCACATAATCAGCTTACCACCTCCCAATACAAGAGGAACTTAGGAAACTAGATAGGTAACACAGAACTGGATCTAAAGCACTCACACTTTCATGACCAGCCGTCCTAATTATTTCATGAAATACGGCTTTTCAATAAAACAAGCCTACTCCAAATTATATATTTAATAGAAAATAATATTTTATTATATATCATCTTTAATTTTTTTTTTTTTAATTCAAACATGCTTTACTGTGTAGTGTTACTCTTCCAGGTATTATTCTACAGATTTTCTAATTAAGATAGTATAGTCGTTCCTTTTGAAAGTCTTTCTTATCAGCTGTCCATGAATATCAAGCAGAATAAATGCTTTTTCCTAACTTTGCTTTGCTTGAAGCATCATCAAAAAAAGCAATTAATTGAAGCACCTTGTATTAGAAAAAGCTTCTCACATTGTATGTCCAAGGGAACTTCACAGCCAACACTCAGAAAACTCAGGAGCTATATCAATATGAGAGGTGACATGTAAACTGAAGGGACAATAGGGGAAGTATGCTAAAGCCAGATACCGGTGGTGGGGAGTGGAAGGATCACAGGCACAGAGACAGTGGAGGAGGAAGAGAATTATGGATGACAGCAGGCTGTTCTGGCAAGGGGTTGGGAATAAGTGTGACCACGCAGAGGAATCATTAAAAGACCTATCCTACACGCAGTAATTGTTATTATGCATTTGTGTTTCCTTCTGTATGATAATAGCCCAGGAAATCCTCTTCACTGGCAGCTTTTAAAGTTCGGTGAATATGTCAAAAGATTTTAGTTTAATCATGCAAATGTATATACAGTCTTCCTTTTAACTTTGCACATTTTAATCTCAAACATACATACAACCCCCCCAACCAATGGTCGTTTCACTAACTATGAATTATTTAAAAGGGAAAAAACATCCCACTCATTTGTTCTCTGAAAGATTTGCTTAAACAATATTGTCTTCCTCAAGCTACTAAGAAACAGGTTTTGCTGTTCCTGCCCCCTGCCATTATACTCTTAACACAAAAATCACCTACACAGCAATTTCAAACAATGGAGGACATCAGTTTCTCATCTTTCTAACATTAAAAGGCTGCACATTTTTTTATAAAAAACAAAAGCAGAGGGAGGAACATAACAGAAAACGCATGGGCATAAAGTAACAGAGAGTAGATAATGTCAGCGTTATTCGGGTCTGTATCTAGCTGGCAGAACATAAAACAATGCATATTTTTGACTGAACTGGCAAGTGCATCACTTTAAGCAAGCTTAAATACTTTACAAACAGTTTTAGTTTGAAACAATGAAAAACAATTAAGACATAAGTTGTTAAAAGTTGTGTTCTCTGGAACATGCCAAATACCACTTAGAATAATTCAACACAGCTATTTTGATTTTTTTGCTAACAATAACAATAGTAAGTAAAGAACTTTCAACAGAAATGCAGAGCCTAATTTTCTATTTTTACTAACATTAATAATTTCAATCAATTCAAGACTGTTAATTCAATTACATCATCAAATTAAAGGCCAAAATATACTTTTATTTATGAATCTTAATTTTCAGATGGCATTTTGGTTTTTTGTTCTTTCAATTTAGTATTGCTTAGTGAAGTTATGTTTATTTGGTACCTGTAAAAACACTTCACAAGTTGCATGGTCAAGGCAGAGTTACAGACCTACCTGGGAAAGCTAAAATCTGCTTGAAAAAGAAGTCTCTGGTTACTGCAGATCTTTACTACACAGTAAAAAGTGTAATTTTTATAGAATCTAGCACCTAAAATTTTCACAAGCAATTAGATTGTAGCACAATCTCTACATCAAAAAAACCTTCAAGCATACATTACCCACAACAGACCCCAAGAATATTCTCTGCCATCATTAGCTACACTTATAAACAGTAACAGAATCTAGTAAAGGCCTTACATATGTGGTATTAATATCACAGGGTTACCACACTGTGTTTCTGAGATCAGCGGGCAAATTCTGAAATTATAGGTCTATGTGCAGTGAAAAAGCCATACCAAGTTAGGACATTTTGACCATGTCCAATAATTGTTAGCTTAAGTCATAACCCACAGATTTGCATGATTTTGCCTGTACTCAAAATCATCAAGCACCATGAGGAATAAAAGGAAGCAAATTAAAATTTTCTAATCACTACAACATACTTCGTTAAGATTAATACAAGAATGTTTAAAGAGAATTCAGTGAAATTGGGTATTACACAGAAAACTAAGGAAGTTCTTAAAACGCAGCTTATGCCTACACACAGGAGTTTTTTATCTAATTTTCAATTATATTTATGAATTTGAAGCTTCTGCTACTAAATAACAAACAATTAAACTGAAACAAAAAAATTGAGAAGGGCTCTTTCTGAAGATACAACCTAGCAGTGACAAAATATTTATTTAATCACAAAACTGTTCTCTTGATTTCAATACAGCAAAATAGTATGAAGTAAGTTTAGCAATGAAGTTGCAAAGACCCATACATAAGACAGCTACGTGAATTACGTTATAGAAGCACACCTGCATCTTCCATCTCATACTCTTCCATACTAAATTTTTCCCCTGTATTTTAATAGAGAAAAGGAATGTGACCTTGCTCTGAAACATACCTCTTTCAGAAACTCTTCAAACTGCTCATCTAATTCTTCTTTTGTAAATCGATGAGCCATAATCTGCAACTGGATGTTAACTTCCAAACAACTGAATTTAAAAACTAAGATTAAATAAAAATAAAGTTAATTAAAAGCATTCTGAAATTAGAAGTAGCCTAGTGATTTGCTGCTTTCATAGAGAGCTATAAGCAAAAAAAAAAAAAAAAAGAAATCACGAGAGAGATACCAAATTTCATTTCTCCCACCACTAATCTAAACTATTTACTGAAGGAGACAATCAATGCAAACATACTTGGATGACCCAAACTCCTTATAATCAAAATACTCATTTCCAAAACAACAGTTTCAGCATTTAAACTTTGAGAGATAAATAAAATATGATTCTCTTCACCATCTTTACATTTTTCTTCAAAAGACAACTCTCTTAGCTACCGACAATTAAGCATTTTGTCAATGACCAAACAAGAATCCACTGCAGTGATATTTCTTATTAATTTTAAGGGCTTTTAATTCCTTTTATGTTTCTTCTCCAAAACTGGAGACATCTGGCATTATGAGTTTGGTTTCGTCATCTCTACCGTGCTTAGGACTCAGTAAACAATAAATGCATGAAAGGCTTTAAGATTAGAGGACAACATATGGTTTGTTCTGCCCTGACACAGAAAGCCAAAAGCATTTGCTCCTCTCTCATTCCCAAAAGTCTATGTTGACTTCTCAGGTATAAAATATGCCCCACACACAAGACACTGTAAAGCTTTTGTATATCACACTGCTCAACACACATGCCTACCTTCAAAACTGCATATGTACAGCAGCATTAAACTGCCCCAGCATCCTCCAGGCTGAGTAGTGCTATGTAAACGTAAATGGGCTAAACATTTGCAGAAATGCTTTTACCATTAAATAAAACTTCTTCCAATAGGGAACCCTCTCAGTACACAGGACTGTTACCTACCTAGTAAATTGATTACGACAGGCAAGTTGTGACAACTGCTTCCTGCTTTCACTCCTTATTCATCCACAGACCACCCGACACTATGGCTTGGGCAGTTAAAAAAAGTTATAGCAGATGCCCAGACTTTGAAGAAGATATCCTTCTGTTAGCACTTGGAAAATATCTCTGAAAACATGGTAAGATGATTAAGAATGTTACCTCTCATGACACACATAATCCACTACCCTTTTATACTTGTACATCAAAGAACACTAGAAGCTAAACAGTAGATGCTTTAACAGGTTACTGTCTGTGCCAACTACTTAAGCAAGTGGAGAACACTTAATTCCAGACTTGCCAGAAAAAAACCTGATTCTTCTGACATTATCTGTACTTCTATCTACCTTACAATTACAGCTTTTATAAAGACTAACTATATAAAACTTTATTTTTCAAAAGAACAACAAATATGTCGAGCAGTTGCCCTAACAGGAGGCTACAGACAAACGTTATCCTTAGCAAATATATTTTACAGCCATACCTGTGGAATCGGAGGCTCGCAAATGGCTTTGTCAGTTGTAAAACAAAGAGGCCACTTGCTGGGACCTATGCTATAACACAGAGCCGAAAGCAGCAGGTTTGGGAAGGTATGACTGAGCCAGGGGGATGCAGCAAAAGCTTACAGAGCCAAACACATCCCATGGAATGGTTTAATCACCCCAGCGCCAGGACCAGCCGTGACCCGAGCCTTCTCCCCCTCCGGCTGCCCCTCCAGCACACGCGGAGCGGGCTCACGGCGGCGGCCGGGCAGCAGTCCCGGGGCCGGCGGACCGCGCTCCTCCCAACCCCAACCGCGACGCCTTGACTCTCCTCCGGCCCCGTCCTCTACCGGCCAGGGCTTAACGAGTGCTGGCGCGGGGGGCGGCGGTCCCCGGCGGCGCGGCACTGGGTGGCAGAAGGGCCGCGCCGAAGGGCACCGCCAGGCCGAGCCAGCGGGCCACTCGCCTCCGCGGCCCGCGGGGAGGCTCCGGAGGGCGGCGAGGGACGGGAGAAGAAGCCCCTCTCAGCCACGGCCGCCTCCCTCGCCGGCGCCGCGGTTGCCTAGGAAACCCTCCCGGCCGCCGTACCGCCCGCCAACACTGACCGCGGGGCGCGTCACGTGACCCCCCCCCAAATCCGCCGGCTTTCCCCTCCGCCGCCGACGCGCGCGGAAGACACGTGACGGGAGCAGGCGAGAAGGGCCCCGGCGGCCATTACTACCGTGGCAAAGGCCGTGCCGCCCCGTGAGGATGGAGGCGGAAGTCGCTCCGCGGTCACGTGAAGCGGCGGCGGACAGCGGGCGAGTGGAGCGGCGCCGCCTGGAGGGCGGCGGGTGGTCAGCGCCGGCGGAGAGCGAGGCGGGGGCAGCCGGGCAGCCGCCGCCGCTGCTCACCGCTTCCACCATGAGAGGTCATGCAAGGATAACGCAGCGGCCGCCGGCCGCCGGTGCCCGCCCGCGCACCTGCCTCCGGCCACCGGTGGCTGCGAGCCGAAGGGTCTGGCGGGGGGAGGCTGGTACCGGCCCCGGAGGCTGCTCCGCTCCCCGCAGGGACGGGCTCGGGGCCCTCTGGCCATCCGCCCGCGGGCTGCGGCTGCCCCCGCCACCGGTGCTGCCGAGCCCGCCCGCTGCTGGCGGGGCTTCTGCCGGGAGCTGCGGGCCAGGGGGGGAATTATAACGAGCTAGGGTTTATTTCCCCGGTCGGTGGCGGTGCCGGTGCCAGTGGCGGGCCCGCGCAGAGGAGCAGAGCACCCTTTCTCCTGCTCACGAAGCCTGCGGGGATGACGCCGTTGCCACCTGCAGCCAGAGTGTCCGTGTGGGCTCCCTGAGGGACGAGCTGCTCCTCAAGCCCCTCGGCTGGTCCTTTGCTTTTGTAGATGATGGCCGGAGCTCAGAGTTTGCTGCTTTCCCCAATGCAAAGGTCAAAACCAAATCATCCCATCTCGCTCTTACACCGAAATCCCCTTCTAAGGCTTTTCTAGTGTTTCAGCCTTAGATGTCAGCTGCTGGGCTTTTAATGCGTTTTAGCACATCTCTGGAAATGTTTAAAATACGCAGGGAAATTAATGACCCCTGTTTCCCTGACCACTGTCTCTCAAATAACCACAGAACAATTGCAGTCTGTGCTTGCATGTGCTTTCCAGCTAGGGTCTGTCAGTTGTGTTTGTTGTGAGAGTCACGTTGCTTTAGGAATTTTTATGCCAGCGTTTAGTAAATGGCAAAATAAAACAAGCTCGCTTAAGAATACAAATTAACATTGTTCACACACACACATTTTGATTCTCTGTTGAGCAGCCTTGGAATGAAAAGATTTTGAAAGGAAGTTTTCTTCGGCGAGTGTTGGATACTCATCGCAAGCGAGAAACTAGTTAAAATCCTGTTACTGTCTCTCATTTCCTGTTAGCTTGAGAGATAAAGGCCGTGCTTCCAATATGGCCTTTATATTTCCCAGATTTTTTAATGCAAGTATAAATAACAGTTTAAATCCAAAGAAGCAAAGCAATATGGGCTCTGTGTTTTCCACCCAAGCCTATAAGAGTTACTCTGCTGAAGGTGCTGCAGCGCTTCTTTCAATCAGGCCTTTTGTCTGCAGATGGAGTATTGTATTTCCGTTTGCAAAGTACAGGCCATTTATTTCGTCTTTGTGCGCAACTTCTGCTGCCGTCTATGGGAAATGTGGGAGCTGATCAAGGACAGGATGCCCACGTAAACTAATATGCTAGAACAATTTGTTAAGCGTGACAGCCTACTGCTGGTGAAAACATCAGTTTCCAGCATTTGCTCTGTTCTTTCGTCTCATGAAAAAGCATGGAGCGAGGCATGAGCATTTAAAGAGAAATATGGAAATTAATTAAGGGATGTCAGTCTGATGCCGTACGCCTTGATCCTGCTCAGATTTAAGCCAATGCAAATTTTGCTGTTAACTTCAAAGTGGTAGCTGTGACATCATTCATTGATCATGAGAGTTACTTCATATATAATCAAATAATCACATCAAGGGCTCAGTCCTGCAAGCTGCTAAAAAACTGCTGCACATTGAAGCCTTTCTGTTTGCAGAAGTATGTTCAAAGAAAGAGGCTTTTACAAAGTATAGAAAAATGTGCAGAGGGATCAATGCTGTTGGAAACCTCAGTGCCCATATGGGAAGAAAAAAAAAAATCCAAACCACTCTTGATGACTGTGGTGGAGAGGAGGCATTGCCTGGTGTTGAAATGTCATCCAGTGCATTCAAGTGACATGCACAATAGCCACTTAAAAGATTTTCATTTCCTTCTAATGCCAACCAGTTGGAGAGGTTTTCTCAAGAGCTCTTAACAGTGGAGCTTAACAAACAGAGAAGCAGGACTTGCCATGAATCTCAGCCAGGAATGTGGCAATTTGGGCAGCAGTGCTAATAAAGCAGAAAGGTGGTCACAAATTTTGGAATAGATCCTGCTGGACAGAGCCCCAAATTACAAAGTTCTGGTTCTGCTGACGTGGGTGGGAAGCCTTTGTTGACTTCTGTGAAACCAGATTTTGCTGCTGTAGTCACTAGCTTCTCCTTTAAATGTGTGGCACGTGCACACTCAACATATTTTTTTTTTCTTCAGATTACCAAAATATAAAGCTTCATGTATTAGTATAATAATTTCAAACAATTAATGGTAAAATTAAAAGGGATAAAATATCCATACTTCTGTTTTTGCACGTCCAATTTCAGATTCGTGTCATCCATAAAAGTCAATGGGGAAAAAGACATCAAATAAAAAAGAAACAAAACGTCTGCCACATCCACTTTGGCTGAGGCATTGCATTAGATAGTATTTCAGTACTGAACTTGCAAATATGTGAAATATGAGATTATGATAATAAATATTTAGCCATATTCTTGGTTATGTTTTTTTAAAGGTTAACAGTTTCATACTGAATGAAAAGCAAACAAACAGTGGTGAATTAAGAAGTTAAAAGTGCATTCCCTATGCATGCCCACTGTGATAATACTTCCTTACATGACTATGCAATAAAAATCCTTCCAGTATACGCATCAGAAAAAGGAAAAGCCTTCCATAAAAGTACAAGTTGCACAGAAAATGGAAAAATTATGTGGAACTGTACTTTGTGCAAGAGGAAACAGTAATCTGGCATTGTTAAATTGGGATCGGTTATAAAATAATCTACCTAACTATAATTTCAGTTTAAAAGATAATTTTTAATGCTTTCATTTTTGTTTTACCGCAGGTCTTACTTTGTTCTGCCACTGATTAACTGTAGTCCTCAGATCCCGAGGGCCAGATTTATGGTCAACTGCATTACAGTAACTAGCTTGAATTTAGCTTAGCATCTCACCCGCCGGGTCTTTTCCGTCGTGCAGTTTCTCCACGGACTGAGAAAGACCAGCCACTGATCTTATTTCTGCTTCGTGCTTGCGTCCCTTGAACTGAGCTGCAGGTTTAGAAGCTGGGCTGTCATGTTCCTGGCCATTTCCCCATTTCTGGAAGTTGGCAGACATGCACCATTTCTCAGACTTTTTGAAAACGAATCCTCCTTTTGGCTCATTTGTGTAAATGCATAATTGCCTTAATTAACTTTTCAGTTGCTCTGGAAGAGGGGGAGCACAAAGTTGCTGTAATTACTCATGGCAGGAGTTCCTCATCATAGAGAAAAACTGTGCTACTGCCAGCAAATGTAAGCAGTTAAAAGCTCCTTCAAGAGGGTGGCTGTTTGCAGTCGGTAATTATAGCTGCTTCTCCCTCCTTCAACTTAAAAGAAGTGCATTTGCCAACATTTAACACGGCTTTTTCTTCCATTTCCCAATTCTCTATTGGCTTGGTTGGGAAACATTGCTCTACCACGTAATCCAGCCAGAGCAGCAAGGTCCCTCTTCTGAAGAGCTTTTGCTTTTGACAAATCCTGGGAAAATTATTGTGCAAAGATAGATACGAACATGGCTGGTGTCACCAACGGCAGCACATTTGAACTAGCCTAACAATCCTGCCCTATGCCTACTGCAGGTACTTCTTTGCCAGTAAAAGTTCTCAGTACTTGGCATCAGGCAACACACCTGTGACTCCTGCTCTCCATGGGGACTGGAGAAACAACTTAGGTCGCTTTCAGCCCAAAGTCATTTGAACTGCAAACCCTCATCTGCCATGAATATTCTCCTTTGTATATAAAAAGTTTTATAATAAATTTTTCTCTTTGAGTGAAGACATACCACATATCTTTGGTTCAGAAAAAAATTAAGGTAAATATTTTTATAAAAAATTCTTAGTGGCTTAGGAAAGATTAAACTCAGAAAACTCAGCAAGGAAAAATTAAGTGTTCTGATTTATTCAAATTTTTCAGATCTGTAAAATCTCTCATTAATCTTGACAACATATCTGCTTAACACTGGCAAGAATATTAGCTTTGCATTTCAGATTTTCACTTGGTTATTTTTAGTTCTTCTGAAGCCTGGGAAATAAGAAATATAACCGCTTTGAACAGTCTGAAAGAGCCAACTCTAGCAGGGCCTCTGAATCTGATTAGATAAAACAACAAAGAGGTTCTGTTAGGGCAGAGGCAGGAAGAACTAAGGTGGGTGGCAATATCTGTCATAACTCAGGGGAAATGTAGCCTCAAAGCATTCAAAAGTGGGTGAAAAAACAACATAAGCAATAGACAACTTTCCCACATCTTGGGTCACTCTCCAAATGTAGTTTGAAGAATTTTCTCTGCACTCAACCTTTTTTTTTGTATTTTTAAATACAATAAACAGCACATGCATGTGTGTTTATCTTAAAAAGCTAATTTAAGGGAACATAATTTCTCTGCAGATGAGTGTCCAGAAAAGCGCAGTATGGCAAGTGCG
Source organism: Caprimulgus europaeus (assembly GCA_907165065.1). The sequence goes on along the minus strand of OU015524.1, from coordinate 86,819,697 downwards.
GTTACGTTTGTCGATACAGAAACTGTGTTAAGATCCTAAGTGATAGATTTGCAATTTTCAACATTTTACTCTGACAGTAAGGCAGCTTTAGGATTGCTGCAGGAGATTTCTCCCTCAAATATGGCTAGTCAGAACATCACATTTTATCCTACTGGCCGAAAAAGGATAAAACTGTTGTGTTGAGTGCAACTGGGAGGTCTTCAGGTTTTTGGGGGGTTTGATTTAAAAATGATGTGCTACTGGAGTGGTGGGAATGTGGAACACCCACTTGGCCAAGGATTGTGCTTCCTTACTTTCAATGCAGGATGAATATTTTGGGTTGGAGTCTCTGCTGAAGTGAAGAGGTAGAAAGAAAGATTTGTGCATCTTCTCAGGAGAATCAGTCAAAATGTTTTCAAAGTTGCTATGCATCCACAACGTTGAGATTTGTCTCTGTTAGACAGATCAGGTGATGGGAGCGTTGCCTGTTTGAAGCCCACTGCCAAGTGTGCCCTGCACCAGTGATGGCTGCAGCCGAGGAAGGCGCTGCTCGTTCCTCGTATGGAGACATATGGGAACAGTCCCTCCAACCTGTGCTTTACCTGTGTGTAACTGCTGGAATTTCTCTGGTAACTCTGGGTCTGTCTTCCCTGGGACAGGCATGGGGATAGTGGCAGGTGCATGCATGTGTGATAACTGATGCTAATCCAGTACCAGTTTGCAGTGCTCCAGTGGTTGAGCCCCCGTGCCAGGCTGAGGGTGTTAAGCACACATGCATCTCTTTGCACTGAGGTGGGGCGGTGGAGCTGTAAGCACCAGAGTTCAGGCTTGATGGGCAGGGTCTGCTTGACTCTTTGTGGCTTCTGGCAAAAGGCTTGTTGTCATTATGCTGCTGAGGTAATAATTTCATTAAGCAGTTAGTTACTGGGGGAGATTGTCTTCTGGCTTGAAAGTTCATTACTTTGTTAATGGATCACTTGCCTTGCTGTATGCTAACCTACATTTTTAGAAAGAATATTTGGAATGACTGTTAATTTATTTGCCAGGAGTCTGATTTAACTTTTTAACCAATAATGTATTCCACAGTTTTCCTGAGCTATAAACAGTATTCCTGTGAACCAAGCAGCTTGTTAGTGGTATTTCTATGAGATTTTCAGCAGGGTAAAGGTAGTTACAGTGTACATTTGGACAGGAGAGCTGGAGTGTGAAAGTTATCCCAATTGCCTTTTTCCTCAGGCTTTTTTTCTCATTATAATTTCATCCTAAATTAATCTGCTCCATATTTTAAATTTTCTTTGAAACTGTGCTGTGAGGTTCAGTCTTAACATTCCTACCCAGGGAACTGAGCATCAGGTCTTAAAAGCTAAGGGGACAAAATCAGATCCATGCCAGGAATTGTTGCCTGTACAAGTTCTGCTCCCCAAGCTGATCCATGGACTGCGCAGGTAAACAAGTTTATTTTTCCTAATGAATAGAAAAAAGGTGGATGGACACATATGGATACAGTTTTTTGTCTTTGGCCAGGGAAGGAATAGCCACCCCAGAACTGATGTTCACACGTAATAACAAAAACCCTGGGATACGTTAACTGGTATCGACTGGGAGAACAGGGTGACTATTGCAAGCCTGTTCTCTGTGTGAAGCAGGTTCTTGTGTTTGTCGATTTGATGTAGCTGTCTCACTCGTCATCCTCTCGCTCGTGGAGACGCAGGGCACGGTCCCATGCTGTTTGTACAGATGCTCTTAGTGCAGAGCAGGGGGATGGGGAAGTCAGAGAAATCAGAGGTCTTCTCTAGTGCCACATCCCCAGCACTGCTTGGGACCATTTCGGCTATGTGCAGATCCCTCACTAATAGTACCCTGCCTTGGTTGCCCTGTGCCAATGGCATTTGACAAGAAGATCTCATTCTTCACCAGGCAAAGCAACCTTTCTGGAGTCAGCACGTGTCCTCCTTTTTAGTTATTTTTTCATACCTGAAAGTAAAGATAATCTAAGCTGGTCTTCTGTGTACAGAAAACAAAAGCCAGACAGATAGGTACTATGGAAGGGAAAAGCTCACCACTCTGAAACTCTCAAATGTAGACAGCCAGAAGATTTTTGTGTGTGTGTGTGTGTGTAAACAGTGCTTTAGGTAGGGATATGACCTGCCATTACTCAGAGATTTCCAGCAGCTGAATATTTGGTGTCTGTCTGCCACCCACCTAGTACCAAGAATGCCACCAAGAGATCGGCTTGTTGAAGGACTAAAATAGTCCTTAAAGTTTAGCCTGGAAGGACTGTGACACCTGCTTTTCCACGTCTTCTCTTTCTCTCCATATCTACCCCACTAATCACCTATTAGCTCCTAAGGTACCAGAAATAAACACCAGCAGTCCCAAGGTTCAGACGGTGTATAATAAGACCTGTGAAAACTGCCTTTTGCAAGCATTTGTCTGGAAAATAATACCTAGCTTAAGGATTTAAAACCTAGTGAGGCTCTTTGTTGTTTCAGGCTTCTGGGAAGTGGTAATTTTCTTAATGTGATAAGAAACTGAAACGTTTTCAAAGAAAAGACACTTAGATGTGTGGCCTGCGTGGATTAGTAAGACTGGAAGCTGCTGTTCCACGAATCCCTTAATTACGACAAACCTTCCCTGGTGAGCTGCTATATTTACTTAATAGAATATTAAGCTGGGTATACTAAAGGTATTTAGGTGTCACTGTTTTCCTGCAGTGTAATAATATTTTATTTGATTTAATTTGAGTTTGGATAAGCTTGGGCTTTTTGTTAATTTCCTCCACTTCGAGGGATAAAATAGCCTGGTGTGAAAGCCTTTTAAGATTCAACAATATTGTTCAAGTACGGCATCTGCAACTAATAATAAAGACTGTGCAACTCTGAATGAAAGAAAAAAAAAGCCTAATTATCATGGCAAAGGGAAGATGGTTGACTCATCTTCGGCAGTTTGGATTACATGTGTGGGATTGTGTTTTGGATGGAGCACTCCAGAATAGCAACACTCCGTCAAAAACACAGTCATGCACCTGTACTCCAAATGGCTGAATAAGGCAAAACACATGTCCTCCGAACACTGTGAATCAAATTAAAAAAAAAAAAATAAAAAGAAAAGAAAAGAAAGGAAAGCTGGAAGAGAAATAAAGACAAGTACCATAACATTGGTGTGTGTGAAGACTTGTTTCTCTAAAGCTCCCTGAGTGATTTATTTATCGCTAAACCTCTGTTCGCAAGCCATATTTGATTTTGCTTGATGCTGATATAGACACTGCAACCGGATCTTATGGAAAGGGCTGCCAGCAACTGTTTGATCCTGATAAATTACAATAACAGGCACAATTTACAATGAGAAGCTATTGCTGCTTCTGGCCCTAATGTGTGATGAGGTTTAAAACATGGTGGGCCAAAATTCTCCTTACCTGGTGGCCCCCTCAGACTGCTTACAGAAGAGTCTGAGAGCCACTGAGCAGAAGAAAATTGCATTCACAGCAAGACCCAGGCTCAATTTTATGTTGAAGGTGAGCATGTGTGTGTATGTGCATCTGCCTGCATTTGGAGTGAAAGAGCTTATGTAGGGGAAGGAGGTACAAAATGAGTGTATAATCCATGTGTTTGGAACCTTGTGTGTTAACTGAGCAGCCTATTCCCTGGGTTTCTTCTACATGTGCACATACACACACCAACACCCACCCCTCAGCATTTATGCCTGCAGTGCATATGTGTTGTGAATATTGAAGTATTTGCTTTGGAAAGTTAATTGATGACTGGCTGCTTATTTGATCTTCACAGTGTCGAGTTCAAAATGTAATAAACGATAAAAAACACCCAATAGTTGGACATGGAAAGAGGTGCAAATTCAGAAGGGGGTGTGAAGTGATATGAATTAGACCCCCCTGTGTATTTTCTTTGCAGTAGCATTCTCAGACACCTGCCCCTGATTGTATACAAGCCACAGTCCACACCCAGGAGAGTAAAGCCAGATTTTTTGAGATATTTCATTGCGTACAAGCTTTTGATAATCCCCTCAAATGTTTTTTTTGCCTTTTAAGGGACTTTGAGTCTAATCAGATTAGCTTCTACATTCTTACTGCTGTGCCCAGAGTTAGCTCTCCTGGAGACCAATGTTAATAATCCAAAAAAGATATATGTTGGAGCATACAAGGGCAGAAGAGACAATTTCACACACTTTTGTCAGTGAAATGTTGAGAGAGGCTTCAGAAAGTCTCTAGGAGTAGTGATGACATTGAGTGGCTCTGATGGATTGTTTACTGGACTTTAGAAGGACTATAATGCATCTCTCCTATACACTGGATTCCTGCCTTCTGGAAGTGTTCAATGAACCAAAACTTTAGCATAGCTCTTGCCCAAACTCATCTTCTGTCATCTCATCCAGCTGCTGTCAGGCTCACAGTGGACATGTCCACAGGACAAGTTTTCCTCTATCCACAGCATGATTCTCCCTCACCCCAACATGTATACACACTTTGATATGAACAGCAGAAGCTGTTCTCCCAGTTCTCCTATATCTGCAAACCCAATTTGTCTGTGTCATGTACCTTCTGTAGCCTTTGACAAATAAGCTCTGCCATTCCTTTGCTTCTCCCTCCTCATTTCCTATTTAAACACACATATATATACTCCACTAACCATTCATCTTCTCCTTTAAGGAAATATAAGTATACATGTATCTACCATTCCTTCTTCCTGCCTCTGCTCCCTCTACTTTTATGTAGTATCAGTATTTCCAACGTCATCTGCTGGTGAGGGGCAGGCAGGGCTGCTGCATGTGTTTAAAAAGTGAGTGCATGTGTGTGAATACACATGCATGTCTGCACATGCTCTCCTGTATAGGCATAGGCACCTCTGTCTCAAGGACTGAATGGTTGCCTGGCTCATGGAGAAGGAACCAGGAGAGCTGAGCTCAGACTTGTACCTCTATAGCGTGGAGCACAGGCTGGGTGTAAAGCCTTAGAGAAGGACTCAATATGAAATACAGGTCTTGAATGCAAAGGGGATAGGGTTTGAGGACATAAGAAATAAATGTTTCTGTAATTCAGTATCTATGGTCTCCCTGTGAAGAGACAAACTACCTGAGAAAAAAGTTAAGCATCATTGCTTAAGAGATGCCCATTTGTATTAACTATTCTGCAGGAAGCTTGGGTGCCAAAAATTAGGTTGGAAAATTTCAAGATTATTGGCCTACCAAGGAGGCATATATTAGAAACTGGAATTAGACATGACAGGTCAATCATAGGAGAAAAAAAGAGTTAAAGTCAAAATATTCTGAAAAAGGGATTGGCCTAAAATCAGATTAATGGTTGCAAAAAGTTGCCTGAATATTCCAAGTGAGGGGACTCTATGGGAAATGCCTTAAATAAGACTGTTTTTTTCTTATCATGGCTGCTCAAATTGCAAAAAAATTAGCAGAATTTAGGGTGTTTTTTTCCTCAGTTGGTCCCATAGTGGAAGAAGAAGCATGACTATTATTTCCCTACACTTCTGGGGAGCAAAAGTGACATATCCACAGTTTGGTGGGTTCCTGGAGTTTGCAGGGTGAAGATGACTACACATCGTGTATTCTGATCTCCTGTCCATGGGAAGTATCATGGTACTGGAACTGGTAACTTGTCTGACCGTGACTTGCCTTCCAGGAAAGCAGCCTTAAAGACATCGCTTCCCTTAGTAACAGGTTGCATTCAGTAGTAATGATTACTGCTTTTGTTAAAACTCCATCTAATTCATCACTTAAATTGGGCTTGAGCCTTTCACTTGTGAGACCATCCTCTAATAGATTAGAGCCCTGGAGTGCACTCTATTTTGTCTCTGTGAGAGTACTAATACACTGAAGCCAAACCACTTCTTAATCTTCCTCTTGACCAGTTGTGACTTGAGGCAAGTAAATTTGCTTCATACAACCACAGGAAGCTACTCATTTCATTTTAAAGTGGCTTCTATGATAAGATAACAGCAGGATGTGCGAGTCACTGGAATTTACCCTTCCACCTGCTTGTGCAGACTCCAGCCAACAAATGCAAACGATGAGAAAGCTAACAACCAGAGACAGCAGAGCTGGCCACATGCAGCCCCCCCGTATGTCAGCTTTGCTTCAGCTGAGCTGACACTGCCAGGGGGTGTCGTAGGTTTTAAGAGAGAGGTTTCTGTACGCCCCTTCTCTACACAGCAAAGTACCTCACATAGTTCAAATTTCACTGTGAGCTGTGTTTACTGAGTTGCCAGAGATAAGCCTGGCTCTGGAGGCAAATGTTAGCATGGGGAACAGAAATGCCAGCAGTGAGCACATATGGCACTGTTTGTACTCTTAAGTTTGAAAGAACTAAACAAGTTAACAAATACAGATGTTTAAAATCAGTAAGAGTGTTTAATGAAAACAAACAAAATACTGTAGTCCATAAAGCAAAACCTGTTTTTCTTTTGCTCCTTTTGACCAGCTGGGATTAGTGTTTTTCTGAGCCTATACCCTCCTTTAACATATGGGACATTTTGGAGGGACATTAGTCCCAGCAGATGCTGGGTGGCGCTTGGGTGGATGCCTCTGATTTTTAGTTAGTTAATAAATCAGCTTTTACAACCATGTGTATCCTATGATTTAACACATGCGTAACAATAATACTGGATTAGGAAGAACAAACTGTTTCACTGCAAAGGATATTTTATTTCTTAGTAATATTGCATACAATATGAGCTTTTCTGTAACATAAACAAAGGATTCATGCTATTTTTTCATTTAGCTGGTGCCCTTCATCCCCACGGGTCAAATTGTGCTCAGAATTGCATTAGTACAAATGCAGAGTACCTCCGCTGAGCTCAGTAAAACTCTTTCCATTCACTTCAAAGAGTGCTGCTTCAAACCTCATGCAGCCTGCTTTCCATAGGCACCAGCAGCCACTTCCTGCCTAGTAAACTGCTTAAGTGACATTCCCTCAATTAAAAAGGCTCATGCATGCTTTACCTAATCAGAAGGTTAAATAATGTCATGCTGCTTTCCTACAAAAATCCTTTTCCTGTGTGTCCTGCTCTTGCTTTTGCAAGGAACTTTCTTTTTAATCTTCAGGTTCCTACTTCAGATATGAGCTAAGCTACTAGCGCACATGACATCATCCTTGGCTTCAGCCTTTGAAAGTGAAATGGTATTTAAAAATATGAAATTCTGGTAGCAATGTCACACCCGAAGTTGAAGTTTAAAACAAAACTGACAATAAAATCAACTGCCAGGAAACAGACTATTTTTTAAATTAGACATCTATCATGTCAGCTTTGGGCTAATCTCTGGAGCCAGCTCAAGGATGGATGAGGTAATATTTGCACATGTTATGGATAAGATAGAATTAATTTTTTTTTTTTTTTTTTTTTTTTTTTTTTTGGCTAATGTGCTACAAAGATTACGAGCCTGATGGTTGGAATCAGCATGAGCTGTGATTGAGGGGTTATGTGTGAAGTAGCAGATTAGAATGGTTTTAATATGTTGCATGATGGTCTCTGGAAGTCCCAGGTTATGTACAAAGTGTTGTGAATAGGGGCACTTGCAGGAGGTTGGAAGATAAGTGATAAGTGGAGGGTTGACATAATTCTGGAAAAAGCTCTCAGAGCCAACTCATTTAGTGGATAAGTGTAAGGACTCGGCCTCGTTGCTTTAGTTACGAGTGCCAGAGATTGAGGCTTAACAGGGAGTCAGGACTTGGTGACAGAGCCAGCTAAAAGATGTCTGGACATAAGTTATAAGGCATAAAAGAAAGTGAAACATTGAATCATAACCTGTTATAATAGCAACCACTTTTGCTATTACAGAAACTATCTGAGAATTTGTTTTTGTCTGTGTTAATAGTCTTTAAAACATACGTGAATTACAGATGGGGAAGGGATTCCATTAATTCCTGTTTTCTGTGCTTCTTGTGAAAGCTTTTCTTAGCCTTTTTCCACGCTTTTCTCTAAAGCATATTCCTGGCAAAGGCCAACATTTGCTCAGCGTTTGCACCAAACTGCCTGTGAAAGGTTGACACGTGCAGAAACTCTCAGAGGCAAGGCTTAGAAAGTGTAGGTCTCAGGTGGCTTCAGTCTGTCTTGTTTTCCTTCTTTTGGTGGCCTCTGGTCTTCTGCATAATGTTGGCAGTTCTGGAAACCAAATTAAGTTAAATCAGTCCTTTCCAAGAACCCACCCAGGGATCCATGCTGCAGCCTTGTACATAGAGAAAAGCTATGAATTGCTGCTGCTTTGATCTGTTTCTACACCACTGGAGCTGCTTTGCATCTCCTAGAAGTGTGCAGGAGCAGAGGCAGGAGAGGACTCCACTCACTTGCAGGTAGTGAAATGAGTTTTGTTGTACCTTTTGTGCCTGTTTCCCTGGTGTCCTCCGCTGGAAAAGGACTGATGGATGTACAAGGGGCAGAAAGAAAAAATGTATTTCCTCAGGAACGTGAAGGCTGGGAAAATAAGTGAGATGTTGCATTGGTCTATGAATCAGAGAAGAGAAGGTCTGTCCCACAGCCATCTCCATTCCTCTTGAGAGATATGCAGACAAGAGATGGGTTTCAGTCAGTAATATCAGGTTATGAGTATAAAAGCTGAACTTTCTCCCAGGTATTTTTGCCATGGGCAGCTGTGAGTTTGTTGCAATCTTCTGGAAACTCCACAATCAAGGAAGCTGCTGTCTTTATGAACAAGTAGTCGTTAACATATCCAAACATAGTATTTATATGGGTAGCATTGTGTACTCGTCCACGAAAAATGTACCTGATGCTGCAATATGCTGCTCAAGACACATCAGAGCAATGGAAACATCGACTTTCTTGTACATCTCAGCCTACTACCTTTATTTCTACCTGAGAACTGTCAAGAAACAAGAAGAGTCTGTTTTTAGAGCTATACTTGTGAGATGATCATCATTGTCACAAGAGATTCCCAAATATCTCCAAACAAACCATCAAGGAAAAGCAAGAGTTAGCTCACACAACAGCATGACTGAAGCCTACATTTTAATATCAAGAATATTCATTCCAACATTTATATATCTGTTCTCCAGCTGGGTAACAGGTCTGAAAACTGATCAGCTGTGTTCAGGGCCAGGACATTGTGCTGCCTAAAAACACCAGAGGATGCTCAGGTGAGAATCAGAGAAGGTGAAAGGACTTTAATGCCAGCCTTGGCTGTGGATGTGACTCAGCTAAGGAGCTCAGCTTTCCCTAAAGTAGAGCACAACGAAACTTCTTATAAAATCACAGAGAACAGGACACAACACAGAGCACTTTCACAGCCAGCTGCTACTCTGCAAATGGGTAAAGAAGTAAAATAATTAATAAAAATAATCAGTGGTTGTGAAAGTTTTGGATTTTTCAATAGAATATAAAATGTGTACACAATATTCACTACTTCCAAAACAGTGTAACTGATGAAGTAACCCTAACTGAGATTGGGAAGGAATGGAAGTAAAGAGGTTTAAAAAAAGTTGCACTTCTCTATTTTTTATTTCCCTAAGAGTCTCAGTTTTTTGGTGCATTCGTTTTGACTTGTGGAAATCTGTTTACATTATATTTATGTTGTATACCTCTCTGTGAAGAAAGTTATAAAACATGTATGTTAGTCTATGCAGGTGTTTATAACTGTAAATGTTACTTTTGTAGTTTGCCAAATGGAAAATACACCCAACGGCATCTTCTTAAACCTGTAAATAAACTGTTTTCCAGAGCAGCCATCAAGCACATCATGAAAGGAAATGGCAGAGCAATTCCGCTGACAATAGCATGAGAATTATTATGAACCAGATGTGAAACAATACAAATAGAAGTGAAAAGAATACTTTCTCTCTACCCGAGCATGACAAAGCTTCAGAAAACATGTTGATACTGATTGGATGTGCAATGAAAATAAGTATGTGATGCTCTGACTGGAACTGCAGGCTGAAATTCTGGATGAGCTTGCAAGTGACATGTCACCAGTACGAATACTAACCAAATGCCACTCATCCCTTTGACCAGGGCCAAGCTTTTCTTACAACTCTGGCACACTCCTGGTGGGGAAGGAGCCCTGGCATCCTTCCTGGGCATCCAACCCACAGCTCCTTTCTGCTCCCTGGGCACAGCTCTGTTACAGGTCCCTGTAGAGCCTGATCCCGAGGTGGCTTCGCAGGTTTATACTGCAGACCTGGGGGACTCCATTCAGTGCTTCAACCTTTGGTGCCCAGTGCTCTTTGTGATGCTGCAGGGTGTCTCCCAGAGGCAGTTGGCTGTCACTCTAGAAGGGGATCATAGAATCATAGAATCATAGAATGGTTTGGGCTGGAAGGGACCTTAAAGATCATCTAGTTCCAGCCCCCCTGCCATCAGCAGGTACACCTTCCACTAGATCAGGTTGCTCAAAGCCTCATCCAACCTGGCCTTGAACACTTCCAGGGAGGGGGCATCCACAACTTCTCTGGGTAACCTGTTCCAGTGTCTGACCAACCTCACAGGAAAGGATTTATTCCTAATATCTAATCTAAACCTCCCCTCTTTCAGCTTAAAGCCATTTCCCCTTGTCCTGTCATTAACTGCCCTTATGAAAAGACCTTCCCCAGCTTTCTTGTAGCCCCTTCAGGTGCTGGAAGGCCGCTATAAGATCTCGCCGGAGCCGTCTCTTCTCCAGGCTGAACAGCCCCAACTCTCTCAGCCTGATGCAGGGACACGGAGTGCAGTGGGTTGTGGACCATGTCTGCCAGTCTGTCGGGGATGTCTCAGACACATCAGGGCATTTTGAAGGACACTGAGACATAGTTTTGGGCAGCTGAATCATGCCCTAGGTGTTTCACGCAGCAGTAAGTTGCAGCCAACTTGGATGTGAATGTGAACAGCAGTGCTATGAGTTATGGCTGAAAGTTGAAAATAGTGCAACCCTGGCATTTCACAAACAGAAGATAAGGTTTCACTCTGGAATTTGCCAGGATACTGGTGCTAACATGTAAATTATGCAGGATAATATCTTTTTATCTATTTAACTAATGTTAACGCTCTTCCTTATCAGCAAATTAAATATTTACCAACTGACCAGGTTTCTGTTGAGACTGGGCGAGAGCAAACTGATATGATTATAATCTGACACTTTTTTTTTTTCCACCATTAATGCTTCATGCGAGAACTTCAACAGCCCATCTGGCCTCAGTTGGTGGTTTTCTAACTTGCCAGCTTTACTTTAGTGTATTGTGATAATATTATTTCAAAATAGCCACATCATCGAGTATCTTTCAAAATGTGAAATATTTCTAAAAATGTATATCCCTGTTTCAGTTTATGCAATCCCTGCCATCCTTTACCTACCAGAACTCTATTATGCTAGCTTTTATTCTGTTATTAAAAGGGAGATGTAAAGTCATGTGGCCATCCTATCACAAGCTTCTGCCAGCTGTAAACCTCATCACAGTTCCTGTAAAGCACATTTCCACAGATCAAGTTACTGCCAGGGAAGACTTTAACAATCTTCTACCCTACTTTCAACCAGCAACAATTAGTATTAGCAAATGGTCCAGGCCACTGCCTGAAATCACATATGATTTCTATTCAAGAAAGACAAACTTTTATTCAAACCAGACCTATAAGCTAAACACATGAGTTTCCCTGCTTAAAATAATGAATCTGAAGTTGTTTCTATCATTCATTTTAAAAATCACTCTCACATTTGAAATCAAGTTGGCTATTTTCCCTTGTCTGTATTAGCCATCTGGTAAGGGTGACTTTTCTAACACTGGTGTCTAGGGCTAGGATTTATTCCTTTTTTAAAAAAATACCCTCCCCTTCTCATCTTATTTTTTTTCATTTTTGGAACTTGTCCTTGTAATATGGGCAAACCTCATCCTATCTTTGAAAACAAAGGAAAAAACCCACACATGGCATAATTTCCTCTATAAGATTCTTAATATATTTTACAGTCAAAATGTAGTTTTGTATGTGATGATTTAAGAAGGCACACACATGCTTTCAGGTCATTAAAGTGCATTGTAAAAATAATAGAGACACAAAGGGCTTATTCTCAAGAAATGATGCACACCCTCTTCTCCATGGAATATTGAAGATCTGTTTCATTTTTCAGTGTAAGGCAAGTTCAAGATGCTATTTCCTTACCACATACCTCAGCGGTGCATGACCCCAGAAATAAAAAGTGAGGGGATTTATACACAAAAGAAAAATCTTGGCACTTCTTAACATTTTGCTCCTCTTCCTAAATAAAAGACCTTCAGAACAAATCCTCTTAGTACTCTTGCAAGGGGGTTGCTCTGTCGGACAGTATGTGCCTTATTCTCTGTGGATGCTGGGCTGAGTGAGCCAGGGAGCTTGTTAGATGCTGTTTTGTAACAAGTGCTAGTGAAACAACGTGTAATTAAAACTGTCCATTATCCACACTTTGTGACTGACTGTCCATAATGGGGATGAATATCAAGCACACACATAACAGCAAACTGTTGTGGATCAAAACCTGGTAAAAATACAGAGTATGAGCCTCTGAAGTAGGAGGCAGCTAGAAGGCAAAACTGAACCCCATGTGTAGTGGAAAAACATAGCATCCCCCAGGAAGAAACACCTGGTTTCCAGGGAAGAGAACTCCTACTGGTGTTTCTTGAGGATTGCTTTGGCCCAAGGCTGTGTTGAAAACAGCCAAGTAAAAGAATAGGCTGGATGTTGCTGTCTGCAGACGTCTGCAACAGGGTGATGTTCAGGATGCCCAAGTTTGTCACAGACAATCTTTTTGCTTTTGTTGTCACATGGAAATGAGAATCTGATGAAAACCCCAAAGGTTCGTCCTTTTCATAGGAACATGGTCCATCCTATGACTTTACGGCCACCAGCTTAAGGCTGGTAATTTGTAGAGCCAAGCTTTGGCTCACATAATGAATGACTATCTGGAGGAAACTCCTTCTCCCTATTGAACAGAAGAGAAACATGCAGATGTGAAAAGGAGAAGCGACAAAAGGAGGTCACTGAGAGGAAACTGAGATGCTTGCATAGCAGTGGAAGAGAGATGGTACGTGTGTTATTGATGCAGTAACTCTAACAGAATTGAAAGTAAAATCCAAAAGCAGTTCAATCAGAATGTTTTTCCAATTAAAGATAGCCCAAGACCTCTTACCAGGTACATTTTGTCAGAAGGAGGCGGTCTGTATTTTTCCACCTCCTTTAAAAATATAAAATATATAGATGCACAGAAACAGTGCTCAATGGATTGTCTCTACATGACAGTATAACACGCACAGTATTTCTCATAGTGGTTGGTCTTGCTTTACTGTCTGTCCCTGCAATGGTTCAGGTCTGCCCTCTGTGAAGGTGTTGGTTCTCCCTGAGTGAGTGAATGAGAAAGAATTCAGGTTTTACCACAAAATCACTTCTACCTGTATCCCTGTTCTGTTAACAGCAGATCTGCAAGACAAATTCTATGTCATATGATAATCCCAGAAAGCAGAGTGGAATGAAATTTGGTAACAGTAGCACCTGAAGGCATTCCTGGAGGTGCAGCAGCCTGTGAAGACAGGCAGCCCTTAGCTCAGGTGAGGACCCATGCTGTGCATGTGAAGGAGTCTATGACAATCCTCTGTGTGAGTAGCAACAAAGCGGCTTCCACGTGTGCCACCACTTGTCCACGCTGCCCAATGACTTCTCCAGCTATGCATCAACCAGTAGCATCCCCAGCATGAGGACAGTGGAAAGGGCAGTCTGGGGCTCACAGACACCAGTGTGGAGGGAGGAATAGCCCAGACAGGATTTTTGGTGCAAAGAGAGATGACACTGAAGCCTTGGCCTCCATCCCACCATGAAGAGTGTCCGGTGTAGAGCCTCCGACAGCCGTTTGTGTTTCCTGCTGGGGCAAAAATGTTTCAAATGCAAAAGTTTCAAGCAGGAGGATGTCAGTTTGGTTTCTAGCTAAATGAGGGCATGCCTTTACCATAGGTTTTTAAACCTGCCCTTCTAATCTGAATAATAAAACACTGCTGGAAATAACATTTGCAACATTTTGATCAGTCAGTGAGGCAAGGTTTGTAAGGGGAGGCAATATCTTTTATTGCACTAGTCTGAAAAAGCAGACAAGCTTTCAGCAGACAAACTTTTCCTCAGGTCAGTAAAGGTATGCCTAGAGAGCCATGAATGTTTTGGTTTTGTAATCACTTTTCTGGTAAAAAAATGGCCTAAGACGTAATCAAAATTGAAAGCGAGCTGAAATTGCGCAGTGCCCTGGAAATCTGTTCTGTAACATTTATACCACATACTGCATTTTGGGAATCTGAAATTAATCATCATTTTAAATTCTCTCAAGTATTCCTGATGATGTGAAGAACCATTAACTAAGCAATTAGCAAATACTTAAAAAGTGTTTAGAAACTTAAAAAAAAAAATAAAAAGTGAAATACTAAATAGACTTACTGTTCATAGAGATAGATGTGGTAAGAGTAGGAAGGACAAGCAATTGCCACCAGTGCTCTTAAGCTACACAATAGTTCTTTATTGAGCAGCTGTTGCTAGCTGTGCCACATTGTTTGTTTATGATGATCTAGTCCACACGTCCCTGCAGGAAGGTGCTGTTTGACTGTTCTCACCATCGTGACTTGCATTTCTAGCTCCAGAGCTGTCATGGATGGGAGGGAGCTGAAGATGATCCACTCAGTGCACATTCCTAGGGAGGACCCTTCTTCTCAGGCTGTGACTGCTGGTCCAGAGCATCAGTCCCACCTGCAGAGAGTTATCTTTAACAATGCAAATATATCTGCCAACATCCTCTCCTGTGCTCCACTCAGACCTGGGCTGAATTAGGAGTATGGGGCAAACGCCATCACACACAACGGCCTGTTTTCAGGTGTAGCTGTCTAGACCATTTCCTTGTGGCTTTGGCTCAAGAGGAGCCTTTTCAGTGCGATTGCTGGAGCATGCACATACGAAAAACACCGGGCTTTCTGGAAGCGGTGCTTTGCAGTTTGGGGGTGTGTTGCATGAGGCTCCCGAGAATTACAAATCAGGGTATTTCCACTACAGTCCCCTTCATTTGTGCTTTGCTGGGACATTAAACCTTGCTATTTGCTGCAGAGCGAGGGGTTTAGCAGTCACCACCACCCTGGAGAAGCTGAGATGCAGCATGCCTGCAGCCAGAGGCTGGTGGCCAGCATGCCCCCATGGTGGCCATCACCCTGCCTCAGGGCTGCTGCCCGCACGGGAGTCAGCAGAGGGGGCTCCTGCAGCAAGGCAGCCCGCTCCCTCCACCATACAGCCCTACGTTAAGCAATATGCCCAATAGGAAGTATTGGTTTATAAATTATTAACCGCAGTCCTCCGACACGCTAGCAGACTCACATCTGTGGACATTTTATGTAAAAGACAAGTAATGGGAGAAGGTGAGATCTTCAAAGTGTCTTGTAACCGAAGAAGGTCTGTGCAGTATAAGCACAGGAGGCAGCAAGGGATTACAAGAAGTTGTGTTTGGGCTACAGCAAGAGCCCCTGCCCTTCGGGCTGGTGTTTGATTCCTTGTGCCAGCACAGTGCCTTTGTGAGCAGCGAGCTTCCTGATGGCGATGCTGAAGGCAAACCCTGCAGGTCAATCACTTCCTCATCTTTTGGGTGGGCAGGCCACAGCCAGCCACTGAATATTTGGTGGCACTGCTGGTTGCCGCAGGATGTATGGGGATGTACAGGGATGTATAGGGGATGGGAGAAGTGCTGTGGCAGAGGGGTAGCACGGCTTAGGGTTGAGCGCAGAAAGGGCTGCTGCCAGGTCGAGAGAGAGGATAAGAGCAGAAGGAAAAAGTAAAAGAATAAAGGGAAGAAGTACTCCAGCGTCTCCAAACACCTGCTGGCTGTGCCACATTTTTCATTTCCTACTGTGATTGCTTTTCAGGGCGTTTTTAAAGCTATGTGCGCGCGTCGTGTGTACGTGCAAAGAGGAGGTTGTGGGGACGCTTTGCGATGGGCATCTCAGGGCTTGTCATATGGATACTAGACTAGTTTGATGACTTGGGAGTACCCCCACCTTGATGACCTGGAATATTCACTGTAGACAGCTGGATTCTAGGTACTTTGTCATCAGTTAAAGCCTGTTAATGCTTTAATGTCTGGGTCATGAATACTTCTTTCTGGATGACATTTTTCTACTTAGTTATTTGCTGGTGTCCAGGAGGTTGGGAAACAAGAGGGAATGAGATTTCTTGTCTCTGAAATAATTTTTGGTATTAGAATTCTCACTCAGCATGTCCTCTTTTTGTCATGTTGAGAAAACCTAGTACAATTATTGTGCATTTGGGTGTAGGCAATAAAATAAAATAAAAGCATTTTTGTACTATCTCACACTGTTAGCTCCTGAGGGTTACTCTCATAACAATGAGGAGGGAAACAGACATAAATTAGGCTGTAACTACAGCTGACTAAATAATAGCCAGAGTTTTTTCATCACGGAAATTGTTCAATTAATATTTTTGCCATCTTCAACAGGAAGAAATTACTAGACCAACATAGTTATGCTTTTTTCTGCTCTTAAAACAACTCTAATAAATACGGTCTCCTTTGCCTGGCTGGCTCTGCCTTCATAGTCTTTTCTTTTAAGCACTTTCTTAAAATACACTTTTCCTAAATCGTTTATATATCTTCTTTTCAAAGAGGCATTTACAGATTAGAGGAAAAAAAAGTCACCCACTCTGGTTTCCAAAACCTTATAATGAGCAAGGCTTATTCCAGAGCACTTTTTTTCCTCTTCTCTTGACCTGTCAGGGGTGTATCTGCACCTTTTCTGTTTCTCCGTACAAGTAGACCTGTCTGCTCCTCCTGGAGCCCCCTGATGAGAGGAATGAGAGGTGTGTGTGAGAAGATACATCTTCCCCTGCAGACAGGGCCTGGAGTTGGAAAGCTATTTCAGAGGTGACCTTTTCTTCTGCTCCACACTAGAGCCTCCAGCAGGCTATCAGTGCTCTGGGAACAGCAATAGCCACATGCACCAAAATTAAGGTAGGTCAGCATGGACATGTAGCAGCATACATTGAAAAAGTAGCTGCAAGTCAGAGAATATATGATAGTTAGGTAAGAACAGGGTTGTCTGGTGGACATAAGGAGGCTCAAGTCTGCTATATCTGTTGCTGTTGACAGCCTTTATAAGTGCAGACTTTAAAAAAAAAAATAGCAAGGTGTAACATCAGCTATCCATTAAACCAGAGACATTTCAGACCCTGTTTATCTCTGAAATTCCTTGGATTATCTTCACCAGTGACACTATTAACTTGTTCTGCCTTCAAACAACTGCAAATCAGAGCATTTCCTCAGACCTAATTCCTCTGGATATTTCATTATCCAGATGAGCCAGACTGTGTGAAGTGGCTTTTTGTTCCCTGGATTATGGGATTAGCCAGAAGGATGTGTGTTGTGTGGAGTTGGGAGAAAAAGGCATTTTAAGCCTTTGCAAACAAGTGACACCTTTAAGTCAAGTAGTTTCAGTTTTACCCCTACTTTCATAGAAGATTCAAACAGATGCAATGATGGTAACTGTAATGTTACAAAGTGAAAATGCAGATTTTGCATGCAGAAAACTTCTCTGTATCAAAACAAAGATGTTAGGTTAAACCACAGATGATGCCTAAAAGCATTCTTTCCTCCACATTGTTGCAGAGTCAACCTGACCCCGGAGTATCTCCCTCCACACTCATGGAATTCAATGGCAAAATTCCCACATACTGGCCAGGATGGGACCCTTGAAACCAAAACCTCTCACTTGCTGCAGTATTTCCACTGAATCTGAGGACGGCTCACATGCATCAAGGTTTGTTTAATGGGCTACATTAAAGGAATACTATGTGTGCTCAACAAATTGCAGGATCAACCTGCCTGCCAAATGACTAATGTAGGATTGCAGCTGCTTGACGTGGCCAAATTTAGAGCATACTGAGAAAGGCTGCTCTGAAATGGCAATTCTGCCCTGGGGAGTCTTCAGGCTCTAACTCACATGTGGCAGTGGATTAATATGGGGTGGCTGAAGGGGTTCCTGCTCCTGGCCATGGGCTTTGGCCAGCCAAGGGGGCTGCCTCCCCACAGGAAGGTGCCACCACCAGCCACGGGCAGCTCCTGACCTGCTTACGCCATTGAGGGGGAATGAAATTGGGTCAAACTTCAGACTAAAGTTTGTGGCTGTTCTGTCTTTCTGTTGAGCTCTTCTAGGGTGGTTGATTTGTTTGCACTTCAGGGCAGATGGGGGAAATCAATTTAACCCAAACCTAAAACATTCAGAGATTTTTGATGGATAACACAGTTCAAATCCTAAAACATCAGGGACACCTATAGATCTGAAGACTTTTATAACTTTTTTTTACAAACAAAAATGGAAGGATATTTTGGAATGAAATCTATTTTAATTAGGAGACATAAAAATACTTGTCATAAAATGTCAGCATTTAGGTTTTTTTATTAACATTTCCCAATATACAAGCAATTTGTTAAAAGAAAGATGTGTTTATAAACCTGATATGTTCGTAAACTTGATGTTGTCACATCCATATTTATGCAAAAAAACCCCTAAATCCACCAACTAAATTAAATAAACCCCCGTTTATTCTTTATTCTAAAATAAAAATAAAGCTGAAGAGCATTTTGATGTTCTTCCTATGACAAGTCCCTTGATTCAGCTGCAAGCTTAGCTACTTAACTTCTCGTGTTAGGTATCTGTGTAAACATGATGACATTATGTAGTTAAATTTCAGCATGGAAACACAAAGTTAGGTGTTTGTCTACTGCTTTATCAGTGATGACCTGAAATCTTAGCACAAATCTTAGATGGATTTTGCTTGATATTTGCAGTGAATATTGTGTGTCCAGTCTGTAACTTGAAACACATTATGCCAGCTATGAAATTACATGAAATTAAAGAAATAAGCAGTCAAGTTACAGTCTGTTCATAGAATATTTGCAAATAGGAAGAACAACTAAAATCAGTAATTAGTCTGTTAGCTATGGCTACACCAAGGACTTCCAGTGCACATACTTCACTGCAGGGCTGGGAGAGGCAGGATAACTTGAAAAGCATAGAAGCCTGTGTCAGAGGTTTATGAAAAATGCAAAACCTTGAGCTTTATGCATTTTGGGGTTGAATTCATACCTCTGGATCGATGGCAAAATACTGTTTTGATGTATTTTTTTCTAAAATTTAATTTAGTGCTTATCTGGTACAAAAGACTAACTCAAATGTTTTTGAGTTTAATTCCATTCAGCTGTTGGTGAATTTTGTCTCCTGACAGTTGCAATTCTGAGTGTTTGCATACTCTACATGAAATTGGCCATTTTACAAGACTTCTATAAATCCTAGAATTCCTGGCTTGCAAATGGACTGGAATGAATTATGACCCTTTCCATAATAGTGTGTTATCCTAGTTGTTGTGTATAAAATTAACTAAAACCCTGAGTACAGGAAAATGCCTTCAGCCAACCCTTTTCTGCCACTAGGATCTTTCTAAGAGATCATGTTGAATTAACTGTTTCAGCTCCTTGAACTTCCAAGAAATGTAGTGGTTGGCAAAGATCAACTCTTTGATTAATGCAAAAGTCTTGGCTTCATGAACCTGGGATCCTTTTGTTTTAGGTAAACAATAGGAAGGCCTCAATTTTTTTTTTTTTTTTTTTTTTTCCATTTTTAATGGAAAGATTCTCCTGGACTAAGCAGCTGATGCCTGTGCAGTTACATCATGGTCAGCAGAGCCCAACAAAGTGAAAGGAGTTGGGTCTATTTCAAGTATATTTATTCCTGGGGTGGTTATATGGAGTCTCTGTGCATAGGAGAAGTGATGGATCACCATGGAGGCTATGTAACACAAATGAAAATCTGAGTTCTTCAGTCAAATCACAAAAGAAAAGCCCATATTTGGGGACAGATCAGAACTAAGCAAGGTGTTTAGTAACTGAACAGTATTAGATGCACTGAATAAATGAAATCTGTATTCTGGGGAATAGTTCTTACCACAACAAGAGATTCTGTCTTTTTTCCTTAGAGACTGAAGGGAAGAACTGGGGATTAAGTATCACTTAAATGTGCCACACACATTGTCTCTGAACACTCTGGTAAAGAGAAAAGTGCTTTCTAAGGTCATGGCTTCCCCTTGTTTAGTTGGATAGCTTTCAAGTTAAAAAAAAAAAAAAAGAACCAAAAATTAATAAAGGAGAGGAATTTTTACATGTTTCACATTACCTTTGTTTGTTAGGCTGGAGTATGATGTGTGGAAAAATTTTAAATCTTGAAGGCATCTTTTAATATTTTAGTTACCTGAAATATTAACTGATTTATTAGGTTCTATGATATTGGATCCAGGTCAGTACAGGAAATACTCAGCTGCAGTGAGTCTCTACAAAAAAATAGGTCAGACTATCCATATATCTTCTTATATTATTGGGAAATTGCTTACGAGATAGCACTGTAAGTAGAAATGTGAGGTTTTTGCATCTCATTGTATCCCCAATGGTTGCACTGTGACTTCCTGCACATGCTGTTCCAATGCCCCGCTGTCCTCGTCCATAAAAAAGATCACTTTGTGTTCCCCAGAATATAATGAAATATGGAGACAGTGATATTTTCCAATTTAGGAACAGAGCATGTTGTGACATTCTAGGAAAAAACCTCTTGCTTACACATCTGTGGAGCCTTATCATCTCAAAGGCAAAAATCCTTCAAAAGCTATGGTTAGACTGGAATCTTTTAATGAGATATTACAAATATTTTTGAAAAAACTTTGTATTTATTGTACTAACAGGATGCAACTTAAATTCTACTACAGCTTTATGGATTTACATGAATTATTATACAAACCCAAACTGTACTATTTGCTCTAGAACCTTCTTCCATTTCATAGTATATATGCACACACATAAAAAATCAAGAGGGTGAGTCAAATATCTGCAATGTCAGAGAAAACATGCTGTGAAGGTGCAGGCAAGAGTTTCTATTTCAGGTACTGGGTTTTGAGACTCTGTTTATTTACTTTAACCCTTCTCATGACATCTGACAAAAATCTCTCTGGATGCTCCTCTCATTGCACTCAATGGAGGCTGCAGCTTTCTGCCCTTGTGTTGCCTCCAAAATTGAAGGCCAGCAGCTGAGTTGAAAGCCCTATTAAAAGTCAAGTAGTTTATCTATGGCTATTTGGAGCAAGTTGCTGTGCAACTTGCTCTCAACCAGGATGCCTTCTGCCTGTCTGGATCATACTATAGAATAAAACATGGGAAAAAAATCACATTTAGGAGTGAAACCTACAGGCCTAGGTTCTGTGAGCCTCACTTGCCTCCAAAACTCCTTTTTTAGTGTTTTTGTATTGCCTTGGACTCCTGAAGGCCTAAAGCCAGCCACAAGTACAGAGGTTTATGTGGAATTAGGCTGCCCAAAATCTGGACCAAGGAGCTCTGGGCAGCTCTTCCCTCTTAAGGATGTGCAAGAAAATTATTTTTCCCCTGAATTATGAATCAAGTTCAAGGTGTTGATGTTTGTTTTCAAAACAAAGATGGGACCTGAGCTCAGGCTTTCCAGAGGCCTGGCAAAGAGGTTGGGGAGGGAAGAGGTGGATGGCTGCCTGTCTTCACCTTGAAGACTCTGGCAGAGACAGGGACCTGTGTCCATGGAACAATGTATTGCAAGAAAGGAGGACCACACACACCTGACCGATGAGCAGGGTGTGCATCCATGATCTGTTCTCTCAAACATACCCAACATTTGTGTGTACCCAAAAAGCAAAACACAAAAGGAAAACCCAAGCAAAACAAACTGCTGCCATACATACAACTCTTCTCCAGCCATATATAACAGATACCATGCTAAGGAAAGAGGCTTCCATACTTGCGTGCTCTTGTGATGACCAAAGTTATGTGGAATATAGCAGATAAAGCAATTTTTCTGGCCTCCGAGTCCAGAGCCTCTGCTTATTTGGGGAGTTATTCTGATCACACCCTCACTGTGGCCCAGGAAATCTTGTGTTCCTGTTATATTTGTAGACTGGGATGACCTGGTGTGTTGTTTACACACTGATATCTGGAAAGTTTGTTTATACAGTTTTAGACACCATATCACAGGAAGAGGATATAATTTGTCTATTTCTAAAAGCACAGCATGCAGTAATCTAAAGAACAGTAGGTCTCAAGGAGACCTGGTGATAAGGAAAGGTTATAGAAGTTACATTTTTTTTTCTCAAAGGCAAAGGAAATCTTTGAAGTGGCCTTGTCTAATGACTCAAAAAGATTGGAAAAAAAAAAAAATAGGTGACCTGGTCTACTACATGAAGACCAAGTGTAGCTCCATAAAAAGAAGTAGATATTGTAATGCCCAACTTTTAGACATTATCTAATAAAGATATTAGGATTGGTGCTTATGTAGTGCAGTACATGGGTCAAGTACTTAAGAATGGAAACCACAAAATCCAATAGACTGAACTGGAGTCATATAAACTAAGAAATGGTGAAGAGAGAGGTATATCTTAAAGACCCATCCTACTGTGTAACTTAGATTATTAACTCCGGACTGAGTAGAGAGACTTGTAGCCTTGAGTGTCCTTTTTGAGTTAGGTACTCTGTCATCCTGTTTATGCAACATGTCCAGTTTAGTTATCCACATCTTTGTGAATTGGCCAAAGTAGTTTTTGATAACTTTGGAAACATTTGCATTTGCTCCATTATGGTTAATGTCTTTGAGGTGAGAAGGCGATTCTGTGGTGTGGTAGGTGATTGGTGAGTTTTGGAGGCAGGCATGACTGCATATGTAATATGTTTTTTTTTATCTCATACTTTACTGGATTAACTCAACATGTGAAACAATCTTGTCAAGCTGCTCAGTCCTTTGTCTTTCCACCTTTCCTATTTAAGGGATATATGTTCTTTAGTGGAAAAAGACCTACAGTGTCCTTTATCTTGGTGCTCTTTTTTCTCTAGAAGTTCAAATGAGAGGACCACTATCTGTCCTTGAAGGTCTTGCCTGGCTCATTTCAGCTGAACTTTTATTATTATACCTCAACAGATAGAGCAGAGGTTACCTCATTTGGAAAGGACAGAGTGGTGCTTCTGTGTAGTGTGGCTAAGGAAAAATGCAAGCAAAAAGAGTTTTCTCACTTTTGTTTAGGACAATGGGAAGTTTGCCCATTTGGCAAATGCAGTTAGCCACTGGTTGAGTTGCCATTACTCGACAGTGCTCCACACGGCATGACTGGAACCTCTCCGGTGACAGAACGTGACTTCTGCACAGTGTCCAAGTCTCACACCTGCAGAGCAGCAACAGCCTTGCTCACCTTTCCTCTGGTGGAGAACTGGATTCCAGGCTGGCTCCACGCTCACTGGGTGAACCTGTCAGAGGCCCTACAGGCCTTTGGGATGTGAGTGACTACCTCTCTGTCGATGCTGGCACAACCATTTGCAACACTTCCAAGCTAAGTGAGAACCTATGGATGTTATTAAGGAGTCTGTCCCTACAGACTGGTTCTGCAGCATCAGACAGCTTTCTTTTCCAACTCATATATCTTCTTTAAAAAAATTGTCTCTGAATCAGCCATTGAGAACATAAAAAGGTTATTTCTATCTCTGGATGGACAAGTAATGAATTTTTATAGAAGAAAAGCCTCTGTTTACTCTCTTTCACATTGCCAGTCTTCCTACCGTTTTATTCCTTGTGGAACAGAGCAGCTGTCAGGAACGTGCATGTGTTTTGCTGCAGTTGCATCCACAGTGACAACCAAAAATAATATAGGAAGGAGATAATTAACATATTGCTACTTTTCTCTTTGTACTGTGCTGCTTACACATGTATTTACTAACATGCTGCTCTATCATGGCTCCCATTAGAGTTATAAAGTTTTCCTACATATGGGCTTTAAGCTTTTCTAAGCACAAATTTGACTTTTATTAGAGAAACTTGATATAAGACAGTAATTTCAAAACTGACTTATTGCACACTTATTGGCTCAATTTGTGAAGTTTTATAAGATGCCATTATTTAATTCCCAGAGCCTGCTTACAGCTGCTGCTGCTCTTCTTGGAACACCTTTTTTGCTTTGGCAAAATTGCATGCTACAACCCCCTCCAGTTGGTAAACACACAAACAGACCATTGAGTGTTGAAACAAAGTATTCTGTATGTTTCTGTAAGTGATTTTAATGCCTGCTTGAAGGGTTGAGTCAACACTTTTGAAAACCAGAGTTTTTTGTGCATGACCATGCAGGCAATGGGTTATCTCTGGAGCCAGGATCGGCTGTGGTGTGGTTGCGGTGACTGCGGCTGGAAGCGTGATGTGGTGCAGACATACTTAAGTGAGTTGTAGACAAGGTGGCTGAGGTACTGGGAGGATGTCAGCAGCCGGGGCTGTGAAACCCAGCTGAGAAGCTGGCTAAGCCCATGGGCAGTTGGCCACCTTCTTCTCTGCACCACTGCAGCTGCTTGCGCACATTGTGCCGCCTCCGAGCTTCACAGCAGTACAACTTGGCACTGCTGCTGCACGAAGGAAGAGGAGGAAGAGGAGAAGGAGGAGGAGGACCAGAGGTGTGCTGCAGAAAGGCTCTGGCCAGCTGTCTCAGCAAGAGGCATTGCCCCACACATCTTCACCTCAGGGACGGCAGCAGCCGAGCAGGGCAGATGTCAGAGCTGTGGGTGTTTTCTGCACTCTCTCCTTTCAGGTGTGTCTATATTGTCTCTGCTGAGGCTCCCAGGCAGACAGGGGTGAGGAACTGGTGACGTTTAGTAAGGCTTGGGTGGGTTGGAGTGGAGGGCACTGTGCTAGGTTGTAAACCAGGAGTAAACAGATCCTCACTAGCCTTTCCATCCTATGTCCAAGTTTTCCCTCAGTATGGAGAGACTTTAAAACTTCGTCATGGGATACTTGCCCTGTGTTTCATCCCTAAGGCTGGACTGCTTATAAGAGGTCAGTTTAATGTCCCTAAGTGTTTGGTGAAGAGACCTAAACCAGGCTGTGAAGAGGCTTAAATTTATTTTAATTGCTATCATCTTGCAACATTCACAACACGAACTTTAATTGCTGATTATCATCATGGGATTTTTTCTGGAATTGCTTCCTTTGAAGAACTGAGCAAGCATAGCCCAACATTACATTATTTTGGGCTAAGGGAGTTGATAAGGAAGGAAGAAATGCTACTGGTTCACTAAATCATTCAGCCAGTTGGTTGATGTCTTTAATCTTACTCACCTATCTCCAAGGAACCTGCAACAATGACTCGTAGCTCATTCTTGCTGTAGCTGATTTTCTTTTCCGTATGTCTCGGCATTCCTACATCTGGTGCAAGAAACCATAACAAAGCAAGCAAAGCCGTTACATTGCAAAAACCAAATGTGAAATGTTCTCGTATGCACTGTGTATGTGTGTATTTTAAAATGTGGCCTTTTAGAGAGGTGTAAGAAGGCGGAAAACAGCCAGATTCATTTCAGCGGACATGTGGAAGGGTGCCTTAGTTGGGAGGCTGGTCCAAGGCACTCCCTCGCTCTCTAACCACGGAGAGCTCCAGGCTTCCCCGGGGGAGGGTGGAGAGCAGGAGCCTGGAGCCCGGAGCTCTGAGTTCTCTGTGTAATTGCACCCACTGGAGCTGCCTCTCTAGGACCATCCTCAGCACAGATTTTTTTTTTTTTATATACTTGTTGAAACTTCTATCCGAAAGACACTTTTGAAACTGACCTGTTAAGATGCAGTTTCAGAACAAAGGTGCTGATATAACTTTAATTACACTCATATTAATGCTAGTGATTCAGCTTTGTTGAAACATTCAAACTTATTTCATTAAATATATCCATTTATAGAGTGTTTAGTCAGGGTAACTTGAATCTGTTGCAGCCCTAAGGGGAACATACCTTATTTTCTGAAGCTCAGGGTAATTTCCTCTGTAGACTTGCCACCCTTCAACCAGCTAATAAGTAAAATATGCTGGAGATTAAAAACAGTATTCGAGATACCAGGTGATAATTTGGCAATCCTGCAATGGGAACATGAGTTTTCACTGCTTATTCATTTGTTTGCTTTGTAGTGTTTCAGTCTGTAACTTTAATGTTTGAATTCAGTACCTGGCAAGATGTCATGTGAGTTGTTAAGCTCTCTGGAGACCATAAACATGCTCTTGTCATTGTGAAAAGCTGAAGATCACTCAAACTCCAATATCTTGTTTCTAACAGTGGCTGGCAGCAGGCATGAAGTGACAGAATACTAATACAAGGCATGTGGAGCTTCACTCATCTTCCCAGCCTCTAGAAATCATTGGTTTAGTGATGCCCTACACTAACATGGACTATGATTGATAACCTGAGATAGACCTTCTTCCCATAAATCTGATTCTTTTTGGTTTCCACATCTTAGCTGCATGCAGTATTAAAAACTACTTCTCTGCAGGCATTTTAAGCATCCAAAAATTTCACAGGTTGCACAGGGCAAACGGTAGGTCCAAAGACAGTGCCACTACCTCCAAACAGTAAAAATGATTTATTATTCATCTTTGGCATGCCACTTACAATACTGTTAGTTGATCTGTAATGTCACTTTTCTGTTGTAACTTTTCCAAACTGAGGACATCTAACCCAAGTATTCTCTTGAATGGCAGGTGCTGTGTAAGATGAGTGGTGTGGTTGATATGTCTGAGGGATGGTATGTCATCTAGAGGGACCTAGACAAGCTCGAGAAGTGAGCTTTTATAAACCTCATCAGGTTCAATAAGGCCAAGTGCAAGGCCCTGCACCCGGGTTGGGGCAACCCTCAGTATGAGTACAGGCTGGGGAAGGAAGGGATTGAGAGAAGCCCTGTGGAGAAGGACTTGGGGGTACTGGTGGATAAAACACTGGACATGAGCTGGCAATGTGCACTTACAGCCCAGAAGGCAAATTGTATCCTGGGCTGCATCAAGAGAGGCATGGCCAGCAGGTCGAGGGAGGCGATTCTACTCCTTTACTGTGCTGTGGTAAGACCCCACCTGGAGTACCACATACAGCTCTGGAGTCCTCAGCACAAGAAAGACATGGACCTATTGGAGCACGTCCAGAAGAGGGCCACAAAAATTATCAGGGATGGAACACCTCTCCTATGCAAAAAGACTGCGAGAGTTGGGGTTCTTCAGCCTGGAGAAGAAAAGGTTCCAGGAAGACCTTATTGCAGCCTTCAGATGCTTAAAAGGGGCTTATAAAAAGATGGGAACAGTCTTAGTAGGACCTTTAGCAACAGAAGAAGGGGTAATGGTTTTAAACTACAAGAGTGTAGATTTAGACTAGTCATATGGAAGAAATTTTTTACACTGAGGGTGGTGAAACACTGGCACAGGTTGCCCAGAGAGGTGGTAGAAGCCCCATCCCTGGAAACATTCAAGGTCAGGTTGGACGGGGCTCTGAACAACTTGATCTAATTGAAGATGTCCCTGCTCACTGCAGAGGGGTTGGACTAGATGGTCTCTTCCAACCCAAACCATTCTATGATTCTATGATTCTCTGTGTGATTGTCCTGCTTGTCTGTATTTGTATTTTCTCTAATTTTAGTACACAGATTCACACCAGTTGGGAATCTAGTCCAGAGATATGTACTTACCCATACATTTAAAGTGAACATACAGGACTAATGCCTCAATTTTTCACTTGACTTTATTCCATTGATGCGTTGGTCTCTAGGTCTACCTAATGTCTTATTTAACACTCGAGTGGATAGTATATGTACAAAGCAGATAGTGTATGTACAGTTAGGAGCACAGCCAAAAACCCCAAAGCTTCTTCTGAGACAATGGAAACTAAAGTGCCCTGGTATGCCTTCAGCTTGCCTGATATTTCCTGTTGCCAAATGATTTTTTGGCCTAACTCAATAGTTTCAATTGCATCTCTGAATTTCATATGCTGTTCTCCAGCAGAGGTAATCCAAGTGTGTAAACGTTTTTACAACGCAGGATTTCATCTTTGTTTTATTTGCTTTATTAGGAATGCTGTTGCTGCTATCAAGGACAAGCACTGTGACTTTTCCAGACCCCTTTGCCCATGAGCCTTTCTTGGTTGGACATCAAGAGCTTCCCCTGCCCTTGCCTTCATTCTCTTCCTCCAGCCATCGCTCTGTGGGAGCATGGGAGCAAGGGAAGCATGTCATGAAAGGGGAGGTCATTTCCTAGGAAAAGTCAGACCCTCTCCAGGTCTTGTACTGCAGTCCTCTCTGTACGTACCCTGTTAGACCACTGTCAAGAGCTGCACTTAACTTTTCCCACCTATTGATAGTATATTTTGGCACTCAAATGCAAACCCAGCATCCTCAGATTTACCCTCAGTGTGCTGGTCCTGCAGCAACTGTTTTCTGCGCTGATCGCTTTTGCACTTCAAAGCTATTGGAAAACTCAGGAATGGATAAACCTGGTCCAAGGACCTCATGGACCACAGTTTTGTCTGGAAAAGGCTGTTCCCCCTAGAGCTTTCTGGGACCTGCACTGCTGCCTTTCTCTGCTTAATGAGGCCTGTGGGCATAGAGCTGATTTAGTGGAAACTAACAGTCAGAGTTTAAATATGCTCTGATGACAGCTGACTTTACTTGCTAGAGCTGTTGCACAAGGCTTTTGCTAATGATTAAAGCAGATGGACAGGAGGAAGAAAGCAGAAAGCTCAAATGTGTGAGAGGTGAAAGGGCAGGAGAATTAGCCCAGAGATTTCCTGTGGTCTGTGGGTGTTTTGTGTTGTGCGCTAAATCAAAGAATTGTTTTTAATGAATGAAAGCGCTATACTTCAGCGGCTTAATTACAGCTAGCCTTTCTCTCCCACTGCAGTGGGAGTGGGTATTATTTTAGATGTGCTTGTGGTGGAGTATAAAATAACCTCGCTTTACCTTTCTGGGGTGTTATTCTGCAAATGTTTAATTTTGGGAGACCCTTGGAAAGGCCAGGCTGTGGAACGTGGCTCCGACTGAGTGGCAGGGCATCGCGTAAGGCCCTGGGGAGGGCAAGGGGGAGGCCCCGGATGGGCTAGAGCAGAGCAGACACAGTTGTTACATCCCCCATACTGAAACTTCGCAGGGTTTTTCTTTACATTGGCCTTTGCATGGCCCTGCTACCATGCAGTTGCCTTTGATTTGTTGGTACTGAGCAGCTGCTGTGGCCCCTGCCCCAGTGTTGTGCTTTGGCAGTGTCCCCCGTCCACCTTGGAGGGGAGCACAGGAAGGCTTGGGGAGCACAGCCAGCTTGTACACAAGGGTCTGGTGCCTTGAAGGGCGTGCTCTAGTTATGGGATGTTAGAGCAATAAACAATCCCAGAATGAAGCTCTGAGGTGTGTGTTTCTCACCATCTTTTTCATAAGCATTACCCATTGCATTTCTAGATAGTCTTATCTATATAAAAACTCTATCTATATTTAAACCTTATTTTCTCAGCGTTGTTTGTGTCTTATGCTAAAGAACTCTGTGTTTTCATTTTGATTTTTGCTCAGGTTTAAACATAATCTTTGCATTTTCTTGAATGACACCCAAAAGGCCCTGATTCTACTTTCAGTTGACAGAGTATTTGCATAAATTAACTCGTAAATACATCATATTCTGCTTTACGTGGTTGATGATACCAAAATCTTATCCTTAACCCTCCAGTGATGAAAATATGAAATGTATTTTAATTCTATCTTAAGAAAAATTGCAGTACAACTGCTGCTATATTTACTCCAGCATCAACTGCATTGCAAATTAAATTAAATGCATTCCTCTGTCAAGGAAAACATCTGCAATTCAAAGCAAAAATTGTGTTTGCTTTGGTGAATTTTATAATTCGAACCTGAAAGGAAATGGTTTTGTATAAACATATAAGGAAAAAATGAAGTGCTACCTGCCCAAGTTCTTGAAATTTTGTTGTTTTATATGTTTTTGTGAGGAGTTGGCTACATATCTGCATTAGCTTGAAGATAAGAATATATTTTTTTTCAAATGAATGATTTTACTATGTAAAAACTAAGTCTACACAAAAATATCAATGAAAAAATGAGAAAACTCTTTGCAACTTACATTCTCCAAAACTGTTCTGTCTGGAAAAAAACACCCCACTTGATGATTCCAAATAATAATGATGATGATATAATGAAATGCTATAAATTTTGCAATGTACAGGAATTTTACAGAATAGTAAAAATAGTCTCTTTTTTCTGCATCTTTCTGTTTCTTTTTTATTGTTGCTTTCACTTGCCTATTCTCTATAATTTAACATTTGTAATAGTAATTTATGTCAACCTCTCCAATAAAGCCATGATAGTTGATCTCTCTCTTTTTGGTTGAGTTTCTCTGCTTATTTTAGGCAAAAATAGTTCTCTGTTCTGGAAGAATCTATTTCTTTTAAAGAAATCCACCTTGAGAAGACTGTGAGGACTTCATACGTTCTGGTGAAGACAGGTAAATAAAGATCAGGAAAAACCTTGTACAGAAAATCAGCATGATTTTCCATTTGTATATGTGCAGGAGGACTAAAGCCACAGATAAAATATATTTTATGGAGTTTGGCTCAAGATGAAAAAGAGAACCAAACCAAAATAACTTCTGTTCCTGTAAAAAAAAAAAAAAAAAAAAAATGGACAAAACCCCCAACAACTTTTGTTCCAGTAATGTCTCTCCAGCTTTGATTTAAGCTTTAGTTTCATTCAAGAGAAACCACTTAGCTTTGTCTGGTTTGAGAGTCATAATGATACAAAACAACCATGTTTTGCCAAACACAATAAATCAGACCAAGTTCAGTCTAAATTTGTCTCACATTTTTTCCAAATTCAATAAATATTTAGCAGGTTGGACCAAGGTTTGAGGTTTCTAATGGGTTCCCTGACTATGTTTGGCCTCCTTTGATGGTTTGATGCAGAAAGAAAATAGTTCTGCTGAAATCTCGAAGGTGGTGACCAAGAGAGGCAGATGGCCATCTGTGTAGACATGTTTGTCTGGTCCCACGGAATTGTGTTACCCATTAAAATCTCTGTCTAATGAAGCACTCTAGCAATAATTAGCAGTGCACCTTATCGTAGGAACTATGAAAGTTTTGATGGCACTTGAAATCCCCAATACCCCAGCTGAATGAACTCCGAGTGATGCTAAGTTCAGTTCCTTTGACTTTAGACAATGATTTTCTTTTTCTCCATTTATGCACAGGATCTTCTTGATATTACTGGATTTCTGTAACTGGATATGTAATTACTGAGCCTAGAGACATTCCTCCCTGTTAATGGAAAGTTTTGTAGTTTGTTGGATATTCATAATTTGTTGAGGAAATAGGAAACCATGGTGATCATGTGACTTAGATAGTGAAAAATCTTAATTTGTAATGGTACTATGAAGTTTGCAACACTATCTTTCATTTTAGTCTTGCCATCCATTCAGAATTGTTTCATTTTAGCTTCCAAATAAAAATGTCTTTGGTGAAGTAACATTGTCAAATTTCCTTGAGTACACAGAATTGTGAAATTTTCCTCATGGCAATTTTGGGTTTAGGGAGTGTTAAAAACAAAATGAATAAACACATGAAAAAAGCAAAGCAGTATTGGCAGTAATGTATGAAACAATCTGAGACAAATTACGTACAGAGATTTAATTTCATGTTAAACTTTTAAAGAATTAAATTATGTATTTTTTTCTGACAAGTTAATATTTTTGCTACATTTGATAAAAAAATAAATAAATGTTATTTTAAAATGAGATATAGTCTACTTTTGCTTTAAGCAGACTAAATACAGGGAGGGACACAATTGCAGCAGGGAAAATACTACCTGTATTTAATATCAGTAGAAGCAGAGAGTTGACTTGAGCTACTCCCCATCACAAAACATACAACTAAAATATTATTGATAGCGAAAATTAGTCCAGGCTGCTGATTGTGCTTGTTTATGGACACTTGGGTCCCAACTTTTGTAGAGCTGTGAGAATCTCCTGCTCTATATACTGCGATGCAGCATAAGCAAAGACTGAAATGGATATAAAGCTATCTTTCAGTCACATTGTACGTAGTAATATATGATGGCAATTATGAAAGACAATGAGCTTGGACAAGGCATGTGAACAGGTACCTGAAATGTCCAGGGCTGGCTCCAACTCTCTTGGTTTTGTTTAAACCCCACGCATTGGCTGCATTGGGAATGCCAATGGGACCTTGAGATAGGGGAAGAGATGCCGCTGGGACTGCTGGACACAGTTTGATTTATGTTCAGACTCCGCCTGTGATCAGAGCTGTGCTTGTGTTGTTAGTTTATCTCTGAATATAACAGTAGGGGACAACTGAACATATCCAAGGACAAGGTGACCTTTTTTTCAAGTTACCACATGAATCTACCATCTGAGCCAGGGAAGCAAATTAAAAAAACCCCACTCTCTTTGCAGCTGTCATTTGCGGGTGTCTTTGGAAGGAAGAGCTATGTAAAAAGCAAAACATTTTTTCCCAAATGTTCTTAAAAGTATGTAGTATTATTTTTCTAAAATGGTCAGTTTTCTCACTTGAGCATGGTTGCCCAGGTATTAATCCATCTCAGTTGTTTGTTCTGTATTTATACTAACAGTTTATCTTTGAAGGGGCAAGCAGTGTCTCTAAGAAACATCACAAGGGAGAGAGAAGATAGCACACTCAAAAAATTTGAATCCAAGAGAGGAATCAAGAAAAATGAGATTCAGACATTAAAAAAAATGCACTGACACTTCAAATTCGGAGAGCAAGGAAGCTGGCGAATGCAGGAAGCAAGGGAAAGGTGCATTATATGCTGTATATTTTATTTCACTTCTGAAGTGGAGTAGGGAGGAGATATGGATAAAATTAAAGGAGAATAGAAGGTGCCAGGACCAAAGAGGGATCCATGAGTAAATCCCTGAGTCAAGAAAATAATTTGTTACTTTTTTTTCCCACCCTTTGATCTGGAAAGGAGGAGATTTGGGATGTGAGACAGCCTAAGAACTGGTATAGAGGAATTGGTGCTGCTCGGAGATTGCCTCCCATGGACCTGAATGGGGCACGGTGAAGGCAAAAGGAGTCTCTCAGCCAAAGACAAGGGGTGGCAGAGCATAACGAGTGCAGAAAGCCCAAGGTGGAAGTGAAGGCTGAATGGAAAGTTGAGACCCATCAATTCAGTGGGGAAAGCAAAACCAGGAAAAGAAGTGAACAAAAAAGAGAATAAAACATGTTGAAGACTAAAAAGTATATTTAGAAAAAAGGCTCTTGCAGAAAGAGGAAAGCATTTGCTCCATGTATCCTGAGAGAACTAAAGATGGATATGTGGGAGCCAGTCCAAGACTGTGAGTTGAAAAAGGGTAAGAAAACATACCAGCAGGAGTGCTGAATTGAGATCAAGAGCAAGCATCCTTACAGGTCACTGGAAAATCAGTGGCTGCCAGTCATTACCTCACTGTGACCACAGATATCTTCCAGGCAAAGTGTAAAGAAAAAACATATTAATCTCAGATATCCTTGTGTGTGAATTCTAAATCTGTGATGATATACCAATGATACTGAGTGAGGTCCTTAGGTCTGATGGGCTTCAGTAGAGTGGTGGCACTTGAGTCCTTATTTTGGTTTGCAACCATCTTCTCTGCCATTTCGTAACATGGGTGGCTGCCCCAGCCCTGCAGGCCCAGATCTCAGTGGAATGAAAAAAACAACAGGATTTGTCCTGCATAACTAAGGACAGGAGAATGCCCTTAGCTCCACAAAAAAGAAGGCAAAGCTCTTCTGAGAAGAGACATTCATTTCAGTGTGGCAGTTGCTGCCTAGTAAAGTCCTTGTAGAGCCCGCTGAAAGATGCTGGTGGTGGAACCAGCCACTGTTTTCTTGCTTCTTGACAAAATTGCAACAACAAATCACAAGCTTGGGACAAGCTGAAAATGAAGCAGAGGCCTGGACTCCAAATGTGCTTTGTTTCATGGGGTGCAGTGAAAACAATGGTAGAAGCAGTTGGCAGGTCATATTTTAACGACTGAACTTTTCCATTGTTTCATATTAATTTTCATAAATACTCATTAATGTGACACACAGGATTGACTTGTGTAACAGTTTACAGTATCTGAGGCCATTCTGTTCTTCTGATTATTTTATCACTTGCACATCTAATAGTGACAAATTGGGTAAGCTGAATGTCAGTCTACTTTGTTTCCTCAACTAATTCAGTTACTAGTCTCTTTTACTGGTTTTATTACCCCTGTATTTCTGCCCTATTAGACTGTCTGTTAAAAGACTAGTTGAAGGACACTCACACTGTACTCTGGCTTCTGCCTTTGTAATCATCGTAAACTTCTCATGTGCAATGTCTTCTTTACATATTATTCACCAAGGAATCAGAAAGCCTAAGGTATGATGAAAGTCTCACAGAAGAAAATGTGTTGATGCATTTACTAAGCAAATCACCTCTAGCTTCCTTTTCCCAACATTTCCTGCAATCATGGGGCTCTGAATTCATGTTTCCCTGAGATACAAAGCCTTAAGGGTTTATTATTTTTATCATCACCACTACTATTATGATTTAAAGAAGAGTAATGTTTCAGAGCAGTGTTGTCTCAGCCACTGTACAAATGAGCGTCAGGTTAAGAGAAAGTGCCTCTACCCTAGGCAAATGAAAATCTTGGTGAATGGGTAGAGGATATGTTCTGATTAAATAAACAAAAAGGTAAGGAAAGTGAAGAAGAAACATACACTTTCTTTGAAAAGTTGTGACAAAGCTTTGCTAGTTAGAAGAGAAGGCAGTATGGAAGGCCTTTGAGAGCTGAGTCAGGGCTGCAGAGACACGGCCAATGTCCTAGCTACTGAAGATAAGCCCTTGCAGACCCAGGTCACTGTGTCTGTGCGGACAGCAGAGATCCCTCAGCGTCATTCTGTGTGCAAAGCTGAGAAGGGACCGATTGCCAACATGGACTGAAATACACAGCTACTAACACGGGCTCTTGCTCAGCTCTTTCATTTGGATTCATTGCCTTATACAATGATCAAATAACAAGAAGGGCAATAGTTGTTTCTCACATACATGTGCTACTTCAAGTCAGCTGAAAAGCTCTCCTAGTGAGTCCTTAAAGTAACTGGGTGGTATTCTGTAGGTAGCTTACACCAGGTGGTTAACAACCTCTACCCCAGTGCCAAGGTTGGCACTCGGCATGCTGTGGCTGACATGCAGCAGGACTGAAGGCGGGAACCACGGAATCATAAAAGGGGTGTCTGTAAGGGGCACTAGCTCCTGCATCCTGCCTTTGGTAATCTCAGCCCACAAAGAGTTCAGAGACAGATGCTGGTTGTGGCATCATGCTTCTCTAATGAGCAGCATCTCTTGTGTTTCTATGGGCACACATAATCTCAAGGAAATAAAAACTAAGTCTATCATCTCATCACCCTTAAAAATGTGCCTGCTGCAGGCCTAAGCAGTCTACGTCCATTCAATCAAGTCTTACATTATATAGGCTTCATATTTTCTCTGAAGGCTTCGTATGAACATCCTTGCTATGAAGTTAAGCAGACAGAAGACTTAGACTGCAATTTCATTGTACATGGCAC